>CM075729.1:98441931-99866931 GCA_037974335.1 Prionace glauca | reverse complement strand
CCTTTTGGCCCTTCTTGTCTGTGCCGAACCATTTTTTGCCTAGTCCCACTGACCTGCACTTGGACCCTATCCCTCCACACCCCTCTCATCCATGAACCCATCCAAGTTTTTCTTAAATGTACCACTTTATCCGGCTGCTCATTCCACACTCCCATCACTCTCTGAGTGAAGAAGCCCCCCCCCCAATATTCCCTTTAAACTTTTCTCCTTTCACCCTTAACCCATGCCCTCTGGTTTTTTTCTCCCCTAGTCTCAGTGGAAAAAGCCTGCTTGCATTTACTCTATCTATACCCATCAAAATCTTATACATCTCTATCAAATCTCCCCTCATTCTTCTACGCTCCAGGGAATAAAGTCCTAACCTATTCAATCTCTCTCTGTAACTCAGCTTCTCAAGTCCTGGCAACATCCTCGTGAACCTTCTCTGCACTCTTTCAACCTTATTTACATCCTTCCTGTAATTAGGTGACCAAAACTGTACACAATACTCTAAATTCGGCCACACCAATGCCTTACATAACCTTATCATAAGACTCCAACTTTTATACTCAATACTCCGATTTATAAAGGCCAATGTACCAAAAGCACTCTTTATGACCCTATCCACCTGTGACGTCACTTTTAGGGAATTATGTACCTGTATTCCCAGATCCCTCTGTTCAACTGCACTCTTCAGAGTCCTACCATTTACCCTGTACGTTGTACGTTTGTCCTTCCAAAGTGCAATACCTCATGCTTGTCTGCATTAAATTCCATTTGCCATTTTCAGCCCATTTTTCTCGTTGGTCCAAGTCCCTCTGCAAGCTTTGAAAACCTTCCTCACTGTCCACTACACCTCCAACCTTTGTATCACCAAATTTGCTGATCCAATTTACCACATTATCATCCAGATCATTGATATAGATGACAAACAGCAATGGACCCAACACCGATCTCTGCGGCACTCCACTAGTCACAGGCCTCCACTCAGAGAAGCAATCCTCCACAACCATTCTCTGGCTTCTTCCATTGAGCCAGTGTCTAATCAATTTACAACCTCCCCATTTATACCTAGCGACTGAATCTTCCTTACTAACCTCCCAGAGTGAGAAAGAGAGAGGGAGAGCGGGGCACAGGCAGAGCGAGAGAGAAAGAGGGGGGCACAGGCAGAGAGAGAAAGACCTCAGCTAGCTGAGGAAGAGAGAGGGGTCTGTGTTAACCCACCCACAGAGAGAGCGAGAGGGAGAGAGAAGGGTTTAGGGTAACTCTCCTATTGAAAGATTGCGATGGGGAATTTCTGTCTCAGTCAGGGCAAGTGCAGATTCGGGTTGAGGAACTGGAGTGTGAGAGTGACAGTCAGCAGAATCAGAGAATTTATTGGAGACAGTATAAGATGGAGTTTGATGTCTTGTCCTGACTAACATCTCCAATGTATTGACTAACTCGCGGGCTAAGGAATGAGAAGGATGATTACTCTGCTCACCAAGACGCCATGGAGGTTTGAGTTATACTGAGTTCTGGTCCCCACATTACAGGAAGGATGTGGAGGCTTTGGAGAAGGTGCAGAGGAGGTTTACCAGGATGTTGCCTGGTATGGAGGGGAAGTCCTATGAGGAGAGACTGAGGGATTTGGGGTTGTTTTCGCTGGAAAGACGGTGGCTAAGAGGGGATCTTATTGAAACATATAAGGTGATTAGAGGTTTAGATAGGGTGGATAGTGATAGCCTTTTTCCTAGGATGGAGAAAGCTAGCACGAGGGGGCATGGCTTTAAATTAAGGGGGAGTAGTTATAGGACGGATGTCAGGGGCAGGTTCTTTATCCAGAGGGTGAGGGACTGGAATGCCCTGCCTGCTGCAGTTGTAAATGCGCCTAGTTTGGGGGCGTTTAAGAGATCTGTGGATAGGTTTATGGATGGAAAGGGATTGGTTTAGGCTAGTGGGTCATTGTTTTGTAACTGGTCGGTGCAACATCGTGGGCCGAAGGGCCTGTTCTGCGCTGTAATGTTCTATGTTCTAATTCAATGTTGGGTTTGGGGGGGGCTACAAGAATCTCTCATTTGGGACAGAGTTACTGTGTGTTGATGACAGAGAGATGGATTGTCTATTCCTCATCCAGGCAGCAGTCTGAGATTAAACCAGTCTGTTTGCAAAGTTAGATATAGCTCTTGGGGCTAAAGGGATCAAAAGATATGGGGAGGGCAACATCAGGCTGTTGAATTGGACGATCGGCCTTATTCATAAAGAACTTTGTGTTTTGCTATTTAAACCCAATTGAGGACTAAGTGTCCTGGATGTTTGAATTCTGTGGGTGGGTACGTCTGTTAACTGGAATTGGGTTTGTCGCTCCTGGAATGTGTTTGGAGGAATTGCCAGGTGTGGAGGTGAGCTGTGTGAAAGTTCAGCCTCCACAATCCAGGACTCTGTCCCAGCTGTAAAAAAACCCCACATAACATCCCTCCAGCCCTCACACCCCCTCCCCATGGCCCATCCATGTCAACCTCTACCCCCCCATTCTCCTTTTTAACCCCAATGGCAAACAATGCCATTCTAGTCAACCCCCCTGGCCTTTCAAATGTAATATTAACCCATGACCCACCCTCCCCCACCAAGTTTCCTCTTACAGCCTCCATGCCAACTCTCCAAGTATCCATCATGGGCAGACCTCAGAACTTTATTTAATCTTAGCATGGGTCCTAAGTATACTTTATGTGTATAAAAACACCCTCATTCATAAAAACCGATTCACAATCCCTTAGAAAAACAAACATTTTGTGCTTGATCCCTTAGAAAAACGAGTATTTGTATACATAGCCCAATATCAAAGACTTTAGAAACATTTGCAGCTGTCAATCAAACTTGAATTGACACAGATAGCCCACTGTGGTAACGACAGGCTTTGAATCTAGTCATGTAGAATAAATCATATAATGATAACCCACAGGCTTGTTAATAAAGTGAAATATCAAGCTTTTTTTTTCAACCATAGGATTCTTTTTCTTCACATTGAAAGGGCAGGAGATTAATATCCCTTTAAAGCTCAGCAGTTCCAATGTGCTTTGAGAATTCCCTTAATATCTCAACAGTTCCAATGAGTTTTTCACTTTTTATGCATATTCATGTTTCTAACAATTCCAAATAGAATGTTATTTCTCCAAAATGTCATCTTTATCTCTCCTGAAGCTTTCCCTCAACTTCTCCAGAAAGACACCTTATCTCACCAAAAGGATGCCCCATCCGTCCCAAGAAGTCTGTCTATTTAAGACTTTATCCTGAGACCCCTATAGCCCGCACGTCATGTTTTAAACATTCCACTGACAATTGGATCTGTTTGAAAGTTGTTGTACTTTTTCTGAATGGAGGTCAGTCACCAGCGGAGTGCCTCAAGGATCTGTTCTGGGACCCTTGCTGTTTGTCATTTTCATAAATGACCTGGATGAGGAAGTGGAGGGATGGGTAAGTAAGTTCACTGATGACACTAAGGTTGGTGGTGTTGTGGATGGTCTGGAAGGATGGCAAAAGTTGCAGCAGGACATAGATAGGATGCAGGACTGGGCGGAGAAGTGGCAGATGGACTTCAACGCGGATAAATGTGTAGTAGTCCATTTTGGCAGAACCAACGGGATGAACGAGTACACTATCAAGGGCAGGAGTCTTAGTAGCGTTGAAGAGCAGAAGGATCTAGGGGTCCGGGTCCACAGGACTCTTAAATCGGCCTCACAGGTGGAGGAGGTGGTCAAGAAGGCGTATGGTGTACTGGCCTTCATTAATCGAGGGATTGAGTTTAGGAGTCGGGAGGTAATGCTGCAACTTTATACGACCCTTGTCAGGCCTCATTTAGAGTATTGTGCGCAGTTCTGGTCGCCTCACTATAGGAAAGATGTAGAAGCTATTGAGAGGGTACAGAGGAGATTTACAAGGATGTTGCCTGGACTGGGAGGCATGCCTTATGAAGTTAGGTTGAGGAAGCTGGGACTCTTTTCCCTGGAGAGACGAAGGTTGAGAGGCGACCTGATAGAAGTTTACAAAATGTTGAGAGGAATAGATAGGGTGGACTCTCAGAGGCTATTTCTCCGGGTTGAAATGGTTGCTACGAGAGGACACAGATTTAAGGTACAGGGAGGGAAGTTCAGAAGTGATGTTAGGGGTAAGTTTTTCACTCAGAGGGTGGTGAGTGAATGGAATCGGCTGCCGTCAGTGGTTGTGGAGGCGAACTCGCTGGGGTCTTTTAAAAGACTTCTGGATGAGTATATGGGGTTTAATGAGATTGAGGGTTATAGATAGGTCTGTAGGTTGGTAGGTGTTGATGTGACCAGCGCAACTCGTGGGCCGAAGGGCCTGTTTGTGCTGTAGTGTTCTATGTTCTATGTTTTACAAGTGCACTGTCTCTGTGAAGCACGGGTGTGCAAACGACAACCCAACTCCATTCCTGCACCAAAAATGGTGGGTGCCGGTTTCAGGGACAGGATTCTGAAATCGGGTTTCCTAAGCCGGGATCCTCTCTATATTTCCGAGAATTGGATCCTTGCTGTCATACTTGGCACGGAGATGAGATTCTGAAACTAAGACTGCTGAGCTCCACCTCTGATGTCAGCTGATCTCAGCTGTTCTTCTGCTGAAGCCCTCGCTCATACCTTTCCCACCACTTGATAGTTCAACACTCTCCTTGCTGATCTCCCACCTCTGGAAACTTGAGATGATCCAAAACTCCCACCGACATTTTTAACTCGCGGCAAATCTCATTCCCCTATCACTTCCTGTGCTCACTGACTGGCCCATGTTAAAATTCTCATCTTGTTTTCAAATTCCTCCATGGCCTCGCCCCTCCCTATCCCTGTAACTTCCTCCAGCCACACCACCCTCCGAGATCTCTGAACGAGATGCGGTCTTTGGACTTGGGCTGGGGATAGTTTTGGGAGGTCGGAGACAGGGATTGGGGTTAATAAGTAAGTAATCTGATTGGTTGGATGTGTAGGGTGCTCTCGCAGGGATCTGTACTGGGACCATAACTGTTCATCACATTTATAAATGTATCAGTGAAGGAATGTTGTGTATCAAAGTTATAAATGTTACTAAGTTCAGATGGTCAGTAAGTTGCATCGATGGGAACAGAAAGTTCCAAAGGGATATTAACAGATAAAGTGAGTGGATAAAACTATAACATATTGAGTTTAATGTGGGAAAGACAGATCATCCACTGTGGAACTTAAAAAAATCAAACTGAATATTTCTGGCATGGTCTATAAAATCTATGGAACAGAATCCCATAGTGCAGAAAGAGGCCATCCGGTCCTTTGGGTCTGTGCTGACTCTCCAAAAAAGCATTGTACCCTGGCCCTCCTCCCTGCCCTATCTCTGTAACCCTGCACATTTACCAGAGCTAATTCACCTGACCTGCACATCTTTGGACTGTGGGAGGAAAGCAGAGCACCCAGAGGACACGGGGAGTATGTGCAAATTCCACACAGACAGTTACCCAAGACAGGAATTGAACCCGGGTCCCTCACACTATGAGGCAGCAATGCTAACCACTGTGCCACCGTGCTGCCCCAGTGAGAAATTGGGAACTGTGGACAAGTCCAAAGATTTAGGGATACAAAACCAAAGATATATTGGACAGATAGAAACATTACAGAATGCTGTCCTTTATCTCAAGGGCTAGAATACTGAGGGTCGGAAATTATGTTCCAGAGATCAGTTTCATCCCCCTCTGGAGAACTGTGTTCAGTTTTGGGCATCGCATATCCTATTGCCTTGGAGGGAATGCAGTGAAGTTTCAGCAGAATGTCCCTGGGGTTAAAGGGATTAAATTAAGAGGACAGGTTACACAGGCTGGGCTTGCATTTTGTTGATTTAGAAGATTAAGTGATGATCTAATGGAAATGTTTAAAATTTAAAACTATCACCTGCCAGTTTGCCAAGCGGTGAATAATGGAACTGTACCATCCAGTTCCACCTCTGTAATATCACCCGACATCACCCTATCTCAGCTCATCGACTGCTGAAACCCTCACTCCTCACTCCATTACCCCTGGAGCTGACTGTTCCAACACACTCCCATCTTCTAACCTCAGTACACTTGAGGTCATCCAAAACTCAGGAGCCTGAATCTGAACCCGGACCTGTCACCCAGACAATTGCTGACAGGTTGACAGACGCTGACAGGGGTGGCACGATGGCGCAGTGGTCAGCACTGCTGCCTTAAAGCACCAGGGATGCAAGTTCAATTCCGGCTTGGGTGACTGTGCAGAGTTTGCACATTCTCCCCGTGTCTGCATGGGTTTCATTCGGGTGCTCGTTTCCTCCCAGTCTGAAAGATATGCTGATTAGGTGCACGAGCCACGCTAAATTCTCCCTCAGTGCACCCGAACAGGTGCCGGAGTGTGGTGACTGGGGGATTTTCACAGTAATTTCATTGCAGTGTTAATGTAAGCTTAAATAAACTTTACTTTAAAGATTGGGTCCCGGTTGAACAACATAGAATGCCCACAGTGTGCAGAAGGAGGAGTGTTTAGCTCATTAAGTCCACACCGATCACAACCCACCCAGGCCCCATCCATTTACCCTGCTAATCCCCCTAACACTAAGGGGCAATTTAGCACGGCCAATCAACCTAACCTGCAACATCTTAATGTGAAAATTCTCTCCGTGTTTTCAAATCCCTCCATGGTCTCACTCCTCCCTCTCCTCCATCCCCACAACCCTCCAATCTAACTCCACTCCTGTAGTGTTGGTCTCCTCAGCAACTCTGATTTTAATCACTCCGCCATTGTTCATCAATTCTTCAGCTGCTTGGACCCGAACCGTCTGGAATTTCCTCCTTAAACCTCCCCCCTTCTCTGCTTCAGACAATCCTTAACCACTACCTCTGACCAAATATTTATTATTCTGGCCTAATATCTCCTGATACAACTCACTGTCACAGCTCGTGCTAGAATGTTCCTGTGAATCTCCACAGGACATTTTATTGTGTTCAAAGGGCTATATAAATGCAAGTTGTTGTTGTAATCATTACCCGTTTACAATTTTTTATTAACAGAGACAAACAGGAACCTTGTGACCCAACTACCAGAGTGTGAATTTACCCCGATTAATAGGATCACAATGAATTCCTGATTAATCCCACTGTCTGAACACAACTAAACACTCAATTAATTTACAATGGACAGAAAGGGTTTAGAGATAGAGAAACTGCTCCCTCTGGTGGGAGGAACATGAATAAGGGACATCATCTCAAAATGAAACCTTGGCCATTCAGGAGGGAAATCAGAAAACAGTTTTTCACATAAATGGTGGTGAAAATCGAGAATATTCTCTTTGTAAAACTGTGGATTTTTGAGGTTAATTAAAGCTTTCAAACTGAGAAAGATTTTTACAAAATAAAATACTGAATAAGTTGGAAATCTGAATTTAAAACAAAAAATGCCGGAAATACTCCACTCAGTTTTTTATAGAGTGAGAGACAGAGAATGTTTCAGCTTGATGATCTTTGATCAGAATCATAGAATCCCTACAACGCAGAAAGCGGCAATTCAGCCCATCGGTCTGCACTAACCACAATCCCACCCAGGCCCTATTCCCATAACCCCATACATTTACCCTAGCTAGTCACCCTGACACTAAGGGGTAATTTAGCATGGCCAATCCACCAAATCCACGCAGGTTTGAACTGTAGGGGGAAACTGGAGCACCTGGAGGAAACCCACACAGACACAGGGAGAATGTGCAAACTCTGCACAGACAATAACCCAAACCAGGAGTTGAACCTGCGTCTCTGATTGTGACACAGTAAAATGTCTGACAACTCCAGGTTTAAGTCCAACCAATTTATTTGATAGTAAACTCACTAGCTTTCGAGGTTTCCCTCTTCTTCAGGTGAATGGAGAGTTCTGGCCTCAGACAGAGCATATAAAGCACAAACAATTTACAGATTACTGATTAGAATGCGAATCCTTACACCTAACCTGCTGTTCAAGACCTGAAGTGGCTGATAATGTGAGTAGAAGGAGCACTGATCACAGGTTAAAGAGATGTGTATTGTCTCCAGACAGTACAGTAAGTGAGGTTTTGCAAACCCAGGCAAGTCATGGGGGTTACAGATAGTGCGACATGAACCCAAGATCCCTGTTGAGACCGTCCTCATGTGTGCGGAACTTGGCTATCAGTCTCTGTTCAGCGACTCTGCGCTGTCGTGTGTCGTGAAGGCCACCTTGGAGAATGCTTACCCGAAGGTCAGAGGCTGAATGCCCGTGACCACTGAAGTGTTCACCAACAGGAAGGGAACAGTCTTGCCTGGTGATTGTCGAGCGATGTTCATTCAAACATCTGCAAAACCTCACTTACTGTACTGTCTGGAGACAATACACATCTCTTTAATCTCTGATTGTGAAGCAGAAGTGCTAACCTCTGTGCCA
Organism: Prionace glauca; assembly: GCA_037974335.1. Taxonomy (NCBI): domain Eukaryota; kingdom Metazoa; phylum Chordata; class Chondrichthyes; order Carcharhiniformes; family Carcharhinidae; genus Prionace; species Prionace glauca. The sequence continues at coordinate 99,858,541 of CM075729.1, read as the reverse complement.
CCGTGCTGCCCCTGTTAAGGATGTTAAATCTGTTTCTCTGTCTATAGATAGCTTCATATTGACAGTCACAGCAAAGGTGGATCAGCCAGGGGTTAACCGGTTGGTGAGAGAATCAAGGCTCTCCTTTCACCGTGTTTCTCTGTCTGAACTCATTCTCCAGCCTCGTCTGACTAAATCTTAGTCCTCAGCACCATTTCTCACTCACTCTTCAGCCTCGTGCCTCGAATCCTTAGGCCTCCAAACTACCTACTGCTCTGTCCCGCTGTAGACCCATCACCCTAACCCTCAAGGCCCCCTGCACTCTCTCCAGATCAGTGTCCCTGATTCTTAAAGCCACTTCCCCCAAACAATTCCCCTCTTATCTCTCTCTCCCCGTATCCAGTACCCAACCTGGTACAGAGACAGTCTGACGCCATTATCCACTGAGTCGAGAGTTAATTGAATCCTTCCAGTGCCAAAGGAAGCCATTTGGCCCATCAAGTCTGCAGAGCACTCGACCTCTGAGAGAGCACTTTATCTAGGCCCCGTCCCCTGTCCTATCCTTGTAACCCCATATATTCACCCAGCTAATCCCCGCAACTGACACATCTTTGGACAATAGCACGGCCAATCCATCTAACCCGCACATCTTTGGACTGTGGGAGAAAACCAGAGCACCCGGAGGAAACCCAACAGACAGGGGGAAGAATGTGGAAACTCCACACTGTCACTCAAAGCTGGAATTGAACCCGGGTCCCTGGCACTGTGAGACAGCAGTGCTAACCACCATGCCAACCAGTACCCAGTCACTGAGACCCTCTCAGAGCCCATTACTCACCTGCAGAGACCCCTCCACAGAGAAGGGTCAGTAGAATAACCCTCAGCATTGTTGTCTTGAATGAAGAGTTTGGTAGGAATTCTGTTTGTCCTGTTCCTTCTCAGTCCTGTTCACAGTCTGTGTCTCTGTAGGTCTCTCTCTCTCTCCCTCTGCCCCTCTTGTGAGCTCCTTACCCAGTGCTGTCTGCCCGAAACTCAGATCCCTCCACACTGATTGGTTCACTGCGATATCAGTGTCCAATTAGAGTAGAAAGAGTCAGTGAGTCATCAGTCTCCGGGTAGAAGAGTCCTGGACAGGTTGAGTTCCATGTCAAAATCAACTTTTTGGAGAGTGTTGCATCCAATCAGAGAATTACTGTCAATAACATCATCAGTCACCAGGGAGAATAAACTGTAGCAGGTTAGAGAACTGAACAACAAACTGAAAGTGCTGTGATTCTCAACCAGACAGAGGGAAAAACATTTAGAGTAGGAGTAGGCCATTCGGCCCTTCGAGCCATTCAACAAGATCATGGTTGTGGTCTCAGTTCCACTTCCCTGTTTCCCCCTCCTCACAGCCCCCCAGCCCCTCACTCCAGATTCAACCGCCGATCAGAAATCTGTCTAACTCAGTGTGAATATGTTTAATGACTCAGCTTCCATTGCTCTCTGGGAAAGGGCCCTCTGAGAAAGAGATACTTCTCCTTATCACCATCTCAAAAAAGAGGCATCTTATTTTTAAACGGTATTCTACAATCTCCCACAAGTGGAAACAGCCTCTCAGTATCTACCCTGTCAAATCGTCTCAAGATCTAATCTATTTTAATGAGATCACTCTTCTAAACTACAATGGATTCAGGCCCAAAATATTCAACATTTTTCATCAGATAAACCCTTCATCCCAGGAATGAATTGAGTGAACCGTCTCTGAAATGCAAGGACTTATATTCCTGTTCAACTGAGGAGACTGAAACTGTACTCATTATTCCAGATGTGGTCTCATCAAGGCCCTGGATAGGGGCAATGAAACTTCTACTTTTATAATCCATTCCTTTTGCAATAAAAACCATTTGTCTTCCTAACCACTTCTACCTGCAGAATAACATTCTCTGATTGGTGGATCAGGACAGCCAAATCCCCCTGTGTCACTGAGTTGTAATCTCTCCATTTCAATAGGGTGATTTGTGTTTGTTCCTGCCAACATGGGCAAGTTCACATTTTCTCACATTAGACGACTCTCTGTCTATGTCAGACAACTTCCTTTCCTACCTATCTCACTGTTATCAATAAATTTAGTGACTATACGTTCGGTCCTTTCACCCAAATCATTTTCTAGATTGTTAATAGTTGGGGTCCCAGCACTGTTGATCTCTGCTCTCTGGTTATTGACCTCGATTAGTTACATCTTGCCAACATGAAAAACACACATTTATCCCACTCTGTTTCCTGTTCGCTTTTTCTGTATTCATGGGCCAAAGGGCCTCTTTCTGCACTGTAGGGTTCTATGATTCTATGATTTAAAAGATGTGAGTGTCACTGGCTGGGCTCTAACTACCCTCTGTCCATGACATTTAAGAGTCAACCACATTGCTGTGGACCTGGAGTCACATATAGGCCAGACTAGGTAAGGACGGCAGATTTCCTTCTCTAAAGGACATTAGTGAACCGGATGTGTTTTTACAACAATCGACAATGTTTTCATGGTCACGGAACTTCTGGATTTTATTATTAAATTCAAATTTTACCGTCTGCAATGATGGGATTCAAACCTGGGTCCCCAGAGCATTATCCTGGGTCTCTGGATCACTCATCCAGCGACAATACAACTACCCCATCTAAATTATATATTATATCTAATATATTACCCCTACATGATGAGCTATTCCCATCCAGCCCCTTGGGCCCTGCTACACTATTCAACCAGACCCTGACTGATCTGTATCTCATTTCCATTTACCCTCCTTTTGCTCCCTAACCCCTCGTACCCCAACCCCAAAAGCAATCAATTCATCTCAGTCTGAAAACCTTCTATTGTTCCAAATTCCCCAGTCTCCCGAGGGAGTTACAGATTTCTGTAACCCTTTTGTGTGAAAATAGTTTCTCCACATCTATCTGATCAATTCCTTGTTAACATTATTAACACTTCAACAGTGGTTAGCAATGCTGCTTCACAGCACCAGGGACGCAAGTTCAATCCCAGCCTTGGTCACTGTCTGTGTGGAGGATGCACATTCTCCCCATGTTTCCTCCAGGTGCTCCGGTTTCCTGCCACAGTCCAAAGATGTTAGGGTTAGTTTGATTCGCCATGCTAAATTGACCCTTATTAGCAGGTAAATACAACCTGAGGGGTGGAGGTTCTCTGAGGGGGGAGACACTCGGAGGTGTGGGGAGACACTCGGGGGGAAATTATGATGGGGAAACGTTCTGAGGGGTGAGATACTGAGTGGGGGGGAAGATGCTCTGAGGGGGGAAACACTATAAAGGGGACTGAGGGAGGGGGAAATACTCTGAGGACGAGGTGCTCTGAGGGGGGAACTGAGGGGTGTCATTCTGATGGGGGGGGCACACTGAGACGGTAGATACTCTGAGGGAGAGAGAGACACTCTGAGGGAGGGGGAGTCACTGTGAAGGGAAGAGATCCTGAGGAGAGGGACACACTGAGAGGCAGACACTCTTACAGAGAGTCAATGTGAGGGAGGGTTGTGCCACATTTTGGTGCTAACCACACTGACACTCTGCTCTTACTGGGCAGTGTAGCGTCACTGCTCTCTGTCGCTGTATTTCTGCATAATAAACTGTAAGAAGGTTTCAATCCCAGTTTGTGAGGGATCTGGGTGACGTTAACGACAAAATAGAAACAGGCTTGATCGACAGCTTCAAAATGAGGGACTTTCCGACTGAGACAACACAAGGGAGGGGCAGAGAGCAAAATAACAGCCCGGGGAATTCCAGCTGGATGTGGAGATGCCGGCATTGGACTGGGGTAAACACAGTAAGAAGTCTCACAACACCAGGTTAGAGTCCAACAGGTTTATTTGGTAGTAAACGCAATGAGCTTTCGGGATTAGCCCCTTCGTCAGGTGAGTGGGAGTTCTGATCACAAACAGGGCATATAAAGGCACACAGTTTACAGAATACTGATTAGAATACAGCTGGATCAGAGAGTGGGAGCAGTGAGTGACACGGTCAAAATGTAAATAAATTCTGCACTCTGCACTCTGACAAAGCAAAGAAACCACTGAGAGATCTCACCCCTCAGTCCTTCATTCTGAATCCACTTTCCCCTCAGTCCCTCAATCTGGGCTCTTCTCCCATCCCTCATTTTCTGTCCTCTCTCTCCCCTCGGTCGCTCACTCTGTATCCTTTCTCCCCTCAGTCCCTCAGTCCGTACCCTCTCTCTGCTCAGTCCCTCACTCTGTGTCCTCTCTCCGCTCAGTCCCTCAGTCTGGGTTCTCTTTCCCCTTAGTCCCTCACTCTGAGTGCCTTCACTCTCTGCCTTCTCTTCCCCAGTCCATCATTCTTTGTCCACCCTCCCCTAGTCCATCAAACCGTGTCCTCTAACTCTCCTCAGTCCATCAATCTGGGTCCTCTCTCCCCTCAGTCCATCACTCTGTGTCCTCTCTCTCTCCTTAGTCCCTCACTCCTTGTCCACTCTCCCTTTACTGCCTTATTCTCTCCTCAGTCCATAAATCCATGCGCTCCCCTCAGTCCCTCACTCTGGGTCCTCTCTCCCCTCAGTCCCTCACTCTGGGTCCTCTGACCCCTCAGTCCATCACTCTATGCCCTCTCTCCTCTCAGTCCCTCACTCTGTGTCCACTCTCCGCTCAGTCCCATCATTCTGAGTCTTCCTTCCCTCAGTCCATCACTCTGCGTCCCCTTCCCCTATCAGTCATCTCTCTCCCCTCAGTCTCTCACTCTGGTGCTCAGTCCCTCACTCAGGTCCTCTTTCCCCTCAGACCCTCACTCTATGTTTTCCCTCCCCTCAGTCCCTCAGTCTGTGTCCACTCTCTGACTTCAGTTCCTCAATCTGTGTCTTCAAACTTTCCCAGTCCCTCAGTCTGTCTCCTCTCTCTACCCCAGTCCCTCAATATGTGCCATAGAGTCATAGAGGTGTCCAGCATTGAAACAAGCCTTTTGGTCCAACTTGTCCATGCCGCCCCTTTCTCTTAACCCCTAAACTAATCCCAATTGCCCGCGTTTCGACCCTATCCCTCTATAGCCATCTGACCCCTGTAAATGTCTAAATGCTTTTTAAAATACAAAATTGTACCTGTCTCTACTGCTATCTCTGGCAGCTTTTTCCAGACACTCACCACCCTCAGTGTGAAAAAAATTGAACCTCTAAACACTTTTGTATCTCTCTCCTCTCACCTTAAACCTATGCCCTCTAATTTTAGACTCCCCTACCTTTGGGAAAAGATATTGATTATCAAGCTGATCTATGCCCCTCATTATTTTATAGACCTCTATAAGATCACACCTAAGTCTCCCATGTCAGAGGTAGGTTCTTTACCCAGAGGGTGGTGAGGGACTGGAATGCCCTGCCTGCTGCAGTTGTAAATGTGCCGAGTTTGGGGGCATTTAAGAGATCTGTGGATAGGTTTATGGATGAAAAGGGATTGGTTTAGGTTAGAGGGTCATTGCTTTTGAACTGGTCGGCGCAACATCGTGGGCCGAAGGGCCTGTTCTGCGCTGTAATGTTCTATGTTCCAGAGGAAAAAGTCCCAGTCTATCCAGTCTCTCCTTATAACTCAAACCATCAAGTCCCAGTGGCAACCTAGCAAATCTTTTCTGCACTCTTTCCAGTTGAATAATATTCTTTGTATAATAGGGTGACCAGAACTGTACACAGTGTGGCCTTACTAATGTCTTCAACAAGACATCCCAACTCCTTTATTCAATGTTCTGACCGATGAAACCAACCATGCCGAATGCCTTCTTCACCACTGTGTTCACCTGTGACTCCACTTTCAAGGAGCTATGAACCTATACCCCTGCATCTCTTTGTTCTGTAACTCTCCCCAACATCCTACCATTAACTGAATAAGTCCTGTCCTGGTTAGATTGACCAAAGTGTATCACTTCGCATTTATTTAAATTAAACTCCATCTGCCATTTGTCAGCCCACTGATCCAATTGATCAAGATCCGGTTGTAATCTTAGATAATCTTCTTCACTGTCCACTATATCTCCAATCTTGGTGTCAACTGCAAACTTACTATTCATGCCCCCTATATTCTTATCCAAATCATTAATATAAATGACAAATAACAGTGGACCCAGCACCGAACCCTGAGGAACACTGCTCCAGTGTGAAAGAAATCCACTACAACAACCCTCTCCCGCTCTCCCCTCAGTCCCTCACTCTGGGGCCTCTCTCCCCTCAGTCCCTCGCTCCATTGCCTCTCTCCCCTCAGTCCCTCACTTTGGGGCCTGTCTCTCCTCAGTCCCTCACTCTGGGGCCTCTCTCCCCTCAGTCCCTCACTCTGGGGCTTCTCCCCCACCCCCCACCCAGTCTCTCAGTCTGGGGGTGAATCTGCCAGAAGTGCTGAATTGGTGAGAAAACATTTTTCACTGCAACGTCAGATCCGAATCTCCCCACTCTGTGCAATGCAGAGATCACACGTGAATATCATTAAAAACCTCGGAGAGAGGGGGTGTGTGTGGGTTGGGGTGGGGGGGGGGGGGTGTAGGTGGGGGAGGTGGTCTGTGGGGGGGGCGGCGGTGCTATTCACACCAAAGAGCCTGAAATTGGCACCTGCACATGCTCACATTGCTGGGAGATCATTGACAAGACCTTCCAGCATCCAGAGCACTGCCCTTCAACCTCTCACAGACATAATCGACCCTCCTCCCCCACACAGACATCACTGGCCCCCACAACCCCCCACACAGACATTGCTGACTCCTCCCCTCTCCCCCCACACACAGACATGGCTGCCTGCTTACCCCATGCCCCCATGGATCCGGATAATGCAGGTACCCCCCTCCCTCCAACATACTGACCTCACTGTTGCCCTATAGAGAATGTGCGTTGTGCTAAAATGCACAATCCCAGCGCAAGCATTCCTTCTCTTGAAGGGAAGCCTTGAATATTGAACCCTCCCCTACCCCCACATCCCCGCCCCTCGACACAACTGGTTATCAATTAGTTGCCCTGAATATCGCACCCCCTCCAGACATGGCAGTCTATTGAATGGCAGCCAATCAGCACCCCGAGGGATGCAGGACACTCAACTGAAAGCAGCCTTCAAAATTTCTCACAAGGATTTGTTGTTAACAGGCCCTTGACTGACCACACTCACTGCACCTGCACCCTCCTGATATGCCAAAGCTGTACATAATTGGAATTGGTAGGGCTGCAAGGAGGAATTGGTAGGGCTAGGGAACCGTGGTGCACCAAAAAAGTTGATTCGTTGGTTAAAAAGAAAAAGGAGGCTTATGTTCGGATGAGACTTGTGGGCTCGGGTAGTGCACTAGAAAGCTTTAGATTGGCTAGGAGGGAATTGAAGTGTGAGCTAAGAAAGGCTAAAAGAGGACATGAGAAGACTTTGACTGATAGGATTAATGAGAATCCTAAGACGTTCTATAGGTATGTCAAGAACAGAAGGTTGGTTAGGGCAAGATTAGGGCCAGTTATAGACAGCAGGGAAGTTATGTGTGGAACCGGAGGAGATTGGAGAGGCGTTGAACCAATATCTCTCTTCGGTGTTCACGCAGGGGGATATGGATATAGCTGAGGAGGACACTAGATTGCAGGAGAGTAGAATTGACAGTGTTGCAGTTGATAAGGAGGATGTGCTGGATATTCTGGAGGGTCTGAAAATAGATAAGTCCCCTGGTCCGGATGGGATTTACCCCAGGATTCTCTGAGAGGCAAGAGAAGTGATTGCAGAGCCTCTGGCTCTGATCTTCAGGTCGTCGTTGGCCTTTGGTATAGTACCGGAAGATTGGAGGTTAGCGAATGTTGTCCCATTGTTTAAGAAGGGGAACAGAGACTTCCCCGGGAATTATAGACCGGTGAGTCTCACTTCTGTTGTGGGCAAGGTTTTAGAAAAAATTATTAGGGATAGGATTTAAAGTTATTTGGAGAGTAATGAATTGATTGGAGATAGTCAGCATGGTTTTGTGGCGGGTAGGTCGTGCCTTACTAACCTTATTGAGTTTTTTGAGAAAGTGACCAAAGAGGTGGATGGGGGTAAGGCAGTGGACGTGGTGTATATGGATTTTAGTAAGGCATTTGATAAGGTTCACCATGGTAGGCTTCTGCAGAAAATGCAGATGTATGGGATTGGGGGTGATCTAGGGAATTGGATCAGGAATTGGCTAGCGGACAGGAGACAGAGGGTGGTGGTTGATGGTAAATATTCATCATGGAGTTCGGTTATGAGTGGTGTGCCTCAGGGATCTGTTTTGGGGCCACTGCTGTTTGTAATTTTTATTAATGATCTGGATGAGGGTATAGTTGGGTGGATTAGTAAATTTGCTGATGACACCAAAGTCGGAGGTGTGATAGATAGTGGGGAAGGGTGTCATAGTTTGCAGGAAGACTTAGACAGGTTGCAGAGCTGGGCCGAGAGGTGGCGGATGGAGTTTAATGCGGAGAAGTGTGAGGTAATTCACTTTGGTAGGAATAACAGATGTGTTGAGTATAGGGCTAACGGGAGGACTTTGAATAGTGTGGATGAGCAGAGGGATCTAGGTGTATGTGTACATAGATCCCTGAAAGTTGGGAATCAAGTAGATAAGGTTGTTAAGAAGGCATATGGTGTCTTGGCGTTTATTGGTAGGGGGATTGAATTTAGGAGTCGCAGCGTCTTGTTGCAACTGTACACAACTCTGGTGCGACCGCACTTGGAGTTTTGTGTGCAGTTCTGGTCCCCACATTACAAGAAGGATGTGGAGGCTTTGGAGAGGGTGCAGAGAAGTTTTCCAGGATGTTGCCTGGTATGGAGGGGAGGTCCTATGAGGGATTTGGGGTTGTTTTCGCTGGAAAGAAGGCGGCTAAGAGGGGATCTTATTGAAACATATAAGATGATTAGAGGTTTAGATAGGGTGGACAGTGATAGCCTTTTTCCTAGGATGGAGAAAGCTAGCACGAGGGGGCATGGCTTTAAATTAAGGGGGGGTAGTTATAGGACGGATGTCAGGGGTAGGTGCTTCACCCAGAGGGTGGTGAGGGATTGGAATGCCCTGCCTGCTGCAGTTGTAAATGCGCCTAGTTTGGGGGCGTTTAAGAGATCCGTGGACAGGTTTATGGATGAAAAGGGATTGGTTTAGGTTAGTGGGTCATTGTTTTTTTTTTAACTGGTTGGCGCAACATTGTGGGCCGAAGGGCCTGTTCTGCGCTGTAATGTTCTATGTTCTATAAGCTGCAGGAATGGACACACAGACAGACAATCAAGTCACAAAGATGTCTGTGTGCAAATCAGCACTCAGATTTGCAGAGGCTGACCAGGAGCACCTGCTAGATGCCATGGAGGAGAGGCATAGAACATAGAACATAGAACATTACAGCACAAACAGGCCCTTCGGCCCTCGAGTTGCGCTGATCGCATCAACCCCACCAATCTATAGACCTATCTATAACCCCCAATCCCATTAAACCCCATATACTCATCCAGAAGTCTTTTAAAAGACCCCAGCGAGTTCGCCTCCACCACCGACGACGGCAGCCGATTCCAATCACTCACTACCCTCTGAGTGAAAAACTTACCCCTAACATCACCTCTGTACTTCCCTCCCCGCACCTTAAATCTGTGTCCTCTCGTAGCGACCATTTCAACCCGGGGAAATAGCATGAGGCATGAGTGGATCTTTTCTGGCCAGGACCCTAACTCAAGGGATGCATCCACAACGGAATTGTGGGAGGAGGTGGCAGAAGCGGTAAATGCCGGGGCACTGACACCGTTCTCTGCCAGGCAGCGCCGCAAAAAAATGTATAACCTTGTGTAAGCACCAAGGGTGAATGAGCATCCCACTTGGAACCCACATATGCTTGGCATGGATCTCAAACCACGCTGAGACACCTGAAGGGCATGCAACAAGTTACCTTTCCCCCAGAAACAGAATCTAACTCCTTCCCCTCACCCCTCAATGAGCACCCTTCAGTGGTGACTACTTTCCCCAAAACTGCCAGCACAATGCCTGAGACACAGGCACGCATTGCACACCATGCACCGCAATGTATTAATGCTTGCTATCCATCTTATGTTCCCACAGGAAAACAACATTCATGGCATATGTGAACCTGCACAGACTGGTGGTGGTGTGCCTGACCTGTGGCATCAAAGAGTGTGTCAAGATGTGGATAAGCTGTACTTGATCTGGTATTGGGTAATGAACCTGGACAGGTGTCAGATCTCTCAGTGGGAGAGCATTTTGGGAATAGTGATCATAACACTATCTCCTTTACACTAGCACTGGAGAGGGATAGGATCAGGCAGGCTAGGAAAGTGTTAATCTGGAGTAAGGGAAAATATGAAGCCATCAGGAAGGAAATCAGAATGTAAATTGGAAGGAGATATTCTCAGGGAAATGTATCGAAGTAAGGTGGCAGATTTTCAAGGAATGTTTGTCTAGAGCTCTGAACAACAATGTTCCGATGAGACAGGGAGGTTATGGTAGATTACAGGAACCATGGTGCACGAAAGTTGTAATGAATTTAATGAAAAAAAGGAAAAGCATACAAAAGGTTCAGGGAGCTAGGTATTGTTAGGGATCTAGAGGAGTATACGGCTTGTAGGAAGGAACTTAAGAAGGAAATTAGGAGAGCCAGAAGGGGTCATGAGAAGGCCTTGGCAGGTAAGATTAAGGAAAACCCTAAGGCATTCTACAAATATGTGAAGAGTAAAAGGGTGAGATGCGAAGGAATAGGACCTATAAAATGTGACAGTGGGAAAGTTTGTATAGAACCGGTAGAAATAGCAAAGTTGGTCAATCAACTTTACTTCAGCATTCACGTTGGAAAAAGATCTTGGTGGTTGTAGTGCAGGCTTGCAGCGGACTGAAAAGCTTGAGCGTGTGGACATTAAGAAAGAGGATGTGTTGGAGCTTTTGAATAGCATCAAGACTGTTAAGTCGCCGGGGACCGGATGGGATGTACCCCAGGTTACTGTGGAAGGCGAGGGAAGAGATTGCAGAGCCTCTGGTGATGATCTTTGCGTCATCGATGGAGACAGGAGAGGTTCCGGAGGATTGGAGGGTTGTGGATGTGGTTCCTATTTTCAAGAAAGGGAATAGGGATAGCTCAGGAAATTACCGACCAGTGAGTCTAACCTTAGTAATTGGTAAGTTGATGGAAAGGATCCTGAGAGACAGGATTTATGAACATTTAGAGAAGTATAGTATGATCAAAAGTAGTCAGCATGGCTTTGTTAAATGCACATCGTGTCTTACGAGTCTGGTTGAGTTTTTTGAAAATGTGACTAAACACATTGATGAAGGAAGAGCGGTGGATGTGGTTTATATGGACTTCAGCAAGGCATTCAATAAGGTCCCCCATGCAAGGCTTATTGAGAAAGTGAGGGGGCATGGGATCCAAGGGGACATTGCTTTGTGGATCCAGAACTGGCTTGCCTGCAGAAGGCAGAGAGTGGTTGAAGATGGGTCTTTTTCTGCAGAAAAATGGAGGTCAGTCACCAGTAGAGTGCCCCAGGGGTCTGTTCTGGGACCCTTGCTCTTTGTGATTTTTATAAATGACCTGGATGAGGAAGTGGAGGGATGGGTTGGTAAGTTTGCCGATGACACGAAGGTCGGAGGTTTTGTGGATAGTTCAGAGGGATGTCAGAAGTTGCAGCGTGACGTAGATAGGATGCAAGACGGGGCGGAGAAGTGGCAGATTGACTTCAACCCGGATAAATGTGTAGTAGTTCATTTTGTCAGGTCAAATGGGATGAAGGAATATAATATTATGGGTAAGACTCTTAGCAGTGTGGAAGATCAGAAGGATCTTGGGGTCTGGGTTCATAGGACTCTCAAATCGGCTTCGCAGGTAGAGGATGTGGTTAAGAAGGTGTATGGTGTACTGGTCTTCATCAATCGAGGGATGGAGTTTAGGAGTCGGGAGATAATGTTGCAGCTGTATAGGACCCTGGTCAGACCCCACTTGGAGTACTGTGCTCAGTTCTGGTCGCCTCATTACAGAAAGGATGTGCATTGAAAGAGTGCAGAGGAGATTTACAAGGATGTTACCTGGATTGGGTGACATGCCTTATGAGGACAGGCTGAGAGAGCTCGGTCTTTTCTCCTTGGAGGGATGAAGGATGAGGGGTGACCTAATAGAGGTGTATAAGATGTGGAGAGATATTGATCGAGTGGACTCTCAGAGGCTTTTTCCCAGGGCTGAAATGGCTGCCACAAGAGGATACAGGTTTAAGGTGCTGGGGAGTTGGTACAAAGGAGATGTCAGGGGTAAGTTTTTCACTCAGAGGGTGGTGGGTGAGTGGAATCAGCTGCCATCAGTGGTGGTGGAGGCAAATTTGTTAGGGTCTTTATGGGACTTAATAGGGTTGAGGGTGATAGATAAGCCGAGTAGGTAGAATTCTCTGCCCGTTGAAGTGGTGGAGGCTACCTCGCTAAATATTTTTAAGACGCGGGTTGATGTTTTTGATAAGAGAGGGGATTAAGGGTTATGGGGAGAGGGCGGGAATGTGGAACTGAGCGACGACAGATCAGCCATGATCTTATTGAATGGCGGGGCAGGCTCAAAGGGCTAGATGGCCTACTCCTGCTCCTATTTCTTATGTTCTTATGTGGGCCGAAGGGTCTATTTGTGCTGTAGTTTTTCTATGATTCTCTGAAGATGCTCACGAATGGTCCCTGACAGCCAGGTCCTCGTCCAGCATGCAAGTGAGCAGAAGCAAAACCCTCAGCCTAAGTCCTACTCAGAGTAAGTGTGATGCTGCATAGTTTGCACATTCTCCTCATGTCTGTGTGGGTTTCCTCAGGTGCTCTGGTTTCCTTCCACAGTCCAAAGATGTACGGGTTACGTTTGAACACAGTACATAAAATGTAGAACAGTAAGCACAATACAGTCCCTTCGGCCCTTGATGTTGTGCCGATCTATGTCCGAACCCAAGATCTGGTGTGAAAATGCACTCCCTATCTGGTGTGCTCCATGTGGCTATCCAATAACCGATTGAAACTGCGATGTCCAACTCCACTATCACAACAAGCAGTGCATTCCGCACCCCAACCACTCTCTGAGTAAAGAACCTATCTCGGACATCCCTCCTATATCTCCCACCATGAACCTTATAGTTACGTCTCCTAGTAACAGTTACATCCACCCATGGAAATAGAGTGGACGTTCAGAGACTATCAATCCCCCTCATCATCTTCTAAAATTCTCTTAAGCCGCCTTTCATCCTCCTTCGCTCTAAAGAGACAAGCCCCAGTTCCCTCAAACTTCCCTCATAAGACCTTCCCTCCAAACCAGGCAGCACCCTGGTAAATCTCCTCTGCACTCTCTCCAATGCTTCCACATCCTTCTGATAGTGAGGTGACCAGAATTGCACACAATATTCCAATATTGGTCTCACCTAGGTCCTGTACAGTTGCAGCATAACCCCACGGCTCTTAAACTCCAAAACCTTGTTAATAAATGCTAACACGCTATAAGCCTTCTTCACAGCTCTATCCACTTGAATGACAACCTTCAGAGATCTGTGGATGTGAACCCCAAGATCTCTCTGTTCCTCCACATTCCTCAGAACCCTGCCATTGACCCTGTAACCCGATTCAAGTTTGTCCGACCAAAATGAATCACCTTGCACTTATCAGGGTTAAACTCCATCTGCCACTTTTCAGCCCAGCTCTGCATCCTATCAATGTCTCTTTGCAGCCTACAAGAGCCCTCCACCTCATCCACTACTCCACCAGTCTTGGTGTCATCAGTAAACTTACTAACCAGCACTTCAGCCCCCTCTTCCAAGTCATTGATAAAAATCACAAAAAGCAGAGGACCCAGCACTGATCCCCGAGCTACACCGCTGGTAACTGGCCTTCAATTTGAAAATTTTCCCTCCACTGCCACCCTCTGTCTTCTATGAGACAGCCAGTTACTTATCCAGTCAGCCAAATTTCCTTCTATCCCACATCATAGTTCCAAGTATTAATCCGATCTCTCAGTCCATCTGCCTCACCTGTTACACTTTTTGTATTAAAACAAATGTACTTCAGTCCATCAGACCCTCTTTGATTAGCGACCCCACCCTGCCTGCTCTTCCTCTGAGTCTTACTGGCCCTACTCTCTGGTTCCCCTTCAGTCAATTCACCTTTGCTTTGGTTCCCACCCCCTGCCAAACGAGTTTAAATCCTCCCACGTGACACTAGCAAACCTCCCGGCCTGAATATTTATGTCCTTCCAATTTAAATGCAACCCGTCCTTTTTGTATAAGCCCCACCTGCCCCACAAGAGTTCCCAATGATCCAGATATCTGAAACCCTCTCTCCTACACCAACTGTTTAGTCACATGTTGAGCTGCTCTATCTTCCTATTCCTAGCCTCACGAGCACGTAGCACAGGGAATAATCCTGAGAATTTAACCCGCTTTTTAACTTTCTACTTAACTCCCTAAACTGCTGCTGCAGGACCTCATCACTCTTCCTGTCTATGTCGTTAGTACCAATATGTACCACAACCTCTGGCTCTTCACCCTCTCCCTTCAGAATGCTTTCTGTCCGTTCAGAGACATCCTGGATCCTGGCACCAGGGAGGCAACATACCATCCTGGAGTCTCTTTCACATCCAAAGATATGCCTGTCTTCACCCCTAACTATAGAGTCCCCTATAACTATTGTCCTAGTCCTCTTTGTTCCTCCCTGCTTAACAACAGAGCCGGCCATGGGACCACTGCTTTGGCAGCTGCTGCTGATATCCCCTAAGAGCCCATCTCCCCCAACAGTACCTAAAGCAGATGTATGGGATTGAGGGTAATCTAAGTAATTGGATCAGGAATTGGCTAGCAGATAGGAGACAGAGGGTGGTGCTTGATGGTAAATATTCGTCATGGAGTTTGGTTACGAGTGGTGTGCCTCAGGGATCTGTTTTGGGGCCACTGCTGTTTGTAATTTTTATTAATGATCTGGATGAGGGTCTAGTTGGGTGAATTAGTAAGTTTGCTGATGACACCAAAGTCGGAGGTGTGGTAGATTGTGAGGAAGGGTGTCATAGTTTGCAGGATGACTTAGAAAGGTTGCAGAGCTGGGCTGTGAGGTGGCGGATGGAGTTTAATGTGGAGAAATGTGAGGTAATTCATTTCGGTAGGAATAACAGATGTGTTGAGTATAGGGCTAACGGGAGGACTTTGAATAGTGTGGAGGAGCAGAGGGATCTAGGTGTATGTGTACATAGATCCCTGAAAGTTGGGAATCAAGTAGATAAGGTTGTTAAGAAGGCATACGGAGTCTTGGCGTTTATTGGTAGGGGGATTGAATTTAGGTGTCGCAGCGTCATGATGCAACTGTACACAACTCTGGTGCGGCCACACTTGGAGTTTTGTGTGCAGTTCTTGTCCCCACATTACAGGAAGGATGTAGAGGCTTTGGAGAGGGTGCAGAGGAGGTTTACCAGGATGTTGCCTGGTATGGAGGGGAGATTCTATGAGGAGAGACTGAGAGATTTGGGGTTGTTTTCGCTGGAAAGAAGGCGGCTAAGAGGGGATCTTATTGAAACATATAAGATGATTAGAGGTTTAGACAGGGTAGATAGTGATAGCCTTTTTCCTAGGATGGAGAAAGCTAGCACGAGGGGGCACGACTTTAAATTAAGGGGGGGTAGTTATAGGACTGATGTCAGGGGTAGGTTCTTTACCCAGAGGGTGGTGAGGGACTGGAATGCCCTGCCAGCTGCAGTTGTAAATGCACCTAGTTTGGGGGCGTTTAAGAAATCTGTGGATAGGTTTATGGACGAAAAGGGATTGGTTTAGGCTAGTGGGTCATTGTTTTGTAACTGTTCGGTGCAACATCGTGGGCCGAAGGGCCTGTTCTGCGCTGTAATGTTCTATGTTCTATCTCCTTACTTTCTTCATGAGCCTACCATGAGGAACCTTATCAAACGCCTTATTAAAATCCATGTATACGACATCAGCTGCCCTACCTTCATTTACATACTTAGTTACCTCCTCAAAGAATTCAATCAAATTTGTGAGGCAAGACTTACCCCTCACAAATCCGTGCTGACTAGAACCCTACAGTGCAGAAACAGGCCCTTCGGCCCATCGAGTCTGCACCGAACACAATCCCACCCAGACCCTATCCCCATATCTCTACACATTTTCCCTGCTAATCCCTCTAACCTACACATCCCAGGACACTAAGGGGCAATTTTAGCATAGCCAATGAACCTAACCCGCACATCTTTGGACTGTGGGAGGAAACCGGAGCACCCGGAGAAAACCCACGCAGACACGAGGAGAATGTGCAAACTCCACCATAGGCAGTGACCCGAGCCGGGAATCCAACCCAGGACCCTGGAGCTGTGAAGCAGCAGTGCTAACCACTGTGCTACCGTGCCGCCCTACCACTGTGCTACCGTGACTATCCCAGATTAATTTGCATCTTTCCAAATGGTCATAAATCCTATCCCTCAGGGCCTTTTCCATTAACTTACCGACCACCAAAGTAAGACTAACTGGCCTATAATTACCAGGGTCATTCCTATTACCTTTCTTGCAGAGAGGAACAACATTCGTCACTCTCTAATCCTCTGACACAATCCCCGAGGACAGTTTGGACCCAAAGATCAAAGCTAAAGGCTCCACAATCTCATCCCTTGCCTCCCAAAGTATCCTAGAATTTATCCCATCTGGCCCAGAGGACTTATTGACCCTCAGGTTTTTCAAAATTGCTAATATGTCTTCCCTCAGAACATCTACCTCCTCCATCCTATCAGCCTGTATCACACTCTCATCCTCAAAAACATGGCCCCTCTCCTTAGTGAACACTGAAGAAAAGTATTCATTCAATTCCTCACCTACTTCTTCTGACTCTATGCACAAGTTCCCACTACTATCCTTGACTGGCCTTACCTCACCCTGGTCATTCTTTTATTTCTCACATAAAAGTAAAAAGCCTTGGGGTTTTCCTTGATCCAACCCACCAAGGACTTCTCATGCCCCCTCCTCGCTCTCTTAAGCCCTTTTTAAAACTCATTCCTTGCTACCTTGTAACCCTCAAGCGTCCCAACTGAACCTTGTTTTCTCATCCTTACATATGCTTCCTTTTTCCTTTTGGCAAGACATTCAACCTCTTTTGTAAACCATGGTTCCCTCACTCAGCCATATCCTCTCTGACATGGACATCCCATCAAGCACACGCAGTATTTGTTCCTTGAACAAGCTCCACTTTTAATTTGTGCCCATACCTGACAGTTTGAATTCCCATCTTATGCTCCCTAATTCTTCCCTAATCGCATCATAATTACCCTGCCCCAATTATAAACCTTGCCCTGCCGTGTGACCTTATCCATGTCCTTTGCAATAACGAAAGACATCGAATTGTGTTCACTATCTCCAAAGTGCTTTCCCACAAACACTTCCCAGTGTTTCCCAATTCATTACCCAGTTCCAAGTCCAATGTAGCCCCACCTCTTGTCGGCTTGTCGGCTTGTGTGTTTCCTGACACACCTCTTGTGTGTCAGGAAACCCTCCTGCACACACTGTACAAAAAGTGTCCTATCTGAACTATTCGACCTATAAAGGTTCCAATCAATATTTGAAAAGTTAAAAGTCACCCATGATAACTACCCTGTATCCTCCACACCTATCCATAATCTGCTTTGCCATTTCCTCCTCCACATCTCTATTACTATTTGGGGACGTATGGAAAACTCCTAACAACGTGACCGATCCTTTCCTATTTCTAACTTCAGCCCATATTACCTCAGTAGGCAGATCGCCCTCCAAATGCCTTTCAGCAACCGTTAAACTATCCTTGATTAACAATGTTACTCCTCCACCTCTTTCACCACCTTCCCTACTCTTATTAAAATATCTGTACCCCGGAACTGCCAACAACCACTCCTGTAACTGTTCTAACCATAGAACATAGAACATAGAACATAGAACATAGAACATTACAGCGCAGAACAGGCCCTTCGGCCCACGATGTTGCGCCGACCAGTTACAAAACAATGACCCACTAGCCTAAACCAATCCCTTTTCATCCATAAACCTATCCACAGATCTCTTAAACGCCCCCAAACTAGGTGCATTTACAACTGCAGCTGGCAGGGCATTCCAGTCCCTCACCACCCTCTGGGTAAAGAACCTACCCCTGACATCTGTCCTATAACTACCCCCCCTTAATTTGAAATCGTGCCCCCTCGTGCTAGCTTTCTCCATCCTAGGAAAAAGGCTATCACTATCTACCCTGTCTAAACCTCTAATCATCTTATATGTTTCAATGAAATCCCCTCTTAGCCGCCTTCTTTCCAGCGAAAACAACCCCAAATCTCTCAATCTCTCCTCATAGGATCTCCCCTCCATACCAGGCAACATCCTGGTAAACCTCCTCTGCACCCTCTCCAAAGCCTCTACATCCTTCCTGTAATGTGGGGACCAGAACTGCACACAAAACTCCAAGTGCGGCCGCACCAGAGATGTGTACAGTTGCATCATGACGCTGCGACTCCTAAATTCAATCCCCCGACCAATAAACGCCAAGACTCCGTATGCCTTCTTAACAACCTTATCTACTTGATTCCCAACTTTCAGGGATCTATGTACACATACACCTAGATCCCTCTGCTCCTCCACACTATTCAAAGTCCTCCCGTTAGCCCTATACTCAACACATCTGTTATTCCTACCGAAATGAATTACCTCACACTTCTCCACATTAAACTCCATCCGCCACCTCTCAGCCCAGCTCTGCAACCTTTCTAAGTCATCCTGCAAACTATGACACCCTTCCTCACAATCTACCACACCTCCGACTTTGGTGTCATCAGCAAACTTACTAATCCACCCAACTATACCCTCATCCAGATCATTAATAAAAATTACAAACAGCAGTGGCCCCAAAACAGATCCCTGAGGCACACCACTCATAACCGAACTCCATGACGAATATTTACCATCAACCACCACCCTCTGTCTCCTATCTGCTAGCCAATTCCTGATCCAATTACCTAGATCATCCCCAATCCATGTCTCCGTAATGGCCACAACATCATAGTCCCAAGTACCAATCCACGCCCCAAGTTCACCTACGTTATTCCTGATGCTCCTTGCATTGAAGTAGATGCACTTCAACCCATCACCCTGTCTGCCTGTACACTCCTGCAACCTTGATACCTTCCTTAGTACCTCACTACCCTCAACACTGGCTTCTGGACTACAACTCGTTTTCCCATCCCCTGACAAGTTAGTTTAAACTCCCCCGAACAGCCACAGCAAATTCCCCTCCCAGGATATTGGTACCCCTCTGGTTCGGGTGAACAAAGAACAAAATCAGCCTGGGAAACAGGCCCTTCGGCCCAACGGCCGCCATCTCAACACCACCAGTCCATCTCTCCACCCATGACCCCTATCTAATGTTTTATGGGTGCAAACCATCCTGTTTGTACAGATCCCACCTTCCCCAGAATGTGCTCCAATTATCCATGTAAATGAAACCCTCTCTCCGACACCATCCCTGCAGCCACATGTTTATCTGCACTCTCTCCGTGTTCCTCAACTTGCCAGCATGTGGCACCGGCAACAAACCAGAGATGACAACATGCTTTGTCCTGGCTCTCAGTTTCCATCCTAGCTCCCGAAATTCCTATTTTAAATCCCCGTCCCTCCTCCTCCGAGGTTGATTGGCCATGCTCGAAAATTGCCCCTGAGATGCTAGGTTAGGGGGATTAGTGGATAAATACGTAGGGATTTGGGGAAAGGGCCTGGGTGGGATTGTAGTCGGTCCAGACTCAATGGGTCAAATGTCCTCTTTCTGCACTGTAGGGTTTCTATGATTTGTATGATAATGTTTTACCTCCCTGCCCCCTAATGTGTTTTCTTTATTACAGCTCTGAATCATAGAAATCATAGAACTCTACAGTACAGAAAGAGGCCATTTGGCCCGTTGAGTCTGCACCGACCACAATCCCACCCAGGTCCTACCCTCAATCTGTACATATTTTACCCGCTAATCCCCTCTAATCTATGCTCAATTTAGCATGGCCAATCAACCTAACCCACACATCTCTGGACTGTGGGAGGAATTCGGAGCACCCGGAGGAAACCCACGCTGACAACAAGGAGAATGTGCAAACTCCACACAGACAGTGACCCGAGCCGGGAATTGAACCCAGGTCCCTAGAGCTATGAAGCAGCAGTGCTAACCACTGTGCTACTGTGCCGCCCAGAGGAGCCGGCCCTTTGGGTATTGGTGCCGCTCCCACTGCTCTGGAGCAACTGCCCACAACACCCTGGATGACACCTCGGAGGGAGGCACTGAAGAATCCTCTGAGAGCAGCACCACTGATGCGGCACTGGCATGTACCACACAACTCACCAACACATAGACGATCACCACGGTGCGTACCTTTAGTGTTGAGACTTCTGGATCATGATCTGGTGAGCACATCACAGACACTGATCCACATCCGGGGCTCAGGCACACAGAGGTCTGCTGGAGGTCAGGATTCAGCTGTCCCGGAGCCAGCTGTGGGCCTCTGGGTTTGTTCCTCCCAAGGCTGTGGAGATGCATAATCAAACCCGGGAAGCTGTGGAAGAGCTGTCAGCAAACATGCTGCGACAGCAAGACTATTTAGGGGAGTCCAACAGAGTGCTGTTGCAGGAGGTGGTGCCGGGACAGCGTGCAAACCAAGCCAACACTGCAAGAGTGGCGACCACAGTGGAAAGTCTGGCTCAGGGGTCTGTCCTCGTGGGTGAGAGGATCCAGGCCATCCTGGAGACACAACGGGCCAGGGCTAGTGTGTTTCTGGCATCCAGGAGGCACAGCGTTCCATGGTCATGGGCGTCGGGGGCATGTGGGACACACCGCTGGCTATGGTTGGGTCTCTTGCTGGCACTCTGGAGACACAGCAGGCCATGGCTGAGAGCCTCGACAACTTAGCAGAGGGGCTCCAGAGCCTGGCTCCCTCACAGAACGCTGTAACGGAGGGGCCCCAGAGCTTGGCCCGGTCTCAAGAGGGCCAGGGCTGAGGGCTCACAGAGCATGGAGCAGACGCATCTGCGCCTCCAGGACTGGCAGAGCCCGGTCATGCTGGAGCTTCTGGAGCTCAGTCCAGCTAACCTGGCATCCCATGGAGTGTCCCGGGGCCTCTGGGCACCCCAAGGGAGGAGGAAGGGCTTGAGCCCATGCCGGGGTCTGCCACCCAGGAGATCCCAGATGTCCAGAGACCCTTCCTCACACCGGGGCATCTCAGGGCCAGCGAGATGAACAGGGCGAAACAGTGCCATTCGCACTCCAGGTCCTGGCTACCCAGAGGACATCAGCCAGGGCATCACAGGCAATGGGGCATACATCACAGCTGGACACCTCCACCTCCAATATGCATCCTGGGGTAGCACCGAGAAGAAGCAGTTTACTGCACAAAATAAGAAAGTTGTAGTTCACGAGAGGGCACGGGCGAAGGTCACCAGTAATCAGAGTTTATTAATCAATAATGTTTCTTAGGCACTGGGATGATGGTCGTCTTCTTAAAGCAGATAGGGATGTCAGACTGTTGTAAAGAGAGGTTGAAGATGTCTGTGAATACCCCAGCCAGGTGATCCATGCAGGATCTGAGTGCACATCCAGGTACCCCGTCTGGGCAAGTTGCTTTCTGTGGGTTGACCTTCAAGAAAGATGCTCTGACATCTGCAATGGTGACCCCAGATACAGGTTCTTCCAGGGGATTGAATATAAAAGTAGGGAGGTCTTGCTGCAGCTGTATAGGGTATTGGTGAGGCCGCAGCTGGAGTACTGTGTGCAGTTTTGGGCGCCGCACCTGCGCAAGGATATTTTGGCCTTGGAGGGAGTGCAGAGGAGGTTTACTAGGCTGATACCGGAGTTGAAGGGGTTGAGCTATGAGGAGAGGCTGAATAAACTAGGCTTGTACTCGTTAGAGTTTAGAAGAATGAGGGGAGATCTCATTGAGACGTATAAGATGATGAATGGGATGGATAGGATAGAGGTGGTGAGACTCTTTCCACTCAGAAAAGACAGTAGGACTAGGGGGCACAGCCTCGAGATAAAGGGGGGGGGCGGTTTAGAACAGAGTTGAGGAGGAACTTCTTCACTCAAAGGGTGGTGAATCTCTGGAATTCTCTGCCCGTTGAAGTGGTGGAGGCTGCCTCACTAAATATTTTTAAGATGCGGGTTGATGGGTTTTTGATAAGAGAAGGGATTAAGGGTTATGGGGAGAGGACGGGAATGTGGAACTGAGCCACGACAGATCAGCCATGATCTTATTGAATGGCGGGGCAGGCTCGTAGGGCTAGATGGCCAACTCCTGCTCCTATTTCTTATGTTCTTATGTGTCGGGCATGCCCTCACTGACCTCTTGCTCAAAATGAGCGTAAAATACATTGAGCTCATCGGGGTGGGGGGGGGGGTTGCGGGTGCGTTGGAGCCAGCGATTTATATGCCTTCATCTTGTAGCCTGTTATATCTTGCAGACCTCAGCATAGTCAGCGGGTGTTGGTTTGGCTAGTCTGGGACTCTAGCTTGGTCCAGTATTATCTTTTGGCATCTTTAATGGATCTCCTTAGATCATATCTGTCTTTCTTGTATAAATCAGCATCAACTGATTTGAACGCCTCAGACCTGGACTTCAGCAAGCAGTGAAAGTATGGAGATGTCGGCATTGAATGATGTGGAAATGCCGGCATTGGACTGGAGTGGGCACAGTAAGAAGTCTCACAACACCAGGTTAAAGTCCAACAGGTGTATTTGGTATCACGAGCTTTCAGACCACCGCTCCTTCATCAGGTGAGTGGGAGTTCTGTTCACAAACAGGACGTATAAAGATACCAACTCAATTTATAGAATAATGGTTGCTCCTTCATTAGGTGAAGCACTGAATGCTTGTGATATCAAAACAAACTTGTTGGATTTTAATCTGGTGTTGTGAGACTTCTTACTGAGAAAGGATAAATTGACACTGGAGGGGGTAGAAATTCACTAGGTTGATTCTGGAGTTGAGAGGGTTGGCTTCAGAGGAGAGACAAAGTAGACTGGTACTATATTCATTGGAATTTAGAAGAGTGAAGGGGGAATCTCACAGAAACATATAAAATTATGAAGGGAATAGATAAGATAGAAGTAGGAAGGTTGTTTCCACTGGTGGGTGAAACTAGAACTAGGGGGCATAGCCTCAAAATAAGAGGGAGCAGATTTAGGACTGAGTTGAGGATTCACTCAAGTGTTGTGAATCTGTGGAATTCTTTGCCCAGTGAAGCAGTTGAGGCTACTTGTTGAATGTTTTTAAGGCAAAGATAGATTTTTGAACAGTAAAAGAATTAAGGTTTATTGTGAGTGGGTGATAAGTGGAGCTGAGTCCATGAAAATAATCAGCCATGATCTTACTGAATGGTGGAACAGGCTCGAGGGGCCAGATGGCCTACTCCTGCTCCTAGTTCTTATGTTCCTATGTTCCCTGCCTATTCATGTATCAATCCAGATGCCTCTTGAATGTCCTTATAAAATCTGCTTCCACCAACTCCCCTGGCCGTGCATTCCAGGCATTCACCACTCTCTCTGTGAAAAATTATTCCTTACGTCTCTTTTAAACTTTCCCCCTCTCACTTTCACCTTCGACCCTGGGAAAAAGATTCTATCCAAGCCTGTCATAACCCTGTAAACCTCTATCATCCTCATCCTCCGACAGTCCAATGAAAACAAGTGGTGCTCCACAAGGATCAGTACTGGGCCCTCTGTTGTTTGTAATATACATATAAATGATTTGGAGGAACATGTAGATGGTCTGATTAGTAAATTTACGGATGATACAAAAATTGGGGGAGTAGCGAATAGTGATGACGATTGTCAGAGGAGACAGCAGGATATAAATCAACTGGAGACCTGGGCAAAAAGACTGCAGATTGAATTTACCACTTGTCACAAATCTCCAGTTAGAAAAGTATCCTTTCGCTGCTGTCTATGCCCGGTTTTATATCCATCTTACCAGCTCGCCTTGGGTCCCATAGGATTCCTATTCGAAACAAATCTGAGACAAAGTAGTCACAGGTGGGTGGTGAAAAAACGGTGATTTGCAATAAAGGTGTTAAATAATACATTCTACATCAAAACTTGTGAACAGAAAATGTTAAGGTGCTTAAATATCTTTCTAACTAGCCCTTTACCCGTGCCATCTCAGTGTAACTACAACCTCCTAACCTTAGGCTGCCTTGCACTACGCCTCAGAGTGTACATCAGAGGTGGAGGAGGCCAGCTTCCTAGCTCGCTAGGCGCATGCCAGTCAACCTCTGGAGGCTCTGAACCTTGAGGCCCTGGTTGGCTTCCAGGTGCCTAGGATGTTTCCATGACACCCTCTTCATCCCGCTGCACCTGAGATGTCCTGGAGTCAGGAAGGGGGGAGTCAGAAGGTGTTGCCACTGCCGAAGTCTCCTGACTGGAAAGCCCCAGCTTGGGCCCCTGGATCACTCCATGGGACAGTGGTGCTTCTGCAGTGATCTCCAGAACCTCCAGGACTGGCACTTCCAGTCCTGGAGGACTACCCGCGTCCTACCCATGGTGGTCAAGCCCTTTGCGATGGTTACTTGAGTTGGGGGTCACTTCTCAATGGCCATAGCAAAGTGTCCACTGAGACTGGGCCATGCTCTGCAACACTTCAGCTATGGCCCTCTGGGACAGGGCCACCTTCTCAAGGGTCGTTGCCATAGCCCACTGTGTCTCAGTGCTGTCCCGCTGGATCTCCTTGCAAGTTCTCGAGCCTCTTAACCATGGGCCACAGAATCTCAAGAAGCCTGTTCCGTCCCTCAGCTGTGGCCTGCTGTGACTTGGCCATTACTTGAAGACTGCCACTCATGGTGAGGATGCCCTGCCCCAGGCGTTCCACTGTAGTTCTCATCCTTGTAGTGTTGGCCGAGGAAGCAAGCAAGACCGGCAATAGCTGGTCCGACTGAAAGCTTTGGTTCTCCTCCCAGCAGCCTCGCAGTTGGTCCAGTGTGGCCATCAGCCCTTCCAGCATTCCCCTGGTTCTAGCAGCTGAGGGAGAAGTGACCTCAGAGGCTCCATGATATTGTGTGTGTGCGGGGTGGGGGGGCGGGGGTGGGGGAAGTGCCTCAATGATTGAGGACAGGGGAGAGAGAGGGAGGAGTTACATCGCCATTGGAGTCTGCCGGAGTAGCGGGGAAATCACCCTGCCTGATATCTGTGGGGTGGTGGGGGGAGGATGGATCTCTCTGCCAGAGTTCAGTGGTCCACTCTGCTGAGATCTGTGAGAGGGAAGTGGGTTGGGGGCCGCAATCAGTCTGGGTGGTGGGGGGTGGGGATAATGGAATAAGGGAGTCAGTCATGTTGTAGAGGGTGGGTCAATGTCTGTGGGGGCTGGGGGAGATATTATCCGGCCTGGGAGGGTTGTGGCAGAGGAGCAGCGTTCTATCATTTGTTTTTGCGCATGTGCAGTTGGAGGCTCCGATCATAGCTGCAGGATTTCGGGCATGACAAGCCCCGCCCACAGGCTTGTGCAGCACAATTACTGATATTTTTTCAGGCAGAGTCTGTATGTGGGCGCTGGAGAATGGATCTAAATCACTCCCAGTTTCAAATCCATCCAACACTTAGAATCAAAATGGTAAAATAGGGCCCAGATGTGGGACTGGAGGGAGAAAGGACACAGAGTGAGTGACTGAGGTGAGAGGGTGGACAACGAATGAGGTACTGAGGGGAGAGAGGACACAGAGTGAGGGACTGAGGGTAGAGGGTAGACAACAAGTGAGGTACTGAGGGGAAAGAGGACACAGAGTGAGGGACTGAAGGGAAAGAGGACACAGAGTGAGGGACTGAGGAGAGAGATGTCCCACAGTGAGGGACTGAGGAGAGAGAGGACCCAGAGTGAAGGACTGAGGGGAGAGTGTACACAGTTTGAGGGACTGAGGGGAGAGATGTCCCAGAGTGAGGGACTGAGGGGAGAGAGGAGCCAGAGTGAGGAACTGAGGAGAGAGAGGAGCCAGAGTGAGGGACTGAGGGGAGAGAGGACACAGAGGAAGGGACTGAGGGGGAAGGGAAACCAGATTTGATTTGAATTGATTTATTATTGTCACATGTATTAACACACAGTGAAAAGCATTGTTTCTTGTGCGCGATACAAACAAAACATACTGCTTATAGAGAAGGAAATAAGAGAGTGCAGAATGTAGTGTTACAGTCATAGCTCGGGTGTAGAGAAAAATCAACTTAATGCAAGTCTATTCAAAAGTCTGACAGCAGCAGGGAAGAAGCTGTTCTTGAGTCGCTTGGTACATGACCTCAGACTTTTATATGTTTTTTCCGAAGGAAGAGAGAATGCCCGGGTGTGTGGAATCCTTAATTCTGCTGGCTGCTTTGCTGAAGCAGCAGGAAGTGCAGACAAGTCAATGGGTGGAAGGGAGGTTTGCGTGATGGATTGGGCTACATTCACAAACTTTTGGAGTTCCTTGCAGTCTTGGGCAGAGCAGGAGCCAGACCAAGCTGTGATACAACCAGAAAGAATGCTTTCTATGGTGCATCTGTAAAGGTTGGTGAGACTCGTAGCTGACATGCCAAATTTCCTTCTTCTTCTGAGAAAGTAGAGGTGCTGGTGGGCTTTTTAACTATAATGTCAGCATGGGGGGACCAGGACAGCTGGGTGCTGATTTGGACATGTAAAAACCTGACCCTTCCTACTTAGAACATAGAACATAGAGCACTGCAGCACAAACAGGCCCTTCAGCCCACAAGTTGCACCGATCATATCCATACCTATCAGGCCATTGAACTATCTGTAACTCCCAATCCCATTAAATCCCATGTACTCATCCAGAAGTCTTTTAAAAGACCCCAGCGAGTTCGCCTCTACCACGGCTGCCGATTCCACTCACTCACCATCCTCTGAGTGAAAAACTTACCCCTAACATCTCCTCTGTACTTGCTTCCCAGCACCTTAAATCTGTGTCCTCTCGTAGCGACCATTTCAGCCCTGGGAAATAGCCTCCGAGAATCCACGCTATCTATTCCTCTCAACATTTTATAAACCTCTGTCAGGTCGCCTCTCAACCTTCATCTCTCCAGGGAAAAGAGTCCCAGCTCCCTCAACCTATCTTCATAAGGCATGCCTCCCAATCCAGGCAACATCCTTGTAAATCTCCTCTGCACCCTCTCAATAGCTTCCACATCCTTCTTGTAGTGAGACAACCAGAACTGCGCACAGTACTCCAAGTGGGGTCTGACAAGGGTCTTATAAAGTTGTAGCATTACCTCCTGACTCCTAAACTCAGTCCCTCGATTAATGAAGGCCAGTACATCATACGCCTTCTTGACCACATCCTCCACCTACGAGGCCGATTTAAGAGTCCTGTGGACCCGGACCCCAAGATCCTTCTGCTCTTCAACACTGCTAAGACTCCTACCCTTGATATTGTAGTACTTCATCCCATTTGACCTGTCAAAATGGACGACTACACATTTATCCGTGTTGAAGTCCATCTGCCACTTCTCCGCCCAGTCTTGCATCCTATCTATGTCACGCTGCAACTTCACTGTATAAGTGCCCACTTATGTAGAAAGGAGCATGTTCTCCTTTACGCTTCCTGAAGTCAATGACAATCTCCTTGTTTTATTGACATTGAGGGAGAGATTATTGTTGCTGCACCAGTTCACCAGATTCTTTCTCATTTCTGTACTCTGCCTCATCGTTGTTTGAGATCCACTCGGGTGGTGTCAGAACACCAGGGACAGAGGGAAGGGAAGATGCAGAGTGAGGGACTGAGGGGAGACAGGATCCAGAGTGAAGAATTGAGGGGAAAGAGGACACAGAATGAGGGACTGAGGGGAGAGGGGACACAGAATGAGGGACTGAGGGGAGAGGGGACCCAGAGTGAGGGACTGGGAGGAAGGAGGACCCAGAGGGAGGGACTGAGAGGCAGGAGGACCCAGAGGGAGGGACTGAAGGGAGGGAGGACCCAGAGGGAGGGACTGAGTTGAGAGAGGACACAGAGTGAGGGATTGAGGGGAGAATGGAAACAGGGTGAGGGACTGAGAGGTGAGAGCACACAGAGTGAGGGACTGAGGGGGAGAGGACACAGAGTGAGGGACTGAGGGGTAGAGGATGCAGAGTGAGGGAACAGGGTGAGGGACTGAGAGGTGAGAGCACACAGAGTGAGGGACTGAGGGAAGAGAGGAAACAGGGTGAGGGACTGAGAGGTGAGAGCACACAGAGTGAGGGACTGAGGGAAGAGAGGACACAGAGTAAGGGATTGAGGGGAGAGAGAAAACACAGTGATGACTGAGGGGAGTGAGGACACAGAAAGAGGGACTGACGGGAGAATGGACAAAGAATGAGGGACTGAGGGCAGAGGGGACCCTCAGTGAGGAACTGAGGGGAAAGTGGACCCAGAGAGAGGGATTGAGGACAAATAGGACACGGAGTGAGGGACTGAGGACAGAGATGTTGTACCTGTTAATTCTCAGATACTTTCGACCAGTTTGCTTACTCTGAGGTTTCACCTGGTGCCCTTACTTGCAAGATGGACAAAGGACAAAACCCCAGATTCAAGTAGACTAACTGCAAAGATGGTTTGGTTAAATTGCAGCTCGATTTGCTAAGTCTCTCTGGGCCATCGTCACGAAGGTCAATCTCGATGGCAGCTTCTTCCTTCCTTCCTTCTCTGGTCAGTCTTCTGGATGGTCAAGGTCACCTCCCTTGTCGAGTCTTCGCTCCTGGTGTGTCTGAGATGTGTCCCTTTATCCCCTGTCTGCTTGCCTTTCCAGAAACTTCTCTGGCTTCCAGCCAGTGAGGTCCCAGGAGGTGATTCCGATACTCATTGGGTTTCTTGATGTCTGCCTGACAGGACAGCAGGGTCCGCCCCCAGGTGCCCTTCCCAATGTTGTTGCTTACATGTAACCTGTTATCAGATAAGCTAACTGCAGGAACTCTCTGTGATAGAAAGTCTTTCCCGATCTGGGCTTCTAACAACAGCCGGTGCATTTCAATGGGGTGCAATGATCTCCTGCTGGGTCTCAATAAGAGTGCAATGGGTGACTGATGGGCCAGGCCCAGACATGTTTGTTATTTGTACAATTGGCCTGCCCCAGGTTTGACTGTGTTTGATTTTAATATGCCCGATTCTTTAATTTAGGATATCCAATTTAATCAGCCTTAAAACCAATCCCCGATTATATTACCATATTCCTTCCTCTTGATCCAGTGAGCATCAATGAACCGGATTACACAATCCTTACCAAACCATCTCATCAAACAAGTGTTCTGAATCCGGGGTTGATGGTATCATTCCCAACCCACAATAGTACCAACAAATTTAAATGAAGAAAAATAATAAAAGAAACAAAAATTGTGTGAAACTTGCTGATCTTCCAGTTGAAAGAACTGTCCTCGACCGAGTGTTGCAGACTGGCACATTCCAAGGTCCATGACTACGTGCTGAGGGACATGCTGAAGCTTGGGGCAGCCGCCGCAAAGGTACAATGGGGAAAGGCCACACTGTAAGGCCTTTAACGGAGGCAGACCGAGGGCCCGGGAACTGCAGAACACCCTCGGCCTACGTAACTGTGTGTCAATCTGAGAAATAACGACACACAGTGAATTTTGAGGCATGAAAGTTTTAAGTTATGAAATGTAATGACTGTAATTTGTATACAACTGTAAAAAGGTTTTTATTCTGCACTGTTTGCAATTTTTGGACATGTAGATTTACATAAGAACATAAGGAATAGGAGCAGGAGTAGGCCATCTAGCCCTTCGAGCCTGCCCCACCATTCAATAAGATCATGGCTGATCTGTCGTGGCTCAGTTCCACTTTCTCCCCATAACCCTTAATCCCCTCTCTTATCAAAAACCCATCAACCCGCGTCTTAAAAATATTTAGCGAGGCAGCCTCCACCACTTCAACGGGTAGAGAATTCCAGAGATCCACCACCCTTTGAGTGAAGAAGTTCCTCCTCAACTCCGTTCTAAACTGCCCTCCCTTTATCTTGAGGCTGTGCCCTCTAGTCCTACTGTCTTTTTGAGCGGGAAGAGTCTCTCCACCTCTATCCTATCCATCCCATTCATCATCTTATACGTCTCAATGAGATCTCCCCTCATTCTTCTAAACTCCAACGAGTACAAGCCTAGTTTATTCAGCCTCTCCTCATAGCTCAACCCCCTCAACTCCGGTATCAGCCTAGTAAACCTCCTCTGCACTCCCTCCAAGGCCAAAATATCCTTGCGCAGGTGCGGCGCCCAAAACTGCACACAGTACTCCAGCTGCGGCCTCACCAATGCCCTATACAGCTGCAGCAAGACCTCCCTACTTTTATATTCAATCCCCCTCGCGATGAAGGCCAGCATCCCATTCGCCTCAATAGTTTAATTGAGATTTTTATGTATAAAGTATATTTTTGAAATAAAAAAAAAGCAATTGATCAATAGGGTCTCATGATGATTATTCTCAAAGGAACCCTGCCCTTGGGGATAACTTCTCCCAGTTGAAATGTATTTATCTTTTTAAAAAGAGTCAATGGAACCAGGCTTTCCTGAGTTCCATATGGAAGGAGTCCATTTGGCCCATTGAGCCTCCACCAACAACAATCCCACCCAGCCCCTTACCTTCATAACCCCACCTATTTACCTGCTAATCCTCCTAATCTACACATCTTGGGACACTAAGGGGCAATTTAACATGGCCAATCCACCTAACCTACTCATCTTTGAACTGTGGGAGGAAACCCACGCAGACACAGGGAGAATGTGCAAACTCCACATAGACAGTCACCCAAGGCCAGAATTGAACCCAGGTCCCTGGCACTGTGAGACAGCAGTGCTAACCACTATGCCACCATGCCTGGTCTGTTCCTGGAAGAGAAAAACACAAACAGATCTTAACTTAGTGGGCAAAACTTGGCAGGAAAATGTGAAATTATATACTTTGCTAGGAAGAAAGCTACAGAATGCTGTAGCATACAGGGATTTGGGGGTTCTTGTGTAAAAATCACAAAAACCTAATATGATGTTCAGCAGGTATTTGGAAAGGCAAATGGAATGTTGACCTTTATTTCAAAGAGAACGGAGTATAAAAATAGGAATGTTTTGTTAAAACTATACAAGGCACTAGTTAGACCACACCTGGAATACTGTAAACAATTTTAGTCCTTTTATCTAAGGAAAGATACTGGAAATAGTCCAGAAATGTTCACTCAGTTAATCTCCAGTATGGAGGGGTTTTCTTATGAGGGAGGTTGGGTAGGTTGGGCCTGTACTCACTGAAGTTTAGAAGAATGGAAGGTGGCCTTACTGAGACAGGATTCACAGGTTGGATGCTGAGATGCTGTTTCCCCTTGTGGGAGAATCTAGGACCAGAGGGCATTGTCTTAGAGTGAGGGGTCACCCACTTAGGACAGGGACGAGGGAGAATTTCTTCTCTTGGAGAGTAATGAATCTGTGGAATTCTTTACCACAGAAAGCTGAAGAGTTTGAGTTGATAAGAATGTCGAAAGGTGAGATAGATAAATTTCAAATCAGTAATGGAATCAATGGTTATGGGGAAATAGTGGGAAAGTTAGTGGGGAATAGTGGGGAAAAATAGTGGAGTTGAGGATTATCATATCAGATGAGCCATGTTCTCATTGAATGGTGGAGCAGACTTAGTGGGCTGAATGGCCTACTTCTGCTCCCATGGTATTGTATCTGTTTTCTTTTAACCCAGGTCAAGTTCACAGTCTGGGATATAACTTGCAGGTGGTGGTTTCTACTGTGATGGTAATCAGCCTCCATCAACCTCCACAGGAGATTACAGGCTGGATTATGCTGGGGCCTCAGCGTTTTACCATTTATATAGATGATCTGGAGGAGGGAACCGAGTGCAGGGTGTCGAAATTTGCGGATGACACCAAGATTGGGAGAACGGCAAATTGTGCGGAGGGTGTGGAGAGTCTGCAGAAGGATCTAGATAGGCTGGGCGAATGGGCCAGGAAATGGCAAATGGAATTTAATGTTGGCAAGTGTGAGGTGGTCCACTTTGGTCGGAGGAATGGTAGGAAGGACTATTACTTACGTGGTGAAAAACTGCAGCAGGCAACGGTGCAGAGGGACCTCGGGGTCCTTGTGCATGAGTCGCAAAAACCCAGCTTGCAGGTGCAGCAGGTGGTCAGGAAGGCGAATGGGATGCTGGCCTTCATAGCGAGGGGGATTGAATATAAAAGTAGGGAGGTCTTGCTGCAGCTGTATAGGGCATTGGTGAGGCCGCAGCTGGAGTACTGTGTGCAGTTTTGGGCGCCGCACCTGCGCAAGGATATTTTGGCCCTGGAGGGAGTGCAGAGGAGGTTTACTAGGCTGATACTGGAGTTGAGGGGATTGAGCTATGAGGAGAGGCTGAATGAACTAGGCTTGTACTCGTTGGAGTTTAGAAGAATGAGGGGAGATCTCATTGAGACGTATAAGATGATGAATGGGATGGATAGGATAGAGGTGGAGAGACTCTTCCCGCTCAAAAAAGACAGTAGGTCTAGGGGGCACAGCCTCAAGATAAAGGGGGGGGGGTGTTTTAGAACGGAGTTGAGGAGGAACTTCTTCACTCAAAGGGTGGTGAATCTCTGGAATTCTCTACCCGTTGAAGTGGTGGAGGCTGCCTCGCTAAATATTTTCAAGAAGTGGGTTGATGGGTTTTTGATAAGAGAGGGGATTAAGGGGAGAGGGCCGGAATGTGGAACTGAGCCACGACAGATCAGCCATGATCTTATTGAATGGCGGGGCAGGCTCGAAGGGCCAGATGGCCTACTTCTGCTCCTATTTCTTATGTTCTTATGTTCTTATTTTCCTTCCTGAAGTGTGCTGACCAGAACTGGATGCAATGATCTGGTTGAGGCTAAACCAGTGGCTTAAACAAGTTCAACAGAACCTCCTTGCTCTTGTACTCTATGCCACTATTAATAAAGCCCAGGATACTGAGTACTTTATTAACTGCTCTCCAACTGTTTTGCCACCATCAAAGACTTAAGTGTTTGTGTCTCAAAGCAAAGAACTCATACTATATTTTTCTAAAATGTATCAATATTAGTGTGACTACTTCCTAAAACTAGACAAAGACTTTCAAAAGGCTTAAGTTATGTCTGAACAAAAATGTATTTTCTGGCAATATCTGGAGAGGTAATCCTCTCCATGTTATCCATTTAATCCTAAAAATATATGCTAATAACCCCTGTGGCTTCAGAGATCAATTTCAAAGGGAATCATATTAAAGCAATCTATATTTCCTAAGCCAGTCCTGGCCAATGCAGATTATTGGTATGCTAGGACAAACCTCCTTTGATATTGTTAAAACTTAGCCATGATGTGGAGATGCCAGTGTTAGACTGGGGTGGGCACAGTAAGGAGTCTCACAGCACCAGGTTAAAGCCCAACGCTTCATTTAGTATCACAAGCTCCTGAGGAGCTGTTCCTTCATTGGGTGAGTAGCAAGGCGAGTTAAAAGTTAGGACATTGGAAATCTCAAGAATCCAGAATATACATCGTTTCTTAAAGCGAAAGTGGACAGGTGGGAGCCATATGACATGACCACCTGCCACCCTACCCAGCAGGACGAACCAGGTACATTGCAGACTGATTGGCAGTGCAGCAAGACAATCTGTTAACAGCAGCTTGGAATAAGGACTTGGCCCAGGTGAGTGACTAGCCTCCATCGTTAAATCATAAAATTCTTACACTGCAGAAGGAGGCCATTTGGCCCAATTGAGCCTGTACTGAGAACAATCCCACCCAGGCCCTATCCCTATAACACTATGTATTTACCCTAGCTAGCCCCCTTGACACTAAGGGGCAATTTAGCATGGTCAATCAATCTAACCCTCACATCTTTTGATTGTGGGAAGAAACTGGAGCACCCAGAGGAAACCCACACAGAAACGGGGAGAAGGTGCAAACTCCACACAAACTCCCTTAAGGCTGTAATTGAACCCAGATCCCTGGCACTGTGAGGTGGCAATACTAACCACTGTGCCACCATGCTGCCCTCATCTACACAGTTTTTACTAGAATTTTAGTACCAGTGCCTACAAGATGAGTTCATCACAATGTGACTATCCCTTGTGGAAGTCATTTCTACTGGAAAACCATCAGACTCCAAACTGTTGACACCTGTCAAAGAATATACCTTTGTGTATTGACTCTGGATTCTGATCACATGAAACAATAAGTCAATAAGTCTTTGTTCTATGGACTTTGTCCAATAACTTTTTCTTTCTCTATCCCACTTTTATTGCATGAATTCACCAGGAACTACTTAGTGACACTTGCAATTCCACCTCCCCCACCCCGCCCCCACTTCCTTCAGGGATTTTTAAACTGCAATTTTGAACAACACCATTACACTTAGTCCAAACTGCCTGCTCCATAGATAACAGCCATAAATCAGAGATGCAATGCCTGAATCAATGCAAACAACTTCCCTGATCTGACTAAAACAGAAAGCTTCCGATCACAGATCGCAGTCCAAAGGCTCTTTATGACCTGAAGCTGGGTTTAATCTATCAATTGACCAAAAATCCCAGCAATCTTAGCTCTCAGCCAGAATAGCCATTCTAGAGCCACTAACGCCATTATTCTTGTTAAATTATTATTAAAGCCATTCTTTCACTGTCCACACAGTGTTAATATAAACCTACTTGTGACACTAATAAATACACTTTAAACTTTCACTCGTTGTCCTTTGTGATAAATGTTCCTTTGCTGATCTTCACTATCACATGGTGTACTCCCAGTTAGCCCGGTATCTGCCACAATCTGTTCTTTGTACAGCTCCATTGTGGGCATGTGTGAAGGACGAGCTGCATTTTCACTTTCCAGCCTCTTCAGGAGCTGTCCATGTGTGACCTCTGTCCGTAAGCTGTGTGGAATGTACTGTAACAGTTTGGTTACCATGTTTT
Source organism: Prionace glauca (assembly GCA_037974335.1). Taxonomy (NCBI): domain Eukaryota; kingdom Metazoa; phylum Chordata; class Chondrichthyes; order Carcharhiniformes; family Carcharhinidae; genus Prionace; species Prionace glauca. The sequence continues at coordinate 99,823,696 of CM075729.1, read as the reverse complement.
GAGGTTATCATTTCCCAATAGTGTCACTGACTTTTCCTAGGCCGCTCCATCCTTTCTGCTCTGTTATTTTATTCATTTATGGGATGTTTGTCATAGAATCAAAGAATCCCTACAGTGCAGTTGAAGGCTATTCAACCCACTGAGTCTGCACTAATTCAGCATCTTTACCCAGGTCATATCACCGTTACCCCGTCTATTTACCCTCCTAATCCCCCTACCCGACACATCTTTGGACACTAAGGAGCAATTTAGCACGGGCAATGCACCTAACCTGCACACCTTTGGAGTATCGGAGGAAATCAGAGCACCTGGAGGAATCTCACACAGACATGGGGAGAATGTGCAAACTCCACACAGTGACAAGAGACTGGAATTGAACTTGGAAGCTTGGCGCTGTGAGGCAGCAGTGCTAACCACTTTGCCATCATGCCAGGTATTGCTGACAATGCCGATATTTATTGTCTATCCCTAATTGGGGGCATTTAAGAGTCAACCACATTTCTGTGGAGTCACATGTAGCCATGATGTGGCGATGCCAGTGTTGGACTGGGGTAAGCACAGTAAGATGTCTCACAACACCAGGTTAAAGTCCAACAGGTTTATTTAGCAGCACAAGCTTTGGGAGCACTGCCCCTTCATCAGCTGAGTGGGAGTTCTGTTCACAAACAGGGCATGTAAAGACACAAACTCAATTTACAAGATAATGGTTGGAATGCGAGTCTTTACAGGTGATCAAGTCTTAAAGGGACAAACGCTGGCCTTCATCGCGAGGGGGATTGAATATAAAAGTAGGGAGGTCTTGCTGCAGCTGTATAGGGCATTGGTGAGGCCGCAGCTGGAGTACTGTGTGCAGTTTTGGGCGCCGCACCTGCGCAAAGATATTTTGGCCTTGGAGGGAGTGCAGAGGAGGTTTACTAGGCTGATACCGGAGTTGAGGGGGTTGAGCTATGAGGAGAGGCTGAATAAATTAGGCTTGTACTCGTTAGAGTTTAGAAGAATGAGGGGAGATCTCATTGAGACGTATAAGATGATGAATGGGATGGATAGGATAGAGGTGGAGAGACTCTTCTCGCTCAGAAAGGATAGTAGGACTAGGGGGCACAGCCTCAAGATAAAAGGGGGGGCGGTTTAGAACGGAGATGAGGAGGAACTTCTTCACTCAAAGGGTGGTGAATCTTTGGAATTCTCTGCCCGTTGAAGTGGTGGAGGCTGCCTCGCTAAATATTTTTAAGACGCGGGTTGATGGGTTTTTGATAAGAGAGGGGATTAAGGGTTATGGGGAGAGGGTGGGAATGTGGAACTGAGCCACGACAGATCAGCCATGATCTTATTGAATGGCGGGGCAGGCTCGTTGAGCCTGTTGAGCAAGAGTTGGCCTATTCTTGCTCCTATTTCTTATGTTCTTATGTGTATTGTCTCCAGACAGGACAGTTAGTGAGATTTTGCAAGCCCCAGCAAGTCGCGGGGATTACAGAATGTGACATGAACCCACGATCCCGGTTGAAGCCGTCCTCATGTGTGCAGAACTTGGCTATCAGATTTTGCTCGGCAATTCTGCGTTGTGTGTTGTGAAGGCTGCCTTGGAGACATGTAGATGTAGGCCAGACCAGGTAAGGACAACAGATTTCCTTCCTTAAGGGGCATTAAAGAATCAGATGTGTTTTTACGACAATTGACAATGGCTTCGTGGTAATTGCCAGACTTTTAATTCCAGGTTTTTACTGAATTCCGATTTTACCATCTGCTGTGGTGAGATTCAAACCCGAGTTCCCAGAGCAGTATCCTGGGTCTCTGGATTACCAGTCCAGTGAAAATAGCACCTCCACATAATATATCATGTCAACAGACTTAAAATTCATTTCTGATGGTCTGATTAGATTCTGAAAGCTCTCTTCTGATTTTGTTTAAATTCAGCCTTAATGAACGCTTTCCTCCCTGCATGCATGGCATTCAAATATTCTATAAAAATGGAATGAACGGTTTGCATCCTCTCCAAAGCTGGAGGATGATCTCATATTATTGAAGGTATCTTTGGATTCTTGGCACAAACCAACTGATAGCGGGGGTAGATCCCAAACGTTTGGACAGAATGATTTACTGAACTGCCCGTGCAAGAGCCATTGTCAATTTACAATTCAGGTAGTTAGCTCAATTATTTCAGTCCATTTAATCAGTTAGATTTCTCTCACATATCCCATTGTTAAAAGGACTTTCTGCTGCTGTGTGCATTGAACATAGAACCCTACAGTGCAGAAACAGGCCCTTCGGCCCATCGAGTCTGCACCGAACACAATCCCACCCAGACCTTATCCCCATATCCCTACACATTTACCTGCTAATCCCTCTAACCTACACATCCCAGGACACTAAGGGGCAATTTTAGCATAGCCAATGAACCTAACCCGCACATCTTTGGACTGTGGGAGGAAACCGGAGCACCCGGAGAAAACCCACACAGACACAAGGAGAATGTGCAAACTCCACACAGGCAGTGTTGCTACAATATTCACATTTTCACACCTGCTCCTCAATTCATCAATGGCAACTTTTTCTCCATTGGCCATTTGGAAGGTAGCTGATATTCCCAGCTCCGTTCCCATCCATCTTTCCATTATTTTATCGATAATTATAATTTTGTCTCTACTAAAAATGATGGTTAATAGACTAAATCTGGTCACTATGTCGACACTATGGCGGCACGGTAGCACAGTGGTTAGCACTGCTGCTTCACAGCTCCAGGGTCCTGGGTTCGATTCCCGGCTCGGGTCACTGTCTGTGTGGAGTTTGCACATTCTCCTCGTGTCTGCGTGGGTTTTCTCCGGGTGCTCCGGTTTCCTCCCACAGTCCAAAGATGTGCGGGTTAGGTTCATTGGCTATGCTAAAATTGCCCCTTAGTATCCTGGGATGTGTAGGTTAGAGGGATTAGCAGGTAAAATATGTAGGGATATGGGGATAGGGTCTGGGTGGGATTGTGTTCGGTGCAGACTCGATGGGCCGAAGGGCCTGTTTCTGCACTGTAGGGTTCTAGGGTTCTAGTTCTAAAAAGAAGCAGAATTTTGTTTTTCATTATTCCATACTTTTGAGGTCCATCGATATGGTTACATTGAAGTCTCCTATCGATGGAAGAATTACTACTGACCACCATGGTGCTCTCTTTTAACAAATATCAGATTTTTCACTAACACCCTTACTCAATGAATTCTCATTCAGTCTCCCCTGTATCTTTTAAGACAATCTTTAACACAGGGCCAGAGAGATGTGCAAGTTATCAATGTAATTTGATAATAATTTGCTTCTTCTCATTCAACATTCATAATCCCACTGTCGTTTACCTCTTTAACATTCTGCCTAGAGATGATAGGTCTTAAAGGAATACAATAATTTCCCTACTGTGTAAATTACAAATTCACACATCTCCCAAAAACAATCGCTTTCTTATGTTCCATGTCCAACATCATTTTGCCCCTATTCATTGAAGGCTTCCTTACAGTAAATGTATTTCACTCAACACCACACCAGCACTGGTGATGTGATTCACCTGTTATTTTACAGAGAATAACTATTCTTTTTAGTGATTTTAATGTGTCATTGAATCTGAAAGCTCAAATCTGCCCAAATATTCACATTTAAAAATAGATTTGGATTTTCTAATTCTCCCGCTAATGAATAACCTGACATTTTCCCACATCAATCTCCGAGTGTCACTCTTTTTCAATAGGTATAGCTTGGTTGGTAGCACTCACACCTCCAAATCAGAAGATTCTGGGTTCAGGATTTGAGCACAGAAATCAGGGTTGATGCTCTAGTGCAGTGCTAAGGGAGCGCTGCAGTGTTGAAGAGGCTGTCCTGAAGATGCTAAACTAAGGTGCTGTCTCAGGTAAATATTCCATGATGCTATTCAAAGACAATCAGGGCAATTCCCCCTGGTGTCCTGGTGAATATTTATCCCTCAAACATCACAAAAAGAAGAAAATTGTAAGCCTATCTGGTCATTATCACATTGCTGTTTTTGGCCGCTTGCTATGTACACATTGTTTGCTATGTTCACTATATTACAACATTGATCAAAAGTACTTGATTGGCTGTAAAACATTACTGAGGGCTGCACTATAGGAATACAAATTCTTTTTACATATTGCCCTCTCACCTATATACCCTGTCTATAACTTCTTACAGCTTCTTTGTGTCCTTACATTCCCAACTAACTTTATCTTCAGATCCTTTCTCAGTCACTCACTCTCTACCTCCTTCACATTTCTTCTCTCTCTCTCTCTCTCTCCTGATTTTATATTCTCTGTCCTTTCAAACATTACAGATTCCCCCCAATCCAGACAGATTCCAGGGTTTATCTCTGGACACATTGATGCTCCCTCTGTCTCCCCCACAGTGTGAACAGCTCACACCCACCCTGACACACTCAGGGGATTATTTCATAGAAACCCGACAGTGCAGAAAGAGGCTATTTGGCCCATTGAGTCTGCACTGACCACAATCCCACCCATTCCCAACCCCATATCCCTATATATTTACCCACCAATTCCTCTAACCTACACACCTCAGGACACCAAGGGGCAATTTTAACATGGCCAATCAACCGAACCGGCACATCTTTGGACTGTGGGAGGAAACCGGAGCACCCGGAGGAAACCCACGCAGACACCAGGAGAATGTGCAAACTCCACACAGACAGAGACCTAAGACGGGAATCGAACCCAGGACCCTGGAGCTAGTGTTAACCTCTGTGCCACCATGCCACCATTTTGAGACATATTGATGAGAGCAGCTCACACCCACCCTGTTAATGCTGCTCAATCCAGCCCTGAGACCAATGAGAATAAAGATCTGGTGTGAATCATCTGTTGCCGGGCAGAGTCTGAAAATTCAGGTTGCTTCCAGTCAGCCGGGCAGAGGAACAGCCTCTGCTGCCCCCTGTGGAGAAAGGAGGATCTGTAGTGGCTCCTTCCTCGGAACATCTGAATTAAGAGCAAGAGTCACCATTTGGCTCCTCAAGCCTCTTCCGCCATTTAATAAGATCATGACTGATCTGATTGGAACCTCAACACTATATTCCTGCTGACACCCAGGAACCTTTCACCCCTTTGTTAATCAAGAACATATCGAGCTCTGCCTTAAAATATTTAAAGATTCTGCCTCCTGAGGAAGAGAGCTCCAGAGACTCATCACTCTCTGAGAGAAAACATTTTACTCACGTCTATCATAAATCAGTGATCCTTATTTTCCCCTCAATGAACCCTCCCAGTCTGGCTGTATCTGTATCACACCTTGGGCTGACCCCATCTCCTTCTGACACTTTCTCTTCCTTTGAGATCTCATTTTATTCCATCTCGCTCACCTCATTATAAATCTGTTTTCCACTGCTCTTCCAACTATGGTAAAAATGTACTTTGAGTTATTCACTGCTTTCATTCCCCAGGCTCTACACTGAACTAAGCAATAGAATCCCTACAGTGCACGAAGAGGCCATTTGGTCCATTTCGCCTGCACTGACCTCTGAAAGAGTATCCCACCCATGTCTTCCTGCCTCCCGCTGCCCCCCACCCCGTCTAAGTAACCCCATGTATTATAGAATGACCAATCTCCTAACTGACACATCTTGGGACAAGAAGGGACAATTTAATATGGCCAATCCATCTAATCTGCACATCTTTGGACTATGAAAGGAAATTGGATCACCTGGAAGAAATTCGCAGGAAGAATGTGAAAACTTTATACTTTGGAGGCTCCAAGGCTGGAATCAAACCTGGGTCCATGCTGCTGTTTGGTAGCAGTGCTAACACTGTGCCACTCTCGATTTCTCATCTTCAGTGATCTTAACCTGCATCCCTCACTCATTCTCTCACCTTGGTTCACTGTCCTCTTTTCTCTTAATCTCTTCCTCTTCAGCCCAGGTTCCCAGCCACCTCACTACCTCACCTGCTCTCACCATTCTCATCATATCAATCACAGAAGGGACCATCTCTGATCTTTTCTATGTATTACTCAGTACCCATACGCCCTCCCACAATCCAGCTCCACCTCGAGTATCAATCCCTGGAATAAACTATTCCTCAATTCACTAACAATTGCATTCTCGAAATCCCAATGGTCCCAGCCTTTGGGCTTCCACTCACCACAACATTTCTGCAGTTACTGATTTACTCACCCACACCCTCACCTCCACCTAAGATGTCTAAGTCCCCAATAAAACTATCTCTCTCTCATCCTGACCTCACTTTTCCCCAGATACAGACTTTACATTCACTTCCTTAAGATCAAGAGATGCAGATTTGAACAGCACCAGATTCTGTGCTCTCAGTTGCTAAAACTCCTAATTGTTCATGAAATAAATTGATAACCCAGTTCCACTGTAAACCGTTTTCTTGGAGCCTCTACCTATTCCCTCCACCCTCACATCCTACAATCAGTGTGAGTGGCTGATAGATTTCTGTGTCACTGGGATTGAGACAATCCCATCAGCTGCTTCTCCACTTTCCTCTCTTCCATTAACCCACCTGAACAAACTTCCATTAGTGCTCCCCCTGCCTGAGCACTGAACTCACATCTTTCGCTGATTTCTCTCCCATCGCCCCTCATTTCCTCTCCGAGTTCATCTTATCTACGAGACCCCCCTCCTTTTCCATCAAGTCTATTCTCAATAAACTGTTGATGACTGAACTTCCCCTCTCCGGTCCACATCTCCACCAATACTGTGCACAGTTATCTCTCTTTAGATGTTGTGCCTCTCTCCTTTAAATCCACTGTCACCACTTCTGTCCTAAAAAAAAACCCTTGCCCTCTATCTGTGCAAACGGTCGTCCAATTTCTATCCTCCCTTTTCTCTCCAAAGTCTTTGAGCATGTTGTCACCTCCCCAAATCTAGTCCCATCTTTCTCAGGCCTCCATGTTTGAATTCTCCCTCCCATCAGATTTCCTCTCCTGCCACAGAATCAGAGGAGCTCCAATTTCCAAAGCCTTTGTAATGTCGACCACACCATCCTCCTCCAACACTGCTCTCCACTGATGTCCAGCTGAGTGGGACTGCTCTCCACTGCTTCCATTATTTATCTCCCTCACCCCTCCCCCACTGCTGCACTTTAACCCATTCCCAGTCCCACTGCCCCCTGACCTGCTATACTTTAACCTCCTCCAACTGCCCCCTGACCTGCTGCACTTTAATCCCCTCCAACTGCCCCTTGACCAGCTGCAGTTAACATTCTTGTAGTCCCACTGCCCCTGACATGCTGCAATTTAAGCCCCTCTCACTACCTCTTGACCAATTCAGTTAACCCTCTCCCAGTCCCACTGCCCCTGACCTGCTGCACTTTAATCCCCTCTCACTACCCCCTGACCTATTGCAGTTAACCCTCTCCCAATTCCACTGCCTCCTGACCTGGTGCAGTTAACCCTCTCCCAGTCTCACTGCCCCCTGACATGCTGCTCTTTAAGCCCTTCTCACTGCTCCGTGAGCTGGTGCAGTTAACCTTTTTTTTTACATTACAGCACAAACAGGCCCTTCGGCCCTCGAGTTGCGCCGATCGCATCAACCCCACCAATCTATAGACCTATCTATAACCCCCAATCCCATTAAAACCCATATACTCATCCAGAAGTCTTTTAAAAGACCCCAGCGAGTTCGCCTCCACCACCGACGACGGTAGCCGATTCCAATCACTCACCACCCTCTGAGTGAAAAACTTACCCCTAACATCACCTCTGTACTTCCCTCCCCGCACCTTAAATCTGTGTCCTCTCGTAGCGACCATTTCAACCCGGGGAAATAGCCTCTGAGAGTCCACCCTATCTATTCCTCTCAACATTTTATAAACTTCTATCAGGTCGCCTCTCAACCTTCGCCTCTCCAGGGAAAAGAGTCCCAGCTCCCTCAACCTATCTTCATAAGGCATGCCTCCCAGTCCAGGCAACATCCTTGTAAATCTCCTCTGCACCCTTTCAATAGCTTCTACGTCTTTCCTATAGTGAGGCGACCAGAACTGCGCACAGTACTCCAAATGAGGCCTGACGAGGGTCCTGTAAAGTTGCAGCATTACCTCCCGACTCCTAAACTCAATCCCTCGATTAATGAAGGCCAGTACACCATACGCCTTCTTGACCACCTCCTCCACCTGCGAGGCCGATTTAAGAGTCCTGTGAACCCGGACCCCGAGATCCTTCTGCTCTTCAACGCTACTAAGACCCCTGCCCTTAATAGTGTACTTGTTCATCCTGTTGGTTCTGCCGAAATGGACGACTACACATTTATCCGCGTTGAAGTCCATCTGCCACTTCTCCGCCCATTCCTGCATCCTATCTATGTCCTGCTGCAACTTTTGACATCCTTCCAGACCATCCACAACACCGCCGACCTTCGTGTCATCAGCGAACTTGCTAACCCATCCCTCCACTTCCTCATCCAGGTCATTTATGAAAATGACAAACAACAAGGGTCCCAGAACAGATCCCTGGGGCACCCCACTGGTGACTGACCTCCATTCCGAAAAGGACCCATCCACAACCACTCTCTGCCTTCTGCAGGCAAGCCAGTTCTGGATCCACAAGGCCAAGGGCCCTTGGATCCCATGCCCTCTCACCTTCTCAAGAAGTCTTGCATGGGGGACCTTATCAAAAGCCTTGCTGAAGTCCATGTACACTACGTCCACGGCACTTCCTTCGTCAATGTGTTCAGTCACATTATCGAAGAACCTTCTCCCAGTTCCATTGCCTCTGGCCTGCTGCACTTTAACCCCCTTTCACTGACCCCTAACCTGGTGCACTTTAACCCTCTCCCATTCTGATCACCCCAGACCTGCTGCACTTTAACCTTCTCTCACTGCCTCATGACCTGGTGCACCTTAACCCTTTCCCAGCCTCATTGCCCCTTGTCTACTGCACGTTAACCCTCTCCCAGTCCCACTGTCCCTGACCTGCTACAGTTTAACCCTCTCCCAGTCTCACAGCCCCCTGACCTGCTGCACTTTAACCCTCTCCCAGTCTCACTGCCTCTGACCTGCTGCACTTTAACCATCTCCCAGTCCCATTGCCTCTGACCTGCTGCACTTTAACCCTCTCCCAGTCCCATTGCCTCTGACCTGCTGCACTTTAACCCTCTCCCAGTCCCACTGCCCCTGACCTGCTGCACTTTAACCCTCTCCCAGTTCCACTGCCCCTGACCTGCTGCACTTTAACCCTCTCCCAGTCCCACTGCCCCTGACCTGCTGCACTTTAACCCTCTCCCAGTCCCACTGTCCCTGACCTGCTGCACTTTAACCCTCTCCCAGTCCCATTGCCTCTGACCTGCTGCACTTTAACCCTCTCCCAGTCCCACTGCCCCTGACCTGCTGCACTTTAACCCTCTCCCAGTCCCATTGCCTGACCTGCTGCACTTTAACCCTCTCCCAGTCCCATTGCCTCTGACCTGCTGCACTTTAACCCTCTCCCAGTCCCACTGCCCTTCACCTGCTGCACTTTAACCCTCTCCCAGTCCCACTGTCCCTGACCTGCTGCACATTAACCCTCTCCCAGTCCCACTGCATCTGACCTGCTGCACTTTAACCCTCTCCCAGTCCCACTGCCCCTGACCTGCTGCACTTTAACCCTCTCCCAGTCCCACTGCCCCCTGACCTGCTGCACTTTAACCCTCTCCCAGTCCCACTGCCCCTGACCTGCTGCACTTTAACCCTCTCCCAGTCCCATTGCCTCTGACCTGCTGCACTTTAACCCTCTCCCAGTCCCACTGCCCCTGACCTGCTGCACTTTAACCCTCTCCCAGTCTCACTGCCTCTGACCTGCTGCACTTTAACCCTCTCCCAGTCCCACTGTCCCTGACCTGCTGCACTTTAACCCTCTCCCAGTCCCACTGCTCCTGACCTGCTGCACTTTAACCCTCTCCCAGTCTCACTGTCCCTGACCTGCTGCACTTTAACCCTCTCCCAGCCCCACTGCCCCTGACCTGCTGCACTTTAACCCTCTCCCAGTCCCACTGCCTCTGACCTGTTGCACTTTAACCCTCTCCCAGTCTCACTGCCTCTGACCTGCTGCACTTTAACCCTCTCCCAGTCCCATTGCCTCTGACCTGCTGCACTTTAACCCTCTCCCAGTCCCACTGCCCCTGACCTGCTGCACTTTAACCCTCTCCCAGTCTCACTGCCTCTGACCTGCTGCACTTTAACCCTCTCCCAGTCCCACTGCCCCTGACCTGCTGCACTTTAACCCTCTCCCAGTCCCATTGCCCCTGACCTGCTGCACTTTAACCCTCTCCCAGTCTCACTGCCTCTGACCTGCTGCACTTTAACCCTCTCCCAGCCCCATTGCCCCTGACCTGCTGCACTTTAACCCTCTCCCAGTTCCACTGCCCCTGACCTGCTGCACTTTAACCCTCTCCCAGTCCCATTGCCCCTGACCTGCTGCACTTTAACCCTCTCCCAGTCCCACTGTCCCTGACCTGCTGCACTTTAACCCTCTCCCAGTCCCACTGCCCCTGACCTGCTGCACTTTAACCCTCTCCCAGTCTCACCGCCCCTGACCTGCTGCACTTTAAACTTCTCCCAGTCCCACTGCCCCCTGACCTGCTGCACTTTAACCCTCTCCCAGTCTCACTGCCTCTGACCTGCTGCACTTTAACCCTCTCCCAGTTCCACTGCCCCTGACCTGCTGCACTTTAACCCTCTCCCAGTCCCATTGCCCCTGACCTGCTGCACTTTAACACTCTCCCAGTCCCACTGCCCCCTGACCTGCTGCACTTTAACCCTCTCCCAGTCCCACTGTCCCTGACCTGCTGCACTTTAACCCTCTCCCAGTCCCATTGCCCCTGACCTGCTGCACTTTAACCCTCTCCCAGTCCCATTGCCCCTGACCTGCTGCACTTTAACCCTCCCCAGTCCCACTGTCCCTGACCTGCTGCACTTTAACCCTCTCCCAGTCCCACTGCCCCTGACCTGCTGCACTTTAACCCTCTCCCAGTCTCACTGCCCTGACCTGCTGCACTTTAACCCTCTCCCAGTCTCACCGCCCCTGACCTGCTGCACTTTAACCTTCTCCCAGTCCCACTGCCCCCTGACCTGCTGCACTTTAACCCTCTCCCAGTCTCACTGCCTCTGACCTGCTGCACTTTAACACTCTCCCAGTTCCACTGCCCCTGACCTGCTGCACTTTAACACTCTCCCAGTCCCACTGCCCCTGACCTGCTGCACTTTAACCCTCTCCCAGTCCCATTGCCCCTGACCTGCTGCACTTTAACCCTCTCCCAGTCCCACTGCCCCCTGACCTGCTGCACTTTAACCCTCTCCCAGTCCCACTGTCCCTTACCAGCTGCACTTTAACCCTCTCCCAGTCCCACTGTCCCTGACCTGTTGCACTTTAACCCTCTCCCAGTCCCATTACCTCTGACCTGCTGCACTTTAACCCTCTCCCAGTCCCACTGCCCCTGACCTGCTGCACTTTAACCCTCTCCCAGTCTCACTGCCTCTGACCTGCTGCACTTTAACCCTCTCCCAGTCCCACTGTCCCTGACCTGCTGCACTTTAACCCTCTCCCAGTCCCACTGCCCCTGACCTGCTGCACTTTAACCCTCTCCCAGTCCCACTGCCCTTCACATGCTGCACTTTAACCCTCTCCCAGTCCCAATGTCCCTGACCTGCTGCACTTTAACCCTCTCCCAGTCCCACTGCCCTTCACATGCTGCACTTTAACCCTCTCCCAGTCCCAATGTCCCTGACCTGCTGCACTTTAACCCTCTCCCAGTCCCACTGCCCCCTGACCTGCTGCACTTTAACCCTCTCCCAGTCCCACTGCCCCCTGACCTGCTGCACTTTAACCCTCTCCCAGTCCCACTGTCCCTTACCAGCTGCACTTTAACCCTCTCCCAGTCTCACGGTCCCTGACCTGCTGCACTTTAACCCTCTCCCAGCCCCACTGCCCCTGACCTGCTGCACTTTAACCCTCTCCCAGTCCCACTGCCTCTGACCTGTTGCACTTTAACCCTCTCCCAGTCTCACAGCCTCTGACCTGCTGCACTTTAACCCTCTCCCAGTCCCATTGCCTCTGACCTGCTGCACTTTAACCCTCTCCCAGTCCCACTGCCCCTGACCTGCTGCACTGTAACCCTCTCCCAGTCCCATTGCCCCTGACCTGCTGCTCTTTAACCCTCTCCCAGTCTCACTGCCTCTGACCTGCTGCACTTTAACCCTCTCCCAGTCCCATTGCCTCTGACCTGCTGCACTTTAACCCTCTCCCAGTCCCACTGTCCCTGACCTGCTGCACTTTAACCCTCTCCCAGTCTCACTGCCCCTGACCTGCTGCACTTTAACCCTCTCCCAGTCCCATTGCCCCTGACCTGCTGCACTTTAACCCTCTCCCAGTCTCACTGCCTCTGACCTACTGCACTTTAACCCTCTCCCAGTCCCATTGCCCCTGACCTGCTGCACTTTAACCCTCTCCCAGTTCCACTGCCCCTGACCTGCTGCACTTTAACCCTCTCCCAGTCCCATTGCCCCTGACCAGCTGCACTTTAACCCTCTCCCAGTCCCACTGTCCCTGACCTGCTGCACTTTAACCCTCTCCCAGTCCCACTGCCCCTGACCTGCTGCACTTTAACCCTCTCCCAGTCTCACCGCCCCTGACCTGCTGCACTTTAAACTTCTCCCAGTCCCACTGCCCCCTGACCTGCTGCACTTTAACCCTCTCCCAGTCTCACTGCCTCTGACCTGCTGCACTATAACCCTCTCCCAGTTCCACTGCCCCTGACCTGCTGCACTTTAACCCTCTCCCAGTCCCATTGCCCCTGACCTGCTGCACTTTAACACTCTCCCAGTCCCACTGCCCCCTGACCTGCTGCACTTTAACCCTCTCCCAGTCCCACTGTCCCTGACCTGCTGCACTTTAACCCTCTCCCAGTCCCATTGCCCCTGACCTGCTGCACTTTAACCCTCTCCCAGTCCCATTGCCCCTGACCTGCTGCACTTTAACCCTCCCCAGTCCCACTGTCCCTGACCTGCTGCACTTTACCCTCTCCCAGTCCCACTGCCCCTGACCTGCTGCACTTTAACCCTCTCCCAGTCTCACTGCCCCTGACCTGCTGCACTTTAACCCTCTCCCAGTCTCACCGCCCCTGACCTGCTGCACTTTAACCTTCTCCCAGTCCCACTGCCCCCTGACCTGCTGCACTTTAACCCTCTCCCAGTCTCACTGCCTCTGACCTGCTGCACTTTAACCCTCTCCCAGTCCCACTGCCCCTGACCTGCTGCACTTTAACCCTCTCCCAGTCCCATTGCCCCTGACCTGCTGCACTTTAACCCTCTCCCAGTCCCACTGCCCCCTGACCTGCTGCACTTTAACCCTCTCCCAGTCCCACTGTCCCTTACCAGCTGCACTTTAACCCTCTCCCAGTCCCACTGTCCCTGACCTGTTGCACTTTAACCCTCTCCCAGTCCCATTGCCTCTGACCTGCTGCACTTTAACCCTCTCCCAGTCCCACTGCCCCTGACCTGCTGCACTTTAACCCTCTCCCAGTCTCACTGCCTCTGACCTGCTGCACTTTAACCCTCTCCCAGTCCCACTGTCCCTGACCTGCTGCACTTTAACCCTCTCCCAGTCCCACTGCCCCTGACCTGCTGCACTTTAACCCTCTCCCAGTCCCACTGCCCTTCACATGCTGCACTTTAACCCTCTCCCAGTCCCAATGTCCCTGACCTGCTGCACATTAACCCTCTCCCAGTCCCACTGCCTCTGACCTGCTGCACTTTAACCCTCTCCCAGTCCCACTGCCCCTGACCTGCTGCACTTTAACCCTCTCCCAGTCCCACTGCCCCTGACCTGCTGCACTTTAACCCTCTCCCAGTCCCACTGCCCCTGACCTGCTGCACTTTAACCCTCTCCCAGTCCCACTGTCCCTGACCTGCTGCACTTTAACCCTCTCCCAGTCCCACTGCCCCTGACCTGCTGCACTTTAACCCTCTCCCAGTCCCACTGCCCCTGACCTGCTGCACTTTAACACTCTCCCAGTCCCACTGCCCCTGACCTGCTGCACTTTAACCCTCTCCCGGTCCCATTGCCTCTGACCTGCTGCACTTTAACCCTCTCCCAGTCCCACTGCCCCTGACCTGCTGCACTTTAACCCTCTCCCAGTCTCACTGCCTCTGACCTGCTGCACTTTAACCCTCTCCCAGTCTCACTGTCCCTGACCTGCTGCACTTTAACCCTCTCCCAGTCCCACTGCCCCTGACCTGCTGCACTTTAACCCTCTCCCAGTCTCACTGTCCCTGACCTGCTGCACTTTAAGCCTCTCCCAGTCCCACTGCCCCTGACCTGCTGCACTTTAACCCTCTCCCAGTCCCACTGCCTCTGACCTGTTGCACTTTAACCCTCTCCCAGTCTCACTGCCTCTGACCTGCTGCACTTTAACCCTCTCCCAGTCCCATTGCCTCTGACCTGCTGCACTTTAACCCTCTCCCAGTCCCACTGCCCCTGACCTGCTGCACTTTAACCCTCTCCCAGTCCCATTGCCCCTGACCTGCTGCATTTTAACCCTCTCCCAGTCTCACTGCCTCTGACCTGCTGCACTTTAACCCTCTCCCAGTCCCATTGCCTCTGACCTGCTGCACTTTAACCCTCTCCCAGTCCCACTGTCCCTGACCTGCTGCACTTTAACCCTCTCCCAGTCCCACTGCCCCTGACCTGCTGCACTTTAACCCTCTCCCAGTCCCATTGCCCCTGACCTGCTGCACTTTAACCCTCTCCCAGTCTCACTGCCTCTGACCTGCTGCAGTTTAACCCTCTCCCAGTCCCATTGCCCCTGGCCTGCTGCACTTTTACCCTCTCCCAGTTCCACTGTCCCTGACCTGCTGCACTTTAACCCTCTCCCAGTCCCATTGCCCCTGACCTGCTGCACTTTAACCCTCTCCCAGTCCCACTGTCCCTGACCTGCTGCACTTTAACCCTCTCCCAGTCCCACTGCCCCTGACCTGCTGCACTTTAACCCTCTCCCAGTCTCACCGCCCCTGACCTGCTGCACTTTAACCCTCTCCCAGTCCCATTGCCCCTGACCTGCTGCACTTTAACCCTCTCCCAGTTCCACTGCCCCTGACCTGCTGCACTTTAACCCTCTCCCAGTCCCATTGCCCCTGACCTGCTGCACTTTAACCCTCTCCCAGTCCCACTGTCCCTGACCTGCTGCACTTTAACCCTCTCCCAGTCCCACTGCCCCTTACCTGCTGCACTTTAACACTCTCCCAGTCCCACTGCCCCTGACCTGCTGCACTTTAACCCTCTCCCAGTCCCATTGCCCCTGACCTGCTGCACTTTGACCCTCTCCCAGTCCCACTGGCCCCTGACCTGCTGCACTTTAACCCTCTCCCAGTCCAACTGTCCCTGACCTGCTGCACTTTAACCCTCTCCCAGTCCCATTGCCCCTGACCTGCTGCACTTTAACCCTCTCCCAGTCCCACTGTCCATGACCTGCTGCACTTTAACCCTCTCCCAGTCCCACTGTCCCTGACCTGCTGCACTTTAACCCTCTCCCAGTCTCACTGCCCCTGACCTGCTGCACTTTAACCCTCTCCCAGTCTCACCGCCCCTGACCTGCTGCACTTTAACCTTCTCCCAGTCCCACTGCCCCCTGACCTGCTGCACTTTAACCCTCTCCCAGTCTCACTGCCTCTGACCTGCTGCACTTTAACCCTCTCCCAGTTCCACTGCCCCTGACCTGCTGCACTTTAACACTCTCCCAGTCCCACTGCCCCTGAACTGCTGCACTTTAACCCTCTCCCAGTCCCATTGCCCCTGACCTGCTGCACTTTAACCCTCTCCCAGTCCCACTGCCCCCTGACCTGCTGCACTTTAACCCTCTCCCAGTCCCACTGTCCCTGACCAGCTGCACTTTAACCCTCTCCCAGTCCCACTGCCCCTGACCTGCTGCACTTTAACCCTCTCCCAGTCCCACTGTCCCTGACCTGTTGCACTTTAACCCTCTCCCAGTCCCATTGCCTCTGACCTGCTGCACTTTAACCCTCTCCCAGTCCCACTGCACCTGACCTGTTGCACTTTAACCCTCTCCCAGTCCCATTGCCTCTGACCTGCTGCACTTTAACCCTCTCCCAGTCCCACTGCCCCTGACCTGCTGCACTTTAACCCTCTCCCAGTCTCACTGCCTCTGACCTGCTGCACTTTAACCCTCTCCCAGTCCCACTGCCCCTGACCTGCTGCACTTTAACCCTCTCCCAGTCCCACTGTCCCTGACCTGCTGCACTTTAACCCTGTCCCAGTCCCACTATCCCTGACCTGCTGCACTTTAACCCTCTCCCAGTCCCACTGCCCCTGACCTGCTGCACTTTAACCCTCTCCCAGTCCCACTGTCCCTGACTTGCTGCACTTTAACCCTCTCCCAGTTCCACTGCCCCTGACCTGCTGCACTTTAACCCTCTCCCAGTCCCACTGCCCCTGACCTGCTGCACTTTAACCCTCTCCCAGTCTCACTGCCTCTGACCTGCTGCACTTTAACCCTCTCCCAGTCCCACTGTCCCTGACCTGCTGCACTTTAACCCTCTCCCAGTCCCACTGCCCCTGACCTGCTGCACTTTAACCCTCTCCCAGTCCCACTGTCCCTGACCTGCTGCACTTTAACCCTCTCCCAGTCCCACTGCCCCCTGACCTGCTGCACTTTAACCCTCTCCCAGTCCCACTGTCCCTGACCAGCTGCACTTTAACCCTCTCCCAGTCCCACTGCCCCTGACCTGCTGCACTTTAACCCTCTCCCAGTCCCACTGTCCCTGACCTGTTGCACTTTAACCCTCTCCCAGTCCCATTGCCTCCGGCCTGTTGCACTTTAACCCTCTCCCAGTCCCATTGCCTCTGACCTGCTGCACTTTAACCCTCTCCCAGTCCCACTGCCCCTGACCTGCTGCACTTTAACCCTCTCCCAGTCTCACTGCCTCTGACCTGCTGCACTTTAACCCTCTCCCAGTCCCACTGCCCCTGACCTGCTGCACTTTAACCCTCTCCCAGTCCCACTGCCCCTGACCTGCTGCACTTTAACCCTCTCCCAGTCCCACTGCCCCTGACCGGCTGCACTTTAACCCTCTCCCAGTCCCATTGCCTCTGACCTGCTGCACTTTAACCCTCTCCCAGTCCCACTGCCCCTGACCTGCTGCACTTTAACCCTCTCCCAGTCTCACTGCCTCTGACCTGCTGCACTTTAACCCTCTCCCAGTCTCACTGTCCCTGACCTGCTGCACTTTAACCCTCTCCCAGTCCCACTGCCCCTGACCTGCTGCACTTTAACCCTCTCCCAGTCTCACTGTCCCTGACCTGCTGCACTTTAACCCTCTCCCAGTCCCACTGCCCCTGACCTGCTGCACTTTAACCCTCTCCCAGTCCCACTGCCTCTGACCTGTTGCACTTTAACCCTCTCCCAGTCTCACTGCCTCTGACCTGCTGCACTTTAACCCTCTCCCAGTCCCACTGCCCCTGACCTGCTGCACTTTAACCCTCTCCCAGTCCCATTGCCCCTGACCTGCTGCATTTTAACCCTCTCCCAGTCTCACTGCCTCTGACCTGCTGCACTTTAACCCTCTCCCAGTCCCATTGCCTCTGACCTGCTGCACTTTAACCCTCTCCCAGTCCCACTGTCCCTGACCTGCTGCACTTTAACCCTCTCCCAGTCCCACTGCCCCTGACCTGCTGCACTTTAACCCTCTCCCAGTCCCATTGCCCCTGACCTGCTGCACTTTTACCCTCTCCCAGTTCCACTGCCCCTGACCTGCTGCACTTTAACCCTCTCCCAGTCCCATTGCCCCTGACCTGCTGCACTTTAACCCTCTCCCAGTCCCACTGTCCCTGACCTGCTGCACTTTAACCCTCTCCCAGTCCCACTGCCCCTGACCTGCTGCACTTTAACCCTCTCCCAGTCTCACCGCCCCTGACCTGCTGCACTTTAACCCTCTCCCAGTCCCATTGCCCCTGACCTGCTGCACTTTAACCCTCTCCCAGTTCCACTGCCCCTGACCTGCTGCACTTTAACCCTCTCCCAGTCCCATTGCCCCTGACCTGCTGCACTTTAACCCTCTCCCAGTCCCACTGTCCCTGACCTGCTGCACTTTAACCCTCTCCCAGTCCCACTGCCCCTGACCTGCTGCACTTTAACACTCTCCCAGTCCCACTGCCCCTGACCTGCTGCACTTTAACCCTCTCCCAGTCCCATTGCCCCTGACCTGCTGCACTTTGACCCTCTCCCAGTCCCACTGCCCCCTGACCTGCTGCACTTTAACCCTCTCCCAGTCCCACTGTCCCTGACCTGCTGCACTTTAACCCTCTCCCAGTCCCATTGCCCCTGACCTGCTGCACGTTAACCCTCTCCCAGTCCCACTGTCCCTGACCTGCTGCACTTTAACCCTCTCCCAGTCCCACTGTCCCTGACCTGCTGCACTTTAACCCTCTCCCAGTCTCACTGCCCCTGACCTGCTGCACTTTAACCCTCTCCCAGTCTCACCGCCCCTGACCTGCTGCACTTTAACCTTCTCCCAGTCCCACTGCCCCCTGACCTGCTGCACTTTAACCCTCTCCCAGTCTCACTGCCTCTGACCTGCTGCACTTTAACTCTCTCCCAGTTCCACTGCCCCTGACCTGCTGCACTTTAACACTCTCCCAGTCCCACTGCCCCTGAACTGCTGCACTTTAACCCTCTCCCAGTCCCATTGCCCCTGACCTGCTGCACTTTAACCCTCTCCCAGTCCCACTGCCCCCTGACCTGCTGCACTTTAACCCTCTCCCAGTCCCACTGTCCCTGACCAGCTGCACTTTAACCCTCTCCCAGTCCCACTGCCCCTGACCTGCTGCACTTTAACCCTCTCCCAGTCCCACTGTCCCTGACCTGTTGCACTTTAACCCTCTCCCAGTCCCATTGCCTCTGACCTGCTGCACTTTAACCCTCTCCCAGTCCCACTGCACCTGACCTGTTGCACTTTAACCCTCTCCCAGTCCCATTGCCTCTGACCTGCTGCACTTTAACCCTCTCCCAGTCCCACTGCCCCTGACCTGCTGCACTTTAACCCTCTCCCAGTCCCACTGCCCCTGACCTGCTGCACTTTAACCCTCTCCCAGTCTCACTGCCTCTGACCTGCTGCACTTTAACCCTCTCCCAGTCCCACTGTCCCTGACCTGCTGCACTTTAACCCTCTCCCAGTCCCACTGCCCCCTGACCTGCTGCACTTTAACCCTCTCCCAGTCCCACTGCCCCTGACCTGCTGCACTTTAACCCTCTCCCAGTCCCACTGTCCCTGACCTGCTGCACTTTAACCCTCTCCCAGTCCCACTGCCCCCTGACCTGCTGCACTTTAACCCTCTCCCAGTCCCACTGTCCCTGACCAGCTGCACTTTAAGCCTCTCCCAGTCCCACTGCCCCTGACCTGCTGCACTTTAACCCTCTCCCAGTCCCACTGTCCCTGACCTGTTGCACTTTAACCCTCTCCCAGTCCCATTGCCTCTGACCTGCTGCACTTTAACCCTCTCCCAGTCCCACTGCACCTGACCTGTTGCACTTTAACCCTCTCCCAGTCCCATTGCCTCTGACCTGCTGCACTTTAACCCTCTCCCAGTCCCACTGCCCCTGACTTGCTGCACTTTAATCCTTTCCCAGTCTCACTGCCTCTGACCTGCTGCACTTTAACCCTCTCCCAGTCCCATTGCCTCTGACCTGCTGCACTTTAACCCTCTCCCAGTCCCACTGCCCCTGACCTGCTGCACTTTAACCCTCTCCCAGTCCCACTGCCCCTGACCTGCTGCACTTTAACCCTCTCCCAGTCTCACTGCCTCTGACCTGCTGCACTTTAACCCTCTCCCAGTCCCACTGTCCCTGACCTGCTGCACTTTAACCCTCTCCCAGTCCCACTGCCCCCTGACCTGCTGCACTTTAACCCTCTCCCAGTCCCACTGCCCCTGACCTGCTGCACTTTAACCCTCTCCCAGTCCCACTGCCCCTGACCTGCTGCACTTTAACCCTCTCCCAGTCCCACTGTCCCTGACCTGCTGCACTTTAACCCTGTCCCAGTCCCACTGTCCCTGACCTGCTGCACTTTAACCCTCTCCCAGTCCCACTGCCCCTGACCTGCTGCACTTTAACCCTCTCCCAGTCCCACTGTCCCTGACTTGCTGCACTTTAACCCTCTCCCAGTTCCACTGCCCCTGACCTGCTGCACTTTAACCCTCTCCCAGTCCCACTGCCCCTGACCTGCTGCACTTTAACCCTCTCCCAGTCTCACTGCCCCTGACCTGCTGCACTTTAACCCTCTCCCAGTCCCACTGTCCCTGACCTGCTGCACTTTAACCCTCTCCCAGTCCCACTGTCCCTGACCTGCTGCACTTTAACCCTCTCCCAGTCCCACTGCCCCCTGACCTGCTGCACTTTAACCCTCTCCCAGTCCCACTGTCCCTGACCTGCTGCACTTTAACCCTCTCCCAGTCCCATTGCCCCTGACCTGCTGCACTTTAACCCTCTCCCAGTCCCACTGCCTCTGACCTGCTGCACTTTAACCCTCTCGCAGTCCCACTGCCCCTGACCTGCTGCACTTTAACCCTCTCCCAGTCTCACTGCCTCTGACCTGCTGCACTTTAACCCTCTCCGAGTCCCATTGCCTCTGACCTGCTGCACTTTAACCCTCTCCCAGTCCCACTGTCCCTGACCTGCTGCACTTTAACCCTCTCCCAGTCCCACTGCCCCTGACCTGCTGCACTTTAACCCTCTCCCAGTCCCACTGTCCCTGACCTGCTGCACTTTGACCCTCTCCCAGTCCCACTGTTCCTGACCTGCTACACTTTAACCCTCTCCCAGTCCCACTGCCCCCTGACCTGCTGCACTTTGACCCTCTCCCAGTCCCACTGTCCCTGACCTGCTGCACTTTAACCCTCTCCCAGTCCCACTGCCCCTGACCTGCTGCACTTTGACCCTCTCCCAGTCCCACTGTCCCTGACCTGCTACACTTTAACCCTCTCCCAGTCCCACTGCCCCCTGACCTGCTGCACTTTAACCCTCTCCCAGTCCCATTGCCCCTGGCTGCTGCACTTTAACCCTCTCCCAGTCCCACTGTCCCTGACCTGCTGCACTTTAACCCTCTCCCAGTCCCACTGCCCCTGACCTGATGCACTTTAACCCTCTCCCAGTTCCACTGTCCCTGACCTGCTGCACTTTAACCCTCTCCCAGTCCCACTGCCCCTGACCTGCTGCACTTTAACCCTCTCCCAGTCTCACTGCCTCTGACCTGCTGCACTTTAACCCTGTCCCAGTCCCACTGCCTCTGACCTGCTGCACTTTAACCCTCTCCCAGTTCCACTGCCCCTGACCTACTGCACTTTAGTTGGTTAGACCGCATTTGGAGTACTGCGTCCAGTTCTGGTCACCTTACTACCGGAAGGACGTAGAGTCTCTGGAAAGGGTGCAGAGGAGGTTTACCAGGATGTTGCCTGGCATGGGGGGACTGGGTTACGAGGAGAGGTTGAAGAAACTGGGACTATTTTCCTTGGAAAGACGGAGATTGAGAGGGGACATGATAGAAGTATATAAGATAATGAAGGGAATGGATAGAATTAATAGTGAGAGACTGCTCCCTAGACTGGGTATGAACACGAGAGGTCATCATTTAAGGGTGAGGGGGGAGAGGTATAATTTGGAGGTGAGAAGAAGGTTCTTTACGCAGAGAGTTGTGGGGGTCTGGAACGCGATACCGAGTAGGGTGGTGGAGGCAGGAACATTGGACTCGTTTAAGATGCAGTTAGATAGGCACATGAGTGAAATGAGAATGGAGGGATATGGTAGGGGCTATTAAATAGGGTTAAACCTCAGGAGACACCGGAAAGGCAGGCTGTAAGATTAATATTTTTGTCTTTATTCCACAGATGGAGGTCCACCTCGTGTCAACCGAGGGGCATTCACACGGCGGGTCGTGCCTGGGCTGCTCTTGGAAGTTCCAGGAGTGGCCTAGTATTTCATGTCGGTGTGTGTGCTTGATCCTGGACCGGTGGATGGGCGCCGCAACAGCTCAGTGACTAGCACTGCTGGCTGTGCAGGCACATGGATTTGGGCCTGTGTCTGTGGGAGTTTGCGCATTCTCCCTGTGGTTGCGTGGGTTTCCTCCGGGCGCTCCGGTTTCCTCCCACACCCCAAAGATTACCAAATTGACACTATTTCTTCCCTGAATCTGACTGAGTCGGGTTCCATTCATAGATATGCAGGGTAGAATAGGTGTAGGGTGATGTGGCGGCGCGGGCTCGTTGGGCCGAAGGGCCTGTTTCCCGTGCTGGGTTGTTTTTTGTTTGTTTAACCCTCTCCCAGTCCCACTGCCCCTGAACTGCTGCACTTTAACCCTCTCCCAGTCCCACTGCCCCTGACCTGCTGCACTTTAACCCTCTCCCAGTCGCACTGCCTTTCACCTGTTGCACTTTAACCTTTTCCCACTGCCCCTATTAGACATTACAGAGGGTAGCAGTCGAAGGCTCTTTTTTCGGCTGGAGGTCTGTGACCAGTGGTGTTCATGATGTTCATTCACCTGACGAAGGGGCAAACCCCAAAAGCTTGCGAGTTTACTATCAAATAAATCGGTTGGACTTAAACCTGGTGTTGTCAGACTTCTTACCAGTGGTGTTCCACAGGGCTCTGTACCGAGACCTCTGCTATTTGTGATTTATATAAATGATCTGGAAGAAGGTGTAACTGGTGTTATCAGCAAGTTGCGGTTGACACGAAGATGGCTGGACTTGTGGATAGCTATGAACATTGTCGAACAATACAGCAGGATATCGATAGGCTGGAAAATTTGGGCAAAGAAATGGCAGATGGAATTTAATCCAGATAAATGCGAGGTGATGCATTTTGGAAGAACTAATGTAGGGGTGAGCTATACAATAAATGGCAGAGCCATCAAGAATATAGAAACACCTAGGTGTACAAGTTCACAAATCCATGAAGATGACAGTACAGGTGGAGAAGGCGGTGAAGAAGGCATGTGGTATAGAACATAGAACATTACAGCGCAGAACAGGCCCTTCGGCCCTGCTTGCCTTTATAGGATGGGGTATAGAGTATAAAAGCTGGAGTCTGATGTTGCAGCTGTATAGAACACTGGTTAGGCCACATTTGGAGTATTGCATCCAGTTCTGGTTGCTGGACTAGCAGAAGGACATGGAGGCTTTAGAGAGAGTGCAGAGAAGGTTTAACTGGTATGGAGGGTCTTAGCTATGAGGAGAGATTGGGTAGGCTGGGGTTGTTCTCCCTGGAAAGACGGAGAACGAGGGGAGACCTAATAGAGGTGTACAAAATTATAAGGGTACAGATAGGGTGAATAGTGGGAAGTTTTTTTCCCAGGTCGGAGGTGACGATCACGAGGGGTCACAGGCTCAAGGTGAGAGGGGCGAGGTATAACTCCGATGTCAGAGGGAGTTTTTTTACGCAGAGGGTGGTGGGGGCTTGGAATGCACTGCCAAGTAGGGTGGTGGAGGCGGACACGCCAGGATCATTTAAAAATTACCTGGATAGTCACATGAGCAGCCTGGGAATGGAGGGATACAAACTAATGGTCTAGTTGGACCAATGAGCGGCACAGGCTTGGAGGGCTGAAGGGCCTGTTTCCTGTGCTGTATTGTTCTTTGTTCTTTGTATTACTATAACATCTGTAAACGGTGAGAAATGAATTGTTGTCTCTGGTATTTTCCTATCTTGGCACCAATCCCTCAGTTCACAACAGATCCAGTGGTTAGTGTGGTATCTCACACTTTGGAACCATTAGAAATAAGCCTGACCTTCTGAACTCAGTTGAATTCAGATTGGGGAAAGGCTGACTCCCCCCTCCTCCCCCCCTCCCTCCAGACAGGGTGACATCCCAGTGACAGGGGGTTTCCATGGAGAGTAAATATGGGGGAGGGGCTGACTGAGGACTAACCAATATCAATTCGAGGCTTCATGACATCACTGTTACCAGGCAGAATGTGTGGGGTAATTTTACTGACAGGCAGCTGATTTCCTGGAAACAGAGAGACAGAGAAAGAGAAAACACAGTCAGAGAGGAATGAAAGAGACTTTGAACCAGAGCGAGAAAGAGAGGGTGAAACATGGACTCAGACTGAGGCTAGTCAAGCCCACCAGGGTGGCACGGTGGCACAGTGGTTAAAATTATACAATCTCTACAGTGCAGAAGGAGGCCATTCGGCCCATTGAGTCTGCACTGACAATAATCCCACCCAGGCCCTATCCCTGTCACCCCATTTATTTACCCCATTAATCCCTTTAACCTACACATCCCGGAAAATTAAGGTGCAATTTATCATGGCCAATACACCTGACCTGCACATCTTTGAACTGTGGGAGGAAATCGAGCACCCGGAGGGAACCCATGCTGACATGGCGACAAAGTGCAAACTCTATACAGACAGTCACCCAAGCTGGAAATCGAACCCAGGTCCCTGGTGTTGCAGAGGACAACTCTCTGATAGTCGGGACAATCTAATGAACCTTTGTTGAACTATCTCCGATAGAATATCCTTCCTTAAATATGGTAGTATTCCAGTTGCCACCTCACCAAAGCTCTATACATTTGTGAAAAGACAATTTTATTTATTCTTTACTCTAATCCCCTTGTGAACAAAAATCATTTTCCTTCCTAATTGCTTGCTGTGCCTTTATGTGAACTTTGTGTTCTTTGTATGAGGACATCCAAATCTCTCTGAACATCAACATTTAAAAAATATTTCTGATATTCTATTCTTTCCACTGGTGAATAACCTCATATCCCTCACATTTTATTCCATCTGCCACCTTCCTTAAATCAGGTGTGGCTCAGTTGTTATAAATCTCACCTCTGAATCAGAGAATTCTATGCTCAATTCTCACTTGAACACAAAGATCAAGACTGAGCCTCCAGGTGGTACTGAGGGAGTGCTGCAATGTTGGAGCTTGTTGTCATCTCTGTGAAAAATTAAACCAAGCCTCAGTTTACTCTCTCAGGTGAATGTTAAAGATTCCATGGCACCAATCAAAGGAGAACAGGGAAGTTATTCCTTGTGGCCTGCCCAATATTTATCCCATAATCAATATCATTAAAAAATTCTTGTCATTATCAGATTGCTGCTTGTGGGCTCTTGCTGTGTGTGTATCAGTTGCTACGTTTCCTACAACAATTACTAGGCCTTAAAATGAGGTATTTGGATGTAAAATGTTTTGGGATGTCCTCAGGACACAAAGAGTGCTATTAGAAACATGTCTATTTTTCATATTGCGCCCTGTCTCTTAACCTGTCTCTTGGTCATTGATTAATGTCCTCCTCACAGCTTACATTCCACATTTATGATGATATACCATGATAATGCTCCTGTGAAACTATGTGAAAAGTCATATATAAATATATGTCATATATAAATATATGTCTCTCTGCCTGTCTCTCTATATTTCTCATCCTCTCTATGTCGTTCTTTCTTAGCCTTTCTTCTCTTTCCCTCTCCTGGGCTGATGAAAATTTGGATAAATACCACTGTACATTGTGGCTCATGTGACTTCTGATGTCATTTTTGTGTAAATAAATAATTCAGGCAGTAATTACTTTACACGCCACATGGAACATGGTGTCAGAATTGTGGAACTGGAACAGAATTAGAGAATCCCTGCAGTGCAGAAAGAGGCCATTCAGCCCATTAAATCTGCACTGACTCTCTGACAGAGTCTTACTCAGGATTTCTATTCCACCCTTTTCCCTTAACCCCACTCATTTACCATGACCAATCCACCTAACCTATACATCTTTGGACACTAAGGACAATTTAGCATGGCAAATCCACCTAACCTGCACATCTTTGGACCGGGGGAAAACCAGAGCACCCGGAGGAAACACATATAGTCACAGAGAAAGTGCAAACTCCACACAGATAGTGACTCAAGGCCGGAATTGAACTTTGGCACTGTGAGGCAGCAGTGCTAATCACTGTGCTATGGTGCCATCATTTTGGTGGGTGTAAGGAACAGCAGTGAATCATTAAAATTTCAATTTGCAGCATTGTACAGGGCATTGACTGCTTGGTGAGTCAATGTGGATTTGAATATTCCAATGTCTGCTCCTACGGAGATGAAGGGAGATTTGAGGGTGAATTGGAAATTCTTTCTCTCTCAATGGCAGAGCTTGCCACAGAATTGAACAATAACCCTGAACAAATAAGAATAGAAACTCAGTTTTCAATACTGTAAAGAGTGCCAAAAACTGTTGCAACTTCGACAACCCTGAGGAGCAGAAAAATAAGATGCACAAATTTAGGAGATCTGGAAGATCATTGTGACCTCTCTTTACTCACCTTAAACTCCATCCCTTTAGACTTTAGTTTCAGACTCCTCTATGGGAAAAGATGTTGATTATCTATCTCATCTGTGTCCCTCATTATTTTATAGACCTCTACAGGATCATCCCTAAGCCTCCTACACTCCAGGGAAAAAAGTTCATAAGAACATAAGAACATAAGAAATAGGAGCAGGAGTAGGCCATCCAGCCCTTCGAGCCTGCCCCGCCATTCAATAAGATCATGGCTGATCTGTCGCTGCTCCAGTCTATCCAGCCTATCCAGTCTAGTTCCAGTCTATCCAGCCTCTCGTTATGACTCAAACTATCAAGTCCTCGGAAGCAGCCTAGTAAATCTCTTCTGCACTCTTTCTGGGTTAATAATATCCCTTCTATAGTCGGGTGACCAGAACTGTGCACAGTTACATATTGATCAGCATGTTTTGCTGAGTGTTCAGAGTTTGGAAAACTGAAGGATGATCTCATCAGAGCTTATGTTGTCTTTGGAACACGAGACTCTGCTGTAAGCAGAACTGCTGAGAGGAGAGAAACTTACTCTCAAGAAAACTATTGATGTGCAGAAGCTCTGAGGTAGCTAATCATCGGTTGAATAATATTGAGAAATGGAGGAATGACAGATTTTGCAATTCACTGAGAGTCAGTTTAGGCTTTCCAAACAGGGAACAACAAAGATAAAGAAGACCAAATTAAAAGGCTAGCAGAAAGATCAAGGCCAGGTTGTAAAACATAAATATTGTGGGGGATGCCACACGAAAAACAAGGAAATATGTCCAGTGTGGGGAAAGCAGTGCTGGATCTGCGAGAAGCTGAATCACTTTGCACACAATTGTTTTGCTGGAAAGAAGACAAGAGACCTGGAAAGATTGTTGTTGGGGTGACATTAAATGGCGATTCTGACTGTAGACCCGAGATCAGGCTGGCATTGCGCAGTCTCAGGGTAAAAAATGGATTTGTGTAATTCAAATGATGATTGCAAAAGGGTGTGAAGTTTCAGCTAGACACGGATGCTATGTACAACATCATGAGCTTCACAGAGTCATGTGACATTGCTCAAGATGGTGACCTGAAAATGAAGCTATTGGAAGTAAAGTTGAGGCTGTGATGGGAAGAGGACAATCTGTACTGACAGCCCAATGCACAGGGAAGAAAGAAGATCTACAGTTTCAGACAATAGACACTCGGGAGAATACCCTCATCCCAGCAGAAATATGTCAAAAGCTTGGATTGGTAACCTTCCCCATATCAGAAAGAGATTGATATAGTTTGATACGGCACCAAATCCTTTAGACTGTGAACATATGCTGATAAATTACAAAAATACACAGGTCTCAGGTCTCTAACTGCTGAACATCGTCCAAAAATCAATGAGAATGTGAGGCCAACTCAGCATCTGCTGAGGAGAGTTCCAACTATTCTATTCTCCAGTCTGAAATCCAAGGTAAAGGAGGTCAGAACAAAGTCGGAGACCCTCAAGCAAGACGGGCAGAAGGGAAAGATGCTGGAGGGCAGAGTCAGCAGGCAGCAGCTCACTGAGGTTTAGTCAAGTCAGCAAGAAACACAGGGAATGTTACAGAACTTGGTAATGTCGGCGAGGAGCCTGTCTCACAGCAGCTATTCCAGCTTTTTCACATACACAGAAAATGACAGTGGAACAGGGCATGATTCTCAATAATGTCACCAATCTTTAGGCTACAATAGTTTCCACAGAGGCTGATCTGAAGAGAAAGAGGATCTGGAGAGAAACTGGGCACTTCACTGGTGACGGTCAGACTCAGGGAAGAAGTACCTGAAGGCTCTGATTGAGGTCATTCAGAGTTGCTCTGAACCTGAATAAAGAGAATATGAGGTGGAAACTGGCAAGGATAGATTGGGAAATCTTACTAAAGGGATTGACTGTGGATTGACAATGGTTTACATTGAAAGAAAATGTGCATGAATTGTAGTAATTATTCATTCCTGTCTTGTATGAAACAAAAAGGTGACAAAAGAAATTAGAGATAATAGTAAAACAGAGAGATGTATAAAATTATCAGAAAAAGCCATAAGACTGAAGACTGGGAGTATTTCAGAATTCAGCAAAAGGTGACAACATATTTGATCAAGAGAGCAAAATGAAGTATGAGAGTAAAATTGCCGGGAACACAGAAACTGGCTGTAAATATGTGGAAAGAGAAAGAATAGTAATCACAAATATAGTTCCCTTACAGCCGGTAGCTGAGGAAATTATAATGGGAAACAAAGAAGTTGGACACACTTTGGTTCTGTCTTCACAAAAGAGAGCACAAAAACGTCCCAAAAATGTTAGGGAACCAAGAGTCCAGTGAGAAGGTAAAATTGAAGGAAATCTGTATTATGAAGAAAATGGTGCTGGGGAAATTAATGTGGTTAAAGGCTAATAAATCACTAGGGCCTGATAATCTGCATCCCAGAGGATCCTGGAATTATTCGATGCGTTAATGGTCATCTAAAATTCTACAGCCTCTGGAGCTGTTCCTACAGACTGGAGGGTGGCAAATGTAACCCCATTATTTAAAAAGAGAGCGAGAGACAATAAGGAGAATTACGGGCCAGTTAGCTGCCATCAGAAGTGGGGAAGATGCTGGAGTCTATTATAAAAGACTTGATAACAGAACATTCAGAAAGCATTAATGGGATTGGACGAAGCCAGCATGTAAGGAAACTCATGCTTAACAAATCTACTAGAGTTTTTGAGGATGTAACTAGAAGATTAGATAAAGGATACGATGCCTTTGGACTATCAAAGCTTTGATAAAGTCTCTCATAAGAGGTTAGTGGGGAAAATTAAAGCTCTGGGATATGGGTAATGTATTGGCATGGGTCAAGAATTGCTCAACAGACAGGAGACAGGAAGTGGGAATAAATGGATCTTTTTCTCAGTGGCAGGCAGTGACTAATAAGACACCATGGTGATCAGATCTTGGTCCCCAGCTGTTCACAATATATATAAATCACCTGGATGAAGAGACAAATGGTAACATTAACAAGTTTGCTGACGATACAAAACTGGATGGAATTATGAATTGTGAGGAGGATGCAAGGAGGCTTCAAGGTGATTTAGACAAGTTGAATGACTGGGGCAAACACATGGCTGATGCAGAATAATGTGGATAAATATGAAGTTATACACCTTGGTATGAGGAACAGAAAGAGTACAATTTACATCGTGATATATTGGGAAATGTGGGTGTACAAAATGGATCTGGGTGTCCTTGTACACTTGTCAATGAGAGTGGAGAGGCAAGTGCAGCAAGAAATTCAGAAGGCAGATTGTATGTTGACCTCATTGCAAAATGGTGTGAGTTCAGAAGTAGGGATGTCTTAATGAAGTTATCCCGGGCCTTGGTGAAACCACATCTGTTGTATTGTGAGCAATTTTGGTCACCCTACCTCAGAAAGGATATACTTGCCACAGAGGGAGTGCAGCGCAAGTTTCTTAGGCTGATATGGGGGTTGGGGGGACTGTCAACAAAGAACAAAGAAGAAAGAAAATTACAGCACAGGAACAGGCCCTTCAGCCCTCCAAGTCCGCACCAACCAAGACTGTCAAGATGCCCTTTAAAAGTCACTATTGTATTTGCTTCCACCACCTCACCTGGCAGTGAGTTCCAGCACTCTCCACCTTCTGTGTAAAAAATCTGCCTTGTACATCTCCTTTAAACCTTACCCCTGGCACCTTAGACGTATGCCCCCCAGTAATTGACTCTTCCACCCTGGAAAAAAGTTTCTGACTTGCCACTCTGTCCATGCTCCTTATAATCTTGTAGACTTCTATTCTCAACCTCCGTCACTCCAGTGAGAACAAACCAAGTTTCTCCAACCTCTCTTCATAGCTAATGCCCTCCATACCAGGCAACATCCTGGTAAATCTTTTCTGTATCCTCTCCAAAGCCTTCACATCCTTCTGGTAGTGTGGCAACCAGAATTGAACACTATATTCCAAGTGTGGCCTAACTAAGTTTCTATAAAACTGCAACATGACTTGCCAATTTTTAAACACAATACTCTGGCAGATGAAGGCAAGCATGCCATCCTGATTACCTTCTCCAACTGTGTTGTCACTTTCAGTGATCTGTTTATTGGTACCCCAGATCCCTCTGCCTATCAATATTCTTAAGGTTCTGCCATTTACTGTGTATTTTCTATCTGTATTAGACCTCCCAAAATGCACTACCTCACATTTGTCTGGATTAAACTCCATCTGCCATCTCTTCTCCCAAGTCTCCAGCAAATCTATATCCTGCTGTATCCTTTGATGGTCCTCATCACTATTCACAAGTCCACCGATCTTTATGTTGTCCACAAACTTAGCAATCAGTCCAGTTACATTTTCCTCCAAATCATTTATATATATTACAAACAGCAAAGATCCCAACACTGACTTCTGAGGAACGTCACTTTCACAGTCCTCCATTCAGAAACGCACTATTCCACTGCTACCCTCTGTCTCTATGACCGAGCCAGTTCTGTATCCACCTTGCTAGTTCATCTCTGATCCCATGTGACTTCACCTTCTGCACCAGTCTGCCATGAGGGAGTTTGTCAAAGGCCTTACTGAAATCCATGTAGACAACATCCACTGCCCTACCCTCACCAATCATCTTCATGACTTCCTCAAAAAACTCAATCAAGTTAGTGAGACATGACCTCTCCTTCACAAAACCATGTTGCCTCTCGCTAATATGGCCGCTTATTTCCAAGTGGGAGTAAATCCTGTCTCAAAGAATCCTGTAAAAAGTCTGACAACACCAGGTTTTAGTCCAACCGATTTATTTGATAATATTCTCACAAGCTTTCGAGGGGGCTGCCTCTTTGTCAAGTGAATGGAGAGTTCTGGCCTCAGACAGACAGAGCACATAGAGCACAGACAGTTGCTGATTAGAATGCGAATCCTTACACCTAACCTGCTGTTCAATTCTTAAAGTGGCTGATAATGTGAGTGGAAGGAGCACTGATCACAGGTTAAAGAGATGTGTATTGTCTCCAGACAGTACAGTAAGTGAGGTTTTGCAAACCCAGGCAAGTCACGGGGGTTACAGATAGTGCGACATGAACCCAAGATCCCTGTTGAGACCGTCCTCATGTGTGCGGAACTTGGCTATCAGTCTCTGTTCAGCGACTCTGCGCTGTCGTGTGTCATGAAGGCCGCCTTGGAGAATGCTTACCCGAAGGTCAGAGGCTGAATGCCCGTGACCGCTGAAGTGTTCGCCAACAGGAAGGGAACTGTCTTGCCTGGTGACTGTCGAGCGATGTTCATTCATCCGTTGTCGTAGCGTCTGCATGGTCTCCCCAACGTACCATGCTTCGGGACATCCTTTCTTGCAACGTATCAGGTAGACAATGTTGGCCGAGTTGCAAGAGTATTTACCATGTACCTGGTGGATGGTATTCTCACGTGTGATGATGGTATCCATGTCGATGATCCGGCATGTCTTGCAGAGGTTGCTGTGGCAGGGTTGTGTGGTATTGTGGTCACTGTTCTCCTGAAGGCTGGGTAGTTTGCTGCGGACAATGGTCTGTTTGAGGTTGTGTGGTTGTCTGAAAGCAAGAAGTGGGGGTGTGGGGATAGCCCTGGCGAGATGTTTGTCTTCATCAATGATATGTTGAAGACTCCGGAGAAGATGTCGTAGCTTCTCTGCTCCGGGGAAGTACTGGACGACGAAGGGTACTCTGTCCATTGTGTCCCGTGTTTGCCTTCTGAGGAGATCGGTGCGGTTTTTCACTGTGGCACATCGGAACTGCCGATCAGGAGTTGTAACCCCCGTGACTTGCCTGGGTTTGCAAAACCTCACTTACTGTACTGTCTGGAGACAATACACATCTCTTTAAACTGTGATCAGTGCTCCTTCCACTCACATTATCAGCCACTTTAAGAATTGAACAGCAGGTTAGGTGTAAGGATTCGCATTCTAATCAGCAACTGTCTGTGCTCTATGTGCTCTGTCTGTCTGAGGCCAGAACTCTCCATTCACTTGACAAAGAGGCAGCCCCCTCGAAAGCTTGTGAGAATATTATCAAATAAATCGGTTGGACTAAAACCTGGTGTTGTCAGACTTTTTACTGTGTTTACGCCAGTCCAACGCCGGCATACCCACATCAAAGAATCCTCTCATAGAATTTCCTTATTATTGACGTAAGGCTTATCGGCCTGTAATTACCTGGGTTGTTCTTGCTATCTTTCTTAAACAGAGGAACGATATTGGCTATTCTCTAATCCTCTGGACCTCCACTGAAGCCAGTGAGGATACAAAGATTTCTCTCAAGGCCCCAGCAATTTTCTCCCTTGCCTCTCTCCATATTCTGGGGTATATTATATCAGGCTCAGAGGATTTGTCTACCTTAATATTTCTTAAATGCCCCAATACCTCCTCCTTTTTGATCTCAACGTGACTTAAACTATCTACACACTCTTTTCCAGATTCTTCATCCACCAAGTCCTTCTCCTTGGTGAATACTGATGCAACATACTTATCTAATACCTTGCCCACTTCCTCTGGCATCACGCATAGATTCCCTCCCCTGTGCTTGAGTAGCCCAACCTTCTCCCTGGCTCCCCTCTTGCTCTTTATATATGTATTAAAAGCTTTGGGATTTTCCTTCATCCTGCTGGCCAACAATTTTTCATGACCTCGTTTAGTCTTCCTTACTCCTTGCTTAAGTTTCTTTCTACTTTCCATGTATTCCACACTTGCTTTATGTGCTCCCAACCTCCTAGGTTGGACAAACACTTACTTTTTCTTTTTTACTAGGCTCACAATATCTCTCATTATCCAAGGTTCCCAAAATTTTCCGTACTTATCCTTCATCCTTACAGGAATGTGCCGATCCTGAATCCCTATCAACTTACACTTGAAAGCCTCCCACATGCCAAATGTTGAGTTGCCCTCAAATATCTGCCCCCAAATATCTGCCCCCAATCTACACTCTTGCCCAATATTATTGTAATTAGCCTTTCCCCAGTTTAACACCTTAAATTGAGGACTATACTTATCTTTATTCGTCAGTACCTTAAAACTTACTAAATTGTGGTCACTGTTCCCTAGCTGCTCCCCTACTGAAATGTCGACCACCTGGTCAGGCTCATTCCCCAATACCAGGTCCAGTTTGGCTCCTTCCCTAATTGGACTATCTACATACCGTTTCAAGAAGCCCTCCTGGAAGCACTTTACAAACTTTGCCCCATTCACCCCCCAGCACCAAGTGAGTTCTAGTCAATATCGGGGAAGTTAAAATCTTCCACTATAACAACCCTGTTACTTTTATCTTGTCAAAATCTGCCCACATATCTGTTCTTCAATCTTCTGCTGGCAATTGAGCAGCCCACAGTGAACACTCAACATTGTGACTACACCCTTCCTATTCCTGAGCTCTACCCATATTGCCTCACTGTCCTGTGAGGATAGATTAGTTCAACTGAGCCTGTTTGACCAGAGTTTACAAGGATGAGAAGAGATCTTATTGAAGCAGATAAAATTCAAACAGGACTGGTTGGCCCAGATGTAGGGAGGATATTGGGGAATTTAGAACCAGGGGACACATCTCAGGGTACAGGGTCGATCATTTAGGACTGAGAGAAGCAGAAAAGTCTTCACTCAGTGGGTGGTGAACCTGTGGAATTCTCTATCACTGTGAATATCAAATCACTGAATATATTCAAGAAATAGATTCATTTTTTAGATTTAAGCACATTAATGTCATGGTATCAAGGGATATGGGGAGTGAGGGGGAATATGAGATTGAGATAAAGGCTCAACCATGATCACTTTGAATGGCAGAACAGAATTGAAGGGCAGAATGGCCTACTCCTGCTACTAGATTCTATGTTTAGAACGAAAACAGTTAGGAATGGGCTGAATGATGAATTTGTTTAGATTACCACTTTGGAACAGGAAGTACTCCAGCTCAAAGAAACAATTAAACAGCAGCAGAAATGTGAGATTGCTCCAGATACAAAGAAATGTTATGAAGGCTAACCCCAGGGGTGTCTGAATCCTCACAGCAACACCACAGTGATTTACTTCTTTTCATTTATAGGGCGAGGAATTACTGGCTAGGCCAACCCATCCCTAATTAGCTTGCTAGCCCATTTCATTGGCATTTAAGAGTCAACCACATTGCTATGACGATGGTAGACTTCCTCCTCTGAGGGGCATTAATGAAGCAGATGGGTTTTTTTGTTTACAACAGTCAACAATAGTTTTGCAGTCATCATTAGACTTTTAGTTTGTGACACTTCTGCCATGGTGGGGTTTTAACTCAGGTCAAGACATTAACCTGGATCTCTGGATAACTAGCCCAGTGACAATACCATTCCCTCCCCCTTCCTTGGCTTGCAAGTGTTCAAGCAGCAGGCCTTCGAATTCCTGAAGCAACAAAGCAAAGATCCCTCACGCGGGGGACTTCAGTTAAATGGAGTTGAGAAGCAGCTTAGAAGCAGATAGTGACTGATACAGAACAGTTCACACAGAGACACAGTGAATGTTGAGAAACATTCATGGAAGTATGGAAAAGGAGTGTGTATGAACAGGGAGGAAAGCAAAGCCTGAGGCCCAATCTCAGAAGGCACAGACACAAGGACAAATTGTGAGGACATGCTTGAGAAAGTGAAGCTAATATGTTAAACATGGAAGTGATGAAGGAGCTGGTTACTGATTTGGAGGCACAGCTATAACATTAATTAGAATCTGCACCCTGTCAGAGATACTCAGCAGGAGTAAAACAATTGAGTGAGTTTCTAATGGAATCACAAAGTCAAACAGCTAACAGTGTACGGAAAGAGGGAAGAGCTTTCAGAGGCAAAGCAGCGTCTGTGTGAAATGAGAGCCTTTCACATGTGACGGAGAGTCGGTTGAGTCACTCAATGATCAAGTTCAACAGCAACCTGCCAAGCTTCAAATGCATTTTTATGAAACCATGACCAATGAGCAGACAGCAGGTGATAATGCAAAAACAAATCAGAATTGTACAGGGCAATGGTCAGACCACATCTGGAGTATTGTGTTCAAATTGGTCTCCTTACTTAAGGAAAGTTATAAATGCATTAGAAACAGTTCAGTGAAGCTTTACTGACTGGGCGGGTTGTCTGATGAGAAAAGGTTGGACAGTTTAGGTTTATTTACACTTGATTTGGGAAGAGTCCTTCTAAAGAAGGCAACTTTAAATCTTTAAGTTCCTGAGGTGTATTGACAGGGTGGATGTGGAGAGGGTGTTTCCTCTTGTGGGAGAATGTGGAACTGGGGGTCACTGTTTGAGAATAAGGGTTTGCCCATTGAAGACGAAGGGTCATGAGTGTCTGGAAC
Organism: Prionace glauca; assembly: GCA_037974335.1. Lineage (NCBI taxonomy): Eukaryota > Metazoa > Chordata > Chondrichthyes > Carcharhiniformes > Carcharhinidae > Prionace > Prionace glauca. Next base: position 99,788,070 of record CM075729.1, on the reverse strand, counting down.
TCTCTTCCTCAAAGGCAGTGGAAGCAGAGTCTCTGAATATTTCTAAGAAGTTTCACAACACCAGGTTTATTTGGTATCACGAGCTTTCAGAGTGCTGTTCCTTCATCAGGTAATCATCAATATGTTTAAGACAGAGCTAGATAGATTCTGGATTAATAAGAGGTGAAACGTTATTGGGTGGGGGGGGGGGGTGGGGGTGGGCAGACAGCAATGTGAGGTTGAGGCTAAAATCAGATCAGCCATGGGGGAGCAGGCTTGAGGGACCGAGTGGCCAATTCCTGCTCAGGATTCATATGTTTACGTTTGTGACATGGATACCAATGGAAGAGCTGAACATTTTAGAGATAATAGGCTGATGTGGGGAGAGGAGTCGCGGAATGGTTCAAAGTAAAGTTCCAATCCACACTTGCCCAGCCGCTCAGTCACAAGGCATTGGGAGCAGGCTAAACTGAGGCATTGCAGGAAGAAAGTCCCATCCTCTGCATCTGCCAGCCAATTCGAGTGGCCAGCATTGGCCATCAGTGCTGGCAGTGCCAAGGACATCTTTATGGTCACTACTGTGATTGCAAGAAGATAATGAAGAAGCACCGCTCCCCCCCCCCCCCTCCCCCCACCCCCCCACCCATCCCACTTTCCTCAGGCCTCTCCTGAAGAAGACATCAAGTCTGATGCCTTGAGATGAGAGGGTTTTAGCTGGTCAGGGAGGGAGTGGGGGGGGGGGGGGTTTAAGGTTGGGAAGGAGAAGCTAAGAAGAAAGGTGAGGTTTTATCTTGAGGGAATTGTCCCCAAATTCACAAAGGGGATCCCGAAGATCAACCTCTTCCTTCCTTCCTGCTCTTGTAGATTACATTTAAGAAAGATCAGGCTGCCCTCTTCTGCCTGGCTTACCACACTAAATGTTTTATTTTAGGCAGTGGATCATCAGCATATCGGGAACAAACTGATCCTTGATTAGCTATTTGAATATAATGGACATACTGTCATAAGAACATTAGAAATAGGAGCAGGAGTAGGCCATCTGGCCCTTCGAGCCTGCCCCGCCATTCAATAAGATCATGGCTGATCTGTCGTGGCTCAGTTCCACTTTCCCGCCCTCTTCCCATAACCCTTAATCCCCTCTCTTATCAAAAACCCATCAACCCACGTCTTAAAAATATTTAGCGAGGTAGCCTCCACCACTTCAACGGGTAGAGAATTCCAGAGATTCACCACCCTTTGAGTGAAGAAGTTCCTCCTCAACTCCGTTCTAAAACGGGCTGTGCCCCCTAGTCCTACTGTCTTTTTTGAGCGGGAAGAGTCTCTCCACCTCTATCCCATCCATCCCATTCGTCATCTTATACGTCTCAATGAGATCTCCCCTCATTCTTCTAAACTCTAACGAGTACAAGCCTAGTTTATTCAGCCTCTCCTCATAGCTCAACCCCCTCAACTCCGGTATCAGCTTAGTAAACCTCCTCTGCACTCCCTCCAAGGCCAAAATATCTTTGCGCAGGTGCGGCGCCCAAAACTGCACACAGTACTCCAGCTGCGGCCTCACCAATGCCCTATACAGCTGCAGCAAGACCTCCCTACTTTTATATTCAATCCCCTTCGCTATGAAGCCCAGCATCCCATTTGCCTTCCTGACCACCTGCTGCACCTGCAAGCTGGGTTTTTGCGACTTGTGCGAGGTCCCTCTGCACCATCGCCTGCTGCAGTTTTTCGCCACATAAGTAATAGTCCTTCCTACCATTTTAACATCAGTCCATCCCCTGTATTGTGGATGGGAGGGAGATTGGGAGTGGGTGAGAAGGTGCGGGATGGGCACCCAATCTATTTTCATGTGCTCCATGGAAACACAGTCAGTGGGCAGCATGGTGGCACAGTGGTTAGCACTGCTGCCTCACAGCGCCAGGGACCCAGGTTCAATTCCAGCCTCGGGTCACTGTCTGTGTGGAGTTTGCACATTCTCCCCATGTCTGCATGCCTCCCATTGTCCAAAGATGTGCAGGTGAGGTGGTTTGGCCAAGCTCAATTGCCCCTTAGTTTCAGGCGGATTATCAGGGTAAACGTGTGAGGTGACAGCAATAGAGCCTGGGTGAGATTGTGGCTGGTGTAGACTCCATGGGCCAAATGGCCTCTTGCAGCACTGTAGGGATTCAATGGTTCAGTGGGGTGAGGAGAATACTGCCCAAAGTGTACACTGTGTGTACGGAGAAACAAAATTGGTACAGAATAGAAAGAACAGAGAGATGGTCGATGGTGTGTGATAAGACTCTTTGTGGATTGTGTGTGTGGAGTAATTTGCAAACAAGATATGTAAATTCTTTATGGAAAAGAGATATTTGGGTCAATCCCTGAGTACACTGTGGCTTCTCATTCTCATCTCATTGTGTGAATACAGATTGTGAACAGTTGCCAATATAAACAGCAGAGAGAACAAACTCCTCCCTGTGGATCAGTGCAGATCCACTCTCTGTTTTCCTTTAATTCTCTCTCCAGTTTTAATAACCTCCCCCCTGTCCATCCCACAGACCCCCAGACACCTTCCCTTCCAGCGTAAGGGGTTTATTTCTACAGACACTGATCCTGCCCTGTCCGCCCCCAGAGTTAAACCTCAGCAATCTCCCTTTCTGCCCCTCCCCCAGGCTCGGGGATTCCTGGAAAATGACAACAATTCCGGGAAACTCCCGGCCAGGGCGGGAGCAGCTGGGAAGTCTTGAGATAAACCAATCAGAATAAAGAGCTGGTGTGAATCATCTGTTGCCGGGCAGGGTCTGAGAATTCAGGTTGCTGCCGCTCAGCCGAGCTGAGGAACAGCCTCTGCCGCCCCCTGTGGAGAAAGGAGGATCTGCAGTGGCTGGGGAATGGAGAGACTGGGTGTGGAGACTGGGGTAAACACAGTAAGAAGTCTCACAACACCAGGTTAGAGTCCAACAGGTTTATTTGGTAGTAAACCCACAAGCTTTTGGAAATGCTGTTCCTTCCTCAGGTGTGTGGAAAGTTCTGGTCAGTAAAGGGCTTATAAAGGCACACACAGTTTACAGAATACTGATTAGAATTTACAGCTAACCTGCTATTCAGGTCTTAAAGGTGCAGATCTTGGGTTCATGTCACACTATCTGTAACCCCCATGACTTGCCTGGGCTTGCAAAATCTCACTAACTGTCCTGTCTGGAGACAATACACGTCTCTTTAATGCTACCTCCACTCACATTGTCTGCACCTTTAAGACTTGAATAGCAGGTTCGACTTGCATTCCAATCAGTGATCTGTGAACTTTAGATGCTCTTCTCTGATCAGAACCTTCCACCCACCTGACGAAGGAACACTGTTTCTGAAAGCTTGTGGGTTTACTATCAAATAAACTGGTTGGACTTTAATCTGGAGAATGGAGAGGCAGGGCAGGGCTAATACTGGGATATGGAGAGAGGGAGAAAAACTCCCCCATTCTTATTGTAAAGAGGCATCAGGGGCATAAATCATTGATAGGTAGAGAGTGCGGTTAATAAAGCACACGGGACTCTGGAATTTATAGAGACACTGAGTATAAAAAAGGTTTTGAGAAATCTTGACAAAAACATTTGTTCAGTCTCATCTGGAGTATTGTGTCCACACCTTCCAACCAAGTATCCATAGAATCCCTACATTGCAGAAGGAAGCCATTCGGCCCATCGACCTGCACTGACCACAATCCCACCCAGATCCTGTTCCTGTAACCCCACATACACACCCTGCTAATCTCCAGACTCCACGGTCAATATAGCATGGCCAATCAACCTAACACACACATCTTGAGACTGTGGGAAGAAACCAGAGCACCTGGAGAAAACCCATGCAGACTCAGGAAGAACGTGCAAACTCCACACAGTACATAGAACATAGAACATTACAGCGCAGAACAGGCCCTTCGGCCCACGATGTTGCGCCGACCAGTTAAACAATGACCCACTAACCTAAACCAATCCCTTTTCGTCCATAAACCTATCCACGGATCTCTTAAACGCCCCCAAACTCTAATAATTTTTTCTAAAACCTTGCCCACAACAGAAGTGAGACTCACCGGTCTATAATTCCCGGGGAAGTCTCTATTCCCCTTCTTAAACAATGGGACAACATTCGCTGTCCTCCAATCATCCGGTACTATACCAGAGGCCAACGACGACCTGAAGATCAGAGCCAGAGGCTCTGCAATCACTTCTTGTGCCTCCCAGAGAATCCTAGGGTAAATCCTAGTTCACTTGTTTCCTTTTGGTCAAATGTCTTCAAGAATCAGGAGCTCTTTATTTGCTGATGTGGATCAACTCTCCAGATGCCAGGACTGCACTGGCTAGCTTGTCAAGAGTTTAATCAGAATCTTAATGACTGGTAGATATTTGTTAGGATTCTTGTTTCCAGTAACATTTGGCACATTCCATTTGATTTATTGAATAAAAACATTAGTCAGCTGGAAAGACTGTTGAACATCCGACTTTAAACGTGCCAGGATTCATCCACCCCAAATATTTTTCTCAGAATTCCCCACTTAAAGATGAGCAGGCAGTGTGTAAACGGAATGAGATAAGTTTAGTTTAAACCTTTATTCAGATATTGAGAACAATCCCAATGTACCCCTGTTCATTTTCTGTTGTATCATTTGTTAGTAATCTATTAATTGTTGGGGAATTTTAGTGGCACGGTGGTACAGTGGTTAGCATTGCTGCCTCACAGCACCAGGATCCCAGGTTCAATCCTGGCCTTGGGTCATTCACTGTCTGTGTGACATTTGCACATTCTCCCCATATCTGCATGGGTTTCCTCCCATGCTCCAAAAATGTGCGGGTTGGGTTGATTGGTCATGCTAAATTGCCTTTTAGTGTCGGAAGATTAGCAGAGTAAATGTGTGGGGTTGCAGGACTAGGCCCTGGGCGAGATTGTGGTTGGTACAGACTTAATGGGCTGAATGGCCTCCTTCTGTCCTGTAGTGATTCTTTCTTTGTTTTAGATTTGAGCCCTGACGAAGGCTCATCGAAACTTTAAACATTGTCTCTACTCTCTCTACAGATGCTTTCAGGCTTGCTGAGACTTTCCAACATTTTCTGTTTTTGTTTCAGATTCCAGCATCTATTCAGTATTTTGCATTTATCTGAGGGTCAGGATTTGGTTTCTGCCTGTCAGCAATTAATGCTGGCAAAGTATAGATTGTGTGTGAGGAGCAACTCCTTTCCAGGAGTTTGCTTGTTTGCCTTGACTCAAAGTCTCAGTGATTTCCCAGCCCAGATTCCTGGCCACATCCTTGAGCTCACTGCCTCATCTGGGCTCACCACTCTCATTGTATCAATCACAGAGGAGACTGTCTCTGATCACTTCCATGTAATACTCAGCACCCACACCCGCCTCCTTCTATATTCATCCCTGGAATAAACTATTCCCCAATTCACTAACAACTGCACCCACCAAATCCCAACGGTACGGAAGTGGACCTTGGGGGTTGAGTGATTTATTTCATCATTCTGCTCCTTCACTGCGGTTCCTAGAGAAGCCACTTGGCGGCAGCACCATCCTGTGTCTGACTGTTATTAAACACTAGATTTTTAAAATTTGTCTCTGGAAAACTTCTCACCATCTCCGTCTTTAAACTTCCAATAAACTTCCAGATAGATTGGGATGAAAGTTCATGTCGAGAAAATACATATATTTATTCCAAGTTAGTCCATTGTGTCTAATTTTTGCCATTTCAGAAGGATGTGAGGACTTTGTGATGACTGAAGAATAGTTTAAAGAAGAAACTCCAAAGAGATTTAGGAGAATGATTTCAGTGAGGAGGAATCATTGGTAAATTCCTTACTTTTGTTCTTTGTGCCTCTGTCGATAAAGCCCAGGATTTTTAATGCTTTATTAACCACTGTGTTAACCTGTGCTGTCATCTTCAGAGTTTATTTCCTCCAGTTCTCCCCGTAATGTCAGCCAGTTTAAAATGGCATCATTCAGGCCTTTTAGTCCCTGGTGGGATGTGGAAAGTGTGGAGAAGCTGAAGTTCCCTGAACAGCGATGAGAAAGAGCTGATTTGATCATAGGCTCTAAAGTTTGATCAGTCTGAATAAATGAGAAAGAGAGAATCTGTGTCCAATGTGAGACATGATGTGGAGATGCTGGTGTTGGACTGGGGTAAGTACGGTCAGGAGTCTCACAACACCAGGTTAAAGTCTAAAAGGTTTATTTGGCAATAGCTTTCAGAGTGACAGGCCGGAGATACCGAAAGCTAATGCCAAATTGGACTTTAACCTGGTGTTGTGAAACTTCTTACTGTCCAATGTAAGACTCAGTGATCAGGGAGCACAGATGAAATCTAGTCAGGCAGCTTTGTAGAAAGATTTCTAATGAAGCGGTTGGGATGAAAGTTGGCCGATTAGCTCAGATGCTTAGAGCATGGTACTAATAATTCCAGGTTTGGGGGTTCAATCCCCATACTGGACAAAAGTATTTACCTGCACTTATACAATCCTGGCACAGTGGTTAGCACTGCTGCCTCACAGTGCCAGGAACCCGGTTCAATTCTGGCCTTGGGTCACTGTCTGTATGGATTTTGTATGTTCTCCCTGTGTCTACGTGGGTTTTCTCTGGGCACTCCTGTTTCCTCCCACAGTTCAACAATGGATTGGCCATGTTAAATTTCCCCTTAGTATCAGGGTAAATATGTGGGGTTATGGAGATAGGTGGGGTTGTTGTTAATGCAGGTTCAATGGGTCGAATGGCCTTCTCTGCACTGTATAATTCTATTGTATCAAATGTCATCTTTCATCTTCCACGGGGAAGAAGTACAAAGTTAAACATGATCTCACTGAATGGCCAGGCAGGCTCGATGGGCCAAATGGCCTACGTCAGTCAGCTCCTACTTCCCACGTTCCTATGACATCTGATTGGTTCAATGTTCTCAAACTTACTGCATTCTAATATTTGATTATTTCTCAGAATGAACTATATTCTTTCTTTACTCAGCCTAACCACAGCATCTGATCGCACAGATTCAATGTCAGCCCAGAGAACATTTGAATGAAATTGGATTCTTCTGTATTTTTCACAGGACGTGTGTGTCGTTGGTGATGTCAGCTTTTATTGCCCATCCCTAATTGCCCCCTGAGAAGATGGTGGTGAGCTGCCTCTGCAGTCTGTGAGGTGTAGATACACACACAGTGCTGTTAGGGAGGGAGTTCCAGGATTTTGACCCAGTGACGGTGAAGGAATGGTGATATATTTCAAAGTTATAGGCGATTAGCACTGCTGTCTCACAGCACCAGGGATCCAGGTTTGATTCCTGGCTTGGATCATTGTCTGTGCAGAGTCTGCATGTTCTTCCCATGTCTGCGTGGGTTTCCTCCAGATGCTCCAGTTTCATCCCACAGTCTGAAAGACGTGCTGGTTAGGTGCACTGGCCATGCTAAATTCTCCCTCAGTGTCGCCCAATAGGCGCCGGAGTGTGATGACTTGGGGATTTTCACAGTAACTTCATTGCAGTGTTAACGCAAGATGACTTGTGACACTAACAAATAAACTAAGAAACTAAAAATTCAGGATGGTGAGTGACTTGGAGGGGGATCTCCAGATGGTGGTCTTCCCAGGTATCTGCTGCTCTGTTGAAGGAGGCTTGTTGAACAACTGCAGTGCATATTCAAGATAGTGCATAGTGCTGCCAGCTATTAAAGTCCTGCACTCCACCACCTCCCTTGTTCCTCACCCTGGAACCTGTGCAATGAGAAATAAATGGTTGATTCAAACTGGGTGAAGCTGATGCAAGTGGAACTGATGCATCCTGGGATGCTTTGGTTGTCCTGATGGCTTGTTAGGAGCCTGGGAAATACTCAGCAGACAGGCCTCTGTTAACATAGAACATAGAACATAGAACATAGAACATTACAGCACAAACAGGCCCTTCGGCCCTCGAGTTGCGCCGATCGCATCAACCCCACCAATCTATAGACCTATCTATAACCCCCAATCCCATTAAACCCCATATACTCATCCAGAAGTCTTTTAAAAGACCCCAGCGAGTTCGCCTCCACCACCGACGACGGCAGCCGATTCCAATCACTCACCACCCTCTGAGTGAAAAACTTACCCCTAACATCACCTCTGTACTTCCCTCCCCGCACCTTAAATCTGTGTCCCCTCGTAGCGACCATTTCAACCCGGGGAAATAGCCTCTGAGAGTCCACCCTATCTATTCCTCTCAACATTTTATAAACTTCTATCAGGTCGCCTCTCAACCTTCGCCTCTCCAGGGAAAAGAGTCCCAGCTCCCTCAACCTATCTTCATAAGGCATGCCTCCCAGTCCAGGCAACATCCTTGTAAATCTCCTCTGCACCCTTTCAATAGCTTCTACATCTTTCCTATAGTGAGGCGACCAGAACTGCGCACAGTACTCCAAATGAGGCCTGACAAGGGTCCTGTAAAGTTGCAGCATTACCTCCCGACTCCTAAACTCAATCCCTCGATTAATGAAGGCCAGTACACCATACGCCTTCTTGACCACCTCCTCCACCTGCGAGGCCGATTTAAGAGTCCTGTGAACCCGGACCCCGAGATCCTTCTGCTCTTCAACGCTACTAAGACCCCTGCCCTTAATAGTGTACTCGTTCATCCCGTTGGTTCTGCCGAAATGGACTACTACACATTTATCCGCGTTGAAGTCCATCTGCCACTTCTCCGCCCATTCCTGCATCCTATCTATGTCCTGCTGCAACTTTTGACATCCTTCCAGACCATCCACAACACCGCCGACCTTCGTGTCATCAGCGAACTTGCTAACCCATCCCTCCACTTCCTCATCCAGGTCATTTATGAAAATGACAAACAACAAGGGTCCCAGAACAGATCCCTGGGGCACCCCACTGGTGACTGACCTCCATTCCGAAAAAGACCCATCCACAACCACTCTCTGCCTTCTGCAGGCAAGCCAGTTCTGGATCCACAAGGCCAAAGGCCCTTGGATCCCATGCCCTCTCACCTTCTCAAGAAGTCTTGCATGGGGGACCTTATCAAAAGCCTTGCTGAAGTCCATGTACACTACGTCCACGGCACTTCCTTCGTCAATGTGTTCAGTCACATTATCGAAGAACTCAACTAGGCTCGTAAGGCACGACCTGCCCTTGACAAATCCATGCTGACTATTCCTGATCATGTCAAACCTCTCCAAATGGTCGTAAATCTTGTCCCTCAGAAGCCTCTCCATCAGCTTACCAACCACTGAGGTCAGACTCACCGGGCGGTAATTTCCCGGGCTATCTCTGTTCCCTTTCTTGAAAATAGGGACTACATCCGCAATCCTCCAATCTTCCGGAACCTCTCCCGTCTCCATTGACGACGCAAAGATCATCGCCAAGGGCTCCGCAATCACTTCCCTGGCCTCCCACAGTATCCTGGGGTACATCCCATCTGGTCCCGGCGACTTATCTACCTTGATAGAATTCAAAAGTTCTAACACATCCTCCTCTTTAATGTCCACGTACTCAATCTTTTCCACCTGCTGCAAGTCCATAGCAAGATCTCCCAAATCAGCTTCCACTGTGAATACTGATGCAAAGTACTCATTAAGCACCTCCGCCATTTCTTCTTAACCTGGTCCTGAGCAGCAGGACAGGAGGAGGAAAATCCACCACCAGGAATGTCTTCATGGCTCTTGTAGCATAAGAGCGGCAGCAGGTAAAACCGCCAATTGTCTTGTTTTCTTTGCCATTGCATCAACTCTTGGTGCACGGTGGCACGGTGGTTAGCACTGCTGCCTCACAGGGACCCCAGGTTTGATTCCAGCCTCCGGTCACTGTCTATGTGGAGTTTGCACTTTCTCCCCGTGTCTGTGTGGGTTTCTTCCGGATGCTCTAGTTTCCTCCCACAGTCGAAAGATGTATAGGTTAGATGGATTGGCTACGCTAAATGTGTGGGGTTATGGGAGAGGAGCTAAAATGATCTTGGAGTTTGCTGCAGACTCTTTTTGCAATGTAGGGATTTGATGGTTCATCTGTCAGGATACAGGGGGAAGGTTTTCTCCACATTCCATAATGTCTCACACACAGGCATCTTTCCTTGTGAGCACTTCTCCCAAGCTCTTTGGTGACCAGGTAATGGGAGCAGGATTGTGTTTTCTGGAAGGTTCTTGCCATGGTCTGGAGTAGAAGCTGCTGTTACAAGATGCTCGGTTGAGGCAGGGGTTCCTTCTAACAGCTGTGAATGTAACTGAGCAGCTCTCTTAGGATTTGTGAATGTAACTGAGCAGCTCTCTTAGGATTTGTGAATGTAACTGAGTAGCTCTCTTAGGATTTGTGAATGTAACTGAGCAGCTCTCTTAGGATTTGTGAATGTAACTGAGCAGCTCTCTTAGGATTTGTGAATGTAACTGAGCAGCTCTCTTAGGATTTGTGAATGTAACTGAGCAGCTCTCTTAGGATTTGTGAATGTAACTGAGCAGCTCTCTTAGGATTTGTGAATGTAACTGAGCAGCTCTCTTAGGATTTGTGAATGTAACTGAGCAGCTCTCTTAGGATTTGTGAATGTAACTGAGCAGCTCTCTTAGGATTTGTGAATGTAACTGAGTAGCTCTCTTAGGATTTGTGAATGTAACTGAGCAGCTCTCTTAGGATTTGAATATGTAACTGAGTAGCTCTCTTAGGATTTGTGAATGTAACTGAGCAGCTCTCTTAGGATTTGTGAATGTAACTGAGCAGCTCTCTTAGGATTTGTGAATGTAACTGAGCAGCTCTCTTAGGATTTGTGAATGTAACTGAGCAGCTCTCTTAGGATTTGAATATGTAACTGAGTAGCTCTCTTAGGATTTGTGAATGTAACTGAGCAGCTCTCTTAGGATTTGTGAATGTAACTGAGTAGCTCTCTTAGGATTTGAATATGTAACTGAGCAGCCCTCTTAGGATTTGTGAATGTAACTGAGCAGCTCTCTTAGGATTTGAATATGTAACTGAGCAGCTCTCTTAGGATTTGTGAATGTAACTGAGTAGCTCTCTTAGGATTTGTGAATGTAACTGAGCAGCCCTCTTAGGATTTGTGAATGTAACTGAGCAGCTCTCTTAGGATTTGAATATGTAACTGAGCAGCTCTCTTAGGATTTGTGAATGTAACTGAGCAGCTCTCTTAGGATTTGAATATGTAACTGAGCAGCTCTCTTAGGATTTGTGAATGTAACTGAGTAGCTCTCTTAGGATTTGTGAATGTAACTGAGCAGCCCTCTTAGGATTTGTGAATGTAACTGAGCAGCTCTCTTAGGATTTGTGAATGTAACTGAGCAGCTCTCTTAGGACTCACTCTCCTCAACCCCTTCTTGGGGAAGGTTTAGAAAGGTTGTTTAAATCATAACCTGTTTCAGCTCTCCTAACTGGATAGCCACAATGTGGAGATGCCAGCGTTGGACTAGGGTAAATACAGTAAGAAGTCTCACAACACCAGGTTAGAGTCCAACAGGTTTATTTGACAGTGAGTTTACTGTCAAACAAATTGGTTGGACTTTAACCTGGTGTTGTGAGACTTCTTACTGTGGATAGCCACAGCCAAAGGGCACTAAAGACATAAGTGGTAACGTTTTGACCTGGAATGTCGGGTCCCTCATGTTCACACCTGCGGGTGACCTCCCGGAGCGACACACTACTTTACTATTGACAAAGAAATCCAACATCATCTGAAATCTACTGGTACAGCCTTTGATCACCTGAGGAAGGAAGTGTTTGAAGATATTAGAGTTACAAAGCTCGTGGACTGCCATGTGGGTTGTCATCCTCGCTCACTGTATGGAGCTGAAACATCAACAATGTATTGGAGGTATCTCATAGCACTGGAGTCACAGCTTCAACACTGTCTGCAGAAGATCTTACAAATTATGGGAGGACAGACAATAATATTGGTGTTTTTTCACAAGCAGGCACCACAAACATTCAGCTTCATTGGGTTGGTCATATTGTTCAGATGTCAGGTACCAGCTCAGTGAGGGCAGGCAGACCACAGGAGGGCAATAGAAGCACCATCAGGATTCACTGAAAGCTAAAATGAAAAAATATAATGTGAACATCACCTCCTGGGAAACTATCAACTGGGAACAAACCAGATCGCGAGTAACATCCCAGAAGTTGCTGTAAATCAGGAAATGGAAGGTAGGGAGGAAATTAGGAATAATGCCAGGGGTGTGTTATTGAGCAAATTCAAAGAATAGAAACCCTACAGTGCAGGAAGAGGCCATTTGGCCCATTGAGACTGTACCAACCAAGGCCCTATCTCCCTAATTTACCCTGCTAATGCCCCTGACACAATTGTTCTGGGGTGGCATGGTGGCACAGTGGTTAGCACTGCTGCCTCACAGCTCCAGGAACCCAGGTTCAATTCTGGCCTCGGGTCACTGTCTCTGTGGAGACAGCACTTTCTCCCCCCGTGTCTGTGTGGGTTTCCTGCAGGTGCTCTGGTTTCCTCCCTCGGTCCAAAGATTGGCCATGTTAAATTCAATCTAGTGTCAGGAGAATTAGCAGGGTAAGAGTGTTGGGTTACGGGAATGGGGCCTGGATTGGATAGTAGTTGGTGCAAACTCAATGGGCCGAATGGCCTCCCTCTGCACGGTAGTGATTCTATGATTCTGACACCCTGACAATTTCAAGTTGGTAGTGCCAGCGTGGAAGTGCCAGGTCGGCAGTGTTAAGTTGGCATTGCTGGGTGGGCCCTCTGGAGAATGCTTTTGGCAGTGTTCCACGTGTGTGTCTGAGCGTGGGCGGGGGGGGGGGGGGGGGGGGGGGGGGGGGGGTGGTGGTGGGAGGAGGGGAGGAGGGGAGTGGGTATCCGATGGCTGATGGGAGAGTTTTGCCTGTATCAGGGTTGGGGTGGAGGAGCAGAGACTGTCTCTGCTTAAAGATCAGTCTCATCTCTCCAATGAAATCATTCATTTAAATGTGGATCAAAGCTCGCAGAATGTTTTTCAATTGCTGGTGTTGCTGGCTGGGCCAGTGTTTGTTGCCCATCCCTAATTGCCCTTAAGCCCTGTAGTTCACTCAGCCATTTCAGAGGGCAGTTAAAAGCCAATCACATTGCTAAGGTCTGGAGATACATGTAAGCTTGACCAGGTAAGGATGGCAGATTTCCTTCGTTAAATCACATTAACAAATGGGTGCAATACCCAGCAATGGTTTCATTGTCATCACAAGATGATGCTTCTTCCAGATTTTTATTGAACTATTCTGCCATGGGTCTGGATTAGTTCGGTGACGATACCACGATGCCACTAAATCCCCGTAAGTTTTTTTACAATTAGCCAATACTGGGTGAGCACCAATGTGTCTGTGTAAAGCTGGTCTGGGAACCACTAAGTCATAGAACACAGAACATTCCAGCGCAGAACAGGCCCTTCGGGCCCACGATGTTGCGCCGACCAGCTTTTAAAAAAAACAACACACTAACCCACTAATCTAAACCAATCCCATTTCGTCCATAAACCTATCCACAGATCTCTTAAACGCCCCCAAACTAGGTGCATTTACAACTGCAGCTGGCAGGGCATTCCAGTCCCTCACCACCCTCTGGGTAAAGAACCTACCCCTGACATCAGTCCTATAACTACCCCCCCTTAATTTAAAGTCGTGCCCCCTCGTGCTAGCTTTCTCCATCCTAGGAAAAAGGCTATCACTATCTACCCTGTCTAAACCTCTAATCATCTTATATGTTTCAATAAGGTCCCCTCTTAGCCGCCTTCTTTCCAGCGAAAACAACCCCAAATCTCTCAGTCTCTCCTCATAGGATCTCCCCTCCATACCAGGCAACATCCTGGTAAACCTCCTCTGCACCCTCTCCAAAGCCTCTACATCCTTCCTGTAATGTGGGGACCAGAACTGCACACAAAACTCCAAGTGCGGCCGCACCAGAGTTGTGTACAGTTGCATCATGACGCTGCGATTCCTAAATTCAATCCCCCTACCAATAAACGCCAAGACACCGTATGCCTTCTTAACAACCTTATCTACTTGATTCCCAACTTTCAGGGATCTATGTACACATACACCTAGATCCCTCTGCTCCTCCACACTGTTCAAAGTCCTCCCGTTAGCCCTATACTCAACACATCTGTTATTCCTACCGAAATGAATTACCTCACACTTCTCCACATTAAACTCCATCCGCCACCTCGCAGCCTAGCTCTGCAACCTTTCTAAGTCACCCTGCAAACTATGACACCCTTCCTCACAATCTACCACACCTCCGACTTTGGTGTCATCAGCAAACTTACTAATCCACCCAACTATACCCTCATCCAGATCATTAATAAAAATTACAAACAGCAGTGGCCTCAAAACAGATCCCTGAGGCACACCACTCGTAACCGAACTCCATGACGAATATTTACCATCAAGCACCACCCTCTGTCTCCTATCTGCTAGCCAATTCCTGATCCAATTACCTAGATCACCCCCAATCCCATACATCTGCATTTTCTGCAGAAGCCTACCATGGTGAACCTTATCAAACGCCTTGCTAAAATCCATATACACCACATCAACTGCCTTACCCCTATCCACCTCTTTGGTCACTTTCTCAAAGAACTCAATAAGGTTAGTAAGGCATGACCTACCTGCTACAAAACCATGCTGACTGTCTCTAATCAATTCATTCCTCTCCAAATAACTATAAATCCTGTCTCTAATAATCCTTTCCAAAACCTTACCCACCACAGAAGTAAGACTCACCGGTCTATAATTCCCAGGGAAGTCTCTTCTCCCCTTCTTAAACAATGAGACAACATTTGCTGTCCTCCAATCTTCCGGTACTATACCAGAGACCAACGACGACCTGAAGATCAGAGCCAGAGGCTCCGCAATCACCTCTCTTGCCTCCCAAAGAATCCTAGGGTAAATCCCATCTGGACCAGGGGACTTATCTATTTTCAAACCCTCTAAAATATCCAGCACATCCCCTGTATCAACTTCAATACTATCTATTTTACACCCCTGCACCCCAATGTCCTCCTCAGCTACATTCATGTCCCCTTGCGTGAACACCGAAGAGAAATATTGGTTCAACGCCTCTCCAATCTCCCCCAATTCCACACACAACTTCCCTTTACTGTCTGTAACTGGCCCTAATCTTGCCCTAACCAACCTTCTGTTCTTGACATACCTGTAAAACGCCTTAGGGTTCTCCTTAATCCTATCAGCCAAAGTCATCTCATGTCCTCTTTTAGCCCTTCTTAACTCCCTCTTCAACTCCCTCCTAGCCAATCTAAAACTTTCTAATGCACTACCTGTGCCCTCAAGCCTCATCCGAACATAAGCCTCCTTTTTCTTCCTAACCAACGAATCAACTTTTTTAGTGCACCACGGTTCCCTGGGCCTACCAAATCCTCCTTGTCATAATGCTCATTTGGAGAGCTCGTATATACATGATGGGCCAAATGTACTCCATTTGTGTGATAACAATTCTGTGATACTGTGCCCTTGTGACATGAACCCCAGATGCCGGTTGAGACCGTCCTCATGTGTGCGGAACTTGGCTATCAGTCTCTGCTCAGCGACTCTGCGCTGTCGTGTGTCATGAAGGCCGCCTTGGACAATGCTTACCCGAAGGTCAGAGTCTGAAAACCTGTGACCGCTGAAGTGTTCGCCAACAGGAAGGGAACAGACTTGCCTGGTGATTGTCGAGCGATGTTCATTCATCCATTGTTGTAGCGTCTGCACGATCTCCCCAATGTACCATGCTTTGGGACATCCTTTCCTGCAGTGTATCAGGTAGACAACATTGGCCGAGTTGCAAGAGTATGTACTGTGTATCTGGTGGATGGTGTTCTCACATGAGATGATGTCATCCATGTCGATGATCCGGCATGTCTTGCAGAGGTTGCTGTGGCAGGGTTGTGTGGTGTTGTGTTCACCATTCTCCTGAAGGCTGGGTAGTTTGCTGTGGACAATGGTCTGTTTGAGGTTGTGCGGCTGTTTGAAGGCAAAAAGTGCGGGTGTGGGGATGACCCTGGCGAGATGTTCGTCTTCATCAATGATGTGTTGAAGACTCCAGAGAAGATGTCGTAGATTCTCCGCTCCGGGGAAGTACTGGACGACAAAGGGGACTCTGCCCACTGTGTCCCGTGTTTGTCTTCTGAGGAAACACTATCTGTAACATGTCGCACTATCTGTAACCCCCATGACTTGCCTGGGCTTGTAAAATCTCACTTATTGTCCTGTCTGGAGACAATACACATCTCTTTAACCTGTGCTAATCTATCTCCACTCGCATTGTCTGCATCTTTAAGACTTGAATAGCCGGTTAGCTGCAAAGACTTGCATTCTAATCAGTATTCTGTAAACTGTGTGTGTCTTTATATGCCTTTCTCTTATCAGAACCTTCCATACACCTGACGAAGGAACACCGTTTCTGAAAGCTTGTGGGATTACTATCAAATAAACTGGCTGAACTTTAACCTGGTGTTGTCAGACTTCTTACTGTGATAACTCAAGTACAGGACAACACTGGATGTGCTGCCAGGGGATGTGACAGAGAGCAAGGGTAGCGATTAGCACTTAGATCAGCTCATTCAGAATGCTAACACCCAGAAACTACTGAGTTCAACTTACTTAAAATCACAGAATTGTTGTGGTGCAGAATTAGACCATTCAGTTCATCGTGTCTAAACCAGCTTTCCAAACAAACATCAGGATTTAATGCTATTCCCCTGTCATTTCCCTGTACCCCTGCACATTGATTATATCACATGCCTTCTCAAATGCATTGATTGAACCTGCCTCCACCTCATTTCCAGGTAGAACATTCCAGATCTGAACCACTTACTGTGTGAAAAAGTCAATGGAAGTGAGTTCTTGATTGAGTTCAGTGCACACATGAACAGCATGTGAACAGCATGATGGGCATTGATGGCTACATTGTGTTGGCAAGGAACACAATGCACTGTTAACTGCGCTGCTATTAAACAGATGTTGGACTCAAATTGGAAGATCTTAGTGTTGGAAGGGAGATCCCTCACCCCTCCACTTCCTTCATTACTCGTAGATCCCGCTCTCTGTTCCTAATTTCCCTTCATTCTGTCATGTTCCTGATCAAATAACTTCTAGTTTCTTCTTTATTTCTCAAATCCAGCACAGTTTATTCTTCTCGGCAACTGATGATGCTGAGATGAGAGTACGTCTCTGATTGGACGGTTCTCAGGTTTATTTCGACAGACAACCTGTCCAGAGATGTTCTATGATGTGGAAATGCTGGTGTTGGACTGGGGTAAACACCATAAGAAGTCTCACAACACCAGGTTAAAGTCCAACAGGTTTATTTGGTAGCAAACGCCACTAGCTTTCGGAGCGCTTGCTGGCCCTTCATCAGGTGAGTGGGAGTTCTATTCACAAACAGGGCAGACGTCAACACAAACTCTATTTATGGTAATGTTCGACCCAGAGACTGCTGAGTCACAGGCTCCTTATATTCTCATTGGACACTCCTTTGCCATTGAACGAATCAGCAGCGTGAACGCTGGATACAGAGAGTGACTGGTGTGTGAACGAGGAAGTAAAGGAAGATGAGGTTAATTCTGCTGGTGACTCTGTGGGGAGGTTTCTCTGAAGGTGAGCTGTTTTCTGGGTCATCGAGCTGGCAGTCTCAGCAGCGCTCGCAGGAGAGGTGGTTACTGGGAGGAAGGCAGGGAGCCTGCAAGAGGGAGTGAAAAGCAATGTTTAAATCATTAAAGAGCTGAGGGCTGGATACAAATGAAGAGGCCACAAACCTTCCTCACAGAGCCCTCTCTTTCCATAAAAACAATAGTGCAGACAGTGTTCTTATTTCCCAGTTTAACTGTTTTTCAATTCAGGCAGTGTTCTTAATTCCTGAAACATAAACAGAATCTATTAATAGGCCACTATCAGCATCTTTCTTAGCCACGAATACCACTGAGGGGGAATAAAACCCACACTAATAATGATGGAGGAAAATAGTAGCATATTAATAACTGTGTTCAGAGAAAGGGTTAACAGAGATAAATCACAAAAACCTGCACAATCTTTAACTGCAGGAATGCTGGGAAAGGCCTTTAAACAAGGCATTGAGGAAAGGAGTTGATTCTCCGACACAGCTGGGATATTTGAAGATAGTTGAAAACAATACCCAGTTGGTGCAATTAAAATTCTCATGACGATTGGATATTCTAACTAAACAAGTGTAAGGTGATTCCAATTCATTTTAAAAACTGTGCTAGTCGATGAATGTGTGTGGATAGAGATAACACCCAGGCAACTTCTTGTAAGCTGTGCCCAGTATATCTTCTAATTCTGTCTTTTACTCTTGCTCTATGCTTCTAAAACTTAATTCTAACTCTTTTAATCTCTCTAACAATGCTCTAATTAAATCTCTTACAGATTTGGCGATTGTTAGGACCCTGGCAGATTTTTGAATGGACCTACCGTGCATTAAGTTGACCTTTCTGTACACCCCTAGCTATGGATGTAACATTACATTCTATACTCTCTCCTTTCCTTCCCGATGAACGGTATGCTTTGTCTGTATAGCATGCACAAAACAATACATTCCACTGTATACTAACGCATGTAACAAGAATAAATCAAATCAAACTTTTATTGGCATATATATGCTAATTATTTATAATCAAATTTGAACTATAATTGCTTATGTATTTCTGAATTTTTCACTCTGAATGACTTCATTCAGAGTCCTATAGCGAGAGTCTTTTAATAAATTCATCTTGAAACCAGTCCATGATTTTGTCTCGCTACTTGACACGGGAGTCAAATAGCAAGAATGACAGTTTTAAATAAACAAGAAAACCATTGTGTCAGTCCCATAACAACTACCATTTACATTCACTTTGTTTTCTTGTCTATCACATCTTTGTCAATTCCCCCCATCACCACCTAACATTAGCCCTCTGTTCAGCCCCCATATGTTCTAACGCATTCCCCCCTCACCCTAACAATATAATTATCATCCTATTTTTCGCTGTCTTCAGCTCTGACGAAGGATCATCCAGACTCGAAATGTTGGCTCTATTCTCTCTCTACAGCTGCTGTCAGACCTGCTGAGATTTTCCAATGTTTTCTCTTTGTTTCAGGTTCCAACATCTGCAGTATTTTGCTTTTATTTCTACTCCCTCATTTTCCTTCTGGGTTAGCAGGAAAACAAATCTTAACCAGTGTTTGGGGAAGCAGCGAGAGAGTGTGCAATGCAGGAAGTGGGGGCTACAGCTCTATGTTGATGTCATTTACAGAGGTGGATCCCATTTCCCTGTTACAGCCTCCCACTGGTACCGTTATTTTTACACCTCGGTGTCCGGCATCTCGGATTTCCCTGAGTTTGTATCGGTTGGTTACCTGGATGATAAGGAGTTGAATTATTATGAGAGTGGGATGAAGGAGATGGTCCCTCGACACAGTGCGATGGAGCTGACGGCTGATGCAGAGTTCTACCAGAGGAACACACATGGCCTGCGGAGGTGGCAGCAGATTCATAAAGCCAACATGCAGGCTCTAATGGACCGCACCAACCAGTCTGGCGGTGAGCTATCCCTCTCCCCTTCGCTGTGATCCTCCCTGAGGGTTATATCCGGGAATTAGGGAAGAGGCTGACTGTGGGCCTTGGTGTAGTGAGTGGATCTTGTGTTCTAGGGATTATCTACATTGAACAGCATTCATCAGGGAGAGAAAGGGAGCTGGAAAAATTTCAATTCACCTGTCAGATTACCGATTTGGGCTGCAGGAGGGGAATCTTTCAATTTACTGAACGGGATCCGGGGCGAATCTTTAAATTCACCGATCGGTGTCATTGCAGGAGTGGTGGGGGGAATCTTTAAATTCACTGATCGGTGTCATTGCAGGGGTGGTGGGGGAATCTTTAAATTCACTGATCGGTGTCATTGCAGGGGTGGTGGGGGGAATCTTTAAATTCACTGATCGGTGTCATTGCAGGGGTGGTGGGGGGAATCTTTAAATTCACTGATCGGTGTCATTGCAGGGGTGGTGGGGGGAATCTTTAAATTCACTGAGTGATAAAGCCTTACAGCATTGAAACAGGTCCTTATAACTCTCCCCAACACCTAAACATTAAATAAGTAAGTCCCGCCCTTGTTCAATCTACCAAAATGAATCACCTCGCATTTATCTAAATTAAATTCCACTTGCCATTCATCGGCCCATTGACCCAATTGATTACTGTTCCGTTGCAATCCTAGATAACATTCTTCGCTGTCCACCGTGTCACCAGCCTTGGTTGCATCTTCAAACTTACTAACCATGCCTCCGAAATTCTCAATCAAATCATTAATATAAATGACAAATAACAGTGGACCCAGCACTGATCCCTGAGGCACACCGCTGGTCACAGGCCTCCAGTTTGAAAAACAACCCTCTACAACCATCCTCTTTCTTCTGTCATCAAGCTGATTGGAATCCAGGGTGTATCTTTAAATTTACTGATCGGGATCCAGGCAGAACCTTTAAATTCACCGATCAGTATATGGGGAATGCTAATGAGCAAAATTAAGTATGGTTCTGAGGGATAGTCTAGGGTTAAAGATTGTGGAGTTGATTTGAATGGAAGTTGCAAATGCCAAAGGAAGGAAGAGACTGGTAGAAGTGTTGCTTAAGTTGTCAAAAAGTAGCGACACTGTAGGAAAAAGTTTAAAATCAAGAAATAACAGATGCATAAAAACAGAGCACTGCATTAATCATGGGTGACTTTAATTTTCATATAGATTGGTCTAATCAAATTGAAATGGCAGGCAAGAGAATCAATTCATAGAGTGCATTCAAGATTTTTTTGGAACAATATGTTGTGGAGAAAACTAGGGATCAGGCTATTTTGGAACTGGAAATGAGATAGGTTTGATAAATGATCTCAAGATTAACAATCCCTGAGGAAATAGTGATCACAGTATGATGGAATTTAGCATTCAGCTTGAGTGTGAGAAAATTAGGACTGAAATATCGGTGTTAAACTTAGAAAAGGGAAATTATTAAGGCATGAGGATGGAATTAGCCTAAGTGGATCAGTCATATAGATTAGTAGAGAAGCCAATAGATCAGTGGCTGACATGTGGGGAGATAATTCATGACTCCGAGCAAAAACACATTGCAATGAGGAGGAATGACTCAAAAGGGTTTAAAAAAAACCTACCATGAATAACCGGGGAAGTTAAGGAGGGCAGTAAGTTGAAAGTAGAAACATTTAAGCTGGAAAAGATTAGTGGTAGGCCAGAAGAGTGGAATAGATTCAGAATGTAGTAAAGATGGAGTAAAAAGAAATCAGGAGAGAAAATAAACCATGAAGGCAAGCTAGCGAAAATGATAAAAACAGATGAGTTTTTTTTTACATGTATTAAAAGGAAGGCAAAAATAAAAGAAAGCGTGGCTGCTTAGAGAATGAAACTGGGTAAGTAGTTATAAAGAACAAAGAAATGGCAGGGGAGTTAAATAGATACTTTGCATTTTTTTTTGCTGTAGAGGATACTATTAGCATCCTAGAAATAGAAAAAAATATATATGGGGGGAATTAAATATAATCACCATCACCAGAGAAATAGTTTTAGGCAAACTCATAAGATTGAATGCTGACAAGCCCCCTGTACCTGATGGTTTGTACTTCAGGTTCTAAAAGGAGGTGGCTCCAGAATTCGTGTTTTCAAGCAAGCAAGGAATGAATTTATGTTTGCCTGGTCCACTCTGAGCATAGACTTTGTAACTTTAAGGATGGAATAAAATTGTTTTTAAAAAAGGATATAGCTACGGAGATCATGATGTATTGGTAGTCATTTTCCAACATTCCTTGAAATCTGGAACAGTGTAGAAGGATTGGAAAACTGCCAATTTGGTCCTCATGTTCAAAAAGGAAAGAGCCAAAATGCAGGAAACTACAAGTCAGTTAGTCTAACTTCAGGTATTGGAAAAATATTAGAATTGATTAAGAATAGAATAGCAGTGCATTTGGAATGTTATAATCTAATCAAGTAGAGTTAGCATGGTTTCATGAAGGGGAAATCTTGCTTGACAAAATTATTAGAGTTCTTTGAGGTATATCAGCCAGAATGGTTCGAGGAGAACCTGTCAATTTTGCATCTTTAAATTTTCAGAAGGCTACTATTTGATGGGGTGCCATAAAAAAAGGCTACTATACAAGATAGATGTTGCTTATGGTATTGGAGGGTGGTAAGCAGTGAAGTGCCACAGGGATCAGTGCTAAGACTGCAGTTCTTCACAATATATAGTAATGATTTGGAGAATGGAACAGCGTGTACTATTGTTAAATTTGCAGATGATTCAAAGGCAGGTTGTAAAGAGGATATATATATAGGTTACAGGGAGATATTGATAGGTTACAGACAGATATTGATAGGTTAAGCGAGTGGGCACAAAATTGGCAAATGAACATCAATGTGTGAAAATTGACGATTCATTTTGGAAGAAGGAATATGAAGGAGGATTATTACTTAAATTGAGAGAAACTGCAGAAAGCTGGAGGACAAAGGGACATGGTGGCACAGTGGTTAGCACTGCTGCCTCACAGTGCCAGGAACCCGGGTTCAATTCCAGTCTCGAGTAACTGCCTGTGTGGAGTTTGCTTATTCTCCCTGTGTCAGCGAAGGTTTCCCCTGGTGCTCCAGTTTCCTCCAACGGGCCAAAGATGTGCGGGTTAGGTGGATTGGCCATGCTAAATTATCCCTTAGTGTCAGGGGGTACTAGGGTAGGGTAAATGCATGGGGTTATGGGAATAGAGCCTGCCTGGGATTATGGTTGATGCAAACTCGATGGGCCTCCTTCTGCATTGTAGGATTCAATGATTCTAGGTGTTGCTACAACTGTACAATGTACTAACGAGACCACATTTAAAATAATGTGTACAGTTTTGATCCCCTCTTTTAAAGAAATATATATTATCAATGGAGATAGTAGAGAGGAGGTTTACTCAGATGCTCCTGGAGGGATTGTCATTTGAGGAAAGGTTAAACAGGTCAGCTCTGTAATCCTTGGAGTTCAGAAGAATGAGAGGTGATTTGATTAAAACATTCAAGATTCTTAGAGAGTTAAACAGGGTAAATGTTGGGAGAATGTTTCCACTAAGGGAGAGCGTAAGACCAGAGGACATAGTCATAGAATTAGAGGGTGCTGGTTTAAGAAGGATTTGAAGGAGAATTACTTCTCTCGAAAAGTGGCAAAATTTTGGAAATCTTTATCCCAGGGAGCTGTGGAGTCCTTGAACATTTTCAAGGCTGAAATCAGGAGAGTTTTAATCCAATGGGGAATTCAGCGTTATGAAAATAAGGCAGAAAAATGGGCTTGGCGAGTGTTAGATCAGCCTTGGCCTTATGATGGAACAGGCTCGAAGGGTTAAATAGCCTACTCCAGTTCCTATTTTTTATTGTCTTAATTCACTGAGTTTCTCCTGTTCTCTGTCTGGCTGTGCTTTTGTGATTGACAGGGATCCACATCTATCAGCAAATGTACGGCTGTGAGCTGCAAGAGGATGGCAGTACTGGCCTAGGATTTATTCAGCATGGCTGGGATGGAAGTGATTTCATGAGCTTTGACAAGGAACACAAGGTGTGGGTCACCCCACTGATGTGGGCAGTGATGAGCAAGCAGAAATGGGATCAGAATAAAGCCTTTAACCAGCAAGAGAAGAGTTATCTGGAGGGAACATGTATTGAGTGGCTGAAAAAGTACCTGGAGTATGGCAAGAGAGATCTACGACCTGGTGAGTGAGAGAGAGAGAGAGAGACGGGGGGTGGGTGGGAGGGGAGAGGGTGGTGGTGGTGAGTTGTAGGGGGCAGCGGGGCGGTAGGGCAGGACCATTAGTGATTGGAGTGGGAGATCAGACACTATGGTGAAGGGATACGCAGCATGGCTTCGTTACAGGGAGGTCGTGCCTTACGAATCTATTGGAATTTTTTGAAGAGGTGACAAAAACGGTTGACGAAGGACAAGCCGTTGATGTTGTCTATATGGATTTCAGTAAGGCGTTTGACTAGGTCCCTCACGGTAGGCTGATAGAAAAGGTGAAGGCTCATGGGATACAAGGCCAGGTATGTAGATGGGTGGAGAACTGGCTTGGGAGGAGGAGACAGCGGGTAGTAGTGGAGGGCTCCTTTTCCAATTGGAGGTCTGTCACCAGTGGGGTGCCGCAGGGCTCGGTACTAGGACCTCTACTATTTGTAGTATATATTAATGACTTGGAAGAGGGGGTAGGTGGTGTGATCAGCAAATTTGCTGATGACACTAAGATGGTTGGATTGGCGGGTACTGAGGAGCAGTGCCTGGCAATGCAACAGGACATAGACAGGCTGGTAGATTGGGCAGATAGATGGCAAATGGAATTTAATCCGGAGAAATGCGAGGTGATGCACTTTGGCCGGAATAATGTGGAAGGGAGTTATATGATAAAAGGTAGAACTATCCGGAGTATAGATACGCAGAGAGACCTGGGGGTGCAGGTACACAAGTCCCTGAAGGTGTCGGTGCAGGTGCAGAATGTGATGAGGAAAGCGTATGGCATGTTAGCCTTCATAGGAAGGGGTATAGAATATAAGAGTAGGAGTCTGATGTTGCAGTTGTATAGAACGTTGGTTAGGCCTCACCTGGAGTACTGCGTCCAGTTCTGGTCGTCGTACTACCGGAAGGATGTAGAGATCCTGGAGAGAGTGCAGAGGAGATTTACCAGGATGTTGCCTGGTATGGAAGGGCTGTCTTATGAGGAAAGATTGAACGCACTTGGGCTGTTTTCCCTTGAGAGACGTCGGCTGAGGGGGGATCTAATAGAGGTTTATAAGATTATGAAGGGGACAGATAGAGTAGATGGTGATAAGCTTTTTCCGCTATTAGAAATGGATAGAAACGGGCTTAGGGTGAGGGGGGCTAGATATAAGACTAATATTAGAGGGCAATTTTTCACACAAAGGGTAGTGAGGATGTGGAATGCATTGCCGAGTAAGGTGGTGGAAGCAGGCACGCTAGGGTTGTTCAAGAGTCACTTGGACAGCCACATGAGCGGTCTACATATAGGGGGATATAGCAGGCCTTACTAAGCATTGTAGGCTTGGGGTCAGTTTTAGCCTCAGGGATATAGAGTCTTTTAATAATGAAATTTTTATCCACAGGCATTTAAGTCCAGCAAGGGGCATGCGTGCGGCAGGTTGTGGTGGGCTGCTCTTGGATATTGCTTCGGGAGTTGCCTACTGCTTCATGTCGTTGGTGTGCGTAAACTGGACCATCTCGAGGGCATCATGACAGCTCAGAGGCTATCTCTGTTGCTGTGCGGACACATGGATTTGGGCCTGTGTCCGTGGGAGTTTGCGCGTTCTCCCCGTGGTTGCGTGGGTTTCCTCCGGGTGCTCCGGTTTCCTCCCACATCCCAAAAATGTGCTTTTAGGCTGATTGATTGGGTAACAAATTGTCCCTATATTGGACCTCCCTGATCCTCATACATTAGGCATAGACTAAAATCATGAATAGGTCATTGACCATGGGACGGCGGCACGGGCTCGTTGGGCCGAAGGGCCTGTTTCCCGTGCTGTGTTGTTCTTTGTTCTTTTGTTTTTTGAGCCCTTTGAGAGAAGGGAGCTATGTAGTGTGAGTGGCTGAGAGTGGATGAGTGACTGGGTCTCAGTCTCAACTTGATTGAGTATTCAATCATCTGATCTCCAGTTTTATATTATTCTCTAGGTCTTGCTTGAAAGGGTGCATTCTCTGACTCTCACTGATTGGCTCTGATCTGTTTTGCTCTCTCAGTTCCTCCTCAAATGTTTCTTTCTGTGGCCAAGGCATCAGACATTGAACCAGTCCAACTTTCCTGTCTGATCACGGGATTTTACCCTCGTGATATCGAAGTCACTCTCCTGAGAAATGGTGCAGTGATCATGGAGACACATTCCACTGGCGTCCTGCCCAATCACAACGGCACCTACCAGCTCCGGAGATGGGCACAAATCAATCCTAAAGATGGAGCCACATATTCCTGCCAGTATGAACACAGAGAGACAGGAATGGAGACCAGGGACTGGGGTAAGAACAACAGTGACTGCAGGAGGGGCGGGGGGATGTGGTGGAGGGAAGGGAGGCATACACTGGATATCAGTGACTGTAGGGGGCGAGGGGACTGAGTATCAGTGACTGTGGGATGGGGACCACTTTGATTCAATGAGATAGAAAATGCTATTTAATCAGCTCTCATCTCTGCTTTAAATTCTAACAGCCGTATATCTGTACATTTGCCAGTATGTTTATCATCGTACCATTCAGCGTAGATGAGGCTCTTTGGCCCATTCAGTCCACACCAACACACTAGAAACACCTGAATTCCCACCTAATCCCACTTGCCAGCACTTGACCGTAGCCCTAAATGTTTTGATGTGCCAAGTGTTCATCCAGATACTTTTTAAAGGATGTGAGACTACCTGTCTCTACCACCTTCCCAGACAGTGCATTCCAAGCTGTTTAACTGCTCCTCAAATGATACTCCCTTCAAACCTGCAATCAATCCAGTGAACTTTATCTGAACTGCCTCCAGTGCCATCACATTCCTCCTCAAAGAAGGTGACTAAAATTGAACATAATAAAGTGTGGTCTCACCAACCTCTTTATACAATTGTAACAACACTTCTCTACTTTTATACTCTAGATTCTTTGCAATAAATGCTAAGATTCCATTTGCCTTCCTTATAATATTCTGGACCTGCGTACCTGCCTTCTGAGACTCATGCACTAGGGCACCCAGATCCCCCTAAATAGATACCTTTTGAATCTGTTTCCCATTTAAATAGTAATTTACCCTTTTATTTTTCTGGCCAAAATGGATAATCTTGCATTTATCCACATTAAACTTCATCTGCCAGATTCTGGCCCATTACCCCAGCCTTTCAATATCCATTTATGCATTTTTCATCTCCTCACCACAGCCTGCTTTCCCACCTATTTTCACATCCTCAGCAAATTTTGCTATGTCCTTCTTGTAGATCATTGATGTAGATGGCAAATAGTTGTGGTCTGAGAACAGAACCCTGCGGGACCCCACTAGTTACAGACTGCCAACTGGAGAAGGACCCATTTATCTCAGCCCTCTGCTTTCTATCAGTCAGCCAATCCTCAATCCAAGCCACCACTCTACCCTCAACACCCCGGCATCTAACCTTCTAGATCAGTCTCTTGTGTGGCACCTTGTCAAATTCCTTCTGGAAGTCTATATAGATCACATCCAAAGGATCCCCGATAATCTTGCTGGTTATGAGCCCAAAAAATTCTAGCAGGCTTGTCAAACAAAACTTGCCCTTTAGTAAACTGTGCTTACACTGGTGAATTGAGCAATGCTTTTCCAGATGGTCAGTACCTCTTCCGAAATGATTGACTCCAGCAACTTACACAGAAGTCAAGCTGATTGGTCTTTTGTTTCCCACTTTTAGCCCCTCTCCTTTCTTGAATAAGGGCATCACATCAGCATGTTTCCAGTCTACCAGTCATGGAATTTTGGAATATCATAACTATTGCATCCACTATTTCTGCTGTCAATCCTTTAACATTTTGGAGTGCAGGCCATCAGGTCCTAGGGACTTATCTACTTTTAAACACTCAGTTTACTGAGTATCTTCTCCCTGATACTAATTTCACCAAGGTATTTCACTGTATTAACTGCAGGTTTTCAGACAGAATTACTATCTTCTTCTGCATCCAGCTGTCTCATTGTGTTTTCTTTGTTTCTCTAGGTCATCTTCAATTCAGCAATAGCCCTCTCCAAATTATAGACCCCAATAGATTTTCTCCACAACCACTGTTATTTATTCAACCATGTTTTTCCAAGTGTCAGTTCATTGTGTCCTGATTATTACAGCTTTAACAGGAGAGATTTGAGATTGGACAACTAACATTGGAAATCATTGGTCGAATTGAACAATAAGAGAGGACATTAAATTCTGATGGGAGTTGTCTCCTAGTCCTGATAAGCACAATGAGGTGACGTGTACATTACAGAAATTCCTCCCTCTTTCCTCACACTGTTACTATCCCAGTCTATATTAGAAACATAGAAGATAGGAGCAGGAGGCCATTTGGCCCTTTGAGCCTGCTCTGCTATTCATTACGATCATGGCTGATCCTCCAACTCAACAGCTAATCCTGCTTTTGCCCATCACCTTTGATCCCATTCACCCCAAGTACCTCCTGAATACGTTCAACGTTTTGGGATCAACGACTTCATGTTGTAATGAATTCCACAGGCTCACCACTCTTTGGGTGAAGAAATGTCTCCTCACCTCCATTCTAAGTGGTTTACCCTAAATCCTCAGACTGTGACCTCTGGTTCTGGACTCCCCCACCATTAGGAATATCTTCTCTGCTGCTACCCTGTCTAGTCCTGTTAGAATTTTAAAAGTCTCTATGTGATTCCCCCCTCATTCATCTCAATCCCAGCAAAAACAATCCTAACCTAGTCAATCTGTCCTCATACATTAGTCCTACCATTCCCAGAATCAGCCTGGTAAACCTTTGCTGCACTCTCTCAAGAGCAAGAACACCCTTCCTCAGAAAAGGAGACCAAAGAATACTCTAGGTGTGGCCTCACCAATGCCCTGTATAATGGCAACAACATTTCCCTGCTCCTGTACTCAAAACCGCTTGCAATTAAAGCCAGCATGCCATTTGCCTTGTTTACCGCCTGCTGTACCTGCGTGCTATCTTTAGCAGCTGGTGCACAAGGACACCCAGTTCCCACTGCACACTCCCCTCTCCCAATTACAACCATTCAGGTCGTAATCTGTCTTCTCGTTTTTGCTTCCAAAGTGAATAACTTCACACTTATCCAAATTATACTGCATCTGCATTAATTAGCCCTCTCACCCAACCTGTCCAAATCATTCTGAAGGATGTCTCACCTACCTTGGTATCATCTGCAAACTTTGAGATGTTACATGTTGTTCTCTCATCCAAATCATTAATATATATTGTAAAAAGCTGGGGTTCCAGCACTGATCTCTGTGGCACCCCACTAGTTACTGCCTGCCAATTTGAAAAGCATTCTTAATTCCGACTGTTTGTTTCCTCTCTGCCAACCAGTTTTCTACCCATTTCAATACACTTCCCCCAATCCCATGAGCTTTCATCTTGTGCGGGACTTTATCAAACGCTTTCTGAAACTCCAAATATACCACATCCACTGGCTCCCCTTTGTCAACTCTACTAGTTACATCTTCAAAGAATTTCAACAGATTTGTCAAGCCTGATTTTCCCTTCATAAATCCATGCTGACTCTGTCTAATACATTTGTCTTTATCAACCTCTTTCTCTTTACACATCTATGTAATCTCTTTGTGTCTGTCTTTATGTTCTCTGTGAGCTACTTGTGTACTGTATATTCCCCTTCTTAATCAATCCCTTGGTCCTTCTTTGCTGAATTCGAAACTGCTCCCAATCCTCAGACTTATTACTTTCCTTAGATACTTCTTCCTTAGATCAGATACTTTCTCTAATTTCCTTTGTAAGCCATGGATTGGCCCTCTTACCCATTTTGCTTTTGTCCAGACTGGAATAAACAGTTGCTGCAGTTCTCCCATGCGTTCTTTGAATGTTTGCCATTGCCTATCCAGTGCCATTCCTTTAAGTAACTCTCCCTAATGTATCTTAGGATAATTAAAGTCTCTCATTCTCTGATGTGTGTGTGTAAATTCTCGCTATCTCCTTCCCACGATTTGGTGATCTATAGTTTACACCCAGTAGTGTAATCACTACTTTATTCTTCCCATCACTCTCTCCAGTTTGCTTGTAATTTCCCACGCGCCAGTACATTACCTTTTTCCAGTACTGGAAGTTTCTGTGATCAGTACTCTCACCTATGGCTGCCTCTTGAGAAACCTCCTGCCTCCCATCACTCTTGCCACAAGTCTATTCTGAGATATTGTGAGGATTAACCTCTTCTGTAGGTGATGAGAAAGGACTTGAGAATGATAAGTAATTCCAATATCTGCAGCCAGTTACAAACTGCATTGATTTAATCCAGATAAACATCCCAAAGCGTTTCACAGGAATGTAATCCCAGTCACACTGAATCTTTCTAACCGACATCATGCTCTGCTCAGACTTTCCATCCCATCACACACTGGAATTCAGTCTGGGACAGGGTTTGATACAATGGTTTCTGAATGAGCAGGCACTGGGGTCATTCATTGATCTTCTCATTCCCTCCACAGATGGAACATTCCGATTGACTGCAAGATCTCTGAAGGGAATAAAGCTCAGTTTGATTGGTGGAATTATTTTTATCGTTCTGATTGCTGTATTTACTGGTGTGGTTGTGATGAAGAAGAGAGGTAGGAAATGAGGACAGGGCACTCACTCACTCGAGTTGTGAGGAACAGGGGCAGTAGGAAATAAGGAAAGTGTCACTCACTCACTCGAGTTGTGAGGAACAGGGGCAGTAGGAAATAAGGAAAGTGTCACTCACTCACTATCGAGTTGAGGAAGGAGTGAAGTAGGAAATGAGGGCAGGGAGGGGGGAGGCCATTACAGGGACTATAGTTAACAGAGAAGGGATACCATTGTCTGTACTGGGTTTGAAGGCTGAAAGTGAGAGGGATGTGAAGGGAGAGATGTGACTGATGGGAGGGGAGGATGGTGTTGGTAACAGATGCTGTTGGGTGTATACGGTAATTTTGTGTGGGCGAGGTGAGGCTTCAGGTTTATTGATTATAATTGAGATTCCCTTCTCCTTCTATTATAGGACAGAAGAATTCTGCTCACAGCCCCGCAAATTGTAAGTGTACAAATGGCCCAACTGTGAGCATGTGTATGTGTATGTCTCTGCCTGGAGAAAAGAGGGTTACCACAACCCCCTACCCCCCCACACCCCCTCCGCCGCCCCGCTGTCTCTGTCACTCATTATCTCTCACTGCCTGTACTTTGTGTTTCTCTCACCTTGTCTCTACCTTTCCCCCGTCAGCCTATGTGCTGTTCTCTGCTTGCTTCTTTCATTCACTCTGTCGTTCTGCCTCTTACACACTCACTCGATCCCTCTGTGTTCTCTGTACAGAACATTCACCACAATGTGAAATGTTTGATAGAATTTTTTCTTTTCACAGCTGCTGAGAAAGGACATTCATTGTCAGACTCATCAGTCCATGCCTGCAATACCAAGTTGCTAACTGCAGGTTGACACCAGCTGCAACTAAACCAAACTAGGTTATCAAAAGCAGGAATGGTGGGCCTGGGATATTGGAAGATCCCAGGCTGAATTTCATTACAGTCTTGTTCTTTTGGCAGTAAGGATATTTCAAAAAAGCAATAAAATAACTAACTTCACAAAGTAAATCAAACAAATAGTGTAATGAAGTTTCTTTATTAAACCTAACTCTTGGGTTATGCCCAGGGCCACACAAGCCCCATCTGCTTTCCTTTCATACTGGATCAGCTGACCACTACATCATTTTACCATTGGTCACATTGTCTTCTAGGTCAGCTGACCCTCAGCATGTTATCATTGGTTATATTACAACAGATTCCAATGTTATCGCTGGTTACATTAGAACAAGTCTCGCTGCTTTTTCACTTGATGTCTCTCTAGATTTCTAACTCAGTGAAAGCTGCGATCCACCAGCCAGTGTGTAAGACACAAGCTCCAGTGATGGAGGGAGTAACTTTGACAGATGATGATATTACCGAGAGAGAAGTCCATTGTAGAGAATGACTGATGGAAAATGGTGAATGATAGTTATGATGCGTGTTGGGATATGTGACCAAGTTGTACTTGACCAGAGTGAACAAGAGAATCTGTGTAAATCCACCTTATCTCCCTGCGATCCTGTGGCAATGTGATGATTCAGAAAAGCTTAGGATGAACATAGAACCCTACAGTGCAGAAACAGGCCCTTCGGCCCATCGAGTCTGCACCGAACATAATCCCACCCAGACCCTATCCCCATATCCCTACACATCCACCTGCTAATCCCTCTAACCTACACATGCCAGGACACTAAGGGGCAATTTTAGCATAGCCAATGAACCTAACCCGCACATCTTTGGACTGTGGGAGGAAACCGGAGCACCCGGAGAAAACCCACGCAGACACGAGGAGAATGTGCAAACTCGCACTCAGTGTCACATAGGTGTGAGATTGAAGAGCAGGCTGATTTAAAACCACTTCAAACACACAATTCACTGCGTTGTTTTGTAAAAATGAGTTGACTGAAGAAACACGTGATGTTCAGTGTAGAAACAGAAGATTGAGATCATTAGATCCCTCTCTGAAACTACCACTGAGTGAGGATGTATTCGCAATAACAAGAGCCAAAAAATGATTGAGATTGTATTTGCTGGCTGAATTTTAAATTTTTCACAACCAAGTTAGAACATAGAACATTACAGCACAAACAGGCCCTTCGGCCCTCGAGTTGCGCCGATCGCATCAACCCCACCAATCTATAGACCTATCTATAACCCCCAATCCCATTAAACCCCATATACTCATCCAGAAGTCTTTTAAAAGACCCCAGCGAGTTCGCCTCCACCACCGACGACGGCAGCCGATTCCAATCACTCACCACCCTCTGAGTGAAAAACTTACCCCTAACATCACCTCTGTACTTCCCTCCCCGCACCTTAAATCTGTGTCCTCTCGTAGCGACCATTTCAACCCGGGGAAATAGCCTCGTTGTGTTAATTTCTGTAACACAATGAATATTCAATACAGTTTTAATAAAACATAGAACTATTCTTTGTGTCTGTTTCTCATTCCACTCAGAAAACTGTTTAAACCCAGCCTAGTAAAAAGTCTGACAACACCAGGTTTTAGTCCAACCGACTTATTTGATAGTAAATTTATTTGATAGTAAAGCATCACCGCATCCACATCTTAAACACAGCTCCACAGGATCAATGAGAAAAGCCAATACCACAAGCCGTACCATAGAATCCCTACAGAAACCGTTTGGCCCATCAAGTCTGCATTGACTCTCCAAAAGAGCATCTTACCATGCTGGCCCACTGCAATAGCAGTAACTCTGTGCATTTACCATGGCCAATCCACCTAACATGCATATGTCTGCACATTGACCATTCAATTTAGCATGGTCAATCTACCCAAGCTGTACATCTTTGATGCATATAGTTTGGTGTGCTGACTTCCCTTTTAGAGTATGAACCAGGTGACCTGTGAGCTATTGGCTCCACCTGGTGTTGGACGCTGTGGACAATCTCAGAGCTGACTGCAAATGAGTGCACATCTTCAATATACAGCTCCCAGTATTCAAACCTATTCTTTGTGAAGTAAGGTTTATTTATTAGTCACAAGTAGGTTGACAACACTGCAGTGAACTTACTGTGAAAGTCCCCTAAATTCTCCCTCAGTGTATCCGAAGAGGCACCGGAGTGTGGCGATTTCAAATCAAATCAAGTTGCCACACTCCGGTGCCTGTTCAGGTACACTGAGGGAGAATTTAGCATAGCCAATGTACCTAACCAACACGTCTTCTGGACTGTGGGAGGAAACCCACGCAGACAGGGGCAAATGTGCAGATTTCGTACAGGCAGTGACAGGAGCCAGGAATCGAACCTGGGTCCTTGGTGCTGTGATATAGCAGCACTAACAACCGTGCCACTGTACGGCCCTTAGTTCGCAGCAATAATACAGAATACTT
This sequence comes from Prionace glauca, assembly GCA_037974335.1. Taxonomy (NCBI): domain Eukaryota; kingdom Metazoa; phylum Chordata; class Chondrichthyes; order Carcharhiniformes; family Carcharhinidae; genus Prionace; species Prionace glauca. The sequence goes on along the minus strand of CM075729.1, from coordinate 99,754,477 downwards.
CCGACTATGGGAGGAAATGAGCACCCAGAGGAAACCCATGCAGACATGGTGAGAACATGCAAATTCCACACAGTCAACCAAGGTCAGAATTGAACTCAGGTCCCTGGCAATGTGAGCCAGCATTGCTTACCACTCTGCCACCCTGCCATCTGATTCTCTTGGAGGTTGTGCCCGCTGTATGATTTACAGAGTTCACTCAGTCAGCAGTTGAGTCCAGGACAAACCCCAGTCTGTAACATCCCATTGGAAAATTCACCTCTTCCCCAGCCTCTGTCAAGCTGTGATCCGCAAACAATTCAGAAAACACGTTCTGGTAGACAAATGTCCTGAAGACACTGAGAAATTCACAGCCTTTCTGACAAAAAAATCTTAACCCAAGCTCTGTTAGACTTTCGCTCCTAGAATTTACTACAGGCTTGTCTATTCCAGGGATTCTCAACCAGCAGTAAGAAGATTTCAAGGGAAATATTTGAAAAGTCTAATGTGAGTGTTTAATATCAGTGATCAGACACAGGATGATGCTGACACCAAACCCCAGGAACTGAAGCTCTAACAGTGTCGCATTGAGCAGAGTTTCAGTCTCTGCTTTATTCAGATTAAGAGAGTCACCTTGACGTAGACACTGCCTGAAAACTGACCCAGAGACAATTCTGAGTGTTCCTCATCCTGAACTAGACACTGCCTGAAAACTGATCCAGAGACAATTCTGAGTGTTCCTCATCCTGAACTAGTCAGTGCCTGAAAACTGACCCGGAGACAATTCTGAGTGTTCCTCATCCTGAACTAGACACTGCCTGAAAACTGACCCGGAGACAATTCTGAGTGTTCCTCATCCTGAACTAGACACTGCCTGAAAACTGATCCAGAGACAATTCTGAGTGTTCCTCATCCTGAACTAGACACTGCCTGAAAACTGATCCAGAGACAATTCTGAGTGTTCCTCATCCTGAACAAGACACTGCCTGAAAACTGACCCGGAGACAATTCTGAGTGTTCCTCATCCTGAACTAGACACTGCCCAAAATCTGACCCGGAGACAATTCTGAGTGTTCCTCATCCTGAACTAGACACTGCCTGAAAACTGATCCAGAGACAATTCTGAGTGTTCCTCATCCTGAACTAGACACTGCCTGAAAACTGATCCGGAGACAATTCTGAGTGTTCGTCATCCTGAACTAGACACTGCCTGAAAACTGATCCAGAGACAATTCTGAGTGTTCCTCATCCTGAACTAGACTCTGCCTGAAAACTGATCCAGAGACAATTCTGAGTGTTCCTCATCCTGAACTAGACACTGCCTGAAAACTGACCCAGAGACAATTCTGAGTGTTCCTCATCCTGAACTAGACACTGCCTGAAAACTGATCCAGAGACAATTCTGAGTGTTCCTCATCCTGAACTAGACACTGCCTGAAAACTGACCCGGAGACAATTCTGAGTGTTCCTCATCCTGAACTAGACACTGACTGAAAACTGACCCGGAGACAATTCTGAGTATTCCTCATCCTGAACAAGACTCTGCCTGAAAACTGATCCAGAGACAATTCTGAGTGTTCCTCATCCTGAACTAGACACTGCCTGAAAACTGACCCAGAGACAATTCTGAGTGTTCCTCATCCTGAACTAGACACTGACTGAAAACTGATCCAGAGACAATTCTGAGTGTTCCTCATCCTGAACTAGACACTGCCTGAAAACTGACCCGGAGACAATTCTGAGTGTTCCTCATCCTGAACTAGACACTGCCTGAAAACTGACCCGGAGACAATTCTGAGTATTCCTCATCCTGAACTAGACACTGCCTGAAAACTGACCCAGAGACAATTCTGAGTGTTCCTCATCCTGAACTAGACACTGCCTGAAAACTGACCCGGAGACAATTCTGAGTGTTCCTCATCCTGAACTAGACACTGCCTGAAAACTGACCCGGAGACAATTCTGAGTGTTCCTCATCCTGAACTAGACACTGCCTGAAAACTGACCCGGAGACAATTCTGAGTGTTCCTCATCCTGAACTAGTCAGTGCCTGAAAACTGATCCAGAGACAATTCTGAGTGTTCCTCATCCTGAACTAGACTCTGCCTGAAAACTGATCCAGAGACAATTCTGAGTGTTCCTCATCCTGAACTAGACACTGCCTGAAAACTGATCCGGAGACAATTCTGAGTGTTCCTCATCCTGAACTAGACACTGCCTGAAAACTGATCCGGAGACAATTCTGAGTGTTCCTCATCCTGAACTAGACACTGCCTGAAAACTGACCCGGAGACAATTCTGAGTGTTCCTCATCCTGAACTAGACACTGCCTGAAAACTGACCCAGAGACAATTCTGAGTGTTCCTCATCCTGAACTAGACACTGCCTGAAAACTGACCCAGAGACAATTCTGAGTGTTCCTCATCCTGAACTAGACACTGCCTGAAAACTGATCCAGAGACAATTCTGAGTGTTCCTCATCCTGAACTAGACACTGCCTGAAAACTGACCCAGAGACAATTCTGAGTGTTCCTCATCCTGAACTAGACACTGCCTGAAAACTGACCCAGAGACAATTCTGAGTGTTCCTCATCCTGAACTAGACACTGCCTGAAAACTGATCCAGAGACAATTCTGAGTGTTCCTCATCCTGAACTAGACACTGCCTGAAAACTGATCCGGAGACAATTCTGAGTGTTCCTCATCCTGAACAAGACACTGCCTGAAAACTGACCCGGAGACAATTCTGAGTGTTCCTCATCCTGAACTAGACACTGCCTGAAAACTGATCCAGAGACAATTCTGAGTGTTCCTCATCCTGAACTAGACACTGCCTGAAAACTGACCCAGAGACAATTCTGAGTGTTCCTCATCCTGAACTAGACACTGCCTGAAAACTGACCCAGAGACAATTCTGAGTGTTCCTCATCCTGAACTAGACACTGCCTGAAAACTGACCCAGAGACAATTCTGAGTGTTCCTCATCCTGAACTAGACACTGCCTGAAAACTGATCCGGAGACAATTCTGAGTGTTCCTCATCCTGAACTAGACACTGCCTGAAAACTGACCCAGAGACAATTCTGAGTGTTCCTCATCCTGAACTAGACACTGCCTGAAAACTGACCCAGAGACAATTCTGAGTGTTCCTCATCCTGAACTAGACACTGCCTGAAAACTGATCCAGAGACAATTCTGAGTGTTCCTCATCCTGAACAAGACACTGCCTGAAAACTGATCCAGAGACAATTCTGAGTGTTCCTCATCCTGAACTAGACACTGCCTGAAAACTGACCCGGAGACAATTCTGAGTGTTCCTCATCCTGAACTAGACACTGCCTGAAAACTGACCCGGAGACAATTCTGAGTGTTCCTCATCCTGAACAAGACACTGCCTGAAAACTGATCTAGAGACAATTCTGAGTGTTCCTCATCCTGAACTAGACACTGCCTGAAAACTGACCCGGAGACAATTCTGAGTGTTCCTCATCCTGAACAAGACACTGCCTGAAAACTGATCCGGAGACAATTCTGAGTGTTCCTCATCCTGAACTAGACACTGCCTGAAAACTGATCCAGAGACAATTCTGAGTGTTCCTCATCCTGAACTAGACACTGCCTGAAAACTGACCCAGAGACAATTCTGAGTGTTCCTCATCCTGAACTAGACACTGCCTGAAAACTGACCCGGAGACAATTCTGAGTGTTCCTCATCCTGAACTAGACACTGCCCAAAAACTGACCCAGAGACAATTCTGAGTGTTCCTCATCCTGAACTAGACAGTGACTGAAAACTGATCCAGAGACAATTCTGAGTGTTCCTCATCCTGAACTAGACACTGCCTGAAAACTGACCCGGAGACAATTCTGAGTGTTCCTCATCCTGAACAAGACAGTGCCTGAAAACTGATCCAGAGACAATTCTGAGTGTTCCTCATCCTGAACTAGACACTGCCTGAAAACTGACCCGGAGACAATTCTGAGTGTTCCTCATCCTGAACTAGACACTGCCTGAAAACTGATCCAGAGACAATTCTGAGTGTTCCTCATCCTGAACTAGACACTGCCTGAAAACTGACCCAGAGACAATTCTGAGTGTTCCTCATCCTGAACAAGACACTGCCTGAAAACTGACCCAGAGACAATTCTGAGTGTTCCTCATCCTGAACTAGACACTGCCTGAAAACTGATCCAGAGACAATTCTGAGTGTTCCTCATCCTGAACTAGACACTGCCTGAAAACTGATCCAGAGACAATTCTGAGTGTTCCTCATCCTGAACTAGACACTGCCTGAAAACTGATCCAGAGACAATTCTGAGTGTTCCTCATCCTGAACTAGACACTGCCTGAAAACTGATCCAGAGACAATTCTGAGTGTTCCTCATCCTGAACTAGACACTGCCTGAAAACTGATCCGGAGACAATTCTGAGTGTTCCTCATCCTGAACTAGACACTGCCTGAAAACTGACCCAGAGACAATTCTGAGTGTTCCTCATCCTGAACTAGACACTGCCTGAAAACTGACCCAGAGACAATTCTGAGTGTTCCTCATCCTGAACTAGACACTGCCTGAAAACTGACCCGGAGACAATTCTGAGTGTTCCTCATCCTGAACTAGACACTGCCTGAAAACTGACCCAGAGACAATTCTGAGTGTTCCTCATCCTGAACAAGACACTGCCTGAAAACTGATCCGGAGACAATTCTGAGTGTTCCTCATCCTGAACTAGACACTGCCTGAAAACTGATCCAGAGACAATTCTGAGTGTTCCTCATCCTGAACTAGACACTGCCTGAAAACTGACCCGGAGACAATTCTGAGTATTCCTCATCCTGAACTAGACACTGCCTGAAAACTGATCCGGAGACAATTCTGAGTGTTCCTCATCCTGAACAAGACACTGCCTGAAAACTGACCCGGAGACAATTCTGAGTGTTCCTCATCCTGAACTAGACACTGCCTGAAAACTGACCCGGAGACAATTCTGAGTGTTCCTCATCCTGAACTAGACACTGACTGAAAACTGACCCAGAGGCAATTCTGAGTGTTCCTCATCCTGAACAAGACACTGCCTGAAAACTGACCCGGAGACAATTCTGAGTGTTCCTCATCCTGAACTAGTCAGTGCCTGAAAACTGACCCGGAGACAATTCTGAGTGTTCCTCATCCTGAACAAGACACTGCCTGAAAACTGACCCAGAGACAATTCTGAGTGTTCCTCATCCTGAACTAGACACTGCCTGAAAACTGATCCAGAGACAATTCTGAGTGTTCCTCATCCTGAACTAGACACTGCCCAAAAACTGACCCAGAGACAATTCTGAGTGTTCCTCATCCTGAACTAGACACTGCCTGAAAACTGACCCAGAGACAATTCTGAGTGTTCCTCATCCTGAACTAGACAGTGACAGGAAACTGATCCAGAGACAATTCTGAGTGTTCCTCATCCTGAACAAGACACTGCCTGAAAACTGACCCAGAGACAATTCTGAGTGTTCCTCATCCTGAACTAGACACTGCCTGAAAACTGACCCAGAGACAATTCTGAGTGTTCCTCATCCTGAACAAGACACTGCCTGAAAACTGACCCGGAGACAATTCTGAGTGTTCCTCATCCTGAACTAGACACTGCCTGAAAACTGACCCGGAGACAATTCTGAGTGTTCCTCATCCTGAACTAGTCAGTGCCTGAAAACTGATCCGGAGACAATTCTGAGTGTTCCTCATCCTGAACTAGACACTGCCTGAAAACTTATCCAGAGACAATTCTGAGTGTTCCTCATCCTGAACTAGACACTGCCTGAAAACTGACCCGGAGACAATTCTGAGTGTTCCTCATCCTGAACTAGTCAGTGCCTGAAAACTGATCCGGAGACAATTCTGAGTGTTCCTCATCCTGAACTAGACACTGCCTGAAAACTGACCCAGAGACAATTCTGAGTGTTCCTCATCCTGAACTAGACAGTGACTGAAAACTGATCCAGAGACAATTCTGAGTGTTCCTCATCCTGAACTAGACAGTGACTGAAAACTGATCCAGAGACAATTCTGAGTGTTCCTCATCCTGAACAAGACACTGCCTGAAAACTGATCCAGAGACAATTCTGAGTGTTCCTCATCCTGAACAAGACACTGCCTGAAAACTGACCCAGAGACAATTCTGAGTGTTCCTCATCCTGAACTAGACACTGCCTGAAAACTGATCCAGAGACAATTCTGAGTGTTCCTCATCCTGAACAAGACACTGCCTGAAAACTGATCCAGAGACAATTCTGAGTGTTCCTCATCCTGAACAAGACACTGCCTGAAAACTGATCCAGAGACAATTCTGAGTGTTCCTCATCCTGAACTAGACACTGCCTGAAAACTGACCCGGAGACAATTCTGAGTGTTCCTCATCCTGAACTAGACACTGCCTGAAAACTGACCCGGAGACAATTCTGAGTGTTCCTCATCCTGAACTAGACACTGCCTGAAAACTGACCCGGAGACAATTCTGAGTGTTCCTCATCCTGAACAAGACACTGCCTGAAAACTGATCCAGAGACAATTCTGAGTGTTCCTCATCCTGAACTAGACACTGCCTGAAAACTGACCCAGAGACAATTCTGAGTGTTCCTCATCCTGAACTAGACACTGCCTGAAAACTGACCCGGAGACAATTCTGAGTGTTCCTCATCCTGAACTAGACACTGCCTGAAAACTGATCCAGAGACAATTCTGAGTGTTCGTCATCCTGAACTAGACACTGCCTGAAAACTGACCCAGAGACAATTCTGAGTGTTCCTCATCCTGAACAAGACACTGCCCAAAAACTGACCCAGAGACAATTCTGAGTGTTCCTCATCCTGAACAAGACACTGCCCAAAAACTGATCCAGAGACAATTCTGAGTGTTCCTCATCCTGAACAAGACACTGCCTGAAAACTGACCCGGAGACAATTCTGAGTGTTCCTCATCCTGAACTAGACACTGCCTGAAAACTGACCCGGAGACAATTCTGAGTGTTCCTCATCCTGAACTAGACACTGCCTGAAAACTGACCCGGAGACAATTCTGAGTGTTCCTCATCCTGAACAAGACACTGCCTGAAAACTGATCCAGAGACAATTCTGAGTGTTCCTCATCCTGAACTAGACACTGCCTGAAAACTGACCCAGAGACAATTCTGAGTGTTCCTCATCCTGAACTAGACACTGCCTGAAAACTGACCCGGAGACAATTCTGAGTGTTCCTCATCCTGAACTAGACACTGCCTGAAAACTGATCCAGAGACAATTCTGAGTGTTCGTCATCCTGAACTAGACACTGCCTGAAAACTGACCCAGAGACAATTCTGAGTGTTCCTCATCCTGAACAAGACACTGCCCAAAAACTGACCCAGAGACAATTCTGAGTGTTCCTCATCCTGAACAAGACACTGCCCAAAAACTGATCCAGAGACAATTCTGAGTGTTCCTCATCCTGAACAAGACACTGCCTGAAAACTGACCCGGAGACAATTCTGAGTGTTCCTCATCCTGAACTAGACACTGCCTGAAAACTGACCCGGAGACAATTCTGAGTGTTCCTCATCCTGAACTAGACACTGCCTGAAAACTGATCCAGAGACAATTCTGAGTGTTCCTCATCCTGAACTAGACACTGCCTGAAAACTGACCCAGAGACAATTCTGAGTGTTCCTCATCCTGAACAAGACACTGCCTGAAAACTGATCCAGAGACAATTCTGAGTGTTCCTCATCCTGAACTAGACACTGCCTGAAAACTGACCCGGAGACAATTCTGAGTGTTCCTCATCCTGAACTAGACAGTGACTGAAAACTGATCCAGAGACAATTCTGAGTGTTCCTCATCCTGAACTAGACACTGCCTGAAAACTGACCCGGAGACAATTCTGAGTGTTCCTCATCCTGAACTAGACACTGCCTGAAAACTGACCCGGAGACAATTCTGAGTGTTCCTCATCCTGAACAAGACACTGCCTGAAAACTGACCCAGAGACAATTCTGAGTGTTCCTCATCCTGAACTAGACACTGCCTGAAAACTGACCCAGAGACAATTCTGAGTGTTCCTCATCCTGAACTAGACACTGCCTGAAAACTGATCCGGAGACAATTCTGAGTGTTCCTCATCCTGAACAAGACACTGCCTGAAAACTGACCCGGAGACAATTATGAGTGTTCCTCATCCTGAACAAGACACTGCCTGAAAACTGATCCGGAGACAATTCTGAGTGTTCCTCATCCTGAACTAGACACTGCCTGAAAACTGATCCAGAGACAATTCTGAGTGTTCCTCATCCTGAACTAGACACTGCCTGAAAACTGATCCAGAGACAATTCTGAGTGTTCCTCATCCTGAACTAGACACTGCCTGAAAACTGATCCAGAGACAATTCTGAGTGTTCCTCATCCTGAACTAGTCACTGCCTGAAAACTGATCCAGAGACAATTCTGAGTGTTCCTCATCCTGAACTAGACACTGCCTGAAAACTGATCCAGAGACAATTCTGAGTGTTCCTCATCCTGAACTAGACACTGCCTGAAAACTGATCCAGAGACAATTCTGAGTGTTCCTCATCCTGAACTAGACACTGCCTGAAAACTGACCCGGAGACAATTCTGAGTGTTCCTCATCCTGAACTAGACACTGCCTGAAAACTGACCCGGAGACAATTCTGAGTGTTCCTCATCCTGAACTAGACACTGCCTGAAAACTGATCCAGAGACAATTCTGAGTGTTCCTCATCCTGAACTAGACACTGCCTGAAAACTGACCCGGAGACAATTCTGAGTGTTCCTCATCCTGAACAAGACACTGCCTGAAAACTGACCCAGAGACAATTCTGAGTGTTCCTCATCCTGAACTAGACACTGCCTGAAAACTGACCCAGAGACAATTCTGAGTGTTCCTCATCCTGAACTAGACACTGCCTGAAAACTGACCCGGAGACAATTCTGAGTGTTCCTCATCCTGAACAAGACACTGCCTGAAAACTGACCCGGAGACAATTCTGAGTGTTCCTCATCCTGAACTAGACACTGCCTGAAAACTGATCCGGAGACAATTCTGAGTGTTCCTCATCCTGAACTAGACACTGCCTGAAAACTGACCCAGAGACAATTCTGAGTGTTCCTCATCCTGAACAAGACACTGCCTGAAAACTGACCCAGAGGCAATTCTGAGTGTTCCTCATCCTGAACTAGACACTGCCTGAAAACTGACCCGGAGACAATTCTGAGTGTTCCTCATCCTGAACTAGACACTGCCTGAAAACTGACCCAGAGACAATTCTGAGTGTTCCTCATCCTGAACTAGTCAGTGCCTGAAAACTGATCCAGAGACAATTCTGAGTGTTCCTCATCCTGAACAAGACACTGCCTGAAAACTGACCCAGAGACAATTCTGAGTGTTCCTCATCCTGAACAAGACACTGCCTGAAAACTGATCCAGAGACAATTCTGAGTGTTCCTCATCCTGAACAAGACACTGCCCAAAAACTGACCCAGAGACAATTCTGAGTGTTCCTCATCCTGAACTAGACACTGCCTGAAAACTGACCCAGAGACAATTCTGAGTGTTCCTCATCCTGAACTAGACACTGCCTGAAAACTGACCCGGAGACAATTCTGAGTGTTCCTCATCCTGAACTAGTCAGTGCCTGAAAACTGATCCAGAGACAATTCTGAGTGTTCCTCATCCTGAACTAGACACTGCCCAAAAACTGACCCAGAGACAATTCTGAGTGTTCCTCATCCTGAACTAGACACTGCCTGAAAACTGATCCGGAGACAATTCTGAGTGTTCCTCATCCTGAACTAGACACTGCCTGAAAACTGACCCGGAGACAATTCTGAGTGTTCCTCATCCTGAACTAGACACTGCCCAAAAACTGACCCAGAGACAATTCTGAGTGTTCCTCATCCTGAACTAGACACTGCCTGAAAACTGACCCGGAGACAATTCTGAGTGTTCCTCATCCTGAACTAGACACTGCCTGAAAACTGACCCGGAGACAATTCTGAGTGTTCCTCATCCTGAACAAGACACTGCCTGAAAACTGATCCGGAGACAATTCTGAGTGTTCCTCATCCTGAACTAGACACTGACTGAAAACTGATCCGGAGACAATTCTGAGTGTTCCTCATCCTGAACTAGACACTGCCCAAAAACTGACCCGGAGACAATTCTGAGTGTTCCTCATCCTGAACTAGTCAGTGCCTGAAAACTGACCCAGAGACAATTCTGAGTGTTCCTCATCCTGAACAAGACACTGCCTGAAAACTGACCCGGAGACAATTCTGAGTGTTCGTCATCCTGAACTAGACACTGCCTGAAAACTGATCCGGAGACAATTCTGAGTGCTCCTCATCCTGAACTAGACACTGCCTGAAAACTGACCCGGAGACAATTCTGAGTGTTCCTCACCCTGAACTAGACACTGCCTGAAAACTGACCCAGAGACAATTCTGAGTGTTCCTCATCCTGAACTAGTCACTGCCTGAAAACTGACCCAGAGACAATTCTGAGTGTTCCTCATCCTGAACAAGACACTGACTGAAAACTGACCCGGAGACAATTCTGAGTGTTCCTCATCCTGAACTAGACACTGCCTGAAAACTGACCCAGAGACAATTCTGAGTGTTCCTCATCCTGAACTAGACACTGCCTGAAAACTGACCCAGAGACAATTCTGAGTGTTCCTCATCCTGAACAAGACACTGACTGAAAACTGATCCGGAGACAATTCTGAGTGTTCGTCATCCTGAACTAGACACTGCCTGAAAACTGATCCAGAGACAATTCTGAGTGTTCCTCATCCTGAACTAGACACTGCCCAAAAACTGATCCAGAGACAATTCTGAGTGTTCCTCATCCTGAACTAGACACTGCCTGAAAACTGACCCGGAGACAATTCTGAGTGTTCCTCATCCTGAACTAGACAGTGCCTGAAAACTGACCCGGAGACAATTCTGAGTGTTCCTCATCCTGAACTAGACACTGCCTGAAAACTGACCCGGAGACAATTCTGAGTGTTCCTCATCCTGAACTAGACAGTGCCTGAAAACTGACCCGGAGACAATTCTGAGTGTTCCTCATCCTGAACTAGACACTGCCTGAAAACTGACCCGGAGACAATTCTGAGTGTTCCTCATCCTGAACTAGACTCTGCCTGAAAACTGACCCAGAGACAATTCTGAGTGTTCCTCATCCTGAACTAGACACTGCCTGAAAACTGACCCGGAGACAATTCTGAGTGTTCCTCATCCTGAACTAGTCACTGCCTGAAAACTGACCCGGAGACAATTCTGAGTGTTCCTCATCCTGAACAAGACAGTGCCTGAAAACTGATCCAGAGACAATTCTGAGTGTTCCTCATCCTGAACTAGACACTGCCTGAAAACTGACCCGGAGACAATTCTGAGTGTTCCTCATCCTGAACTAGACACTGCCTGAAAACTGATCCAGAGACAATTCTGAGTGTTCCTCATCCTGAACTAGACACTGCCTGAAAACTGATCCAGAGACAATTCTGAGTGTTCCTCATCCTGAACTAGTCAGTGCCTGAAAACTGATCCAGAGACAATTCTGAGTGTTCCTCATCCTGAACTAGACACTGCCTGAAAACTGATCCAGAGACAATTCTGAGTGTTCCTCATCCTGAACTAGTCACTGCCTGAAAACTGACCCGGAGACAATTCTGAGTGTTCCTCATCCTGAACTAGACACTGCCTGAAAACTGACCCGGAGACAATTCTGAGTGTTCCTCATCCTGAACAAGACACTGCCTGAAAACTGATCCAGAGACAATTCTGAGTGTTCCTCATCCTGAACTAGACACTGCCTGAAAACTGATCCAGAGACAATTCTGAGTGTTCCTCATCCTGAACTAGACACTGCCCAAAAACTGACCCGGAGACAATTCTGAGTGTTCCTCATCCTGAACTAGACACTGCCTGAAAACTGATCCGGAGACAATTCTGAGTGTTCCTCATCCTGAACTAGACACTGCCTGAAAACTGACCCGGAGACAATTCTGAGTGTTCCTCATCCTGAACTAGACACTGCCTGAAAACTGACCCAGAGACAATTCTGAGTGTTCCTCATCCTGAACTAGACACTGCCTGAAAACTGATCCAGAGACAATTCTGAGTGTTCCTCATCCTGAACAAGACACTGCCTGAAAACTGATCCAGAGACAATTCTGAGTGTTCCTCATCCTGAACTAGACACTGCCTGAAAACTGACCCAGAGACAATTCTGAGTGTTCCTCATCCTGAACAAGACACTGCCTGAAAACTGACCCGGAGACAATTCTGAGTGTTCCTCATCCTGAACTAGACACTGCCTGAAAACTGACCCAGAGACAATTCTGAGTGTTCCTCATCCTGAACTAGACACTGCCTGAAAACTGACCCGGAGACAATTCTGAGTGTTCCTCATCCTGAACTAGACACTGCCTGAAAACTGACCCGGAGACAATTCTGAGTGTTCCTCATCCTGAACTAGACACTGCCTGAAAACTGACCCGGAGACAATTCTGAGTATTCCTCATCCTGAACAAGACACTGCCTGAAAACTGATCCAGAGACAATTCTGAGTGTTCCTCATCCTGAACTAGACACTGCCTGAAAACTGACCCGGAGACAATTCTGAGTATTCCTCATCCTGAACTAGACACTGCCTGAAAACTGATCCAGAGACAATTCTGAGTGTTCCTCATCCTGAACAAGACACTGCCTGAAAACTGACCCAGAGACAATTCTGAGTGTTCCTCATCCTGAACAAGACACTGCCTGAAAACTGACCCAGAGACAATTCTGAGTGTTCCTCATCCTGAACTAGACACTGCCTGAAAACTGATCCAGAGACAATTCTGAGTATTCCTCATCCTGAACTAGACACTGCCTGAAAACTGATCCGGAGACAATTCTGAGTGTTCCTCATCCTGAACTAGACACTGCCTGAAAACTGATCCAGAGACAATTCTGAGTGTTCCTCATCCTGAACAAGACACTGCCTGAAAACTGATCCGGAGACAATTCTGAGTGTTCCTCATCCTGAACTAGACACTGCCCAAAAACTGACCCGGAGACAATTCTGAGTGTTCCTCATCCTGAACTAGACACTGCCTGAAAACTGACCCGGAGACAATTCTGAGTGTTCCTCATCCTGAACTAGACACTGCCTGAAAACTGACCCGGAGACAATTCTGAGTGTTCCTCATCCTGAACTAGACACTGACTGAAAACTGACCCAGAGGCAATTCTGAGTGTTCCTCATCCTGAACTAGACACTGCCTGAAAACTGATCCAGAGACAATTCTGAGTGTTCCTCATCCTGAACTAGTCAGTGCCTGAAAACTGATCCGGAGACAATTCTGAGTGTTCCTCATCCTGAACAAGACACTGCCTGAAAACTGATCCAGAGACAATTCTGAGTGTTCCTCATCCTGAACTAGACACTGCCTGAAAACTGATCCAGAGACAATTCTGAGTGTTCCTCATCCTGAACTAGTCAGTGCCTGAAAACTGATCCGGAGACAATTCTGAGTGTTCCTCATCCTGAACTAGACACTGCCTGAAAACTGATCCAGAGACAATTCTGAGTGTTCCTCATCCTGAACTAGACACTGCCTGAAAACTGACCCGGAGACAATTCTGAGTGTTCCTCATCCTGAACTAGACACTGCCTGAAAACTGACCCGGAGACAATTCTGAGTGTTCCTCATCCTGAACTAGACACTGCCTGAAAACTGATCCGGAGACAATTCTGAGTGTTCCTCATCCTGAACAAGACACTGCCTGAAAACTGATCCAGAGACAATTCTGAGTGTTCCTCATCCTGAACTAGACACTGCCTGAAAACTGATCCAGAGACAATTCTGAGTGTTCCTCATCCTGAACAAGACACTGCCTGAAAACTGATCCAGAGACAATTCTGAGTGTTCCTCATCCTGAACTAGACACTGCCTGAAAACTGATCCAGAGACAATTCTGAGTGTTCCTCATCCTGAACTAGACACTGCCTGAAAACTGATCCGGAGACAATTCTGAGTGTTCCTCATCCTGAACTAGACACTGCCTGAAAACTGACCCGGAGACAATTCTGAGTGTTCCTCATCCTGAACTAGTCAGTGCCTGAAAACTGACCCAGAGACAATTCTGAGTGTTCCTCATCCTGAACAAGACACTGCCCAAAAACTGATCCAGAGACAATTCCGAGAGTTCTCCACGCTGAACTAGACAGTGACAGGAAACTGTTCCTGTGGCGATGTCTCTTTACTTGTTTACAGAACCAAGGGTTATATATAGCTCCTTCCTGAGTTTCAGCGTTTCACTTTTAGTCAGAGGATGGGAAAAACATTTGCAACTGATAGCAGTTTACGGAATAGTCATTCTCTGGCTCATTCCCCTGTGACGATACTGTGCCTTTAAAAAATGCATTTATCATATTTGAGTGCAACATGTTTTTAGCTGACTCTTCCATTTATCGGTGCTGCTGGGCCCATATCTGACAGCCCAATAATGGTACTGCAGCAGTATAATTTAGAAAATAAGAACATAAGAAATATGAGCAGGAGTAGGCCATCCTAAATAGATGTAAAATAGATAGTATTGCAGTTGATACGGGGGATGTGCTGGATATTTTAGAGGGTTTGAAAATAGATAAGTCCCCTGGTCCGGATGGGATTTACCCTAGGATTCTTTGGGAGGCAAGAGAGGTGATTGCGAAGCCTCTGGCTCTGATCTTCAGGTCGTCATTGGTCTCTGGTATAGTACCGGAAGATTGGAGGACCGCAAATGTTGTCCCATTGTTTAAGAAGGGGAGAAGAGACTTCCCTGGGAATTATAGACCGGTGAGTCTTACTTCTGTGGTGGGTAAGGTTTTGGAAAGGATTATTAGAGACAGGATTTATAGTTATTTGGAGAGTAATGAATTGATTAGAGACAGTCAGCATGGTTTTGTAGCGGGTAGGTCGTGCCTTACTAACCTTATCGAGTTCTTTGAGAAAGTGACCAAAGAGGTGGATAGGGGTAAGGCAGTTGATGTGGTGTATATGGATTTTAGCAAGGCTTTTGATAAGGTTCACCATGGTAGGCTTCTGCAGAAAATGAATGGGATGCTGGCCTTCATAGCGAGGGGGATTGAATATAAAAGTAGGGAGGTCTTGTTGCGGCTGTATAGGGCATTGGTGAGGCCGCAGCTGGAGTACTGTGTGCAGTTTTAGGCGCCGTACTTACGCAAGGATATTTTGGCCTTAGAGGGAGTGCAGAGGAGGTTTACTAGGCTGATACCGGAGTTGAGGGGGTTGAGCTATGAGGAGAGGCTGAATAAACTAGGCTTGTACTCGTTAGAGTTTAGAAGAATGAGGAGAGATCTCATTGAGACGTATAAGATGATGAATGGGATGGATAGGATAGAAGTGGAGAGACTCTTCCCGCTCAGAAAGGACAGTAGGACTCGGGGGCACAGCTTCAAGATAAAGGGGAGGCGGTTTAGAACGGAGTTGAGGAGGAACTTCTTCACTCAAAGGGTGGTGAATCTCTGCCCGTTGAAGTGGTGGAGGCTGCCTCGCTAAATATTTTTAAGACACGGGTTGATGGGTTTTTGATAAGAGAGAGGATTAAGAGTTATGGGGAGAGGGCAGGAAGGTGGAACTGAGCCACGACAGATCAGCCATGATCTTATTGAATGGCGGGGCAGGCTCGAAGGGCTAGTTGGCCTACTCCTGCTCCTATTTCTTATGTTCTTAAGATCCTCCCTCAGCCTTCTAAATTCCGACGAGTACAGACCCAGTCTATTCAGTCTCTCTTCATAGGCTAACCCCCTCATCTCTGGTATCAGCCTAGTGAACCTCCTCTGCACTCCCTCCAAGGCCAATATATCCTTCCGCAAGTGCAGTGACCAAAACTGGTCTCCAGCTGCAGCACCACTAGTGCCCTGTACAGTTGCAGCAAGACCTCCCTACTTTTATATTCTAAAAGTCTTTGCTCCCTCCTTCTCCTTTCCCCTCGCTCTGGGTGAATGGCAGCCACCTCTTGCCTCTGATGGTCATCTCCCTCTGGTCTTGCAAGTGGTAAGGCCCAGGCATCCTGGGCCCCCAGTTCTTCCTCCGTGTCCTCCTCCTCAGCTCCAGCAGCAACCAAGAGAACAGCAAGATTGGTTGCATTGCAAAAGCCATCTCGTCACTCTGAGGGAGGGTGGGAGTGGTGGAGGGAGGTGGAAATGAATAAATGTGGAAGCAATGCAACACTGCTTGCTCCTAGCACATCGACAATCTCAGCGTCCCCATGCCCCCCAATCCCCCCGTCACATGCTCCCCACAATCACAGCTCTTGGTAAAGTTGAGAGGCTACAGCAGTGCTATCTGCAAGGGCTTTGTGTACATCCTTCAGCCTGAAGTGAGCTGAGTGTGCTGGGAGCCAGCAGCACTGCAGGACCCGAGGTCAGCACTGAGACCCGGGTCCGAGCTGCAAGAGAAACAGCAGAGACCCTGCGGAGAAACAGCCCCCACCCCACACACACTCGCAGAGCAACAACAGGACACCCGTGAGTAGCAAAGATGCCATGCACCTACCTCCCTGCCAACCCTTACTGAGGAAGTGCCCGAATCAGACTTTTATTTCGTGCCAATTCTGCATTTTGCGCCGATTCCGGATTGGCAAACGCAGTGGTAAAGGAGGAGGTGCTGGTAAAGTTGGCCAGGCAGCCTATTAATTCAATTGAAATGCATGCAAATACATTTAAATCGTTTTTGCACCAATTTCGGGTGCAATTTGGATCGCTGCCATTTTTGGGCCTTGATAAAGTGGGCATCTGCGCGGACCTGGGTGCAGATCGCGTTAATGGCCGGACTTTATTGCGTTTTTGTGCCCGAAAATGGGCACAACGCAATGGTAAAATTGGGCCCATTGTGTCCAAAGAAGTTTTTGTTTAGCGGGGTTAGTGGGGTAAATAGTGGGGGTTATATAAGAATATAAGAACATAAGAATATAAGAAATAGGAGCAGGAGTAGGCCATCTAGCCCTTCAAACATGCCCCGCCATTCAATAAGATCATGGCTGATCTGAAGTGGATCAGTTCCACTTTCCCGCCCTCTCCCCATAACCCTTAATCCCCTCACTTATATAAGAACTGGTTACTGGGTGGTGTGAGCATGTGTAAGATGTTCACTGGGGGTGTCGGTGTAGTCTGTTGGAATTCCACTATCTCATTCACTGTTGATCGTTTGCCAAAACTTCTCGAATTGTTTAATTCGAGACACGATCGGAATCCTCATTTACTATATGGAACTCCTTTTAAATGTTCAACACCTGTCTTGAATCTGTCTCCCCGCCTCAGTTCCCGCCTTTCCAAATGATTGCAATAACTAAGTAACTAATATCTTTCTGGTAAACCTTTTCTGCGTTATTTATAAAGCCACCATTAGACTCTTAAATCGGCCTCGCAGGTGGAGGAGGTGGTCAAGAAGGCGTATGGTGTACTGGCCTTCATTAATCGAGGGATTGAGTTTAGGAGTCGGGAGGTAATGCTGCAACTTTACAGGACCCTCGTCAGGCCTCATCTGGAGTACTGTGCGCAGTTCTGGTCGCCTCACTATAGGAAAGACGTGGAAGCTATTGAAAGGGTGCAGAGGAGATTTACAAGGATGTTGCCTGGACTGGGAGGCATGCCTTATGAAGATAGGTTGAGGGAGCTGGGACTCTTTTCCCTGGAGAGGCGAAGGTTGAGAGGCGACCTGATAGAAGTTTATAAAATGTTGAGAGGAATAGATAGGGTGGACTCTCAGAGGCTATTTCCCCGGGTTGAAATGGTCGCTACGAGAGGACACAGATTTAAGGTGCGGGGAGGGAAGTACAGAGGTGATGTTAGGGGTAAGTTTTTCACTCAGAGGGTGGTGAGTGAATGGAATCGACTGCCGTCATTGGTGGTGGAGGCGAACTCGCTGGGGTCTTTTAAAAGACTTCTGGATGAGTATATGGGGTTTAATGGGATTGGGGGTTATAGATAGGTCTATAGATTGGTGGGGTTGATGTGATCGGCGCAACTCGAGGGCCGAAGGGCCTGTTTGTGCTGTAATGTTCTATGTTCTATGTTCTATGTTCTATTTGTAAAATTTGTTCACAGAACTCGACAATGCACTCCAGCTAATGCATAACCACTCTTTCGTAATGTTTGAGAGTTTGAATTAATTTTGAGTTCTATGACTGCATTCTCAATGCTCGGGGGTTCCCGCACATTTTGAACGGCCGTAAGAACTGGTACTGTGACCTTCAGAAATGTGCATACACAAACCCCATGTGCATTTATTTTCGTGACATGTTTGTGATCATCAATCCTCTTTCATATCTCAAAGTCTAATAGCTGTGTCCCTTCCTTTAACAGAAATCTGGATTACAATGTTAGGCAGCATTGAGGATCTTACAATGAGTCATGCTCCTTGTTATTTAATGGAGTAGTCAACTGGTCACCAATATCCGGCTGTCCGCCTCTTGTGAAATACCAGGAGATATTTGAGCTGAATGCTCCTCCAGGTTAAATTGTCTACCATTGTAAACTTGAGGGAGGCAACAAGCTGGAACTGAGAATCTGGATGAATTGGTTCATTACTGACAGCAATATATTTGAATAAATCCACAAACTATGCTACAGTCATTTTATCTTATGAAGTTTATTAACGAAAATTAACAAAATTAAAGGAGCATTACCAGTTTCCATACAAACCGTTGCCAGATATTGTGCAACTTTATTGTAAAACCAGAACTCTCCATGAATTTGTAAAACATTTTTTTGTAAGTTTTGAGTATTTCTTATCGCAAACTTTATTTTCAACTTGTACACTCCTCGGCTGAAGGCTTTCCCACGGCAGGTGAACAGTCTTTATTCGGAATCCAAACAATGAACATGGAAAACATTGATTAATGGAAACAGAAACATCCAATTTCAGCAGCAGTATCCCCGGTATAGAACAGAAAGGGTTGGAGCTAAAGCCGAGGTCACCCCTCTCTCTGAAGGTGAATGCAGCAGAATCAATCTGGTATTTGTGCTCCTAATCCTGTGATTGTATTGGGAATGAGCATAGAATCGGCTCCAGAACTGGTGTTGAAGTTGCAAAACTGGTAGCAGGCACTATCCTCAAGCCCAAAATTTTCTCCAGGACTCATTTAAAAGCTAAAGTATCACGCAATTAGATTTTGGATGGAACGTTGTATATCACCATGGCTGCAAGTGGAGATTATTACATTTAAAAAAACCCTCTCATTTTCATTTCAGTTGATTAAGCTCCTGTGAGACTTGGCGGTTCAATTTAATCGTGGGTGCAATTCAACTTCAGCTGAGGTCTAAAGCAGGCGGTAGCAGATCCCTCTCCCATCACACAGCCCCCACCACTTTAATCTCCAACAAACTCTCCTGACATGAAATTCTTGGCAGGCATGTAGCAGACGGCTCACTGACTGCATTATTGAAAAGGAAATGTATGTCAGTTCTCCGAAATCAGCTCTAGTTTGATTCATCTCAGACCTTTGAGCTATTTGCTTAATTTAGTAATGAAAGCCAGAGGATATTTAAACAGATTCTTCAACTCCTCTCTGAATTTAGCCTGGGAAGCTACATAAATGATGGTGTTTGTGCAGGAACCCAGATCTTGAAGCATATAGCCAACTTGTTCGAGAATGGCGAATGGATTGCTGTAATCTGACTGCAAGAATTCAACATCTGTAATTTGGGCACAGATGAAATGAATAAGGATGACCAACCATAACAGTATAAAATTTCCAGATATGAGCAGCAGTAAAACAATTGATCTCTTTCGACTTTCCATTTCTGGGTCGTTGCCGCTGTTCCTGAGAGCCTTCCTGATCCTGCTTGTCAGTAAAATGTGCCTGATGGTCAGACCATTGAACAACAGAACCAAGAAAAACGGAATAAAAGTCAGTAAAACTATATCAATCCATAGGTACGTAACCCATGCAGGTTCAGTATAGCGGCTGGATTTCACAATGCAGAACCAGGATATATTGTCAATTATTATTTGAGGTTCAGATACAAAATATCTCGGGGCATTCTCTAAAATGCTCAGCCCCCATATCGTTGCTACAATAACCTTTGCATATTTTTCGGTGCAATATTTTGTTCTTATTTGTTGGCAACAAATTGCCACATACCGATCAAAGGTGAAGGCGATAGTTAACCAGACGGAACATTCCACCGAAACAAAAAGCAGGAAGAATTTCATTCTGCAGACGGGCGTATAGTCTAGGAATGAATCCGGAAAGTAAAGTTCCTGCAGCTCAAAGAAGATGACATCAAATATCAGGCACAGCAAATCCGCCACTGCCATAGTCACCAGGTAAACAGTGATGCATCTGGAGAGGCCACACTTTCCCCGGGACAGAATCAGAATGGTCATGATATTGGCTGCACAGGAACGGGAGAGGGAGCGGCAAGACAGAATGTAAAGGAGGCAGAAGTAAATACAATCAGAAATGTTGACTTTATATTAAATTCAGTAAAATAATCAGGTAATAGTAAAACAAAGTGGAACTGCTGCATATACTGACGTTGGTGGAGAGAAAAACAGTTACCTTTTCAGAGTGAGTGCCTCACATTTTATTTTCATTAGTGAAGATTTACAGCAACCACAGTATTTTTGGAAGTATGTAAAACTCGTGCTGAGTTTCCTCACTCAGGTTAATAGAACATAGAACATAGAACATAGAACATTACAGCACAAACAGGCCCTTCGGCCCTCGAGTTGCGCCCATCACATCAACCCCACCAATCTATAGACCTATCTATAACCCCCAATCCCATTAAACCCCATATACTCATCCAGAAGTTTTTTAAAAGACCCCAGCGAGTTCGCCTCCACCACCGATGACGGCAGCCGATTCCATTCACTCACCACCCTCTGAGTGAAAAACTTACCCCTAATATCACCTCTGTACTTCCCTCCCCGCACCTTAAATCTGTGTCCTCTCGTAGCAACCATTTCAACCCGGGGAAATAGCATCTGAGAGTCCACCCTATCTATTCCTCTCAACATTTTATAAACTTCTATCAGGTCGCCTCTCAACCTTCGCCTCTCCAGGGAAAAGAGTCCCAGCTCCCTCAACCTATCTTCATAAGGCATGCCTCCAAGTCCAGGCAACATCCTTGTAAATCTCCTCTGCACCCTTTCAATAGCTTCTACATCTTTCCTATAGTGAGGCGACCAGAACTGCGCACAATACTCTAAATGAGGCCTGACAAGGGTCTTATAAAGTTGCAGCATTACCTCCCGACTCCTAAACTCAATCCCTCGATTAATGAAGGCCAGTACACCATACGCCTTCTTGACCACCTCCTCCACCTGCGAGGCCGATTTAAGAGTCCTGTGGACCCGGACCCCGAGATCCTTCTGCTCTTCAACGCTACTACGCCATGCCTTGCATTCCCCATCTATGCCCCCTTCACTTTCACCCCCTCTATTCAAGATCCCACCCCCCCCTCCAAATCAGTTTAAACCTCCCCGCATAGCCTTTGCAAATTTACCCCCAGGATATTGATTCCCCTCTGGTTCAGGTGTAAACCATCACTCATATAGAGGTCCCGCCTTCCCCAGAATGAGCCCCAATTGCTCAAGTACCTGAACTCCTCCCTCCTGCACCATCCCCTCAGCCACGAGTTCAAACTTTCCCTCTCTCTATTCCTCTCTAAACTATCCCGTGGCACAGGCAAGAGTCTGGATATAACTACTCTTCCAGACTTAGCCTTTAGTTTCCACCCCAACGCCATAAATCTTTGCTTAATATCCCCTTCCCTTAATCTCCCTATGTCATGTGTCCCCACATGAACTATAACTTGGGGTTGATCTCCCTCTCCCCTAAGAGTCCTGAATACCCTGTCCGATACATCCCGGACCCCAGCCCCTGGTAGGCAACACACCAGCCCTGAGTCCCTACCCTTACCTCCGACTCTCCTATCCGTCCCCTTAACTGTGGAGTCCCCAATCATGAGGCCCAATCTCTTACCCTTAATCACCTGAGGTTTCCCAATAGGCTCATCCCCAGAGACCTGCTCCCTTTGGCTATCCCCAGTTGATTCCTCCTCAACTGTAGCCTCCAGGACCGAAAACCTATTTTGGAGGGGAACAGCCCCAGGGGATTGACCCCCCAACTGCTTCTTTCCCCTCTTCCTGGCAGTGACCCAAGACTTATTTCTAGGAGTAACTATCTCCTTATCACTCTTTTCTATGTCCTCCTCCACTTTCCGGATTATGCGGAGCTCCTCTAATTCCACCTCCAGCTCCTTTACAAGCTCCTCCAGAAACTGCAATCTTACACACTTCCGACAAGTAAAATTACCTGAAACACTGCTGGACTCCCTCACTACATACATCCCACAGGAGATGCAGCTTACAGCCTGAACTGCCATCCCTGAATCAGTTCCCAGCAGAAAAATAAAAATATATAAAAAAAAACTTCCCACACACTTATAATTAGGTTAGAGGAGGTGGAAGGGTGGGATTCTCTACCAATGTAGAGAATCGGGTATCCTCTCTGCACTAATTTATAGGGTTAGGGTCTCGGCCTCATTGCTCCACAGGAACAATGAGGCCGAGACACGGAGGTAGGAGTTTTTTAAACCTGAAAAAAAACCTACAAGTACCGGCAAGCGCCCTAGTGACGACTTCCGGTTTCTAACTAATTTTTAAAAAACGCCGAAACTCGCGACTTTAAAACTAAAATAAAAAGTTACACAGTATAAACTGAAAAATATACCTCTTTTTGTCACGCAAATAGGATGTTAATGTTTGTCTAACCATATCAATCACTGAGCCATCTCCAAAGGGAATCATAACACGCAAAATCTAGATTTAAAGTCAATAGTTTGCGTTTCGTTATACAAAAAAGGGTGCAAATCAAGAAAGATGCAAAAATTATATCTCTTTATTGATTATATCTCTTTTCTATTTATATTTCTTAGAAGAAGTCTCTTAGGAAATTATATCGCTTAGAAGTATTGATAGGCATAGGGATCTGGATGTACAGGATGTACACAGGTCACTGAGAGTGGCAATGCAGGTGGAGAAGGTAGTCAAGAAGGCATATGGCATACTTGCCGTCATCAGCTAGGATATTGAGCTTAAAAAGTGGCAAGTCATATTGACTTTATAGAACCTTAGTGAGGCTGCACTTGGTGTTTAATTCTGGTTGCCACATTACTAGAAGAATGTGGAGGCTTTGGAGAGGGTACAGAAAAAATTTACCAGGATGTTGCCTGGTATGGAGTGCATTAGCTATGAGGAGATGTTGGAGAAACTTGATTTGTTCTCACTGGAGCGATGGAGGTTGAGGGGAGACACGATAGAAGTCTACAAGATTATGAGAGGCATGGACAGAGTGGATAGTCAGAAACTTTTTCCCAGAGTGGAAGAGTCAATTACTAGGGGGCATAGGTTTAAGGTGTGAGGGACAAGGTTTAAAAGAAATGTAGGAGGCAGATTTTTTTTACAGAGAGTGGTGGGTGCCAGGGACTCATTGCCAGGGGAGGTAGTGGAAGCGAATATGGTAGTGATTTTTAAAGGGCATCTTGACAAGTACATGAATGATTTCAGAATAGATGGATATGGTCCCTGGAAACGTAGGGGGTTTTAGTTAAGTTGGGCAGCATGGTCGGTGCAGGCTTGGAGGGCTGAAGGGCCTGTTCCTGTGCTGTAATTTCCTTTATTCTTTGTTCTTACTTGCTGCTTTATCAATTGCATCGATAATAGAAATTATGAACTTAGACACTGCTCTGCCTTTCCTGCAAATAAACCTTCTGCGATTTTCCATTGTAATGCACATTAGTGAAGCAATATTAATCTCAATTTAATATTCAAGTTTATAATTGAAGCAAAGACTCAGCAAGTGAGTATCAGGGTCTTTGAGCCTATTTGTAACCGACTCGAGTTAGGTTTCTCACTGATACATTTCAAAACAGCTAATTTTGAAGTATTTTAAGTTTGATTGCAGTAACATAACAAGATTCATAGAATCATAGAAATCAAATCATTCCACAGTTCCTGTGCGGGTGATCCATTTCATGTTTCAAGTTTCTGTTCAACACAATAGAGTAGATTTCAAATAATAACAAGTGGTGTCTTCAACAATGTTCAAGAGCTTGAAGCACTTTCCAACAGCTTGCTTACATGTAATGTTGCTGTTAAAATTTTACGTTGCTGTTAAAATTTTAAAAAGCTGAACGATTGTCAAAATGACAAGTAATTGTTGTGGCAAGGATGCACAGAAAACAAATCCATACAGTTGGCTCAGATGGTACAATGGTCGACATTGATTAATCACTGGACAGTGATTGGAAAATTATTGGCTGGGGATTTTCGGTCCACCCGTCCCAAGACAGAAAATTCCCACCCATAACAGGACTTCTAAATGGTCCATCAAATTTTCCGTGCCACCCGTGACGATTCATGTGGCGGGTGGGACAGGAAAATGTACCCCTTTGCTCATGTTAGGCTAACACATGGAATATCAGCATTAGTGTTACACGGTGGATGTCATCTCTGGCTCTAGAAAAGCTAGAAAAGGGATTGACTATGACTTCCATCACTGAGTAAAATAACTAGTTTGTTCTGGGTCATAGCTTCACCAACTTGACACCTCATTTTCAGATACGTCTGCTGCCATTCCCGGCATACGCTCCAACATTCTCCTGTACTTCAGTTGTAGGAAATATAATGGTCCGCTCAATGGGATACGGCCTCAGAAAACTTTTCATATGTTTAATCAGTATTGCACTGGTGGCAATATTGCGATTGTCCATTGGAGAACGTTTGAGGGCCATAGCTGTAATGTCGACTTTTGTTAGATAACATCACCTTGGCTACTGATTATGGATCTCAGTTTATTTCCTCTTCTAATGACTTCAGTGAAAACGGAAATCAGCTTGTGAGGCAGTAGTATCACTGAGATCTGACTGATAGGACACTGTCTTCAGAGGAGCAGAAAGAGCAACGTTATTGTTCAATACTTTGAAACATAAATAACTATTGTTAAAATGGACTTACCAGGAATACCAAATAATACGAGAACAGGATAATATATTTTTTCTATCTGGGTAAGTATTGCGCCTGCCATTTTTTGGAAAAATCACCAGACTGTTGGCCTTAAGGTCACGCAGATGAGATGTTCATATGACCATACAACACTATGTCGGCATATTACACATACACACACACACACACATATATATATAGGTCTGAGAGAGCTCTGGTGCTGCAGTTACATTACGTAACAACTTGCATTAGTTACAGCTATTTGAATACATCTAAGTATCCTCAGTACAGCAGTGATTTCCCAATACATTCTCTCCCAATGGTGATCAGCACATCATAACAACAACATTTAGAAGCAGATTGAGAACGTTCTGGCACAGTTATTTGTCGCAGTGAGAAAATCGTTGTTACCATTGGTAATGATCCCATCATACTTATTAACAGAGCAATGCCTTTCAACTTTCTCAACTTTAAAGTGTCTTTTATAGATCTATTTTTCTTTACAGTGTATTCTGGATTTGTATTTCCAAATTAACAAAATTGAATATTTAAACACATGTTGCCGTGAGAATAGGCATTAATTTATTTCTGGATTCTTTAATATTTCTCTCCAAAGTAAATGCTATTATTATCCAGGGCTGGATCCTTTCATATTTCTGCTATCTGTTGTAAATCGGAAAGAGCACCCATGAACTATTTTTAGAGGAAAGCACTGTGTCACACACATTTTCTTGTAAAGAATGGTAACATAGCAGCTGCAATGTGAGATAGTGACATTTTCCAACCCAGACATCAGGTGTGCATGTGATGGAATATTCTAGATCGGACATTAACATTGTGCTCTATTCCTCCCCGCAGAAGGAACTTGATTGGCTCATCTGACACAAAATGCAGTTCCGGAGTAAGGGGGTTCCAATCAATTTGACTGGGGTCATTTCAGTCTAAAATGCAATCAAAGAATCCCTACAGTACAGAAGAAGGCCATTCGGCCCATCAAGTCTGCACTGACCACAATCCTACCCAGGCCCTATCCCTGTAACCCCACGCATTTACCCTGTTAATCCCCTGATACAAAGGGGCAATTTAGCATGGCCAATCCACCAACCTGCACATCTTTAGAGTGTGCGTGGAAACTGGAGCACCCAGAGAAAACCCACGCAGGCAACGGGAAAATATGCAAACTGCGCACAGTGATCCGAGGCTGGAATTGAACCTGGGTCCCCAATGCTGTGAGGCAACAGTTCTCACCAATGTGTCATCGCGCTGTCCTCAATGATTACAGGCTGGTGTCAAGATGTTTAACAATTGACACTTTTGCAAATTCCATACTAAAAGCATGGTACCACAGATAGATCAATTGTTCAGATTGGGTGCAGGAAGATGGAAAAAGAAGATTGAATATTCAATGGAAGAGGCAGGCTTTTCTGCATCTGCAGTTTGGTACACTGATGTGTTGGCTGGCTTCTGTCAGGGTTCAGCATGTTAAAGAGACACTGCATTCTGGGTGCAAATGGTAAACAGATTATTGACCGTAATCCATTTCGGTACCAACAACCTGATGTATGAGGGATGAGGAACTGCAGGAGTATACCAGAGGATGGAAGTTGGTAAGCAGCATCTGAAAGGCAGCAATCTCCATTTGTTTGTGATTCTTACATATAGCTATAGATGTAGATATAGGGAGAAAAAATAGAGGAATGTGTAGCTACCAAAGGGAAGGCGTTAGATCCCCAGGACAGTTCGAATGGCCACTCTGTGATTGGTTCTATAATGGGCGGAAGGCTTTCACCGCCAGGACAGGCTCAAACTAGGATGTCATAGAATAAGGGAGAGGAAAAGTGCACAAAGGATTGGGGAGAGAGTAAGAGATACAGTTTGCCATATTGTGTGGTCAGGTGAAGAGGAATTCAGGGAATAAGGTCAAATTTGTCTTTACCGTGGATTAATATAAACACATGAAGACTTGACTGGACAGGATGCAGGCGTAAATAATCACATGGGATTTTATGCTGGTCATGGAGCATAACATGGCTGAGCCATGGCGTAATGAACCGCAGGAAGACTGGGGAGGGAGGTGGTGCTGCTGGCAAATTCATTCACATGAAGCAACGTGTGTTACTTCACCTATGGGTTCACTCAACTGCTGCTGCCTGGAATGCACTGGTGTCGTATTTGTGCATGTGTGTCAGCGGCTCGGCATGCGTATTGAGAGGGGTGTGGGAGAGGGTATCATCGAGTCAAGGAGGTTTACAACATGGCTCTTCAGTCCAACTTGTCCATAGAGCCCTTTTTTAAAACCCCTAAGCTCGTCCCAATTACCTGCGTTTGGCCTATAGCCCTCTCTATCCATCTTACCCAAGTAATTGCCTATGTGATTTTTAAAAGAAAAAATTGTATCTGTCTCTACAACGACCTCTGGGAGCTTGGTCCAGACACGCACCACCCTCTGTGTGAAAAAAATTCCCCTCTGGATACTTTGGTATCTCTCCCTCTCACCTTAAACGTATGCCCTGTAGTTTTAGACTCCCCTACCTTTGGGAAAAGGTATTGATTATCTACTTTGTCTATGCCCCTCATTATTTTATAGGCCTCTATAAGATCACTTCTCATCCTTCTATACTCCAGAGAAAAAAGGTCCAAGTCTACCCAGCCTCTCCTTATAACTCAAACCATCAAGTCCCTGTAGAATCCTAATAAATCTTTTCTGTACTCTTTCTAGTTTAATAATATCTTTTCTATAATAGGGTGACCAGAACTGTACACAGTATTCCAAGTGTGACCTTACCATGTCTTGTACAACTTCAACAAGATGTCCCAATTCCTATGTTCAGTGTTCTGACCAATTAAACCAGTGTGCTGAATGCTTTCTTCACCACTCTGTCCACCTGTGACTCCATTTTCAAGGAGCTATGAACATGTACCCCTGGATCTCTTTGTTCTGTAACTCTCTGCAATACCTTACTATTAACTGGTAAGCCCTCCCCTGGTTCAATCCACCAAAATGCATCACCCCGCATTTATCTAAATTAAACTCCATCTGCCATTCGTCTGCCCACTGGCCCAATTGATCAAGATCCCATTGCAGTTAGAGTGGATAGTGAACTTTCTTCACTATCCATTATGCCACCAACCTTGATGCCATCTGCAAATTTACGAACCATGCCTCCGACATTCTCATCCAAATTATTAATATAAATAACAAATAACAGTGGACCCACACTGATCCCTGAGACACACTGCTGGTCACAGGCCTCCAGTTTGAAAAACAATCCTCTGCAACCACCCTCTGGCTCCTGTCATCAAGCCAATTTAGCTACTTCATCCTGGATCCTGTGAGATCTAATCTTATGCAACAACCTACCATGCGGTACCTTGTCAAAGGCCTTGCTAAGGTCCATGGGTTGGGGTGGTGAAGGATGGAAATTGGCAGTGCCAGAACGTTGGAAGGCTGCCTCTGTATCAGTTGGAGTTTGGAAGACTAAGAAGTGATCTTATTGAAACATATGAGATCTTAAGGGGAACTGACAGGGCAAATACTATGAGCAATTTGCCCCAGTCGGGATGTGAATTGAATGGGAAACAAATTAAACATATGCACCCCCCCCTTTCAAAATGAGGATTTTGCATTCTCTCAAAGGGCAGCGAATCGTTATCTTCTGCAGAGAGCAATCGAGGCTGCTTCATTGGCTATATTTCAGACAGAGACTGATTGTTTTTTGTCCAACAGGGAGTCAAAGATTATCAGGATATTTGAGAAAGTGGAGTCGAGGTGACACTAAAATCAGCCCAATCTTATTGAATGGTGAAGGAAGCTGGAGGGGACACTTGGTCTCCTGCTCCTAATTCATATGTGCTCCCACATTCTTGATTGGATTTGATCTGATTTACCATTGTCACATGGCTCACAGTGAAAAGTATTGCTTCTTGTGTGCTATACAGACAAAATATAATGTTCACAGAGTGCATAGGGGAGAAGAAAAAGAAAAGATTATAATGTTAGGATATAGTGTTACGGTCATAACTGGGATGTAGAGGAAGATCAACTTAGTATTATGTACGCCCATTAAAAAGTTTGATGGCAGCAGGGAAGAAACTTTTCTTGAGTTGGTTGGTACATTATCTCAGACTTTTGTATCTTTTTCCCGAGGGAAGAAGGTGAAATAGTGTATTTCTGTGGTGTGTGGAGTCTTTATTATGCTAACTGCTTTTCCAAGGCAGTAGGAAGCGTAGATGGAGTCAGTGGATGGGAGCCTGGGTTAGACTGGGTTATGTTCGCATCCCTTTGCATTTTTGTGTGGTTTTGGTCAGAGCAGGAGCCATACTAAGATGTGACACATCCAGAAATGGTTTTTGTGGTGCATCTCTAAAAAATGGTGAGTTGTAGCGAACATGTCGAAATTCCTTATTTCTTGACAAAATAGAGCTGTTGGTGGGCTTTCATAATTATGTTAGGCAGGTATAACCAACTATACAATTGGTAGCTTTTGCATCTTGATCCCTGCTGGCCTCCATGGAAAGTTTATTCCATAAACCACATTCATTACGTAGCTGCCTTTGAAAGTATTTGTTCATCATCCCTCCTCTTACAACATTGGCTAGTCTATGCAATCAGCAATTTGATCTATAACTAGCCACTAACTGCATTTTAGTCAGGCTGTTGACAGATTCTGTTGGCAATGTGTGTAGTATCTTCCATCCCTCACTGTGTATACAATGGTTTATTCGTTCATTTCCTTAAAATATTTTGCAGAATGAAGTTGTTTTATTCAATGTCTGACACAAATTTATTTCTCTATACTTTTATCCTATCCCACTACCGAGTCAATCACTGGAGTTAAAGTTTGCAAACTTTGTGTTCTATTTGTCCTGCAATAACCGCTTCATTTCATGTTTTCCCTTTCACCAAGTGAATATGCAATGCCCGCCTCAATAACAAACCTTCGCCATTGTCTCAGTCTATTTTCTGTTGCAACCCGGATCCATAATCTTGCTCTATCCAAACTGGACTAGTCAAAGCTCTCCTGGTTCACTTCCTTCCTGATATTCAGATTCAAATTGATAAATTATATCTTAACTTCACCCGTCACCCTGCTACTACTGACACACGTAAAGTCCTTTTCCAACCGCAAAGCAATGGCTTGATTTTAAATCGATAATTCTTGTTTTGGAGCTTAATTACAAGGTTGAATTACAAAGTTAAGGCTACTGGGGAGACTTTAAATGAGAAAGGTTGGGGGGGTGGTGGGAATCAAATTGAAATGACTGGGAGAGAGGAGGTTAGCTCACAAATAGAGAAAGCTTGTTGACAGCGTGAGAGAGAGGATAGGCAGGTAATGGAGAAGGGGAGCGCTCAAACCGAAGGTTTGAGATGTGTCTATTTTAACGCAAGAAATGTTGTGAACAAAGTGGATGAGCTCAGAACGTGGATCACTACTTGGAAATGTGATGATGTGGTGGCCATTACAGAGACTTGGATGACTCAGGGACAGGACTGGATACTTCAAGTGTCAGGTTTCAGATGTTTCAGGAGGGAGGCAAAAAAGATGGGGAGTGGCACGGTTGATCAGAGACAGTGTCACAGCTGTCGAGAAGATGGGCGCCATGGAGGGATTGTCTACGGAGTCTCTGTGGGTGGGGGTTAGGAACAGGAAGGGGTCAATAACTTTACTGGGTGTTTTCTATAGGCCACCCAATAGTAACAGGGATGTTGAGGAGCAGGTTGGGAAGCAGATCCTGGAAAGGTGTAATAATAACAGTTGTCGTGATGGGAGATTTTAATTTCCCATATATTGATTGGAATCTCCATGGGTAAGAGGTTTAAATGGGGAAGAGTTTGTTAGGTGAGTTCAGGAGGGTTTCTTGACACAGTGTGTGGATAAGCCTACAAGAGGAGAGGCTGTACTTGATTTGATATTGAGAAATGAGCCTGGTCAGGTGTCAGATCCCTCAGTGGGAGAGCATTTTGGAGAAAGTGATCATAATTCTATCTCCTTTACAATAGCATTGGAGAGAGATAGGATCAGACTGAGATGTCAAGGGGTTCACATCCCACGAGTCTCCTACGGTCTTGGCCAATTATAAAAAAGGTTTTGCAAGATGAGCTCCTGCAAAATTACAAATGCAGCTGGTTGTTTTAAGATGAAGTGAAAAATCTCCATTAGCTTAAAGCTGTGATGAACTGCACCTTGTCTGAAACAACCTGGGCTGATATCAGTACATAGTCCCTTCTTATGAATTGTCACGCTGACCTTCTAAATAACAGAATATAACGAAACTCTTGCTTTGTTAAATCAGTCTGAACTGGACTTGGCTAAATGCTGTCCTTGTTTAAAGGAAATAACATTCACTTTATGGGCAAAGTAACGTCGCAAGATATATGAGAACTGTTGCTATCTCACACTGGAGCAATGGTGGACGTGCAGTTTCAATGGCAACTGGGGGGGTGGGTTTTCAACATATTTTTACTCACATACTGTATTTGTACATACTTTTGCTGTTGCAAAGCATGTGATCTGGGTGAAGTTATACTGTGTGTATGTGACTAGAACATAGAACACTTCAGCCCTCGATGTTGCGCCGACCAGCGGAACCAATGTAATGACCCTCTAACCTAACTAATCCAGTGTTATCCATATGCCTTTCCACTGACCATCTGAACGCCCTTAAAGTTGGCGAGTCCACAACTGCTGCAGGCAGGGCATTCCACGCCCTTACTACCCTCTGACTCATTGCTGTAAAAAGAATATAAAGGGGGAGAATCCTCCCCGTTCGAGGGAGTATCGCTCGGCTAAGCTCAGAACACTGTTCTGAGTTAGTAAAGCGATCCCCCAAAAAAAGCTTGTACTTGTTTGAAAATAAAGGACTGGGTTTTCTTATACAGATCAGTGTCTTGCTCTTGCATCAACTACATAAGGGCCTCTGAAAAACGAGCCTGACAAGGCAAGTTAGAAAAGTGTTTAATTGGAGTAAGGGGAATTATGTGGCCAGCAGGCAGGAAGTTGGAGGCTTATATTGGAATGAAGTTTTCTCAGGGAATCGTGCAGAAGAAATGTGGCAAATTTTCAGGGAATATTTGTCTGGAGTTCTGCATAACAACATTCCAATGAGACAGAGAAGTAATGGTAGGTTACAGGAACCGTGGTGTACAAAGATTGTAATAAATCTAGTCAAGAAGAAGAGCTTACAAAAGGTTCAGAAAGCCAGGTAATGTCAGTGATCTAGAAGAGTATATGGCTAAAAGGAAGGATCTTAAGAAGGAAATTCGGAGAGCCAGAAGGGGTCATGAGAAGGCCTTGGCAGGCAGGATTAAGGAAAACCCCAAGGCATTCTACAAGTATATGAAGAGCAAGAGGATAAGACGTGAAAGAATAGGACCTATCAAGTGTAACGGTGGGAAAGTTTGTATGGAACCAGAAGAAACGGCAGAGATTAATGAATACTTTACTTCAATATTCATTGTGGTTGTAGTGCAGACTTGCAGCGGACTGAAAAGCTTGAGCATGTAGATATTAAGAAAGGGGATGTGTTGGAGCTTCTGAAAAGTATCAAGTTAGATAATTTGCCAGGACCGGATGGGATGTACCCCAGGCTACTGTGGGAGGTGAGGGAGGAGATTGCTGAGCCTCTGGCGATGATCTTTGCATCATCAATGGAGACGGGAGAGGTTCCGGATGATTGGAAGATTGAGGATGTTGTTTCTTTGTTCAAGAAAGGGAGTAGAGATAGCCCTGGAAATTATAAACCAGTGAGTCTAACCTAGTGGTTGGTAAGTTGATGGAGGAGATCCTGAGAGGCAGGATTTATGAACATTTGGTATAATATGATTAAGAATAATCAGCATGGCTATGTGAAAGGCAGATCATGCCTTACGAGCCTGATTGAATTTTTTTTGAAGGTGTGACTGAACACATTAAGGAAGAGTAGTAGATGTAGTATATATAGGCATTTGATAAGGTGCCCTATGCAAGGCTTATTGAGAAAGTGAGGGGAATGGGATCCAAGGGGACATTGATAGGACATTGGATAGGTTTATGGATGAAAAGGGATTGGTTTAGGCTAGTGGGTCATTGTTTTGTAACTGGTCGGCGCAACATCGTGGGCCGAAGGGCCTGTTCTGCGCTGTAATGTTCTATGTTCTATTGC
The DNA here is from genome assembly GCA_037974335.1 of Prionace glauca. Lineage (NCBI taxonomy): Eukaryota > Metazoa > Chordata > Chondrichthyes > Carcharhiniformes > Carcharhinidae > Prionace > Prionace glauca. Next base: position 99,721,312 of record CM075729.1, on the reverse strand, counting down.
TTTGTGGATCCAGAACTGGCTTGCCCACAGAAGGCAAAGACTGGTTAAAGATGGGTCATATTCTGCAAGGAAGTCAGTCACCAGTGGAGTGCCCCATTTGAAAAATGAAAGATATGGACGACATTTGTTGAGTTGAATATTGGGAATTCAAGTTCTTGGAACACAGTTTTTAGACAATGACTGTCTCAAATAAGAGGGAACATCCATCTCTCTTTGACATTTATTGACAACCTCATCGTCGCTCCACCAACGATGGATATGCTGGTGCTTATCACTGACCTGCAAGATAATTGCACAAGCCATACCAATGCTGCAGTTACATGGCTAGTTCAGAAGTTTCTGGGGTAACTCAACTTCTGATTCGCCAAAGCTGTCAACAAGCAGCGTTACTGATAGAGACACAATGCAACTCTATCAATTGCGCCTTCCAAAACCGTAACCTTTACAAACTCGAAAGAGATGGGCTGCAATGTCATGGAATACAATCACGCATACGTTCCCTGAAAACCGCGACGTTGCAGCACTTCAGTGGATCAAAATCCGCAGCTGTAGACCTGAATTACCTGTGGGTTTACCTGCAACACAAGTGACTGCGGAGATTGTAACGAGCAGATCCACACAACCTTCCTAAAGACAATTAGAAATACGAAATCGATGTTGGCTGTGAATGCAGCCCTCTAAGAGATGCACAGATACACCACTGTACATGAATTCATGTGGACATTTTTTTGACACTGGCCCATTAACAACTGTGCAGCAGACTGACTGCTGGTAATAACAACGCTCAGGGAATTCGCTACAGTGTACATCAGGGATCATAACCACATGACTAGGATGCTCGCACTTCGAAATTAAATACCTGGCGATTCGATAATATTCTGTCCTCACAATGATGAAGGCTACATTGTTTGTCATATGAACAGCGAATGCAGTTTAATTTAACGATCAGTTTATTGTTTGTCAGCCATTACATAAACATGTGTGATCCACGACCTTACTGTCTTTACAAATTACTGAGGGGCTAAACCGATCCTTCTGCGTGCTGCGTTACATCTACTGTTGGATAAAACGCAAGTGGCAAGTCTGAGATGAGGCTGTGTGTGGAAAGGAAGGTCAAATAAACCCTGTCGTGTTGTGAAAGGTTATTCACAACAGGGCTGATTTGACAGTCCATTCCACACACAGCCTCATCTCAGACTTGCCACTTGCGTTTTATCCAACAGTAGATGTAACGCAGCACGCAGAAGGATCGGTTTAGCTCAGGGTCGCCTCAATTCATACATTGGCGGAGGCTATTCACGAAGATCCGCCTTCTCAACCTTGGCCTTTGCTTAAAATGTAAAAATAATTCCATAAGTTTTAACGTGCTTGTGGATAAGGACCTGTGTTTGTGTGGGTTTCCTCTGGGTGGCTCAGGGTTCTTCCCACACTCCAAAGATGTGCAGGTTGGGCGGATTGGCCAAATGGTAAATTGCCCCTTCCTGTGAGAGGGATTAGCAGGATCGATATGTGGGGTTACAGGGATACAGCCTGGGTGGGAATGTTGTCCATGCAGGCTCGATCAGCTGAATGGCCCCCTTCTGCATAATCGAGATTCTATGATTCTGTGACAAGAGTGGGCAAAGGTGTTAAATTGGGGGAAGACCAAAGACAACACATTAGGTGAGATCGGAGGGTATAGATTGAGAGAGGCTGTTTGAGGATAAATCAACCTCTGACATGTGAGAGTTTTTCAACTGTCAGTAGATTGGAAATCAGGATCAGCATGTACATGTGGTGCACCAAAAACGTTTTCTCGTTGGTTAAGAGGAAAAAGGAGGCTTATGTTCAGATGAGACATGAGGGCTCGGGTAGTGCACTAGAAAACTTTAGATTGGCTAGGAGGGAGTTGAAGAGTGAGCTAAGAAGGGCTAAAAGAGGACATGAGAAGACTTTGGCTGATAGGGTTAAGGAGAATCCTAAGGCGTTCTATAGGTATGTCAAGAACAGAAGGTTGGTTAGGGCAAGATTAGGGCCAGTTATAGACAGCAGAGGGAAGTTATGTGTGGAACCGGAGGAGATTGGAGAGGCATTGAACCAATATTTCTCTTCAGTGTTCACGCAGGGGGACATGGATATAGCTGAGGAGGACACTAGATTGCAGGGGAGTAGAATTGACAGTGTTGCAGTTGATAAGGAGGATGTGCTAGAAATTCTGGAGGGTTTGAAAATAGATAAGTCCCCTGGTCCGGATGGGATTTACCCCAGGATTCTCTGGGAGGCATGAGAAGTGATTGCAGAGCCTCTGGCTCTGATCTTCAGGTTGTCGTTGGCCTCTGGTATAGTACCGGAAGATTGGAGGTTAGCGAATGTTGTCCCATTATTTAAGAAGGGGAACAGAGACTTCCCCGGGAATTATAGACCGGTGAGTCTCACTTCTGTTGTGGGCAAGGTTTTAGAAAAAATTATTAGGGATAGGATTTATAGTTATTTGGAGAGTAATGAATTGATTGGAGATAGTCAGCATGGTTTTGTGGCGGGTAGTCGTGCCTTACTAACCTTATTGAGGTTTTTGAGAAAGTGACCAAAGAGGTGGATGTGGTGTATATGGATTTTAGTAAGGCGTTTGATAAGGTTCACCATGGTAGGCTTCTGCAGAAAATGCAGATGTATGGGATTGGGGGTGATCTAGGGAATTGGACCAGGAATTGGCTAGTGGATAGGAGGCAGAGGGTGGTGGTTGATGGTAAATATTCATCATGGAGTTCAGTTACGAGTGGTGTGCCTCAGGGATATGTTTTGGGGCCACTGCTGTTTGTAATTTTTATTAATGATCTGGATGAGGGTATAGTTGATTAGTTGGATTAGTAAATTTGCTGATGACACCAAAGTCGGAGGTTTGGTAGATAGTGATGAAGGGTGTCATAGTTTGCAGGAAGACTTAGACAGGTTGCAGAGCTGGGCCGAGAGGTGGCGGATGGAGTTTAATGCGGAGAAGTGTGAGGTAATTCACTTTGGTAGGAATAACAGATGTGTCGAGTATAGGGCTAACGGGAGGACTTTGAATAGTGTGGATGAACAGAGGGATCTAGGTGTATGTGTACATAGATCCCTGAAAGTTGGGAGTCAAGTAGATACGGTTGTTAAGAAGGCATACGGTGTCTTGGCGTTTATTGGTAGGGGGATTGAATTTAGGAGTCGCAGCGTCATGTTGCAACTGTACACAACTCTGGTGCAGCTGCACTTGGAGTACTGTGTGCAGTTCTGGTCCCCAGATTACAGGAAGGATGTGGAGGCTTTGGAGAAGGTGCAGAGGAGGTTTACCAGGATGTTGCCTGGTATGGAGGGGAGGTCCTATGAGGAGAGGCTGAGGGATTTGGGGTTGTTTTCGCTGGAAAGAAGGAGGCTAAGAGGGGATCTTATTGAAACATATAAGATGATTAGAGGTTTAGATAGGGTGGATAGTAATAGCCTTTTTCCTCTGATGGAGAAATCTAGCACGAGGGGGCATGGCTTTAAATTAAGGGGTGGTAGTTATAGGACGGATGTCAGGGGTAGGTTCTTTACCCAGAGGGTGGTGAGGGATTGGAATGCCCTGCCTGCTGCAGTTGTAAATGCGCCTAGTTAGGGGGCATTTAAGAGATCTGTGGCTAGGTTTATGGACAAAAAGCGATTGGTTTAGGTTAGTGGGTCATTGTTTTTGTAACTGGTCAGCGCAACATCGTGGGCCGAAGGGCCTGTTCTGCGCTGTAATGTTCTATGTTCTATGTGAGAATGAACGGCAAGTGTGGAAACTATCAGGAACCCTTGACAATGAGGGATATGCTGAGCCTTGTCAAAAAGGAGAAAAGGTCTAAAAGGCTTAGGACAAATGAAGCCTTTGAAGGGGTCAAGAGAAGCGAAACAGGATTAAGGGAAATCCTAAGGCATTTTATAAGGACCGAAAGAGCAAAAGAACAGTCAGGAAAAGGGTTGACCCACACTGGAGGGAATCAATGCATTGAACCAGAGGAAATGGTAGAGATACTAAATGAATACTTTGCCTCAACATTCACCAAGGAGAAGGACTTGGTGGATGAGAGTCTGGAGCAGGATGTGTAGATACTCTGGATCAGGTCAGTATCAAAAAGGAGGAGGTGTTGGGTGTTTTAAAGAGCATTAAACTAGATAAATCCCCAGTGCCTGATGGGATCTACCCCAGAATACAGAAGGATGCAAGGGCAGAAATTGCTGGGGCCTGACAGAAATCTTCGTATCCTCATTGGAACTTCACCTGTAGCCAGAGGACTGGAGAATAGTTGTTCCATTGTTTAAAAAGGGAAACAGGAATAATCCAGGAAATTATAGGACAGTGAGCCTTACATCAGTGGTAGAGAGAAATTATTGGGAAAGATACTTCGGGACAGGATTTACTCACATCTGGAAACAAATTGACTTATTAGTGACAGGCAGCATGGTTTTGTGAAAGAGAGGTCATGCCTCACCAACTTGATTGAGTTTTTTGAGGAAGTGATGAAAACGATAGATGAGGGAAGGCAATTGATTTTGTATACATGGGCTTCAGTAAAGTCTTCGATAGATTGGTAGATTGGTATGAAAGGTGAAGCCACACGGGATTAGAGGAGAACTGGCAAGACGGATACAGAACCAGCTTGGCCATAGAAGACAGAGGGTAACAGGAGTGGGGTGCTTTTCTGAATGGAAGGCTAAAATTAGCGATGTTCCATAAGGGTGAGTTCTGGTACCTTTGCTATTTGTAACATATATATATATATAAATTATTTGGCGGAAAATGTAGCTGGTCTGATTAATAAGTTCGCAAGATGACACAAAAATTGGTGGAGCTGCAGATAGTGAAAAGGATTGTCAGAGGAAACAAAGGAAGATATAGACCAGTTGGAGACTTTGGCAGAGAAATAACAGATTGAGTTTAATCGGAATAAATGTGAAGTAATGCATTTGGGAGGTCTGATGCATGTTGGCATTAAAAGTAAATGGTAGAACCCTTAGGAATATTGACATGCAGTGAAATCTGTGCGTACGTGCATGTCCACCAATCACTGAAAATAGCAATGCCTGTGGATAGGGTAGTCAAGAAGGCATACTGCACACTTGCCTTCATTGGTCAAGGCACTGAGTATCAAAATTGGCAGGACGTGCAGCAGCTAGACAGAATCTTAGTTAGGCCTTATTTGGAATATTGTGTACAATTCTGGTCGCTACACTGTCAGAAGGATGTGGATGCTTTGGAGAGGGTCAGAAGAGGTTTACCAGGATGTTCCCTTGTCTGGAGCGTATTAGCTATGAGGAGAAGTTGGATAAACTCCGGTTTGTTGTCACTGGAACGACAGAGTTGAGGAGTGACCTGACAGTGGTTTACAAGATTATGAATGACATGGTCAGAGTGGATAGTCAGATACTCTTTCTTAGGGTAGAAAAGTCAAGTACAAGGGCACATAGGTTTAAGGTGCGCGGGGAAATGTTTAGAGAGATGTGCAATCTTTTATGCAGAGGGTGGTAAATGTCTGGAATATGCTGCTTAGGAAGTGGGAACAGTTATGATAGCGGCATTCAGACAAATACATGAACAGGACGGAAATGGAAGGAAATAAACTCTGTAAGTACATACAGTTTTAATTTAGCTAGGTACATGATCCGTGTAGGCATCGAGGACCAAAGGGCCTGTTCCTGTGCTGTACTGTTCTTTGTTTTTTGTTTTTATGTGCTGATCCTCAGGTTAAATCACCAGCAGTCACCATCTAAGGTCATCTTGCACTATCGTGACTTTTTGTACCATCTGCAGCACGCAAGTTCTTTTATTTTGCTCATGGATGTCTGCATGAGGAAACACAACCTTTGACAAATGTTCGTAGTGCCATTGCTGGAACACAATGTGGCAGAAGGGAACAAAAGGGGATATCCTTATTTTTATTTGTGAGACATGGGTGTCACTGTTTAGCCAGCGTTTGTTGCCCATCCCTAGTTGCCTGAGGGCAACTGGGAGTCAACCACGTTGCTGTGAGCCTGCAATCACGTGTAGGCCTGACCAGGTTAGGATGGCAGATTTCCTTCCCCTAAGGACATTACTGAACCAGATGGGTTTTTTTTACAACAATTGACAATGGTTTCATGGTTATCAGCAGATTCCTAATTCCAGGTTTTTTTTAATGGATTCACATTCCACCATCTGCTGTCGTGGGATTTGAACTCAGGTCCCCAGAACACCTGAGCTGAGTTCTGGATTAATAGTTTGGCAATAGTACCGGTAGGCCATCCGTAGTGGATGTAAATGCAATTAAATTTCAATGGGTAACTTCTTCAGTTGTTAGCATTTTTTGAACAATTTAACTATTATGCCCAATGGATATTTCAGCCCATTTTTCAGTTCCTCTCGGAATTTGGTTTGGATCACTGCATAGATGCATGTATTTGTACAGGAACTTAGAAGCAGCAGCATGAAGCTAACACAGTCGGCAATCAACATTGGGTCATCGAAACCTGTTGAATAATAATGCTTTACAATTTTCATTGATATGAAGAACATCACATATGTCATCCATAACAGAATAAAGTTGCTGGATATAGCAAAGAGTAAGATTATAGATTTCCTTCTGTTCGAAATCTCTTGATCGTTCTGATCCATATCAGTCTTATTGCATGTCAGCCTCTTACGGAGTCTACTGGCAGCCAGAATGTGACCTACAGTGAGAGCATTGAGCAGAACGATGAGAACTGCTGGTAACAGTGGCGTCAAACAGCGATCAATCCAACTGAATGCTATCCATGCGGTCACAGTATAATACTCTAGCTTTTGATTGCAACCCCAACGTACATTGTTCATCGTGATGAAGGGGGCAAATGAAAAGTAGAAGGGGATGTTTTTTAAAAAGAAAAATAAGCATATAGTTGCAATGACTACGCTTGCTATTTTCTCGGTGCAGTATCTGATTCTGAGCTCCTGGGAGCAAATGGAAATAAAACGATCAAAAGTAAAAGCGACTGTTAACCAGACAGAAATGTCTGTGGCTGCACGCAAAAGGGCGAAGTGAAAGGAACACACAGAGGTTATGAGCAAAATGGTAGCCGGCAAATAATAATCAACAATGCGATAAAGTAACACGTCAAGGATGACAACCAATAGATCGGACGATGCCATGGCTAGTAGATAGCATGTAATACATTTAGAGAGACCGCATTTACCCCGTGACAGAATCACAATTGTCATCACGTTAGCTATAAAAACAAACAAAAACAGGATATCAATATTAGTGTACTAGATACGGGACATTTGCACAACATGTTGACATAGTTTCTATGACTGTGCCATCAAGGTAAGGAAATTGAATGAAATGCTGTCTTTAATATTTCAAGAATAAGAGGCTATTTTGATCAAACTTCAAAGGAGATATTATGAAAAAATAACTTAAAACAATTATCTGCAGCAAAGACCGTATACTGAACCAAACATTTGTAACCTTTGCATTATTTGTATTTTGTTTGAGCTGCTCCCGTTTTCCATCAACTTTTTTGAAAATTTTACCATAACTAAGTGACACTAGTATGAGTTTACAGATCATTTGCCTGCAGTAGTAATTGGACAGAATGGATTCTGGTCTATACATTTTTGAAGGAGTGCACGCCACTTCAGGAATTTCTATTGAAATCGTAAAATTGAAACAACAGGAAATCGGTTGGAAACTAAGAGACTTATACCGAAATATTATGGACACTCGAATCTGAAACAAAAATAAGTGCTGGAAAATCTCAGCAGGTCTGACAGCATCTGTGGACAGAATCGAGATAACATTTCGAGTTCTGACGACAGGTCACCTGGACTTGAAACATTGACTCTATTCTGTCCACAGATACTGTCAGACCTGCTGAGGTTTTCCAAGAATAATACCAGTCTTGACTGCGGTAACTTCCCAACGGGGATCGAAATTTAACCAGTGGCGCTTGTATCTATTAGCGGATAAGTCAACTGTATTATAGTGCGCAAAATGGTTTTGAATTGTCCAGCTATAAACGCTGTACAACATTATGCTTAAAAATAAAGCTTGTGAACAAAATGCTCGCTTTGCAAAGTCACTTCTTGTAAAAGTCAACTAAGCAGTGAACGTTTCTGTTTGGAAGCCAACGTTCAAATCATGAAAGGGGATTTGTCTGTCTGGAAATCAAAACTCTGGTCATTCCTGAGCTGAATAGTGCAGTCTGATTGACAAAGGATTGAACATAGAATCGCTACAATACCGAAGGAGGCCATTCAATCCATTGAGCCAGTACCGACAACAGCCCACTCATGCCCTATTCAGGAGGGATTCTACCTCTGACTGAGGAGGAAGACCTACCTTCTTGCTAGCTGACTGGCTGGTTGTTCGCTGTTTCCCATAATGTTGGATGTTGTAGTGGACAGGACTGGGAGCAGGGAGCTGATTCTGGGATTGCCGGAAATGGATAGTCTGGACTTTCTGAGCATGGAAGCCCTGGTGTGGCCTGTGGTTTTGCCAGTTGAGGATTGGGTCCGGGGCTGTGTCATGGAGAACAGAACCAGTCAATAAGTGGTTGAATGGGGCTCCTGTTAGAGGAATACCAACGCATTGGCTAACTCCGATTTATTTTCGTATTTCCTCCGGGTAGTGGCCTGCAGGTCAACATGTTGAGTCATGGAGACAAACTGCCCTTGACGTAGTGAATACTTTGCCACTTCTGGGCTTCCTTGTACCAACGTTACATTTATTTGAGTGTGGGTCACGGGGTAATCCAGTGGAAGGCCGATCCTGTTTAATTTCCTTCCACAAGTAGACTTGCTTTTTAAAGTAAAATTTAGGCTCTGAACATATCATTCCCAGTGTATGCAATGGGAACATGTCAGCCGGTTGGACCAAGTTGTTGTTAATTTTAACGAAATAGGGATGGAGACTGTTTTAAATAAGGATCAGAGCCTCAGGACGTTCCTGGAAATCAACTGTTACATGTGTTGATGTTTTTCTCTTTTACTCCGCAGATGTGTCGGTCCACCTTGTTGTCTAATGAGGGGCATGCACACGGTGGGCCGTGCATGGGCTGTTCTTGAAAGTCAAGAGTGGCCTAGTACTTCGCATCATTTGTGTATGCTCAAAACTGGACCAGCAGATGGGCACCACAAGAGCTCAGTGACTATCACTGCTAGCTGTGCAGATACATGGATTTGGGCCGGTGTCTGTGGGAGTTTGCGCATTCTCCCTGTGGTTGCGTGGGTTTCCTTCGGGTGCTCCGGTTTCCGAAGGCTGGGTAGTTTGCTGCGAACAGTGGTCTGTTTGAGGTTGTGGGGTTGTTTGAAGGCAAGAAGTGGGGGTGTGGGGATAGCCCTGGCGAGATGTTCGTCTTCATCAATAACATGTTGAAGACTCCGGGAAAGATGTCATAGCTTCTCCGCTCCAAGGAAGTACTGGACGGCAATGGGTACTCTGCCCATGGTGTCCGGTGTTTGTCTTCTGAGGAGGTCAGTGCGGTTTTTGCTATGGTGCATCGGAACTGTCGACTGATCAGTCGAGCGCCATATCCTGTTCTTACGAGGGCATCTTTCAACGTCTGGAAGTGTCTGTTGTGATCCTCCTCATCTGAGCAGATCCAGTGTATACGGAGGGCCTGTCCATAGGAGATGGCTTCTTCAATATGTTTAGGGTGGAAGCTGGAGAAGTGGAGTTCTCAGGGTGAACAATCACTGAAGCAACTATATGATGACATCGACAAGTTCCATCCCACCATCAGACTCATCATGGACTATTCTCCGGAATTGTTTGCATTCTTGGACACACGCACCTCCATCAAGGACGGTCACCTCAGCACCTCACTGTACCGCAAGCCCACAGATAACCTCACAATGTTCCACTTCTCCAGCTTCCACCCTAAACACGTTAAAGAAGCCATCCCCTACGGACAAGCCCTCCATATACACAGGATCTGCTCAGATGAGAAGGATCGCAACAGACACCTCCAGATGCTGAAAGATGCCTTCACAAGAATAGGATATGGTGCTCGACTGATCGATTGACAGTTCTGACGCGCCACAGCAAAAAACTGCACCGACCTCCTCAGAAGACAAAAATACGGGACACGGTGGACAGAATACCCTTCGTCGTCCAGTACTTCCCCAGAGTGGAGAAGCTACAACATCTTGTCTGGAGTCTTCAACATATCACTGATGAAGACGAACATCTCGCCAGATCCATCCCCACTTCTTGCCTTCAAACAACCACACAACCTCAAACAGACCATTGTCCACAGCAAACTACCCAGCCTTCAAGAGAACAGTGACCACAACACCACAGAACCCTGCCACAGCAACCTCTGCAAGACATGTTGGATCATCGACATGGGTGCCATCATCTCACATGAGAATACTATCCACCAGGTACACGGTAAATACTCTTGCAACTCAGCCAACGTTGTCTACCTGATACGCTGCAGGAAAGGATGTCCCAAGGCATGGTACATTGGGGAGACCATGCAGACGCTACAACAATGGATGAATCACTCGACAATCACCAGGCAAGACTGTTTTTTTTCCTGTTGGCAAACACTTCAGTGGTCGTATTATTCTCTTTCTTGCAATGTGCTAGATATTAACCCTGGCGTTTGCAATCCACTCTAAGTATAAGATTGTGATCCAGGCAGGAACACACGCTCTCCTGATCATCATAGCCAACACTGCCGTTGTGCCTCACTCTGAGTGAGTATTTTGGTGCATTCCAATGGTGGAGAGGAGTCAGCATTTGTCATATGCTTTCCTGCAGCCTGATAAATAATGCGACGGCCTCTGATCTTTGGGTAAGTGTTCTCCAAGGTGGCTTTCATGACACACGACAGCACAGAGTCGCTGAGCAGAAACTGATAGCCAAGTTCTGCACACATGAGGACGGTCTCAACAGGGATCTTGGGTTCATGTCACACTATCTGTAACCCCTATGACTTGCCTGAACTTGCAACATCTCACTTACTGTCCTGTCTGGAGACAATACACATCTCTTTGACCTATGCTTAATGCTATCTCCACTCACATTGTCTGCACCTTTAAGACTTGAATAGCAGATTAGCTGTGAAGACTCGCATTCTAATCAGTGTTCTGTAAACTGTGTGTGTCTTTACATCCCCTGTTTGTGATCAGAACTCTCCACTCACCTGACGAAGGAACAGTGTTCCCAAAGCTTGTGGCGTTTACTACCAAATAAATTCGTTGGACTTTAACCTGGTGTTGGGAGACTTCTTACTGTGTTTACCCCAGTCCAACGCCGGCATTTCCACATTGTTACAGGGAACTGCAGTCTGCGATAATGATCGTAGTTCCAGCATCGCTACAGAGAACGAGAGACTGAGCAAAAAGATAGTGCCGGGTCATTTGAAAGCAATGAGTAAATTACAGGGCAGGAACACATTGCAAAAGCATGTTGTACTTCAGTGCTAACGTATGACACACTCACTCAGTGACCTGCGAGATTAAGCAAAGGGTTATAGAACATAGAACATAGAACATTACAGCACAAACAGGCCCTTCGGCCCTCGAGTTGCGCCGATCACATCAACCCCACCAATCTATAGACCTATCTATAACCCCCAATCCCATTAAACCCCATATACTCATCCAGAAGTCTTTTAAAAGACCCCAGCGAGTTCGCCTCCACCACCGATGACGGCAGCCGATTCCATTCACTCACCACCCTCTGAGTGAAAAACTTACCCCTAACATCACCTCTGTACTTCCCTCCCCGCACCTTAAATCTGTGTCCTCTCGTAGCGACCATTTCAACCCGGGGAAATAGCCTCTGAGAGTCCACCCTATCTATTCCTCTCAACATTTTATAAACTTCTATCAGGTCGCCTCTCAACCTTCGCCTCTCTAGGGAAAAGAGTCCCAGCTCCCTCAACCTATCTTCATAAGGCATGCCTCCCAGTCCAGGCAACATCCTTGTAAATCTCCTCTGCACCCTTTCAATAGCTTCTACGTCTTTCCTATAGTGAGGCGACCAGAACTGCGCACAGTACTCCAAATGAGGCCTGACGAGGGTCCTGTAAAGTTGCAGCATTACCTCCCGACTCCTAAACTCAATCCCTCGATTAATGAAGGCCAGTACACCATACGCCTTCTTGACCACCTCCTCCACCTGCGAGGCCGATTTAAGAGTCCTGTGGCCGATTTAAGAGACCCCGAGATCCTTCTGCTCTTCAACGCTACTAAGACTCCTGCCCTTGATAGTGTACTCGTTCATCCCGTTATTATGGTGCACAAACTAGTATCTAAAATATTTCCAAATTTTCGGATCGGGAGACAAAATAAGTTGAATCGGAAAACAACAACTGGTGACCCGGATGATCAATTTATTTAGTGGTAGGTTTGTGGAAGCAATCCATAAATCAACCAGCAATTGACAACGAGAATGTTCATTATTTAACCGGAACTATTAGTGGACATATAGCACCCATTCATTGGTAAATATAACCGCGCTGATTCCGTCGCATTATTTATCTGGCTGCAGGAAAGCATATGACAAATACTGACTCCTCTCCACCATTGGAATGCACCATTATACTCGCTCAGAGTGAGGCACAACGGCTGTGTTGGCTACCGTGATCAGGAGAGCCTGGCTCACAATCTTATATTTAGAGAGGATTGCAAACGCCAGGGTTAATATCTAGCACATTGCGAGAAAGAGAATAAAAATAATGATAGAACATGGTTCTACGGGAAGGAACAAATGTCACTGTTGAGAGTCCTCATTGGGAATTGTAGGACTATCTGTGAAATTTACCATAGATGTTATCAGAGAGAAAGAACCTGTCACAATTCCTAAAGCAGGTAAACCAGTAAAAGCTATCCGATGTCACGTATTCAGAGCCATAACAAAAAGGGGTTTTGCTGGGGAACTGGGGAAGAAATAGGAACATTTTCTGATTGTACACAGATTCACAGTCAATGAGCATAACATGTTGTTGTAGAAATTAAAACAAGAATAACGTTCATGTTTTTGTTAAGTATTTCATTGATGGTGATAAAAATCAACGAATGATTGTCAAGGGAAATCATCGCTGAGCCCCGGCTGGAGAAATTGTCTCAGTGAAGAAAGGAACAGAAAAAAAAGGACGAGGAGGAGATCACATCATATTAGTTATTTCGACAGTTATACATTTATCAACTGAATGCAATACTTTACCGGGGATTCCAAAGATAGCTAATGCCGGATAGTAAATCAATACAGCTTGTAATAGTGCCGGCAACACATCAAATGGATAGGAGCTGTATGGAACTTTCATTCCCTCTAGAGCTGATGATGGCAACTGTCACTGTAGATGCAGCTTCTACTGAATGTGAGATGTACAGAGAACCCTTATCTATAATTGGAGAGAAATCCTGTGGGAAGAGAAATTGCGTAAACACAGTAAAAAGTCTGACAAAAGAGAAATTGTCAGGAGCATTATTTCCATTCATTACTCTCAACTATAAACACCCTTCACTAAAAAAAAGCCTGTGCTGCAATCATATTTTCCAAACTGAGTTTACAATTGTTCTAAACGTAAAATATTCGGTCGCATTTCGGCCTAGCATGACAGTGTAGGTCGGAGTCAGAATCCATCGATTAAACAGATTCGGTCAGGATGCTATTCCGTAAGTTGCTTGCCTGACTGGTTGGAGACTTAGGCAGGCATCTCCTCACCTCGGTCACCAACGGTGCAGTCTGTCTCGACTACTATAAACACTTGTTCTAGAAGCCACAATTAGAGGAATCTCAATTATAGTTTGGGGAATTTGCAGCTAAATTTCATTCCACCCTTTGACCGAAATTGTTGGGTATCTATCGCTTAGAGAAATATATGAACCAAAGTCTGAAATTCCAGATGTCTGCAAATAACTGCAGCTTTTAGACCGGAAGGTTTTATATTTCCTATCTCGTTGATTCGAAAAGATTCTTATGAATATTCTAATAGGTTCTTCACATTGATTTGACTTCCATTACGCATTGTTGCAGAAAAATAATTTGCATCACAGCAACATGCCTAACACCCAGTTGGTTCATACAAATGGTGGACACAAAATGCCAGTCTGGCTGGTGGTATCTACAACCAAACAACGTACAAATAGATAAACAAATTAAAATGTCTATAATCTATTAAAGCTTGATCTCAACATTATTCATCTCAGCCACTCAAACTCCCGTGCATTCCTATCAACAATGTTTGTTTTCAAAGATAAATTAAAATTGTCTTAAATGTATCTATGTTATTCTTCAATCCAACTCTTAGTGCTAGCGGATTCCACAACGAATTCAACAGTTTCTGACATTTTATTTTACCCCAGCGGGAAAGTCTATTTTGGAGGGACGCACATTGATGAAGGCAAAGGTAAAGATTAAACCCTTCACAAAGAGGGAACTCGCCAGCACCAGTGACCAAACTGGCCTTTTCCCATTGCATATAGTTGCTGAGCTGATTCTGCGACATGTGCTAAGTGAACCAATAAGAAGGAAAGACTGAGTTCTCACCAATCTTCCATTGGAAGAGGCAAGTGTTCCTTAAAGAAGAACCACAGCTTAGTATCAAAGCAGAATTTGGGTCCAAGTTCTGCCTTCAGATTCAGCATCTGCCCCTTGGAAGGTGTCTCAATATCACCGTGCTAAAGTGGCGGGGGAGGGTGTGGCGGTATGTGGCGGGGAGCAGCTTCTTACAGCGATCTCAACACAAATCTGGGCGTCCATGAGACAAAGTGGGCTATCGGTGGCAGCTGCATACAAACACAACCGGTAACTACTTGTCCATTTCTACGCTATAGTATTACCATAAAACCATGGGATGAACTCTCTTTTCAGTCATCAGTGTGGAAGTGCATAACAGGACAGCCGTCTGTAAAAGGTGACACATGGACCTGGAGAAGCTACAGCCCAAGAATACGATCAATGAATGCATCATGCGATGGATTGAATTACCGGGCCCACATGTCAACAAATCAGATCTAATTCGTCTCGAATGATAATGGTATTCAACATTTTGACGACTCTGAGCTCAAAATCCATAGCTGATCATTCCTGCACAAACAATACATCCTCCAGCAGTGTGCAGCCGAAACCTGAATGCATTCATCAAAGTGTTCTCTATCAATGTCATCACTCATACCAGCGGCTTCATTTACTCCTACTTGAGGCAAAACAAGCAACATTGCAATCATATGTCTGCATCCGGGATCTGAAATCTGGCCCCATTTTTATCATGTTGTTGCTTAGCCTTCCCTTTAAAATGGAAATGGCTACATTTTTCCACATCGTTACGACTTTTCCCCGATATTTTCCAGTGCAATTATCTATCAAAATCCAGTCTCAGCCATCATATGCCCTGTACAGATTCTACTTTCCTATATCTCTTTGCGTGATCAGGGAATTTAGCAACCATGCTTCCGGTCGCTTCATCCAAGATATAACATTGCGGCATCCGCTTTGATTCCTGTTGCACACCAGCCAATACATCTTACCGACGCAAACATGGCCAATTTATGACTGACTCCTTTTTTCTGTTACGTAGAAAAATGTTCTATCCAAGCCAGTATGTTATCTGCCGCACAGAATGTTCAGCCGTCACCGTCGATATCAGTTCCGGTCACAATGTTGTCTAGAAACGGCACGGCACATCTATCGCTTTCACCTTGTCCAGTCAAAAGATGCAAGTTGGTTGACAATACCCAAATTCCCCTTAGTGTAGCAGGATAAATATAAGAACATAAGAACATAAGAAATAGGAGCAGGAGTAGGCCATCTGGCCCTTCGAGCCTGCCCCGCCATTCAATAAGATCATGGCTGATCTGTCGTGACTCAGCTCCACCTTCCCGCCCTCTCCCCATAACCCTTAATCCCTTCTCTTATCAAAAACCCATCAACCCGTTTCTTAAAAATATTTAGCGAGGCAGCCTCCACCACTTCAACGGGCAGAGAATTCCAGAGATTCACCACCCTTTGAGTGAAGAAGTTCCTCCTCAACTCTGTTCTAAACCGCCCCCCCTTTATCTTGAGGCTGTGCCCCCTAGTCCTACTGTCTTTTTTGAGCGGGAACAGTCTCTCCACCTCTATCCTATCCATCCCATTCATCATCTTATACGTCTCAATGAGATCTCCCCTCATTCTTCTAAACTCTAACGAGTACAAGCCTAGTTTATTCAGCCTCTCCTCATAGCTCAATCCCCTCAACTCCGGTATCAGCCGAGTAAACCTCCTCTGCACTCCCTCCAGGGCCAAAACATCCTTGCGCAGGTGCGGCGCCCAAAACTGCACACAGTACTCCAGCTGCGGCCTCACCAATGCCCTATACAGCTGCAGCAAGACCTCCCTACTTTTATATTCAATCCCCTTCGCTATGAAGGCCAGCATCCCATTCGCCTTCCTGACCACCTGCTGCACCTGCAAGCTGGGTTTTTGCGACTCATGCACAAGGACCCCGAGGTCCCTCTGCACCGTCGCCTGCTGCAGTTTTTCGCCCCGTAAGTAATAGTCCTTCCTACCATTCCTCCTACCAAAGTGGACCACCTCACACTTGCCAACATTAAATTCCATTTGCCATTTCCTGGCCCATTCGCCCAGCCTATCTAGATCCTTCTGCAGACTCTCCACACCCTCCGCACAATTTGCCTTTCCCCCAATCTTGGTGTCATCAGCAAATTTCGACACCCTGCACTCGGTTCCCTCCTCCAGATCATCTATATAAATGGTAAATAGCTGAGGCCCCAGCACCGACCCCTGGGGCACCCCACTAGTCACCATCCGCCAATCCGAATAGCATCCATTGACCCTTGTAACTGTTGAAGACGAGTCCTGTTCTAACCATCAATGAAGGTGTCATTGATAAAACAGCCAAAATTCTATTGACAGAGAATACAAGCCGACGTTCCTATATTGATGTCCAAGGATTGAGAAGATTTACCTGGTGAAACAGAACATTATCTATTGTACAATGCAGGATTCCGACCGGAAGAGCGTTCCCGCCCTGAATTTGGTTGACTTCAGTTTTTTAGGGGATTCTACTCTCTGGCCGATGTGCAAATCGTAGCTATTTTCTTCTCATTTTTTGAGCCCAACCTATTTGTGTTTGTTTGGACCAAAGGGTTTAGGGGCTCAAGGGACCTGACTGATCGAAACCCTGCATTAGTGACCAATTTATTGCTGTAACAGTGCCGATTAATTATTGACAACAATTTCGATAACTCTTCTCGTTATCGAAACAAGACTGATTGTCTATTTGTCAGGCTTTGACTTATTCTGATTTTGTGGAAAGAAACACGAGTGAGCAAGTTTCCACACAGCCGTTGGATGCCGGTGTTGTTGGTACTGTAGAACAGATTGCCAATGCAGGCACATGTGTTTTCGGTTCTGTTGTGGATTGTTGTCCGGCCCAACGCCTCTGTCAAATTCTGAACCTTCAACCTGGCTTCAATCAAATTGAAGACTCGAAGTGTGATGCAGAGACGCAAAGATGGATCGAGTACTGGGCAATTCTGTCTGAAGATCGTTGCAAATGTTTCAAGCTTGCTATTATTAGCTCTGGAAACATTCTGCTGTGCCAGGGATCCCTATTGTGGTCATAGAACATAGAACATAGAACATTACAGCGCAGAACAGGCCCTTCGGCCCACGATGTTGCGCCGACCAGTTACAAAACAATGACCCACTAGCCTAAACCAATCCCTTTTCATCCATAAACCTATCCACAGATCTCTTAAACGCCCCCAAACTAGGTGCATTTACAACTGCAGCTGGCAGGGCATTCCAGTCCCTCACCACCCTCTGGGTAAAGAACCTACCCCTGACATCAGTCCTATAACTACCCCCCTTAATTTAAAGTCGTGCCCCTTCGTGCTAGCTTTCTCCATCCTAGGAAAAAGGCTATCACTATCTATCCTGTCTAAACCTCTAATCATCTTATATGTTTCAATGAGATCCCCTCTTAGCCGCCTTCTTTCCAGCGAAAACAACCCCAAATCTCTCAGTCTCTCTTCATAGGATCTCCCCTCCATACCAGGCAACATCCTGGTAAACCTCCTCTGCACCCTCTCCAAAGCCTCTACATCCTTCCTGTAATGTGGGGACCAGAACTGCACACAAAACTCCAAGCCGCACCAGAGATGTGTACAGTTGCATCATGACGCTGCGACTCCTAAATTCAATCCCCCTACCAATAAACGCCAAGACACCGTATGCCTTCTTAACAACCTTATCTATTTGATTCCCAACTTTCAGGGATCTATGTTCACATACACCTAGATCCCTCTGCTCCTCCACACTATTCAAAATCCTCCCGTTAGCCCTATACTGAACACATCTGTTATTCCTACCGAAATGAATTACCTCACACTTCTCCACATTAAACTCCATCCGCCACCTCACAGCCCAGCTCTGCAACCTTTCTAAGTCATCCTGCAAACTATGACACCCTTCCTCACAATCTACCACACCTCCGACTTTGGTGTCATCAGCAAACTTACTAATCTACCCAACTATACCCTCATCCAGATCATTAATAAAAATTACAAACAGCAGTGGTCGGTGGGGATATTTCAGAAGCCAGGAGTTCTTTTTTATTCATTCCTGCGAAATGAGCATCCCTGGCTGGCCAGCATGTAGTCCATAACCTAATTGCCCTTGGGGTGGTAGTGGTGAGCTGCCTTCTTGAAAGGGCGCAGTCTATCTGTTTTGGTTTATCCATAATGCCATTAGGGAGGGAAGTCTAGGATTTTGACTCACTGACTGTGAAGGAACGGCGCTACATTTCCAACTCAGGATGGTGAGTTCCTTGGAGGGGAACTTGCATGTGGCAGTGTTGTCATGTTTTACTGCCCTTGTTCTTCTAATTGGTTGGAAGGTTCTGCCTAAGAACCTTTGGCGAATTTCTACAATGCATCTTGTCAATCGTACACACTGGTATTACTATTTGTCGATAGTAATGGGAGTGGATGGTTGTGGGTGTGGTGCCAATCAAGCAGATTGCTTTTTCCTGGATGGTGTCAAGGGATATTTGACATTTTGGAAATAAAGGAAGAAAGGGAAATTTGTTATGGTAGCAGTATTAATAAGAGATAAAATTTGTTCAGTTGTGAAGGATGATCTAGGTTTGGATGATGTAGAGTCCATTGAGTACAGGTAAAAGAAAAGGGACAGGAGGTATAGCTAAGGATACTGTTTAAACTTCCAAACAGTAGCAACACTAAGAAAAGTCATAAATCATTAAATAAAAAGTGTATGGAATGAGACTTACGGGTGCCTTTAATCTGCATGTTGATGGGGTTAATCAAGTTGGAAAGGGGAATTATGATAACAACTTCATCTACTGCATTAGGGACAGTTTCCTGGGGCAATATGTCATGGAGCCAACCAGTGAGCAGGCTGGTTGGACCTGGTGATTAGTAATGAGGCAGGTTTAATAAATACTTGACAATAAAAGATATCATATGAAGTCGTGATCATAACAATGTAGAATGTAATTTTCAGTTTGAGAGTAAGATACTTGGATCAAAAATAACTGTATTTAACTTAAATTAAGGGAATTGCAACAAAATAAGGAGAAAGTTAGCTAAAGTATTGTGGGTGATTAAGTTAGCAAGAAGGACAGTAGTCACAGTTGGTGACTAGTAGAGTGCCCCAGGGATCGGTGCTGGGGCCTCAGCTATTTACCATTTATATAGATGATCTGGAGGAGGGAACCGAGTGTAAGGTGTCAAAATTTGCTGATGACACCAAGATTGGGGGAAAGGCAAATTGTGTGGAGGGTGTGGAAAGTCTGTAGAAGGATCTGGATAGGTTGGGTAAATGGGCCAGGAACTGGCAAATGGAATTTAATGTTGGCAAGTGTGAAGTTGTCCACTTTGGTAGAAATAATGGTAGGAAGGACTATTACTTACATAGCAAAAAACTGCAGCAGGCGACGGTGTAGAGATACCTTGGGGTCCTTGTGCATGAGTCACAAAAACCCAGCCTGCAGGTGCAGCAGGTGGTCAGGAAGGCAAATGGAATGCTGGTCTTCATAGCGAGGGGGATTGATTATAAAAGTAGGGAGGTGTTGCTGCAACTGTACAGGGCACTTGTGAGGCCGCAGCTGGAGTACTGTGAGCAGTTTTGGTCGCTGCACCTGCGCAAGGATATTTTGGCCTTGGAGGGAGTGCAGAGGAGGTTCACTCGGCTGATACCAGAGTTGAGGGTGTTGAGCTATGAGAAGAGGCTGAATAGACTGGGCTTGTACTCGTTAGAGTTTAGAAGAATGAGGGGAGATCTCATTGAGACATATAAGATGATGAATGGGATGGATAGGATAGAGGTGGAGAGGCTCTTCCTGCTCAGAAAGGACAGTAAGACTAGAGGGCACAGCCTCAAGATAAAGGGGGGGGCAGTTTAGAACAGAGTTGAGGAGGAACTTCTTCACTCAAAGGGTGGTGAATCTCTGGAATTCTATGCCCGTTGAAGTGGTGGAGGCTGCCTTGCTAAATATATTTAAGACGTGGGTTGATAGGTTTTTGATAGGCAAGGGAATTAAGGGTTATGGGGAGAGGGTGGGAAAGTGGAACTGAGCCATGACAGATCAGCCATGATCTTATTGAATGGTAGGGCTAGATGGCCTAGTTATGTTCTTATGTTCAAGCTAGATGGCCTACTTATGTTCTTATGTTCAAGCAATGGCAAGCATTTCAGGAGATACTTGATGACTCTGAGCAGAAATACATGCCAGTAAGGAGGAAGAACTCTAAAGGAGGGATAACAAACCAAAAAAATTAAGGAGTGCATTAAGTTGAAAGAGGAACAAAAGAATATAAGGAGGCAAATGCAAATAATAGCCCTGAAGACTGGGCTTCTGTATTTTCAGAAACTGTCAAACAGGGTCCAAAACCGTAATACAAAGCAAACAGATAAACAATGAAGACAAGCAAGCAGGATAGAAACTGACAACAGAAGATTTTTGAAATATATTAAAAGGAAGAATGAGGTCAAAAAGAAATTTGACTCTTGAGAAAATGGAGGTGGGGAGATAGTTATGGGGAACAAGGAAATAACAAAGGAGATGATAACACATTTTACACAAGTTTTAATGATGGAAGATGATTCAAACATCACATTAATTCTAAAGAATACAGGGGAGGAAATCAATACCGTCACCATCGCTCAGGAAGTTGTATCAGACAAACTTATGTGGCTGAAGCACAGAAGTGTCTGGCCCTGTTTTTTTCCTATCTGCGATCCTAAAAGACGTAACTACAGAGATACTGGATTGTTTGGTTGTATGTTTCCAAAAATCCTTGGAGTCGAGAGAAGTACCAGAAGTACCAAACTGCCAATGTGATACCACTATTCAAAAAGGAGGGAGGAAAGAAAATCAGATAACTGTACGCCAATAAAATTAACATTTATATATGAAAAATGTTGAAAACAATTATTAAGCAGCACATTTGGAAAGTCATAATGTCATCAACCAGTCAGAATGGCTTAATGAAAGAGAAAGCGTGACTGACTAGTTCATTAGAGTTTTGCAAGGAAGTTTCTAATACAGTGAATAGAGAGGACCCAGAAGGTGTGTTGTACTTAGACTTCCACAAGATTTTTGAAAAGACACTCACAAAAGCTTAAGTCATGAGATCAAAATCCCTGGTGTTTGAAGTAGTACATTGGCATTGGCTACCGGGAAGGAAACAGTGAGTAGGGGCAAAATGATTCTTCTTACAGGTTTATGACCTGTAACTACTCACGTTCAATGGGAGTGAGTGGAATCTCAACATTTCACTATATATTAATGACTTGGTGGAAGGAAATGAATGTACATATGCTAAATTTTCAGGCAACGCAAAATAGGTGCAATGGCAAGTTTCCAGAGGGATAAGAAACAGTGTAAAATACTATTAGGGTAAGTAAATGTGCAAAATGTTGACAAATTGAGTATAATATTGGAAAATGTGAAGTTGTTTATTATGGAAGGGAGAACAAAAGATTGAGTATTCTTTAAATGGACAAAAAACTACAGAAATTTGTAACACAAAGGAGCATAGATGTACTGGTGCATGAAATGCGTAAAGCTAGCACACAGCAGGTAATCTGGAAGGCTGATAAAATGTTGGTCAAAGGGATTGGAATGCAATTGAACTAGTACCGATGAGACAACGTTTGAGTACTGCGAACAGTTTTTGTTTGCTTTTTTTCCATGAATTTCCCCTTTCCAATCTCAATGACTCTATATTTACAATTTTCTTCTTTATACTTGGGTACCCTTTCCCCAGAACATGCGCTCTTCCAGTACATTGTTGTCAGTTCACCTGCTTTCAATTTTTAATGCTCTGTTGGTGGCACTCCTCAAAGTCGCTCTAACTGAATCACTGTCTGATTTCCTGATATTATTCATTATCTTCTGATAACTATTCCCCTCAGAGTCACTGTTTCGGCTCACAGTGAACTTTGTGCTATTAAACACTGAATCTGTGGTATGGTGTCCCATAATTTGAGCAGCGCCCCAGCCTCAGTCATGATAATGTTAATGTTTGGCCTGGATTTATTTGCTTTTCACTTGTAGTTGCATTTCAGACTCAATTTCTCAATAGTCACACCATAGTCGTATTGATCTACAGTGGACTGCAAAATCTTTTTCAAAGAGCAAGTGTCAAAAAGTGCATTAAAGTTGGAAAGTTGTCCAGAGCTGGAGGGGCATAAGGACTGAATAAGTGAGTTTCGAAATGTAATTGAATTAAACATTCAGTCTCTCTGTCAAAACTGTAGAGTTCACCATTTGTAGAGGTCAGCGTATACTGAATGCATTGTGGTACCAGACTAACAACTCTTGAGGACACTTTCCAAATTCATCTGCACAATGACACACACATCATGTTAAATAATGCTTGAATATGTGAATATCGATCCTAAATATCATTTGGTTCAGTGTCAATAACAACGACACTTGCAAATTGAAATTACATGCATCCCTCCAGTCTGTTTTTTGCTAATAATTTCTGATTAGCGACTCTTGACCCATTATTCTAACTGTCATTGTTCAATGAATATTGTGGCCTTCCATTTTGCAAAAATGCAAACATGTGTCACATTGTAAAACTCCAATTGAAAATGCAATTACAGGAAATCAACCGCACTGCACTCCATCCATTGTAAATTCTTCTGGTTTTTACGTATTAATCTCTGTCCCCAATTCATACAATCTCTTTCTCCACTCTCAGTAATTCTATATTGGCAGCTCTTCAGCTGATATCTATAATCTGCAGATACAGTTGCTCTATTTGATAGCAAATCATCAATTGCCTTGGTGTTATCTTTGGTTTCTCACACTTACTCTCAGACTCACTTTTTCACTGCTTACTTCATGGTCACTGAGCACAGAATTTTCATGTGCTGTCCATTATTGAATATATATGATACCTTATTCATTAAGAATCATAGAACCCTACAGTGCAGAAAGAGGACCCTCGGCCCATCGAGTCTGCACCAACCACAATCCCACCCATCTCTACATATTTTACCCACTAATCCCTAACCTACACCTCTCAGGATACTAAGTGGCAATTTTAGCATGGCCAATCAACCTAACCTGCACAACTTTGGACTGTGGGAGGAAACCAGAGCACCCGGAGGAAACCCATGCAGACACAAATTGATTCCTAAATTTGATTAAGGAATCAAATTTAATGTCTTGTCACCTATTAGTAATATTAGCTCTGCAAACATTCCTGATTTCAATCCAGAAATTAAATGCTTTAGCGAAGAGTCAAGTCAGTCCAGTTCATTATTTTAAAATAAACTGTTTTATGCTTCCAGGGGAAATTCCACGTGCAGCTTGGTAAATGCCTAATGTAAAGTAAAATTTATTTATTCATCACAAGTACGCTTTCATTAACACTGTAATAAAGTTATTATGAAAATCCCCTCGTGGCCACATTCTGGTGCCAGTTCGGGTATAATGAAAGAGAATTCAGCATGGCCAATGTACCTAACCCAGCATGTCTTTTGGACATGGGGAGAATGTGCAAGTTCCACACAGACAGTGACCCAAGCCAGGAATCGAACCTGGGTCCCTGGCCCAGTGCTTAACCACTGTGCTACCGTATCGCCAATGGCATTAGCTGTAGCCCAGGTTCTAAGAATATGTTGTCATTGGTGTTGTTGACTTTTCCTAGTTGCTTGTTGATAGTTTTTGGTTAAAATAGTTACTTCGCCATTCCTGTCCCCTACTGTACTCCAATTTCAAAATAAATAGTTTTCTTCCAATCTCAAATATGTTTCACAAAATATCTCGAGCATTTGGAACGACTGCCTTCCAGAAATACAAACCACTTATGAATGAAAATAGATATCTGCCTGGCTGAATGGATAGATTGCATCTACATTTTGAATTCAACATTGTTTTTGAGACTGGAGTGCCGATGGTGTGATCTTTCAGGAATTCCACCATGAATTAACGATTTACTGTGGAAATACACAAGAGAAAATGAGAAAAAAGGGTTAACTGAATGGTCTGCAACTAAAACCCAAAAATAGTTTGGCTGTAAACTTCTTTGTGACTGACTGATTCAGTTGTGCCAATTGAATCCCTAGATCTTGCTCCATCACAAAACAACTGTTTGTGCATGCCTGATCTTATGAACATTTTGGCTCATGACATTTTTTTCCTATTTTCCACCAAAATAACATCCTCTTCAAAGCAAACTGTGCATTAGAAACCAAAACTGTGAGAGGGGGCCGTTAGAATTAAAAGCTTCACCATCATTCCTTTAAGAATAATATTTAAGCTCATGCTGGGTTTTTGTGTTTATTATTAGACACCTCACTAAAAGTAAGTTGTATATGCTGGAGAAAGTGAAGTGGATATTTCATACAACATTATTAGACAGGTAAGATCACAGGTACAAGCAACGATGATAGAATATGTGACAATTCTCTTCATATGAAAGAAGTATGTGGCGGCGCGGGCTCGTTGGGCCGAAGGGCCTGTTTCCCGTGCTGGATTGTTCTTTGTTCTTTGTTCTTTTTAAGTACAATAGAAGACTTCAAAGAGATGACCAAAATTATGAAATGCTTGTGCAGAGTCTTAGAAATAAATGGTTGTCACTGCTGGCTGTATCTCAATCCAAAACACTCAGCTTTCAGGTCATTGACATTATTGTCAATTTCTGTAAACAGACTGTCCAGTCCCTTCCTGTAAACAATATGAAATGCTGCCTACCTGATTGTGCACAAGGCTCAATTCAGGTGCTGCACATATCACTGTTCCTGATGTTCCTCCACTCCTAACCACTCCATCAATCTGAGTTCACTTATGAAATACCTTTCCCTTTCTCCCATTTTTTAAAATCTAAAATTTTCAATTTTTACTCATCTCATTCTAAATATGAGGGAGCTATTTCCTTCTATAGACCAAAAACAGGGAAGTCTCTGTATTTTAGGGGAACTTGCAACTGATATGTGCAGTTGATAAGGAGGATGTGCTGGATATCCTTGAAGGTTTGAAAATAGATAAGTCCCCTGGGCCGGATGGGATTTGCCCTAGGATTCTCTGGGAGGCAAGAGAGGCGATTGCGGAGCCTCTGGCTCTGATCTTCAGGTCATCGTTGGTCATAGGTATAGTACCGGAAGATTGGAGGATAGCGAATGTTGTCCCATTGTTTAAGAAGGGGAACAGAGACTTCCTCGGGAATTATAGACCGGTGAGTCTTACTTCTGTTGTGGGCAAGGTTTTAGAAAAAATTATTAGGGCTAGGATTTATAGTTATTTAGAGAGTAATGAATTGATTGGAGATAGTCAGCATGGTTTTGTGAAGGGTAGGTCGTGCCTTACTAACCTTATTGAGTTTTTTGAGAAAGTGACCAAAGAGATGGATGGGGGTAAGGCAATTGACATGGTATATATGGACTTTAGTAAGGAATTTGATAAGGTTCACCATGGAAGGCTTCTGCAGAAAATGCAGATATATGGGATTGAGGGTGATTTAGTTAATTGGATCAGGAATAGGCTAGCAGATAGGAGACAGAGGGTGGTGGTTGATGGTAAGTATTTGTCATGGAGTTCGGTTACAAGTGGTGTGCCTCAGGGATCTGTTTTGGGGCCACTGTTGTTTGTAATTTTTATAAATGATCTGGATGAGGGTATAGTTGAGTGGATTAGTAAATTTGCTGATGACACCAAAGTCGGAGGTGTGGTAGATAGTGAGGAGGGGTGTCATAGTTTACAGAGAGACTTGGACAAGTTGCAGAGCTGGGCCGAGAGGTGGCGGATGGAGTTTAATGTGGAAAAGTGTGAAGTAATTCACTTTGGCAGGAATAACAGATGTGTAGAGTATAGGGCTACCGGTAGGACTCTGAATAATGTGGATGAACAGAGGGATCTAGGTGCATGTGTACATAGATCCCTGAAAGTTGGGAATCAAGTAGATAAGGTTGTTAGGAAGGCATACGGTGTCTTGGCGTTTATTGGTAGGGGGATTGAGTTTAGGAGCCGCAGTGTCATGTTGCAACTGTACAAAACTCTGGTACGGCCGCACTTGGAGTATTGTGTGCAGTTCTGGTCCCCACATTGTAGGAAGGATGTGGAGGCTTTGGAGAGGGTGCAGAGGGGGTTTACCAGGATGTTGCCTGGTATGGAGGGGAGGTCCTATGAGGAGAGACTGAGGGATTTGAGGTTGTTTTCGTTAGAAAGAAGTCTAAGAGAGGACCTTATTGAAATATGTAAGATGATTAGAGGTTTAGATAGGGTGAACAGTGATAGCCTTTTCCCTCGGATGGAGAAAGCTAGCACGAGGGGGCATGGCTTTAAATTAAGGGGTGGTAGTTATAGGACGGATGTCAGAGGTAGGTTCTTTACCCAGAGGGTGGTGAGGGATTGGAATGCCCTGCCTGCGGCAGTTGTAAATGTGCCAGTTTGGGGGCGTTTAAGAGATCTGTGGATAGGTTTATGGATGGAAAGGGATTGGTTTAGGTTAGAGGGTCATTGCTTTTTAATTGATCGGCGCAACATCGTGGGCCGAAGGGCCTGTTCTGCGCTGTAATGTTCTATGTTCTATCTTGCACCCATGCACCTCCTGGCATTGTCATTGCAGATCGTAGTTGCCACTGTTTTGAATGGTGCCTTCAAAAGACACTTAACTACTTGCTGAAATATATGTTGCAGATGCTATGCTTTTAACAGTGGCTGTGGGATTGCATCATTTAGCTAGTGCTTGAGGTACATTGCAAGATTTCTGGGATTGTATCGGCCTTCCTGAGCGCTATTTGAACCGCATTCATCCAGGCAAGTGGAGAGGATTCTATTACACTTTCAGTAATGCATTTTGTACAGCTTTTATGGAGTCAGGAGGTAACACACACAATTCACAACAAATTCTCTTTTCTCTATCGTGCTTACGTTGCTTATTTAAGTAAGTTTCAAATCAATAGAGACAGAAAAAATGCAAGGGAAGATGTTTGCATCTTCTTTGAGATGTGCATTCCTCTAGTTGTACATCTAAGTTACTTGCCTCATATCAGTTGAGACAAAAATGTTGTCAAGGAGCCACGGAGAGCACAACTCACATCAATGTGGAGGAGTTATAGAACATAGAACATTACAGCACAAACAGGCCCTTCGGCCCTCGAGTTGCGCCGATCGCATCAACCCCACCAATCTATAGACCTATCTATAACCCCCAATCCCATTAAACCCCATATACTCATCCAGAAGTCTTTTAAAAGACCCCAGCGAGTTCGCCTCCACCACCGACGACGGCAGCCGATTCCAATCACTCACTACCCTCTGAGTTGAGAAGAGAAATGATAACTGAGCATTCAGAAATCAATGTCAACCGTTCTGAATCTAGGATGGAGAGTAAATTACTGAGCAAGCAGCTGAAAATATTCCAGACAGTGTCTGGACGATGACATAGAGACATACTTGGGACTTGGTTGTTGGGTTCCAAATAAATAATGCCAAGTGAGGCCAAGTGATATAAGTCCTTGCACACTTTCCGCAGCCTTGGTCCTTATGCACATCAGAGACCAATAAATATTTTGGGACCTCTTCCAGAGGTTTTCTTGAGGGCTGTTTTAGTGGATAATTTTTGAAGGTCATCTTTTTGTTTTGCACTCATCCCATTATTAGTGGATGCAGTCACATAGTAATATTACCATCCTAATCTACGTTATAATATCGGGTACTGCAAACTACACAGAAATAGCGTTAGAGACACCAGTACTCCCAATACTCCCTGTGTTAAGTTCTAAACCACAGCACACAAGAATACCTTTCATTTCCTGAATACCAATGTGTTTAAATTGGCGTGAGATGATAAGCAGAAGTTAGCAAAATTTGTATTTTTTTCTGAAATAATAAACACACAGACTTCAACACGAATTAGCCACCCAAAGCATGTCTCTCCTACTATAGAACATAGAACATAGAACACAGAACATAGAACACTACAGCGCAGAACAGGCCCTTCGGCCCACGATGTTGCGCGACCAGTTAAAAAACAATGACCCACTAACCTAAACCAATCCCTTTTCATCCATAAACCTATCCACGGATCCCTTAAACGCCCCCAAACTAGGCGCATTTACAACTGCAGCAGGCAGGACATTCCAATCCCTCACCACCCTCTGGGTAAAGAACCTACCCCTGACATCCGTCCTATAACTACCCCCCCTTAATTTAAAGCCATGCCCCCTCATGCTAGCTTTCTCCATCAGAGGAAAAAGGCTATCACTGTCCACCCTATCTAAACCTCTAATCATCTTATATGTCTCAATAAGATCCCCTCTTAGCCGCCTTCTTTCCAGCGAAAACAACCCCAAATCCCTCAGTCTCTCCTCATAGGACCTCCCCTCCATACCAGGCAACATCCTGGTAAACCTCCTCTGCACCCTCTCCAAAGCCTCCACATCCTTCCTGTAATGTGGGGACCAGAACTGCACACAGTACTCCAAGTGTGGCCGCACCAGAGTTGTGTACAGTTGCAACATGACGCTGCGACTCCTAAATTCAATCCCCCTACCAATAAACACCAAGACACCGTATGCCTTCTTAACAACCTTATCTACTTGATTCCCAACTTTCAGGGATCTATGTACACATACACCTAGATCCCTCTGCTCATCCACACGATTCAAAGTCCTCCCGTTAGCTCTATACTCCAAACATCTGTTATTCCTACCAAAGTGAATTACCTCACACTTCTCCGCATTAAACTCCATCCGCCACCTCTCGACCCAGCTCTGCAACCTGTCTAAGTCTTCCTGCAAACTATGACACCCTTCCTCACGATGGTAAGATTAAAGCTAATGTGTTTCATCTCAGATTCACAAAGCTGGAAGATTATAACCAGGAAAAATGTAATGCAGCACATATCACAATTATATATTTGAATTGAAGAACTTACACAGTATTCATCGCAAAAGCAACTGCTAGTTTTCGCTCCCTTAAGCATCTTTTGACTGCATGTAATTTTACCCCAGATAGTCCACATCATTTTCCAAATATGTCTTGCTTCATTCACAGCTGATTACTTCAAATGACGGTTTTGGAAAACTGTCATCTCTATTTTAATGCTACTTCGCCAAACCTTGCAGAATCTCTCTCCCAACCTCAGCCCAGACCAGCGGAAAACCCAGGAATGGTGGTGTGCTGCCAGCGGGCCTGGATAATCTGGCCAGAGAATTCTGACCACATTTTAAAAAAAGAACGATGAAAGGTCTAGGACTTGATGGATGGACTGTCCATGAGCAACTAACCTATATACCATCTGCTCCACCTGCCAATCCGCCATTAAGATGTCAAATATGATTGCATAAAGGTTCATGGCGTCAGTGAAAGATATTGGTATAGGTAGGAAATTTTCTGCTTCTCAAACAGATTTTTTTCCTCTGGTTAGCAAGATATAATGATTAGTGAACCAAAGGGATCAGTGCTTAGCTCGCAATGTTTTGCAATTGCTATAAATTTGGATGACTGTGGGAGGTGTGGTTGCTAAATTTGCTCCTGGGAGCTGTGTAAGAACTGAAGATGTCACAGAGGAATATATATGGGTTAAGTGACTGGGCAAATACTTGCTAAAGAGAGTGCAATGTAAACAAACGTAAAATGATTAAAGTTAACAGAAAAAGATTCTTTAAATATTGAGAAATTTCAGAGCTCTGAAACACAGAATGATCTCGGTGTGTAGGTGCATGAAATCCAAGTGTCTTGTATGCAATGGTACCAAATAATTAGGAAAGCTAAAATAATACAATTGCTTGCTACAATGAGAAATTATTACAAGTGTTCAGACAGTATCCTTCAGTTATACATAGCATCGTTGAGGCCAGACCTGATGCACACTCATTTGTGATTTCCTTATATAAAGAATGATACAAATACGTTGGAAGAAGTTTAAAAAAGCTTTGCAAGACTGAAACCAGGAATAAGGAGGTTGGCTTTGGAAGAACTAATGAACAGTCTAGGCTTGTATCAATCTGAACTCAGAAGAGTAAAAGGCAACTTGAGTAAAACATGTAAAATTCCTTAAGGATATTGACAGTGTGGGCAGCCTTTTTCCTTCAATGGGAGAACCTAGAAGGAGGAGTCACTGTTAAAAAAACAGCTACAGCACCCATTTGTAAAAGAAATCAATGGCCTTTTTCTTCTCTTCAAGGGGGTCGCGAGTCTTTGGAACTCCTCCTGAAAACACACTTGGAGAAAAATATTTGAATATTTTTAAGTCACACATCGGTAGATTTGTCATAAGCAAAGAAGGTAAAAGTTTGCAGAGTAGATAGACAAATGAGGTTAAGTTAAGAATTTGATCTGCCTTGATGTTACCCCATCTCTGAGGAAATACAATTCAACTCTGTGGCCTGCTGCAGTCTGTTTTAACCTTTATACGGTGGACAAATAACTACGAGTAGACGTCTTGTTAGTACAACCAATATTTATTTAAACTCACACAATCAATAATCACCCATCCGACCAACAATAAGTTAGCTTACAGAAAATACTAGAATTCAAGTCCAATACAAGACCTTGACTTAAATTTGCGTGACTGGCAAGTACCCTAGCAGATATTGACTTCTATCTGTGTGCTGGTCTCAGTAGTCGTCTGCGTAGTCTGGTCCTTTGGTCTGGTCTGGCACTCTGGCTCTGGTTTTCCATCCTTCTTGGGTGTGGTGGCTCTCCTTGTGCTGGTTGTCGTTGGCTGTGGTCACCATTGTTGTAGCTCGTTCATGGGATCAGAGAGAGAGAGAGATTCCTGGTTGCACAGCACCCTTTATACCCCGTTTGGTTTCATGCCCCATTTTGGCCATTGCCAATCAATTGATCAGGACTTGATCCCCCTGATCGATAAGAGTTCAATCAGGTGTTACCACACTGATCTCTGCGTATATCCCCAACAGTCATGTCTGGAGGTGCTGGAGGTGCATACCTCCCTCCTAAATAAGGGTTCATTGTGCCCTTATGTCTGGTACACAACCCAGTGTGACCAGAAAGTTTCTTTCATCCTAGAGATGACTCATTTCCTGTTTATTCACTCGTCAGTGTTGCAGCCTGTTTGTCTGTCTTTAAACTGCAGCCTGTCAGTTTAGTTTCTTGCCCAATTGTCTCAGAGTGCTTTTCAAAACGCCATTTTAGATGGCCCGTTTGGCCACGACTCTAAATATTTCCACATATACGAATAAGCCACCTCTGTGCATTTAGTGCTCTGGCACAACAGTAGCCCTCTCAAAGCAATTGAGTTTGAAACATAGCCACTGCTTTAATGTAATAATGTGGCAGTGAAAATGTGGAGAACAATTTTCCACAAACAGCAAATGATTACAGGTTAGTCTCTTTTGTGTGATGTTGATTTAAGGATAAATATCAGTGTGGGAAGAGGGTGGGGTCGAGGAGCTGTGATAACGTGTGTTGCCTGTTTGATTATCTCAGAACTATTACATGGAACATTTTATGATGTGGAGTTGCCGGCATTGGAATGGGGTAGGCACAGTAAGTAGCCTCACAACTCCAGGTTAAAGTCCACCAGGTTCATTTGTTAGCACGAGCGTTTGGAGCATTGCCCCTTCGTCAGATGAGTGAAGGAGCAATGCTCTGAAAGCTCGTGCTACCAAATAAACCTGTCGGACTTTAAGTAGCCTCACAACACCAGGTTAATGGGACATTTTACCTCAGACAAATGGGATCTTGGTTTAAGGTTCTATCTCAAATCTGACAGTGCATTCTACCTTTAGTCCTGCACTGGACTGTAAGCCCCGTTTTCTGTGTTCAAGATTTGGCATTGTACTCAACAAGGAAATGTCTGGATCAGAGTGGAGAGTGCTGCCAACTTGATGCATATCAGCATGGGTCTTGTAATGCTATCATGAAATGTCGCCATTGAAATTGCACACTACAACCATATTGTACCATCGTCACCTGGACACGGGAGCACAGAATCCCTGCAGGAGGAGGCCATGAGGTTCTTCCAACCTTCTCCGACAACATTCCCAACCAGGTCCTATCCCTGTAACCCCACGTATCTGCTAATCTTCCTTACACTCAGGGGTAATTTAGCATGGCCAATCAACCTAACCTGGGACAAATGGAAGTGCAAATGATACAGAGATGGCAGAACGCTGCATTGCAGATTTTACCAATTAGGAAACGCTCATTATTGATTTCAGTATATTTTAAATGGATGCTCACTTGCCTGTTTGGGGCATGGAGATATCTTTGAAATGGCAGCAAATTCACTTCCCATTTCTTGTGTTTCATCACCAGAGAATGGGGGGAACAATTTTTAAACCGACTGTGAGATTGACCAAAAATGCATTTATATGTACGTGCAACATTAACAAAGTAATGTTTGTCAAGGTTTTTGAGGTGCCCCTACAGACCCCCTTCTGAATGTTTTCTTGTTTAACGCTGAAATGGACAACTGTTTGCATCCAAAGAGAAGAGGTTGACAGTGGGATCATTCATTTGCATCAATTGGATGATCCATCATAAAAAAAGATGAGGAAGCCGGAGATGGAAAAAGAGGCAAACATCAAATTAAGGAAGCAGGAAGCAGTGTGATGAAGCCATAAAATGCGGCACTCACAGCTATTCATTAATCACTATGAACGACACGAAACGGCTCTGAGAATATTTGCAGGCAAAAAGTGAAATCCCCGTGTGATTTCCAGGGTTTAGAATTTCCACAACTAACCAGTCAAGTCAAGAACGTACCATTTTGCCACGTCAAGACATGATTGATAGTGGGCAACTAAAGAAATGGCGTACTGTGGAAGAGTCAGCATAAATATCGCTAAAAATAATGGAGGGAGAAACAAGGAGCTCAACTCAAAAAACATGGCTATATTGCGAGAGCTTCGGGTCACAAGAAATAGGAACAAGGGTAGGTGTTTGCACCTGTTCTGTAATTGAATATGGTCAGAGCTGATCTACCAGTCATTAGGTCCAGTTTCCTGCCTTCCCTCAACAACGCTTAGGTCTCTTTTTGGTTAAAAACCTATCGATCTCTGTTTTGAATTTTTTCTAATTCTCATCCTGCACAGCCTTGTTTGCAACCATCGTCAACTGGAACTGTTAAAACATTTCAACCGCCTTCTGAAATCTCTCATCACAAATACTCTTCCGCAGTAAATTTCATTATTTACATGCAGTCATGAAGTGCCATTAATGGTCTGAATCCGTTGGATGCAGCAAAGCCCATCAGCCGTGGCAACATCCCAGATATAGTGCTCTATATCCAGCTGACTATGGAATTAAGGTTCTCCATTGATGCTGAAGCATATTAGTCATCTACCTGGCAACAAGACGGCACGGTAACGCAGTGGGTCACTGTGTGAAGTTTGCGAGTTCTCCCCTTGTCTGTGTAAGTTTCATCTGGGTGTTCTGGTTTCCTCCCAGAGTCCAAAGATGTGCAGGTTAGGTGCATTGGCCATGCCTCTTAGGGTCCAGGGATGTGTAGGTTAGAGGGATTAGTGGGTTAAATACATGGGGTTAAGGGATATGGCCTACGTGGGATTGTTGTTGGTGCAGACTCAATGGTCTGCATGGTCTCCTTCTGCACTATAGAGTTTCTATGATTTTATGAACAGAGAAAATTGTCCAGTTGTTCACAAACCAGAGGAACATTCGTTCAGCCAAATAAAACCCGTTGGGTCAACTGCTAAAAATCAATAAAGAGATGGAGCATGTTGATCATTGTGTTATAGACTGGAGGTCAATCAGCAACAACTTTGTACATCGAGGATCTTCTAGGGCTTCCCATGTCATTAAAGATCTTGGGCCAAACATAGACAAAGGAATTAATTTCTGTGTGTATCTGTTCTTGTCCAAGTGCCAACAATTGATCAATTATGGCATCATGAATCATGAATAAAAGAGAAAGTGATACAAATTAGGACGAAGGTCTCCACTAGTTTTCTCAATTAGACTGACACCCTGCTTAGCACAAAGAAAGGTGTTTTCACTGTTTCAGTCTGGTCAGACTGACCAAGGGCACAGCCACTGAAGGTCCATATCTTATTTCTCTTAGCCAAAAATTGCTCAGCTGTTGCATCAATGATTTTCCATCGTCATAAAGTCAGAAAAGGTGATGTACACTGTGGATTCCAAAGTGTTCAGTTCCATTCGTAACAAGTTGCAGAACAAACATTGTGTCTGTGCCTCTAACATGCCAAGGACAATATGCTTGATTGGATTGGGAACTGGCAAACAACATTCGTGATAAATAACTGTTAGTCAATAAAGAGCCTAATGATAGAGGCCCCAACAACCAACCATGGAAATTCCTTCTTCAACATCAACGTGAAACCCAAAAGAGCAATGTAAATAATGCAGCTACAAGAAGCTGGGCATTATGCACTGAATAGCACATGATCCACCTCCAAAAGGTCTTTAAACCAGAGTGACAAATTATGAGTGTGATAGGTTCTCTGTTATCTGTTGGGTAACAAATTGTCCCTATATTGGATCTCCCTGATCCTCGCACATTAGGCGTAGACTAAAATCATGAATAGGTCACTGAGACAACGGGACGGCGGCGCGGGCTCGTTGGGCCGAAGGGCCTGTTTCCCGTGCTGTGTTGTTCTTTGTTATCTCACATCAATACGAAAAGTGTTCTCAAGTCTGACGCACTGCAGCTCTAAGGACATTTTATAAATGGACAACCATTGCAGACAGGCAGTCAGTTTTTCTGACCACCTGCCTACAACACCAGTGCACAATGAGGTCAATATGTGCAGCTACTCATCAAGGCTTCTTTGGCACCACCCTCTAACGTAGTAATTTTAATTAGTTCTAAGCACACAGATAGAAAGTGCATGGGTATACAACACCATGCAATTGCCCGTAGCAGACAGCCCACCCTGAATTTAATCAATGAATAGGGAAATTGTGGATGTCATTTCCTTTTCCTTTATTGTTCATGCATGTGATGTTAGCATCATTGTCTTGGTCAGCATATACTATCCCTCCTTAATTGTCCTTGAGAGATCTCATGCCCTTTAGAACACATACGCATGGGAGCACTTCTGGAAGACATCATTTAAAACAAGACCAGCAGAAATTGGAAGCCTAATCTTTGATTTCAATATTAGCTGATTGTCAATATATAGGAAATTATTCAAATTAGTGAATTGGCTGCCTTTTGGGAGTTACCAGGAACAGCTGCTTCCTGAGAGGCCGTGGCATGTCAATGATCTGACAACAATGGCTACTTGTACCGCCAGACAGGCGTCATGTCCCATTGTACAAAGTGAGTGACAGTTCAAGAATGGACACAGATCAATGGTAATGTATGTTATAACCTTTCTAAACTTAATCATGTGCAACCCTGATACACGATGTGCAGCTGGGGAGAGAACATAGCGTACAGCAAAAGTAATGGAACAGAATTAACTGATATTCTGGCAATAAAACAAAACACAGCCACGAGTGTCCCAAATGTACCAGAGGCGGATATTTGATGATACAAGGAACAAAGAACAAACAAAATTACAAAACAGGAACAAAACTTTTGGCCCTCCAAGTCCTTGTCGACCATGATCCCTTACCTAAACTATGAAATAACTTCTGTACTGACTTGGTCAATATCACTCTATTCCCTCCCTATTCATGTACCCATCAGATGCCTTTTAGAAGTTGCTAAAATGTCTGCTTCCACTGCCTCGTCTGGCAGCATATTACAGCCACCCACCACTCTCTATGTAAAAGTCTTCCCAGAAAGTCTCTCTTAAACTGTTCCGCTCTCATTTTGAAGCTGTGTGCCCTTGTAATTAGCACTTTCGCCCTGGGAACAGCCTGACTATCCACCCTGCCTATGCTTCTCATAATTTTTACACCTCTATCAGGTCTCCCTGCAGCCTCTGTCCTTTCAGTGAAAACAGTCCTACTTTATTCAAACTCTCCTCATAATTCACACCATCCGGACCAAGCAACATCCTGATGAGCCTTTGCTGCACTCTATCCAAAGCTTCTACTTCCTTCTGGTAGTGAGATAACCAGAACTGCGCGCAGTACTCCAAGTGTGGCCTCACCAAGGTTTTATGTAGCTGCAACAGGATTTCCTAAAGCTTGTACTCAATTCCCTAACTAATGAAGGAAAACATACCAAATGCTGTCTTAATCATCTTGGCCACCTGCATTGACACTTATAGGGAACTATGGGCCTGTATGCTCAGATGTCTCCGTATGTTAATGTTCCTAAAGGTATAATTCACACCCAGATTTGATCCTCCAAAATGCACTGACTCACATTTATGCAAATTAAACTTCATCCACCATTTCTGTGCCAAATATTCCAATCTAGCTATATGCTGCCATATCATCCGACAATCCCTAGCACTATCAGCAAGTCCACCAATCTTTGTGTAATGCACAAACTTACTGACCAGAGCATCCACATTTTCTTCCAGATCATCTGCATATGCTACCAGCAACTGAGGTCCCAGTACTGTTCCCTGTGGAATACCACTAGATACAGATACCACCGCTAGTCTCTGTCTCCTTTGACCAAGCCAATCTTGTATCCATCAAGCCAGCCCACACCAAATCACATGTGATTTTAGCTTTTGTGCCAGTTTGCCATGTGGGACATTGATAGGAAAAAGATTGCCCTATGAAATAGTTAGCACCTAATTTAATCTTACTTGGCCAGAATGAGAATTGCCATGAATGTTTTAACATTGCTAAACTTTTAGAGGTAAAACTTGTGAAAGATAAAACATAGGATATCAAAGAAGCATATCCAGGAACGAGCTCATTATCACATGCCCAAAATCTGTAAAGTGCATTTTCAGACCCTGTCCATGTGATAATCGGATGGAAGGCAACAGTGTTGAAGGAATAGTGATCAATGTTTAACATACAGTATTTGGGAGGTGATGGTGTCCATGATATTTAAATTCTCTTGTCCTTAATGGTGCAATTGATGGGAAGGCTGGTGCATGCTTGTTTTTTGACTAAAGCCTAATCTATGAATCAGTTGGCATACAGTCAAGATGAACCAACATCGTTGCATTTGAGAGAATATCGTTCCATTTTAAAAAGCAATCAAATTGTGTAACACAAAATATCTAACCGCTCTGTCTGCACTGAAACATTGCTCGAGCTGTTCAATACTACCCAATCAGCTGCTCATGTCTCATAACTTTCTAAATGTGCCTTTTCAGTGTGTATTCAATTATCTTTCAAATTGGAACCTAATATGCTTCCACCATGCATTCTTCAAATACCCAACAAATCTCTATGTAAAAATAATGAATTGTGATACCATAACTTTCCCATTGTGAATCACCCCAATTAGTTTTGCACTCATTTTGATATATTCAGAAAAAAATTCGTTCCTTCTGGTACTGGGGAAATGATCATTATTTTGAATGACAATGTGAAATCTCCTCTTTTCATTGAGGAGAAGAATCCATTTTGCTAACTGATCCACGATGGGACGGCGGCGCGGGCTCGTTGGGCCGAAGGGCCTGTTTCCCGTGCTGTGTTGTTCTTTGTTCTTTGTATCTAAGTCACACCTCCTTAATTCCAGCAAGCGAAAGCTAAGGAAAGTGAATATTCTACAATTAATGATGCCTATTTTTGTAAGAAATAAGATCAGTATGGATACAGCAATTAATAACGAGTCAGTGTAATCTACTTGATTTTGCAAGAAACAACATAACTGTTGCACCACGTACCTCTGTTCTCCCATGCCCAAGGCACATGCAAAACCATTTCTGATTTCCGATTACATTGTTGTTAAGAGCCATTGAATCCAAGTGAATGTTTCTTCTCCAAAACAGGTAATCCTTCTGTGGAGAGGCACATGCCAGCAGTTGGATTCAAGGATTTAATTATTTTGATTGAACAAATTATGAATTTTGAGGGTTATGTGGGCATGCATGCACCAAACGGACTGCAGCGATTCTAGAAGGCAGTCCAAGAGCAAATAGGGATCGGCACCAAATGCTAACCTCCGCAGCAATACTCAGATCCTCATGAATCAATTAAAAACGTGTCCAAAATGTGATTGCAAATGCAGATAGGAGCCCAATCAGCTCAATTACATAGTTTAAGAATGCAAACACGTTTTGCCTTCAATTCCACAATATATAATACATTCATGAAGGATTCCCACATGCCCAGCAGTCTCAAAATACGCGGTGTATTCCTGGAGCTAGCATGGCATGGTTAATATTTGAGCGAGACTGATGTACCTAAGTAATTGGTACCACTGATTCCTGTTCCTGAAAAACTGGGATTCAAATTCCCAAAGGCTACAATATAATATTGCCTAAAATAAAAATAGTCCAATGTGGGAGGAGCCTTTCAATTTGAAAATTGTTTGTGATCATGAGACAGTGATTTGCAGAATAATCTCAGATTAGCAGGCTTGATGTGTTTTGAGAAAGACCAACCCAAAAATGCAAACTGTTCTGAAAGTACAGGTGATATAACTGGCCTGACTTTTAAACACACGGTGGAAATTCCCCTTGTCAGGAGGAAATGAGTCTATAATCAGGGGAAATAGATTTAAAGTAGGGGTTAGGAAATTGAAAGTGACGTTGAGGAAAAACCTTTTCATCCGGCAGACTGTGAGAATGTGTAACTCTCTGCTGGAAAGGATGGGCGAGCCTGAAACTCTTGTATCGCTTAGGAAATAATTCAGTATTCTGCTGTGCCATTCAACCTACAAGGGGATGGACCAAGCACTGGAAATGGGATTCATGGGGTAAAACCTTTATGGGCCAGTGTGGTTACAATGGGTCGAATGGGCTTCCTTTTGCGTTTTAAATATAATGAATCTATGAATATTTTTTGCATTTCTATCAAATGTTTATTTCCCAGCACAATACTGTTTTACTTATCACAATTAACTTTGATGTGACAAATTATTAAATGTATTCTGGAAATTCAAGTACTGAACATCCACCAGTTCCTTTTGATCCAAAGCATATTTCACTCATTCAAAACACTAGAACTAGCCAAAAGTTCCACATTGAAATCCAACGCAGGGCTTGATGGCCAAGGAAGGTCCGTTCTTAATACGGCCGACGGGTTGGTTATCAAACTAGCAAATCATTCCAACACATGCCAATGACTATGCAATGCGATTGAGAGAAACTCGTGGTCAGCTGTGTTGATGTAGAATGGCACCATTCAAATAAGTTTGTGGCGATCGGCTAGCAAAAGAAAAAGTAGTTGCGAAAACAAAAAAAATCTGGTACACCAATAAGACCGAGAAGAGAAACGAACTACACTCCTGTCACTGGGTCCGGTGGTTGAGGTTCCTCCACAAGAGACCCTGCCATTCAATAAGATCATGGCTGATCTGTCATGGCTCAGTTCCACATTCCCACCTTCTCCCCATAACCCTCTCTTATCAAAAACCCATCAACCCGCGTCTTAAAAATATTTAGCGAGGCAGCCTCCACCACTTCAACGGGCAGAGAATTCCAGAGATTCACCACCCTTTGAGTGAAGAAGTTCCTCCTCAACTCCGTTCTAAACCGCCCCCCCCTTTATTTTGAGGCTGTGCCCCCTAGTCCTACTGTCCTTTCTGAGCGGGAAGAGTCTCTCCACCTTCATCACTTTCATCACTGTCAGGAACTGGGCTCCTGCCCAAGTGCAGAACTTTGTGGTCAGACAGATACAATATATCTAAATCAAATTGCCAACATTACATGAAGCAGAACAGAAACGCCCCAGAATATATTAAGACAAACTTAGTCCCTGCCAGTTTGTGTGAATATAAATGCAGTCAGTCAGATTCAGAAGTATTCCACTTCAGCTGCCTGTTCCTGAACCAGAGGCAGGATGAGGAAGATAGAGAGAGCAATGTTTCTGATGATGTCTCTTTTGGTGATGGCTCATTTCATCACTGCCCAATCCAAAATCAACAGAAGAGGTGCCAGGCTTCTACATCCATTAATTTATCATGTCTTTCAGCTTCCATTGTACAGTTTTATTTCCTAACGGTTGTCTTTTCTGTAAATCTAATATTTTATTGCCTTTTTGGTTATCATTTTACTGTATGTGACATTGGATCTTTCTGCTCCCGCCCTTTCCAGTCCCTAATTTCCCTCAGAGAAGATGACTGTGAACAGATTTCTTGAACCGCTACAGCTCGTCTGGTGTGTGTACAAACAGTACGTTTATACAGGGGTTTGCTGGAATTTTACTTTCCCAAGAGATTGAAAGGTAATGTATTTCAGAGTCCAGAGGGTGAATGGCTTGGACAGGAACTTGTAGATTGTAGGGTTTCAATGTGCCTACTGCTGTTGTCCTTCTATTTGGTATCATGCTGTTCCACAGGAGCATTGATGCTGCCGTGAATCGTGTATCTAACATAGGGTCAGCATGCATCAGTGTTGGAGGGAGTATTTATTTTTAATTACAGTTTTTTAAGAGGGCCAATTTTCTTGACGAAGCCGAGTTTAATGAATCGAAGTCATTAAATCGAAGATTTAACTTAGAATATATACTGTTATATTGCTGAATTGTGCCTTAAAATTGGTGGACAACCTTTGAGGAGTCAGGAAGTAGTTGCTCACCTCAGAATTGCTGTGATGGCCGTTGTATTTTCAAGACCTGGTACAGTTCAATTTTTCTTCCTGAATTTACAAGCAACTTCCTTTGTGCATTATCTGTTTCCAATAAATTCATAGGTTTCCCGTCACCACGCACTCGGGCGAACTGTTTAATTGTTAGTATCTGCCTCAGATGGACAATCGAGTAGAAAAGCTGTCAATATCTCTCTCTCTCGCAATCAAAATTATCAGCATACTGCATCCAGTTCAATCTCTTTTGTGGGCCTTTGCTGTGATTAGAATAAACTGCAGCCTGACCTGTATCAACGTTCCGGATCTTCAGAAACAATCCGATGGCTGTGAATCACTTTGTGCACTCTGTTACGGGAAAAGATCTGCACAACAGTCTGAACTTTACTTCCCGTGTCACCAGTCTCATGTGGCGAATGTGATGGAGAAATCCTCAGCAAATCCACTGGCCAGGCGCTAGTGAGGAGGGTGGAAAGCAGCCATTCTTTTCATTGAAACCGACAGATTTTCAATGTTGTTAAGCTTCAATCCAGCAAGACTGGAAAACTCCACTTTGGGTTTATGCATCATTCGCCTTCCAAAGGTATGTCATCTATTAATTATTCTTTCTTGTTTTTCAGCGACAGTTGCAGAGATCTGCGTTCAGGATTATGGAGAATGTCGTGTTGGCACCTGTCAATCAGGCGAGCATGTGGTAAGGGGAATGGATTGCGCCCCGGGACAACCATGTTGCAGGCAGGATCCAAGAATGCTCACCTAAGGGATTTCTAGCAGCCCGAGCTCTCAAAACTTTCGCTGAATTTACCCCTGTTTCCTGAGAAACAGTCGCTATCAGAATGCTTTGGTCCTGCAACTCTTGATCCTGTAATGCTGCTGTCTGAATAATGGGTTGTAATCAGAAATAAACCTTTCTGCATTGATCACTGTTTCATATCAGTGTTTTGTTTGTCTTGCGAACCAGTGGATTCCCAAACAAGGTGCTCAGGTTAAAATGAGACCGGGAGACTATTTGGGAATTGGAGGGAGAGCGAGGGATGAGGAGGGGAAGGACTGCAGAGAGTCTCAGTGAAGGACGAAACGAAGACATGGATTTCAAATTATCAGCGTTCCAAAATTTCAATGTATATCTGATGGTGACTTGTCCAGTCTGATTGGACTCAGAAGTCTCACAACATCAGGTTAAAGTACAACCAGTTGATGTGACAGTAATGCCACCGGCTTTCGGAAATGTTGTTCCTTCGTCAGGTTCCACACACCTTTCACATACCTGACGGAGATGATTAACAGATACTTCACTGTCACTGTATCAAAATCATGCACCACCCACTCCCTGCTCCAAGCAATACTGTGGATGCACCTGTAGCCGATCAAAAAGATGACACACCCGGAATTTTCCAAGGGTAATTCGTGGTTAGCTGTGAAACCATTTCTGTTAAGCTGTCCTGCACTGTTTCCGATGTGTTCACAACCTGTGCAGTGTGCCACCCAGAACTGTACACAGCTTGAACTCTGAAAAAGCTGAACTCTAAAAATATTCATAATGCTCATTCTCTGGATCGGGAATTGTTGTGTTTGCAATTGGAATCAAACAACTGTGTAACATCAAAGCTTAGGAATTTTCCACAGTGAAAATATTTAAAAAAAATAATTTATAGGGTGGCACAGTGATTAACACTGCAGAGTGGAGTTTGCTCGTTCTCCCTGTGTCTTCATGGGTTTCCTCCAGGTCTTCCGGTTTCCTCCCATTGTCCAAAGATGTGCGGGTTAGGTACATTGGCCATGCTAAATTGCCCCTTAGTGTCCTGGGATGCATAGGTAAGAGGGATTAGTGGGGTATATATGTGGTGCTATGGGGTATATATGTGGTGCTAAGGGCCTAGGTGCGATTGTTGTCGATGCAGACTCGATGGGCTGAATGCCTCCTTCTGCCCTGTAGGGTTTCTATGATTCCATGATCATTTTTGGGTATGCTTCTGGATCAGTACTGTTCTTCATATACCCTCCTCTCCTGAATGTCCATTTTTCACACTGAAATAGTGACGAGGGAGTGGAGTCAACAAGTTAGGATATGTTCATTAACACTCATAAAAATCATGTCACTTATTGATCAGATAGCATCAACACTGCATTCAACATTGTGTGCTGTCCAAAATTGCTGACTATGAAATAACTTGATATTATGTAGCTTACAGCACAGAAGCACACAATAATGGAAGTCCACATTCAGAGCAAGATGTCTTTGTCGACTCTTTACCCTATTCATTTCATTCAGTTCTGTTTTTCATCCAGTTTCTCAATGTGCAATGTGCATAATACAGTTTCATCATCTAGTCTTTAAGTTATTTCCAATTCCCTTGAATCGGTATCCTATGTTAGAAATCTATCGGCAATGGAAATGCATTATTTTTATTTATTCAACAAAAGGACTAGTTGAACACCTCTGTTGAAAGTAGTTTTGCCCGTTATAGAACATAGAACATTACAGCGCAGAACAGGCCCTTCGGCCCACGATGTTGCGCCGACCAGTTACAAAAACAATGACCCACTAACCTAAACCAATTCCTTTTTGTCCATAAACCTATCCATGGATCTCTTAAATGCCCCAAAACTAGGCGCATTTACAACTGCAGCAGGCAGGGCATTCCAATCCCTCACCACCCTCTGGGTAAAGAACCTACCCCTGACATCCGTCCTAAAATTGCCACCCCTTAATTTAAAGCCATGCCCCCTCGTGCTAGATTTCTCCATCAGAGGAAAAAGGCTATTACTATCCACCCTATCTAAACCTCTAATCATCTTATATGTTTCAATAAGATCCCCTCGCAGCCTCCTTCTTTCCAGCGAAAACAACCCCAAATCTCTCAGTCTCTCCTCATAGGATCTCCCCTCCATACCAGGCAACATCCTGGTAAACCTCCTCTGCACCTTCTCCAAAGCCTCCACATCCTTCCTGTAATGTGGGGACCAGAACCAGAGTTGTGTTTGTAATTTCACTTAACAGCAGTTGCATGTGTTTGAATTCGGTGAAATACCCCCCAAACCTCTTGACGGCTTGACTTTCTTCCCACATAATCTTGTTCAGCATTGGAGTTTTTGGTTGCTGCCTGACCTGTGTTATTAAAAAGTTTAACATTTGTCCTTGGAGCTATTTTGTTTCTGCCTTTCAAGCTATCAATAACATACGCCCCACAGGCTCAATCCTTATGCTCTCCTAAAAATAAAGGCCATCACCTTGTTTTTTCTTCTCATTCTCAATTACATTTTTCCCTCTGGCTCACCCTCTCCCCACTCACTGACTATATAATTCTGATTGTCATGATTTTATCTCTGGATTTCCCTTAATCTCTCTTTTCCACTCACTAACTCTATATTGTCAGTTTTCTTGTTTTTACTCTTGGGTACCCTTTTCTTGGACATGTTCTCTCCTATGACATTGTTGTCACTTCACCTGCTGTAATCTGTAATTCTCTCTTGATGGCATTCCTCAAAGTCACTCTAACTGAATCAGTAATGTCTGATTTCCTGATTTTATTCATTATCCTCTGATAACTTTTTCCCTCAGGGTTGCTCCATCACCTCTCAATGACCTTGTGCTCTTAAGCATTTATGCTATAGTTTGGTGTCCTATTACTTATAGAGGTCGCCAGCCTCAGCCATGTTTATGTTAAT
This sequence comes from Prionace glauca, assembly GCA_037974335.1. Lineage (NCBI taxonomy): Eukaryota > Metazoa > Chordata > Chondrichthyes > Carcharhiniformes > Carcharhinidae > Prionace > Prionace glauca. Next base: position 99,676,646 of record CM075729.1, on the reverse strand, counting down.
ATTTGGCCTGGATTTATCAGTTTTCCCATAGTAGCTTAATCTCATACTCAGTTTCTCAACGGTCACTCCATAATCATATTGGCCCACCGCATTGCAGAGGAGGTTTCTAAAACAAACTTAAGGTTTGTTGGACTGCAAAGCCATTTTCAAGGAGGCAAGTGTCAAAAAGTGCGTGAAAGTTGGAGAGTTATAGGGACCAAATGAGAGAGATTATAAATGTAATTGTGAGATTACTCATTCATACACTCTCCCACCATTGTCGAGTTCACCACTGTAGGATTCACCATGTACAGGATGCATTGTGGTACCACACAAACATCTCTTGACGGCACCTTTGAAATACACTTGCACAGCAATGATCACCTCACATTAAATAATGCTTCAGTATGCATTAATACCATTAAAGTGGTTCAGTGTCTATCACCGCAATGTTAGCAAAACAATATTTCATGCATCTCTTCACTATGGGAGATATTTGTTTGCTGATTTTTTCTCTTGGTAAATCACTATTCTAACAGTCGTTATTCAGAAAATAAGGTGAACTTCTCGTTTCCTAAAATGCAAACATATGTTGCATTGTAAAACTTCCATTGAAAATCCACTTACAGGCTATCAACCACACTGCGTTACATCTGTTGTCAATTTTCTTGATTTTATTTATTAATCTCTGTTACTCTTTATGCTCAATCTCTTTCCCCACTCTCACTAATTCCATAATGGTACATCTTGAGTATATCTGCCTAGCCAACTGATACCCTCACCCGACAAAGCTGCTCTATCTGTTCTCACTGATGCTATGCCACTAGTTGCCCTGGTATTATTTTTGGCCTCCCGCACTTACCCTCAGATTCACATTCTCACCGTTCATTTTATAGCTACTGACAGCAAGTTTCTCTTCTCCTGTCAGAATATTGAGTACATATGGTATCTTTTTAATTGAGGAATCAAATTTGATATTTTGCCATCAATGAATCATATTAGTGCTTCAAATCTTCCTGATTTAAATCCAGAAATTAAATGCCTTTAGCAAAGAGCCCATCAGTTCAGTTGACCTTAATAAAAATGCTGATTTTGTTTACAAGAATTACCCTTCCTGCTTGGCAATTGGCCGTTCTTCACAGACATTAATTCTACCACAGGCTGTCAGGACACTTTACTGTCATTGACTTTTCCAAGTTATTTTCTAATAACTATTTGGTAAATATATTTATTCAGCCATTTCTGTCTCCCACCATGAACAAATTTTGTAACCAATAGTTCTCTTCTAATCTCAAACATGTTTCATAAAACCATCTCTCATATTTGGGAAATTCAACCACTGCCTTCCAGAAATAAAAACCACAAAACTTATCAAAGTAAAAATGTGTCTGTCTGGTATATGGGATAGACTGTGTGCTACGTTTAAGATTGAAAAATAGTTTTTGAGACTGGAGGATGATTCTTTGGAATTCCATTATTTTCTTCATGATTGAGTGCTCTTTCTCCCCCAAGAGAATGTCATTGTTAATTGAACTCTGAATTAGGAACCAAAACTACAAAAGGTGTTCACTTCAATTATAAGCTAACCACTATTCCTTAACAAACAATGTTTAGGCTCACACTATGTTTCTGTTTTCAATATTAGACATTACACTACAGATATGATGTAAATGCTGGACAGAAGATTAAACAGATATATAATATGTATTAGACAGGCAAAATTGCAGATACAATGAATGATGGTAGAAGATGTGACAGTTCTCCTCAAATGGGAAAAGTACCATAGGATAATTCAAAGAGATGTTCAAAACTATGAAACATTCAGTCAGAGAGAAGAAATGGTTTTCAGTGCTGGCTGACTGCAATCCAAATCAATCAGATTTAAGGCAACTGGCAGTGGAAACTCCCCTACTCCAAGCCTCTCCACCAAACTGAGTTCACTTTGTAAATATCCTTCCTTTTCTCCTCCACAATGATTGCAGGCTGTACTTTCCACAATTCCTCAACAGGATTCTGGCCTCGTCTGACCTACAAGTACTGGCAATGAGCACCTCAAATTAGAAGCAATACATCTTCTCTTGCAATTTTCTTCACTATTGGTTTGAAACTTATTTTAAAAAGCAACCTAAATAGTTTCAAATGTAAAAGTAAATTTTCAATTTTTGCTCCTCTCATTCGAAGTTAGAGTGAGTTACTTCCCTCTTATAGATCGAAGGCAGATTTGTCTCTGTAATTTAGAGAAAATGCCGGTAAAATTACACCAATGCACATCCTGACATCGCTATTGCATGTCATCAAAGCTATATTTTGAATGGTGTCTTTAAATGACACTAAACAACTTGCAGAAATAAATTATATAAATGCTACACATGTAGCTCCTTGTGTGCCAGTGGCTGCGAGATTGCATAAATTTGTTGACGGTCAGGGTATCTCCTAAGCTTTCTGGGATTGTAGTGGCCTTCCTGAGATTTAGTTGAACTGCATTCATCCAGGCAAGTTGAGAGGATTTCTTTATGCTGCCAAACTAAAATCTAATAGATGGTGTACAGCTTTTGTGGGGTCAGACACAACACACACGATTCACAATGAATTACCTGTACCTTTAGCTATAGTGTTTTGGTTGCTTGTTTTAAGTAAGTTTCAAATCAATAGTGACTGAAAAATGCAAAGGAAAACCTGTTGTTTCTTATTTGAGATGTGCATTATTTGTACTTGCATGGCACCAATGCTACTTGCCTCATGTCACCAAGGCCAGAATTCTGTCAAGGAATTGTGGAAAGCACAGCCCACTGTGGAGGAGTTGAGAAGTGTGATGAAAAATGAATGTTTTTCAGAAGATGCCCCCTTTCCTGACTCTCAGATGGATGGTAATTTACTGAGAAAACAGCAGGAAATATTTGCTCCTGCGATAGTGCCTGGAGGACTCCCTATAACCATGCTTTGGGACTGGAAAGCTGGGCTCCAAATAACTTCAAATGCCTATATGTTGCCCAGGCAGTGTATGTCCATGCACATCTTCCCAGGCCTTGATTTACATTCACTTCAGGGACCAATATATTTTTTAAGGTCTCTTCTAGAGATTTTCTAGAGGACTAATTTAATGGATGATTTTTTTGAATGTTACTTTTTAGTTTTGCACTCATCCCTTTATTGAGGATTGCAGTTGCATGCTAATATTGCTATCCTAATTTATAGTGTAATATGATATTGCAATTTACACAGATGCAGCATAAGAGACATTCATCAGTACGCTCAATAATCATCATGCTGCATTAAACTGAAAACTGCTTCACACAAGGAAAGCCTTAATTTCCTGGACACCAGTGTATTTAAATTGGCATGAGGCAATAAGCAGAAGTTAGCATCAATTGTAATTTCCTTATCTCCATGTTTCAGCCTCATTCACCATGAAGTGTTGTAGCATCTCCTACCTATTTCAACCTCCTCCAGTTCCAAAACAGCCTCTCTCCTCTTATGCAGCCTTGTCTCCATATTTCCACTTCATTCTTTTCCCATTTCTTGTATCCTTCACACCCCAATGCCCCATCAATCCACGTGCCTTGCAGCATTTTTTCTAATTTTGGAGTGTGATAGAGAATAGCTTTATAGACACGGAGTAATACAAGACAATTGGCTTAAAACTGGAAGGGTGGCACAAAGATGTGCGACTCTGAGTCAGATGTAATTTTAAAAGGAAATGGATGAAAGGATTAGGATGTTCATCTTTGGGATGGGTTGTCCATGAGCAACTAACTGATTGCATTAAAGTTCATGGTGCAGGCCTAAGATATTGACATGGAGAGAAGATTTTCTGGTTCATGTCAAGTGGAGGGTATGTACATTTTCTCTCCTTTGCACAATATAACATGTGGTGTGAAAGAGAGAGCAATGCCTAACCCTCAACTTTTTATAATTAATATGACTGATTTGGATGACCCTGCAAAGTATGGTTGCTATTATTGCTGATGTGAGTGGTGAAAATACTGAAGCCATCATCAGGATGCTATCAAGAGTAATGGATAGTTTAAGTGGTATTCTGGTTGGCGGTTGGTGACTAGTGGAGTGCCGCAGGGATCGGTGCTGGGGCCTCAACTATTTACCATTTATATAGATGATCTGGAGGAGAAGTCTGAGTGTAGGGTGACAAACTTTGCTGATGACACGCAGATGAGTGGAAAAGCAAATTGCATGCAGGGTGTGAAAAGTCTGCAGAGAGATCTGGATAGGCTGAGCGAGTGGGCGCGGACAGATGGAGTACAATGTTAGCAAGGATGAGGTTATCCACTTTGGCAGAAATAATAGTAGGAAGGATTATTATTTGAAAGGTGAAAAGCTGCAGCATGCTAAGGTGCAGAGGAACCTGGGGGTCCTTGTGCATGAGTCGCAAAAACCCAGTCTGCAGGTGTAGCAGGTGATCAAGAAGGCGAATGGAATGCTGGCCTTTTTAGCGAGGGGGATAGAATATAAAAGCAGGGAGGTCTTGCTGCAACTGTACAGGCACTGGTGAGGCCGCAGCTGGAGTACTGTGTGCAGTTTTGGTCGCCGCACTTGCGGAAGGAAATATTGGCCTTGGAGGGAGTGCAGAGGAGGTTCACTAGGCTGATACTGGAGATGAGGGGGTTGGACTATGAAGAGAGACTAAATAGACTGGGTCTGTACCCACTGGAGTTTAGAAGTATGAGGGGGGATCTTATGCAGACGTATAAGATAATGAAGGGGATTGAGCCAAGGAGCAGAAAGTGGAATCGTTGTGGGTGGAGATTAGGAACAGAAAAGGGAGGAAGACGCTAGTGGGTGTCGTCTATAGGCCCCCGAATAATGATCTGGAGGTGGAGCGGGCAGTTAACGCGCAAATAAGTGCGGCGTGCAGGAATGGGACGGCAGTAGTTATGGGAGATTTCAATCTGCATATTGATTGGTCGACCCATGTTGGACGAGATGGGCTCGAGGAGGAGTTCTTGGAATGCTGCAGGAATAATTTCCTTGAACAGTGTGTGTTGGAGCCGACGAGGGAGCGAGCTATCTTGGATCTGGTGCTATGTAATGAGGCGGGTAGAATTAGGGACCTTGCGGTGAAGGATCCTCTTGGAGAGAGTGATCATTGTATGGTGGGCCTTTGGCCTTGTGGATCCAGAACTGGCTTGCCTGCAGAAGACAGAGAGTGGTTGTGGATGGGTCTTTTTCGGAATGGAGGTCAGTCACCAGTGGGGTGCCCCAGGGATCGGTTCTGGGACCCTTGCTGTTTGTCATTTTCATAAATGACCTGGATGAGGAAGTGGAGGGATGGGTTAGCAAGTTCGCTGATGACACGAAGGTCGGTGGTGTTGTGGATGGTCTGGAAGGATGTCAAAAGTTGCAGCAGGACATAGATAGGATGCAGGAATGGGCGGAGAAGTGGCAGATGGACTTCAACGCGAATAAATGTGTAGTCGTCCATTTCGGCAGAACCAACAGGATGAACGAGTACACTATCAAGGGCAGGAGTCTTAGTAGCGTTGAAGAGCAGAAGGATCTCGGGGTCCGGGTCCACAGGGCTCTTAAATCAGCCTCGCAGGTGGAGGAGGTGGTCAAGAAGGCGTATGGTGTACTGGCCTTCATTAATCGAGGGATTGAGTTTAGGAGTTGGGAGGTAATGCTGCAACTTTACAGGACCCTCGTCAGGCCTCATTTGGAGTACTGTGCGCAGTTCTGGTCGCCTCACTATAGGAAAGACGTAGAAGCTATTGAAAGGGTGCAGAGGAGATTTACAAGGATGTTGTCTGGACTGGGAGGCATGCCTTATGAAGATAGGTTGAGGGAGCTGGGACTCTTTTCCCTGGAGAGGCGAAGGTTGAGAGGCGACCTGATAGAAGTTTATAAAATGTTGAGAGGAATAGATAGGGTGGACTCTCAGAGGCTATTTCCCCGGGTTGAAATGGTCGCTACGAGAGGACACAGATTTAAGGTGCGGGGAGGGAAGTACAGAGGTGATGTTAGGAGTAAGTTTTTCACTCAGAGGGTGGTGAGTGAATGGAATCGGCTGCCGTCATCGGTGGTGGAGGCGAACTCGCTGGGGTCTTTTAAAAGACTTCTGGATGAGTATATGGGGTTTAATGGGATTGGGGGTTATAGATAGGTCTATAGATTGGTGGGGTTGATGTGATCGGCGCAACTCAAGGGCCGAAGGGCCTGTTTGTGCTGTAATGTTCTATGTTCAATGTTAGCAAGTGTGAGGTTATCCACTTTGGCAGAAATAATAGTAGGAGGGATTATTATTTAAAAGGTGAAAAGCTGCAGCATGCTACGGTACAGAGGGACCTGGGAGTCCTTGTGCATGAGTCACAAAAACCCAGTCTGCAGGTGCAGCCGGTGATCAAGAAGGCAAATGGGATGCTGGCCTTTATAGCGAGGGGGATAGAATATAAAAGTAGGGAGGTCTTGCTGCAACTGTACAGGGCACTGGTGAGGCCGCAGCTGGAGTACTGTGTGCAGTTTTGGTTGCCGCACTTGCGGAAGGATATATTGGCCTTGGAGGGAGTGCAGAGGAGGTTCACTAGGCTGATACTGGAGATGAGGGGGTTGAACTGTGAAGAGAGATTAAATAGACTGGGTCTGTACTCATTGGAGTTTAGAAGGATAAGGAGGGATCTTGTAGAGACGTATAAGATAATGAAGGAGATGGATAGGGTAGAGGTAGAGAGATTCTTCCCTCCTCGGAAGGATAGCAGGACTAGAGGGCACAGCCTCAAGGTAAGTGGGGGGCGGCAATTTAGATCAGAGTTGAGGAGGAACTTCTTCACTCAAAGGGTGGTGAATCTCTGGAATTCTCTGCCCGTTGAACTGGTGGAGGCTACCTCCCTAAATATATTTAAGTCACGGGTAGATCAGCCACGATCTTATTGAATGGCGGGGCAGGCTCGAAGGGCTAGATGGCCTACTCCTGCTCCCATTTCTTATGTTCTTATGTACATAAGCTTTATTTTAGTTTGTGAAAAATGTTGCAGGAATAGGATACTTATACGCATTAGCATCAACGAGGAAATATATAAACTGTCTATAAAACACTGGGTAGACTCCAGCCAGGGTATTGAGATGAATTCCGATCACAACAATATCGGGAAAATGTACAATCATAAGAGAGAGTGCACAGGAAATTGAGTAGAAGAATGCCAGGAATGTGGAACTTCATTTACATAAAGAGGCAAAGTATCATTGGAACAGAGAAAGGTTACTGGAGCTTTAATAGAGATATCCTCACCCCCATCCACTCGTTCCCTCAAACAACTGTTTTCCTGCGGCAGAAGAAGATCACCTTTGGTTATCTTTCTGCCTCCAGATCTCTCCTGCTTTTTGTATAGTTCGCATCAGTCTTTATCGATAATACATTGTGGGAGTTTTCACAAGCGGCACCAGAAAATCCCGCTGGCGGGTAAGACTTGGTATTTCAGTGGGAAAAAAAAGTGAAGAGAAACCACTTGAAGTGGCAGAAGATTCCCTAAACAAATGATACAAGTACAAGAGGCGTTGAAAAAAATCCGCTCAAAAACTGATAACACGATGTTAGCTCAAAAGGGTGTTAGAAACAGAACTTCTAAAAGGGAAAAATGTTTTATAAGTTTTATTTGCGTGTCTGATTGTATGTCAATGAGGAACATTGGCAAACGACAGGGAAGATACGAGAATGGGACTGATCTAATCACTTAACGAGCCGACAAATCCCTCATGATCTGCATATTCGCCTTCTGCGCTGCACCATTTCATGATTCCGTGTTGGGGACAAAACTAATTCAGACAACTTTGTTCACAAAGCAAAATGCCTCAGTGCTGTGCTAACGCCTTCAGAAAATGCACTGAGGTCCATTCTGATGACCATAGCTGAACATTTCATAACACTCTGACTCCATTCCTTGGTCCCTTGTGCAGACCTGAAAATACTTTACAATGATTGCCTGGCATCTGGTGTACTATTTGATCTTAAAATGGAAGCTAAAATTGAGGAAAGAAAATCGTAAATCGGTATGTTTTTAACAGTTACTCCTCGTTCTATGGTTTCCACAAGGGGAAACATGCTCTCCACATCCACCCCGTCAAGATCCTTCAGGGTTTTATGTGTTTCACTCAAGTCATCTCAACAATGGAACTTCTTCTTGGATTTCACACAACTATATTAATTCAGCAACGTGTGGTACACATTGAGAAATGCAACAGGAAATGCCTTCTCTCCAGGTGTTGCAGCTGTACTTGCTACAAGGGCAGGCCCGAAAGATGTGCTGATTCGGTGCATTGACCATGCTAAATTCTCCCTCAGTGGATCCGAACAGGTGTCAGAGTGTGGTAACTAGGGGATTTTCAGAATAACTTCATTGCAGTATTAATGTAAGCCTTCTTGTGACATTAATAAATAAACTTTAATCTTTGAAAACAATACCTTGAAGATAAACAGCATGAGTAGGATGTTTTGTGAATTTGAGATGATCTCTGTGCATGCAGAATACTGTTGGTTCCCAGTCAGTGCTGGGTAAGTGAGCTGAATGATCAGAGAAAGTGGAAATGATCCCCACAGATCAATTCAAATCAAGAATAGTTGATTTCTCTTAAAGTGTAATCCCCATCAAACATGATACATCATTTTGAGAGGTGATAAGAAGTTCAAATATTTTGCACTCATCATTATGTGGAAGAGTCTATCAAAGAGTATGATACAATATGAAGGATTTCAACAGCTTCAAGGAATGTACTAATCCCTCAAGATCAGCACTGAATCCAACATTGAGCCCTATCATTTAACACCCCCAAAATGATGCTTGGCGAAATGTTATCCTGACTCAAAACATTAGCTCTATTCTCTCTCTGCAGATGTGGCCAGGCCTGCTGAGATTTTCTAGCTTTTTCCGTTTTTGTTTCTGATTCCAGAATCCGCAGTAATTTGCTTTCATTAAACCTATCTTCTTTGCCACAACTAAACGTGGGGAAAATGAAAATTTTCACTTTGTAGGAATGGGTGGACAATACACATGGGGAAGCAATTATTTTTACTGAAAAGGTAATGAAAGACGTCTGCAATCTACAATTTAGAGTTTAATTGAGAGTAGCAGATGCTGGCAGTTTGACTGTACACCCATTTGGGAACTATATCTGGGATATGTACTTCTGTATGCTGTGGTTATTGAACTCGCATTACTCTTGAAATACTGTGGGGATTAATCGACTACTTTCTGTTTTGGGCATGGCACAGGAACAGGCCCTTTGGCCTTCCAAACGGCACCGACCATGCTGCCCAACTGAAATAAAACACCCGACCCTTCCGGGGACATACAGTTTATTCACATCTTATTCATGTATTTGCCCAGATGCCCCTTAAAAGTCATTATTGTATTTGCTTCCACGACCTCCCCCAGCAAGTTCCAGGCACCCACCACCCTCTGTGTAAAATAATTGCCTCGTACATCTCCTTTCTTCTTCACTTTGTGTCAAACTCTCCCGGGAAACCTGATCAGAATGCAAGAAAATCAAGGGTTACTAAAATAGAAATCATGTCACTTTACAAGTCCTCCCATCTGAAGAAAACATAACATAAGAACATAAGAAATTGGGGCAGGAGTCGGCCATCTGGCCCTTCGAGCCTGCCCCGCCATTCAATAAGATCATGGCTGATCTGTCGTGGCTCATTTCCACTTTCCCGCCCTCTCCCCATAACCCTTAATCCCCTCTCTTATCAAAAACCCATCAACTCATGTCTTAAAAATATTTAGCGAGGCAGCCTCCACCACTTCAACGGGCAGAGAATTCCAGAGATTCACCACCCTTTGAGTGAAGAAGTTCCTCCTCAACTCCATTCTAATCCGCCTCCCCTTTATCTTGAGGCTGTGCCCCCTAGTCCTACTGTCTTTTCTGAGCGGGAAGAGTCTCTCCACCTCTATCCTATCCATCCCATTCATCATCTTATATGTCTCAATGAGATCTCCCCTCATTCTTCTAAACTCTAACGAGTACAAGCCTAGTTTATTCAGCCTCTCCTCATAGCTCAACCCCCTCAACTCCGGCATCAGCCATCTGCACTCCCTCCAAGGCCAAAATATCCTTGCGTAAGTGCAGCGACCAAAACTGCACACAGTACTCCAGCTGCGGCCTCACCAGTGCCCTATACAGCTGCAGCAAGACCTCCCTACTTTTACATTCAATCCCCCTCGCTATGAAGGCCAGCATCCCATTCGCCTTCCTGGCCACCTGCTGCACCTGCAAGCTGGGTTTTTGCGACTCATGCACAAGGACCCCGAGGTCCCTCTGCACCGTCGCCTGCTGCAGTTTTTCGCCACATAAGTAATAGTCCTTCCTACCATTATTCCTACCAAAGTGGACCACCTCACACTTGCCAACATTAAATTCCATTTGCCAGTTCCTGGCCCATTTGCCCAGCCTATCTAGATCCTTCTGCAGACTCTCCACACCCTCCGCGCAATTTGCCGTTCCACCAATCTTGGTTTCTTCAGCAAATTTCGACACCATACACTCGGTTCACTTCTCCAGATCATCTATATAAATGGTAAATAGCTGAGGCCCCAGCACCGACCCCTGGGGCACTCCACTAGTCACCAACCGCCAATCCGAATAGCACCCATTGACCCCCACTCTCTGCCTCCTATTTGACAGCCAATCCTCTATCCACACTCACACCCTACCCCCAACTCCATGCCCCCTTACCTTCTGCAATAACCTCTTGTGAGGTACCTTGTCAAACGCCTTCTGAAAATCAAGAAAAACCACATCCACCGGCTCTCCTCTATCCACCGCCCTAGACACATCCTTATAGAACTCCAATAAATTTGTCAGACACGACTTCCCCTTAACGAAACCGTGCTGCGTCTGCTCTATCAAGCAATTCCTCTCAAGATGCCTCGCTATTTCCTCCTTGATGACAGATTCTAACATTTTACCTACAACAGATGTTAAACTAACCGGTCTATAATTCCCTGCCTTTTGCCTGCCACCCTTCTTAAACAACGGCGTAACATTATAACCTGAGTTGTGCTTAAGGGTGCCGACCTTCTTTCACCCAAGAGAATTTTAACCCAGGGCAACAGTTGGTTTCAATCTACTTCCTCCATAGATAAACTGGTCCCGGATAAAGGGAATGTTGTCATTCATGAAGACATCCAATCTCCTCCAGCCCCCCAGAAAATCCAAACAGAAGATCAAAGTACTCACTGATGGATCCAACCAAAAACTACAATCTTACAAGGCTTGAAAGGCAGTATTTATTTAGGATTAGTCAGCAATTGGATTTTTAAAAATTTTTTATCATAGATCATAGAATTTTTACAATGCATATAAGGAGGCCATTTGGCTCATCAAGCCTGCACTGACAACAATTCCATCCAGGCCTAATCCATAACTCCACGTAGTTATCCTGCTAATCCCCCTGACACTGAGGGGCAATTTAACATGACCAAACCACCTAACCCGTAAATCTTTGGAATATGGAGGGAAGCCAGAGTACCTGGAGGAAACTCATGCAGACACGGAGGAAACATACAAACTCCACACAGACAATCACCCAAAGCTAGAATCGGATCCAGGTCCCTGCACTGTGTGACACCAGTGCTAACCACTGAATTACTCGGGTTTGAGTCGCCCACTTTTAATCACCTGTTTATAAAATTAGGAGAGTGAATCAAGCTGGTGTCAGACATCCTTGACATCTGTGTGTGTCCTCTAATTGCATCTCCTCAGACACTGAAGCAGTCGGTGCTCTCCCGCAGCAAGACCTGGAAAGCCTTCAGGCTGGGCCATTGAATGGCAAGTAACATTTGTGCCGCACAAGTGCCAAGCAATCACCATCTCCAACAAGAAAAAATGTAAACAACGCCACTTGACATTCAATGGCATTATACCACTGTCTCTCACACCAACATCCTAAAGTTCACCATTTACCAAAAACTGAGCACATCAACCATATAAATACTGTGGTCACCAGAATAGGTCAGAGACTGGGAATTGAGCAGAGAGTAACTCATTTCCTGACCCCGCCCCCCCCAAAGCAAGGTACAAGTTAGGAGTGTGGTGGAATACTTTCCACTTGCCTGGATATGTGCAGTTCTGGTGCTCAAGAAACGTGACACCATCGAGGACAAAGTAGCCCACTTGACTGACACCCCATTCACCACCTTAAAAGTTCAGTCTCTCCAACACTGACACATAGTGACAGCAGTGAGTACCACGCTGCAACAACTCATCAAGGCTCCTTTGACAGCACCATCCAAACCCACGATTTCTATCACCTGGAAGAACAAGGGAAGCAGATGTATGGGAACACTATCACCTGTAAGTTCCCCTTCAAGACACACACCATCCTGACTTAACTTGGAACTATATTGCCATTCCCATACTGTTGCTGGGTCAAAATACAAACAGACAAATTAGGAGTAGGACTAGGCTACTCGGCTCCTCTAGTCTGCTCCATCATTCAATAAAATCATGGCCGATCTGACTGTAAACTTGACCTCACATTCCTGTCTCGCCCTAATAATCTTCTGTCTTCTTGCTTATCAAGAATCTGTCTACGTCTTCCTTGAAAATATTCAAAGACTGCTTCCAGTACCTTTTGAGGAAAAGTGTTCTATGACTCACAACCCTCAGTGAAAGAAAATCCCTTCACTTCTCTCATAAATGGGTGAACCCTTATTTTCAAACAGTGACCCCTAGATTTTCACACCACAAGAGGGTACATACTCTCCAAATTCACCCTGTCAAGGCCCCTCAGAATCTTACATGTTCCAATCACGTTGTCTCTTACTCTTCTAAACTCCAGTGAACACAAGCTTAGTTTGTCCAACGTTTCCTCATAAGACAATCTGCCCATTTCTGGTATTAGTCCAGTAAGCCTTTTCTGAACTGTTTCCAACACACTTACATCCTTCCTTCAATAAGGAGACAAATAGTACTCCAGATGTGGTCTCTCAAATGACCTATATAACTGAAGCATAACCTCCCTACTTTTGTATTAAATTCTCATCACAATAGATGATAACATTCTATTAGCTTTCCTAATTACTTGCTATACCTGCGTACTAACCTTTTGCAATTCATGCAGTAAGATATCCAGATCCCTCAACTCTGCAGCTTCTCAATATTTAGATATGTTTCTTTTTTATTCTTTCTTCCAAAATGGATAATTTCAGATTTTCCCAGATTATACTCCAGATTTCCAGATTTTTGCCCATTCACTTAATATATCTACGTCCCTCATGTCCTTTTTCACAACTTACTTTGCTACATAAATTTGCTGATGATACAAAGATATCAACCATACCATTGGCCCTGTCATCAAAATCATTAGTATAAATTGTAAACAGTTGTGGCCCCAACACTGATCCCTGTGGGTACACCACTTGTCACATCCTGCCAACCAAAAAATGGCCCATTTATTCCTATTTTCTGTTTCCTGTTAATTAGCCAATCTTCTAACCATGCCAATGTGTTACTCCCTAAATTATGACTTTTATTTTCTGATAAATTGAGGCATCATCAACCAGAAAAGGGAAAACCAAGTTCCAAATAGCCAATTGGATTGCCTTTGGCATCTCTCTGCCTCTGAAGGATTATATGGGCATTGTCAGCTGCAGGTTATTTCAACAGCTCAGAATGTCTCGAAGAACCAGTCTCAGGATGAACAGAATGTTTGTTTCAGTGTTTTTAACATGCAGCACTGCAGGATTTGGAAGGGAAGTTGATGAGGAGTATGGACCTTCAGGAGTTGATTCTGGGCATTGATTTAGCTCACAATAGAAAGCAACTCGAGGTTAAGCCACTCAATATCTGCAATGCAGTGAACTTTCTGGAACTTTCACATTGTCCAGGCTCAATGCCATCACTGCACACTGCAGGATTTGGAAGGTTACCATGTGTACTCACCGGCTGTTGGCATTTAATACACTGACTTCACTCACTGACTGACTGTGAGGGGGCTGAAGGGGTTTACCTGTCCTCTGCTCAAGGCAAGATTCCCTTTAACACCCCTGCCCCAAAGATACTGATTCATGTCACACAAAAGGTTTGGGAAGCTCAGAAAGACATTGCCAAGCTTAAAGTGAGAGTTCACAGGCAATTGTAGGAGACCGGACTACACTCTCAGCCGACACCCACACTTCCAGCAGGAGCCAGGGAATGGAGTCAGGGTGAAAAACCCTATAGGACTTTTCCTCTTCAGTCCAGAGGCACTGTCATTCCAACTGTGAGAGAGCTCAGAATGAACTGACGTGAGGGAGTGGGGCTGTGTCTCTGAGCACTTGTACGTCTTTGTCTGTTTGCCTATGTGTGAGTGTGTGCATATATTATATCTGTTGATGTGCTGTGTTTGTATAAGTGTGGATTTGTATGTATGTGTATGCACCTATGTCTGTATGCGTTGGTTTATTTATGTATGTGCGTCTGTGATTGTGTGTGTGCATCTCTGTGTCAGTGAGTATATTTGGATGTGTCCACGTTTGTATCAGGATGGGCGTGTGTCTGTGTATTCGTAAGGTCTGGGTGTGCAGGCATGTGTGGGGCAGGGTTGTATCAGTGTGAAGTTTATTTGTTAATCACACATATGGCTTACCTTAACACTGCAATGAAGTTACTGTGAAATTCCCCTAGTCTCCACAATCCGGCACCTGTTCAGGTCTCTGCACCTAACATGTCTTTCAGAATGCAGGAGGAAACAAGAGCACCCGGAGGAAACCCATGCAGATACAGGGAGAACATACAAACTCCACACAGACAGTGACCCAAGCCGGGAATTGAATCCGGGTCCCTGGCACTGTGAAGCAGCAGTCCTAACCACTGTGCCACCTTGCCACCCCGTATTGGTTTGTGTGTGTGTGCAGATATCTCTGGGGGAGTACATCAGTGTGGGTCTGTAAATCCGTGGGGGTGGGTATGAAGGCATGTGCATGTTTGTACATTTCACAACCTCAGGGTATCTTAAGTGCTTTAGAGCCAAATCAGTAATGCTGAAGTATTGGCACCGAAAATGCAGCAGGCGACGTGCACACAGCAAGATTTCACAAACAGCAAGATGATAATAGCCAGGTAATTTGTTTCAATAATGTTGTGGAGGAATAAATATTGGCCAGGACACCAAGAAAAACTCTCCTGTACTTATTCGAATCCTGTCAAGCCATGGGATCTTTAACATCCACTTGATAGGACAAATGGGGCCTTGGTTTAATGTCTCATTTGAAAGACAGCATCTCTGACAATGCAGAACCCTCATAGTACTGCATTGAGAGTGTCAGCCTGGAGCAGGGTCTGAACACACAACCTTCCGACTCTGACCCTCCGAGCTACAGAGGACAAGACACAAGAAAAATAGGATTCAGCTGAAAATAGAAGCAACTGCAGATTCTCAAACAACAGCGAGGTTAATGTCTGTACTCACAGCAAGAGTCAGCAAGAGTCACAGCAACATCAGCAAGAGTCAAGGTTAGTCCTCTCACACTCTTCTCCTGTTCTTAAGATCCATATTGTTAGGACATATTTTTCCACCACTTCTCTGGGGGAAAAAACATTCTGATTCAGAGTGTTGGAGAAATGTTCTAGTCGACCACGTAGGAAAATTGAAGATAAACAGGCACAGCCAACATGGTGTTATGAAAGATGTAATACGTTTAACCAATTTATTTGAGCACTTCAAAGAAGTCGGATGTGCTGCAGATAAAGAAGAAATGGTGGATGTGATATACATGAATTTCCAGAAGTAATTTGATAATGTGCCACATCAAAAGTTCATGACGAGGGATGTACTAATTGATCAAAGATTATTTGCTAAAAGGAAAAGGGAGTAGACATAAATGATTGATATTGTGTTTGGCAAGATGTAAAGAGAAGTATGCCACTGGAATCAATGCTGGGACCTCAACCTTTACAACTTATGTAACTGACTTGGACAAAATTATCAAAGGTACTGCTGTTAAACTTGTTGACTGCAGAAGTACAGGAAGGAAATTACATTGTAGAGATGACATAAGGAAATTCAGGGGTATGGGTATGTTAACTGGGTGGCAAAAATCTGTAAATGAAGCACAATGTGGACATATATGAAATTATCCATTTGGCAGGAATAATGAAACTGAATGGTGTGAGGTGTGCAGAGGAAGCTGGGTATTATAGTGAGGAGTGCGCTGACTGGGGGGTTTTCTCAGTAACTTCATTGCAATGTTAATGTCAGCCTACTTGTGACTAGTAAGTAAAACTTTAACTTTAACGGATTCCATGAAACGTTCGTTTTCAGGATACAACAAATAATAAGGAAAGGTAATAGAAAGGAATCACTGCGAAGGGAAGTAAACACTAAAGTACGTATGTTACACGTCCGTTATACCGGAAATTTGTGAAACCACTTATGAATACGCTATTTTCTCCCATTTAACGAAGGAGATAGAAGTGTCTAAAGCAGTGGAGAGACGGTTTATCAGACTAATTAACTGGAATTGACAGATTGCATTATAAGAGCTGACAGGCTAAGTTTGTATATGCTGGAGATTAGGAGAACAAGAAACGACTCGACCGAAACTTTTAACACCCTGAAATGGCTTCACTGAATTAATGTGGAGTAGATAGCTGTGAAAAAACCTAGAACGAGACGTCACTTTTTAAAAATAAGGGCTCAACCATTTAAGACACAGTCGGACGGATTTTTGACCACTGGAGGCTCACGACTCTTTGCAACTGCTTTCCTGTAAAGGTGGTAAAAGCAGAGTCTTTAAATATTTTAAGGCAGGTGGAGATCCGCCCTTGATAAGCGGGAGTGAATGGTTATCTGTAAATGTGAAAATGTTCTGGTAATTATCAGGTAATACCGAATGACAGAACAGATCTTTGTTGGGGGGTGGAGTTGAGGAGAAATCTTTTCACTCAGAGTCTGTGGGACTCGAGAACTCGCTGCTGGACAGGATGGGTGAATCAGAAATTCTCCTAACTTTTCGGAAGTCATTCGACATTCACTTGCGCTGTTGTAAACCACCGATTTTTATCCCTAATTCGCGTTTCCGTGCACAAATCCGTAACTCTCTGAATCTGGGAGATAAGCATTTGCAACGGGTAGAAGAGGAGTGGAGTTTACTTGACACTTCATGTGGGAAGCAATCCTGAGCAATGTCCGCTACTCACTGGCAATTTGTTGTATCGATTTGCTGCCAAGCAGACAATCTCCTTTTTCATTGCACCATGCAAATGGACTGCCTCAGCCTCATGAAAATCATCTAATTCCAAATCCAGAGGTGTGGACTCGTGGTGACCCACAAGACGTTATCCATTATTTTGTCTTAATCTTTGTAAAGAATGGCGTTCAAAACTTTTGTTGAGTTAGTTTTCTGTGAGCAGATTTCTATTTCAGGTCAATGTTAGTGCTAATGTCAGTTGATAAACTGTACAAGAGCGAGGGATTGAATAGTAATTGATCCAGTGACCCCCCGCATGTGCAGTACCATTCTGAAATAGGGCAGAATGCAAATTTAAATCCTGACTATTACTTGGTTCAATATCTATAACTTGAATGTGGGGAAAACTAACGTTCTTGAGATTCCAGAGTTGGAATAGTATGATGACGCACATATTGAACAATGAAATATAATTTATTATTGAGTTTTAAAGTTTTAAGTGGAGCGTGGTACTATGGAGATGTTTGTATTTTGATATTACAGTCATCCGACAGCAACGCCAAAGGGTCCCATAAATAGGAGCAGTAATGCGCTTGGCCAACTGATCAAGAAAGTAAGGACCCATGGAATCCATGACAAAGTGCCACATTGGATCAAAAAATCGTTGACAGGCAGGAAGCAGAGTTATAGGAGTGTTTCTGTGGCTGAAGTACTTTTTCCAGTGGGGTATCGCAGGATTCGGTGTTAGAATTCTTGCTGTTTGTGGTGTACATTAATAATTTGGACTTAAATGTAGAAGTTATGATCAAATATGTGCCGGTGTGATCGAGAAGTCCGTGGATTCCTCGAAAATTTGTAGTATATTAAATTGTAAGGAGAATGACTACACATGGTTTGCTAATAAAAATAGACTGGTAAAGTAGACAGAGTAGTGGCAAATGAAATTCAACTCGCCAAAGTGTGAGGTAATGCACTTTGAGAAGGCGAACAAACAAAGCATTACACTGTGAATGGTAGAACCCTGGATAGTACTGAAGATCGGAAAGACCTTGGAGTGAATGTGTACAGATCTCTTGTGTTGGCAGGACAGGTGTTAGAAGTCATATGAGATACTTGATTTAATTAGCTGAGACATAGAATACAAGAATGGGATCTGCACTTTCTCCATGTCGGGGGAAATTGATAAAAAGTAGAAAGCTGGAAGGGGAGTTGAGGAGTAATCTTTCCACCCAGAGGCCGGTGGGAGTCCGGAACTCACTGCCAGGAAGAATGGGTGAGTCAGAAACTTGCAACTTTTAGCAAGTAATTCAGTATTCACTAGCGCTGTCATAAACTACAGGGCAATGGACTAAGTGCTTGAACATTGGATTAACGTGGTCAAATCTTTGTTGACCAGCGTGAACAACATGGATCAAATGGCTTCCCTCTGTACTGTAAACCTTTATGAATCTGTGCATACCCTTCAAATTATTATCCCGCCCCCATTCCCCGCCTCCGCCAACACAATTATCTTTTATTTTTCGTAATAACGTTTGATGTGGTGACTTATCAAATGTTTTCTGGAAAACTAAGCACGGTACATCTACCAGTTTCCCGTGGTCCACAGCACCAGAACTAACCAGAAGACCTATATTGAAATCTGCGCCCCCTCTCCCTCCCCTCGCCCCCAGCACAACTCCACGGCTGAGGAATGCTTGGTCTTAACACGACCAACAGGTTGCTTATCAAACTGCCTAATCATTTCAATATACACCAATGGCCATGCAGTAAGATTGGGAGGAACTCATGGGCAGTTCTGTTAATGTGAAATGGCGCTGTTCAACTTAGCTTATGTTAGCTTATCGCCTGTAGCGATAAGCTAACATCCTGTTGCAGAGCGAGGGAAAAAAACAGCGGAAACAGATAAATATTTGCCATGTGCACCGATAAATGCTGGAAGAAAAAGAAAGCAACCTACTCATGCCACAGAGCGCAACATACATCCCTCCCCCTCCTCCAAGTTTTCACACCTCTATTCTGTCTCGGAAACATCAGGGTGATTCCGCATCGAGTCCCACATCCTTGATTACAGAATCATTTTCTTCTCCTGAGATTTTGATGTAACATATCCCTTAATGTATTTTCGAATTAAAAAATAATATGTTTATACTATTTAACAACATGAGATGTTCTGTGAATTTACAACTTTGGTGGATCCAGGCAGGCCAACGCAAAGACAGAATGTTGAAATATGTGCAGATACCTTCAGCTAGATTCATCGAGAAATATATCGCCATATGATGCTTATAAATTGTGTCTGTATACCTGATAGCTCTTATCCTTTCAGCTCACTATGAAGACCTGGAGTCATATCCAAGCACAGAAATCTGTGATCAGAAGGGTAGAATATTTCCATCTGAACCAAATTGCCAGCAGAAAATTCCAGAAACAGAACGGAAACATTCCAGAACAACAGACATTAGAGTCACTCCCAGTTTGTGTGAATATAAATGCAGTGATCACTCAGAGTCAGATTTAGTAGTATTTCACTCCGGTTGTCTATACCTGCACCTGAGGCAGGTGAGGAAGGTGGGGAAAGTATTGTTTCTGATGGTGTGTCTCATGGTGATGTCTCAGTTCATCACTGCCCAATCCGAAATCGACAAGAGAAGTCGACAGGCTTATACATCTATCAACTTATCTTGTTCTTCAGCTCCCATTGTACAGTTTTATTTACTAATTGTGTCCTTCTCTGTAAATCTAATAATTACTTGTATTTTGATATGTTGTTGCATGGATGGACAATTCTGGCTAGTCCCACATTTTTCCAATCCTTAATTTCCCTTGGTGAAGATGGTGATGAGCAGATTTCTTGAACTGCTGTACACTGCATTATGTAGTTACACTAATTTATAGAGGGTGCTGCTGGGGTTTCTGTGAATACTTTTTAATTCCGTAGCGGAAGTTAGGCGAGGGGCTAGTCGGGAAGGGAGAGCGGGGGCTATAAAAAGAAGGCAGTAACAGACAGCAGGCAGCGTCGGTAGCGGGCACTGGAGCTGAGTGAGAGCTTTGGCTCGTTGGGCTTAGGCGAGAGCAGGCTTGGGAGTTGCTGGTTCTATCTTTCCCGTGTTGCATTTCAGTACATATAATTCCAAGGGAGGTCAGGACATGGCAGGGGTTATGGGGAGGCGCTTCAGCTGTGTTAGGTACCACATGTGGGAGTTCCTGGAGGCATCATGTCTCCCAAAGGCCCACATCTGGCTCAGGCGTTTAGAGCTGCAGCGTCTGAGGGCCTGGGTCAGGCAGTTAGAGCTGCGTTTAGAGGATGCCATTTCTGGTCAGGGAGAATGAGGAGTTAATGGCTATGAACCATGGAGCTGGGGGATGGGATGGGTGGGTAACTGTTAGGAGGAGGAAGAGGAAGAAGAAGAATAGTCCTGGTCCAAAGACCACCCCAGTGGCCCCCCAAAAGGCATCAACAGGGGTACAAAAGGAAAGACAGGAGGGCCAGAATGCCTCAGAGGGAAGGAAGGGGGCTGGCAATGAGATAGTGGTGGAGGATGGGAGGTTCAAAGGAATTGACAGGCGGTTCTGTGGGCAAAAGTGTGACCCCAGGATGGTAGTCTGCCTCCCTGGAGCAGGGGTACAGGACGTATCGGAGAGGATAGAGGGAATTTTGAAGGGTGAGGGGACCCAGGCTGAAGTAATTATACACATAGGAGAGAAGGACATAGGAAGGAAGAGCAGGGGGGATGTACGTATGCAATTCAGGGAGTTGGGGGCCAAGCTGAAGAGCAGGGCCTCCAGGGTGGCATTCTCTGGGCTGCTGCCTAGTAACAGTATGGCTAGGAAAAATGAGATCCTGAAGCTGAATGTGTGGCTGACGGATTGGTGCAAGGTAGAGGGCTTTACTTTTGTCGATCACTGGTATTCGTGAGAGAAGGGCACCTGTACAAGCGGGATGGGGAACATTTGAATGGGAGGGGGACAAATATCTTAGCAGGGAGGTTAGCTGGAGTGTTTCGGCAGGGTTTAAACTAATATGGAGGGGGGGTGGGGATGATACTAATAGCTCATTTGGCACTGGGATTGGGAACGAGTTGGGTGACAGGGTAGGTTTGGTTGAAAGGAAAATTATCAGGGGAAAGGAGGATCCGAGTGGGCCTGGAGGGTTAGATTGCGCTTGTTTTAATGCGAGGAGTGTAACAGGTAAAACGGATGAGCTTAGGGCCTTAATGTTCGTGAGGAATTTAGATGTGGTGGCAGTGACGGAGACATAGAACCCTACAGTGCAGAAACAGGCCCTTCGGCCCATCGAGTCTGCACCGAACACAATCCCACCCAGACCCTATCCCCATATCCCTACACATTTACCTGCTAATCCCTCTAACTTACTCATCCCAGGACACTAAGGGGCAATTTTAGCATAGCCAATGAACCTAACCCGCACATCTTTGGACTGTGGGAGGAAACCGGAGCACCCGGAGAAAACCCACGCAGACACGAGGAGAATGTGCAAACTCCACACAGGCAGTGACCCGAGCCGGGAATCGAACCCAGGACCCTGGAGCTGTGAAGCAGCAGTGCTAACCACTGTGTTACCGTGCCGCCCATGGCTAAAGGAAGGGCAGGACTGGCAGCTGAATATTCCTGGGTATAAGTGTTTTAGGTGTGACAGAGGAGGGTTGAAGAGAGGTGGTGGGGTGGTGCTGTTAGTAAAGGAGCACATCACAGCGGTGCAGAGGGAGGATAATATGAAGGAGTTAGGGATTGAGTCACTGTGGGTGGAATTGAGGAATAGAAAGGGAGAGATTACTATGCTAGGGGTGTACTATAGGCCACCCAACAGCCCACGGGCAGTGGAAGAAGGCATTTGTAAAGACATTTTAGATGGGTACAGAAAGAATAGGGTGGTTGTAGTGGGTGACTTTAATCTTCCTGGAGTGGATTGGAAGGTGCCTAGAGCTGGGGGTACGGATGGGGAGGAATTTGTAAAATGTGTGCTGGAAGGGTCCTTGGAGCAGTACCTAGCTAGCCTGACTAGGGAGGGGGCTATACTGGATTTAGTTTTGGGTAATGAGCCGGGGCAGGTGGTTGAGGTTGAGGTAGGCGAACATGTGGCTAACAGTGATCACAAGTCGGTCTACTTTAGGATAAAAATGGAAAGGGATGAGTGCTGTCCGAAGGGGAGGGTGCTGAACTGGGGGAAGGCGAGCTATAGCCGGATTAGGAGGGAGCTGAAGGATACTGATTGGGAGAGGTTGTTCGCAGACAAGTCCATGGTTGGCAAGTGGGAGGCTTTCAAGGGCAAACTTATAATGTTGCAGGAAAGGCACATGTCGGTAAAGAGGAAGGATGGGAAAGGCACGATTAGAGAGCTGTGGATTACAGCGGATATTGAGGACTTGGTCAGGAAGAAGAGAGAGGCATGTGTTGGGTCAAAACAACTGGGAACGGAGAGAGCGCTGGAGGAATATAGAGAGAGTAGGAGGGAGCTCAAAAGGGCGAAAAGAGGGCATGAAATGGCTTTGGCTGATAGGATTATGGAAAATCCAAAAGCATTTTACTCTTATATTAGGAACAAGAGAGTGGTTAGAGGGAAAATTGGTCCTCTTAGGGACTAAGGAGGGGAGCTATGCATCGAGTCCGAGGGAATGGGGGAGATCCTGAATGAATACTTTACGTCAGTATTCACAAAGGAGAGGGGTTTGGTGTCTTGCAATGTCTTGGAGGGAGCTGTAGATCAGTTGAAGGATAATATCCAACATGAGGGAGGAAGTGTTAGGGTTTTTAGGTATCATAAAAATGGATAAAGCTCCAGGGCCTGATGGTATTTATCCCAGGCAGCTTAGGGAGGTGAAAGATGAAATTGCTGGGCCTCTGACGCAGATCTTTGTCTCTTCTTTGGACACAGGTGAGATCCCAGAGGACTGGAGTGTAGCTAATGTGGTACCGCTGTTTAAAAAGGGCAGTAGGGATAACCCTGGTAATTATAGGCCAGTGAGTTTGACATCGATGGTAGGAAAATTGTTGGAAAAAATTCTTAGGGATAGGATGTATAATCATTTGGAGAGTTGTGATCTGATTAGGGATACGCAACATGGCTTTGTTCGGGGGAGGTCTTGCCTTAAGAATCTGGTAGAATTTTTTTAGGAGGTGACAAAAACAGTTGACGATGGACGAGCCGTTGATGTCATCGATATAGATTTTCGTAAGGCGTTTGACAAAGTCCCTCATGGTCGGCTGGTCGAAAAAGTTAAGGCACATGGGATACAAGGACAGGTAGCTAGATGGATTGAAAACTGGCTAGGCAACAGGAGGCAGAGAGTAGTAGTGGAAGGGTCCTTTTCTGGCTGGTGGTCTGTCACCAGCTCAGTACTGGGACCTCTTCTCTTCGTAATATATATAAACGACTTGGAAGAGGGCGTATGTGGTGTGATCAGCAAGTTTGCAGATGACACCAAGATGGCAGGATTGGCACTGAGGAAGATTGTCAGGTGACACAGCAGGATATGGATAGGTTGGTATACTGGGCAGATAGATGGCAGATGGAATTTAATCCTGATAAATGTGAGGTGATGCATTTTGGAAGGAATAATGCAGGGAGGAGTTACATGATAAAAGGTAGACCGATTAAGAGTATAGAAATGCAGAGAGACCTGGGAGTGCAAGTGCACAAGTCTCTGAAGGTGTCAACACAGGTGGAGAAGGTTGCAAAGAAAGCTTATGGAATGCTAGCCTTTATAGGAAGGGGTATAGAGTATAAGAGCTGTCATCTAATGCTACACTTGTACAGAACGTTGGTTAGACCGCATTTGGAGTACTGCGTCCAGTTCTGGTCACCTTACTACCAGAAGGACATGGAGACCCTGGAGAGAGTGCAGAGGAGGTTTACCAGGATGCTGCCTGGTATGGAAGGACTGAGTTATGAGGAAAGATTGGGAAAACTGGGTCTCTTTTCCTTAGAAAGATGGAGATTAAGGGGGGATCTAATAGAGGTGTATAAAATAATGAAGGGTATAGATAGAGTCAACAGTGGCAGGCTTTTCCCTAGATTGGAGACAACTATCGCGAGAGGTCACGATCTAAGGGTGAGGGGGGAGAAGTATAATTTGGATAGTAGAGGAAGGTTTTTCACACAGAGGGTCGTGGGGGTATAGAAGTAAGGTGGTGGAGGCAGGCACGCTGGACTTGTTTAAGGTTTACTTAGATAGGCACATACGTGAAACAGGGATGGAGGGTTATTGGAGACGGTTTTAAAAAGGGTCAGAGCCTCAGGACGATACTGGAAATGTAATACTACATGTTAATGTTTTGTCTCTTTTAATCCACAGGTATTGGTCCATCTTGTTGTCTAACGAGGGGCATGCACATGGTGGGTCGTGCGTGGGCTGCTCTTGGAGGTTCCGGGAGTGGCCTAGTACTTCGTGTCGTTGTGTGTGCTAAAAACTGGACCAGCAGATGGGCACCACAACAGCTCAGTGACTATCACTGCTAGCTGTGCAGATACATGGATTTGGGCCGGTGTCTGTGGGAATTTGCGCATTCTCCCTGTGGTTGTGTGGGTTTCCTCCAGGTGCTCTGGTTTCCTCCCACTCCCCAAAGATGTGATCTTAGGCTGATTGGTGTACCAAATTGATCCTACACTATTCTCCCCTGAATCTGGCTACATTAGGGGTACCATTCGCAAATACACGGGGCAAGGTAAGTGTAGGAAAATGGTGGCGTGGGCTCGTTGGGCCGAAGGACCTGTTTCCCATGCTGGGTTGTTCTTTGTTGTTGTTTACCTGTCACAGAGTTGGAAAGGCAATATTTTTCAAAGTCAGGGTGGTGAGTGGCTTGGAGAGGAATTTGCATGCTGTGAGTTTTTAAAGTGCCTGCTACTCTTGTCCTCCACATGGTATCATACATTTCCACAAGAGCATTGATGAGCTTCTGCCTTAAATCTTGTATCGACCAAACACTACTATCAGCATGCATCATTGCTGCTTTTCCTGAATGGAGCCAGGTTTATTGGCTGGATTCAGGCTTGCCTTTCAAATAGAACATATTCCACCTTCTGATTTGTGTCTTCCAGTTGGCAAACAAATGGTTTCGTTAAGGGGAAGTCATACAAATTTATTGGAATTCTATGAGGATGTGTCTAGTGCAGTGGATAGAAGGGAACCGGTGGATGTGGTGTTTCTCGATTTTCAGAAGGCGTTTGATAAGATGCCGCACTGTACATACACTGATGATGCAACTGTACACAACTCTGGTGCGGCCACACTTGGAGTTTTGTGTGCAGTTCTGGTCCCCGCATTACAGGAAGGATGTAGAGGCTTTGGAGAGGGTGCAGAGGAGGTTTACCAGGATGTTGCCTGGTATGGAGGGGAGATCCTATGAGGAGAGACTGAGAGATTTGGGGTTGTTTTCGCTGGAAAGAAGGCGGCTAAGAGGGGATCTCATTGAAACATATAAGATGATTAGAGGTTTAGACAGGGTAGATAGTGATAGCCTTTTTCCTAGGATGGAGAAAGCTAGCACGAGGGGGCACGATTTTAAATTAAGGGGGGGTAGTTATAGGACAGATGTCAGGGGTAGGTTCTTTACCCAGAGGGTGGTGAGGGACTGGAATGCCCTGCCAGCTGCAGTTGTAAATGCACCTAGTTTGGGGGCGTTTAAGAGATCTGTGGATAGGTTTATGGATGAAAAGGGATTGGTTTAGGCTAGTGGGTCATTGTTTTGTAACTGGTCGGCGCAACATCGTGGGCCGAAGGGCCTGTTCTGCGCTGTAATGTTCTATGTTCTATGTTCTATATTCTAAAAGGTTGTTACAGAAGGTTAGGGGGCATGGAGTTGGGGATAGGGTGTTAGCATGGATAGGGGATTGGCTGTCAAATAGGAGGCAGAGAGTGGGGGTTAATGGGTGCTATTCGGATTGGCGGTTGGTGACTAGTGGAGTGCCCCAGGGATCGGTGCTGGGGCCTCAGCTATTTACCATTTATATAGATGATCTGGAGGAGGGAACCGAGTGTATGGTGTCGAAATTTGCTGATGACAGAAAGATAGGTGGAACGGCAAATTGTGTGGAGGGTGTGGAAAGTCTGCAGAGGGATCGAAGTAGGCTGAGCAAGTGGGCGAGGACCTGGCAGATGGAATACAATGTTGGCAAGTGTGAGGTTGTCCACTTTGGCAGAAATAATAATAGGAGGGATTATTATTTAAAAGGCGAAAATCTGCAGCATGCTATAGTGCAGAGGGACCTGGGGGTCCTTGTGCATGAGCCGCAAAAACCCAGCCTACAGGTGCAGCAGGTGGTCAGGAAGACGAATGGGATGTTGGCCTTCATAGCGAGGGGGATTGAATATAAAAGTAGGGAGGTCTTGCTGCAACTGTACAAGGGCACTGGTGAGGCCGCAGCTGGAGTACTGTGTGCAGTTTTGGTCGCCGCACCTGCGCAAGGATATTTTGGCCTTGGAGGGAGTGCAGAGGAGGTTTACTAGGCTGATACTGGAGTTGAGGGGGTTGAGCTATGAGGAGAGGCTGAATAGACTGGGCTTGTACTCGTTCGAGTTTAGAAGGATGAGGGGAGATCTCATTGAGACGTATAAGATGATGAAAGGGATGGATAGGGTAGAGGTGGAGAGGCTCTTTCCGCTCAGAAAGGACAGTAGGACTAGGGGGCACAGCCTCAAGATAAGCGGGGGGCTGATAGAACGGAGTCGAGGAGGAACTTCTTCACTCAAAGGGTGGTAAATCTGTGGAATTCTCTGCCCGTTGAAGTGGTTGAGGCTGCCTCGCTAAATATATTTAAGACGCGGGTAGATTGGTTTTTGGTAGGCAAGGGGATTAAGGATTATGAGGAGAAAGTGGGAAAGTGGAACCGATCCACTTCAGATCAGTCATGATCTTGTTGAATGGCAGGGCAGGCTCGAAGGGCTAGATGGCCTACTCCTGCTCCTATTTCAGGAGTCAGGAAGTGTGTTACTCACCTCAGAACTTCCAACCCTTAAGTTGCTCTGATGGTCTCAGTATTTCCAATGGTACAGTTCAGTTTCTCTTCCTGCAATCACAAACTACTTCCTTTGTGCTTTGCTGGTCTCCATCAATGCATAGTTTACCCTTTGATCACATACCTGTTCCATTTTCTATAGCCACTCTGATGTTGCAATGCATCAAATCCTGCTGTGAAATCAGGGACCATCGCATTCATAATTACCTTCAGCAATTTTATGTGAGCTTGGATCAAAATTTAAGGATTTCAGCAGAAGATTGGGCCTTATGGAGCCAACGCTGAGCATCATTGCATTAGTTATTGCTGTATAAATCTTTCATGATAACTCTGTAAGATTAAGTGTTTCTTTGGTCCTGTTTGCCCATACCTGCTGCTCAGACTCAGGATTGAAAAGTGATGAATGGGCGGATGCCAGAAGGTATCTTTGAGACGGTTGACAGACACAAATAAGCTATTTATAAGATTATGTGACTGAAAGGCAGTAAAATTGTTTAGGACAATTTTGTTTTATGTGATAACTTCTGCATGGAGTACTTTCATAGAGGTGGAGATATCAGAACGTTCAAACTATTTGATTATCTCTATTTGGGAGTCAGTCTGCCTCAGGTGGAAATTAGATTGAAAAGTTGTCCATCCCTCACTTAATCAACATTATTAGATGCCCCACACAGTTAAATCTCTTTTCTGTGGAGCTTTGCTGTGAGCAGAATTAGCTGCAGCCTGTGCTGTGTAAACATTGCTGGATCTAAAGAAATGGTCCAATGGCTGTGAAATTCTTTGGGCTCTTTGGCTGATGGGAAAATATTGGCACAGCAGTCAGACTTTATTTCCTGTGTCATTGGCCTGAGGTGAGGGATGTAATGGAGGACACTGTTAGCAAAATCACTGGCCAGGCGCCAGTGGGAAATTTGGGAAGCAGATGAGTTACTTTATTGCACTCGACATATGTGTTGTTAAGTTTCAATCCAACATCACTAGCAAACTCCACCTCACATTTATACATTATTCTCCTTCCAAAGGTAATTCAACAATTCATTCTTCTCTATTTTTTTCAGTCACTGAGGCAAAAATCTGTTTTGTGGATTATTGAAAATGTCATGTTGACACCTGCCAATCAGCCGAGGATCCTGTAAAAGGAATGGATTATGTCCACGGGCAACCGTGTTGCAGGAAGGAACCGAGAATGCTCACCTAAGGGATTTCCAGCAGTTCCAGCTCTCCAAATTCTCCCTGAATTTAACCTTTGTTTCCTGTGCAATATGCGCTGTTCAGTTGTTTAGGTCCACAACTCCTAACCCTGTATTGCTGCTGTCTGAATAATGATCTGTATCATTAGAAACAAATCTGACTGCATTGATCACCGCTCCGTATCAGTGTCTTGTTTCTCTATAATATCAGTGGGTCTCAAAGCAATGTGCTTGGGTTGGAATGAGCTGGGAATTTGGGAATTTCCAACAGTGGGAGGAGGTGGCACTACAGGGAGTACAGGCTGCTGGAGGAAACTTGGGAGTTCCAGCAGTGCAGTTTGTACATGCAAGAAAAGGTGACCCATCTATAAGTAACTCCAAGCCACTAACCATGCTGACTTGGAAAAAGATCATTGTTCCTTCACTGTCACTGGGTCAAAATCATGAAACTCCCTTCCTAATAGCACCATGGATGTACGTGTAGCTGTTCAAGAATCTGGTTCACCACTACATTCTCAAGGGTAATCAGGGATGGACAATAGAAATTTGACAGAGTCAGATTCACCTGCTTACCATGGAATGTATTTTTCAAAACATAAATATAAAATAGTAAATTATCCTCATTGGAGGCAGGGCATTTTTAATATGGGATGCTTTAATGAGCCTTTTAGTGACCATTTAATGGCTTAAAGTCAGTTTGCCCTGGTGAGCCATCTGGCAGCTGGTTAAATGGAAATGCAATGGGTTGATTTTTGGTACAGTGTTCAGTAGCTCCCTCATTTCTGTATTAGCTTTCCTTCCTAGTATTCTGTCCTAACTGGTTTGTAAAATTCTGCTTGCATCATAAGCCTCTGGTATAGCAGAGATGGCCCACTATCTCTTCATCAATCACATCGTTTTTTTGTGAATACTGAGTGGGCCATGAATGACAGTCATAAGTCAGCCCTGATTTACTGACATCACAGGTATTGATGATGGCTGAACAGTTTTACACTTTTAGTATCATGGCACGAAAATGTGATGGTAAGTTTGAGATAATTCCATTGTGAATTTGGATTCTGGATTTATTTGGATCTGGATTCATTTCTTATGATGGAAAGTATTTACTTCCACTCAACATTTGATGCCTTTTGAAATTACACTAAAAGGGTATCTTACCACATTTGCTAATTGTTCTCTGAACTTAGCCTGAGTGACAGCATAAATACAAGTGTTTGTGCAGCAGCTAAGTAGTTGAAGCATGAATCCCATTTCTTGTATATAAATGGGCATATACACAGAATAATACCCCACATCCCATATTCGACCCCATATAGAATACACTATTATCATTGGCCATAAAACTATAAAATTCCCTGAGATCAAAAAGAGAAAAATAATGGATTTCCTTCGACTCTGTCACTGGGTCTCTGTGATTTTCCCCAGTCTTGTGACCCTGCAGTCTCCTCCTGGCTCTGCTGACCTCTGAAATGTGTCTAATAGTCAAAATATTGAGCAAAAGTATCAGAATAAATGGAGTCCCTGGGGTCAGGATGGAATGGAGGAACTCAACTGATGCCCAGACCGGTGATTCTTGAACACCACATTTAACACTACAGAACCAGGGATTATTTTCCAGCCAATACGGACCTGTAAACATAAAATACCAAAATATGTTTTTTAAACAGCTCAGAATGGCTACTGTTCCCAGAATTATGGTTGCATTTTTCTCATTGCAGTACTTTCTGCCAACAAATGGCCACAAAACGATCAAAGGTGAAAGTTACAGTGAGCCAGACTGTATAGTCCGTGGCTGCATGGAGGAGTACAGCATGGACATTGCAGATGTGGAATCTGTACATGAAAATAAAATGCTCTTGATAAAGATCTGTCTCAAGATCAGATCAACTATAATAACCGATAGATCTGTGAATTCCATGCCCACCAGATAACGATTGACACACTTGGAAAGACCACAGTTTCCTCGAATCAGGATAACAATCATCAATAAGTTAACTGCAAGGAAGGGAAAGAAGCACATAAATTATACATTGGGTTTGAAAAAGAAACAATACCTTTATTGATATCAGGAAACATTTGTTACATTGTTAAGCCTGAGTGATAGGCATGATTATTATGAACATAGCATATTTTCACCAGAGCAGTATTAAAATGGCAAACACAAAAATATTTCTAAAATATCAACAAGTAAAAGTGGTTGCACTGAACATAGATATAATCACATTGATGAATAATTGGAAGACATAACAAATGTTCAGATGGTGCGTAACCCTGCAAATTGTTGTAGTCACAGAATGATAGATTTATTGTAGCACCAAAAGTGTTTAATTGGCCTGTTCTCTAAACAAGCATCATGACTTAGTGCCATTCCCTGACTTTTCCCCATGCCCCTCTGTACATTTTTTCAATGCAAGTAATCATCTTATGCCCTGTGGACCTGCACGCCCAGATCCATCTGTATATTAATATCTCGAAGGGTTCTGCCATTCACAGTATAATTCACACCTAAAATTTGATCATCCATAATGCATCACCTCACATTTTTCTGGATTAAACTCCATCTGCCATTTCTGTGCCCAAGTCTTCAATCTATCTATATCCTGTTATAGCTGGATATATTTCTAAATACTTCGAATGTGTGTTAATAACATTATGATTAAAAATCATTTAAGATTGTTGATATGAATTTGTTTCTCTGCTCTGTATCCAATCATCAGTGCTAGATTGCTTTATTAATGTTGGACCAATATATTTCTACCAGAATATAATGTTAACATTGGATAAATATTGGTGAGTATTTCGATTTGTGAAGCCAAAATTCTGCCAAGTAGAATCTCTATTAGAGTAGACCAGAATTTTAATAATGGCCACCAGTTTTTGAATGATCTGTTCTAACTAAATAAATTTTGATTTGATATCAGAACAAAAAACAAAAGAACAAAGAACAACCCAGCACAGGAAACAGGCCCTTCGGCCCAACGAGCCCGCGCTGCCATCTTAACAAAGCATTTTCCTACACCTACCTTGCCCCTGCAAATTGTTGTAGTCACAGAATGATATTGTAGCACCAAAAGTGTTTAATTGGCCTGTTCTCTAAACAAGCATCATGACTTAGTGCCATTCCCTGACTTTTCAGGGGTATGTTAATGGTACCCCTATTGTAACCAGATTCAGGGGAGAATAGTGTAGGGTCAATTTGGTACACCAATCAGCCTAACAGCACATCTTTGGGGTGTGGGAGGAAACCGGAGCACCCGGAGGAAACCCACGCAGCCACAAGGAGAATGCACAAACTCCCACAGACACTGGCCCAAATCCATGTATCTGCACAGCTAGCAGTGATAGTCACTGAGCTGTGGTGGTGCCCATTTGCTGGCCCAGGTTTAAGCACACAAAAAGACGCGAGGTACTAGGCCACTCTTGAAACATCCAAGGGCAGCCCACATACGACCCATCGTGTGCATGCCCCTCGTTAGACAACAAGGTAAACCGACACACCTGCGGATTAAAAGAGAGCATAAACATTTACTGCAATATCAGTAGTTTCAGAGTATTGAAAGTGGTTAATTGAATCTGTTTATTCAGTAATGGCTATTAATGTTCATCTGGATGCTGACGCTGACATTGCATCTGTCTTCAGGTGCCCTCATGACATCACTGCAGTGTTTTCCTCTTTTATTACAAAGGGACCCCTGTCAAAGTGTCAGCCATAAAGAATTGCTGCCATAGCACCACGAAGCAGATAATGGGCAGGAGAAACGAAATGGATACTCAGATGTTAGTTTTTCTATTTAAAGGTACAAGAGATTTATTATCCCTCACTCGCTGTTGTTGCTGTTCTTGGTGAGTTTATATGTATGCTATCAATTCTGTCACACTGATTTTGATACACTTCTCTCTGTGCTGCGTGACCTCATCTCCCTCTGGTTCTCTGTAAGTTTTTGTGAACCTGCTAACTAATTATTTTAATATGTTTCAGAGTTACTGCTCTTGTAATGAATAATCATGCTCCTGTTATATTTTCTTGATGTTAGATGACGTTATAACAATGACATTGTCAATTCTGTCAACCTTTTTACCTTCCTTGTCATTTCTGATGAACAGCTTTGTTCTTTGTGCAACACCTGATCATTCCTTGCTTGTGATTTTCGTTACTCTCCTTTTGATTTGGTAGCTACATATTTAATGCTGAGAGAATGGATTTCACATTTTAACTTCCAACATTTCTCACTTAGAACATAGAACATAGAACATAGAACATTACAGCACAAACAGGCCCTTCGGCCCTCGAGTTGCGCCGATCACATCAACCCCACCAATCTATAGACCTATCTATAACCCCCAATCCCATTAAACCCCATATACTCATCCAGAAGTCTTTTAAAAGACCCCAGCAAGTTCGCCTCCACCACCGATGGCGGCAGCCGATTCCATTCACTCACCACCCTCTGAATGAAAAACTTACCCCTAACATCACCTCTGTACTTCCCTCCCCGCACCTTAAATCTGTGTCCTCTCGTAGCGACCATTTCAACCCAGGGAAATAGCCTCTGAGAGTCCACCCTATCTATTCCTCTCAACATTTTATAAACTTCTATCAGGTCGCCTCTCAACCTTCGCCTCTCTAGGGAAAAGAATCCCAGCTCCCTCAACCTATCTTCATAAGGCATGCCTCCCAGTCCAGACAACATCCTTGTAAATCTCCTCTGCACCCTTTCAATAGCTTCTACGTCTTTCCTATAGTGAGGCGACCAGAACTGCGCACAGTACTCCAAATGAGGCCTGACAAGGGTCCTGTAAAGTTGCAGCATTACCTCCCGACTCCTAAACTCAATCCCTCGATTAATGAAGGCCAGTACACCATACGCCTTCTTGACCACCTCCTCCACCTGTGAGGCCGATTTAAGAGTCCTGTGGACCCGGACCCCGAGATCCTTCTGCTCTTCAACGCGACTAAGACTCCTGCCCTTGATAGTGTACTCGTTCATCCTGTTGGTTCTGCCGAAATGGACGACTACACATTTATCCGCGTTGAAGTCCATCTGCCACTTCTCCGCCCATTCCTGCATCCTATCTATGTCCTGCTGCAACTTTTGACATCCTTCCAGACCATCCACAACACCACCGACCTTCGTGTCATCAGCGAACTTGCTAACCCATCCCTCCACTTCCTCATCCAGGTCATTTATGAAAATGACAAACAGCAAGGGTCCCAGAACAGATCCCTGGGGCACCCCACTGGTGACTGACCTCCATTCCGAAAAAGACCCATCCACAACCACTCTCTGCCTTCTGCAGGCAAGCCAGTTCTGGATCCACAAGGCCAAAGGCCCTTGGATCCCATGCCCTCTCACCTTCTCAAGAAGTCTTGCATTGGGGACCTTATCAAACGCCTTGCTGAAGTCCATGTACACTACGTCCACGGCACTTCCTTCGTCAATGTGTTCAGTCACATTATCGAAGAACTCAACTAGGCTCGTAAGGCACGACCTGCCCTTGACAAATCCATGCTGACTATTCCTGATCATGTCAAACCTCTCCAAATGCTTGTAAATCTTGTCCCTCAGAAGCCTCTCCATCAGCTTACCAACCACTGAGGTCAGACTCACCGGGCGGTAATTTCCCAGGCTATCTCTGTTCCCTTTCTTGAAAATAGGGACTACATCCGCAATCCTCCAATCTTCCGGAACCTCTCCCGTCTCCATTGACGACGCAAAGATCATCGCCAGGGGCTCTGCAATCACTTCCCTGGCCTCCCACAGTATCCTGGGGTACATCCCATCTGGTCCATCTTGTTCCATCTTTTTATATTTGGAGGGCATATTCTTCTTGATACAGTTTATTTCATTTACAAATAGAAATCCGTATTAAAAATAAATCATGGAAAAAATTGAAAAGGATTCCCTTTAACGGGTGAAAATAGTGCAGCATTTGTTAACAATCCAGACAGACGATGCATAGTGTTTTTTACAAACCGCTCTTCCTGAGGTGCTAAAAGCTAATCTGAAATCAGACCATGGATATTGATGGAACTGAAATAGAATTAGCTCATTCATAAACACATTGGTTTTGAGGTTGTTCTCTTCAGAAAAAGGCTGTCTGCATTTTGAAGAGGCATGATCTTCATGAAAGGAAATATGTAGTACTTGGCTTGGTGTCTAACAGTGGGCTTGAAAGCAGACCAGATGCGCAAAACAATTTTGGTGCATTGAACAACTTTAGGATCTGCTGCAAGCTTGCTGGCGATTGAAGTTTCAACCTGGCCTTTCTGCAACATAACACATTGCCTTGTGAAATAGACTGCCAATTCAGCTGCTACCTTTATATGGCATCATTGATACTGTTGTTCCTCATGCATCCGTACACCCAAAATATCCATTTCCAGTTAGTGCTTGATAATCTTCAATCGCTATTTCTGGCCTGTAAAACTGATAACTTCAATCATTTCCTTATATCTCTAAATGTTTTGCAAACGTACAGATGTATTTAATCAAGGTGAAACGTGAGTCCAAACGTTAAGAATAATATCCATGTTTGTTTCCATTCCTTGCAGTTAACTTTGTGATGATCACAATCCTATCACGGGGAAAATGTGGACTTTCCAAGTGTCTCAACTGCTACTTGGTGGCAATGGCAGCAGCTGATCTAATGGTTATTATACTTGACCTGTTACTAAGACAGATTCCGATTCGGTTTGTGGAACTGTTTTTTCCCCTGCTGCTCACCCCAGTCTGCAATATCCACACTGTATTTTTTATATGCAGCAGCAGACTGTTCTGTCTGGTTCACCATCACTTTCACCTCTGATTGCTATGTGGCCATTTGTTGGCAGAAACTGAAAATTAAATATTGTACCAAGAAAAATGCAGTTCTAGTGCTCGCAATAGTGGTTGTGCTGAGTTTGTTAAGAAACCTCAATAGGTATTTTATGTATAGCAATCAATACTGGCGTATCAGGGGTAGGTTCTTTACCCAGAGGGTGGTAAGGGACTGGAATGCCCTGCCAGCTGCAGTTGTAAATGCGCCTAGTTTGGGGGCGTTTAAGAGATCCGTGGATAGGTTTATGGATGAAAAAGGATTGGTTTAGGTTAGTGGGTCATTGTTTTGTAACTGGTCGGCGCAGCATCTGTTCTGCGCTGTAATGTTCTATGTTCTATGTATGAATTTCCCTTGGTTTTGTTTTGGAACATTGGATGTTCAGAATTCTCAGGTTTGGGCATAACATTCTCACCCCAGGAATTCCATTTGGTCTTATTTTGCTATTCAATGTACTTAAGGTCGGAGACATTTTAGTGGCCAGCAAAGCCCACAGGAGATTTCACAATCATAGCACTAGGGATGGAGCACGAGATCAAGAAATGGAAAGATGAAGAAAATCCATTGTTTTACTCTTTGTTGTTTCAGGAAATTTCATACTGTTATGGTCAGTCTTTATGGTGTATTCTATATGGTGGCAAATGTGGTATGCTGGATATATGTCTATATTTTTACCACTTTCTCTTCGGGAAATTGGGTTCATGCTCCAACTTTCCAGTTGCTGCACAAACACTTGTATTTATGTCCTCTCTCAGGCTAAGTTCAGAGAACAGTTGAAGAATATGTTCAAATCTGCTTTTACTCCACTTGTTAAAATCATTCAATGGTGAGAATTGAATCATTGCTGACAAACAATTATGAATCAATGACATCACCTGTCCAAGCGATTTTGAATTGGAGAACCTGTGACATCTGGGGACATGATCAAACTCAGTGCCGTACTCACAACACTTTTACCAGCATATTTAACATTTGGAAATGTTGTTATGTAGTTGTAGAGCTTTATCAATTTCTGTCCCATTAATTTCTGCAGTAAGGCTTAAAATAATTAATTTCTTTTGATTCCACATTCCCACTAATATACTGGTTAGCTACTATTTCTGGAAGATTGTATTTTTTTCACTCAATGTGAAGACAGATAAAATTCAGACTATTTCCATAATCACCATTATACACCTGTCTGCCATAATGAATCAACATTTGCTTTTATTGCCTCACATTTTACTAAGCTATAGGTTATTTACCAACCCACTATTTTTGTTTATTGTTAGTTTGCAGCTGTACTATATGTTTTGGCATCTTCACAAACTCCTTGTTGTCATTGAATATACTATTTTACTGTCTTTGTCAATCATGACTGACTGATACTTTTATTTGTCATAAAGAAATCTATCATTGAAATTAGCAATGAATTATTACTAAAAATAAATTTAGCCATTGCCCATCCACCACCATATATATGTTGTGTGTTTCCAATCCAGCATCACGAGCTGACCCTTACATTATTTAGTTTACTTAATTCAGATTTAACATGAGATTCTTGCACTGAACTGCATCATTTTTCAACTTCAAGGAAAGCCATATAAACTGTGGCCACTCTTCACCAAAGGTTCTATTCCAATGTAGGTAATAATTTTCCTTTTCTCTCTTTGTCATTTTGATCTGAAAAACTGATCTAGAGATCTAACTAGTACATGTTTAGGGAATTCCTGCTCTCCATCTTTGCCATTATTTAGGAGGCAGAGAGTGGGGGTCAACGGGTGCTATTTGGATGGTGACTAGTGGAGTGCCCCAGGTGTCGGTGCTAAGGCCTCAGCTTTTTACCATTTATATAGATGATCTGGAGGAGGGAACCGAGTGTAGGGTGTCGAAATTTGCTGATGACACCAAAATTGGGGGAACAGCAAATTGTGCGGAGGGTGTGGAGAGTCTACAGAAGGATCTAGTTAGGCTGGGCGAATGGGCCAGGAAATGGCAAATGGAATTTAATGTTGGCAAGTGTGAGGTGGTCCACTTTGGTAGAAAGAATGGTAGGAAGGACTATTACTTACGGGGCGAAAAACCCCAGCAGGCGATGGTGCAGAGGGACCTCGGGGTCCTTATGCATGAGTCGCAAAAACCCAGCTTGCAAGTGCAGCAGGTGGTCAGGAAGGCGAATGGGATGCTGTCCTTCATAGCGAGGAGGATTGAATATAAAAGTAGGGAGGTCTTGCTGCAGCTGTATAGGGCATTGATGAGGCCGCAGCTGGAGTACTGTGTGCAGTTTTGGGTGCCGCACCTGCGCAAGGATATTTTGGCCTTGGAGGGAGTGCAGAGGAGGTTTACTAGGCTGATACCGGAGTTGAGGGGGTTGAGCTATGAGGAGAGGCTGAATAAACTGGGCTTGTACTCAGAAGAATGAGGGGAGATCTCATTGAGACGTATAAGATGATGAATGGGATGGATAGGATAAAAGTGGAAAGACTCTTCCCGCTCAAAAAAGACAGTAGGACTAGGGGGCACAGCCTCAAGATAAAAGGGGGGGCGGTTTAGAACGGAGATGAGGAGGAACTTCTTCACTCAAAGGGTGGTGAATCTTTGGAATTCTCTGCCCGTTGAAGTGGTGGAGGCTGCCTCGCTAAATATTTTTAAGAAACGGGTTGATGGGTTTTTGATAAGAGAGGGGATTAAGGGTTATGGGGAGAGGGCGGGAAGGTGGAACTGAGCCACGACAGATCAGCCATGATCTTATTGAATGGCAGGGCAGGCTCGAAGGGCTAGATGGCCTACTCCTGCTCCTATTTCTTATGTTCTTATTTAGATGTACCCATTCAAAGACATCTGTCACTACTTTATTGCACTTGATGCAAAGAATAGTGATTTGCATTGCATTGCTCATCATTAAGACTAATTGTTGAGCTATAAAAAGCTCTGGCAATTTATGGGCCACTTACTGTTTCTTACCTCCAATCAAACAAATCTACATATTTATATTCCTTTCATAGATCCCCCCATACTAATGAACACATCTTGTATCCAAATATCATTGAATATCACAACCTTGGCCACTGCAGCTATACAATAGTAAATGCCCGTTAAAAACTTTTTACAGAAATGTTGAAGCTTTCATACTATGTTGCTATTTTGCATTCACATTGAATTCGGATCTCATGCCCTCCATTGTCACTACCACCAAGGTCCCAATTCTAAGTCTTATTAATTATATAGGGAAATATATGAGCTGACTACTTTAATAGAACATAATTTTTAACTATCTTTACTTGCCAGGCTTGATACATTTGCAATATTTGTGTGCCTTAAAATAATGCATATTTGTTCGAAACAAAATTATGTTTCTGCTTTCAGCTCTCGGATATTGTTGTGAATGTTTCCTATATAAAGATAGAGTGACATTAGTTCAGCCTTGATAAACATTATTCAATAAGCTATCCCTAATTGATATTGCCATTTGTTTCAGCTTCCTGTCCCATTCAGTTAATGTAGTTGTTGTCTGATTACCAACTTTGTTTTTGTTCTATCTGAACACATTTCATTTTCCAGCAACGGTGACAAACTGGTTTAAACCATTCGTTTAGCCACTGTTGCTTTTAGCCCCATTTCCACGAAGCTGTAACTTGTCCACCTTGCAGAGATTTCAATTGTCCCAGAGCTGCCTCAGCACCCCGAAACTTTAATGTTCCCTCCTACATCATTTCTCCAGCCATGAATTTAATGATTGTAAACAAGCCTGGGTAGTAGACTTCCATTTAATTGGCAATTTTGTATTCATCTGTTTTTTTTATAGAGTCATAGAAGTTTACAGCATGGAAACAGGCCCATCAGCCCAACTTATCCATGCTGCCCATTTTACCACGAAGCTAGTCCCAATTAGTTGCATTGGCCTATATCCTTCAACACCCATCTGACCCATGTAACTGTCTAAATGCTTTTTAAAAGATAAAATTGTGCCTACCTCTACTACTGCCTCTGGCAGCTCTTTCCAGGCACTCACCACCCTCTTAGTGAAAAAAAATTGCCCCTCTGGATGCTTTTGTACCTCTTGCCTCTCACCTGAAACCTATGCCATCTAGTTTTAGACTCCCTTACCTTTGGGAAAAGATGTTGACTATCTACCTTATCTCCGTTCCTAATTATTTTATAGACCTCTAAGGCTCCTTAGGGAAGAAACTCCCAGTCGAACTAGCATAACTCAAACCATCAAGTCCCAGTAGCATCGTAGTAAATCTTTATTGCACTCTTTCTAATATCCTTTTCTATAATAGGGTGACCGGAACTGTACACTGTATTCCAAGTGTGGCCTTACTAATAAGGTCTTGTACAAATTCAACAAGATGTTCCAACTCCAGTATTCAATAATCTGACCAATTAATTCAAGCATGCCAAATGCCTTCTTCAGCATCTTGTCCACCTGTTACTATCCTTTTGGGGAGCTATGAACCTGTACTCCTAGATCTCTTTGTTCTATAACTCACTTCAATGCCCTAACATTAATGGAGTATGTCCTGCCTGATGTGATCCACCAAAATGCATCAGCTCATGTTTATCTAAATTACACGCCATCTACCATTCATCGGCCCATTGGTCCAATTGATTAAGATCCCTTTGCAATCCTGGATAACGTTCTTCACTGCCCATAGTGCCACCAACCCTGGTGTCAGCTACAAACCATTTTTCCTAAATTCTCATGCAAATCATTAATATAAATAAATAGTTGTGGACCCAGCACCAATCCCTGAGACACACCACTGGCCACAGGGCTCCAGTTTGAAAAACATCCCTCTACAATCAGCCTCTATTTCCTGACATCAAACCAATTGGCTACCTCACTCTGGGTCCTGTAAAATTTAACCTTATGTACAAGCCTACCATGTGACTTGTAAGTAAGTAATTGGGTCAAGATGTCTTTTTATGGAGGCACTGAGACGAGAATCAATTTCATGTTCTATACTTTATAATCACAGATGTATTAACAGGATCCAAGGGGTAAATATGAGAGGTTAAGGGAATAGGATGTGGGTGGGATTGTAGTCAGTGCAGATTTAATGGGCCCAATGGCCTCCTTTTGCACTGTAGAGATTCTATGAATAATTGAGGTTTAAAGCACAGCTTGGTGAGCACAAATCTGAAAATGAGTTATTGGAGTCTGATCGATAGGACAATAACATAATTGAAACAATACATTTCTATACCTCCTATAATTTATTAAAATGGGAATGGTGCCTCATTGCAGGTTCACAAAATGGTACAATGAGATATGATACAAAGTTGCACACATATGTATATATTGGCTTACACGAGAGAACTTTTAAGTCAAACAAGAGTGCTTGGTGTTTAATGAAAACAGGGAGTTCAAAGGGTAAGTAATAACTAAACTTAATTTCAGGGCTAAGCTTTGAATCTGAATTTGGTCTTCAATGTGAAAACTGAAAGCTGCTCCTGTTTTCCATTTTGGTTGCAGTTTCTTATCTGTATTTCTGGAACAAGAGTGAGTTGAATCATTCACAGCTGTGGCTGGTTAGATAATTGAGAATCTGGTGTCATCCAATTCAAAATCATTGTTGTTGAGGCCGATAGAATGGAGTCAAGAATGGTGCTTGTCTGAATGAGAGTGTTTGGAGTTTGGTAAAAACAGGTGGTTAGGTGAGTCAGGGGGAAGGTGAAGCCGAGAGATTGAGTGTAGTGCTCAGTCTCAGTCTGGGCAGGAGCAGAGAGCTGCAGATCATCATACACATCAAGGAAGCTGTTTCTGGTCAGTAGCAACTAACTTTTAAGAAATGGTTACCAGAGTGGAGAGCAGCAGCAACTTCAGTTTTATATTAAGCATATTCTATACAAAAACATTCATTTAACTTAATGGGTTAAAATATGGAAGGAGAGCTCCAAGCTGTCATCTGCTCCTGAAATATAAATTTAAGCTGTCCCCAAGCACTCCAGCAAGCACCCACCCCTGTGCCCCACCCTCTTGCAGGACATCAATCCCTGTCCTGCCCAGATGTAATCTATTCAGTTAGTATAGGTTCCACCTCCCCCAGAACCCATCCCAATGCTCCATGTGGTAGGCCGGGGAAAATTCCAGTGCCCGGAGCTGCATGTGCAAGGAGCTGTCTCAAGCTGCAGCTCCTTAAAGCCCAATTTTCAGAGCTGGGCAGTGTTTGGGGACATTGGAGCAACCACGAGGTTGCTCCAATGTGTGGATAACATGTATAGAGACGTGTTAACGCAGCCCATGCTCAGATTCCACAGGCATAAAGGGAACAGCAAGAGGGCTAGGCAGGCAGTGCAAGAGTCTCCTGTGGCTATTACCCCACAAAATAGATACTCCATTATGTTGAGGGAAATGGCATCTCAGGGGTGTCACCAGCAGCCAAATTCATAGCACTGTGACTGGTACTGCTGCACAGAGGAAGAGCATTGGAACACAAATGCAATAATTATAGATGATTCAACTGTAAGTAAGATCTGAATGTGTTTCCAGGGCCGCAAACGAGATAGCAGATTCCAGGGTCAAGGAGCATTTCAGATTCGTGGGGCATTGGGACTGGTTCTAGGAGAGGTGGGACCTGTACTCATTGGATGGATTACACTTGGGCAGGACATGGAGTGATGTCCTGCAAGATGATAGGGCGGTGGGTGAATGCTTGCAAGAGCGCTTGGGGAGGATATAAATTCATATGGCAGAGGGATGGGATTCTACGCACAGATTCGGAACATGAATTATCAAGAATAAGAGGAAAATCAGCAAGGAGAATAAGAAAAGGCCGGGCAGGGAAATCAAGAGAAGTCTCACAACACCAGGTTAAAGGCCAACAGGTTTACTTGGTAACAAACATTACTAACCTCCGGAGCGCTGCTCCTTCGTCGGGTGATTGGAGAGTTCTGATCACAAACCGTACATATAAAGGCACACACTCAGTTTACAGAATACTGATTAGAATGAAAGTCTTTACAGCTAGTCAAGATCTTAGGTTCATGTCATACTATCTGTAACCCCCATGACTTGCCTGGGCTAGCAACATCTCACTTACTGTCCTGTTTGGAGACAATACACATCTTTTTAACCTGTGCTTAATGCTATCTCCACTCACGTTGTCTGCACCTTCAAGATTTGATTAGCGGTAAAGAGTCACATTTTAATCAGTGTTCTGTAAACTGAGTGTGTGTGCCTTTATATGCACTGTTTGTGATCAGAACTCCCACTCATCTGACGAAGGAGCAGTGCTCCGAAACCTAGTGGAGTTTGTTAACAAATAAACCTGTTGGACTTTAACCTGATGTTGTGAGACTTCTTACTGTGTGTACCCCAGTCCAACACTGGCATCAGGGAAATCAAGAGCCAGAGTCAAACATGGACAAACAAAAAAATAGTCAGGATGGAGCAGGAAACGTTAAGAGGACTTACCTTAAGAATTTGTACTTGAACGTTCAGAACATCCAAAACTTTTTGATCATAAATGGCATCATGGGTGGCATGGTAGGTCAGTGGTTAGCACTGCTGCTTCACAGCCCCAGGGACCTAGGTTTGATTCCCGGTTTGGGTCACTGTCTGTGTGGAGTGTGCACATTCTCCTCGTGTCTGCATGGGTTTCCTCCGGGTGCTCCAGTACCCTCCACAGTCCAAAGATGAGCGGGTTGGGTTGATCGGCTGTGCTAAAATTGCCCCTTAGTGTCCTGAGTTGAGTAGGTTAGAGAGATGAGCGGGTAAATGTGTAGGGATATTGGGGTACAGCCTGGGTGGGATTGTGGTCAGTACAGACTCGATGGGCCAGGTGTTCTCTTTCTGCACTGTAGGGTTTCTATGATTCTCTGATAATATGCTTCTGTCCACTCTTTACACAGTGAAACACTTCTACTACCCCAACACCATTTATCCAACAAATGAATCTCAGCTGCCTTAAGCTCCCCAAATGAGGTTCCCTTCTGCACCCAACTGAAAATATTCTCCTTCATTGATGTTCAACTTTATTGACTGAAAACCATCATCCTCCTATAACCCTTTTCCCCACCAACTGACTTTTTCATCTCATTTATTCTTTACCCAGTTCTCTCCTAAATTACATTTCTTTTCCCCATGAAACAAAGCCTTCCATCCTCTCAAACCATTTTGTCAAATAGCAAAAACTCTAAGACCGCATCATGAAATGTTTCCGAAAAATTGAGACTGCATCCCTATCACTGAATTCAATGTGCCTCCCAAGGAATATTTTATCCCTGAATTGAAACATTTGTCCCACTACCTTAACCCTTGCATCATCTATTGAAATGTTTTGTCACGCAATGATTGCATCTCTAACCCTATTACCCCATTCTCTCACCACTGAAATCTAATCTGGGACATTTTGTGTTTTTTCTTCAAGCATTTTGCTGTATATTTAAAGAGCTGCGCTGCTCCAGATGTCCTTTCTGTGCATCTTTTCTCTGTTCCACTGTTAACATTAACTAGCTTGTGTGCAGGAACAGTGGGACAACTGACGTTTCGAGTGGGACAACTGATGTTTCAAGTCCAAATGAC
Source organism: Prionace glauca (assembly GCA_037974335.1). Lineage (NCBI taxonomy): Eukaryota > Metazoa > Chordata > Chondrichthyes > Carcharhiniformes > Carcharhinidae > Prionace > Prionace glauca. Next base: position 99,633,062 of record CM075729.1, on the reverse strand, counting down.
TCTTTGACAAAGGATATATGGACTCGAAATGTCAGCTCTTTTCGCTCCTCACAGATGCTGCCAGACATGTTGAGATTTTCCAGTGTTTTCTGTTTTGGTTTCAGATTCCAGCATCCGCAGTAATTTGCTTTGATTTGGACAACTAACTTGTCTTGATCCCTTTTTCAAAGTGTCATCAAATTTCACTCTTTTCCTGCAGTGACCTCACACTCGGATTTCCTACAGTTCCCATATATTTTTGAACTCCAGCTCCCCCTTTTGAAAGACCATGAGCATGGTCATGGTCAGGATAAACAAAAAAAACACACAAGCTTTGAACAATGCGACAAATTGTATTTCAATGTATAGCCCTATTCTTAGATAGCAATGATATATGATCAGGGGATACAGAAAGACGACAGTCAAAGCGAGCTTGTATTAAGCAATTGATGCTCTCATTCAGTGAAAACTTGCAGATAGGCAACTGGTAAGAAACCATTAATCTACAGGTTTGCAGCAGTTGCGTCCTTCGGGGCAAGACAGGAAGAGAGATGTTTCTTCTACCGCACAACCGCTAGAACGACATACTCCCCCACGTCTGGTGCAGGAAAACCTGCCAGCTAAAATAAAAACGATGAAGATAGAGTGGAGTTATTGTTCTGCAGAGAGATAGAGCGAAAGAGAGCACGATCTCATTATTAGAACTAACCGTTCACTCACTAAACGCCCACCCCACCCCACCCCACCTCCTCCCACCCCCCCACAAAGTTCCAGCTCTCGGCGCTGCTGGGATATAGTTTCTGCAGTAGAACATTGAGCCACAATTTACTTAACCAGCTCTTAACTGAGACAAAGTGAATCTGGGTTATTCACAATGAATGTTCTTCTATCTATTTTTTCTGTGTTCTTATCCCTTTTTCTATTAAAACTCCTATTGAAGTGAGTGAACTTGCTTGGATAATTCGCTCCCACCCTCTCTTCTGAAATGTATTAATTTTTGAAAAGCTACATAAACTAAACGAAGCCTGAGACATTGTTCCAGTATATCTTCCAATTCACAATTTTTGAAGTTTCAATTGAGTTTTGTAAAAAGGGAATGAAGGAGCTCCTGGTCTTGACTTCAATCTCATTCTGCTCTGACCACAATGTAGTGGGGAGCAATTATTACAGTTTACTCTGCATGATGTGTTGGTGCTCTGACCAATTTTCAGATGCACTCCAGTGGACCAATATTCTGGCCCAGATCCTGCAACATGGCATCTTCCAATCATTTGGGTTTTTTTACTGCATTCTGATTGGTTCAGTTCAAAACAAACACAAATACTTTGGCCAATTTACATAACAATTAACTCCTGTGATTTTTGCCTGTGGAAATATTTTAGATCAAACCTTGCACTATTTCCTACAACATCTGCATTACTTTCACTAAACTAATCAAACTGTGCATTTCAAAGAAGAATGGAGGTGCGACAAATCCATTGGGGGCTGAGTGACAGGATAGGTTTACACAATTGTCATGAAATCATAGAATCATTCATCGCAGAAAAGGCTCTTTGGACCATCGTATCTGTGTGAAGTACTTGGCCTTCCAGCCAATTACATTTAGCAGCACTTGGCCCATAGTCTTAAATATCATGATGTGTCAAATATCCATTCAGACACTTTTAAATGAGGTGAAGCAATTCACCCTTCCCACCTTTCCAGGCAGCGCATTCCAGACTTAAACCTCTTACCCCACAGCTTGATCTTGTGTCTCTCATCACTGACCCTTAAATTAATAGGTACAGCAGCTCCTTATCCACTCTCTCCATGTCCCTCCAAATCTTGTACATCTCAATGAGATGTTCCAACAAAAACAATACAAACTTATCCAACTTCTCTTCAGAACTTGAATGTTTCATCCCAAGCAGTGTCCTGCTCCTTTGTACCTCCTCCACTGGAGGAGGTACAAAGGAATCTCCTTTGTACCTCCTCCACTGCAATCACATCCTTACCATAATCTGGTGATCAAAACTGCCCACAGCACTCTCATTGTGGCTTCACTGAAGGTCAATTCAATTCTAACATGACTTCTCTGCTTTTGTTATATGTGCCTCAAAAGATGAAGACAAGTGTCCCATACACTTTTTTTCATAACCCCACTAATATGTCCTTCAATCTTCAGAGATCTGTGGACAAAGATGCATAAGTCCAGTTTCATAACATCCCACATGTGCTTTTAGGCTGATTGATTGGGTAACAAATTGTCCCTATATTGGACCTCCCTGATCCTCGCACATTAGGCGTAGACTAAAATCATGAATAGGTCACTGAGACAATGGGACGGCGGCACGGGCTCGTTGGGCCGAAGGGCCTGTTTCCCGTGCTGTGTTGTTCTTTGTTCTTTGTTCTTTGTTTATCCCATTCATTGAACACTTCCTTGTCAATTTGCTCCATCCAAATTTATCAACTCACACTTTTCATGACTAACTTCCATCTGTCACTTATCAGCACATTTGATCATCCCGTCTATGTTTTCTTGTAGCCCAAGGCACTCAGTCTCACTGTTAACCATCTGGGCAATATCTGAAAGTTCCATGAATTTGTTAATCTTACTACCCACCACCCCCCACCACTCCCCATCCCGCCACATAGTAATCTGTTGTTTATATAAATAACGAATGATAGGGGACCAAGCAAAGATCCATGTGGTAAGCCCCTGGACACAGGCTTCCAGTCACTGAAGCAGCCTTCTATCATCACCCTCTGTTCCTGGCAACAAAGCCAATTTTGAATCCACTTTATCAAATTACCTTGTATCCCTTGTACATTTGCCTTCATTATAAGTCTAATCTATGGGATAGTATCAAAGGCTTTGCAGAAATCCACAAAAATGACATCAACTGCGACCCTCATTCACAAACCAGACCACCTCCTCAAAGGATTTCAATCAAAAAATAGAACATAGAACATAGAATACTATAGCACAAACAGACCCTTCAGCCCACGAGTTGCACCGATCACAAAAACACCTATCTATAACCCCGAATCCCATAAAACCCCATATACTCATCCAGAAGTCTTTTAAAAGACCCCTGGATAAATAAATTCAAAATTGTACCTTCTAGTTCTTCATAACGCTGATCAGCATCAGCTTCATCCTCAGAAAAGCTCTGTTGAGTCAGCAGAAAAAACCACAGGACCAAAAGCCCCCGTTTCATTATCTTCTGCAGAGGTCCTGAGGATTAGAATCAGTCCTTTGGAATATAAATGTTGTGACACCAGTTCAAGAGTTTGCTGCTTTTATACACATACACAATTGTCGAGCGTATTTGTTCTTTTAAGGAATTCTGATGTGTTTCCCTTTTGGGTGAGGATGTTTCAATTGAAACATTGGCCTCATTCACATTGATTTATGATTACACTTTTTTTTCTAGGCATCAATCCAGAATTTTACAAACGAGGTCAAACCACTAGATTTGGAAATAACAAATATTTTGCAGCATCAGTGCTTGCTCTGTTCAGTTTATTTTTCCATTTGTTACCAGATCAAAGCATCACTCAAGTGTTATGGCACAGAACCATTCCGTTGCTCACTGACATGAAACATCAAAACTTAATCAGCATCTTTGCTCAGCCTTCTGGACTTAACCCTAAACATTCTTCCTTTTGTTTAGGTAACAGCATCATTCACTTGCAAAAGCTTCAGTTGAAACTGCTGCCATTGGACTCATGGACAGTACATTGCTGTCTGTACTAACTCTCTGGATTAAACATGATCTTCCTCAAGTAACATTTGCATCTATTAACAATTACTTTACTTCTGTGTCCTCTCTTTTATCGATGGTTTTGCAACCATTTTCTACCTCTGCTCTGTTGAGATACATCAGGACTTTGAATATCTTGAGTAAAGCTCGTCTTGACCTTGTGTGTTTTAAGAAAAAACCATCCTAACCACTCCAATCCAGTTTCATACCTGACCACGCTCAGCTCATAGAACTATAGAATCCCTGCAGTGTAGAAGGAGGCCATTCAGCCCATCGAGTCTGTACTGACAATAATATCACCCCAGGCCTGATCCCACAACCCCACACATTTACCCCGCTAACCCATCTAACATACACATCCTGGACACTATGGGCAATTTAGCATGGCCAATCAACCTAACCCGCACATTTTTGGATTGTGGACGGAAACCGGAGCACCCGGAGGAAACACATGCAGATACGGGGAGAACATGCAAACTCCATACAGACAGTAACCCAAGCCGGGAATTGAACCCAGATCCTTGAAACTGTGAGGCAGCAGTGCCATGTGCCATGTGCCATCTCTAGAAACGTTATCTTGAAGCTTTCCAGCACCCTCTCTAATGCAAACACATCATTACTCTGGTACATCTTAGTGCAGAATTAGGTGAAATGTTCCCTTTCAAGTGTAGTATCTCACTTTTGCAAGATCTGCATAACTTCAATCTTCGTATACTCAGTCTCAGTCCAAAGATGTGCGGGTTAGGTTTATTGGCTATGCTAAAATTGCCCCTTAGTGTCCTGGGTTGTGTAGGTTAGAGGGGTTAGCAGGTAAATGTGTAGGGATATGGGGATAGGGTCTGGGTGGGATTGTGTTCGGTGCAGACTCGATGGGCCGAAGGGCCTGTTTCTGCACTGTAGGGTTCTATGGTTCTATGGTCATTATTGGCTTAAGCCTTCAGTTATGAAGGGAGGCTGGTGAGGCTGGATTTTTTTCTTCTTAGAACAAACAAGCTTGATTAAGGCACTGAAAATTATGAAGACAACAGATACAACTGATGAGAACAAACATTGCCAATTAGTACAGGTTTGACTAACCAAGGGGCGTATATGTAAACTGGTGGATAGGGGATTTGTGGAAAAACATTTTCACCAAAAGGTAGATGGAAATCTGGAAGTCACTGCCTGAAAGAGGTGAAATACCCCATAACATTTAAGAAGCATGCAGATAAGTAATTGAAACTGTGGACAGGGCTTCGGGGTGATCGGTAGGGGCACTGTCATTCTTTATGGGGATTGATCTGGGATGGGAGGAGGGCAACAATTGGGGCGGGTTGGAGGAGGGGTGGTCTGCTGGGGTGAGTGAGCCATGGGGAATTTCTGACCCCGGGTGGGAGCGGAGGGCAGGGAGGTCAGCAGGCGGGGTGGGGGGATCTGCCAGAGTGAGTGGGTGGGGGATTCGCCACTGCTGGGTGCAGGGGGCTGGACATTGGGGCACTCTGGGGCACAGTGGGTCAGGGCTAGCCCTGACCCACTTTTGGGCTGTGGTCAGTTGGAGGGGCAGCACTGTGGGGGTCCTGGGTTGGCCAGTTACCGAGCTGGCCAGCTCGGGGGGGTAAACAGAGGTAAGCTATTTCCTATGTTAGAGACACACAGGACAAGGGGCCATGGGCTTAAGGTGAGGGGGGAGTGGTACAACACAGATATTAGAGGGAGGTTTTTTCACACAGAGGGTAATGCGGGTATGGAATGCTCTGCCAAGTAAGGTGGTGGAGGCAAACACGCTAGAGTCCTTTAAGAGTAACTTAGACAGGCACATGACTGAGTTGGAGATGGGTGGATATAGGAGATTGTTTTAAATAAGGATCATTAGCATTGGGGCTTCCCTGGTAATGTAAATGGGTATGGTATGATAATAATGTTTTTTTTCTTTTCATTCACAGGTTTTAAGTCGGTCCACCTCGTGTCCAATGAGGGGCATACACGTGATGGGTCGTACTGGGGCTGCTCTTGGTTGTTCGAGATTGGCCTAGTGCTTCATGTCGTTAGTGTGTGCCTAAACTGGACCAGATACTGGGCAAGACAACAGCTCAGTGACTATCGCTGATTGCTGTGCAGACACATGGATTTGGGCCGGTTTCTGTGGGAGTTTGCGCATTCTCCCCGTGCTTGCGTGGGTTTTCTCTGGGTGCTCCGGTTTCCTCCCACACCCCAAAGATGTGCTGTTAGGCTGATTGGCAGGAATAAATTGTCCCTAAAGCAGATTCCCTCAATCTGGATGGCCATAAAACATTAGACAGGGGTCGTGGGTGGAGAGGGGGACTGGTGGTGTTGAGATGGCGGCGCGGGCTCGTTGGGCCGAAGGGCCTGTTTCCCGAGCTGATTTTTGTTCTTTGTTCTTTGTTTGTTTGTATGAAGTAACAGTGTTCTGAAAGATCATGATTACGAAAAGCCTGTTGCCCTTTAACTGATTTGATTTGATTTATTATTGTCACATATTTAAATATACAGTGAAAAATATATAGTTAAAATATACAGTTAAAATTTAGCATGCATTTAAATTGACTTAATGGGCTGCAGGCCCAAACTTCTGACTTTACTACCGCATTTGCCCATCCAGATTTGGTGCGAAACGGATATGATCTGCAAAGGTCTGATTCAGACACTCCAGCTACTGAGGAGCTTCCAGAAGTTCTCTGACTCAGATCAGTGGTAGGGGATGGGGATGGGGAGAGAGGGGGGTCAACTCGCTCTCTGGTAGGAGGGTAGGGAGGTGGGCCAGATCGCTCTCTGGTGGGGGGGGGAGGGAGGCTGTTCAGATGGCTATCTGGTGGAGGAAGTGAGGCAGGTCAGATTGCTGTCTGGCAGAGGGGGTGCAGGGGGGTCCGCTGCCACTCTGCATGCAATTGGTGGGGGGCATGGGCAGGGGCCATAATCAGCCTGGGTGGAGGTGGGGGGTGGTAGTTTCGGTGGGGGGATAAGGTGGATAGTTTTGCTGTGGGGATGATGCAATGTTTGTGGGAGCAAGGAGGGAGACATTATCTGACCCGGGAATAGTGTGACACAACTCCCCACTCACCTGGCGAAGGAGCAGTGCTCCGAAAGCTAGTGGCGTTTGTTACCAAATCAACCTGTTGGACTTTAACCTGGTGTTGTGAGACTTCTCACTGGGAATAATATGACAGGGGAGCGTTTTTCAAGTTTTTTTGCTGCGCATGCGCAGTTGAAGGATCAATCAGAGCTGCAGTGTTTCGAGCGTGATAAGCCGCGCCCAGAAGCTTCTGCAGCGCAATCCAGAATTGCTGCTTTTTTTTCCAGGCAGAGTGTGCATAGGGACACCTGGTCTGAAAGTCAGATCTGAAACACTCCCAGATTCAGCACGTAAAATCAAAATGGTAAAATTGTACCCACAATGTCTGAACACTGATTGGGGGTCATGAATTTCAAGGTTGCCGATGAACTGAGACCAGGAATTCATCCCAACGCCAACTGAAATTGAAGACAAGTTGTTTTCATTCTCATATCCCTTGATATAGGGAGCACCACAGGAGGACAAGTTCTGCCAGGATCTAGTTTGTCAAGTTCTCCTCTGAAAGCTTTATCACTATTTCTATATGTTTTTAATTTACTATCTCAAACAACAGTCCAAGGAATACAATATTATCATATGAAGTAATAAATAGAGAGAATAACTATTGGGAGAGCGAATTCAAAAGCCTGGGGAATCAGCAGAACATCGGATTAATTTGACGTGGTTAAGGAACAACCTGTACAAGCATAATGAACATAATTGTCTTTTACCCTGCTTTACTCCAATGACTAAAATACAACTGTGCAACATGCAACATTACTTTGTAAGGTAGTATTTTATCCCAAGAATCATCTTTTCAGTATCTGTACTATTTAGAGTTCAACTATATGCTTCCTTAAGGTCAAGAATATAAATCCTGTAGCCACAAGGTGAAGTTTGCCAATTGAAAGTGTGCCGACACAATTCTCCCTAATCTTCTGTTTACAACTTGTCCACCAAACCACTACCAATCTTAAAATGCTACTCAAAACAGAATTCATTGGTTTCTTGTGTAGCATCCTCTCTTGTGACACCTGATAGATTTCCGTAAAGTTGCATCCCCTTTATCTGCCTTGCTTGCTTCTCCCACAGTGAATGATAATCAGTGAATAATTATCAAATGCCATTCTGCTTTCCCAGACTCATGCTCACCCCACCTAATGCAGCATAATTTCTTAATTTCAATAATGGATTCTTCCAACTTTCCAAATGAAAAGCTGAGTGGTCTATATATTCCAGTTTTCAGTATCTCTCATAGAATAGAATCCCTACAGTGCAGAAGGAGGATAATTGGCCCATCAAGTCTGCACTGACCACAATCCCATCCAGCTGTATTCCTGAAACCCCAAACATCTGCTCTGCTAATCTGCTAATTGGGGCGGCACAATAGCATAGTGGTTAGCACTGCCGCTTCACAACTCCAGGGGCCTGTGTTCAATTCCAGGCTTGGGTCACTGACTGTGTGGAGTTTGCACATTCTCCTCGTGTCCACATGGGTTTCCTCCAGGTGCTCCAGTTTCCTCCCACGATCCAAAGATGTGCAGGTTAGGTTGATTGGCCATGCTAAAATTGCCCCTAAGTATCCCAAGATGTGTAGGTTAGAGGGATTAGTGGGTAAATATGTAGGGATATGGAAATAGGGCCTGTGTGGGACTGTGGTCAGTGCAGACTCAATGGGCTCAATGGCCTCTTTCTGCACTGTAAGGATTCTATGATTGGCTATGCTAAATTGACTAGGGTCAATTTAGCATAGCCAATCAACCTAACCTGCACATCTTTGGACTCTGGGAGGAAACCAGAGCATCCAGAGGAAACCCACACAGACACAAGGAGAATGTGCAAACTCCACACAGACAGTGACCCAAGGTCAGAATTGAACTAACCTAATGCCACCTCTTCTCTAACTTCAGTTCTGGCTGTCTGCTCTGTTGCGGCATTTCTACTAGAAACTATGGAATTGCTGAAGGTTTTCATGCATAAAACAGTTCTGTAAAATATTATGATATAGGTCATTAGGTCGACATACATTTTTGAAAAAAACAATATGCATGCTTGCATCCATAATATTTTTTCTCTAGTGACCAAAATGTTATCGTAACCACCTATACCTACCCATCACCACCACCTCCGCCCCCACACACACACATACATACTCACACAAATGTTATTTATTTGCATACTCCCATGGGCTCATCCAATCCATAATTGTCCAACATCTCTTTCAGTGAAACCAAGAGCTAATTCTCCTGTCTTAACTTCTAAGGCACAGAATTTATTTAAATATTCTTTAACTGTGTTTTTGTAGAAGATATTATTTCCTTTTTTATATTCATGTTAGAATATTGTTCGTTATTCACTGGGCAGCACAGTAGCACAATGGTTAGCACTGCTGCTTCACAGCTCCAGGGACCTGGCTTGGGTCACTATCTGTGTGGAGTTTGCACATTCTCCTCGTGTTTGTGTGGGTTTCCTCCGGGTACTCTAGTTACCTCCCTCGGGTTAGGTTAGGTTGATTGGCCATGCTAACATGACCCTTAGTTGGGACTTTTAGACAGTATAAAGACGGATAAATCCCCGGGGCCTGATGGCATCTATCCTAGGCTGCTAAGGGAGGTGAGGGATGAAATTGCTGGGCCTCTGACGCAAATCTTTGTCTCTTCTTTGGACACAGGTGAGGTCCCAGAGGATTGGCAGATTGCAAATGTAGTACCGTTGTTTAAGAAGGGTCAGAGGGATAACCCAGGGAACTATAGGCCGGTGAGCTTGACTTCAGTTATAGGCAAGATAATGGAGAGGATCCTCAAGGATAGGATGTATGAGCATCTGGAGCGCTGCAATCTGATCAGGGATACGCAGCATGGCTTCGTTACAGGGAGGTCGTGCCTTACGAATCTATTGGAATTTTTTGAAGAGGTGACAAAAACGGTTGACGAAGGACAAGCCATTGATGTTGTCTATATGGATTTTAGTAAGGCGTTTGACAAGGTCCCTCACGGTAGGCTGATAGAAAAGGTGAAGGCTCATGGGATACAAGGCCAGGTATGTAGATGGGTGGAGAACTGGCTTGGGAGGAGGAGACAGCGGGTAGTAGTGGAAGGCTCCTTTTCCAATTGGAGGTCTGTCACCAGTGGGGTGCCGCAGGGTTCGGTACTAGGACCTCTACTATTTGTAGTATATATTAATGATTTGGAAGAGGGGGTAGGTGGTGTGATCAGCAAATTTGCTGATGACACTAAGATGGTTGGATTGGCGGGTACTGAGGAGCAGTGCCTGGCAATGCAACAGGACATAGACAGGCTGGTAAATTGGGCAGATAGATGGCAAATGGAATTTAATCCGGAGAAATGCGAGGTGATGCACTTTGGCCAGAATAATGTGGAGGGGAGTTATACGATAAAAGGTAGAACTATCCGGAGTATAGATACGCAGAGAGACCTGGGGGTGCAGGTACACAAGTCCCTGAAGGTGTCGGTGCAGGTGCAGAATGTGATGAGAAAAGCGTATGATATGTTAGCCTTCATAGGAAGGGGTATAGAATATAAGAGTAGGAGTCTGATGTTGCAGTTGTATAGAACGTTGGTTAGGCCTCACCTGGAGTACTGCGTCCAGTTCTGGTCGCCGTACTACCGGAAGGATGTAGAGATCCTGGAGAGAGTGCAGAGGAGATTTACCAAGATGTTGCCTGGTAGGAAGGGCTGTCTTACGAGGAAAGATTGAACGCACTTGGGCTGTTTTCCCTTGAGAGACGTCGGCTGAGGGGGGATCTAATAGAGGTTTATAAGATTATGAAGGGGATAGATAGAGTAAATGGTGGTAAGCTTTTTCCGCTATTAGAAATGGATAGAACGAGGGGTCACGGGCTTAGGGTGAGGGGGGCTAGGTATAAGACTAATATTAGAGGGCAGTTTTTCACACAAAGGGTAGTGGGGATGTGGAATGCACTGCCGAGTAAGGTGGTGGAAGCAGGCACGCTAGGGTTGTTTAAGAGTCACTTGGACAGCCACATGAACGGTCTACATATAGGGGGATATAGCAGGCCTTACTAAACACTTTAGCCTCAGGGATATAGAGTCTTTTTAATAATGAATTTTGTCTCCACAGGCATTTAAGTCCAGCAAGGGGCATGCGTGCGGCAGGTTGTGGTGGGCTGCTCTTGGATGTTGCTTCGGGAGTTGCCTACTGCTTCATGTCGTTGGTGTGCGTAAACTGGACCATCTCGAGGGCAACATGACAGCTCAGAGACTATCTCTGTTGCTGTGCGGACACATGGATTTGGGCCTGTGTCCGTGGGAGTTTGCGTGTTCTCCCCATGGTTGCGTGGGTTTCCTCCGGGTACTCCGGTTTCCTCCCACATCCCAAAAATGTGCTTTTAGGCTGATTGATTGGGTAACAAATTGTCCCTATATTGGACCTCCCTGATCCTCACACATTAGGCATAGACTAAAATCATGAATAGGTCACTGACAATGGGACGGCGGCGCGGGCTCGTTGGGCCAAAGGGCCTGTTTTCCGTGCTGTGTTGTTCTTTGTTCTTAGTGTCCTGAGGTGCATAGGTTAGATGGATTAGCGGGTAAAATATGTAGGGATATTGGAGTACAGCCTGGGTGGGATTGTGGTCGGTGCGGACTTGATGGGCCATATGGTCCCTTTCTGTACTGTAGGGTTTCTATGATTCTAACATTATTTATTTCCGCAGATATCTAACTAAAGTACAGCATGTCCTTCTTGTTCCAGAACATGCTGTTTCATGAGTTTATGCTTGGTTAAATCTTGGAAATAATTACACACATTTCCAGTCTGCAGAATATGCTGAACACTGTGAGCAATACAATGTGTTACATCTGTATTGGCACAAAAGGCTTTTTTTTAATAAAAAGATTTACATTCATTTGCATTAAGATCCCTATTTTTGTCTTGGTTTTTCCGAACTCTTGGATAAGTGTGAAATTCATGATCCCTAATCTTACAACCATTTCACACATCTCAAATAAGAAAGAATGGTCATGGAAATAATAAACAGTTGTGTGTGCTTCTGTGGGGAGGGCAATATATTTATTGTTTAGAGACAGATATGATTGTAGTTTGTGAGGCAGCTGACCCAATCATGCCACCAAACTTCAAATGACATTGAGGAGGGCTGAATGACAAAAGCTTGAGCTGGTTGTTAAACAGAGCAATTATCCCCAATGCATAGGTAACTGCCAAGTGTCAATCTTTCTCTTTTGATAGTTTTGTAGTGGTGCCTTGCTGTGGTATTTCAGGGGGCAGTTATGTGTCAACCTAGGCATATGACATCGCATTTAGTTAAGATCAGGTGTTGATATCAGATAGATATCACTTTGTGAAGTATCATTGCTGAATTATTGGTTTTATTAAATCTGGTTTATTGTCTGCCATCATTACTGAGACTAGTTGGTACTGGAAATTTATTGGTTGATTTCTAAAGCAAGTATACGCGTGCCTTTGAACATACATCCTCTGGCAAATTATTTAGGTCGCTCAATGATGAGTCAAAGTAACATTAAAAATATGTTTAATTCCAGAAATAACAATAATGGTATTGATTTTCCACCATATTGTTCTGGATCTCAAATACTTGCTGAGGAGTATGAAAGAATGTCAGATAATAGATACATCCCCAGGCATCAAGTCAACAATATATCACTACCATTTTTAGGTTCGTCCTACTTCACTTCAGAATTACATTCCAGGGCAGTGTCTCAAAACTTGTCGTACATCAGTGAATCTGAGCATCTGCCTCCAACGGTGCCCCCTCTCAAATCCCTGCATCTGCGTGGGGCAGTTTAACCTTCTGGAATATATTCCTGTATCTAATATGGTCCACGTAAAGCATCTTAGGTTTTGCTGTGTCTGGGGAGTTTCTTCTGATTTCTGCCACACATTACTGTATACTGGAGCTATCCCTTCATCAGACTCTTGTAACTGAACATATCTATCTCATCCTGCTCTCCACATCCTGCAGCTGAAGAGATCGCTCCAATACATCTGCCATGTTCTTGTTTTTCACCTCTCACCATTCATCTATTGTGAACTCTTAATGTGCCTCTCCCAATGATCAGATTGATACATCTCAAGGAATAGAATGTTGAAACATTGTTAAAGTTAAAGAAAGAGGAAGAGGGATAGAGTGACAGAAAGCCAGAGTGAGAGTGAAACAGAGGGACAGAGAGAAACACAGATGCATAAAGTTAAAATTTTATTTATTAGCCACAAGTAATGCTTACATTAACACTGCAATGAAGTTACTATGAAATTCTCCTCATCACCACACTCAGGTGCCTGTTCAGGTCAGTGTACCTAACCAGCATGTCTTTGAGACAGTGGGAGGAAACCGAGGCAACTGGAGGAAACCCACACAAACATGGGGAGAACGTGCAAACTCCACACAGTGACCCAAGTCAGGAATCAAACCCAGAACTCTGGTGCTGTGAGGCAGCAGTGCTAATCACTGAGCCACTGTGCTACCCAGAAGATCAGAGAGAGAGAGAGAGATGCAAAGAGACAGAAATAAGAGAGACTGACAAAGAGCAAATCACTGTAGTTTTCCATCTATGAATGCAGATGTGAGATCACTTTCGAACGAACAAGAAAGGATATGTGATGAGTTAAAAGACATCAGAAAGTTTGACGCTGTTGTGCTAGTGGACAAACCATGAGGAAAATACATTTGCTTTGAAACCGTTCTTTTTAAAACATAGAGACTTCAACATTTTCTATTTCACAGGCAGTTTAAATAATAGTTGCAAATATCTTTTTTGCGTTGTAATGTAAAAGCAAAATGCTGCAGATGCTGGAATCTGAAACAAAAACAGAAAATGTTGGAAAATTTCAGCAGGTTTCACAGCATCTGTGAGATGAGAATAGAGCCAATACTCTATTGACTCTAGATGGCACTTCCTCAGAGCTGAGAGCAAAGAGAATCAGCAGAGATTTATACTATGATGGTGGTGGTGTGCGGGGGCTGAAATGGGACAGAGGGAATGTAAATTAGAATACAGAAGACTGAAGGTGACAAGGTGCTAAAAAGTGTCCATTAAGTGATCAGAATGCGTGAATGGCAGGACAGAAATACAGATTGTTAAAGGACTGCCTGAGGAATGTGGCAATTGCCCTGAAAGGTGGGAGGAGGGTCGGGGGAGGGGGGGTGTGTAGGAGCAAGAAGGAGAGCTGGAATGGAAAGTGGAAAAATGGAGGTGAGAAAGAAGGCTGATAAAATGGATGGACAAGATGAAACAAAATGAAAGAAAATAAGTGGAAGTAGAGTGAAAGTGGAGGAGAGAGAATTCATGCTCTGAAGTGGTTGAACGCAATGTCCAGAAGGTGCAGTTGTAAGGTATTGGTCAGCTGGTACGTTGTAAGGTGCATTTGGAGTATAATGTTAGCAAGTGTGAGGTTATCCACTTTGGCAGAAATAATAGTAGGAGGGATTATTATTTAAAAAGCGAAAAGCTGCATCATGCTACGGTGCAGAGGGACCTGGGAGTCCTTGTGCACGAGTCGCAAAAACCCAGCTTGCAGGTGCAGCAGGTGGTCAGGAAGGCAAATGGGATGCTGGCCTTCATAGCGAGGGGGATAGAATATAAAAGTAGGGAGGTCTTGCTGCAACTGTACAGGGCACTGGTGAGGCCGCAGCTGGAGTACTGTGTGCAGTTTTGGTCGCCGCACTTGCGGAAGGATATATTGGCCTTGGAGGGAGTGCAGAGGAGGTTCACTAGGCTGATACCGGAGATGAACTATGAAGAGAGACTAAATAGACTGGGTCTGTACTAGTTGGAGTTTAGAAGGATGAGGGGGTGTCTTATAGAGATGTATAAGAGAATGAAGGGGATGGATAGGGTAGAGGTAGAGAGATTCTTCCCGCTTAGAAAGGATAGAAGGACTAGAGGGCACAGCGTCAGGATAAGGAGGGAGGCAGTTTAGATCAGAGTTGAGGAGGGACTTCGTCACTCAAAGGGTGGTGAATTTGTGGAATTCTCTGCCCGTTGAAGTGGTGGAGGCTACCTTGCCGAATATATTTAAGTCACGGGTAGATAGATTTCTGATAGACAAGGGAATTAAGGGTTATGGGGAGAAAGTGGGAAAGTGGAACTGATCCACTTCAGATCAGCCATGATCTTATTGAATGGCAGGGCAGGCTGGAAGGGCTAGATGGCCTACTCCTGCTCCTATTTCTTATGTTCTTATGTATTGTAAGGTGCCCAATCGAAAGATGAGGTGCTGTTCCTCCAGGTTGCATTGGGGATTGCAAGAACATTGCAAAAGGCAATGGATGGAATTCTCTCAAAATAAATCTTAAGAGTTGAATGTGTGGAGAATTGAAGTAATTCACATTGTTTTTTTCAGTGGGAGTTCACAGCATTCTGCATGAATATCATGAGATTGCAGTAGGTGGAGTCTATTCACGCCCAGGATGCTGAAACCAGCGGACCTCTGTACATGACCATGGCTCCAAACTGCCAGCCTCCCAGTTGCTGCCAATGCAATCACTGGCCAGCCTGGGACCCCTTGCAGTGCTGCTCCCCCCAGCCTTCCCACAGCCTGATCGCGGCCCTCCCCAACCATTGCTAGGTGAGCTGTGACCCCGAAGCCCGACCATCCCAACATCCAGCACCCCAATACCACAGTGCCATTCCTCCCACCACCCCGCAGGACAGACATCCCTACAGGCAGACCCATGGCAGATGCCCCACCACAGCAGACACCCTAGCCCAGCCCGATAGCTGGCCTTCCTCCTGCCTGTGTCGATCCCAGTGGCAGAGTGGCAGCGGGACCTCCCCAACCCTACTGATCGTCTCTTAGTCCCCACTCCCATATGCCCCACTCCCAATAGTCTGCTCTCCCTTGGCATTGCTTGATGCACAGTGCCAAGGTGCCCCTGGGCATGGGCACTTTGCCTCTTGTGTTGTGCCGGGGTTACAGGCTCACACTGCTAGGGTGCCCATGCCAAGGGGCGCCACTAGCCCAATGCCTGACCCCCTATGGGGCTGCAATTGCCCTCCCCTTTCACTCCAGTGGGGTCCGGCTGCTAGTTGCCATCAAGTGGGGAGCTGGTATAATCCCTAGTAGAGGGAAACACTCTGGCACTGTGGGAGAGGCTAGCAGGCCCGGAGAGTTCAGTTCCGGGCCCTCTAATCACATTTAAATGTGGGCACCTGCCCCCCGATTCTGGGAGACACTAGCAGGCGCAATCTTTTGCGTGAATTCCCTGCACGATTCCTCCTGGCCCACTGGAGTCGAAAATTAGTGCAGCAAGATGGAAGAATTGCGGCTATTGTTTTTTGTATCAGTAGTGAAATTATAATTATGAATGTTTGATTTATGATTGAAAACAATAATACAATCAAAACAATAATAGATAATTAGGTATTATTTAACTTTCAGTAGAATTCTTGAAACACGGCATTTATTTTGTGTATGAAAAGGTAGCTTTTATTTTAAAATTGATTTATCAATCAATGTGTTACAGATGATAACACATACAAAATGTATAATGAAGGAAAAATAAGTCCCTTAAATGTTGAGTCGCACTGGGTGTAAGAACATTGATTTACCATGAGGGAAAGGGGCAATATCGAAAAAAATCAGAGTCTCTATGAAAGAAGAAAGTGCTGGAGAGTGGAATGCTGCATTATACTGTGCATGCCAGGTTAATGGGGAAATTGAGAAAAATGATGAGTTTAGAGATACATTGGAGGAGCAAATAAACAAAATATGAAAGATCAAGAGGTGAGAATACATTAGAACATAAGAACATAAGAAATAGGAGCAAGACTAGGCTATCTAGCCCTTCGAGCCTGTCCCGCCATTCAATAAGATCATGGCTGATCTGTCATGGCTCAGCTCCACATTCCCACCCTCTCCCCATAACCCTTAATCCCCTCGCTTATCAAAAACCCATCAACCCGCGTCTTAAAAATATTTAGCGAGGCAGCCTCCACCACTTCTACAGGCAGAGAATTCCAGAGATTCACCACCCTTTGAGTGAAGAAGTTCCTCCTCAACTCTGTTCTAAATCACCCCCCCTTTATCTTGAGGCTGTGCCCCCTAGTCCTGCTATCCTTTCTGAGCGGGAAGAGTTCTCCACCTCTATACTATCCATCCCATTCATCATCTTATACGTCTCAATGAGATCTCCCCTCATTCTTCTAAACTCTAACTAGTACAACCCTAGTTTATTCAGCCTCTTCTCATAGCTCAACCCCCTCAACTCCGGTATCAGCCTAGTAAACCTCCTCTGCACTCCCTCCAAGGCCAAAATATCCTTGCATAAGTGTGGCGACCAAAACTGCACACAGTACTCCAGCTGTGGCCTCACCAGTGCCCTATACAACTGCAGCAAGACCTCCCTACTTTTATATTCAATCCCCCTCGCTATGAAGGCCAGCATCCCATTAGCCTTCCTGATCACCTGCTGCACCTGCAAGCTGGGTTTTTGCGACTCATGCACAAGGACCCCGAGGTCCCTCTGCACCGTCGCCTGCTGCAGGTTTTCGCCCCGTAAGTAATAGTCCTTCCTACCATTCCTCCTACCAAAGTGGACCACCTCGCACTTGTCAACATTAAATTCCATTTGCCAGTTCCTGGCCCATTCGCCCAGCCTATCTAGATCCTTCTGCAGACTCTCCACACCCTCTGCACAATTTGCCGTTCCCCCAATCTTGGTGTCATCAGCAAATTTCGACACCCTGCACTCGGTTCCCTCCTCCAGATCATCTATATAAATGGTAAATAGCTGAGGCCCCAGTACCGACCCCTGGGGCACTCCACTAGTCACCAACCGCCAATCCGAATAGCACCCATTAACCCCCACTCTCTGCCTCCTATTTGACAGCCAATCCTCTATCCACGCTAACACCCTACCCCCAACTCCATGCCCCCTTACCTTCTGCAATAACCTCTTGTGAGGTACCTTGTCAAACGCCTTCTGAAAATCAAGTAAGACCACATCCACCGGCTCTCCTCTATCCACCGCCCTAGACACATCCTCATAGAACTCCAATAAATTTGTCAGACACGACTTCCCTTTAACGAAACTGTGCTGCGTCTGCTCTATCAAGCAATTCCCCTCAAGATGCCTCGCTATTTCCTCCTTGATGACGGATTCTAACATTTTACCTACAACAGACGTTAAACTAACCGGCCTATGATTCCCTGCCTTTTGCCTGGCACCCTCCTTAAACAACGGCGTAACATTGGCCGTTTTCCAATCTTCCGGCACTTCCCCGGAATCCAGCGACGTTTGGAAAATAACCACCAAGGCATCCACAATCACCTCCGCCATTTCTTTCAGAACCCTCGGATGCATTCCATCTGGTCCTGGGGACTTGTCCACGATCATTTCCCTCCAGTCTGTCGAGCACCGCCTCTCTAGTAACAATAATGTCACTGAGACCCTCCATCTTTCCATCGCTAACACCCGGCAAATTATTCATGTCCTCCTCCGTGAAAACCGAAACAAAAAGTTATTCAGGACCTCAGTCGTTTCCCCATCCCCTACCACTAGCTCCCCTTTCTCATCCTCTAAAGGACCAACGTTCACCCTAGCCAGCCTCTTCCTTTTTATATATTTATAAAAACTCTTGCTCTCCTTTTTTATATTAAGAATAAAGAAATCTGAAAGTATGTCCATTGGCACCATAAATAGTGTCAAATCTGCTGTGTGTGTGTGTTTGTGTATGTGTTGGGTGTGTGTGTGTGTGCGCGCGCAAGTGTGCGGGGAACTTTGTGTGTTGCGATGAGGCTGTGTGGGTGGAATGACTGATCTAAAAGGAAATTAATGCATCGAGACCAGACGCATGAGTAAAGTACAGAGACATATTCTGTATGTCTCATCGTCAAGGAACGAGATAGTGCTCGAGTAAAAGGAATAGAAGTAATTGTGGAATTGAAAAAAAAATGCATATTATTAAGAAGGCTGGGTGGATTTGAAGTTACGTGATCAGGAAAGAAAATTAAGCATCCAAAGAGTACTGACACAAGTAAAACTGAAATCTGTAGAGGCACTGGTCTTAAGTTGCTAAGTTTGCTTTCATACTGGGGGGATATCAGAGGATTCTGAAGTTGCACATACTTATTCTTGTTCAATGTAGCAATTATAAATGACAGACCATTATCACATAAAGCATAGGAGTAGGAGTAGGAGAACATTGATTATCTCCATCGAGAAGGCTACATTATCTGTTACTACTTCGGCTGATCCTAATTATGGCATTAACTCGGCTATCAAGCCTGTCGCCCCCTCCCCCACATCCATATCCCTTTGCTCAGCAATATATCCAATATATCCAAGTGAGCACTGAACAGATTCAGTGTCCCAGCACCCAATGTTTTCTGGGGCAGAGCGTTGCAAAGTCTGCCGGCATTCTGAATGTGGTTTTAAATTTCAGATCACTTATTAGTAATAAACTTTATTAGCCCACGAGATGAAATGTCATCTTAACATTTTAAGTTCCTTCATCAACTTTAAGTGAAATAACTGAATTAATTTGGTGTTACTGTTTCAAGAGATGATTCATTATGTGCTTGGGTACATGTTGGGTGTATGTAGCTGTTCCCCACTTCTTCATCATGATTATATGATCCAACTTGTAAACCCTGTTCTCCGGCACACCCATGCCCCTGAAAAAAAGGTCACGAATCTGAATCGTGCTGTGGGCGGGGCTTATTACACCTAAAATATTGCTGCTCTGATCGAAGCCTTCAACTACACACGCAGATGAAAAACGTACTCCTGCCACATCACTCCGGGGCAGGAGTGATGGCCCCCACAAATATCACCCCACCCCATTACATAACTGTCCCCCTTATCCACCTACACCCCCCCACTACCCAGGTCGATTGCAACCCCAGCCCCACTTCACACCCACCAATCGCCCACAGAATGGCAGCGGAGCCCCCTTGCCCTGGTCCCCTACCTGCCCCACACCAGAGATCCATGTGGCCCACCTAGAGAATGATCTAGCCTGTCTCCTCCCCCCCCCACTAGAGAACGATCTGACCCATCTCTCTCCTCCCCTCCCACCAGAAATATAACAGAACCACCACCTCTCTCCTCCATCAGAGAGCAATCTGATCCTCCTCCTGCCCACCCACCCCCATTAAGTCATTTTAAATGCATGCAGATGCATTTAAATTGACATTGTGTCCATTTCGGGCGTGTTCCCGATTGCATCCATTTTTGGGTTTTGGTAAAAGGAAGGGAAGCGGGCATGGATCGCGCTATTCACCTCACGCTGGACTTTACGAAGTTTTCAAGCCTGAAAATGGGCACAACACAATGGTAAAATTGGGTCTGATGTGTACCGTTTGATTTCAGTACCATCACTTTGGCTCCAAGCACTGCAGCTCATTTGAATGATATAATTCTTAAACATGATTTCATTTTCCATTTGTTACAGTGCCAAGTTTAGTGGATTGCATCAGTATGCAAAGGGACGGCGGCACGGGCTCGTTGGGCCGAAGGGCCTGTTTCCCGTGCTGTGTTGTTCTTTGTTCTTTGTTCTTTGTATGGATTTTACTTAATTTAACAGTGTTCCCTACATCTTCATCATAGACAATTGCTTTTGTACTTCCTTGTTTGTTCCCAAATGTACCTCTATGTGATTGTAATTACTCCTTCAGACCATTTTGATTGTCCTTCAGAAGGTAACACACTAAGTTATCCCAATTCATGATTATGTTCTCGATGCTAATTTGAGAAATGTCAAATTTAGAATCATCTGAAATTTTTTCATCACTGCATGTTGTGACAACAAACACTTCTTTCATCTGCTTTATTTCTTTATCAGAGTTTTCCTTCCATCTGGTTTTCTTATAAAGTAACTCAGCTCACTTAATTTTCTTTCAATTTGATATGGCATGTGAAACTTTGATTTTAGTAGTCACTTACCACTGGTCATAATATTATTTTCTCTCCACTAACAGAACTACAATTTTTTCATTTGTTATCTGCTTCTTTTTTTATCACAGTGAAGAAAGTTATTTAGGATTGCAATGGGGTCTTGACTAATTGGGCCAATAGGCTGAAAAATGGCAAATGGAGTTTAACTTAGACAAATGCAAGGTGATACATTTTGGTAGATTGAACCAGGGCAGGGCTTATGCAATTCATGGTAGTGCACGGGGGAGAGTTAGAGAACAAAGAGATCTAGAGGTACAGACTTATAACTCATTGAAAGTTGAGTCACAGATGAAGAGATTAATGAAGAAAGCATTTGACATGCTTTGTTTCATTCGTCAGGACATTGAATACAAGAGTTGGGACAGCTTGTTGAAGTTGTACAAGACATTGGTAAAGCCACACTTGGAATACTGTGTACAGTTCTGGTAACTATTATAAAAATGATATTATTAAACTGGAAAGAGTGCAGAAAAGATTTACTAGGATGCTACCAGAATTTGGTGGTTTGAGTTATAAGGAGAGGCTGGATAGACTGGGACTTTTTTCTTTGGGGCATAGGAGTCTTAGGGGTGATCTTATAGAGGTCTATAAAATAATGAGTGGTATAAATCAACTAGTCAGTCAATATCTTTTCCCAAAAGTAGTAGAGTCTAAAACTAGAGGGCATAGATTTAAAGTGAGAGAGGAGAGGTGCAAAAAGGGCCAAAGGGGATTTTTCTTCACACAGAGGGTGGTGAGTGTCTGGAACAAGCTGCCAGAGGTAATAGTAGAGGTGGGTACAATTTTGTCTTTTAAAAAACATTTAGGCTGTCACATGGGTAAGATGGCTATCGAGGGATGTTGGGATTAGCTTAGTTGTTGAAAAAAGGCCGCATGGACAACATAGAACATTACAGCACAGTACAGGCCCTTCGGCCCTCAATGTTGTGCCGAGCTATGTCCAATCCCAAGATCAAGCTATCCCCTCCCTATAATTCTGGTGTGCTCCATGTGTCTATCCAATAACCGCTTGAAAGTTCCTAAAGTGACTGACTCCGCTATCACAGCAGGCAGTGTATTCCACACCCCAACCACCCTCTGGGTGAAGAACCTACCTCGAACATCCCTCCTATATCTCCCACCATAACCATAGTTATGCCCCCAGTAACAACTACATCCACCCAAAGGGATAGTCTCTGCATGTCTACTCTATCAATCCCTCTCATCATCTTATAAACCTCTATTAAGTTGCCTCTCATCCTCCTCCGCTCGAAAGAGAAGAGCCCTGGCTCCCTCAACCTTTCCTCATAAGACCTACCCTCCAAACCATTGAAACTTGATGTCTGTGTCGATATGCGAGACCCGCTTAGAGATCCTCTCCACTTTGACCCGATAGTTTGCGGTGTCGCTGGTAGCCAGGATGTGGAGTTGCCAAGCTCAATTCTGGTTAGGTCTAATTTCAGAGCAAGGAAAGGCACGGCTCCTTTGATGAAAAATGAGATTTTGAATATAGCAACGCTAAAACATGTCTAAAAAAATGGAGACCGGCAGCATCAGAGATTTATGTATAAAAACAAATTCCATTGGTAACACAAGGTACAGAAAAAAATACTCGCATAGATAAATGTAGAGCAATGCGCATGAAGCACATTTGAATGGATCAAATTTTCAACAGCCAAATAAAAGGACATGAAAAGCGATGAATAAGTGAGAAATAAAGTTTGGATCGGATCTATTAAAGAACTTAGAGCAATAAAACTCAGTATGAAAATTCTACAAATTGGATATGATTTATTTAAGTGAGTTGGAAGGTCATTCAAGTACGTGCGATCTGATGGAGGAAAAAATATTTATAAGCCAATAACATTGAATAAGCAACAATGTTGTCAGTGGGAAAAACATCGCAGGAATTTAATAACAAAGGGTTACATTCCACCAGAGGATTTTTAGCTCAAAATGTAAGAAACAAATGTGGATTGCTAAAAAAAAGTTACATCAGTCATCACCTCACAGTTCCTGGAATAGTAGGAAGACAAAGTTAAGCTTCTAATATAATGGTAAACACGTAAATTACAAGTTCCCACCATTCCGAGGGGTAACATCTTACCACTTTGCCTCATGGCTATAAGAGCAACTTCTTACAGAAATAAAGAAAATAGTTCTTACAGGGAAATGATGGGCAGATGCATGGAAATCTCAAGCTATTTGACAATGACAACAATAAAATCTACAAAGCAGGAAACATGCAGTTCAACATGGCTGCTAAATCCATCTTTTGTTTTAAGCCAACCCAAAAGTTTTAAATTTGGAGAGAATACCTTATCAGCAATGACTAATTAAAATGTTCCTGAATTGTGCATTAACATCAGAATGAAAGAATGAACATTGAATCCATAAATTAACTCGGTCACTTTCTATCCCCCGTGACATACATTCAAAACGTATAGTGAAAAGGGTAGATAATTCAAAAGGAGACGTAGTTCAGATGTGACATCACAGTAAGAAATGACGAAAATAGCATAAACATAAGGTGGCAGGGTGGCATAGTGGTTAGCTGCCTCACAGCTCCAGGGACCTGGCTTCGATTCCTGGCTTGGGTCGCTGTCTGTGTGGAGTTTGCATGTTCTCCCCATGTCTGTGTGGGTTTCCTCCCACAATCCAAAAATGTGCGGGTTAGATTGATTGGTTATGCTAAATTGCCCCTTATACCAGGGGGATTAGCAGGGAAAATACGTGCGGTTAAGGGGATAGGCCATGCTAAATGCCCCTTACTGTCCCGGGATGTTTCGTTAAGGGGAAGTCGTGTCTGACAAATTTATTGGAGTTCTATGAGGATGTGTCTAGGGTGGTGGATAGAGGAGAGCTGGTGGATGTGGTCTTTCTTGATTTTCAGAAGGCGTTTGACAAGGTACCTCACAAGAAATTATTGCAGAAGGTCAGGGGACATGGAGTTGGGGGTCGGGTGTTAGCGTGGATAGAGGACTGGTTGTCAAATAAGACGCAGAGAGTGGGGGTCAGTGGGTGCTAGTCGGATTGGTGCTTGGTGACTAATGGAGTGCCTCAGAGGTCGGTGCTGGGGCCTCAGCTATTTACCATTAACATAGATGATCTGGAGGAGGGAACCGAGAGTATGGTGTCGAAATTTGCTGATGACACCAAGATTGGTGGAAAGGCAAATTGTGTGGAGGGTGTGGAGAGTCTGCAGAAGGATCTAGATAGGCTGGGCGAATGAGCCAGGAACTGGCAAATGGAATTTAATGTTGGCAAGTGCGAGGTGGTCCACTTTGGTAGGAATAATGGTAGGAAATATTATTACTTACGTGGAGAAAAACTGCAGCAGGCGACGGTGCAGAGGGACCTCGGGGTCCTTGTGCATGAGTCGCAAAAACCCAGCTTGTAGATGCAGCAGGTGGTCAGGAAGGCGAATGGGATGCTGGCCTTCATAGTGAGGGGGATTGAATATAAAAGTAGGGAGGTCTTGCTGCAGCTGTATAGGGCTTTGGTGAGGCAGCAGCTGGAGTACTGTGTGCAGTTTTGGGCGCCGTACTTACGTAAGGATATTTTGGCCTTGGAGGGAGTGCAGAGAAGGTTTACTAGGCTGATGCCAGAGTTGAGGGGGTTGAGCTATGAGGAGAGGCTGAATAAACTAGGCTTGTATTCGTTAGAGTTTAGAAGAATGAGGGGAGATCTCATTGAGACGTATAAGATGATGAATGGGATGGATAAGATAGAGGTGGAGAGACTCTTCCCGCTCAGAAAGGACAGTAGGACTCGGGGGCACAGCCTCAAGATAGAGGGTTTAGAACGGAGTTGAGGAGGAACTTCTTCACTCTTGAGAAGGTGAGAGGGCATGGGATCCAAGGGCCTTTGGCCTTGTGGATCCAGAACTGGCTTGCCTGCAGAAGGCAGAGAGTGGTTGTGGATGGGTCTTTTTCGGAATGGAGGTCAGTCACCAGTGGGGTGCCCCAGGGATCTGTTCTGGGACCCTTGTTGTTTGTCATTTTCATAAATGACCTGGATGAGGAAGTGGAGGGATGGGTTAGCAAGTTCGCTGATGACACGAAGGTCGGCGGTGTTGTGGATGGTCCGGAAGGATGTCAAAAGTTGCAGCAGGACATAGATAGGATGCAGGAATGGGCGGAGAAGTGGCAGATGGACTTCAACGCGGATAAATGTGTAGTAGTCCATTTCGGCAGAACCAACGGGATGAACGAGTACACTATTAAGGGCAGGGGTCTTAGTAGCGTTGAAGAGCAGAAGGATCTCGGGGTCCGGGTTCACAGGACTCTTAAATCGGCCTCGCAGGTGGAGGAGGTGGTCAAGAAGGCGTATGGTGTACTGGCCTTCATTAATCGAGGGATTGAGTTTAGGAGTCGGGAGGTAATGCTGCAACTTTACAGGACCCTTGTCAGGCCTCATTTGGAGTACTGTGCGCAGTTCTGGTCGCCTCACTATAGGAAAGATGTAGAAGCTATTGAAAGGGTGCAGAGGAGATTTACAAGGATGTTGCCTGGACTGGGAGGCATGCCTTATGAAGATAGGTTGAGGGAGCTGGGACTCTTTTCCCTGGAGAGGCGAAGGTTGAGAGGCGACCTGATAGAAGTTTATAAAATGTTGAGAGGAATAGATAGGGTGGACTCTCAGAGGCTATTTCCCCGGGTTGAAATGGTCGCTACGAGGGGACACAGATTTAAGGTGTGGGGAGGGAGGTACAGAGGTGATGTTAGGGGTAAGTTTTTCACTCAGAGGGTGGTGAGTGATTGGAATCGGCTGCCGTCGTCGGTGGTGGAGGCGAACTCGCTGGGGTCTTTTAAAAGACTTCTGGATGAGTATATGGGGTTTAATGGGATTGGGGGTTATAGATAGGTCTATAGATTGGTGGGGTTGATGCGATCGGCGCAACTCGAGGGCCGAAGGGCCTGTTTGTGCTGTAATGTTCTATGTTCTATGTTCTAAGGGTGGTGAATTTCTGGAATTCTCTGCCTGTTGAAGTGGTGGAGGCTGCCTCGCTAAATATTTTTAAGAAGCGGGTTGATGGGTTTTTGATAAGAGAGGGGGTTAAGGGTTATGGGGAGAGGGTGGGAATGTGGAACTGAGCCACGACAGATCAGCCATGATCTTATTGAATGGCGGGGCAGGCTTGAAGGGCCAGATGGCCTACTCCTGCTCCTATTTCTTATGTTCTATGTTCTTATGTGTAGGTTAGAGAGATCAGCAGGATAAATGTGCGGGGTTGCAGGATTAGGGCTTGGGTGGGATTGTTATCGGTGCAGGCTTGGCCCAAATGGCTTCCTTCTGCACTATTGGGATTCTATGAAAATCGGGAATGGGGAGAAACACTTGTTGTAAGATGATGTTAATGTAAATGGACATCTCTGGCTCAGAACTATTTTAACTTATTTTGTGCTAGTGCAGTTGCCCCTATTTATTTGAGGGACCTCAGTAAATAAAATATAGCAGTACAACTGTTTGAGATAGAGGCAAATGTTGATGTCACAAAAGTAGCAAGAAACATGATCGCACAAGATGTCAGTGATCAATATACTGGTGATATATTGCTCCCCTCAACCCCAGAATGTGTAAGTATGCCCACTCAAGTGCGACATTAAAACCGATCCTTTGTAGATTACATTTAAATTATTATCAATTTTTAAGAGCTGACGAGTTCAAAAATTCATTTTATGCTCACATCTTGATAAGACATTTTTTGTTCTGATATGTTATAACTCACATGTATCATTTAATGGTTATTACACATTTTATTATATAATAAGGAATAAGACTGAAAGAGGCGAATGACAAAATTATGTATCGCCATTAAGTTGTTGACAGAATATTAACTAATCAGATAGGCACGTCAATGTTTCCTTTCAAAGCCAATAAGTGTAAACATGGTGTCAACTTTCTGCTTTGCAGGAATATTAGGTAAAATATTTTCTGATAATTCTAACTGAAACCTGACCAAATGGACAACTGAAAACATGATGACAGATAACAAAATACAGTGCCATTGTAAAGACTGTTATAATCTCAGGATATTGTGTGCATAACTAGTCAAACAAGAATGAATGAAAACAACAAATAAATTAAACAATTATGGAATCACACAGTTATGTTCTAATTTGAGACATTTGTAATTTAGGATCGTATGGCCTTTATTAGCTCAACATTTATTCGATGCTCCTCAGGCAGATTTGAAAAACATGCTGACAATGAAGGACGAAGGAAATACTTACAATTCAGCATCCTGATCATTTGTTTGAACCTCTCAAGTCTAGTTTGTGGTTTTACACAAATCCATTTTTATTTTATTAATTGAGAATCTGTCATTATGTCTTTTTCAAACAGAAACATTTAATTCATTTGTCAATTCCAAGGGAAATAATTATAGAATCCATTAAAAAGATAAATTTAAATCATCAAGAGAAAAGGGAGATTCATCAGTGGAACACAGCTGAAGGAAAAGAAATTTAAACTAAGGAAAGCTGCAATTGGAAGATTTCTGAACATTGCCCAACAAATGTGCATGAGATAAAATAATAATTTGCACCTTGATTTTGATTTTTAAGATCAGAATCAGCTACATTATACATGTAAGATCACTAGGCCTTGAAAATGATCGCATCTAGGCTGCAAAGGGTACGGACGAGAGTTTCAAAAGCAGGTGGGCTGTAATGCCATTTGGTCAATTTGCTGCGACCAAGATTTGGTGATTTTAATGAGAGATTTGCTTTTTAGGAAAATCATTGTGGGGACAAATGGGAAACCAATTTGTAACGATTACCGGTCAAATTGGGAAAGAATGTTTGAGGGGGAAGTAAATTATTCGCAAGAATGTAGAGTTGCTCTGTCATGTGAGGATGGTGACTGCAGCTATCAAGTAGTTTAGCTGTACCATTTCGCCAGATGTGGGCACCACTAGCTGTGCCAACATTTATTGTGCACTCCTTGTTGCTCTCCTGAACGTGGTAGTGAATCGCCTTTTTGAACCACTACAGGCCCTGACGATTATGTGTCTTACTAAGAAAATTAAACAAAAAAATCGCTAACAATGAGCAGTTTTCTATTTTCCATTTGGCTACACAAAAGGATTCCAGGAACATAATATAAGCTGAAACTTTAAGGCTCTAATCCAAGTAAGTTTCTCTTGCAGATTTTTGACTTAATTTCCCATTCAGTGTACACACGTATTTCACCCCCTTTTTCAGCTCATCCCTGACTTTCCTCTGTGTTGCCACATAAATGCAAGTGTTAGTGCAGGAACTAAGCATTTGCAACATGAACCCAACTTGCTGCAAAATAAATATCGGATTACAATAATATTTATCCAGATAATAAAAGTTGCTCACTGGCCAGTTTACTGAATGCACAACATATGTCATCCACAATAATATGAAATTAGCAGAAATAGTGAAAAGTAAAATCACAGATTTTCTCCGCTTCTTGATTTCCATATCATCCTGATTTCCATTGTTTCTCCTTAGACCACTGCGGATTCTATTAGACACAATGATGTGTCTGACTGTCAGAACATTGAACAACAGAATTAAAATAATCGGTAATAAAGGAGTTATAATGCTGTCCATCCACTGGAATGGCTTTCGCAATGGAGAAGTGAGATAAGCTGAGGTCAGTGTGCAATACCATGGTATGTTATCAATTATAAAAGCTGGTTCAATAATAAAGTAAAATGGGATTGTCCTCAAACAACTCATCACAAACAAAGTTGCAATAACAACCGTTGCTGTCTTCTCAGTGCAATATTTTGCTTGAATTCTTTGACAACATATTGCTACAAAACGATCGAATGTGAAAGCGACTGTGAACCAAACAGAACAATCTACAATTACTAAGTATACCACAAGGTTTACTTTGCATCCAGGCGTCATAAACATGAAATTATTTGGGAAGTACATGTTATTAATCTTCTGTAATATCACATGAATAATAACCACCGTCAGATCCGAAAACGTCATTGCCATCATGTAGCGAGTGATGCATTTGGAGAGGCCGCAATTTCCTCTGGATAGAATCGTAATCGCCAGAAAGTTAACTGGATACGAGAAATGAAAATTATTATATATCTAAAATGTGTTTGAAATAATCTAGTTTAAATAATATCTCATGGTCAAATTAAATTTGTAGCTTTGAAAGAATATCATCATTAATTTAATAATCTCTCTGTGGCATGGACATTTCTGGAGAAATGAACTTGTATTTGTGGGATCCAGTAACATGCAAATGACGTGTTTGGGATTAGGTACAAGTTAACAATTTCAGGAATGAAATAATTATTAATAGCAACGTCTTGTGTCTGAAACATGCAGAATCCAATTTGATTTTCCACTGCAGCAAAAGACAACTGCCTACCAGTCAACTGAATCCTGTTGGGTTATTATCTGTGTAACATGGACGCAAGACTCTAGCAGTTTTATGCCTTGTCTGTCCGGGGTGGACCATTCACTCTCACCGTGCTTGATTATTTTCGTTACAACATTCACTGCGCAAGCAAAACCTATTTGGTTATGGGCTGCAAAAAGTGCAATACACAGTATAATTCTGTTATTCAACAGAAGTATGCATTGTTGCTCTATGGATATGTTATATGTGTATGACATTCTTTTGGTTTTGGACTTTTCTACATTTGCTCTCTGAATCTGTTGAATTGTAGTTTATACTAAGCGCTAACATGTTTTAAGATACTTGATTTAAGTTATGCACATCACGCACTCTCACTGTGTCATCAAAGGTGGGGCTAGATTTTGAGTTGGCGGCAAGTTGCCTATTGATGTTTGTGTTCTGGCTGAAGTCTCAATATTGCTTATATACACGATTGCCCATCTAATACCTATGTGTTGTTTCTTTTTCATGGATAATACATCTGCACTTGACTGTCATTTGAAAACGTATGCAACTTAGTTATCCACGTGGTCAATTTAACTAAAGCTTTGCAGAACAGTGGAAATTGGACCGGTTCTCCGAACTGGAAAATAATACTGTAAGGTTTCTCCTTTCAATCTCTGCATTAAACGTTGGCTGGGCAAAGCAGATAATGAAAAATAAAGGGAGCTGTATCAAAAGTCAAACGTACAGCAAACGGCATATTTTGCATTCCAATTGAAGCAACTATAAATAAATTCAAAGCTGGAATCAAACGCATGGAAGCCATGCAGTTCTCCATAGTGAAGCCGAAGTTCAATTGTACGAAACATATATTAAAAAAAATTAATAATAACTGCACGTTACAGGCGTGACCAATTATGAATTTCCCGACATTAAAGTGTTGCTCATATATTCCTGATATAATATTACTGGAACACTGCGGAGAGGGATAGCTGTTGATCAATATAGGGAAATGCTGCTTCAACATTCTTTGCATTGTAATTTGAAGAACCACTGAATTTACAGAACAGAAATGACTTAAATATAAGGCAATCGCTTGGCAATCAAATGCTATAGCTATCAAAAAAATAACAATTATTATGGACTGACATTCGAGTCTTGCTGACTGTTGTTGCATTTACAGGAGCACTAATGGCTGGAAAAAAAGTAGTAAATTACATTAATCTGGTAATTTACAGAGGATTGCACTTCTTGTGTTCTGCCAACCATGGAAGGCTGGAAATAATAATTTATAGGCTCACACACAGGAAATCCAATAAATAACAATTAAGAACCCCTATATGGATAAACATCCTACGAATCTGAGCTCGGATATTAACTACATGTTATTTAACAAATGGATGAAATTTTAAAAATTGGCTCAAAACATTTGTATTTAATATGCTACATTAATACACAGCATTTATGAAAAATCAAAAAAAATTAGTTGAATTGGAGGTAATTTTTTCAACAATGCATTGCAAATGATATTGCAAATGATAAGGTTCTTTGCCAGCAACAATTGCTTTGTGTTTAATAGGATCAGCAGACCCGTTCATTGTAGCCCCTTTGTTACTCGTTATTGGACAATTGCTGAATTGGTTACCCATAATATGGATATAATCTGCGAACTCATTCCGTTTGTTTCGTTGCTTCTTACGATTATGATTCTTACGATTTTACAGCCAATCATTTACCTTCTAAACATTTTATGGAACAAGAATTTGCAGACGATCACATCAGCTGTACAAGAATTTGCTGGTGAAAGAGTAGGTATGAAATGCCTTTTAATTCTTTTCTCCATAAGGCTGGTACATCGCCTAAAACATGAATGCATTACTTGTCTTCACAAAACGAAGGCTTAATGTGCTACAATGATTATACGCACAAAAGCTCGCAGTGGAGATCACGGAGAAATACATTTATGGCCTCGCCCAATGTCCAAATTAATTAATGGAATCAGCGAATCAACAAATATAATATTTGATATTAAGTTGGAGACCAGTGCAAACATTTTACATCATTCTATTCTAAGATCCATCAAGAAGTCAAGGAACAGATGGAGAAAGGAAACCAGAAGGCGGTGTTGGGAAGGGAAGGGGACGGGGGTGGTGGTGGCTACTGACAGAGAGAGAGAGAGAGAGAAAGGTGAAGAGTACACTTTTTGCACAGTGCGATGCCACTTGCTGCCCATGACCTGCTATGCTGGAAGTATAGATTGCATGTGATTTTACGATTACAATGCATAGGTAGTTGAGGAAATTGGACCCGTCAGGCTACGGAAATAGAACAGAGAAATGCATTTGATCAGATTGTTCAATGGGAATCGAACAGGGTCTGACTGATGGAACATGGCCTAATTTTCTACTTCCGTTTCTTTCTGTGATCTTCTGCCTTTCATAATTAAAAAAAGATTTAAAACCAAAATGGTAAAATAAATTTTGTTAGCATGAAAGAGAAAATCTGTCATTTTTTTCAAAGGACGCTGCTTAATTGGAACAAAACATATTGACATAGAAATTCGCTGCGATAAATTTACGCCTTATCTGCTGTGTGTCATTTTTCCGGGTATCATGAGGCTAAGTGTTTGGCCACTGAAATATTAATAATTATTAGAGCTATTGTTCTGCATCCATTTTATCATTAATTTTGCGAATAGAATCAATAATGACAAAACCAATATGAATTTGCATAGCCGTTTACAACTGGAAAAATAATCCAAAAGGAAAGATTATTAAGCATAGCTTCTCGCATTGAGGCAGGCTAGTTATGAAAAATAAATGTTGATGGCATTAAATCCACTGATTGTTGAGAAACTAAATTATTAGAAAACATG
Organism: Prionace glauca; assembly: GCA_037974335.1. Taxonomy (NCBI): domain Eukaryota; kingdom Metazoa; phylum Chordata; class Chondrichthyes; order Carcharhiniformes; family Carcharhinidae; genus Prionace; species Prionace glauca. The sequence goes on along the minus strand of CM075729.1, from coordinate 99,601,170 downwards.
TGTCAGGTCAATCATACTTTTCAATGAAGTGTTGCAGAAATTTGACTGAAAACGCAAGCTATGTGAGTGATCGAAACAAAACGCTGCTCAATTCACATTATCTTTGTTAATGCGAGTTGCCAAGCGCATTCACGAATTTTTATTCCGCATTGGGGACCATCGAATTTCAGCATCAGAAGTTTGTCATTTCATTCTCAAGTGGGATTTGCACCGGGAGAGCATAAATGTGTAAAATCTCCAGATGGGAGTTACAGAGCTCATAGTTTTAGAAGCAACATGCCTGTGAAGTGAATTGACATTCGGATGTCATTGAGGTGTGCTGTCTTTGCCTAAGAACATTGCATTTTCCGAAGTTCATTATGTAGTTTAATGAGAGACAAATTTTGCTGACACAGGATAGCCTGTGGCAAAAACGTTAGAAAGGGGCATAGGACTCACATAAATTTTGTGGCGTTGCATTGTGGGCTGGAGAGAGGCCACAGGTAATCCACTGTATCCTAAACGTTCATGAGGTCATAGAAGATTAAGGTTAATTGCTGGTAACAGTTATTATGCGTTTCATCTTTCACTTAATATCAAATTAGCATCATGCTCAGTGAGAAAAATAACCCAACATATACTTAAAGGTAATCAATCTTGAATGCTTCATTGGGTGGCATGTAGCACAATAGTTTGCACTGCTGCTTCACAGCTCCAGGGTCCTGGGTTCGATGCTCGGGTCTCTGTCTGTGTGGAGTTTGCATGTTCTCCTCGTGTCTGCATTGGTTTCCCCTGGGTGCTTTGGTTTCCTCCCACAGTCCAAAAATGTGTGGTTAAGTTGATTGGCCGCACTAAGAAATTGCCCATTAGTGTCAAGGGATGCGTAGGTTAGGGGGATTAGTGGGTATAATATGTAGGGATATTGGGGTAGGGCCTGGGTGTGATTGTGTTCGGTGCAGACTCAAAGGGCCTCTTTCTGCACTGTAGGGTTCTATGATTCTGCTGTTCAAAATAAATTTGATAACTAAATGCCATTTTCCAAGTGGTTGTTTCTTACACACTGTTGGCATAATTTTCTAATCACTGTAAATATGTGTTCAGCCCCATTTTCAGTTAACCCTGAAGTTAAAAGTTAAATCTCACGGCATCCCATGAGGGATACAAAACTGGCTGCTTGCCAAAAGCCAGAAGGTGGTGGTAGAGGGTTGCTTTTCAAACTGAAGGCCTGTGCTAGCAATGGGCCTCAGGGATCAGAGCTGGGTCCACTATCATTTGTCATTTATATTAATGATTTGGATGAGAATATAGGGGAGAAATGGTTAACTGAGTAAGTCCTTCCCTGGTTCAACCTACCAAAATGCATCACCTCGCATTTACCTAAATTAAATTCCATCTGCTATTCACCAGCCCATTGGTCCAATTGATCAAGATCCTGTTGTAATCAAAGATAACTTTCTTCACTGTCCACTATGCCACCAATCTTGGTATGCAGATGATACCAAGATGTTGGAGAGAGTTACAGGACAAAGAGATCTAGGGGTACATGTTCATAGTTCCTTGAAAATGGAGTCACAGGTGGACAGAATGGTGAAGAAGGCATTCAGCATGCTTGGTTTCCTCAGTTAGAACATTGAATACAGGAGTTGGGACGAGTTGTTGAAGTTGTAAAAGACATTGGTAAGGCCACATTTGGAATACTGTGTATAATTCTAGTCACCCTATTATAGAAAGGATATTATTAAACTAGAAAGAGTGCAGTAAAGATTTACTAGGATGCTACCTGGACTTGATGGTTTGAATTATAAGGAGAGGCTGGATAGACTGGGACTTTTTTCTCCAGGATGTAGAAGGCTGAGGGGTGATCTTATAGAAGTCTATAAAATTATGAGGGGCACAGATCATCTTGATTGTCAATATCTTTTCCTAAAGGTAGGGGAGTCTAAAACTAGAGAGCGTGGGTTTAAGGTGAGAAGAGAAAGATACAAAAGTGCCTAGAGGGCAGTTTTTTCACACAGAGTGTGGTGAGTGTCTGGAACAAGCTGCCAGAGGTAGTAGTAGGGGTGGGTACAGTTGTCTTTTAAAAAGCATTTAGACAGTTACATGGGTAAGATGGGTATAGAGGGATATGGGCCAAATGTGGGCAATTGGGATTAGCTTAGGGGTTTATAAAAAAAGGGTGGCATGGATAAGTTGGACTGGAGGGCCTGTTTCTATGCTGTAAATCTCTATGACTCAATAAGTTAGTGTCTGTAACCACATAGATACAAGGGTTTGTGCAAGAATTGAGAAATTGTAGCATGAGCGAAACTTACTAAAGAATAATGCTTCCTGTAAGTATTTTCCACTTAAAAGCGTTTCTTACCCAGCAGTTTAATGAGTGAGAATCATTGAATCCTGAAAGAGCAGAAGAGGTCATTCTTGCCAACTCTTCGGTAATGTTACCTAGACCCCCTTCCCTAGCCTTATCTGTGTAACTCCATTCATTTCCCCATGGCTAATCCATCTAACCTGCAAACCTTAAGACACTAAGGAGCAATTTTGCATGGCTGATCTACCTATGTGATTTATGAAATTGGTTGAAATGTCCAAAAGCAAATCTATTTAACAGTAGCCTGATTCTAGATGCATTGGATGCATTAATTCAAAGAACTGGTAAGAGAAATGGTTTGGATGTGATTGATCCATTGGAACGTCTTCAATCAGGGTAAGTGAAATGATCAGCGACCACACCGTAATGAGTGACACACTTAAGATGGATTTTATAGGCGGCATTGTTGATAAAGTAAAAAGTAACAGTCCTCAGATAGCTCATCACAAGAAAGTGATGACATCCAATGTCGTTGCTTGTTCATTGCAACATGGTGCTTGTATCCTCTTACAGTAAACTGCTACAGAACAAGCTATGATGTGGAGCTGCCGGCATTGGACTGGGGTAAGCGCAGTAAGAAGTTTCACAGTACCAGGTAAAAATCCAACTGTTGGACTTTAACCTGGTGTTCTGAGACTTCTTACAGAATGAAGTGACAGAGCAGTCTAGAATTACAATATATGAGGCAAGATTTTCCCTGCACACAGACATCAATGAAAATTAGGCATATTGGAAATTCCGTGCTACTAATCCACTGCAATATCAGTTGGATGATTACCATGGTCAGATCTGAAAATAACATTGAGACCATGTAATGAGAGACCAACAACACAATTTCTGAGGGAAACGATTGCACAAAGTTACTATACGTAAAGAAATAGAAAAACATCCTCTCCCAAAACGCTTTCAAAATAATTCAAAGTGACAACTGCATTTTGTAATTGGTAAATAAATTCATGCTTACTTTGGTATGATTGATTGGTGGAAAAAAATTTTTGTAGAAAGTACAGTTACAGCATTTGTTAAAGTGCAATAAGCTCCTTGCTGTCAAATTGATGTTAATGTATTGTGCTAAAAGTCACTATTTCAGGAGATTTTGGAACATTCAAATGTCCATCATATGTCAGCATCATTCCGTAATAAATTCCTGATTGTGCAAAATGAAGGATACAATCTAGAATTTCTTTGCTTTTGCCTGTATGACGGATTGTGTTTGCTCTCAGTATGATTGATTATTCTGTTTGAATCTTATGTGTTCATAAGAATAGGCCATCTGGCCCCTCGAGCCTGCTCCGTCATTCAATAAGATCATGGCTGATCTTTTTGTTGACTCAGCTCCACTTACCCATCCGCTCACCATAACCCTTAAATTCATTATTCATTGTCAATGTCTTGGGATATGGTTTATAGAACATGAATTGCCACTTTCTCATTTGCTTGGTACAACATGGAATGTGAATTGTGTTTCCCGTTGGCTTGTGTTCTGTGGATTATGTGCAGTGTGCTCTCAACTCTTTGAATTATGCTTTATACAACAGAAGTGTGCTCCCTCGCTCTTTCAGGATTTTCCTTTCTAAAGTTGGCTAGGCATACACTCTCATCCTATTGCCAGCACATAGGGTTTATTTCTCAATATGGGTAGTTTGAAATTGTGGCCATTTGACTCTGAATACTTCTTCTTTTACACGGTTTTCTGATGTTAAAAGCTGTGCTTTTTCCTTTTCCATAAATCACAAATCAGCAGTGAACCCTAGCTGAACATTTCGCTGCACTTGTGCTTTGCAGAACAATGAAATTAGTTCAGGATTATTAGTTTATCAAAAATATATATGGATCCTCTTCATAAGCACTTTGCACTAAGATGCCTGTGTAAACCACAAATTTAAACTGAGATTGTACATCATACGTACAACAATGAAAAGTTTTCCATTACAGCCATTACGACAGCCGCAGCTGCAATCAAGCATAAGTACGCGTGATAGAATAGCGCAGTGAAGATGAATTTAAATAGTAAATAGCTTGAGAAGTGTCCTTTCTTGCAAATCTCCACCAATCAACAGTACCACCTGAACAAAGTCCATCCATTACTAATTTAATAATATCATCCTAACCTGATATCAGGTGATGACTGAGGAGAACTATACACTTTAAAGATAAGTTCATTACAAATATGCAAGTCATTCATTTTGCATGTAAGTGTCACCATCAGATATTGAAAGTGATAATCCACTCTTACACATATGTTGGTTACCTTACATGGAACAGTGATAGCAGCAAGAACTGGATAATAAATTCGGTCAATCTTGTATATTAGTGGGTAGTCCATTTCTGATGCGTAGAGCCAATATATGTATTTTACCAGTCTATGAAACAACATACATCCCTTTGTAAAGACTTAACAGAAGCACCAATATTAATATGAAAAATAAACTCCCACAGGGAAAGAGACCCAGAGGAAAATAGTAGACATAATCATTAGAATCTACTGAACAGCCTGATTAAGTGAACAAGATTGCCCCCAAGGTATGTTTCACAATATACTGTATTCCAAGGAGGATATGGCAAAAGCAAAATAAATTTAGAATGATTATGACATATTATTCAAAAGGTAATTACAATTTAAGTGACCATGATAGCTAGGCTTAATCTACATGCTCGATGTTTATATGAATCAGCTCCTCGCGGTACTCCTAATTGTACCACTGGGTTCATGCATGTTCTGTACTTGCACACATGTGAGGTGTAACATTTTGTTTTTGAATGACATAAGCATGAAAGATTAGCATTTGAACTGTTTCATAGTCATAAAATTCTGGACTAGTGTAGATGGCCTCTGCAAAGGGACACGACAGCAGTGATTCTGGAGTTTTGAGCAGAGTGTCTGTCTGTCTTTCTGCTTCCAGGGATAGTCGGGATGTTATTCATGCTGAACATTTACATTGTTTCAACAAGTGAATATTTTGAAAATAAGCACACATAAGATCTCACGTCTTTCTTTACACCGAGGCAAAAAGCAATATTTATTCATTTTTGTTACTACTTTGTGAAGTGTAGTGTCTACACAGCCTGCCTGAGACGCCATTTAAAGATCAAAAAGAATCAGAAAATTATAAAGTGGAGAGAAGGTTCTGGTGTATGAAACTGTATTATAATTGTTGGAATATTTGACAGGCAAAGCAGGACTGTAATTAATAAGATTTGACACCTTGTAAGAGGGATGAAATCAGTGTACTGAGAAGAACTGTAGCCAAAAGTAAAATGAAACAATTTGTGAAGAACTGCTTTGAACTGAGCAATGGGTAACATTTAAGGAGTAGCTTTCCCTCCAAGGTACATGCTGGATATATTCTGAAAAAAAATCGCAGAGAGATCTTGGAAAAGCATAGCCATTGGAAAGAGAGAAAACATGTGATTAAACCTAAAGTAGTTGTATGGGAATGTGCCTGGACTGTACTCAAACCATCGAGTCTGCACCGACCACCATCCCATAATCCTACTGTGACCCCACATTTTACCCTGCTAATCCTCCTGACGCTAAGGGGCAATTTAGCATGGCCAATCCACCTAACCACACATCATTGGACTGTGGGAGGAAACCAGAGCATCCGGAGAGAACCCACACAGACAAGGGAAGAATGTGCAAACTCCACAGACAGTGATCCAAGCTGGGAATCGAACCCAGGTCCCTGATGTTGTGAGGCAGCAGTGCTAACCTGCGTTGTCTTCAAAGAAGAACAAAGCCATTGATTAAGAAGTGGGAAATACAGTACCAAGGTAAGCTTACAGGGAACATAAAGATTGATACTAAGGGCCCAATTTTACCATTTTGATTCTAAGTGCTGAAACTGGGAGTAATCCAAATCCGACTTGTAAACTGGTTCTCAGGCACCCCTGTACTCTGCCTGAAAAAAAAAATAGATTCTGAATTGTGCTGCAGAAGCCCGTGCACAGGGTTTATTGCGCCCAAAATACTGCTGCTCCGATTGGACCCTTCAATTGCGCATATGCAGTAAAGAAAAATTGAAAAACACTCCCTTCCATATCGCTCGTGGACAGCATAAAGCAGCCCAGAATGATGGCCCTCACAGACATTGCTCCCTGATCCACCCACTCGCACCCTCCCAGCTACCCCAACTGATCACGATCCCCTGCCCCACTTCCCCCCACCAATTGCATGCAGAGTGGCAGTGGATCCTCCCTTTCCTCCCCCACCAGAGAATGATCTGATCCACTTCTCTTCTCCTCCCCCCATCAGATATCTATCTGGCCTGCCTCCCTCCTCCTAGCCCCCCAACACAGATACATCTGGCCCTCCTGCTACACCTCCAGCAGAGATAGAACTGGCTCTCCTCCTCCTCCCCACTAGGGAATGATCTGGTTTCCGCCCCCCCCACTCCCCACTACCGACCTGAGTTAGAGAGCCACTGGAAGTTCTGAACTTACCTCCTCAGAACTGGAGCGTCCAAATCAGACCTTTGCAGATCTTGTCTGCTTCACATGAATCTGGATGGGCGAACACAATGGTAAAGGGGCAAATGCAGGTACGTTTGGGCGTCCAGCCCATTAAGTCAATTTAAATGCATGCAAATGCATTCATCCATTTTGGGTGCAGTGCCGATTGTGGCCAGTTTGGACACTAGGTAAAGGGGGAACAGGCGCCAGAACCAGTCGCAGATCACGCTACTCACCTCACACCCAGCGTTACCAAGTTTTCACACCCAAAAATGGGCATAACTTGTTGGTAAAATTGGGCTCTAAGTGCTCTTCTACAGGTACATGAAGAAAAAGAGGTTGGCGAAGGCAAATGTAGGTCCCCTACAGGCAGAATGTATAATAGGGCACAAAGAAATGCCTGAGCCACTGAATACACACTTTGTTCTGTCTTTACAAAAGAGGACACAAATCAGATGCCAGAAATGCTGGAGGATGAAAGTTTTAGTGAGAGGGAAGAACTGAGGGAGATCAATATTAGTGGAGAAATGGCGTGTGGAAAATTGGTGAGACTGAAGGCAGATAAATCCCCAGGACCTGATAATATATGCCCCAGAGTACTTAGGGAAGTAGCTCTAGAAAGAATGGATGCATTGGTGGTTGTCTTCCAGGATTCTATAGATACTGGAACAGTCCCTGCAGATGGTCCCGGAAGGGTAGGAGGTTTTAGTTTGTTCGGGCAGTATGGTCGGTGTAGGCTTAGAGGAACAAAGGGCCTGTTCCTGTGCTGTAATTTTCTTTGTTCTTTGTGGTGGTATTGATGTATGAGAAGAGATTGACCATGTTAGGATTGTTTTTGTTGGAGTTTAGACAAATCAGATGGCTATTTCACAGAACTTATAAAATTCAAACAGAACTAGATGGGGTAGATCATGAAATACATTCCTGATGGAGGGAGTGTCCAGAACAAGGGATCACAGTCTGAGGATACAGAGTAGACCATTTAGGATGGAGATGAGGAGACATTTCTTCACCCAAGGAGTGGTGAGCCTGTGGAATTCATTGTCACAGGAAACAGTTGATGCCAAAACATTGAATGTATTCAAGAGGTGGCTAGATAGAGCACTTGGGGCAAATGGGATCAAAGGTTTTGGGGAAAACGTAGGAATAGGTGATTGAATTTGATGATCAGCCATGATCATGATGAAAGGCGGAACAGGCTCAAAGGGCCAAATGACCTCCCCTGCTCCTATCTTCTATGTTTCTGTATTTCTATTTTCTCTCCTTCTCAGTTCCTGCTATTACCATTTTTTCCAAGCCTCTTTTCACCCAAAGGGCTTGTCCGCCGACACAGTGATGCAGAAAAAAAACAAGACATGAATGTTCAATGCAAGAGCTTTATTTCTGTGTACAGCAAATCTTCTGACACAAATGATACAGGTCTACAATTGTTACATAAAGCTAAGCAATCAAACATTGGTGGCATTTGTTGAAAGATGTGTTTATTCACTGAGAACTTGGAGAACTCCTATTGGTGGAAATCCTTCCATTGGAATTTTACTTTGACAGTTTGCAGCACTGCAATCCAACAACGCAATCCATACTTTTAAAATGCTTTTTACCGATGTAACACTCTTCACTTTGACATCTTCCTTTATTCAATCTGTTACATATTTCTAAACCTGAAACTGAAGATTTATTTAATCAATCATTCTGTACACATTGCAGGGGTAACCAAATATAAACTACATAAGTTAGTGTTACTGAGATTAAAAACCTCTCTTTTTTATGTTCAATGAAAACAATTCAATATTTCTCCTGCACCCCAACTTCACAGACTCATCCTTATCCTGGCGTGCAGGGCTGTTGCTCAAGAAAGACACATTACATCCCTCTCTGAGAGCGTGGAGACAGAACATAAATCTATGTTAATTACACAGAGCCTGTCTCATGGTCATAAGGGCTCAGGTCATTTTGTTGACTGTTTCAGAAGTTCCAGCACTGTTTTCCAGGAAAGGCAGCAGCTCTCAGCCAAGTCCCACAAAGAGCAAATTTGATTTTGCAGGGCCAAGAGTTGTTGCTGAGATTAATTGGCAAGATGGTTCACAAATGTTTCCATTAAAAGTTCTTAATCAGACTGCAAGTCCTGTACTGACAATGTGACTTTCACAGCTTGTCTCACCACCAGGTCTCTAAAAGCTGCAGTACTAATCAAATCTATTCAGCCATGATCCTAGTGAATGTAAGAGCAGATTCCAGAGGCTGGCTGGCCACCTCCTGCACCTTCTTTGTATATTTGTGAATTAGCAACTGGAATAAAGTTCCTCCCAATCTCTCACCTCACATTATAAAAACAATAAAAAGAATCAAAGGGTGGTGAATCTCTGGAATTCTCTACCCGTTGAAGTGGTGGAGGCTGCCTCGCTAAATATTTTTAAGATGCGGGTTGATGGGTTTTTGATAAGCGAGGGGATTAAGGGTTATGGGGAGAGGGCGGGAAAGTGGAACTGAGCCACGACAGATCAGCCATGATCTTATTGAATGGCGGGGCAGGCTCGAAGGGCTAGATGGCCTACTCCTGCTCCTATTTCTTATGTTCTTAATCACAACACCAGTTAAAGTCCAACAGGTTTTGTCTGGAATCATAAGCTTTCAGAGCACTGCTCCTTCATCAGGACCCGATGAAGCACTCCAAAAGCTCATGACTGCAAATAAACCTGTTGGACATTAACCTGGTGTTTTGAGACTTCTTACTGTGCGTACACTAGTCCAATGCTGGCACCTCCACATTATAAAAACAATGGTTGCGATCCATTATCATTCCCAAATTTCTCTTCCTTCCTCTGAGACTGGACAGTGAGAGTCAGTGCATGAAAGGATGAAAGGAAATCTCAATCCAATTCTTGCAGCATAGCATCACTGCTGGCTACTGGGGCATACTAATTGTCTGAAAATTGTTCAGCGCTCTGTCAGAAAATATCTCAAACACTGCACTACTCAATAATTAATGGTTTTATGACTACTTTATGATTATTTATACCAGTTCACAACACTCACCCTGTGAAACATTAAGAATCTTAAAAATTAACTTAAATTTTTTAAGTTTAGTTTTTAAGTAACTTTAATAAGATTGCGGTCTGACCTCTTGGATACTTTCAGTCTTTCACATGCTTTTATCTTTGCCATCGGGGCCAATAACAACTAAGCAATCATTGGATTTATCTGTTGAACTCATTGGCTACAATCAATTTAATCAGCACTCAAGTTCACCAAAATGGCAACTTTGCTAATGTCATGAGAACGACGGTGGAAAATCTTCAGCCAATTTAAATCCACGATGCCAGCAAATTGGTTGACATTTTTATACATAGCAAAGGCTGTGGAGCTTGAACACAGTACTGGTCAGCAGTACTCAAAGAAAAGTATGCCAGTGGCCCAACTATTTAAGCTGGTCATGCACAGTCTCAATATTCACGTTGTCACGAGAGAATGGACAATTGCCTAGATTTTTCCTCTCAAGGCAAATCAGGACGAACACATTGCACAGAATTATTGCCACAGTAATCGATGCTTCATCAACAAAGTGACAAAAGATGAAATCGATGCAGCTATTAAGTGGCATTTGTACAAAAGTCAATTATTTCTATGATGTTTAGCTAAGGTCCTGCCGAGGCTATTCAGCTCCTCAACTCCCTCCAGTCTTGAGCCCAACATAGAAAATAGCTGAGCAAAGAGGTGAAAGTGATTGCCCATGATGGCCACTAAAGATTGCTAAATTTCTGCAATTTCCTCATTAACTACACTGTGGGTGTACCTCCACTACATTGTCAGCACAGATGAAGAAGGTAGCTCAGCACTAAATTCTCAAGGCCGTCTGGGGATGAGAAAGACATGCTGGGATCATCAGAAATGCACAAATTATATGGAAGAATAAAACAAGAGAATCAACTAAATTATGATAATCAAATAGAAAAACATTTAAAAAATATTGTTGAACAGTGGCTGTTGAAAGACCATACATGTAAATAGATTTTTTTCTAATACCTCGCTTGTCTATTTCAGATGCAGTTGCGATAAATTGAGTCATCATCAAGAAACAAAGCAATAAAATCAGCACTCTCTTCATCATCTACAGATTTTCTCTGGTTCAGGATCAGAAGGCTGGAATGGCAGTGTTCTGAAGCTGTACTCGGAGAAGTTGCTGTATTTATGTTCTCACAAACTAGGGGTGTCTGCACTCTGTTAATGTATTCTGGACTTTGACCATTCTGTGATTGAGTTCTGGAATGCATTGCCAAGTAGGGTGGTGGAGGTAGGCACGCTAAGGTTGTTTAAGGCTTACTTAGACAGGCACATGAGAGGACCACAGATGGAGGAGACTTTTCTTAATAAAGATCAAGAGCCTTGGGGCGTCCCTGGGAATCAATTGATTCCTACAGACTTTCCAACATATTTCATGGCTCACTTGCTTTATTTCTGCGCTTCTGGGGATTCCATAAATGTCTGTCTAAGTTGTGCATGTTTATTGATGTCTTTTCTTTTACTTGACAGGTAATTCGGTCCGCCTTATTGGCCAACAAGGGGCATACACGCTGTGGGTCGTGCGAGGGCTGCTCTTGGATGTTGCTTCAAGTGTTGCCGAGTGCTTCACATCGTTAGTGTATGCTTAAACTGGACCATCTGGTGGGCAACATGACAGCTCAGAGACTATCACTGTTTGCTGTGCAGACACATGGATTTGGGTCAGTGTCTGCGGGAGTTTGCACATTCTCCCCGAGCTTGCGTGGGTTTTCTACAGGTGCTCCAGTTTCCTCCCACATCCCAAAAACGTGCTTGTAGGTTGATTGGTGTAACAAATTGTCCCTAAATTAGTCTTCCCTCAATCTTCCCCAGTAGATGTAGACAAAGGTCATGGGTAGAGGAGGGCACTCACAATTTAAAAATGGCGGCGTGGGCTCATTGAGCCGAAGGGCCTGTTTCCCGTGCTGTGTTGTTCTTTGAACAAAGTAACTGAGTTATTTCTATTCTATTTATGATTTCTATTCATCATAGAATCATAGAATTCTTACAGTATGGAAGAAGGCCATTCAACACATCAACCAACCACAATCCCACCCAATCCCTATTCCCATAACCCCACATATTTACCTTGCTAATCCCCCTACACTAGGGTCAATTTAGCATGGCCAATCAACCTAACACACATATCTTTGGACTGATTTGATTTAATTTATTGTTGTCACATATATTAGCATACAGTGAAAAGTATTGTTTCTTGAGCATTTTACAGACAAAGCATACCATTCATAAAGAAGGAAACGAGAGAATGCAGAATATAGTATTACAGTCATAGTTAGGATGTAGGGAAAGATCAACTCAATGCAAGGTAGGTCCATTCAAAAGTCTGATGGCAGCAGAGAAGAAGCTGTACTTGAGTTGGTTGGTATGTGACCTCAGACCTTTGTATCTTTTTCCCAATGGAAGTAGACGAAAGAGAGAATGTCTGGGGTGCATGGAGTTCTTAATTATGCTGGCTGCTTTGCCAAGGCAGTGGGAAGTGTCAACAGAGTCAATGGATGGGAGGCTGGTTTGCATGATGGATTGGGCTGCATTCACGACATTTTGTAGTTTCCTGCGGCCTTGGGCAGAGCAGGAGCCCGACCAAGTGGTGATACAACCAGAAAGAATGCTTTCTATGGTGCTCATGAGAGTCATTGCTGATATACCAAATTTCTTCAGTCTTCTGAGAAAGTTGGTGGGCTTTCTTAACTATGGTGTCGGCATGGGGAGACCAGGTTGTTGGTGATATGGACACCGAAAAACCTGAAGCTTTCAACTATTTCTACTTTATCCCTGTTGGTGTCGACATCAGGGGCATATTCTCCACTATGCTTCCTGAAGTTGATGACAATCTCTGTTTTGGTAAAGTTGAAGGAGAGATTATTGTTTTTGCACCAGTTCACCAGATTCTCTATCTCATTCCTGTACTTTGTCTCATCATTGTTTGAGATCCAATCCACTCTAATGGTGCCATCAGCAAATTTGAAAATCGAGTTGGAGGGGCATTTTAGCTACACAACCACACGTGTATAAGAAATAGAGTAAGGGGACTGAGAACACAGTCTTGTGGGGCACCGGTGTTGAGGATGATTGTGGAGGAGGTGTTGTTGCCTATCTTTATTGATTGTAGTCTGTGGGTTGAGAGGTTCAAGATGCAGTTTCAGAGGGAGGAGCCGAGGCCTAGGCCATGGAGTTTCACCCAATCACCTTGCTCAAATCAATATTGGCAAGTGAATCTGGAGAGCCTAAAAGGGGCTGATCTGTCATTTGTCCATCCAGCCCATCCTTTGCTACTTGATGGGTTTCTCATGATGGATTATCAGCACAGGTAGTTGTGATTCATGGAACTACTAAAACTGACTGTTATGATTATTATAGAATCATAGAATAGAAACTGTATAGTACAGGAAGAGGCTGTTTTACCCATTAAGTCTGCACCGACCACAATCCCACCTAAGCCCTAACCCATATCCCTACATATTTACCCGTTAATCCCGCTAACCTACACATTTCAGGACGCCAAGGGGTAATTTTAGCATGGCCAATCAACCTAACCCATACATCAATGGACAGTGGGAGGGAACCCAGGACCTCCATGCACCTGGAGGAAACCCAGGCAGACACAAGGAGAATGTGCAAACTCCACACAGACATGTTTGAGGTTATGGGGTAGTGGCTGACGTGGGATTTGGATCGGTGCAGACTCAATGGACCAAATGGGCCTCCTTCTGCACTGTAGTGATTCTGCCTTGCACACACTGCCTCTCAAGGATTTAATACAAGTAAAATGAGCACCGAAACAGATTTTAGAAGCAAGTCTAAGAGAGAAATTGTAAAAAGAAAATGTGCTAGTCATTATATGGAAAGGAGAGATAGAGAAACAAAGAGAATTAGGGTTAGGACTGCTGTACTCAGATAGCCCATAATATGTGCGACATGTGGGGGAAACTGAGCTGGCATGGCACATGTGGATAGAGGCTATGGCGCACAGAGCAGTCAGAAAGTTAAGGAACTGTATTGCGCACCCCAACCCCAGACCACCAGTATGAAGAAAAGGTTTGACAAGCTTGGCATTATAGACTTTGTCTTAATGCTTCCAAATATGTACATTTTAAACAATAACAGCAATATCAATATATTGGCAATATAGATGATCAAGAAGGCGAATGGAATGTTGGCCTTTATCGCGAGGGGGATAGAATATAAAAGCAGGGAGGTCTTGCTGCAACTGTACAAGGCACTGGTGAGGCCGCAACTAGAGTACTGTGTGCAGTCTTGGTCCCCTTATTTGCCTTGGAGGGAGTACAGAGAAGGTTCACCAGCCTGATACCGGAAATGAGGGAGTTAGCTTATGAGGAGAAATTAAATAGACAGGGCATGTACTCATTGGAGTTTAGAAGGCTGAGGGGGGAATCTTATCGAGACTTACAAGATAATGAAGGGGCTAGATAGGGTAGAGGTAGAGAGATTCTTTCCGCTTAGAAAGGAAAACAGGACTAGAGGGTACAGCTTCAAAATAAGGGGGGGGGGGGGGTGGTACAGTTTAGATCAGATTTGAGGAGGAACTTCTTCACTCAAAGGGTGGTGAATCTCTGGAATTCTCTGCCCATTGAAGTGGTGGAGGCTGCCTCGTTGAATATATTTAAGTCACGGGTAGATAGATTTCTGATAGACAGGGGAATTAACGGTTATGGGGAGAAAGCGGAAAAGTGGAACTGATCCACTTCAGATTAGCCATGATCTTATTAAATGGCGGGGCAGGCTTGAAGGGCTAGATGGCCTACTCCTGCTCCTATTTCTTATGTTCTTATGTTCTTAATACTACACAGCATGCTAGACATTGTCTCAGGGATTCCCTGTTGAGCTGAAGCTTATATACTGTGCAATTTTAAAAATTCCCCTCACTATAAAGGATAAAAGACAATAAGTTCATGCTTATAATTTGTATCATCTGTATATATTCTTTGTAACTTAATTATTTTTCTCTTTTGGCTTTAGCAACATATTAGGATCATTATCTTCACATATGTCAGATGTAAAAATTGCAATGATTTGAGGCCACAACATTGATTCTGCAGTAGAACATTCGTTATATCTTGGCAAAGAGGAAGTCATCCATTTAGCCTGAGATAATAGAATCATACCATGCACAAGGAGGCCATTCAGCACATTGAGTCTGCACCAACCACAATCCCACCCAGTCCCTATCCCCATAACCCCATGCATTTATCCTCGCTACTTCCCCTGCCTAAGGGGCGATTTAGCTTGGCCAATCCATTGATCCCACCCATTTTGGACTATGGGAGGAAACTGGAGCACCTGGAGGAAACCCATGCAGACATGGGAAGAATGTGCAAATTTCACACAGACAGTGACCTAACCAGTGAATTGAACCCAGGTCCCTGGCACTGTGCAGCAGCAGTGCTAACTACTGTGCCACCATGCCATCCCATTATGTCCCCTCTTCACCAGCAAATCCTCAATATGTTATTCTCTACAAAATGAGCTTCCACTTTCCTCAACAACCTTTGATGTGGAACCTTATGAAAATGTTTTCCTGAAACCAACATGCAATACATGAATTCCCTCTCAAAATCATGTTTGGCCTGCTGGCTTTCCTGAATATAGCTAAGTGCCGTGCTATACTGTTCATGTTGATGTGTCACACTCGCTCTTTGACTGATATTAAGCTAATTGTTTGTAGTACCTTATTCTTATATCCTTTACATTTTGAATTAATTAGTTTGTCTTGCAAATCCCATTGAATATTTAAAATATATAATGCTGACTATGAATTTGTGGAGATTCTACAAATAATTATAAGAAGTAAGCTACTTGGCTTCTCACCATTTAAGTAGACCATGACTGATCTCACTGACAACAACATAGATAACAACTGATACAAAGAACAAAGAACAACCCAGCACGGGAAACAGGCCCTTCGGCCCAACGAGCCCGCGCCGCCGCATCTTCCTACACCTACCCTGCCCTGTGTGTATGTGAGTGGAACCCCTAATGTAGCCAGATTCAGGGGAGAATAGTGTCAATTTGGTACACCAATCAGCTGAAGAGCACATCTTTGGGGTGTGGGAGGAAACCGGAGCGCCCGGAGGAAACCCACGCAACCACAGGGAGAATGCGCAAACTCCCACAGACACAGGCCCAAATCCATGTGTCTGCACAGCTAGCAGTGATAGTCACTGAGCTGTTGTGGTGCTCATCTGCTGGTCCAGGATTAAGCACACACAACGACACAAAGTACTAGGCCACTCCCGGAACCTCCAAGAGCAGCCCACGCACGACCCACCGTGTGCATGCCCCTCGTTTGACAACAAGGTGGACCGACAGCTGTGGAATAAAAAGACAAAACATTAACAGTAATACTATATTTCTGGTGTCGTCCCGAGGCTCTGACCCTATTTAATACCCTCTACTATAACCCTCCATCCCTGTTTCGCTCATAAGAACATAAGAAATAGGAGCAGGAGTAGGCCATCTAGCCCTTTGAGCCTGCCCCGCCATTCAATAGGATCATGGCTGATCTGTCGTGGCTCAGTTCCACATTCCCGCCCTCTCTCCATAACCCTTAATCCCCTCTCATCAAAAACCCATCAACCCACGTCTTAAAAATATTTAGCGGGGCAGCCTCCACCACTTCAATGGGCAGAGAATTCCAGAGATTCACCACCCTTTGAGTGAAGAAGTTCCTCCTCAACTCCGTTCTAAACCGCCCCCCCCCCTTTATCTTGAGGCTGTGCCCCCTAGTCCTACTGTCCTTTCTGAGTGGGAAGAGTCTCTCCACCTCTATCCTATCCATCCCATTCATCATCCTATATGTCTCAATGAGATCTCCCCTCATTCTTCTGAACTCTAACAAGTACAAGCCTAGTTTATTCAGCCTCTCCTCATAGCTCAACCCCCTCAACTCTGGTATCAGCCTAGTGAACCTCCTCTGCACTCCCTCCAAGGCCAAAATATCCTTGCGTAAGTGCGGAGACCAAAACTGCACACAGTACTCCAGCTGCGGCCTCACCAATGCCCTATACAGCCGCAGCAAGACCTCCCTACTTTTATATTCAATCCCCCTCGCTATGAAGGCCAGCATCCCATTCGCCTTCCTGACCACCTGCTGCACCTGCAAGCTGGGTTTTTGTGACTCGTGCACAAGGACCCCGAGGTATCTCTACACCGTCGCCTGCTACAGTTTTTCGCCACGTAAGGAAGACTTGTATGTTTGTTAAAAGTTGATTATTTTAGCACCCGGGCTTAACTACAAGGCTTGTACAAGGTATTGTGAAGGCTACAAACTTCTTCAGATGCATTGTCAATGGTCTTTTTTCCTTCATGAACTCAGAAATGTTGATACCTACTGATGATTGCACAGTGCTCAATTCAATTCGTAACTCCTCATATAATGAAATGTTCCATGTCTGCAGAAATACTTGTAAAATATTGTAGCTCTGTATTGTAAATGATAGTACTCATGCAGCAAAAGTCCCTGACAATGAGCACTGTTGGTCTAAACAAGGACTACATAAGAGTTGAATAGTGGGAATTCTATGGACAGTAACTTACCACTTGACAGTATTTACCCTATACACTTTATACAAGGTCCAAGTTTGGAGTTTAAGGGCAAATCTGACACCTATCAACCTGCAGAATTCTAAGCTTGTCCAACTATTGCTCCAACATATTGAAGGAGATGCTGGTCATCTAGATCAGTATCTAGAAAAATGCTAGCCTGCATGGACAGCATCCTATGTCTCGCCATCAGCAGAGAATGCCTCCACCTCTGATATAAAAATAGTTTTTTTTCTGATGATAGAGCATACAGGGCAGCATGGTAACACAGTGGTTAGCATTGCTGCCTCACAGTGCCAAGGGCCTGGGTTCAATTCCTGGCTTGGGTCACTGTCTGTGTGGAGTTTGCACATTCTCCCTGTGTCTGTTTGGGTTTCCTCCCGCACTCCAAAGATGCGTGGGTTAGGTTGATTGGCTATGGTAAATTAACCCTAGGGTTAAGGGGACTAGCACGATAAATCTGTGGGGTTACGGGAATAGGGCTTGGGTGGGATTGTGGTCAGTGCAGACTCAATAGGCCAAATGGCCTCTTTCTGCACTGTAGGTATTCTATGATACATTTTGGACACTCTGGAAAACTCTTTTGGCTGATTGAAACCTATATGTTATACTACCTAAAAGAACCAGGATGACATGTGCCCAGGACTATCTATTTATTATCCATGAATATGTTGACCATGTTGACTGAAAGTGCAGATAGTGACAGGATATTCTATCTGAACTTATACTCACCTCTGTTGGAAGTTAGCATTTTGATTTGTAAATTATTTGGGAGATAGAAAGCAGTTTATTTCGGATATGCATTCAGGTTATCAAGCAGGGAGGTAGTGAAACCACGTGAGCAACAGTAAAATTACTGACGTGTCTGGGTTGCATTTATTTTCTGACAAGTGTTTTGTACCAAGACACCACTCTCCAATCCATCACATCACCACCACCCACCAACTGTTCAGATAATTTGACTCTTTCAAGATGAAGTCAACTGAAAGAATTTTGTCCATTATTTTTCTGCAATGATCCTAAGGCTAAGTTTGGAGACATGGAGAAGAGAACATGTTGTACAGCCACGAGCAATGATCCGTAATGAATTCATACTTTGGCAGTGAATTAACTGTAGCTCACAGTGACAAAAGAATGTTTGGTGAAGATAGTCTCTGGAGGACAGTTAACTAAGTGTCATAATTTTAACTTCAATGAAGGTGGTGCTGAACACAATGAGAATTAATGTGAACAATCTAAGCATACAAGATGCGGACAGGCACACATACATATATTTATATTTCTTAAAGACAGGGTTCCATACCTTGAGACTTGTAGGTGAATTTCTTCTATCCTGCTGTTAGTCTTGTTTTATTTTCATGGCAACGCTCATGGGGAACGATATGCAATCCAATAATCTCAGAAAAATAGTGAAGTATGAACTATATATCCAACATTTGGCAATAAAAAGAGTATTGCATTCACAATACTGTGTGCACCTAAGCAAGAAGTGGAGATGCCGGCGTTGGTCTGGGGTAAGCACAGTGAGAAGTCTCACAAAACCAGGTTAGGGTCCAACCAGTTTATTTAATAATTAAATTAACTATTAATAATTAGATAAACTATTCATTAAATAAACTGGTTGGACCCTAACCTGGTGTTGTGAGACTTCTTACTGTGTGCACCTAAGCAATGCAATTCAAAGGCTACCTGATAAATGACTGAAGTCGATATTTATGTGAGTTACTGAACACCACCTATCTGCTTGTTAATACTTTCTTGAATCTTATTGCTCCAAATGCTTTGTCAAAAAAAGCAAGGAAAATAGAAATTAAGAAGGGGAGGAAGCCATTTATCCCTTTGAGCTTATTCTGCCATTCAATGTGATCATTGATGCTCCTGAATGTCAATGCCATATCTGAGTGTTCTCTCCCTACACTGAGATATCATCAATATTGAAAGTAGATGCATATTTATCTCTTTCTTTAACACATTCAATGTCTTGGCCTCCACAGTTTTCAATGGCGGAGAATTCAAACAGACTTGCTCCCATTTGAGTGAAGAAATGCTTCATCACTTAGCCTAAATGGTTCTGCCTGTATCCTGAAACTATGTCCCATGGTTTAGGCTCACCAACCTGGGAAAACATCCTTCATGCATCTAATCTGTCAAGCCCTGTTAGAATTTTCCATCAGATCTCCTCTTATTCTTCGAACGCCAATTGAACAAATCTCCTCTCATAATCAGTCCCACAAATCCCGGTATCAGCTGAGTGAACCTCTGCTGCATTTTCTCTATGGCAATTAAGTCATTTCTTAGGTAAGGAAACCAAAAGAGCCCACAATATTCCAACTGTGGCCTCCCCAATGCACTATATAACTGTATAACTGTTATACAGTCCAAAAAGAGTCCTGAGATGTGTAGGTTAGAGGAATTAGCAGGTAAATATGTAGGGATATGGGGCTGGGGTCTGGGTGGGATTGTGGTCGCTGCAGACTCAATGGACCAAATGGCTTCTTCCTGCACTGTAGGGTTTTTATGATTGATTCTACGATGCAGTTAGTCGTTTCTAATTTTGAATTCATGCTCTTGAAATGAAGGCCAACATACATTTGCCTTCTTCACCAGAATAACTCACCAGGTTCCCAATTATAGGCCGAAACTTAATGAATTTCCTAAAGATGTGAAATTGAAAAATTATCTGGTTTTGAAGTTAGACAACTGCATTTTCACAAAAGCATCCACATATTATCCTAATGCGGAATTGCACTTTGCCTGCAAAAGGTCATTGCAGTGCATCCCCACGATCAGATGCTCTGACTGGCAAGTTTTGAGTGGTCTCTTTGAGTGGTCTGTTGGTACCTGACTTCAGCTCTGTGTTTGGCAGGTTAATTAATGATCATCCACACAGACCAATAATTAGTGGAAAATGAACAGTGTATTTAACATTTGGCAGTAAAAATAAGAACAAAGAACAACGACAATTACAGCACAGGAACAGGCCCTTCGGCCCTCCAAGCTTGCACCAACCATGCTGCCTGACTGAACATCGCATTCACAATACTGTGTGCATTTGAAGCAATGCACTTGAAAGGCTTCCCATTAAATGACCTAGGTCCATTTTCCTGTGAGTAACTGAACACCACCGACCTGTTTGTCAATACTCTTTTGAATCTTGAGCATTGCTCCAAATGCTATGCCAGAAAAAGCAAGGAAAATAGAAATTAGGAGTGGGAGTAAGCCAGTTGTCCCTTTGAGCTTGTTCTGCCATTGAATGTGATCATCAATGCTCTGGAATGTCAACACCTACACTGAGATGCCATTAATATAGAAAATGTAGAAATATAAAGACTGGGCAGAGAAGTGACTGATGGACTTCAACGCAGATAAATGTGTAGTGGCCCATTTTGGCAGGTCCAATGGGATGAAAGAGTATAATATCAAGGGTAGGACTCTTAGCAGTGTAGAGGAGCAGAAGGACCTTGGGGTCCGGGTCCGTAGGACTCTTAAATCGGCCTCGCAGGTGGAGGATGTGAAGGCATATGGTGTGCTAGCCTTCATTAATCGAGGGATTGAGTTTAGGAGTCGGGAGGTAATGCTGCAACTTTATAAGACCCTTGTCAGACCCCACTTGGAGTACTGTGCGCAGTTCTGGTCGCCTCACTACAGGAAGGATGTAGAAGCTATTGAGAGGGTGCAGAGGAGATTTACAAGGATGTTGCCTGGATTGGGAGGCATGCCTTATGAGGATAGGTTGAGGGAGCTAGGTCTCTTCTCCCTGGAGAGACAAAGATTGAGAGGTGACCTGATAGAGGTTTATGAAATAAGAGGTATAGATCAAGTGGATTCTCGGAGGCTATTTCCCAGGGCCGAAATAGTTGCTACGAGAGGACACGGGTTTAGGTGCTGGGGAGTAGGTACGGAGGAGATGTCGGGGTAAGTTTTTCACTCAGAGGGTGGTGAGTGAGTGGAATCGGCTGCCATCGGTGGTGGTAGAGGCGAACTCGCTGGGGTCTTTTAAGAGACTTCTGGATGAGTACATGGGATTTAATAAGATTGGGAGTTATAGATAAGCCTGGTAGGTAGGGATATGATCGGCGCAACTTGTGGGCCGAAGGGCCTGTAGTGTTCTATGTTCTATTTATCTCTTTCTTTAACACATTCAGTGTCTTGGCCACCACAGTCTTCAGTGATGGAGAATTCAACAGATTTGTTCCCATTTGAGTGAAGAAATGCTTCATCACTCAGTCAGTGCTTACCACGTAGGAAAATCTGCATTACTTGATATTCATTTTTGTGAGAGGAGAAAACTTTTCAAAACTGTTCTAGTTAACACGTTTCCATCGAATGTTTTGTTCCTACCAGAATCCATGGAAGTATTGGTACAAGGCAACTTCCCTGGAAACTAATGTATTCGCCTGTGTCTGGTGGTGGATTGATTCGATTATCAAGAACTTTTTACTGAGCAGAAAGAAACCATGAGATCCATCAATCCAATGGTGAGCATCTGCAGAACAATCCAACATCATTATTCCATTGCCTGGATTCCCCTTTCACAACGCAGCAAGTTTAATTGCCTGAAGCGCTATGAGAATCTTATATTAAAATCATGCATTATGTTTAATTCCCCCTTGATTGTAGAAAACACATTTCAAGCTATTGAACTTGCTTCAAAAACATTCTTCCCCATATTGTCCTATACTTCTTTCCCCCAACATTTGACATACAAAGAACAAAGAAAAAAAGAATAACACAGAACGGAAAACAGGCCGTTCGGCCCAACGAGCCCGTGCCACCATCTTAACAATGTGCTTTTCCTCCTCCACCCTTGACCCATGTCTATGCTTATGGTACCCCCATTGGAAACCAGATTAAAGGGAGAATAATTTAGGGACAATTTGTTACACCAATCAGCCTATGAGCACATCTTTGGGGTGTGGGAGGAAACCGGAGCACCCGGTGGAAATCCACGCAACCACAGGGAGAATGTGCAAACTCCCACAGACACCGGCCCAAATCCATGTGTCTGCACAGCAAACAGTGATAGTCACTGAGCTGTTGTGGTGCCCATCTGCTGGTCCAGTTTTAACTTGATGAATTTCTGCACGTTTTTCATCTGCCTGAATACATGTAATTTTTAATGTAATAACAAATTGGTACACTCTCAGATTCTCCTTCTGTGTATACTTTCTAATACAACTGCTTTATCTCTACATCTTTCTTGTAATTCTGCCAACTTTCCTGAATTAAAGATATTCGCTTCGTCCTCCACCTTTTCTTGTCCTTTATTAACCATCTGATCAAAGATTGTTTCTGATAACTGAACCTCAGTCTCTTACCTTTACTCCTTGATTATTCCTCCTCCTGTCTCAACCTGTGGCTTTGTGACCTTGTTTCTAATCCCAATCAGGAAGAATCCCAGATTTTCCACTCATTTTTCAACCACAGTATGTATCACTCCCACCTGTTCTCCAGCTAGGTTGTTACCCAGGATAAACTGTATCCCTGAAAAAGGTAATTTTTCTACTTCCTGCCACGACTTCGCCAGACTCTCCTATCTTACCTTACATAATGGAACACTGCTCTTTTCATTATGAATTTCACATGTTACCATCTCTTCTGGCAATGCTCCTTCTGAACTTCATAACTCATCTCTCACCATTAAACACTGACTTGGTCCTGTATTACTTAAGATCTTAACTTCTTTACCCACTCCTCCTGGTACACAAGTAAACCGTACCCACATAAATAAATTCTCTAAAGAGTTCTAATACTTGCTTATCAACCAACCACTGACAATATGTGAACATAACTACACTCAGCAAAGAAGGAAGCTATTTTCACCTCCTTCATCAATGTGATATTTATACATATGCAATTTCCTCTTGATGTATGTTGTTCCAAAGAAAAAATATATTTCCCCAAGATATATGCAAATCAAATTATTCATCAATACTTCTATATTGTTGATATTTTGCAATACCATTCCTAAATGTTCCTCTAATTTCAGGTAGGAATTAGGGCTTGTCTTCATGTTTAGCATAGCATAAATAAATTTTGCTACATGCTTCTTACAGCAGATGTTTTTCTAACCACAAGTGGGATTGCATTTGTTGCTCAAACGTAAATATATTGAGATAGTAGGATGCCAATATTAAGTTCTCTTTTTTCCAATTCAAATAATGAATCGAAAGCTGCTAATGTAGGATGTCTGGAATATTCAGTAGGAGAGCGTGTAAACTCTATAATTGTCATTTTTAACAATAGAAGAAACTGATGTACTAACCATCTGGAATGACATGAGGGATGATAATGTAAAGGCTGATGTTTCTTGTGATGTATAGATACAGAACCCACTAACCATCAATGAGGGTGTGAAGACATTTGAGACTAATCATGAGCTAATCATTTATTAATACTGAAATTACAACTCAAGATGGGGTATTATATTAATTCTAAATCTCAAAGACAAAATTGCAGTTATTGTGAACATTGATTTATTACCATTCTTCTGCTCACCATCCACAGTAAGAAACCCATTATTTCCATGATACTCTCCAAGTAGATGACACTCAACCTTTTCTACTTCCACCAATGTCCAAAATAAAACAGGGCAATTGATTGACATCATAGCTATACCCTAAACGTTTATCTGTTCAACATTTTCTGTCCAGAATCATAGAATCATTGAATGTATGGCACAAAGACAGACCCTTCGGCTCAAATTGGTCCATGTCAAACAAAATGCCCAACTAAACTAACCCCATTTGCCTGCATTTGGCCCATATTCCTCAAAATCTTTCCTGCCAATAAATCTGTCCAAATGTTGTCAATGTTCTGGCCTCAACCACTTCCTCCAGGAGCTCATTCCAAATATATACCACCCTCTGAATAAAAAAGTAGCTCCCCAGTTTCCCATTCATTCTTCCCCCTCTTAATGTAAATCTGTGCCTTCCAGTTCTCAATTCCCCAAACCTGAGAAAAAGACTGAGTGCATTAATCCTATCCATGCCTTTCATGATCTTATATACCTCTATACAATTTTTGATTTGATTTGATTTATTATTGTCACATGTATTACAATACAGTGAAAAGTATTGGTTATTGCGCATTATACAGACATAGCATACTATTCATAGAGAAGGGAATGAGAGAATGCAGAAAGTAATATTACAGTCATAGCTAGGGTGTAGAGAAAGATCAACTTAATGCAACGTAGGTCCATTCAGAAGTCTGATAGCAGCAGGGAAAAAGCTGTTCTTCAGTTGGTTGGTACGTGACCTCAGACTTTTGCATCTTTTTGTCGACAGAAGAAGGTGGAAGAAAGAATGTCCGGGGTGTGTGGGGTCTTTAATTATGCTGGCTGCTTTTACCAAGGCAGCGGGAAGTATAGACAGAGTCAATGGATGGGAGGCTGGTTTGCATAATGGATTGAATGATATTCACAACCTTTTGTAGTTTCTTGCATCTTGGACAGAGCAGGAGCCATACCAAGCTGTGGTACAACCAGAAATAATGCTTTCCATGATGCATCTGTGAAAGTTGCTGAGAGTCTTAGCTGACATGCAAAATTTCCATTCGTCTTCTGAGAAAATAGTCTCTTGAGTTGGTAGGCTTTCTTAACTATAGTGTTGACATGGGAGGCCAGGACAGTTTGTTGTTGATCTGGACGCCTAAAAACTTGAATCTCTCAACACTTTCTACGGCGTCCCCACTGATGTAGATCGGGGAATGTTCTCCTCTATGCATCCTGAAGTCAATGATAATCTCCTTCATTCTGTTGACATTGAGGGAGAGATTATTGTCACCACGTTTTCCTGGGCTCTAGGAATCTTCTGAATGTAGGCCCAGGCTTCATGGGCATTTTCCTGGTCTCTGGGAGACAGTGTGGTGAAATCCACAGCTCTGGGACTGCAGTGCTGGCTGCAGGTCACACATGAGCGGCTGGTCCAAATCAATTTCAGATTGATCAGGTCAAGTATCTCCAGGGTCTTAAGAGGGCATGTGGCTAACAGTGACCACAACTCTGTCTGGTTCAAGATATTAATGGATAAAGATGAAGCCTGTCCTAAGGGGAGGGTGTTAAACTGGGGGAGGGCTAGATACAACCGGATTAGGCAGGATCTTAAAGATACGGACTGGGGTACGCTGTTTAATGGTAGGTCGACGCTGGGTATGTGGGAGTCTCTCAAGGGAAAACTAAAATCTTTACAGAAAAGACATGTGCCGGTCAAGAGGAAGGATGGGAAAGGTAGGATTAGAGAGCCGTGGGTAACTAGGGATATTGAGGACCTGGTCAGGAGAAAGAGGGAGGTGTACACTAGATCTAGGCATTTGAGGACAGAGATAGCGTTAGAAGAATACAGAGAATGTAGGAGAGAACTTAAAAGGGGCATCAGAAAGGCAAAAAGGGGCCACGAAATGGCTTTGGCGGGTAGGATTAAGGAAAATCCTAAGGCATTTTACTCCTATATTAGAAATAAAAGGATGGTTAGAGGGAACATTGGTCCTCTCAGGGACAGAGGAGGGGAACTATGCTTGGAGCCTGGGGGAATGGGGGAGATCTTGAATGAATACTTTGCGTCGCTATTCACGCAGGAGAGGGGTCTGATGTCTGCTGCTGTGCTTGAGGAGTTTGAGGATCCGTTGAGGGAAATAGTCATCACGAGGGAAGAGGTGTTGGGACTTTTAGACAGTATAAAGACGGATAAATCTCCGGGGCCTGATGGCATCTATCCTAGGCTGCTAAGGGAGGTGAGGGATGAAATTGCTGGGCCTCTGACGCAAATCTTTGTCTCTTCTTTGGACACAGGTGAAGTCCCAGAGGATTGGTGGATTGCAAATGTAGTACCGTTGTTTAAGAAGGGTCAGAGGGATAACCCAGGGAACTATAGGCCGGTGAGCTTGACTTCAGTTATAGGCAAGATAATGGAGAGGATCCTCAAGGATAGGATGTATGAGCATCTGGAGCGCTGCAATCTGATCAGGGATATGCAGCATGGCTTCGTTACAGGGAGGTCGTGCCTTACGAATCTATTGGAATTTTTTGAAGAGGTGACAAAAACGGTTGACGAAGGACAAGCCGTTGATGTTGTCTATATGGATTTCAGTAAGGCGTTTGACAAGGTCCCTCACGGTAGGCTGATAGAAAAGGTGAAGGCTCATGGGATACAAGGCCAGGTATGTAGATGGGTGGAGAACTGGCTTGGGAGGAGGAGACAGCGGATAGTAGTGGAAGGCTCCTTTTCCAATTGGTTGTCTGTCACCAGTGGGGTGCTGCAGGGCTCGGTACTAGGACCTCTACTATTTGTAGTATATATTAATGACTTGGAAGAGGGGGTAGGTGGTGTGATCAGCAAATTTGCTGATGACACTAAGATGGTTGGATTGGCGGGTACTGAGGAGCAGTGCCTGGCAATGCAACAGGACATAGACAGGCTGGTAGATTGGCAAATGGAATTTAATCCGGAGAAATGCGAGGTGATGCACTTTGGCCGGAATAATGTGGAGGGGAGTTATACGATAAAAGGTAGAACTATCCGGAGTATAGATACGCAGAGAGACCTGGGGGTGCAGGTACACAAGTCCCTGAAGGTGTCGGTGCAGGTGCAGAATGTGATGAGGAAAGCGTATGGCATGTTGGCCTTCATAGGAAGGGGTATAGAATATAAGAGTAGGAGTCTGATGTTGCAGTTGTATAGAACGTTGGTTAGGCCTCACCTGGAGTACTGCGTCCAGTTCTGGTCGCCGTACTACCAGAAGGATGTAGAGATCCTGGAGAGAGTGCAGAGGAGATTTACCAGGATGTTGCCTGGTATGGAAGGGCTGTCTTACGAGGAAAGATTGAACCCACTTGGGCTGTTTTCCCTTGAGAGACGTCGGCTGAGGGGGGATCTAATAGAGGTTTATAAGATTATGAAGGGGACAGATAGAGTAAATGGTGGTAAGCTTTTTCCGCTATTAGAAATGGATAGAACGAGGGGTCACGGGCTTAGGGTGAGGGGGGCTAGGTATAAGACTAATATTAGAGGGCAGTTTTTCACATAAAGGGTAGTGGGGATGTGGAATGCACTGCCGAGTAAGGTGGTGGAAGCAGGCACGCTAGGGTTGTTTAAGAGCCACATGAGCGGTCTACATATAGGGGGATATAGCAGGCCTTACCAAACATTGAAGGCTTGGGATTCAGTTTTAGCCTCAGGGATATAGAGTCTTTTTAATAATGAATTTTTGTCCACAGGCATTTAAGTCCAGCAAGGGGCATGCGTGCGGCAGGTTGTGGTGGGCTGCTCTTGGATGTTGCTTCGGGAGTTGCCTACTGCTTCATGTCGTTGGTGTGCGCAAACTGGACCATCTCGAGGGCAACATGACAGCTCAGAGACTATCTCTATTGCTATGCGGACACATGGATTTGGGCCTGTGTCCGTGGGAGTTTGTGCGTTCTCCCCATGGTTGCTTGGGTTTCCTCCGGGTGCTCCGGTTTCCTCCCACATCCCAAAAATGTGCTTTTAGGCTGATTGATTGGGTAACAAATTATCCCTATATTGGACCTCCCTGATCCTCACACATTAGGCATAGACTAAAATCATGAATAGGTCACTGAGACAATGGGACGGCGGCGCGGGCTCGTTGGGCCGAAGGGCCTGTTTCCCGTGCTGTGTTGTTCTTTGTTCTTTGTTAATTGCCAAATCTGTAGAGATTGAATTAAAGCATTGTTAGAGAGTTTAGAAGAGTTAGGATGAAGTTTTAGAAGCATAGAATGAGAGTAAAAGATAGAATTGGAACACAGCTTGCAAGATGTCACCTCGCTCTGGAAAAGTTTGGAAAAGCTTTTCCAATCACCCCTATGCTCCAAAGAAAAATGTCTTAGCCTGTCCAATCTCTCCCTGTAACTCAGCCCTTTGAGTCTTGGCACAAACTTTGTAAATCTCATCTGCACTCTCGACTGTTTAATACCACATTTCCTACAGCAAGGCAACCAAAACTGAGCACAATACTCCAGGTGCAGCCTTCCTGTATAATCGCAACATAATCTCTCAACTTCTACACTCAATGCTCTAACTGATGAAGGCTAGCATGGGAAAAGCCTTCTTAACTGCCTTATCTACCTGTGACTCAACCATCTTCAACACCGGTGCCCCAGAAGCCTGTGTCCATAGCCCCTTACTATATTCTTTAAACACATATGATTGTGTAGCCAATTCCATTTGAACACCATTTTGAAGTTTGCTGGTGACACCACTATAGTGGGTTGGATCTCAAAAATTGGCAAAATGGAGTATGGGGAAAAGATAGAGAATCTGGTGAAATAGTGTAATGAAAATCTCTCCGTCAATGTCAGTCAAATGAGGGAGATAGTTATTGATTTCATGAAACACAGTGGACGATATATTCCTGTCTAATCAAAGGTGATGATGTGGGTATGCCGGCGTTGGACTGGTGTAAACACAGTAAAAAGTCTGACAACACCAGGTTTTAGTCCAACTATCAAATTTAGTCCAATTATCAAATAAATAGGTTAGACTAAAACCTGGTGTTGTCAGACTTTTTACTAATCAAAGGTGATGCAGTGAAGATGGCATAGAGCCATTGCCCTGTTCCCTCCATGCCAATGTTATAGTTAAGAAAGCCCACCAGCTTTCTCAGAAGGCTACGGATATTCTGTATGTCTACTATTGTAAAATGTCTAAATTGCAATACTAATTTGTAGAGATGGTGCAGAGAAACAAGTGACCTCTTGGCCCCATTCTGCATGATTGAAACATTATTAAAGCTTTGACAAAATATCTTAATTCAAATTCAGGTGATAGTGAGATGGTTGAAATCAACACAATATGTGGCCAATGCATCAAAAAATAAAAGCAAACTTTGAGCTAATGGGAAACAAAAGGAACACTATCCAATGCTTGTAATTATACCTGGGTCAAGATAGACGGCCGTGTTTTATAGGAATCTAGTTATTGCATCCTGAGAAATTGTTTCAGGCCTCCTTCAGTAGTGCCATATTTTCAAAGCTATTTTCCTACTGCAGCATGGATTTTCCCTCTATCCTAAAGATTTCAATAGGGATGCACAATTGGTTCACACAGCGTCTGTTTCCAATTACAATTCCTTCATCAATAATGTAGTCCGGGCTTGCAGAATATTGCTTGTGCCATGGCGGCAAAATTCACACTTTATTCGACAAATGACCAGTAGTATTCATGGCACTAAAATGCAATAACCAACCCAAAAAAGTGTTAATCTAAACTTCAGCACCTACCATTCACTCAAAACTGACTGAAACATCAGTATATGTGTCATGCTTACATGAGGACGTCAAGCTATGGGAATTCTGCAGTGCATAACATGTTTTGTGAGTAACCAACTACAAGGTGCTACGTGGGATTGTGATGGAATATTCTGGAATTTCCTTGTGGGGTAGGGGCAGCTGATTTAAATAAATGAAATTATCTCCATTGAAGACAAAATAATCACCTTGGCTGGTGTTTGTCAACTTAAATATTGATTCTTTGCAACAGCAATGCACAATACATTCCAAGTGTGGCATCAATAAGGTGAACTACAGTTAGTCACTCACGATCTTTTAACAATGCCGTCCACAATATTGACATTGGTTCTTCACTACTTGCAAGCTCCTGCCAAAGTCACAGAGCATCTTGAGTTGGATCAACAGAAGGAGAGAATTTATTATCTAAACTGAGGCCATGTAAAATTGAAAACTACCCTTTAGGTTTGAACATTGGTTGGGCAATAGCAGAAATGACAGGGCACATAAAATGTCAGCCTAAATTAGCAGAAAGGCTGCGAGCTGGGAAACACGAGAATTCTTTGAGAACATGCACTATGTGCATCCTCTAAGATCAAGTTCCTCCTTCATCTTGGATAGGCAATATCTTCCATTGTTTCAAACATGTGGTTATTTTAAAATAAAATCAACTGAATGTAAAATTATCTCATTTTTGCATCAGACTATAAATTTGTAAAATTACTGCGAAAGGGTAGCGTGCTATGTTCAACCCAACAGACAACATGTTGTACCAGAATTAGTAACGCATAAACAACCAGAATGAATCACTGTCTTGGAAGTAAGTTAAAATTTATGTATCAGTGACCACAATATGATTGAGGTAGCCATTCAGTCTCAGAAGAAAGGACACCCAAATCCTCAGTTTTTTTATGCAATAACTAGGCTTGGATGGAAAGATAGCTGTTTGCGTTCCTGAAAGGATATTACTTAGAAAAGATGATTCCATAGTATGGTTGAATTGCCTGAAGAGATTTTATTTTTAATTTGCTGAATGATCTTCAATCAAACATACCTGATTTTTTTTGGTTGAAGTTGCTCTTAAGTATGCTGGGATTTCCTGTGGCCAAGCTGGCCTGCAACTTATCAAAGAACTTAAGGTGTTAAATGTCATAGCTTCCCCTGCAAAAAGAAGTTGTTTATAGACATTTGGAGCCAGTGTTCCTTACATGGACATTGTAATGTAAGCTATATGCTCTTAAGGCCTGGATAGTCTGCAGGTGCAGCAGGTGATCAAGAGGGCGAATGGAATGTTGGCCTTTATAGCGAGGGGGATAGAATATAAAAGTAGGGAGGTCTTGCTGCAACTGTGCAGGGTATTGGTGAGGCCGCAACTGGAGTACTGTGTACAGTTTTGGTCACCGCACTTGTGGAAGGATATATTGGCCTTGGAGGGAGTGCAGAGGAGGTTCACTAGGCTGATACCAGAGATGAGGGGGTTGGCCTGTGAAGAGAGATTGAATAGACTGGGTCTGTACTCGTTGGAGTTTAGAAGGATGAGGGGGGATCTCATAGAGACGTATAAGATAATGAAGGGAATAGATAGGGTAGAGGTAGAGAAATTCTTCTCACTTACAAAGGATAACAGGACTAGAGGGCACAGCCTCAAAATAAGGCGGGGGGCAGTTTAGATTGGAGTTGAGGAGGAACTTCTTCACTCAAAGGGTGCTGAATCTCTGGAATTCTCTGCCTGTTGAAGTGGTGGAGGCTGCCTCACTGAATATATTTAAGTCACGAGTAGATAGGTTTCTGATAGACAAAGGAATTAAGGGTTATGGGGAGAAAGCGGGAAAGTGGAACTGATCCACTTCAGATCAGCCATGATCTTATTGAATGGCGTGGCAGGCTCAAAGGGCTAGATGGCCTACTCCTGCTCCTATTTCTTATGTTCTTACATGATGGGGCCTGGAGAGATCAATGTGTCTATCCTTGATTTGTATTTGATTGGCCTAATCAAACGATGTAATTGGGTTTCTGATCAATTCATTGGCCGGTTGCCAAAGAAGTTTGAGGTATTATAATGCTAACAAAAAGGGCCTTGGGCATTGTGAAGAACCTGGAGACCAAAACTCACAGAAAAAAGAACATCTGAAAAGAAGAGAAAGGCAGATAACATGTAGCAGCATCCTGGCCAGGTTTCAACATTAAGTTAAGTAACAGATAGTGAGTATTTGATTCATGCATGTCAAATATTTATCATTTTTTAAGTCGCTACAAAACAAAGGCAATTGTGTTTCTTTTAGTCTTTAAATTAATCAGGCCACCTAAAAGAATTTTCCACATCAATTTGGCGACAATACAGGATAATCTTGGAGCGATGGTCGAGTGAACATTTTCCCTGGAACAGTGAGTAGTTGAAGTTGCTCTTAAGTATGCTGGGATTTCCTGTGGCCAAGCTGGCCTGCAACTTATCAAAGAACTTAAGGTGTTAAATGTCATAGCTTCCCCTGCAAAAAGAAGTTGTTTATAGACATTTGGAGCCAGTGTTCCTTACATGGACATTGTAATGTAAGCTATATGCTCTTAAGGCCTGGATAGTCTGCAGGTGCAGCAGGTGATCAAGAGGGCGAATGGAATGTTGGCCTTTATAGCGAGGGGGATAGAATATAAAAGTAGGGAGGTCTTGCTGCAACTGTGCAGGGTGTTGGTGAGGCCACAACTGGAGTACTGTGTTCAGTTTTGGTCACCGCACTTGTGGAAGGATATATTGGCCTTGGAGGGAGTGCAGAGGAGGTTCACTAGGCTGATACCAGAGATGAGGGGGTTGGCCTGTGAAGAGAGATTGAATAGACTGGGTCTGTACTCGTTGGAGTTTAGAAGGATGAGGGGGGATCTCATAGAGACGTATAAGATAATGAAGGGAATAGATAGGGTAGAGGTAGAGAAATTCTTCTCACTTACAAAGGATAACAGGACTAGAGGGCATAGCCTCAAAATAAGGCGGGGAAGAAAGGGTAAGGATAGCAACTTACTCACCTAAGAGTTCTGAAAAAAGGGGTGCGCCAATTGAATAGAGTTATTAAAGAATATTGGCACAAAAGTTGGGGTAACGATAGCAACTTACCCACTTGCAGCGGGGTCTGAAAAAAAGGGATGCGCTGATTGAATAGAGTTATTAAAGAATATTAGTGCAAAAGTGTGGGTCGGGATAGCAACTTATCCACATACAACAGATTCCATAAGAACACGCTGATTATACAGTGAAAGTGCGTAAAATAGGAAACTAAGATAAAGGGAGTTAGTTTTGCTGAGACAGTGGTGCAACAATGCCGCGCTCTTATTAGAAGTACTGGAGAATTAAATGGTAGATAAGTTGTAAAATATAGAAGATACAACTTAAAGAAAAAGAGAAATAAGAATTAAACAGTAATTTAACAATGCAGAACTTGTAAAAGAAATTAAAACTAAAAAGAAGTAATTTTAAAAAAAAGGGTTTAAAAAAGTACAGCTCCATAGTCAGAAAATGCTTTCAGTGTAAAAATAGCATATTGCCAAATATTTCTGTAAACAAGCCAAGTTTGAGAAAAGCAGTAAGTTAGTTATTCAGTCCTAAACAGGATGAATCTTTGTGTCTTAAAATTTGCAGCAATTAATATGAATTGTTAATCCAAATTGATGTGGGAAATTCTTTTAGATGGCCTGATTAATTTAAAGACTTTCATTTCATAAATCTTTTCATTAATCATTTCATTTCAAAAAGGCAAAAAAAGTTTATTCAGTACAATGAAATTAAAACATTGACATGTTAGAATCAAAAACATTACAAATTAACAATATTCAGACAAACATACAATTAAGACAAGACAAATCGCATTTTGGCCAAAATGGGAAGTCAATGGATCCACCAACATAGCTAATGCACTAGCAGGCTTTCACAAAAGATTTCCAATTTCATGCCAAAGAACAGAGTTGGTTATAGTTTTTGTTATCAGATTAATCAGCCCACCACTTAATTAAAAGCAATTTCATTCATTCACTGTTCTGTCAATCTAACAATGGCAGGTCCATCAATTAATCATATATTGATCTATCCGTTTTACGGAAGGTCTCTCCCAAAAATGGTTTCTTATGATTCAGCATTTCTTTAACCAGTTTAAACTAGCTCTAATACCAAAAGGCACCTTTATCTTTTGGTATTATCACCCAGCCTGGGTAATTTGTTGCATAATTTGTGCCTGACTTGTGCTAATATCTTTCAATGAAAACATCTTTCATTTTACTGCATGTTACAAATTCATTTCTTAGAGACACAATTAAGATGCTACTTAAATATTTTGTACTCTTCTCAAACCACATATTAAAGCATTAGCTGCATTGTCCTCATGTTGGGTATTTAGAATTAATCAGAATTCTCAACTACACAAGGGCAGGGAAAATAAAGAAGAACTAAATTTTCTGAAGAGTTTATGAATTGCAGAGATCTTAGATGTTGAAGGATCAAGGTTTTCTAATGCATGAATCGTGGAAGAATAGTTTTCAAGGTACAGCAAGAAATTAGGTAAGGTAAATTTATGGATTTTTAGAAGGCAAACTGAGTTTTGAACTACAGACTGTAGACAGGATATTGGCTCGGACCCCTCTGAAGCACTGCGTAATACCTTATCTAAGGAAGAGTGTAAATTTGTTTGAGGCAATTATGAGACGTTTTCTTCGACTAATACTGAAATGTTCACGTGATGCTATGAGGAAAGGTGGTAAAAGTATTTTTTTTACTCACAACATTATTCAAGCGGAAGAGGTATCTTGATTGAATCAAATAAAGTTCATGCAGAAGATGTAGAATTTATTTTCTGTTGTGGGAGAACCTAGAACTGAGGTCGTGCTTGAAAATAATGGGTCTCCAATTTTTAACAGAATTGAAGAGGATTTTTTTCCTCAGAGGACCCTCAGTCTTTGAAAGGCCTCAAAAGGCCATGGAAGCAGAGTGCCCAAACACTAATAAAAACCAATGGCATTTGCTTTGAAGTAAGGAAATTAAATGTTTTTGGAAATAGTTGGAGCTGTGGAATTAACATTACAACCTAATTAGTCATGTTCTTATTCACTGGTGGAGCATGTCCAAAGACCCACATGGCCGGTAATTTATTACTCTTTTATAGCTTACTGCGAAAATCCCCCAGTCATCACACTCCAGCACCTGTTCAGGTACACTGAAGGAGAATGCACCTAACTAGCACATCTTTCATTGAATCAAAGAATCCGTACAGTACAGAAAAAGGCCATTCAGGCCATCGAGTCAGTACTGACCACAATCCCACCCACGCCTTATTCCCATAACCCTATGCATTTACCTCACCAATCCACCTCACATTAGGGTCAATTTAGCATGGCTAATCAACCTAACATTCACATCTTTGGACTGTGACAGGCAACCGGAACATCCGGATGAAATCCACGCATTCACATGGACAGCGTGGGGAACATGCAGACTTTGTACAGTGACCCGAGGCCGGAGTTGAACCCAGGACCCTGGCATTGTGAGGCAGCAAAGCTAATCACTGTACACTGTGCCACCCAGTTTTCTATGGAAGAAAACTGGAACCCCCAGAGGAAAGCCACGCAACCACAGGGAGAATGTGCAAACTCCACACAGACAGTGACCCAAGTCAGGAATCGAATTCGGGTCCCTGGCACTGTGAAGCAGCAATGCTAACACATGCGACACCATGATGCCCTACTACTTACACACTATGCTTGAGGTAATTGAATTTAATACCACAAAATTCAAACATCACCATTATAAAAACTTTTATATTAGCACTTTTTCCAGCAGATGTCTCTGAAGAACAATGAATGATTTTGAAAGACACCAAAACTGCAAACAATGCTCCAGACGGGTGGTCTCACCAATGCCTGTAAGTGCATAAAAGATCCTTATTCTTATACTCAAATCCTCTTGCTTTGAATGCCAATATACCATTTGCTTCTTTACTGACTCAGTACCTGCTCGCTTTCGTTAAGCGACTGGTGCATGAGGATGCCAAGACCTTGCTGAGTTTCCATCTCTCTCACTTTACATCAATTCAAATAATAATCCGCTTACTTAATATTGCAACCAAAGTGGATAATCTCACATCCATCCACATTGTACTGCATCTGCCATACATATACCCACTTATGCAATGTGTCAAAATTGTGCTGAAGCATCTCTGTATCCTCCTTACAGCTTAACCTCCCACCAACTTTTTAATCATCTGCAAATTTGGAGATTAGTTCCCTGTTCCAAATCATTGATATATAATGTTAAGAGTTGGGGCCATAGCACATGTCCCTCCATTACCCCACTAGTCACAGCCTGCAATTGGAAAATGACCCAGTTATGCCAACACTTTACCTACTGTCTGCTAACCAGCTTTCTATCCATCTGAAGAATTTACTCGCAATCCTATGTGCTTTAACTTTACATAGTAGTCTGCTATGTGAGACTTTGCTGAAAACGTTCTGAAAACCTAAATAGAGCACATCCACCATTTCTCCTTGGTCAAATCTGCTAGTTTCATCCTCAAAGAATTCCAATAGTTTTGACAAGCCCTTCTGGAAATCCATGCTGACTTTCTCATGAAAAAAACAATAAAAAAGTAATGACTTCAGATGAGTTTCGTCCCCAACAAGAAATCATAAAATCATAAAATCCCTTCATTGCAGAAGGAGGCTATTTGGCCAATCAATCCCAACCAGGCCCTATTCCCATAAATCCCCTCCCTTCATATTTACCCTGCTGGATCTCTGATGCTAAGGGGCAATTAAAATGTCCAATCAACCTAACCCGCAGATATGGGCTGTGGGAGGAAACCAGAGCACTTAGAGGAAACCCACACTGACACAGGGAGAAACTCCATACAGGCAGTCTCCCAAGGCTGAAATTGAAGCTGGGTCCTAGAGCTTTGAGACCACAGTGCTAAATCTATGCCACTGTTCCGCCCGTAGAATAGAATGATAAAGTAGGGAAAGTAGCCGTTTGTGACTAACATGCTTTTGTTGCATCTTTAATTTATGAAAATGTTCTTCTAATGCTTATCTAATTTGATGCAATGTTATTGAATAATCATGATTCCTCATTAGTTAAGAACACTTCTTTGTTGTAGTCACCTTTTTTTTTAACCTCTGGAAATTATCCTGAGTTCATTCAACACTCTTATTTCCTCGAGGAGAATATGCATTCATTGTATGCATGTGAAAGGACCAATTATTTACCACAGCATATTACTCAAGTTTGATAACAAAAATGAGCCAATTGTCTAGGCCTTTTTTCACACCCTAATCTCTAACAACACTGATTAGTTGTTAGTCAAACAGTTCATAGACAAATATTTCCATTGCATCACTCTCTCTGACTTTCTCATTAACAATTTTCAAACCAATAGTCTTTCATCTAGGCTCCTTTGAGAAAATAACATTGGGAGTATTGATGAAGATGTCATGGCGAAGTTCAGTCCACATCTTAAATAGATTGATACCTCAGAGGATGCAGAGAAAATAACATCATATACTTGTTGCCTCATTTATTTATCAGACTGGTGACTTCACTCGTATTTCCATATTTTTTTTTTACAAATATTATCCTTAAAATATATATTGATTCAGATAAATATTCAACATGATATTCAAGAATTGTGTAGATGCATTCAGTAAAAATTTTAATCCATTTCATTGTCTTCTCTGAAACCGGAAGTAATCTGGAATTTAATCCAGAATTTAATTCATCTGGAATTTTATGTTATTGAGGAAAATGTCTATTCAATCCACTAATGATGATGGAATGACTTACAGTTTACAACAGCATATTTCGCCTGACTCGTGAAGGAAATATTGGTTAATGTTCTCAGGCCATTTACACACAGCAGAATCTAAGAAAACTGATCTATTATTGATGTTGGTAGCCTAACAGTTAATATGAGGGTGTTTCTATAGTGCCATGACAATTTTCTAAACCAACGTCTTCTTCAAATTTTAGCTGAGCACATTAAGCTGCTGATAAAACCAATAAATTAAAAATCAGATAGAACATAGAACATTACAGCGCAGAACAGGCCCTTCGGCCCACGATGTTACGCTGACCAGTTAAAAAGCAATGACCCTCTAACCTAAACCAATCCCTTTCCATCCATAAACCTATCCACAGATCTCTTAAACGCCCCCAAACTAGGCGCATTCACAACTGCAGCTGGCAGGGCATTCCAATCCCTCACCACCCTCTGGGTAAAGAACCTACCTTTGACATCCATCCTATAACTACCACCCCTTAATTTAAAGCTATGCCCCCTTGTGCTAGCTTTCTCCATCCGAGGAAAAAGGCTATCACTGTCCACCCTATCTAAACCTCTAATCATCTTGTACGTTTCAACAAGGTCCCCTCTTATCCACCTTCTTTCTAACAAAAACAACCTTAAATCCCTCAGTCTCTCCTCATAGGACCTCCCCGCCATACCAGGCAACATCCTGGTAAACCTCCTCTGCACCCTCTCCAATGCCTCCACATCCTTCCTATAATGTGGGGACCAGAACTGCACACAATACTCCAAGTGCGGACGCACCAGAGTTTTGTACAGTTGCAACATGACATTGCGGCTCCTAAATTCAATCCCTCTACCAATAAATGCCAAAGATAGTTCCAAATGCCTCCTTTGAAGATGAGAGGAATTTTATATAACCCTTGGGAGTCAGATTTTCATTGGATGACTGGAGGGTTGAGTAGTCTTCTCCATGAGTTGAACATTCACTGTAGAAATAGGAGAACTGCAAGTTCTAATTCATGAAGATTTGATTTATTCTATTGGTCTTTATCAACAATCTGAAATCACTTGTGGCTGAACTTTAAAAATAACCCTTTATTTTTCAAATTAACTCATTAGAATTCTTGCCCTATCTTCATACCACAATCTTTCATTATTGGATGAGTACTTAATTCCTGTGTTCAAAGAGCAAAGAACAAAGAAAATTACAGCACAGGAACAGGCTCTTCGGCCCTCCAAGCCTGCACCGACCATTCTACCTGACTTACTAAAACCGCCTATCCTTCTGGGGACCATATCCCTCTGTTCCCATCCTATTTGTGTATTTGTCAAGGCGCCCCTTAAAAGTCACTATTGTATCTGCGTTCACTAATTCCCCTGGCAATGAGTTCCAGGCACCCACCACTCTCTGGGTAAGAAATCTGCCTCGTCGAACTCCTTTAAACCTTGCCCCCCAAACCTTAAACCTGTGCCTCCCAGTAATTGACTCATCCACCCTGGGAAAAAGCTCTGCCCATGCCTCTCCTAATTTTGTAGGCTTCTATCAGGTTACCCTCAACCTCCATCATTCCAGTGAGAACAAACCAAGTTTCTCCAACCTCTCCTCATAGCTGATGCCCTCCATACTAGGCAACATCCTGGTAAATCTTTTCTGTACTCTCTGCAAAGCCTCCACATCCTTCTGGTATTGTAGTGACCAGAATTGAACACTACATGCCAAGTACGGCCTAAATAATGTTCTATAAAGTGCAATATGACATGCCAATTTTTAAACTCAATGCCCCAGCCAATGAAGGCAAGCATGCCGTATACCTTAATGATTACCTTCTCCACCTGCATTGCCACTTTCAGTGACCTGTGTACATGCACACCCAGATCCCTTTGCCTGTCAAGACTCTTAAGGGTTCTGCCATTTACTGTATATTTCCTATTTGTATTAGGCCTTCCAAAATACATTACCTCAAACTTGTCCAGATTAAATTCTATCTGCCACCTCTCCACCCACGTGTCCAACTGATCTATATCCTGATGTATCCTCTGATGATCCTCATTGCTATCCGCAAATCCACCAACCTTTGTATTATCCGCAACCTTACTAATCTATCCAGCTACATTTTCCTCCAAATCATTTATATATACTACAAACAACAAAGGTCCCAGCACTGAACCCTGAGGGACACCACTTGTCACCGCCCTCCATTCAGAAACACATACTTCCACTGCTACCCTCTGTCTTCTTTGACCAAGATGTGGGTATGCCGGCGTTGGACTGGCGTAAACACAGTAAAAAGTCTGACAACACCAGGACCAAGCCAGTTTTGTATCCACGTAGCCAGTTCACCTCTGATCCCATGCAACTTCACCTTCTGCACCAGTAGCAGATTCTATTAGGGAAGATGTTTACATCTTTGAGTGGATATAGAGTAGGTTTTAAACAATGATATTCGGCAGGCATGTCTCTAGGTACGTGGAACAAGTATTGATATGGTTGTTATTTAAACTTTAAAAGGACATTACAAAGGTTTATGTAAAGTCATATTTCACTTAGGTGGAATGAATAGGAACTGATCATTCCCGCAGCAGAAGAATCATTAAAGAAAGAAAACAGGCTTATTTGGATTTGAGATGGAAGTTCATAGAAAGAGGTCATTCGGCCCATTGAGTCTGTACTGACCACAATCCCACCCAGGCCCTACCCCCTTGTCCCTATATATTTTACCCACTCATCCCTCTAACCTACACATCTCAGGACACTAGGGGGCAATCAACCTAACCCACACATTTTTGGATTGGAAATCAGAGTACCCAGAGGAAGCCCATGCAGACACAAGGAGAATGTGCAAACTCCACACTGACAGTGACCCAAGCTGGGAATTGAACCCAGGTCCTGCTGTGAAGCAGCAGTGCTAACCAGTGTTATATTGTGCCGCCCAAGTAGTGAATATAAAGATTTGCATAGTGAGTTATTGTTTTCTGAAGGGCTTCTATAAAGGCTGATGCTCATATATTTTATATTATCATTTGAAAGAGAAGTCTGGAGTTATGAGGAAAGGAAAAAGAACCAACATTATTTGAGTAGTTCGACACGTGTTTACATGGGCACAGGGAACAGCATTGTTTTTGTTTTACGTTGTTTTCATATTGCTTGATAATGAAATTATATTCCCTCCATAGCTAAATATACTTTGAAGTTATTTTACTGCAAAATGTTTGAATTACAGAAACTATTCCATTAATTATCTTAGCTTACTTCATCACCACCAAATAACAGCTGTCTTGAAGGTGTCCAACATCACCAACATGTGAAAAACCACAGGTCAGAAATTTTTATCAGCTGAACAAATATTCCTACTTTGTAGAGCCTTGTAGTGATATAAACTGTATGCATGTTCTATGACAACTCATTTCTTTCTCTAGTGTTGCCTGTGAATATCTTTTGTCAATTATTAATATATACAGTTTAGTCTTAAACTATGGTATTTAATTGACTCTCTTCCAAGAACTGAATGTCTCAATGAAGCATACTTTTGTCACTATTAGCAATGGTCCATTAAAGGCTAAAATATTACTTTGTTAAGAACCATTAAGCATTGCTGCACATTATGTTCTATTCTTGTTTCAGGCTATGAATCAGAACTATTCAAAGGCTTCAATGTAGAAATTAACATGGCTTTAATTTATATTCGGTTGACTTCCTCTTGAAAGAGAAGTTGGACAGGAAGAGGTGTTGATTCAGTCTGACGGCAGGAGCAGGGTGGTGACGGTTTAGGAGTGGCGGGAGGTGGGGAGGGGCGGTGTGAGGGGCATTTATTGCTTACCATTTGTATGCGCATATCTGATTTCCATACTAGTGATGTAAGCTACACCCACATAATTCCCAGCTATAAGCACATGTTGTTGCTATACTATTTATATTGTGGCTTGTGGAAGTCTCCAATCCATGGTAGCCCAGGGATGGTCATTGTCAAGTAACTGTTCTTTAGGAATATTACTTGTAATTCACCATCAAGGGCTGCCACACTATATACAGCATCTGCAGTAGGCACTGAATACTGCATTATATGAGCACTTGTGATCTGAACTGAACACTTCAATTTTCATCAGGTATACACATTTATGATAATGGGATGATTATTGACAATGCAGGAGAAGCATTTTAATTGCACTACAATACCAGCTACAACTCTAGGGCTGAAATGATTAGCCTTCAACTATCACATTGTCTTGCTTTATGTAAACCATGGCACAATCTGTTTGAAAAAGCTAATGTAATAGCAGCCCACTCACATGCACCTCACATACACACACACACACACACATTTGCTTACACACTATTCCCCCACCAGTTCA
Source organism: Prionace glauca (assembly GCA_037974335.1). Classification (NCBI taxonomy): domain Eukaryota; kingdom Metazoa; phylum Chordata; class Chondrichthyes; order Carcharhiniformes; family Carcharhinidae; genus Prionace; species Prionace glauca. Next base: position 99,559,385 of record CM075729.1, on the reverse strand, counting down.
CTGATTGCCATCAGCTTTAATTTTCCTTAGGTTTATTCATGCCAAACATCATTCAATGTTGTCTTGAGCCCAAGGACAAACATGCAAGATTTCTTAAATCCTGTGTTTTACTGATTTTTCCACCTAGAACATTAATGAGTTCTGAAAGTGTGGATGATAGAAAATTAAATGTAGGCCTATGGGAATTTTTAGATTGAATGTCAATGATAGCACAAATCATTGATGATTATAAACAGTAGACTGATGGCTTGCTATCTTGCTGGATGACATTTGTCCGACCGCTGGTTTAAATATGTGCCTATGCACTGTTGCAGTTTCCTGAGCAATTTCCAGTTTTTCAGCTGTAATGGTCTATTACACAGCTACTCACCTATCACAAGTCCCATTGCCATTGTGTTACCCATCGCCTTCAGTCATACTTGATGTCACATGCCACCGGGCACAGGTATCTGTGAGGATTAATGCTTCGGATTAAGATGCACCAAGCTCTCCTGTTGAATATGGCAGCAAACATTCCAGGGAAATCTATTGTGTTCAACCGATTCAATACCATTGTCATTCTTGATGCTCATGAATATTTTTCCAACACTGTTTATTTTTTTCATTGTTTTAATTGTCAAAGAACAAAGAACAAAAATCAGCCCGGGAAACAGGCCCTTCGGCCCAACGAGCCCGCGCCGCCATCTCAACACCACCAGTCCCCCTCTCCCCCCACGACCCCTGTCTAATGTTTTATGGTAAAAAGTCTGACAACACCAGGTTTTAGTCCAACCGATTTATTTGATAATATTCTCACAAATAAATCGGTTGGACTAAAACCTGGTGTTGTCAGACTTTTTACTGTGTTTACGCCAGTTCAACGCCGGCATACCCACATAATGTTTTATGGCCAAGCAGATTGAGGGAAACTGATTTAGGGACAATTTATTCCTGCCAATCAGCCTAACAGCACATCTTCGGGGTATGGGAGGAAACCGGAGCACCCGGAGAAAACCCATGCAAGCACAGGGAGAATGTGCAAACTCCCAGACACCGGCCCAAATCCATGTGTCTACACAGCAATCAGTGATAGTCACTGAGCTGTTGTCTTGCCCAGTATCTTGTCCAGTTTAGGCACACACTAACGACATGAAGCACTAGGCCAATCTCGAACAACCAAGAGCAGCCCCAGTACGACCCATCGCGTGTCTGCCCCTCGTTGGACACGAGGTGGACTGACTTAAAACCTGTGAATGAAAAGAGAAAAACTTTATTAGCATACCATACCCATTTACATTACCAGGGATGCCCCAATGCTAATGACCCTTATTTAAAACAATCTCCTATATTCACCCATCTCCAACCCAGTCATGTGCCTGTCTAAGTTACTCTTAAATGACTCTAGCTTGTTTGCCTCCACCACCTTACTTGGCAGAGCATTCCATACCCCCACTACCCTCTGTGTGAAAAACCTCCCTCTAATATCTGTGTTGTACCGTTTCCCCCTCACCTTAAGTCCATGGCCCCTTGTCCTACGTGTCTCTATCATAGGAAATAGCTTACCTCTGTTTACTCTATCTATACCCTTCCTAATCTTATATACCTCTATTAGATCCCCCTTCAGTCGGCGTCTTTCAAGGAAAAAGAGCCCCAATTTCTTCAATCTTTCTTCATACCCCAGTCCTTCCATACCAGGCAACATCCTGGTAAACCTCCTCTGCACTCTCTCCAGAGTCTCCACGTCCTTCCAGTAGTAAGGCGACCAGAACTGGACGCAGTACTCCAAATGCGGCCTAACCAATGTTCTATACAACTGCAACATTAGACTCCAGCATTGTTCACACATGGAAAGAACACTATTACAGAACATGGAACACATCATTTGATTTTCAAATCATTTAGCCATGTAACTAGTCTTGAGCAGTATAGATCAAAGGAAACTAGCAAATATAGCATACACAAATTCCAAAAAAATTTTGATACAATATTACGTAGTGAGAAAATTAGTATTATCAGAGCCAATAGTGTTGGGAGTTTAATTTTTAAAATTGATAGAAGATTGGCTAACAAAGAGAAGACAGAGAGCTGGGCAAAGAGGGACATTTCCAGACTGGTAAATTGCAACTAGTGGGATGCCATATGGATTAGTGCTCCGGCCACAAGTATTTTGACATACATTAAAGACTTTGGATGAGAGAACCGAATTAACTACTGCCAAATTTGCAGATGACGTAAAAATACGTAGGAAGATAGGTATTGAAAAGAGCACAAAAAGTTTACAAATCAATATAAACAGGTTAAGTGAATGGGCAAAGACTTGGCAGATGTTTTTAATCCACTCGTGGAATTTGTGCATCGCTCGCTCATCAGCATTTGTTGCTCAGCCTTAGTAGCCCTTGTGAAAGTGCTGGTGAGTTTCTTTCTTGAAACACTGTGGTCCAAGTGCAGTGGGCTGGTCCACAGTGCTATTAGGTGGAGGATTTCAAGGATTTTGATCCAGTGACTGTGAAGGAATGACATATAAATTTCAAAGTCAGAATGTAGAGTTGCTTGGCAGGAAACTTGCAGGTGGGGCGTTCTCATATATCTGTTGCCCTTGTCCTTATAGATTGAAGTAGTCGTGGGTTTGTAAAGTGCTCTTTATAGGATCCTTAGTGAATTTCTGCAATATAACTTGCAGATAGGACACACTACTATCTCATTGACTTGATTTTTTTGAGAAAGTGACAAAGTTGATTGATGAGGTTAGGTCAGGGGACATTGCCTACATGGATTTCAGTAAGGCCTTTGACAAGGTCCCTCATGCAGACTGGTACAGAAGGTGAAGTTGCACGGGATCAAAGGTGAGCTGGCAAGATGGATATAGAACTAGCACATTCATTGAGACAGAGAATAGTAGTGGAAGAGTCAATTTCTGAATGGAGGGCTGTGATAAGTGGCGTTCCTCAGGGATCAGTGCTGGGACCTTTGCTGTTTGTAATATATATAAATGATTTGGAGGAAAATGTAACTGGTTTGATTAGTAAGTTTGCGGATGACACAAAGGTTGGTGGGTTTGCAGATAGTGTTGAGGACCACCAGAGGATACAACAGGATATCAGTTGGTGACTTGGGCGGATAGATGGCAGATGAAGTTTAATCTGGACAAATGTGAGGTAATGCATTTTGGAAGATGTAACAAAGATAGGAAATCTACAGTAAATGGCGGAACCCTTGAGAGGATATCCCTTAAGAGGATAGGCAAAAAGACCTGTACCTGTGCACAGGTACACAGGTCACTGAAAGTGACAATGCAGATGGAGAAGGTAGTCAAGAAGGCAAATGGCATGCTTGTCTTCATTGGTGGTGCATTGAGTTTAAAAATTGGCAAGTCATGTTGCAGCTTTATAGAACATTAGTTAGGCTGCACTTGGAATATAGTGTTCAATTCTGGTGGTCACACGACCAGAAGGATATGGAGGCTTTGGAAGGGGTACAGAAAAGAGTTCCAGGATGTTGCCTGGTATGGAGAAGAGGTTGGCGACACTTGGTTTGTTCTCACTAGAACGGCAGAGGTTGAGGGATGACCCAATAGAAGTCGATAACATTATGAGGGGCATGGGCAGAGTGAAAAGTCAGAGGTTTCATCCCAGGATGGAACAGTCAATTACTAGGGGGTATAGGTTTAAAGTGTGAGGAGCAAGATTTAAAGGAAATGTACGAGGCAAGTTTTTTACCCAGAGGATGATGGATGTCTAAAACTTGTTGCCGGGGGGGGGGGGTGTAATGGAAGCAGGTACTTTTGTCTTGACAAATACTTGAATAGGATGGTTATAGAGTGATATGGTCCCCAGAAGGGTAGGGGGTTTTAGATTAAGTCGGGTAACATGGTCGGTGCAGCGTTAGTGGAATGAAGGGCGCGTTCCTATACTGTAATTTTTTTTGTGCTTTGTTCTGCTCGTTGGTGGTGAAGGAAATGCATGTGGATGTGATGCCAATCAAACAGGCTGCTTTATCCTGGATGGTGTCAAGCTTCTTGACTGTTATTGTAACTACATCCATCCAAGCAAGTGGGGAGTATACTGTTACCCTCGTGACTTTGGACTTAGGTACAGTGGACTGTCTTTGGGAAATCAGGAGGTGAGTTAGGATCATGACTTGTGGAATAATCCTGATGTCTACTTTCCTGCCATAATCCCAGCCCAGATTACCTGGATCCACTACAGTTTGCCTACCACCCTGACAGGTCCACAGCAGATGCCAACTCCATGGCCCTGCACTCAACCCTGGAACACCTAGATAATAATTTCAGACTCCTGTTTATCAACTACAGCTCAGCTATTATTCCCACAAAACGCATCTCCAAACTCTGTGGCCTGGGCCTCGGCACTCCCCTCTGCGATTGGATCCTAATCTTCCTAACTCACAGACCACAATCAGGAAGGATCAGGCAACAACACCTCCTCCATGATCATTCTCAACACTGGTGTCCCACAAGGCTGTGTTCTCAGCCCCTTACAATACTCCTTATACACCTATGACTGTACAGCTGAATTCCCCTCCAATTCAATTGTCAAGTTTGCTGACAACACCACCGTAGTGTGTCGGATCTCAAACAACGACGAGACAGAATACAGGGATGATATAGAGAATCTAGTGATCTGGTGCAGCAACAATAATCTCTCCCTCAATGTCAACAAAATGGAAGAGATAGTCATCAACTTCTGGAAGCGTAAAGGATAACATGCCCCTGTCTACATCAACAAGGATGAAGTAGAAAGAGTCGAGAACTTCAGGTTTTTATGTGTCCAGACAGTAACCTGTCCTGGCCTCTCCATGCTGACGCTATAGTTAAGAAAGTCCACCTCTCCTTTCTCAGAAGACTAAGGAAATTTGACAAGTCAGCTACAACTCACAGCAACTTTGGCAGATGCAACATAGAAAGCATTCTTTCTGATTGTATCAGAGCTTGGTTTGGCTCCTGATCTGCCCAAGATGGCGAGGAACCACAAAGGGTTGTGAATGTGGCCCAATCCATCACGCAAACCAGCCTCCCATCTATTGACTCTGTCAACACATCCCGCTGTCTCGGCAAAGCAGCCAGCATAATTAAGGACAACACGTATCTGGACATTCTCTCTTCCACCTTCTTCCTTCGGAAAAAAGATACCAAAGTCTAACCGACTAAAGAACAGCTTCTTTCCTGCTGCTGTCAGACTTTCAAATGGACGTACCTTGAATTATGTTGATCGTTCTTTACATCCTAGCTATGACTGTAACACTACAACCTGCAGTCTCACATTTCCCTCTCTATGAACAGGATGTTTTGTCTGCAGAGTGGGCAAGAATGAATGATTCAGTGAAGGTTTACCAGACTGATTCAGTGAAGGTTTACCAGGTTGATTCAGTGAAGGTTTACCAGGCTGATTCAGTGAAGGTTTACCAGGTTGATTCAGTGAAGGTTTACCAGACTGATTCAGTGAAGGTTTACCAGACTGATTCAGTGAAGGTTTACCAGGTTGATTCAGTGAAGGTTTACCAGGTTGATTCAGTGAAGGTTTACCAGACTGATTCAGTGAAGGTTTACCAGGTTGATTCGGTGAAGGTTTACCAGACTGATTCAGTGAAGGTTTACCAGGTTGATTCAGTGAAGGTTTACCAGGTTGATTCAGTGAAGGTTTACCAGACTGATTCAGTGAAGGTTTACCAGGTTGATTCGGTGAAGGTTTACCAGGTTGATTCAGTGAAGGTTTACCAGGCTGATTCAGTGAAGGTTTACCAGACTGATTCAGTGAAGGTTTACCAGGTTGATTCAGTGAAGGTTTACCAGGTTGATTCAGTGAAGGTTTACCAGACTGATTCAGTGAAGGTTTACCAGACTGATTCAGTGAAGGTTTACCAGGTTGATTCAGTGAAGGTTTACCAGGTTGATTCAGTGAAGGTTTACCAGACTGATTCAGTGAAGGTTTACCAGGTTGATTCGGTGAAGGTTTACCAGACTGATTCAGTGAAGGTTTACCAGACTGATTCAGTGAAGGTTTACCAGGTTGATTCAGTGAAGGTTTACCAGGTTGATTCAGTGAAGGTTTACCAGACTGATTCAGTGAAGGTTTACCAGGTTGATTCGGTGAAGGTTTACCAGACTGATTCAGTGAAGGTTTACCAGGTTGATTCAGTGAAGGTTTACCAGGCTGATTCAGTGAAGGTTTACCAGACTGATTCAGTGAAGGTTTACCAGGCTGATTCAGTGAAGGTTTACCAGGTTGATTCGGTGAAGGTTTACCAGGTTGATTCGGTGAAGGTTTACCAGACTGATTCAGTGAAGGTTTACCAGGCTGATTCAGTGAAGGTTTACCAGGTTGATTCAGTGAAGGTTTACCAGACTGATTCAGTGAAGGTTTACCAGGTTGATTCGGTGAAGGTTTACCAGACTGATTCAGTGAAGGTTTACCAGGTTGATTCAGGGAAGGTTTACCAGGCTGATTCAGGGCAGGTTTACCAGACTGATTCAGTGAAGGTTTACCAGGTTCATTCAGTGAAGGTTTACCAGACTGATTCAGTGAAGGTTTACCAGGTTCATTAAGTGAAGGTTTACCAGGCTGATTCAGGGAAGGTTTAACAGACTGATTCAGTGAAGGTTTACCAGACTGATTCAGTGAAGGTTTACCAGACTGATTCAGGGAAAGTTTACCAGACTGATTCAGGGAAGGTTTACCAGACTGATTCAGTGAAGGTTTACCAGACTGATTCAGTGAAGGTTTACCAGTCTGATTCAGTGAAGGTTTACCAGGTTGATTCAGTGAAGGTTTACCAGACTGATTCAGTGAAGGTTTACCAGGTTGATTCAGTGAAGGTTTACCAGGTTGATTCAGTGAAGGTTTACCAGGCTGATTCAGTGAAGGTTTACCAGACTGATTCAGTGAAGGTTTACCAGACTGATTCAGTGAAGGTTTACCAGGCTGATTCAGTGAAGGTTTACCAGACTGATTCAGTGAAGGTTTACCAGACTGATTCAGTGAAGGTTTACCAGGTTGATTCAGTGAAGGTTTACCAGACTGATTCAGTGAAGGTTTACCAGACTGATTCAGTGAAGGTTTACCAGGTTGATTCAGTGAAGGTTTACCAGACTGATTCAGGGAAGGTTTACCAAACTGATTCAGTGAAGGTTTACCAGGTTGATTCAGTGAAGGTTTACCAGGTTGATTCAGTGAAGGTTTACCAGACTGATTCAGTGAAGGTTTACCAGACTGATTCAGTGAAGGTTTACCAGGCTGATTCAGGGCAGGTTTACCAGACTGATTCAGTGAAGGTTTACCAGGTTGATTCAGTGAAGGTTTACCAGGTTGATTCAGTGAAGGTTTACCAGGCTGATTCAGTGATGGTTTACCAGGTTGATTCAGTGAAGGTTTACCAGACTGATTCAGTGAAGATTTATCAGGTTGATTCAGTGAAGGTTTACCAGACTGATTCAGTGACGGTTTACCAGGTTGATTCAGTGAAGGTTTACCAGACTGATTCAGTGAAGGTTTACCAGGTTGATTCAGTGAAGGTTTACCAGACTGATTCAGTGAAGGTTTACCAGGTTGATTCAGTGAAGGTTTACCAGACTGATTCAGTGAAGGTTTACCAGGTTGATTCAGTGAAGGTTTACCAGACTGATTCAGTGAAGGTTTACCAGACTGATTCAGTGAAGGTTTACCAGGTTGATTCAGTGAAGGTTTACCAGACTGATTCAGTGAAGGTTTACCAGGTTGATTCAGTGAAGGTTTACCAGGTTGATTCAGTGAAGGTTTACCAGACTGATTCAGTGAAGGTTTACCAGACTGATTCAGTGAAGGTTTACCAGACTGATTCAGTGAAGGTTTACCAGGTTGATTCAGTGAAGGTTTACCAGACTGATTCAGTGAAGGTTTACCAGACTGATTCAGTGAAGGTTTACCAGGTTGATTCAGTGAAGGTTTAACAGACTGATTCAGTGAAGATTTACCAGGTTGATTCAGTGTAGGTTTACCAGACTGATTCAGAGAAGGTTTATTAGGTTCATTCAGTGAAGGTTTACCAGACTGATTCAGTGAAGGTTTACCAGACTGATTCAGTGAAGGTTTACCAGACTGATTCAGTGAAGGTTTACCAGATTGATTCAGTGAAGGTTTACCAGCCTGATTCAGCGATGGATTACCAGGTTGTTTCAGTGAAGGTTTACCAGACTGATTCAGTGAAGGTTTACCAGGCTGATTCAGTGAAGGTTTACCAGATTGATTCAGTGAAGGTTTACCAGATTGATTCAGTGAAGGTTTACCAGACTGATTCAGTGAAGGTTTACCAGGTTGATTCAGTGAAGGTTTACCAGGTTGATTCAGTGAAGGTTTAGCAGACTGATTCAGTGAAGGTTTACCAGGCTGATTCAGTGAAGGTTTAACAGACTGATTCAGTGAAGGTTTACCAGGCTGATTCAGTGAAGGTTTACCAGATTGATTCAGTGAAGGTTTACCAGACTGATTCAGTGAAGGTTTACCAGGTTCATTCAGTGAAGGTTTACCAGGTTGATTCAGGGAAGGTTTAACAGACTGATTCAGTGAAGGTTTACCAGACTGATTCAGTGAAGGTTTACCAGGTTGATTCTTTTTTTTTTTAACATTACAGCACAAACAGGCCCTTCGGCTCTCGAGTTGCGCCGATCGCATCAACCCCACCAATCTATAGACCTATCTATAACCCCCAATCCCATTAAACCCCATATACTCATCCAGAAGTCTTTTAAAATACCCCAGCGAGTTCGCCTCCACCACCGACGACGGCAGCCGATTCCAATCACTCACTACCCTCTGAGTGAAAAACTTACCCCTAACATCACCTCTGTACTTCCCTCCCCGCACCTTAAATCTGTGTCCTCTCGTAGCGACCATTTCAACCCGGGGAAATAGCCTCTGAGAGTCCACCCTATCTATTCCTCTCAACATTTTATAAACTTCTATCAGGTCGCCTCTCAACCTTCGCCTCTCCAGGGAAAAGAGTCCCAGCTCCCTCAACCTATCTTCATAAGGCATGCCTCCCAGTCCAGGCAACATCCTTGTAAATCTCCTCTGCACCCTTTCAATAGCTTCTACGTCTTTCCTATAGTGAGGCGACCAGAACTGCGCACAGTACTCCAAATGAGGCCTGACGAGGGTCCTGTAAAGTTGCAGCATTACCTCCCGACTCCTAAACTCAATCCCTCGATTAATGAAGGCCAGTACACCATACGCCTTCTTGACCACCTCCTCCACCTGCGAGGCCGATTTAAGAGTCCTGTGAACCCGGACCCCGAGATCCTTCTGCTCTTCAACGCTACTAAGACCCCTGCCCTTTATAGTGTACTCGTTCATCCCGTTGGTTCTGCCGAAATGGACTACTACACATTTATCCGCGTTGAAGTCCATCTGCCACTTCTCCGCCCATTCCTGCATCCTATCTATGTCCTGCTGCAACTTTTGACATCCTTCCAGACCATCCACAACACCGCCGACCTTCGTGTCATCAGCGAACTTGCTAACCCATCCCTCCACTTCCTCATCCAGGTCATTTATGAAAATGACAAACAACAAGGGTCCCAGAACAGATCCCTGGGGCACCCCACTGGTGACTGACCTCCATTCCGAAAAAGACCCATCCACAACCACTCTCTGCCTTCTGCAGGCAAGCCAGTTCTGGATCCACAAGGCCAAAGGCCCTTGGATCCCATGCCCTCTCACCTTCTCAAGAAGTCTTGCATGGGGGACCTTATCAAAAGCCTTGCTGAAGTCCATGTACACTACGTCCACGGCACTTCCTTCGTCAATGTGTTCAGTCACATTATCGAAGAACTCAACTAGGCTCGTAAGGCACGACCTGCCCTTGACAAATCCATGCTGACTATTCCTGATCATGTCAAACCTCTCCAAATGGTCGTAAATCTTGACCCTCAGAAGCCTCTCCATCAGCTTACCAACCACTGAGGTCAGACTCACCGGGCGGTAATTTCCCGGGCTATCTCTGATTCAGTGAATGTTTACCAGGTTGCTTCAGTGAAGGTTTACCAGGTTGATTCAGTGAAGGTTTACCAGACTGATTCAGTGAAGGTTTACCAGGCTGATTCAGTGAAGGTTTACCAGGTTGATTCAGTGAAGATTTACCAGGCTGATTCAGTGAAGGTTTACCAGGCTGATTCAGTGAAGGTTTACCAGGTTCATTCAGTGAAGGTTTACCAGGTTGATTCAGGGAAGGTTTAACAGACTGATTCAGTGAAGGTTTACCAGGTTGATTCAGTGAATGTTTACCAGGTTGATTCAGTGAAGGTTTACCAGACTGATTCAGTGAAGGTTTACCAGGTTGATTCAGTGAATGTTTACCAGGTTGATTCAGTGAAGGTTTACCAGACTGATTCAGTGAAGGTTTACCAGGTTGATTCAGTGAAGGTTTACCAGGCTGATTCAGTGAAGGTTTACCAGGTTGCCTCAGTGAAGGTTTACCAGACTGATTCAGTGAAGGTTTACCAGGTTGATTCAGGGAAGGTTTACCAGACTGATTCAGTGAAGGTTTACCAGACTGATTCAGTGAAGGTTTACCAGTCTGATTCAGTGAAGGTTTACCAGGTTGATTCAGTGAAGGTTTACCAGACTGATTCAGTGAAGGTTTACCAGGTTGATTCAGTGAAGGTTTACCAGGCTGATTCAGTGAAGGTTTACCAGACTGATTCAGTGAAGGTTTACCAGACTGATTCAGTGAAGGTTTACCAGGTTGATTCAGTGAAGGTTTACCAGACTGATTCAGTGAAGGTTTACCAGGTTGATTCAGTGAAGGTTTACCAGGTTGATTCAGTGAAGGTTTACCAGACTGATTCAGGGAAGGTTTACCAGACTGATTCAGTGAAGGTTTACCAGGTTGATTCAGTGAAGGTTTACCAGGTTGATTCAGTGAAGGTTTACCAGACTGATTCAGGGAAGGTTTACCAGACTGATTCAGTGAAGGTTTACCAGGTTGATTCAGTGAAGGTTTACCAGACTGATTCAGTGACGGTTTACCAGGTTGATTCAGTGAAGGTTTACCAGACTGATTCAGTGAAGGTTTACCAGACTGATTCAGTGAAGGTTTACCAGGCTGATTCAGGGCAGGTTTACCAGACTGATTCTGTGAAGGTTTACCAGGTTGATTCAGTGAAGGTTTACCAGGTTGATTCAGTGAAGGTTTACCAGGCTGATTCAGTGATGGTTTACCAGGTTGATTCAGTGAAGGTTTACCAGACTGATTCAGTGAAGGTTTACCAGACTGATTCAGTGACGGTTTACCAGGTTGATTCAGTGAAGGTTTACCAGGCTGATTCAGTGAAGGTTTACCAGACTGATTCAGTGAAGGTTTACCAGGTTGATTCAGTGAAGGTTTACCAGACTGATTCAGTGAAGGTTTACCAGGCTGATTCAGTGAAGGTTTACCAGACTGATTCAGTGAAGGTTTACCAGGTTGATTCAGTGAAGGTTTACCAGACTGATTCAGTGAAGGTTTACCAGGTTGATTCAGTGAAGGTTTACCAGACTGAATCAGTGAAGGTTTACCAGGTTGATTCAGTGAAGGTTTACCAGGTTGATTCAGTGAAGGTTTACCAGACTGATTCAGTGAAGGTTTACCAGACTGATTCAGTGTAGGTTTACCAGACTGATTCAGAGAAGGTTTATTAGGTTCATTCAGTGAAGGTTTACCAGACTGATTCAGTGAAGGTTTACCAGGTTGATTCAGTGAAGGTTTACCAGACTGATTCAGTGAAGGTTTACCAGGTTGATTCAGTGAAGGTTTACCAGACTGATTCAGTGAAGGTTTACCAGATTGATTCAGTGAAGGTTTACCAGCCTGATTCAGCGATGAATTACCAGGTTGTTTCAGTGAAGGTTTACCAGACTGATTCAGTGAAGGTTTACCAGACTGATTCAGTGAAGGTTTACCAGGCTGATTCAGTGAAGGTTTACCAGATTGATTCAGTGAAGGTTTACCAGACTGATTCAGTGAAGGTTTACCAGGTTGATTCAGTGAAGGTTTACCAGGTTGATTCAGTGAAGGTTTAACAGACTGATTCAGTGAAGGTTTACCAGGTTGATTCAGTGAAGGTTTACCAGGCTGATTCAGTGAAGGTTTAACAGACTGATTCAGTGAAGTTTTACCAGGCTGATTCAGTGAAGGTTTACCAGATTGATTCAGTGAAGGTTTACCAGGTTCATTCAGTGAAGGTTTACCAGGTTGATTCAGGGAAGGTTTAACAGACTGATTCAGTGAAGGTTTACCAGACTGATTCAGTGAAGGTTTACCAGGTTGATTCAGTGAATGTTTACCAGGTTGCTTCAGTGAAGGTTTACCAGGTTGATTCAGTGAAGGTTTACCAGACTGATTCAGTGAAGGTTTACCAGGTTGATTCAGTGAAGGTTTACCAGACTGATTCAGTGAAGGTTTACCAGATTGATTCAGTGAAGGTTTACCAGACTGATTCAGTGAAGGTTTACCAGGCTGATTCAGTGAAGGTTTACCAGGTTGATTCAGTGAAGATTTACCAGGCTGATTCAGTGAAGGTTTACCAGGCTGATTCAGTGAAGGTTTACCAGGTTCATTCAGTGAAGGTTTACCAGGTTGATTCAGGGAAGGTTTAACAGACTGATTCAGTGAAGGTTTACCAGGTTGATTCAGTGAATGTTTACCAGGTTGATTCAGTGAAGGTTTACCAGACTGATTCAGTGAAGGTTTACCAGGTTGATTCAGTGAATGTTTACCAGGCTGATTCAGTGAAGGTTTACCAGGTTGATTCAGTGAAGGTTTACCAGGCTGATTCAGTGAAGGTTTACCAGGTTGCCTCAGTGAAGGTTTACCATACTGATTCAGTGAAGGTTTACCAGGTTGATTCAGTGATGGTTTACCAGGCTGATTCAGTGAAGGTTTACCAGGTTGATTCAGTGAAGGTTTACCAGACTGATTCAGTGAAAGTTCACACAGACAGTGACCCAAGCCAGGAATTGGACCCAGGTCCTTTGAACTGTGAGCCAGCCGCACTAACCACTCTGCCACCATGCTGCCCCATAGCCTAGATTGAGTAGAGGTTGGGATTGATTTTGCTAGAATGAGGGAGGATCTCATAGAGACTTTTAAAACTCTAACAGGACTAGATAGGGTAGTGGCAGGGAGAATGTTACCAATGTTGGGGGAGTCCAGAACCAGGGGTCACTGTCTGAGGATTCAGGGTAGACTATTTAGGATGAAGAAATGTGGAGACATTTCTTCACCCAAAGAGTGGTGAGCCTGTGGAGTTCATTATCACAAGAAGTAGTTGATGCCAAAAAATTGAATATATTCAAGAGACGGTTCGATATAGCACTAAGCAAGATTAGGATATTGAGTTGGATGATAAGCCATGTTCATAATAGAACATAATAAACCTGTGCCCTCTAGTAATTGACTCTTCCACCCTAGGAAAAAGCTTCTGACTATCCACTCTGTACATGCCTCTCATAATCTTGTAGACTGCTATCAGATCACCCCTCAACCTCTGTCGCTCCAGTGAGAACAAGCCAAGTTTGTCCAACCTCTCCTCATAACTAATGCCCACCATACCATTCCATACCATCCTAGTAAATCTTTTCTGTACCCTCTCCAAAGCCTTCACATCCTTCTGCTAATGTGGCGACCAGAATTGGACATTGTATTCCAAGAGCGGCCAAACTAAGGTTCTATAAAGCTGCAACATGACTTGCCAATTTTTAAACACAGTGCCTGGCCGATGAAGGCAAGCATGCCATGTGCCTTCTTGACTACCTTAGAACATAAGAACATAAGAAATAGGAGCAGGAGTAGGCCATCTGGCCCTTCGAGCCTGCCCCGCCATTCAATAAGATCATGGCTGATCTGTCGTGACTCAGCTCCACCTTCCCGCCCTCTCCCCATAACCCTTAATCCCTTCTCTTATCAAAAACCCATCAACCGGTTTCTTAAAAATATTTAGCGAGGCAGCCTCCACCACTTCAACGGGCAGAGAATTTCAGACATTCACCACCCTTTGAGTGAAGAAGTTCCTCCTCAACTCTGTTCTAAACCGCCCCCCCCTTTATCTTGAGGCTGTGCCCCCTAGTCCTACTGTCTTTTTTGAGCGGGAAGAGTCTCTCCACCTCTATCCTATCCATCCCATTCATCATCTTATACGTCTCAATGAGATCTCCCCTCATTCTTCTAAACTCTAACGAGTACAAGCCTAGTTTATTCAGCCTCTCCTCATAGCTCAATCCCCTCAACTCCGGTATCAGCCGAGTAAACCTCCTCTGCACTCCCTCCAGGGCCAAAACATCCTTGCGCAGGTGCGGCGCCCAAAACTGCACACCTGCATTCTCCACCTGCATTGCCACTTTCAGTGCCCTGTGTACCTGTACTCCCAGATCCCTTTGCCTATCAATACTCTTAAGAGTTCTGCCATTTACTGTATCTTTCCAAAATGCATTATGTCACATTTGTCAGGATTAAACTCCGTCTGCTATCTCTCTGTCCAAGTCTCCAACTGATCTATATCCTGCTGTATCCTCTGATGGTCCTCATCACTATCTGCTAATCCTCCAGCCTGTATGTCGTCTGCAAACTTACTCATCAATCCAATTACATTTTCCTCCAAATCATTTATACATATTATAAACAGCAAAGATCCCAGCACTGATCCCTGAGGAATGCTGCTTGTCACAGCCATCCATTCAGAAATACACCGTTCCACTGCTGCTCTCTGTCTTCTTTGACTTTTCCCTTCCTGTTGGCGAACACTTCAGTGGTCACGGGCATTCAGCCTCTGACCTTCGGGTAAGCATTCTCCTTCACGACACACGACAGTGCAGAGTCGCTGAACAGAGACTGATAGCCAAGTTCCACACACATGAGGACGGTCTCAACAGGGATCTTGGGTTCATGTCGCACTATCTGTAACCCCTGTGACTTGCCTGGGTTTGCAAAACCTCACTCACTGTGCTGTCTGGAGACAATACACATCTCTTTAAACTGTGATCAGTGCTCCTTCCACTCACATTATCAGCCACTTCAGGTCTTGAACAGCAGGTTAGGTGTAAAGATCCACATTCTAATCAGTAATCTCTAAACTGTCTGTGCTTTATATGCCCTGTTTGAGGCCAGAACTCTCCATTCACCTGACGAAGAGGGAAACCTCGAAAGCTTGTGTGTTTACTATCAAATAAATCGGTTGGACTAAAACCTGGTGTTGTCAGACTTTTTACTACCTTCTTTGACTGAGCCAGTTTTGTATCCACCTTGTCAGCTCACCTCTGATCCCATACAACTTCACCTTCTGCACCAGTCTGCCATGAGGGACCTTGTTAAAAGACCTTACCAAAGTCCATGTAGACAACATCTACTGCCCTACCCTCATCAATCATCTTCATAATCATTCCAGCACTGATGAAAAGGTGGAAAAGGTACTTAACTCGAGAGATGAGGCAAGACAGATTGTCCTTGGCTTCAATGTAATACATAATGGCGTATGTCATTAATGTGTCCTTGTAGAACTGAGGTTAACAGTAATCAGGTGATAAATTCTTCATTGGTTGGAGTCACTCCAAGCACACGTGCTTTCTGGATGTCAGTGAGCACAGGATATTGTTGCATGAGTTATTCAGGCAGTATGTTAGACCCATCTTCAGCTGCATCATCAACGATTGTCCAAAGATCTTCTGGATAAGAGGACTTCCCGGATAATTATATAGAGTATGACCCCATTTGCCGCTCCTGTGATACTGAAGTAGTTTGTGTCCATATAACACAGAACATGGACAATATCAAGGCTTGGACATACGTTGGAAAGTAACTTTTGTGCCAAATGGAAATGCTAGACAATGACTATGTCCAAAAAGAGAGAATCAACCCATCACCTGTTGGCATTCAACTGCATGAAAATCATGGAATTTCACATGATTAATATTATCATTGACCAAAAGTGTAATTTGACCGTACAGAAATACAATGATTTCAAATATTACTGTAAGTAATTTACTTGTTGACCGCATGAAGCATGTTAGCAGTCATTCAAAATGATGCTGAAGTATGGCAACTTCTTACAAATATTCCCTAGTATACCTTCTAATTCTATCTTGTACTCTCGGCAGCGGAGGAATTTAGAGTAGCTAAGAGCAGTGGGTGAGAAGAGGATTGGGAAAGGTTTAAATGTCAACAAAGATTGACAAAGAAGTTGATAAAGGAGGGTAGGAGAAGCTATGAAGCTGGGCTAGCACTTAATATAAAAAAGGATAGCAAGAGTTTTTATAAATATATAAAAAGGAAGAGGCTGGCTAGGGTGAACGTTGGTCCTTTAGAGGATGAGAAAGGAGACCTAGTGGTAGGGGATGGGGATATGGTTAAGGTCTTGAATAACTTTTTTGTTTCTGTCTTCATGGAGGAGGACATGAATAATTTGCCGGGTGTTAGCGATGGAAAGGTGGTAGGAATGGAGGGTCTTAATGACATTACTGTTACTAGAGAGGTGGTGCTTGACAGACTGGAGGGGCTGATTGTGGACAAGTCCCCAGGACCGGATGGAATGCATCCGAGGGTTCTGAAAGAAATGGCGGAGGTTATAGTGGATGCCTTGGTGGTTATTTTCCAAACGTTGCTGGATTCCGGGGAAGTGCCGGAAGATTGGAAAACGGCTAATGTTATGTCATTGTTTAAGAAGGGTGCCAGGCAAAAGGCGGGGAATTATAGGCCGGTTAGTTTAACGTCTGTGGTAGGTAAAATGTTAGAATCCGTCATTAAGGAGGAAATTGCGAGGCATCTTGAAGGGAATTGCTTGATAGAGCAGACGCAACACGGTTTCATTAAAGGGAAGTCGTGTCTGACAAATTTACTGGAGTTCTATGAGGATGTGTCTAGGGCAGTGGATAGAAGAGAGCCGGTGGATGTAGTCTTTCTGGATTTTCAGAAGGCGTTTGACAAGAGGTTATTGCAGAAGGTCAGGGGACATGGAGTTGGGGGTAGGATGTTAGTGTGGATAGAGAATTGGTTGTCAAATAGGAGGCAGAGAGTGGGGGTCAATGGGTGCTATTTGGATTGGCGGTTGGTAACTGGTGGAGTGCCCCAGGGGTCGGTGCTGGGGCCTCAGCTATTTACCATTTATATAGATGATCTGGAGGAGGGAACCGAGTGTAGGGTGTCGAAATTTGCTGATGACACCAAGATTGGGGGAACGGCAAATTGTGCGGAGGGTGTGGAGAGTCTGCAGAAGGATTTAGATAGGCTGGGCGAATGGGCCAGGAAATGGCAAATGGAATTTAATGTTGGCAAGTGTGAGGTGGTCCACTTTGGTAGGAAGAATGGTAGGAAGGACTATTACTTACGTGGCGAAAAATTGCAGCAGGCGACGGTGCAGAGGGACCTCGAGGTCCTTGTGCATGAGTCGCAAAAACCCAGCTTGCTGGTGCAGCAGGTGGTCAGGAAGGCGAATGGGATGCTGGCCTTCATAGCGAGGGGGATTGAATATAAAAGTAGGGAGGTCTTGCTGCAGCTGTATAGGGCATTGGTGCGGCCACAGCTGGAGTACTGTGTGCAGTTTTGGGCGCTGCACCTGCGCAAAGATATTTTGGCCTTGGAGGGAGTGCAGAGGAGGTTTACTCGGCTGATACCGGAGTTGAGGGGGTTGAGCTATGAGGAGAGGCTGAATAAACTAGGCTTGTACTCGTTGGAGTTTAGAAGAATGAGGGGAGATCTCATTGAGACGTATAAGATGATGAATGGGACGGATAGGATAGAGGTGGAGAGACTCTTCCCGCTCGAAAAAGACAGTAGGACTAGGGAGCACAGCCTCATGATAAAGGGGGGGCGTTTTAGAATGGAGTTGAGGAGGAACTTCTTCACTCAAAGGGTGGTGAATCTCTGGAATTCTCTGCCCGTTGAAGTGGTGGAGGCTGCCTCGCTAAATATTTTTAAGAAGCGGGTTGATGGGTTTTTGATAAGAGAAGGGATTAAGGGTTATGGGGAGAGGGCGGGAAAGTGGAACTGAGCCACGACAGATCAGCCATGATCTTATTGAATGGCGGGGCAGGCTCGAAGGGCTAGATGGCCTACTCCTGCTCCTATTTCTTATGTTCTTATGCCTTTAAAAGTGTACTCTTACTGTAAGAGTCTCCATGTATGGTCTCCATAACTGTAAGACTACATTCTGCACCCTCTCATTTCCTCCTGCCCTGTGTACTCTATGAACAGTATGGTTTGATTAGTAAGTTTGCAGCTGGCACAAAGGTTGGAAGGTTGGTGGATTTGCGGATAGCGGTGAGGACCTTCAGAGTATACAGCAGATTATAGATTGGCTGGCGACCTGGGAGAGGTGGCAGATGGAGTTTAATCCAAACAAATGTGAGGTAATGCATTTTGAAAGGTTTAATATGGATAAGAAATATACAGTAAATAGCAGAACCCTGAAGAGTATTGATAGAAAAGGATTTTTGGGTGTACAGATACACAGGTCACTGCAGGTGGAGAAGGTAGTCAAGAAGGCATGGTTGACTTCATCAGCTGGGACATTCAGGTTAAAAACTGGCAAGTCATGTTGCAGCTTTATAGAACCTTAGTTAGGCCACACTTGGAATATAGTGTTCAATCCTGATGGCTGCACTACCAGAAGGATGTGGAGGCTTTGGAGAGGCTACATAAAAGATTTACCAGGATATTGTCTAGTATGGAGGGCATTAACTATGAGGAAAGGTTGGAGAAACTTGGTTTGTTTTCATTGGAACAACAGAGATTGAGGGGAGACCTAATAGAAGTTGACAAGATTATGAGAGACATGGAGTGAGTGGATAGTCAGAACCTTTTTCCCAGAGTGGAAGAGTCAACTACTGGGGAGCACAGGTTTAAGGTGCGAGGGGCAAGGTGATGTGGGAGACAAATTTTTTTAGCGCAGAGAGTGGTGGATACCTGGAACTCGTTGCCAGGTGAGGTACAGGAAGCAGATATGATAGTGACTTTTAAGGGGCATCTTGACAAATACATGAATAGGATGGGAATAGAGGGATATGGTCTCCGAAAGCGTAGGGGGTTTTAGTTAAGTTGGGCAGCATGGTCGGTGCAGACATGGAGGGCTGAAGGGCCTCTTTGTTTTTGTTCTTTAGGATGCTTTGTAGGCAAGAATGATAGCAGGCAAGAAACAATATTTATCCCAGTATACCAGTACATGTGAAAATAATAAATCAAATAAAAATAAATTCTCTATATGAGTGCAGCTGCACCAACAGCTAAAAAAAAATTGGCATCATCCAGGTCAAAGCAATCAGCTTGATTATCACTCCATCCAGAACAAAAGAACATTTTCCTGTTGTACTGGTGTAAGCACAGTAAGAAGTCTCACAACACCAGGTCAAAGTCATGGGGATGGGGCAGAGCAGGGTTTGAAATGTGTATACTTTAATGCGAGGAGTATTCGCAATAAGGTGGATGAACTTGCAGCGTGGATCAGTACCTGGGACTTTGATGTTGTGGCCATTTCAGAGACTTGGATAGAGCAGGGTCAGGAATGGTTGCTGCAGGTCCCGGGGTTCAAATGTTTTAGTCGGAGTAGAGAAGGAGGTAGAAGGGGGGGAGGGGTAGCATTATTAGTCAAGGACTGTATCACAGTGTCAGAGAGGAAGTTTGATGAGGACTTGTCTGTTGAGGTAGTATGGGTGGAGATTAGAAATAGGAGAGGAGAGGTCACCCTATTGGGAGTCTTTTATAGACCTCCAAAAAGTTCTAGAGAGGTTGAGGAAAGGATTGCGGAGACAATCCTGGTTAGGAGTGAAAATAATAGGGTAATTGTTATGGGGGATTTTAACTTTACTAATATTGATTGGAATTGCTATAGCTCTAGCTCGTTAGAGGGATCCGTTTTTGTACAAAGCGTGCAGGAAGGTTTTTTGACTCAGTATCTAGATAGGCCAACTAGAGGTGAGGCTATATTGGATTTGCTGCTGGGAAATGAGCCAGACCAGGTGCTAGACTTGGAAGTTGGTGTGCATTTTGGTGATAGTGACCACAATTCGGTTACGTTCACCTTAGTGATGGAAAAGGATAGGCATGAACCTCGGGTCAGTAGTTTCAGCTGGGGGAAGGGTAATTATGAGGCTATTTGGAGAGAATTAGGAGGCATAGGTTGGACTAGAAGACTACAGAGACTGGGAACGTCCGAAATGTGGAGTGTTTTCAAGGAGCAGCTACTGCGAGTCCTTGATAGTATGTCTCTGTCAGGCAAGAAGGAATTGGTAGAGCTAGGGAATCGTGGTGCACTAAAAAAGTTGATTCATTGGTTAAAAAGAAAAAGGAGGCTTATGTTCGGATGAGACTTGAAGGCTCAGGTAGTGCACTAGAAAGCTTTAGATTGGCTAGGAGGGAGTTGAAGAGGGAGTTAAGAAGGGCTAAAAGAGGACATGAGAAGACTTTAGCTGATAGGATTAAGGAGAATCCTAAGGCGTTCTATAGGTATGTCAAGAACAGAAGGTTGGTTAGGGCAAGATTAGGGCCAGTTACAGACAGCAGAGGGAAGTTGTGTGTGGAACCGGAAGAGATTGGAGAGGCGTTGAACCAATATTTCTCTTCGGTGTTCACGCAGGGGGACATGAATGTAGCTGAGGAGGACACTGGGTTGCAGGGGTGTAAAATAGACAGTATTGCAGTTGATACGGGGGATGTGCTGGATATTCTAGAGTGTTTGAAAATAGATAAGTCCCCTGGTCCGGATGGGATTTACCCTAGGATTCTCTGGGAGGCTAGGGAGGTGATTGTAGAGCCTCTGGCTCTGATCTTCAGGTCGTCGTTGGTCTCTGGTATAGTACCGGAGGATTGGAGGATAGAGAATGTTGTCCCATTGTTTAAGAAGGGGAACAGAGACTTCCCCGGGAATTATAGACCGGTGAGTCTTACTTCTGTTGTGGGCAAAGTTTTAGAAAAAATTATTAGGGATAGGATTTATAGTTATTTGGAGAGTAATGAATTGATTGGAGATAGTCAGCATGGTTTTGTAGCGGGTAGGTCGTGCCTTAGTAATCTTCTTGAGTTTTTTGAGAAAGTGACCAAAGAGGTGGATGGGGGTAAGGCAGTTGACGTGGTATATATGGATTTTAGTAAGGCGTTTGATAAGGTTCACCATAGTAGGCTTCTGCAGAAAATGCAGATGTATGGGATTGGGGGTAATCTAGGAAACTGGATCAGGAATTGGCTGGCGGATAGGAGACAGAGGGTGGTGGTTCATGGTAAATATTCGTCATAGAACATAGAACATTACAGCGCAGAACAGGCCCTTTGGCCCACGATGTTGCGCCGACCAGTTACAAAACAATGACCCACTAGCCTAAACCAATCCCTTTTCATCCATAAACGTATCCACAGATCTCTTAAACGCCCCCAAACTAGGCGCATTTACAACTGCAGCTGGCAGGGCATTCCAGTCCCTCACCACCCTCTGGGTAAAGAACCTACCCCTGACATCAGTCCTATAACTACCACCCCTTAATTTAAAGTCGTGCCCCCTCGTGCTAGCTTTCTCCATCCTAGGAAAAAGGCTATCACTATCTACCCTGTCTAAACCTCTAATCATCTTATATGTTTCAATGAGGTCCCCTCTTAGCCGCCTTCTTTCCAGCGAAAACAGCCCCAAAACAGATCCCTGAGGCACACCACTCGTAACCGAACTCCATGACGAATATTTACCATCAACCACCACCCTCTGTCTCCTATCTGCTAGCCAATTCCTGATCCAATTACCTAGATCACCCCCAATCCCATACATCTGCATTTTCTGCAGAAGCCTACCATGGTGAGCCTTATCAAACGCCTTGCTAAAATCCATGTACACCACATCAACTGCCTTACCCCCATCCACCTCTTTGGTCACTTTCTCAAAGAACTCGATAAGGTTAGTAAGGCACGACCGACCCGCTACAAAACCATGCTGACTGTCTCTAATCAACTCATTACTCTCCAAATAACTATAAATCCTGTCTCTAATAATCCTTTCCAAAACTTTACCCACCACAGAAGTAAGACTCACCGGTCTATAATTCCCAGGGAAGTCTCTTCTCCCCTTCTTAAACAATGGGACAACATTCTCTATCCTCCAATCCTCCGGTACTATACCAGAGACCAACGACGACCTGAAGATCAGAGCCAGAGGCTTCGCAATCACCTCTCTTGCCTCCCAAAGAATCCTAGGGTAAATCCCATCCGGACCAGGGGACTTATCTATTTTCAAACTCTCTAAAATATCCAGCACATCCCCCGTATCAACTGCAATACTATCTATTTTACACCTCTGCACCCCAGTGTCCTCCTCAGCTACATTCATGTCCCCTTGCGTGAACACCGAAGAGAAATATTGGTTCAACGCCTCTCCAATCTCCTTCGGTTCCACACACAACTTCCCTCTACTGTCTGTAACTGGCCCTAATCTTGCCCTAACCAACCTTCTGTTCTTGACATACCTGTAAAACGCCTTAGGGTTCTCCTAAATCCTATCAGCCAAAGTCATCTCATGTCCTCTTTTAGCCCTTCTTAACTCCCTCTTCAACTCCCTCCTAGCCAATCTAAAACTTTCTAATGCACTACCTGAACCCTCAAGCCTCATCCGAACATAAGCCTCCTTTTTCTTCCTAACCAACGAATCAACTTTTTTAGTGCACCACGGTTCCCTGGGCCTACCAAATCCTCCTTGCCTGACAGGGATATACCTATCACAGACCCGCAATAGCTGCTCCTTGAAAAATCTCCACATCTCGGATGTTCCCAGTCCCTGTAATCTCCTAGTCCAACCAATGCTTCCTAATTCTCTCCTAATAGCCTCATAATTACCCTTCCCCCAGCTGAAACTACTGACCCGAGGTTCATGCCTATCCCTTTCCATCACTAAGGTGAACGTAATCGAATTGTGGTCACTATCCCCAAAATGCACACCAACTTCCAAGTCTAGCACCTGGTCTGGCTCATTACCCAGCACCAAACCCAATATAGCCTCACCTCTAGTCGGCCTATCTACATACTGAGTCAAAAAACCTTCCTGCACACTTTGAACAAAAACTGACCCCTCTAACGAGCCAGAGCTGTAGCAATTCCAATCTACATGAGTAAAGTTAAAGTCCCCCACAACAATTACCCTATTACTTTCACTCCTAACAAGGATCGTCTCCGCAATCCTTTCCTCAACCTCTCTAGAACTTTTAGGAGGTCTATAAAAGACTCCCAACAGGGTGACCTCTCCTCTCCTATTTCTAATCTCCGCCCATACTACCTCAACAGACAAGTCCTCATCAAACTTCCTCTCTGACACTGTGATACAGTCCTTGACCAATAATGCTACCCCACCCCCCCTTCTACCTCTTTCTCTACTCCGACTAAAGCATTTGTACCCCGGGACCTGCAACATCCATTCCTGACCCTGCTCTATCCAAGTCTCTGAAATGGCCACAACATCAAAGTCCCAGGTACTGATCCGCGCTGCAAGGTCATCCACCTTATTGCGAATACTCCTTGCATTAAAGTATACGCATTTCAAACCCTGCTCTGCCTCCTCCACAATGCCGTGCATTGCAGTCCCCATCTATGTCCCCCTCACTTTCACCCCCTCTACTCAGGATCCCATCCCCCCTCTGAATCAGAGGGAGTTCGGTTACGAGTGGTGTGGAGTTCGGTTACGAGTGGTGCGCCTCAGGGATCTGTTTTGGGGCCACTGCTGTTTGTAATTTTTATTAATGATCTGGATGAGGGTATAGTTGGGTGGATTAGTAAATTTGCTGATGACACCAAAGTCGGAGGTGTGGTAGATTGTGAGGAAGGGTGTCATAGTTTGCAGGGAGACTTAGACAGGTTGCAGAGCTGGGCTGAGAGGTGGCGGATGGAGTTTAATGCGGAGAAGTATGAGGTAATTCACTTTGGTAGGAATAACAGATGTGTTGAGTATAGGGCTAACGGGAAGACTCTGAATAGTGTGGATGAGCAGAGGGATCTAGGTGTATGTGTACATAGATCCCTGAAAGTTGGGAATCAAGTAGATAAGGTTGTTAAGAAGGCATACGGTGTCTTGGTGTTTATTGGTAAGGGGATTGAATTTAGGAGTCGCAGCGTCATGTTGCAACTGTACACAACTCTGGTGCGACCGCACTTGGAGTACTGTGTGCAGTTCTGGTCCCCACATTACAGGAAGGATGTGGAGGCTTTGGAGAGGGTGCAGAGGAGGTTTACTAGGATGTTGCCTGGTATGGTGGGGAGGTCCTGTGAGGAGAGACTGAGGGACTTGGGGTTGTTTTCGCTGGAAAGAAGGCGGCTAAGAGGGGATCTTATTGAAACATATAAGATGATTAGAGGTTTAGATAGGGTGGATAGTGATAGCCTTTTTCCTCTGATGGAGAAATCTAGCACGAGGAGACATGGCTTTAAATTAAGGGGTGGTAGTTATAGGACGGATGTCAGGGGTAGGTTCTTCACCCAGAGGGTGGTGAGGGATTGGAATGCCCTGCCTGCTGCAGTTGTAAATGCGCCTCGTTTGGGGGTGTTTAAGAGATCCGTGGATAGGTTTATGGACAAAAAGGGATTGGTTTAGGTTAGTGGGTCATTGTTTTGTAACTGGCTGGTGCAACATCGTGGGCCGAAGGGCCTGTTTTGCACCGTAATGTTCTAAGTTCTATGTTCTAAGTCCAACAGGTTTATTTGGTAGTACAAGCTTTTGAAGCTTCTTCATGTGAGTGAGGAGTTGTGTTCACAAACAGGGCACAAACTTAATTTACAAGATAATGGTTGGAATGCAAGTCTTTACAAGTAATCAAGTCTTAAAGGTACAGACAACGTGAGTGGAGAGAGGGTTAAGTCCAGGTTAAAGAGATGTGATTGTCTCCAGACAGGACAGTTAGTGAGATTTGGCAAACCCAGGCAAGTTGTGGGGTAACAGATAGTGTGACATGAAGCCAAGATCCCGGTTGAGGCTGTCCTCATGTGTGCAGAACTTGGTTATCAGTTTCTGCTCAGTGACTCTGCGTTGTCGTGTGTTGTGAACGCCGCCTTGGAGAACACTTACCTGAAGAGCAGAGGCTCATCTTCATCAACGACATGTTGAAGGCTCCAGAGAAATGTTGTAGCTTCTCCACTCCAGAGGGGTACTGGACAAACGAAAATTGCATTCTTGTATCTTTGTCAAGAACAGTCAACTCAGCACTTCACTGTAACGCAAGCCCATGGATAACCTCACGATGCTCCATTTCTCCAACTTCCATCCTAAACACGTTAAAGAAGCCATCCCCTATGGACAAGCCCTCCATAAACACAGTATTTGCTCAGGTGAGGAGGATCACAACAGACACCTCCTGATGCTGAAAGACACCTTCAAAAGAACAGAATATAGCACTCGACTCATCGATCAACAGTTCCAACATGTCACAGCGAGAAACTGCACCAGCCTCCTCAGAAGTCAAACACAGGGACATGGTGGACAGAGTACCCTTCGTTGTCCAGTACTTCCCCGGAGCGAAGAAGCTACAACATCTTCTCTGACGCCTTCAACACGTCATTGATGAAGACAAACATCTCACCAAGGTCATTCCCACACCCCCACTTCTTGCCTTCAAACAACCGCACAACCTCAAACAGACTATTATCCTCAGCAAACTACCCAGCCTTGAGGAGAACAGTGACCACAATAACACACAACCCTGCCACAGCAACCTCTGCAAGACATGCTGAATCATCAACACGCATGCCATCATCCCACGTGAGAACACCATCCACCAGGTACATGGTACATACTCTTACGACTCGGCCAATGTTGTCTACCTGATACGCTGCAGGAAAGGATGTCCCGAGGAGTGGTACACTGGGGAGACCATGCAGACGCTATGATAACAGATGAATGAACATCGCTCGACAATCACCAGACAAGACTATTCTCTTCCTGTCAGGGAACACTTCAGCGGTCACAGGCATTCAGCCTCTGATCTTCAGGTAAGCGTTCTCCAAGGCAGCCTTCACGACATATGACAATGCAGAATTGCAGAACAGAAATTGAAAGGCAAATCCCGCATGCATGAGGACGGCCTCAACAGGGATCTTGGGTTCATGTCACACTATCTGTAACCCCATGACTTGCCTGGGCTTGCAAAATCTCACTAACTGTCCTGGCTGGAGACAATACTATTATTTATTATCTATCGCCCCTCAATGTATGCCCTCTCGTAGAGAATAACTAGAATAACTAGACAATACTATGAAGGCAATAAAAAAAAAGACAATGTTGTCAAAGAGAATACTGAGATACAGGCTATTAGACTACAGGGAATTGAGGTTCATAAGGAGGAGGTGTGAGCAATTCTGGAAAGTGTGAAAATAGGTAAGTCCCCTGGGCCGGATGGGATTTATCCTAGGATTCTCTGAGAAGCTAGGGAGGAGATTGCAGAATCTTTGGCTTTGATCTTTATGTCGTCATTGTCTACAGGAACTGTGTCAAAAAACTGGAGGATAGCAAATGTTGTCCCCTTGTCCAAGAAGGGGAGTAGAGACAACCCTGATATTGATAGGCCAGTAAGCTTACTTCTGTTGTGGATGACACTAAAGTCGGTGGAGTTGTGGACAGTGCGGAAGGATGTTGCAGGTCACAGAGGGACATAGATAAGGTGCAGAGCTGGGCCGAGAGGTGGTAAATAGAATTTAATGCAGAAAAGTGTGAGGTGATTCACTTTGAAGGAGTAATAGGAATACAGAGTACTGGGCTAATGGTAAGATACTTGATTGTGTAGATGAGCAGAGAGATCTCGGTGTCCATGTGCATAGATCCCTGAAAGTTGGCACCCGGGTTGATAGGTTTGTTAACAAGGAGTATGGTGTGTTAGCTTTTATTGGTAGGGGGATTGAATTTCGGAGCCATGATGTCATGTTGGTGGGGTTGATGTGATCGGCGCAACTCGAGGGCCGAAGGGCCTGTTTGTGCTGTAATGTTCTATGTTCTATGTTGCAGCTGTACAAAACTCTGGTGCGGCTGAACTTGGAGTATTGCATGCAGTCCTGGTCGCCGCATTATAAGAAGGATGTGGAAGCATTGGAAAGGGTGCAGAGGAGATTTACCAGAGTGTTGTCTGGTATGGTGGGAAGATCTTATGAGGGAAGGCTGAGGGACTTGAGGTTGTTTTCGTTAGAGAGGAGAAGGTTAAGAGGTGACTTAATAGAGGCACACAAGATGATCAGAGGATTAGATAGGGCGGACAGTGCGAACCTTTTTCCTTGGATGGTGATGGCTAGTATGAGGGGGTATAGCTTTAAATTGAGGGGTCAAAGGTAGGTTCTTTACTCAAAGAGTAGTAAGGGCGTGGAATGCCTTTCCTGCAACAGTAGTGGACTCGCCAACATTAAGGGCATTTAAAGGGTTATTGGATAAGCATATGGATGATATTGGAATAGTGTAGATTAGATGGGCTTTAGATTTGTTTCACAGGTCAGTGCAATGTTGAGGGCCAAATGGCCTGTACTGCACTGTAATGTTCTATTTTCTAATACACGTCTCTTTAACCTGTGCTTAACCCTCTCTCCATTCACATTGTCTGTACCTTTGAGACTTGATTACCTGTAAAGACTCACATTCCAACTATTATCTTGCAAATTGAATTTGTGTCTATATCTGCCCTGTTTGTGAACACAACTCCTCACTCACCTGAAGAAGGAGTGACACTCCAAAAGCCTGTGCTACCAAATAAACCTGTTGGACTTTAACCTGGGGTTGTGAGACTTCTTACTGTGCTTACCCCAGTCCAACGCTGGCATCTCCACATCAATGCAAAGTGACAACAGTGTTTATAATCTACATGATGCAGTGCAACAGATCATCAATTTCCCCTGAACAGCCTTTTAAAAGCACACAACCACAACCCCTTAGAATGACAAATGCAGAAGATACATAGAGAGATCTCCAGAAGCAAGTTCTACTTGATCACTGACTATCCTCAAATGCACCTACTTCGCCAGTCCTTCACTGTCACTGGGTCAACATCCTGGAACTCTCCGAAAAAAAAGGGTGATCGTACAAAATGTGAACTGCAGCAGTTCAAGAAGGAGGGTCACCTCTAAAACCTCAGGGGCAATTAGAGATCAGCAAAAATTTTGGCCAAGTCAGGGACTTCCACATCCCATCTGCGGTGAGAATAAAAAGAAGGAACTTGATTAAATCTGCGGATATCCTGTCACCTCGTTAACTGTGTGGGCCGTTTACCAATTGAGACACGAGCTAGCGTGACAATGCCAGAAAGTGTCTTTGTGAAGCATTGGTGGTGATCCTCACTTTTAGGCACTCATTACGGAGGGTCATGGAGGTATATTGAAATTGGGAAGCCGGGTTTGAATTGCGCCAGTGGAGAAGGTAAAATCTGAATGTTCTTAAAAAGCTGTCACAAGAGTCTAATGATGACCACAAAACTATTGTTGATTGTTGTAAAAACCTATCTGGCTCACTAATATATTTGAGACAAGGAAATCTGCCAACCTCACCTGCTCTGACATATTTGTGACTCCAGTTCCACAGCAATGCCCACTGAAATGAAGGGCTTTTGATGACGGGCAATAAAATGCTTGTCCAGCTAGCGATGGATACGGCCCATAAAATGTATAAAAAAACAATGTGCCTCACAATCAATATCAACTTCTAAGTGTAGCTCTAAACCCAATCAGGGACAGTCATATAACAGGAGTTGGAAAATGGCAGCACCTTCAGTTTCGGTACTGTATTCCACAGAAATGAAAACAAAGCATGGTGATTCTGAGATGAGGTGGGACTTTGGCACATGGGGGAGGCAACATGACAATATATGGAGAGAGATAAATGAGTAAATAATGCACCATATTAATTTAATTTCAATCTTGTGAATTCCCATTATGTGGTTTCAGTGATGACTTTTGGAAATTTGCAATGATATAGAATTGAAATAATTGCAGATGGGAATCTGAAAGCAACCATCACTTTCAGATCTGGTAGAAATAACTAATTGAACCAGATGTATATATCATTGGCATTTCATTTTGCAAAGGGGATTTCTTCACTTATGTGGTTCCTTTTGTTTGACAGCCCTTCTCGATATTACGTTAAAGGCGTTATATGAAGGGGAGACGGCAATGTTGTAGTAATTTCACCAGATTAACATCCCAGAGGTTTAGGAAAATAGCCTTTGGTAATTGGATCAAAGCCCACCAGGGCAGTTGGTGGAATTCAAATACAATGAATTAATTGGGTATGTATTTTTTCAGTAATGATCTCCATGAAACTATCGCCAAAGGCCTTAAAAATCTCTCCACCCCTTACCTCCCTAGTATCCTTTAGGGAAGAAAATCTGTCATTCTTACCAATCTCACCTACATGTGACTCCTGGCACATATCAAAGTTTTCAACTCTTAACTGGGCTCTGAAATGAACTACTCATTCAAGGGCAATTGAGGATGGACAATAAATATTGCCTTAGCAAGAGACAACCACACCCCATTAAAAATGAAAACAATCTTCTTTTGTATGTAAACCAAGTTGACCATACCTTTGCATGTTTAATAAGGAAGGAGAGGAAGTTATACTTTATACAAGCAATCCGCATTGTGCCTTTGCTCTAAATTACTGGTGGGTCAACGAAACTTTATGACCATGTTGTAATAGTTTTTAGCATTGGAAAATTTTCACAGGAGCGTGTATAAGTCCTGTACTTGTCCCCTCCTGGTGCTTCCCCCCCGCCCCACACCCCGGGCAGTAATTGATGTGACGTGAAGAGAGATTTTATGATCTAATCTTTGCTGAAACTGTTGTTTGGAAACTGGTTTGACTGTTCTTGTGTCCAGCTGGTTATCTGAATCTCACTGCCTTTGTATGGATGTGGAGGAGGAGGGGCCAGAGCTGTGCTCTGGAGCTGCTGAGAGCAGTGGTGCAGGTAGTGCAGCAAAGTGGTAAGCTGTGAACAGCACTGGAGAGTTGGAATGGCAAATGATGCTCGGAAGATCCATTTCACCGAGCCTGTACTGGATTTGGGTCTGGACCCACAGATGGCGGAGCAGGTAACCAGATAATTCCTGCTACAAGGATAATGTGTAGAATGTGAGCTAGCAAAGCGATTTTAATAATGATTAAAACTTATGTTTCAATAGGATCATATGCACTATTTCCAATTGGATTCCACTTTGAAATAGATCGAAAGAAATATTTTCTTGACATGTGGGTCAGTAAAAGATTTACTGGGAGAAGAACTGGGGTGGCATGAGAAGGAGTGTTTTATCTTTTTTGCGTAGCGAGTTGGGATCGAGAATATGTTCTTTAAAGAGGGAAAGCAGATTTAGCAGTAACATCCAACTGGAAATTGAATACATTGTTAAATGTTAGTTGCTCAGTCCAGAATTTACAGGATGGTATGGAATAACATGAGGCCATCTCTGCCTGTTCCGGATCTTTGGTAGTGTTGTTAATTATGCAATCATCGAATGAAATGGATGAATTCGGCCCATCGAACCTGCACAGACAGCAATCCCATCCAAGCCCTGTCCCCATGTAATCCCACTGACACTCAGGGAAAATTTAGCGTGATCAATCCTCCTACCCTGCACATCTTTGGACTGTGGGTAGAAACCAGAGCACCCGGAGGAAACACACAGACACGGGGAGACACGTGCAGACTCCACACAAACAATCATCCGAGGCTGGAATTGAACCAGAGTCTTTGGCGCTGAGGCACCAGTGCTAACCACTGTGCCATCGTGCCACCACATTGATTGCAAATTAATATGTAATGTAATCTGTGTGCAAATGTAGAAAAGGTAATAGGTTCTAATTAAATTCTTCACTGCCTGTCTCGATTATGTTTACTAAATTATTCAATTGGAATAATTCCTACAGCTTTCACAAAACCTGTTAAATATAGAATCCCTACAGTTGCAGAAGGAGGCCATTCGTCCCATTGAATCTGCTCTGACTACAATACCACCCAGGTCCTATTCCCGTAACCCCACACGTTAACCCCTCAAATCCCACAGATACTAGGGTCAATTTACCATGGCCAATCAACCTAACCCGCACATGTTTGGACTGTGCAAGGAAACTGGAGCACCCGAAGGAAACCCATGAGATTGGGGGAAAATGTGCAAACTCTATACAGACAGCGACCCAAGGCTGGAATTGAATCTGGGTCCCTGACGCTGTGAGGCAGCAGTACTAACCACTGTGCCTTCCAATATAGATCATAATAATTGAGTACAAGGCAGAGAGTAAACAGACATGACAGAAAAATATATACATTCAAGTTCCACTTGGTGTCTGTGGGTGTACTGGGAAAGTAATTTTCCAAAATCTTGTAGTGAAGGCCCCTCAGAAGCATTTGTTTAAATGTAAGCCCTGTTGGTTTTCCATCAAGTACAAATGATCGATGACAATACTGACTGCTGACTGACAACTGGGAATGAATGCGGGAACCTGCATTCTGTGTCCTATAGAATGACATTGTGACGCAGAAGCATGATTAGGCAACATTATTTTATGTTCTTTCTTATCTTTATTGCACATGCCGCAAGGCATTTTCTCATAAATTCACCGCCCTCATGACTTTTATGAACTTCCAGTATTTTGTGCAGCAGAACTTCACTAGAATTCCTGTTATTGGTAGCAAACTGCTAACTCCTCCTGTCTAAATACAACAGACTTAATTAACCCTTAAGGTGGCTGCCAGAATGGAACAGCAAGTATTGAAGAAAGGACACAGTGAAAGCATGAAAACTGAATGGAACAGGTCTCTAACACACAGGGGCACAAACACACAAAGCAGGCACGCACAAACACACTCACAAACACATGGATGCATACGCAACTGCTCGCTCAGAATTTCATCCTCATTTTAAGGGGAGAGATACAAAAGTGTCCAGAAAGGCAGTTTTTTTCACACAGAGGGTGGTGAGTGTCTGGAACAAGCTGCCAGAGGTAGTAATAAAGGTGGGTACAATTTTGTCTTTTAAAAGGCATTTAGATAGTTACATGAGCATGATGGGTATGGAAGGATATGGGCCAAATGCAGGGAATTCGGACTAGCTTACGGATTTTTTAAAAAAGGGCAGCATGGACAAGTTGGGCCGAAGGGTCTGTTTCCATGCTGTAAACCTCTATGACTCTATTTCAGAATGTGTAGAGTGACCCCCCACCCCATTCACAACACACACAATCACACACACCCACACACACACACACACAGACGCACACACACGCAGAATCACTAATCTACCAAGTGTGGAAATAAATAATGTGATCATGTGCACACAAACAAGCTAACAAGAACAGAAGGACACGTTCACTCCATGTTCACAGTCATTTTCACATCAGGCAAGAAAAGGAAACATGTAAAGACATGAACTCATGCTCAGGCACACAAATCTATGCAAACACACACTTTCACACAAGGTCACACAATGAGACATCCTTTGTAAAAATAGTCAGTATGCACACATGCACTTACATATCTGAATGCACACACTTGCAGACCCAATATGTTTATATGAAATGTGGCATTTAGTTTGAGAAAGAATTGTGTGAGCACTTGCGCACAGAGAAGCAAACAGAGTGGCAGAGTGTGCACACTCACTGTAGCATAAATATAAAAAGTTAATGTGCAGACATGTAAACCTATATCCACACATGGAATCACAAATAAACATAATTACACTCACTTTGCTCACTCAGACTTTGGCAACTAGCATGAGAATATACATGCGGAGTGGAAAATGTGGAGTCTCACAAATTTGACTGAGTTTTTTGAAGGGGTAACCAAGAGGTAGACGAGGGCAGTGTAGTTGGTGTTTTCTACATAGACTTTAGCAAGGCCTTTGGCAAGGTACCACATAGCATGTTGTTGCATAAGGTTAAATCTCACAGGATCCAGGGTGAGGTAGCTAAATGAACACAAAATTGGCTTGATGACAGAATGTAGAGATGCCGGCATTGGAATGGGGTAAACACAACAAGAAGTCTCACAAAACCAGGTTAAACTCCAACAGGTTTATTTGATAGTAAATACCACAAGCTTTTGGAACGCTGTTCCTTCGTCAGGTGAGTGGAGAGTTCTGATCACAAACAGTGATCAGAATAGTTTACAGAATACTGATTAGAATGCGAGTCTTTACAGCTAATCTACTATTCAGGTCTTAAAGGTGCAGACAATGTGTTTGTGATCTGTGTGTACACCTTGAGCTGCTAAATTTAACAATCGCCATTAAGCTGAGGCCATGTGGAAACTTTCACCCAGATTAAAGAGACCTCACAATAAGGTTGAGTGTAAGTGGCTCCGTCCAAATTTGGCTGTGCCAAATTAATATATTTTTAACCGTCACATGAAGGCTTTGAATTTTAAAAGAACATCAACATTAAATGCTGATAGGATGCTCAACCAAGGAATGATGTGGAGATGCTGACTTTGGACTGGGGTAAGTAAATCTCACAACACCAGGTTAAAGTCCAACAGGTTTATTTATAGCAAACGCCACTAGCTTTCAGAACTGATGTGCCTTCGTCAGGTGAGTGGGAGTTCTGATCACGAACAGGGCATATGAAGACACATACTCAATTTACATGAATAATGATTGGAATGTGAGTCTTTACAGCTAATCAAGTCTTAAAGGTACAGACAATGTGAGTGGAGAAAGCATTAAGCACAGGTTAAAAAGATGTGCATTGTTTCCAGACAGGAAAGTTAGTGAGATTTTGCAAGTCCAGGCAAGTTGTGGGGGTTACAGATAGTGTGACATAAACCCAAGATTCCGGTTGAGGCCGTCCCATGTGTGCGGAACTTGGTGATCAGTCTCTGCTCAGTGACACTGCGCTGTCGTGTGTCGGGAAGGCCACCTCAGAGAACGCTTACCTGAAGATCAGAGGTCAAATGCCGATGACCACAGAGTGGTAGGGAGAGGTGGTATTTGGGAGGAGAAATACAACATAAGTAAAAGGAGCAGGAGAACCTATTCTCGGATCGAATGTGAGCATCCTCATTAAAAATGATTTTCCAGCCCACTTTCCAAATCTCTTCATTATCGGAAGAAAAATAATTGCTGTATCTGAGCATTAAAATATATTAGACCATAATGTTAGCCACCACAGACAGCCTACCAATGTGTGTTTCCAGTTTCACTATCTGATCATCTAAAGCAGCAAAATATCTGAGAATAGGGACAAAGAACATTAACATATTGACACAATTTATCCCAAAAATATGTCCTTGCATCAACAGGGGTTAAGTCCGATCAGTGATTAGCAGGAACTTATTTCCTAAACCACATGCTGGTCAAAGTCAGGCCCACATGCTTTTGATGCATACTGTTCCACACACAGACAATCAAAACAATAAACAACCCACTCAATCATTCTGATGGCAGGATCATTTATTATTCATCTGCGTTAACTGTTGGTAAAATGTAATTCAAAACATTTCACGAAAAGTGTCATATTCATTTAAAAACAGCTGAATTTCAGACTTCTTGTTGTATCTTACTCCCATATGTCAACCATTTAATGCATCTTACCCCCAGACATCTAAATCTTGATATGAAAACACTCAAACTCAGCAACTATATTCCAGCCAATTATACAGTCCAGGATTTCACTTATTTTATGCAGAAGCCACCCGGATCAATCAATTTGACTCTTGACTTCCGAGGTGAATTTCATGCTGTGATGTCAGAGTTTGAGTGTTGAGGATCCAGTGCAGAGTCAAAAATAGAATAATAGATATGCGAGAGTATATTAAAGTATTGAATGCAATTGAGGGCATAATATTCTTTATTTAGCGACTGAATTTATAGGCCGAATAATCTTTCTCTCTGCATTAAAAAAACTCTACCGAATGGCTAGAAGTGTTTTATTAATAATCTCGGAACTTCTCAGTTAGATTCCGGTCTGTAATTCATTTCCTGCTCACTGTAATGTTTTATATCAGTTCTTCCTTCATATTGCAGCCTGTACATCACTCCCAGGTTTCTGTAATGCCACATATAAATCACAAAAAGCCCTCGATTAAATTCCATTCAATAATACACCCATGGGATCTGTTGCTCTGTTAATGAACTATCAAAAATCTTTGAATAGAATTCATCATTTTACTTATTCCTGATCACCCTGAATTCTAAATATAATAAACAGCAAGCTCCTAAGTCTGATGGATTTTGGCTTAGTTTTATCTCATGAACTAATTTGTATAAATCTTTCTATAAATAATCAGCACGGAATCCTCAATAAGGATACAATAAATTATTTTATGCACCTGTTAAGCAAAAGAAAAGCAGAATATTTTTTAAAATTACCCGTGCATTGGATCATTGGTTAGTGAGATTTATTGATTATCCAAACCGTGACATGCCTGACTTTGGAGAATTTAATGTTCCATTGGAGAATAACATTTGCTCATTACCTATACATTGTTCTCTCTGCCCTGGAAGTTTCAAATGGGAGTGTAGAAGATACCTGCTCTGCTATGTTAGCAGCTGGTATGTACATTTGACACTAAAATCATTTTTGTTTTCAATTTGCCTGGAAGCAATGTTGCTCTCAATTAAAGCAAGAATCCAACTTTGTTTAAAATTTTATTACTTAGGTTTGGAGCCGCAGCATCGAGTTATTTCCTATATATGACATTCCAGAATAATAGAACAGTCCAAATTGCATTCATAAAATCATAGCACACATTCAGAATATAAAAGACGCTAATGGTTGATATAAATTATAAAAATCAAGTCCTCTTTAAAGAAGAATGTACTTGAGAAATATTATTAGTTCCTGTTTGATTTTCCACGCATTCTTGTGAGCTTGACCAACTTAGAACATAGAACATATAACATTAGAGCGCAGTACAGGCCCTTCGGCCCTCGATGTTGCACTGACCAGTGGAACCAATCTAATGACCCTCTAACCTAAACTATTCCAATGTTATCCATATGCCTATCAACTGACCATTTGAACGCCCTTAAAGTTGGCGAGTCTACAACTGCTGCTGGCAGGGCATTCTACGCCCTTACTACCCTCTGAGTAAAGACCTACCTCTGACATCCGTCCTATAACTACCACCCCTTAATTTAAAGCTAAGTCCCCTCATGTTAGCCATTACCATCCGAGGTAAAAGGCTCTCACTGTCCACCCTATCTAATCCTCTGATCATCTTGTATGCCTCAATTAGGTCACCTCGTAACCTTCTTCTCTCTAATGAAAATAACCTCAAGTCCCTCAGCCTTTCCTCATAAGACCTTCCCACCATACCAGGCAACATCCTGGTAAACCTCCTCTGCACCCTTTCCAATGCCTCCACATTTTTCTTATAATGCACAACCAAAACTGTATGCAATACTCCAAGTGCGGCAATTTACTCTAATTTAACTTGCAATAGAAGATTGCAGGCATTCTCCATCACCCTGCCCGCCATGAAATCGGAGGAGGCGAGACAGTGGAAATCTCAATTGGCAATAGTTACAAAATCCCGCCCGACTGCAAGACACCCAGAGCGTCAGAGACACTAGTGGAAACATAACTTGTAAAACAGACAGGAGGAGGTAGGATGTAAAATAAACAGGAAATGTGTATTGTAGGTTAGAATGGAGATATAGATATTGTAGATACAGGAAGCACTTAATGAACATAAAACGAATTGTGTAAAGTTGGATTAATACCTGCGAGCTGTTAATCCGATAAACCGCATATCATGTATCATGATTATTTATTATTGACTTCTATCCAATGGTATCTTAAGTAAGTTCAGACCAAAGTCCTAAAATAATTTCACTTGTTAAGAGGTGTGTGTTATATTTTGTTTTAACTCCCATTAGGCACCGATGTCTTGATCGGGGAGTATGCTGTGCCTCTGGTGCACAAATAACAGCGCTTCAAACAATTCAAAAATGTGTGGAAATTTGAAGCTTCTTTCTTTGCTCTTTAAGATACGAAGAAGAAGGCCGACTCCAGCAATTCTGATGATCCCCCATCAACATTTCTCTGGCAAATCAGGTAATCACGCCAAACTGACAGACAATCTCAACTAAAAAAATAGTTACAAATCAAGCCATTTTGTGTTCGGCACAAGTCTAACATCCCATTAGTACATCCCATTATTCATATTTATTTGAAGAATCAAATACTTCCTGTTCAGTGCTTAAGCTTCTGATGATTCCCTGTGTCAAAAGTAATCATCTTCATTTTTGAGCATTTGACAATGATTTCATACCCTGATTGTTCACCAATAGTTTCCTCTATGCATTCCATGCCTGGAGCAAGACACATAGAATGTTCAATTTGTGAGCTGCAAAGTGCCTGGTACAAAGAATGTTGCATATAGGCCACGCAATCAGTATGGGGAGAGCCTAAAAAGCTGCCCTTATGTGCAATGGTGTAGAACATAGAACATAGCACAAACAGGCCCTTCGGCCCACGAGTTGCGCTGATCACATCAACCCCACCAATCTATAGACCTATCTATAACCCCCAATCCCATTAAACCCCATATACTCATCCAGAAGTCTTTTAAAAGACCCCAGCGAGTTCACCTCCACCACCACTGACGGCAGCCGATTCCATTCACTCACCACCCTCTGAGTGAAAAACTTACCCCTAACATCACTTCTGAACTTCCCTCCCTGTACCTTAAATCTGTGTCCTCTCGTAGCGACCATTTCAACCCGGGGAAATAGCCTCTGAGAGTCCACCCTATCTATTCCTCTCAACATTTTATAAACTTCTATCAGGTCGCCTCTCAACCTTCGTCTCTCCAGGGAAAAGAGTCCCAGCTTCCTCAACCTAACTTCATAAGGCATGCCTCCCAGTCCAGGCAACATCCTTGTAAATCTCCTCTGTACCCTCTCAATAGCTTCTACATCTTTCCTATAGTGAGGCGACCAGAACTGCACACAATACTCTAAATGAGGCCTGACAGGGGTCTTATAAAGTTGCAGCATTACCTCCCGACTCCTAAACTCAATGCCTCGATTAATGAAGGCCAGTACACCATATGCCTTCTTGACCACCTCCTCCACCTGCGAGGCCGATTTAAGAGTCCTGTGGACCCGGACCCCTAGATCCTTCTGCTCTTCAACACTACTCAGATTTCTGCCTTTGATAGTGTACTCGTTCATCCCGTTGGTTCTGCCAAAATGGACGACTACGCATTTATCCGCGTTGAAGTCCATCTGCCACTTCTCCGCCCAGTCCTGCATCCTATCTATGTCCTGCTGCAACTTTTGCCATCCTTCCAGACTATCCACAACACCACCGACCTTAATGTCATCAGCGAACTTACTTACCCATCCCTCCACTTCCTCATCCAGGTCATTTATGAAAATGACAAACAACAAGGGTCCCAGAACAGATCCTTGAGGCACTCTGCTGGTGACTGACCTCCATTCTGAAAAAGACCCATCCACAACCACTCTCTGCCTTCTGCAGGCAAACCAGTTCTGGATCCACAAGGCCAAATTTTTCGGAATGGAGGTCAGTCACCAGTGGGGTGCCCCAGGGATCTGTTCTGGGACCCTTGTTGTTTGTCATTTTCATAAATGACCTGGATGAGGAAGTGGAGGGATGGGTTAGCAAGTTCGCTGATGACACGAAGGTCGGCGGTGTTGTGGATGGTCTGGAAGGATGTCAAAAGTTGCAGCAGGATATAGATAGGATGCAGGAATGGGCGGAGAAGTGGCAGATGGACTTCAACGCGGATAAATGTGTAGTCGTCCATTTCGGCAGAACCAACGGGATGAACGAGTACACTATTAAGGACAGGGGTCTTAGTAGCGTTGAAGAGCAGAAGGATCTCAGGGTCCGGGTTCACAGGACTCTTAAATCGGCCTCGCAGGTGGAGGAGGTGGTCAAGAAGGCGCATGGTGTACTGGCCTTCATTAATCGAGGGATTGAGTTTAGGAGTCGGGAGGTAATGCTGCAACTTTACAGGACCCTCGTCAGGCCTCATTTGGAGTACTGTGCGCAGTTCTGGTCGCCTCACTATTGGAAAGATGTAGAAGCTATTGAAAGGGTGCAGAGGAGATTTACAAGGATGTTGCCTGGACTGGGAGGCATGCCTTATGAAGATAGGTTGAGGGAGCTGGGACTCTTTTCCCTGGAGAGGCGAAGGTTGAGAGGCGACCTGATAGAAGTTTATAAAATGTTGAGAGGAATAGATAGGGTGGACTCTCAGAGGCTATTTCCCCGGGTTGAAATGGTCGCTACGAGAGGACATAGATTTAAGGTGCGGGGAGGGAAGTACAGAGGTGATGTTAGGGGTAAGTTTTTCACTCAGAGGGTGGTGAGTGAATGGAATCGGCTGCCGTCGTCGGTGGTGGAGGCGAACTCGCTGGGGTCTTTTAAAAGACTTCTGCATGAGTATATGGGGTTTAATGGGATTGGGGGTTATTGATAGGTCTATAGATTGGTGGGGTTGATGTGATCGGCGCAACTCGAGGGCCAAAGGGCCTGTTTGTGCTGTAATGTTCTATGTTCTATGTTGTAAAGGTCCTTGGATCCCATGCCCTCTCACCTTCTCAAGAAGTCTTGCATGGGGGACCTTATCAAATGCTTTGCTGAAGTCCATGTACACTACGTCCATGGCACTTCCTTCGTCAATGTGTTCAGTCACATTATCGAAGAACTCAACTAGGCTCGTAAGGCACGACCTGCCCTTGACAAATCCATGCTGACTATTCCTGATCATGTCAAACCTCTCCAAATGTTCGTAAATCTTGTCCTTCAGAAGCCTCTCCATCAGCTTACCAACCACTGAGGTCAGACTCACCGGTCGGTAATTTCCCGGGCTATCTCTGTTCCCTTTCTTGAAAATAGGAACTACATCCGCAATCCTCCGGAACCTCTCCCATCTCCATTGACGACGCAAAGATCATCGCCAAGGGCCCCGCAATCTCTTCCCTCGCCTCTCACAGTATCCTGGGGTACATCCCATCTGGTCCAGGCGACTTATCTACCTTGATAGAATTCAAAAGTTCCAACACATCCTCCTTCTTAATGTTCATGTATTCAATCTTTTCCATCTGCTGCAAAGCCATAACAAAATCTCCCGGATCAGCTTCCACTGTGAATACTGAGGCGAAGTACCTCTGCCATTTCTTCTGGTTCCACACAGACCTTTCCCCCCTCACCTTTTATAGGTCCTATCCCTTCTCTTCTTATCCTTTTACCTTTCACATATTTATAGAAGACCTTGGGATTCTCCTTAATCTTACCCGCCAAGGTCTTCTCATGACCCCTTCTGGCTCTCCTAATTTTCCTTTTAAGTTCCTTCCTACAGTCCTTATACTCCTCAAGATCTTTAACCTCTCCTAATTCCCTGAACCTCTTATACACCTTTCCTTTCCTCCTGACTAGGTTCAACACAGCCTTTGTGCACCACGGTTCCCGCGACCTACCAAAACCCCCCTGTCTCATTGGAACGTTGTCATTCAGAGCTCCAGACACACATTCCTTGAATATCTGCCACCTTCCTTCGGTACTTTTCCCTAAGAACGCCTCCTTCCAGTTTATTTGTCCAAGTAACTTCCTGACTTCTTCGTATCTCCCCTTACCCCAGACAAACACCTTCCTAGCCTGCCTGATCCTATCTCGTTCCAATGCAATTGTGAAGGAGATAGAATTATGGTCACCATTTCCAAGATGCTCTCCTACCGAAAGATCCATCACCTGCCCTGGTTCATTCGCCAGTACCAGGTCAAGTACAGCCTCTCCCCTCATAGGCTTATCCACATACTGTGTCAGGAAACCTTCCTGAACACACCTAACAAACTCCTCCCCATCCAAACCCTAGGGATATTCCAGTCAATGTTTGGGAAATTGAAGTCTCCCATCACGACAACTCTGTTTTTAATACATTTCTCCAGAATCTGTTTCCCTATTTGCACTTCAACTTCCCTGTCACTATTGGGCGGCCTATAGAATACACCCAGCAAAGTTTTTGACCCTTTGCTGTTTGTAACTTCTACCCACAGAGATTATGTAGACATTCCCTCCACAACATCCTCTTTCTCTGCAGCCATGACACTGTCCCTGATCAACAGTGCCACTCCACCACTTCTTCTGCCACCCTCCCTGTCCTTCCTGAAGCACCTGAAGCCTGGCACCTGAAGTACCCAGTCCTGTCCCTGAGACATCCAAGTCTCCGTAATGGCCACCACATCACAATCCCAAGCAGCTATCCATGCCCTAAGCTCATCTACCTTATTCACTACACTCCTTGCATTAAAATATATACACTTCAGCCCCTCAGTCTGGGCATTTCCCATCTCCACCGCCTGTATAACCTCCCTCCCATACTGCCTACAGTCCTCCCCTACCTGGGAGCGAACCTCCTCCGTCCCAGTCTCCCCATCACAGTTCCCTCCCCCCATCCTTTCTAGTTTAAAGCCTTAGCCAATCTTCCCGCCAAGATATTAGTCCCCCTGGGATTCAAGTGCCACCCGTCCTTACTATACAGGTCCCACCTACCCCTAAAGAGGTCCCAGTGATCTAGGAACCGAAATCCCTGCCCTCTACACCAGTCCCTCAGCCACGCATTCACCCTCCACCTCATTCCATTCCTGCCCTCATTCTCCCGTGGCACAGGCAGAAATCCTGAGATTACTTCCTTCGCTTTTCTCTTCCTCAGCTGCCTACCCAGTTCCCTATAGTTCCTTTTCACAAGTGCCTCCCTTTTCTTGCCTACGTCAGCAGTACCTATATGCACTACAACTTCTGGTTCCTCACCCTCCCCTTTCAGAATGTCTGGGACATGCCCAGAGACATCCCGGATCCCAGCTCCAGGGAGACAAACCACCATCCGTGACTCACGTCTATGTCCACAAAAACGCCTGTCTGCCCCCCTCACTGTGGAGTCCCCTATTAGTACTACCTTTCTGCTTTCTTTTTTGATTTTTTGGCTCACTGGCTCAGCTCCAGAGACCTGGCCACCGCTTCCTCCCTCGGATGAGCTGTCCCCCCCAGTAGTACTCAGGCCGGAGTACTTACTTTGAAGGGGGACATCCACCGGAGTGCTCTCCATCACCCGTGTTTTCCCCTTCCTAATAGTTACCCAAGTGCCCTCATCCCGTTGCCCTGGTGTGACTACCTGCTGATAGCTCCTATCTATAACCTCCTCACTCTCCCGAACGAGCCGAAGGTCCTCGAGCTGCATTTACAGCTCCTTAACCTGGTTCCGTAGGGCCTGCAGCTCCACACACCGAGCACAGGTGTGGATGTCTGGCAGGCCAGGAG
Organism: Prionace glauca; assembly: GCA_037974335.1. NCBI lineage: Eukaryota > Metazoa > Chordata > Chondrichthyes > Carcharhiniformes > Carcharhinidae > Prionace > Prionace glauca. The sequence continues at coordinate 99,517,186 of CM075729.1, read as the reverse complement.
CCTCCAAGACCTCCCACATGTTGCATTGGCAGCAACATACAGGTCTCACACCCATACTTACCCCTTATAGCAACCCAGAGGAAAAAGTAAAAAAAAACTTATAACTTACCTTATCTCTTGGCCCTGTGAGCCAAAGCCCTGACAGCACACACAAAAACAAAAGCAGTCTTATCTGCTCTCTGACAGAGCCCCTCTCTCTCTCTCTCTCTCTTTTTTAGGTTAGAGGAGGGGGGAGGGCTGGGATACTCTACCAGTGTAGAGTATCGGGAAACCCCTCCGGTCTAATTTATAGTAGGTGAAAAAAAAACGTGACCCGAGTGCCCTCACAACTACTTCCGGGGTCAAACCGGGGTCAAACTTAAAAAAAACAATAAAACCCCCACTAAACTCACTAAACAAAGTTAGTTTTTAAAAGAAAGAAAAAGTCGCTGTACTCACCCACAAGCTCTCCACTCGCAAATCCCAGCCTCTCTTCAGTGCTCCCACGGAACAATGAGTAACTATCCCTGAAGCTCCACCATCAGCATCCTACTGTTATAATTAACCAGAAGTGTACCTGCCATAGTTAGAATTGGAATGGAAGACAGATTATTATTTAATTGAGCTGAGCCAATGTTATTGGTAAAGTAACCAGAGGGTTGATCACAAAATATGTAAATATGGAAACTGTGATATTGTACCAATTGTCTTTAGGAATATGGATGGTACTGTGAAGAATTTCAAGTGTATTATTATTTTTTCACCTGATGAAGTAGCAGTGCTCTGAAAGCTCCTGAAACCAAACAAACCTGTAGGACTTTAATCTGGTGTTGTGAGACTTCTAACTGTATCCACTCCATCTCCACATCATTATTATTGTTTAATTAACAAAGAACAAAATCAACCTGGGAAACAGGCCCTTCGGCCCAATGAGCCCGTGCCGCCATCTCAACACCACCAGTCCCCTCTCCACCCACGACCCCTGTCTGATGTTTTATGGCCATCCAGATTGAGGGAATTAATAAGAGTATTGATGCAGGCAGCAAATTCAGGCCAGTTGCTTTTAGCTCAGATTTCGGAAAGCTTTATGAAGCCATAATCTGAGCAAATTTATCAAAATGTGGATTAAATAAGGATAGTCAGAAGGGCTTTTATCAGCAAATCATGCTTTATTCACATGATTGAGTATTGATGTTGGAAGAGAGAATCATAGAGTCATAGACTCAGAGTCATAGAGGTTTACAGCATAGAAACAGGCCCTTCGGCCCAACTTATCCATGCCACCCTTTTTTTTTAAAACCCTAAGCTAATCCAATTGCCCACATTTGGCTCATATCCCTCTATATCCATCTTACCCATGTAACTATCTAAATGTTTTTTAAAAGATAAAATTGTACCCGCCTCTACCACTACCTCTGGCAGCTTGTTCCAGACACTCACCACTGTCTGTGTGAAAAAAATGCCCTCTGGAACTTTTGTATCTCTCTACTCTCATCTTAAACCTACGTCCTCTAGTGTGAGACTCCCCTACCTTTAGGAAAAGATATTGACTATCTACCTTGTCTATGCCCCTTATTATTTTATAGGCTCCTATAAGGTCACCCCTCAGCACCCTATGATCCGGAGAAAAAAGTCCCAGTTTATCCAGCCTCTCCTTATAACTCAATCCATCAAGTCCCAGTAGCACCTAGTAAATCTTTTCTGCACTCTTTCTAGTTTAATAATATCCTTTCTATAATAGGGTGACCAGAATTGCACACAGTATTCCAACTGTGACCTTACCAATGTCCTATACAACGTCAACAAGACGTCCCAACTTCAATATTCTGACTGATGAAACCAGACATGCCAAATGCCTTCTTCACCATTCTGTCTGCCTGTGACTCCACTTCAAGGAGCTATGAACATGTACCCCTAGATCTCTTTGTTCTGTAATTCTCCCCAACTGAATAAGTCCTGCCCTAATTCAATCTACCAAAATGCATTGTCTAAATTAAACTCCATCTGCCATTCTTCAGCCCACTGGCCCAATTGATCAAGATCCCTTTGCAATTGGAGATAACTTTTTTCACTGTCCTCTATGCCACCAAGATTGGTGTCATCTGCAAACTTACTAACCATGCCCCCTATATTCTCATCCAAATCATTAATATAAATGACAATTAACAGTGGGTCCAGCACTGATCCCTGAGGCACAACACCAGTCACAGGCCTCCAGTTTGAAAAACAACTCTCTACAACCACCCTCTGTATCCATTTTGTATCCATTTAGATACCTCACCCTGGCTGCTGTGAGATTTAACTTAATGTAACAACCTACCATGCGGTACTTTGTCAAAGGCCTTTCTAAAGTCCATGTAGACAACATCGACTGCATTGCTCTCATCTACCTTCTTGGTCACCCTTCAAAAAACTCAATTAAATTTGTGAGACTTGATTTTTCACTCACAAAGCCATGCTGACTGTCCCTAATCAGTCCTTGCATCTCTAAATGCCTGTAGATCCTGTCTCTCAAAATAGCTTCCAACAATTTACTCACCACACTTGTGAGGCTCACCAGCCTGTAGTTCCCAGGTTTTTCCCTGCAGCCCTTTTTAAACAAAGGCACAACATTTGCCATTCTCCAATCTTCGGCACCTCACCCATGACTATCGATGATTCAAATATTTCGGCTCAGGAACCTGAAATTTCCTCCCTGACCTCCCACAACATCCTGGGAAATATTTCATCAGGTCCCGGGGATTTATCTACCTTGATGCGCTTTAAGATTTCCAGCACCTCCTTCTCTGTAATGTGTACACTCCTCAAGACATCAATATTTAATTCCCCAAGTTCCCTAACATCCCGGCTTTTCTCAACAGTAAATGCTGATGAGAAATATTCATTTAGGGGTCTCACCCATCTCTTGTGGATCTGCACTTAGATGTCTTTGGTGATCCTTAAGAGACCCTACTCTCTCCCTTGTTACTCTTTTGCCCTTTATGTATTTGTAGAAGCTCTTTGGATTCTCCTTTGCCTTATCTGCAAAAACAATTTTGTGTCCCCGTTTTGCCCTCCTGATTTCTCTCTTAACTCTACTCCTACACCCCCTATACTCTTCAAGAGATTCACATGATCCCAGCTGCCTATCCATGTCATGTGCCTCTTTCTTCATCTTGACCAGGGTCCCAATAGCCTGAATCATCCAGGGCTCCCGACTTCTGCCAGCCTTGCCTTCACTCTAAGAGGAATGGTTTTACCCTGAACACTGGTTAACACAGTTTTGATAGCATGCCACTTACCAGATGTCCCTTTGCCTTCCCACAGACTCCCCCAATTAACTTTTGAAAGTTCCTGCCTGATATCATCAAAATTGGCCTTGCACCAATTTAGAATTCAAATTTTGAGACAGACTTACCATTCTCCAAGCTACCTTAAAACTAATAGAATTATGGCCACTGATCTCAAAGCGATCCTTCACTAACACTTCTGTCACCTGCCCTCCCTTATTTCCCAAGAGGATGTCAAGTTTTGCCCCCTGTCTAGTCGGGCCATCCACATGCTAAATGAGAAATTCCTCTTGAATACACTCAACAAATTTCTCCCCTTCCAACTCTCTAATACTATGGCTGTCCCAATCAGTGTTGGGAAAATTAAAATCTCTGACTATTACCACCCTATTTTTCTTGGTGCTATCTGTAATCATACATATTTGCTGCTCAATTTCCCGCTGACTATTTGTGGGCCTATAGTACAACCCTATCAAAGTGATTTCCCCCTTCTTATTTCTCAGTTCTACCCATACAGACTCAGTGGCCGGACCCTCGGCTATATCCCCTCTCAGTACGGATGTGATTTTTTTCCCTAATCAAAAGTGCAGCTCTCCCTCCTCTCGTACCTCCTGTTCTATCTTTCCTATAGCTTCTGTACCCTGGAACATTGAGCTGCCAGCCATTAGCCATGTTTTAGTAACTGCTATAATATCCCAGTCCCTCGTACCCATCAATGCCTTGAGTTCATCTGCCTTGCCCTTGTATTGAAATAAATCCAGTTTAATCTGGATTTCCCTTGCTCTCCGAGTTGTTTTTGTCTGATCTTCTAGTACTAGGATTATTGACACTGCCTTTAACTCTCTCTTTAACTTCTATGCTGTCCTCAAACTTCTCTTTCGTCTCCCTCCTGCTTTGGATGCCACCCTCCCAAGTGACTCTAGCAAATCTCCCTGCCGGGATGTTAGTTCCCCTCCAGTTCAAATGTAACCCAACCCTCTTGAACAGTACAGCCCTTCCCCAGAAAAGATCCCAATGATCCAAAGATCTAAATCCTCGCCTCCTGCACCACTCTCAAGCCAGGCATTCATCTGTCTAATCCTCCTATTCCTACTTTCACTAGCACTGGTAGTAATCCTGAAATTACTACCTTCGAGGTCCTGCCATTAGCCTTCTGCCTAACCCTCTATATTCACATTTCAGGACCTCATTCCTTTTCCTACCTATGTTGTCGATACTAATATATACAACGACCTCTGGCTGCTCACCCTCTGCCTTAAGAATGTCCTGCAATCGCTCAGAGACGTCCAGGGAAGCAACACACCATCTTGGAGTCTCAACTGCGGCCACAGAAATGCCTGTCTGTGCCTCTAACTAGCGAATCCCTTATTGCCACTGCTTGCTTGCTCTTTGCCCAACTCTGTCCCAAAGCAGAACCAACTGTAATGTCACAGGCCTGGCTGCTGCTGGTATCTCCCCCTGAGAGAAGATTGAAGAAAATAATAAATGTGACTTGCAGTGCAAGAACCGTTGAAAGTTCTTTGATGACGTGCTTAAGTAGGACGGTCACAATGATGGAGCAAATTGAATAATGCAGAGTGGCACCACAAATATAATATTTGCTGAATAACATACAGTAGTAGGGGATGTTATTTTTTTTAATAGTAGAAATGAATGCATTGGCTTTCCACAGAAAACAGTACTAAATCAAATGGAGTTTTTGACATTAGCTATTGTGGAAGCTATTGAAAGGGTGCAGAGGAGATTTACAAGAATGTTGCCTGGATTGGGAGGCATGCCTTATGAAGATAGGTTGAGGGAGCTGGGACTCTTTTCCCTGGAGAGACCAAGATTGAGAGGTGACCTGATAGAAGTTTATAAAATGTTGAGAGGTATAGATAGGGTGGATTCTCAAAGGCTATTTCCCAGGGCTGAAATGGTCACTACGAGAGGACACAGGTTTAAAATGCTGGGGAGCAGGTACAGAGGAGATGTTAGGAGTAAGTTATTTACTCAGAGAGTGGTGAGTGAGTGGAATCGGCTGCCATCGGTGGTGGTGAAGGCAAACTCTCTGGGGTCTTTTAAGAGACTTCTGGATGAGAACATGGGATTTAATTGAACTGAGAGTTATAGGTAGGCTTGGTAGGTGTGGATATGATTGGTGCAACTTGTGGGCCAAAGGCTCTGTTTGTGCTGTAGTGTTCTATGTTCTATCTTTGCCAAGTCTAAAAATAGAGGGCATGGGTTTCGGGTGAGAGGGGAAAGATATAAATGGATCTACAGCGGCAATTTTTTTCACACAGAGGGTGATGAGTGTCTGGAACAAGCTGCCAGAGGCAGTAGTAGAGGCGGGTACAATTTTGTCTTTTCAAAAGAATTTAGACATGGGTAAGATGGGTATAGAGGGATATGCGCCAAATTTAGGAAATTGGGGCTCGTTTAGTGGTAAAGGCTGGGTGGCATGGACAAGTTGGTCTAAAGGACCTGTTTCCATGCTGTAAACCTCTATGATTAAGAGCATGCCCTCCACCTTGGAAGCTTTGGATGAACCTGTGTTTCGGGTCACCATTGTAGACATCAGAGAAGCTTTCTCGAAAGTCAACCCATGGAAAAAAAACTGACCTGGATGGGGTACCCGGACGTGCACTCAGATCCTGTGCAGATCAGCCGGCAGGGGGTATTCACAGACATCTTCAATTTCTTTTTACAACAATCTGAGGTCCTTATCTGCTTCAAGAAGACAACTATCATCCCATTGGCAAAGACAAGCTAAGCAGCATGCCTTAAAGACTATTGTCCAGTGGCTCTGACTTCCATCATTATGAAGTGCTTTGAAAGGCTAGTTATGACACAAATCAATTCCAGCTTGGATCCACTACAGTTTGTCTACTGCCACAACACATCCACAGCAGACGCAATCTTTCTGGCCCTACACTCAACCCTGGATAACAAAAACAATGTGTCAACCTCCCATTTATTGATTATAGCTCAGCCTTCAACACCATTATTCCTACAAAACTAATCTCCAAACTCCATGGCCTGGGTCTTGACACCTCTGTCTGCGACTGGATCCTGAACTTCCTAACCCACAGACCACAATCAGTCACGATAGACAACAAAACCTCCTCCACAGTCATCCTCAACACCTGTACCTCAGAAAGCTGTATTCTCACTCCCCTGCTATACTCCTTGTACACCTATGACTGTGTGGCCAAATTCCCTTCAACTCGATTTTCAAATTTGCTGACGATACCACTGTAGTGAGTCAAACAAAGACAAGACAAAGTACAGGAATGAGATAGAGAATCTGCTGAACTGGTGCAGCAACAATAATTTCTCCCTCAATGTCAATAAAACAAAGGAGATTGTCATCGGCTTCAGGAAACATAGACAAGGACGTACCTCTATCTACGTCAATAGGGATAAAGTAGAAAGGGTCAAGGGCTTTAAGTTTCCAGGTATCCAGGTCACCAACGGCCTGTCCTGGTCCCCCCATTCCGACAATATAGTTCAGAAAGCTCACCAATGCCTCTACTTTTTCATGTCAGCTATGACTCTCACCAACTTTTACAGATGCACCATAGAAAGCATTCTTTCTGGTTGTATCACAGTTTGGTATGGCTCCTGCTCAAGACCGCAATCAACTACGAAAGGTTGTGAATATCACCCAATCCATTACGCAAACCAGCCTCCCATCCATTGACTCTGTCTACACTTCCCACTGCCTTGGTAAAGCAGCCAGCATAATTAAGGACCTCAGGCATTCTCTCTTCTGCCTTATTCCTTCAGGAAAAAGATACAAAAGTCTGAGATCACATACCAAGAACAGCCTCTTTACTGCTGCCATAAACTTTTGAATGGACTTACCTTGTATTAACTTGATCTTTCTCTAGTTATAACTGTAACACTATATTCTGCATTCTCTCGTTTCCTTCTCTATGAATGGTATGCTTTGTATGTATAGCATGCAAGAAACAGTACTTTTCACTGTATGCTAATACATGTGACCATAATAAATCAAATCAAATCAACACCATACAGCCACAGTACCTAAATGGAAATAATTTACAATGGGAAATGGCTGGCATTTAGGATTGGCTAAGTTGCAGGACTCATTTTATTTGCAAGGGGAAATATATTCTCTGTCTGTTTACAGTTTTGTGATTCTACTGTCCCAAATGCCGGTGAAATCAGAATCAATGTAAATGTCGTAAATGGAACTGATTAAATTATTGAGCATGAAGATATTGGAAAGAGCAGTGCTGACTGTCATTGGGCAAAAAACCTTTGTGCACCAAACTGTCACACTCTACATTGATGCCTCTATGCTCTTATAAAGTCCTAAGTGACAACTAATGCATTATTTGAAATTATATTGCTGAATGTTTATAAACAGTCTCAATGTGTGGACTGCAATTTGTCACAAAGTGCAACTCCTCAGAACAGCCGACTTTAGTTGAAACAAGTAAATTGGCCTGATGAATATTCCAAGATTTCCTGAAGGATCATTGCCATTCAAATAATAAAAATAATGGTTTAACTTGATCTTTCTCCAGTTATAACTGCAACACTATATTTTGCATTCTCTCTTGTGCAGGGAAGGTCAGTTGAGTTTATTGATACGAGCTGAGGTTAGGATTCAGGCTCAATGCTCAGGTCATATTGTCATGGTCGCAGGACAGATGTGAGGTCAATGGGGGATGGGCGGGTTTCTGGCAGGCCATATTCTTTTCAAAGATCTGTCACATGCACTTCCAGTTCGAGAATAGTAGGATTGAAGCATTTTGCTGGTAGGTAAAGCTGGCAGAAATCAACATGAACTGAGGTAAATTGGTTTGTCTACATCTACATCTTGTCAATGGAGTGTTATAGAATGTTGATGGCTTCATGTAGCTGTTTTCTTTCTACCAAATCATTTGGCAACTGATGGCGAACACCCTGAAAAGTTTATGTTGCATACTCGATGTGCTCGCATTTCAAGTGCTGATAAAAGGTTGAATTTGGGGGAATAAGGTCTCATTGAGGTCAACAGGTCATTATCATTTCACCTTTAGTATAATGTCAGTGTTTTATCATTATGACCTGAAATGCCTGCACGGCATCTCCAAATAACTGGTAATAATGGAAAAGAATGTGTAGTACATTTTTTTGTCAATTCTCTCGTGCAGCTTAGGTGGCTCTGGCTGGGCGAGAATTTATTGCTTATCCCTAGTTGCTCCAGAGAATGTAATGGTAATGAGCCTTCTTGAACTGATGCTCTCTCTCTGTTGTTTAGGTACACACACAGTGCTGTTAGGGAGGGAGTTCCAAGCTTTAGGCCAAACAACAGTGAAGAAATGGCAATATATTTAAATTGTTTTCCTGTCTAGTTTGAAAGAGTGCTGGCAGGTGGAAATGCTCACATGACCCCTTACAATTCTCGATGATAGAAATTGTAAGTTTGGAAGCTGTGTCAAAGGATGTTTCATGAGCTGCTGAAGAGCGTCATGCAGGTGTTAAGCCACCAATGGTTGCATGTAAAATTTTGGTGCTCAGGGATTTTCCTGGGTCATGCTAATATAGGTCATCAAGAGATTGTTGGAATTTCTCTTGTTGGATGTTGTCATTGTCTGGCAATACTGCTCTACTTAGTAGGCTAAAATTTAATATTGTCCAGGCCTTGTTGCATATGGGAAAGGAAATCATGCCATTTATCCCACATAAGTTAGGGCTTGAATTGCAGAATTTCTTCCCCATTGTTATACTCTTAATCAGTGATGATATAATCTACAGGCATTCATGCAATCTGAGCCACATGAACAACTATAATTTCAGTCAAGAGCATGTGCTCAATTATTAGGCACAGTATTATTCAAACAAGTAGACATTATTTGCTTAATCATGGATCATCAGTACAGGAGGTAATCTATTCCATTGTGTCTGATTTATTTTTCCAAAGGCTTCCAACATGGACACAGGCCGATGAATTTTTAATGTTGGCTCTAATTTAGTTTAATGCGGATAATCAGCTGAGACTTTTCTAAAGTTACATTTTGAATTTACCTGAAAGTTACTATTATTCTAGATGCCAATCACACATTATGTGTGGATACAAAACTGCCTCGGTCAAAGATGACAGTGGAAGGGTGTGTTTCTGAATGGAGGGCTGTGACAAGTAGAGTTCCTCAGGGATCAGTGTTGGAACCTTTGCTGTTTGTAACATATATAAATGGTTTGGAGGAAAATGTAACTGTTTTGATTAGTAAGTTTGCAGTTGACACAAAGGTTGGTAGGTTTGTGGATAGCGATGAGGACCATCAGAGGATACAGCAGGATATAGATCAGTTGGAAACTTGGACAGAGAGATGGCAGATGGAGTTTAACCCAACAAATGTGAGGTGGTGCATTTTGGAAAGCCTAATACAGATAGGAAATATACAGTAAATGGCAGAACCCTTAGAAGTATTGATAGGCAAAGGGATCTGGGTGTACAGGTACACAGGGCACTGAAAGTGGCAATGGAGATGGAGAAGGAAGTCAAGAAGGCATATGGCATGCTTGATCGGCCGGGCACTGAGTTTAAAAATTAGCAAGTCATGTTGCAGCTTTATAGAACCTTAGTTAGGCCGTACTTGAAATATAGGGCCCAATTTTACCAAAACTTCAGGCCCATTTTTGGGCATGAAATCGTGGCAAGTTCGGCCCTCGGGCCTGTAACGCGATCTGCACCCGATTCTGAGCAGATCGCGCCTTTACCGACACCTGATTTGGGCATGCATTTAAATCAACTTAATGAACCACGCACCCAACTCTACTGCCAAATCCCACTTTACCGTCTTCGTATCCATTCTGGATCCGCGCTGTTATCAACCTGCAGAATAAAAGTCCGAAGCTGATTCCTATTCCGCAGGGGAACCTCGGAAGTCCATCCTCCTCGAACACCCTTCGCAGACCTCCCGCGAACCACCCTGGCAGACTCTTCCCCCACCCCCCCCCCCACCCTGCAATCCAATGGCCCTGGGAGGCAGGCACCCCCGGCAGACCCTCCCCCAGGATCGGACCCTCAGGAGGCAGGCCCCCCTCGACAGGGCACATCCCCAAGCTACCTTGATTACTGCTCTCCCTCCACCATCTTTCTGATCTGCACTCGTTTGTCAGCCTGCAGCACCTTCCTGGCCTTCTGGTGGTGTCTACCGGAGGAGGTGGGGAGGGGCTCATATGGATCTCTGGTTGGGGGGAGGGAGGTGAGTGGTGGCGAATGGTGGGGAGGGATGGCGGAGGATGATCGTTCTGGCAGCACTAAGCCCCACCCACAGTGCGGATCAGATCGGAGCGGGCAGAAAGCGTATGGATGTGCTGGAACAGGGATTCCAGGCTCAGATCCGTTTTATGTCCGGATCCGGCCCTTAGCCTCTGATTGGTAAAATCGGGCTCATAGTGTTCAATTCTGGTCACCATACTACCAGAAGAATGTGGAGGCTTTGGAGAGGGTGCAGAAAAGATTTATCAGGATATTGTTTGGTATGGAGAATATTATGAGGAGAGGTTGGAGAAAGCTGGTTTGTTCTCACTGAGTGACGGAGGTTGAGGGGAGACATGATAGAAGTCTACAAGATTATGAGAGGCATGGACAGAGTGGATAGTCAGAAGCTTTTTCCCAGCGTGAAGAGTCAGTTACTAGGGTTTAAGATGTGAGGAGCAACGTTTGAGGAAGATACACGAGACAGTTTTTTTTTTACACAGAGCGTAGCGGGTGCCTGTATCTCGTTGCCAGGGGAGGTAGTGGAAGCATACATGGTGGTGACTTTTACAAAGAACAAAGAACAAAAACAGCCCGGGAAACAGGCCCTTCGGCCCAATGAGCCCGTGCCACCATCTCAACACCACCAGTCCCCCTCTCCACCCACGACCCCTGTCTAATGTTTTATGGCCATCCAGATTGAGGGAAACTGATTTCGGGACAATTTATTCCTGCCAATCAGCCTAACAGTAATAAATTGTCCCTAAATCAGTTTCCCTCAATTAAGGGGTGTCTTGACAAATACATGAATAGACTGGGAATAGAGGGATATGGTCCCCGGAAAGCTAGGGGGTTTTAGTTAAGTCAGGCAGCATGGTCGGTGCAGGCTTGGAGGGCTGAAGGGCCTGATCCTGTGCTGTTATTTTCTTTGTTCTTTGTGTGATAAAATGCTGATTTGTTAACTTTGATTATTCTGTCATTTGCGTTAAATCTGTTCCCTCCGAGTCTCAATTGATCAGCCGTGGGGAAGTCTCACATTGACTATGCCATGGTATTAACACCACTGTGAAGGCTTCTTTGAAATTTCTTTTCCTGGTGGAGAACAACTCCAGTCTCACCAATCCATCGTTAGCTGGCTACAATAGAGATATGTCTATTTCTGAGGCTGGAGAGACTGACACTCGAAGAATCTGATGTAATTGGATAAATAGTGTTTATTTTTATCAATAGAATACTTTACTATTATGAAGTTAAATATGTAATGTCTCTCTTGTACTCTGTTCTTCTTATCCGTGATATACAGAAGCTTGTAGCCATTGCACTGCAAAAGGAGGCCATTTGGCCCATCGTGTTTGCATCACCTCTCCAAACAAGCATCATTGCATAGTACCATTCACCTGCCTTTTCCCGGTGCCCTTTACATTGTTTCTATAAAAAAATCATCTAATGCCCCCTTAAATGCCACATTTGGATCTGCATCAACCACAATCCAGGCATTGTATTCCAAACCATAATCACTCGCAGAGTGAAAGAAAGATTTTGATCACATCACAATAACATCTTTTATAATTCACTTTAAACCTGTTACTCCATGTTCTTGATCATTTTGATGAGTGAGGGCAGTTTCACCCTATCTTCTCTGTCCAATTTCCTCATGATTTTGAACATCGCTAGCAATTGTTAGAAAAGCTTCAGCAATAGCTGATGAATAAATAACATTTCTCTTCTTTACATCTCCACATATGCCATCCACACTCATGCTAAAGTTTATTTAATCTTATACTTCCACAGGAAGTGGGCGTGAATGGTTTGATCTAAGTTTTTTAGCTCATCTGCAATAGTTCTTGACAAGATGGTGGTGACCCGCTTTTTAAATAGTTGTGATACATGTAGTGCAGGAGCATGTAGAGTCATTCATTGAGGGGCAGTTCCAGGACTTTGATCCAGAGTTAGTGAATGAACACTTTATTTCCAATACAGGATATTGTGTGACTTGGAGAAGAACTTGCAGGTGTTGATGTCCCCAGTCATTTGTGGCACTTGAATTCTTATAGATAAAGGTTGCGGGTGTGAATGATGCTATTGATTTGCTGCAATGCATCTTTTAAGTGGTGCAACGCTGCTGCCACTGTTCATTTGTGGTGGAGGGACTTCAAGTTGAAGGTGGTATATTTGATGCAATTTAGCAAGCTGCTTTGTTCTGGATGGTATTGGTGTTCTTGAGTGCAGCTGGAGCTTCTCTGATGCAGGCAAACATAGATAAACGCATTACATAATCATCCCACAGATTACGCTCAGGATTTGTAGAGTTAGGGAGTGAGTTTATTGTTGCCGAATTCCCAGCTTTTGACCTGCTCTTGTAGCTGCAGCATTTGTATGGTTCATCCAGTTCAGTTTTTGGCCAGTGCTGGTAAAGGAAGTTGTGGTCTCAGTGATTATAATTTTATTACATATCAATGGGAGATGATTAAATTGTCTATTTTTGGAGATGATAATTACCAGGGACTTATGAATGATACGTGTCATTATCAGCACAAACCTGAATGTTGCCCATGTCGTGTGGGCTGACAGAAGAAACTGTTTCACTCTCTGAGGAGTTAGGAATGGTGCCGATCATTGTGCAATTTTCAGCGCATATCCCAGTTCTTATCTTATGATGGAAGTAAGGTCATTTTTGAAGCAACTGGAGGTGTTGGGACCTGAGGACCACCAGGACAGGAAATCCTGGAATGATAAATTGGAGCAGATATGAGTGACCTTCAACAACTACAACCATCATGCTCTATGTTAGTCAGGCTCCAACAAATGGGAGCTTTTTCCTTTGCTTCCTGGCTCTAATTTTACCAAACCTCCTTTATGTCACCCTTGGACAAATACTGTTTTTGTGCTAAATGTATTGACCCACACCTCACTTCTTGAATTCAGCTCTATATTCTATGTATGAGCTAAGGCCATAATGATGGCAAAAGCTCAATGGCCCTGCTGCAATCCAAATTCAGCTTTATGGATCAGATGTTGTCAAGTATCATTTGATGACATTGTTGAAGATACCTTCCACCAAATTTCTGAGCATCGACAATAACTGAATGGGGGGGCTAATTAGTTATGTTGGATGTGCACAGCTTTTTATGTGCAGGGCATACAACGGCAATTTTCCATATTCCCTTGGTAGATGCCCATGGTGTAGCTGTATTGGAGTAACTTATCTAAGTGTGCAGCCAGTCCTGGAATACAAATCTTGAGTAACATTTCCAGAATATTTTCAGTCCATATAGTCTTTTCAGGACCCAGTGTTTTCATTAGTTTGTTGATATCATGTGCAGTGAGTTGAATTGCTGAAGACAGGCATCCATGATTTTGGGATCTCCAGAGGAGGAATAGATGATTCTCTGACTTGGCACTTTTGGCTGAGAGTTGCTGCACATTCTTCAGCTTCATTTGTTCCACAAGTGTGCTGGGCTGCTCAGTCATTAAGCATTGCAGTAATTGTGGAACAACCTTCTGTTTTCTTTTGTATTGTGCATCACCATTTATGGCTACATGTCACAGGACTCCAGAGCTCAAATCTGATCAGTTTGCTATGTGGTCGCTTAGCCCTGGCTATCACTTATTTATTCCATTGTTCAACATGCAGATGATCCTATACTGTAGCTGCAGCAGGTTGACCATTATTTTTAATAAGGCACATTCATCTCATGAAGCACAGTAGATCCCTAGTTTGATAGATATAGAATTGGTCGGGACATAAGATTGTGGGTTTATACAATTGTTCTGCCGCTTTTCAATTCTAAAACAATCCTCAACCAGTAATGTTTTTGACAACATCATTCAGCAGACAGAGAAATGATTAAATCAGGAATGTCCTATCCCTGCCGCAGTTGGATGGCATGTTGGTGTTCTCCTGCAAGTAGCTCACGTTCTGACTCCACAAAGTGTGTACACCATCTGCAAAGAATACATCACAAATATGATGGAATACTCTTCCCCTTCATATATGGCTACAGATACAAGTTACTAGTAGTCACCCAGTACTATTCACGTGCCATTCTTATTGTCACTCAACAGACAGCTACTGCCAGGCTGTAGGAAATAGCTTCCTAGCATTTTTTTCCCTCCAAATTGTGGAATGTCAGATAATGTACCTGAGTGCAACACACATTCCTGACTTGGGCATGTCGCTGAAATTATTTGGATGTTGTGTGAGCATTCTACTGGTGTGAAAGTAGGGAAAGTTTGTGGGAAGTTTGACAGCAGTTTGCATCAATTAATTTTTCAAGAATCATGTGTTGCTTTTGCAACACGAGTTATGTCCCCACACCACAGTTTGTTGGAAATTGACAGAGTATAAGCAATTATCCAAACATCAGTATAATCCCACCTGATCCTGCACTAGAGTCCAAGCAGAAAGTTAAGCCTATAGCACGACAGTAAATGTACTAATCACACAATAACCCAGCTGACTAATAATAACCTGAAACCCACAGTGAAATTTAATGACACAGTGATCACTGTGAGCATTTATGGAATCAACTGCACTCCTCTTACTCCACAGTAATCCCTCTGAACCCATGGTAAACTCTAAATTCAGATGAAGCACCTGACTCACGTTAAAATCCAAGTCCACAGTCAAACCTGACTGCACTGTACTGCAGACCTAACAGTCAAAAACTTACCAACACACTCACCAACCACACTGTGAGTCCAGAAATACACAAAGCTTCTAAAGCCACTAGAACTCCATTCATCCAGATAACAAAACCACTCACATGCCTCTGAAAGGAAAAGTATCACTGCGACCCAACAGTAATCTTTTTCTTATGTTAAACTTTTAAATACACAAAAACCCCCATAAAAAGGAAATTCCTGCACACATTTAGAATCTCAGTCAACAGCTCCCCCCCCCCCCCCCCCCAGCATAATTTACACCACAATTACACTCCAATCCCACGGCAATCCAGTGAATGCCACAATGACCCAATGAATTAATATTCAAGCTGCAAATTCCTCAGTAACCACCCAAGCCCACCTAACTCTATTGTTTTTGCAGTAATCTGCAATAACTCCTTAAATTTATAGCTGACCCTAAAACCAATGTGATGACTGAAAATTTTGTTTCCCTATTGGCATGCAATCTCTTTCACAGTGCTTAGGTAGTCAGTTCATGTGTTTGATGTCCCAGCAAAATGGCCATATATCAACAAAGTCACAAAACTCCTAATTCAGCCTCAGGCAGCTCTGGAGTGAAGGATGGAGTAAGTGGTTTTGTAATGGAATTCGGTAGAGAAACTACATAGAATCACGGAACGTTGACAATTAGGAAGGAGGATTCCTGGCACAGTGCATAAAAGCCAGCTAACTGGTACTACCATCTAATGCTACCCTATTGCCTCTTTCTAGGAACTAGTTTTTCTTTCACTGCATGCCTACTTTGTGGGAAGATAGAAGTAGTATGGAGAAACCATTCAATATATGCTCCCCCCCCCCAATTCCCTGACCACCCATCTCTCTCTCTCTCTCTCCCTCTATCTGTATTTCTGTCAGGCAACGCAAACACACACACACACACACACACGCCTACACTTCAACATTGATATCTACATGTGTAATTTAAATAAATTTCGTATTAGATTACGCTAACTGCAGGAAATTCATTGACTTTCTTCTCTGACAGATGAAAAGAATGTCACAGTCTGTCAAGCACAGGTAAGACAACTTCGTTCTGCAGTGACCATTTACAAGGACGACAACCGAATTATATTTTCCATCTGTGAGTGTAAAACCCTCTGGGTGGTCATCGTGAGTATGAATCTCTCATTGAGGCCAGAGTGAGTGTGATTAATATGTAAGTTCACTGAAAGCAGTTGTTAAGCATGATCTTCCTTTTGACCATCTTTGCATCTCTTATTATGATCTCTATGCGTGCAGCGCCATTTGTATAGGGCGTTATTGATCGTGCATTGGTCAAAGTTTATATAGAGAAATATTCCAATAGTTTGCAACAAACTTGGGAAGATTCATTCTAAATTAGAGTTTCCCTGCTTTAACGCATGACATGAGGTACTGGAAAGGTTTGCTTGTTGATAATTAACCTCTCGGTCATGTTATGAAATTTGACCTTCAAGACCTGACGCAGATTTTGAACAAGTTGCTTCTTGTTCATAAGTAATGACAATGTCAGTAGTACACAAGACGTGCTACTCGAACCCTTCACTGTATTCACTGTGTGGGTGCTCGCATAATGAACAGTGTAAATACAAGTCAATCTGTGTGAGTGTTCAGTGTGGCTGTGATCTTTGTTTTAGTCTGTGTACCTTGGTGCAATTATTTTGAGTCTGAATCCCTTGCGTATATTGTGAGTGCGTATTCTGTTAGCAGGATGAGCTTCGATTTGCTTGAGAATTTACAAGGTATGATCAGTAAATTTGCAGGCGACACTAAAGTAGGCGGTATTGTAGACAGTGAAAAAGATTAGCAAAAATTTCAGCAGGATCTTGGTCAGCTGGGGAAGTGGGCCAAGAACTAGCAAATTGGGTTCAATACAGATAAGTGTGAGGTGCTGCATTTTGGAAAGTCAAATCAAGGTAAGGCTTTCATGGTGAATGGTAGGACCTTAGGGTGTATCATGGAACAGAGGGACATTAGATTACAGGTGCACGGTTCTCTAAAGATGGAGTCACAGGTACTGAAGAAGGCTTTTGGCATGCTGGCATTCATCAGTAAATACAAGGTTAAGAGTAAAGAGAAAAAGAAAGCCTTCGATAGTCAAAAAAGTTTAACACTGCAGATAGCCTAGAAGAGAATAGAATGCACAGGGATCAAGTGAAATAAAAGAGAGAGCATGAAAAGAAATTAGCATGCAAGATTAAGGAAATCCAAAGATGTTTTACCATTATATGAAGAGCAACATTACAGTTAAGGAAAGCAAGGGACCTATCAGGCCCCAATTCAAGGGATGGGCAAGGCTTGGAGAACAGCATTCTCCATTGGCCTCAGGTGGGATCACACAAATCTCGGGCGGACTTGCCGATAAAATACTGTCGTTTGTCTCAGTTTCACAAAGGAAAGGGATGATGTGCATATACTAATCCAATAGGAGCAGTGTGAAGTATTGGATAAAATAATCATAAGGAGAGAGGAAGTGTTCGAGGATTTGGAATCCTTGAAATTGGATAAGTCACCAAAGCTGGATGGGTTGTTGCCTAGGATGTTGAATGAGGTCATGGAGGAAATAACAGAGGGTTATTTTCAAAATTTCAATAGACACGGGAGATACCAGTGGAATGTGAATGTGGTCTGCCATTTAAAAATGGTACGAAGGAAATAAGAACATAAGAAATAGGAGCAGGAGTAGGCCATCTAGCCTTTCGAGCCTGCCCCGCCATTCAATAAGATCATGGCTGATCTGTCGTGGCTCAGTTCCACATTCCCGCCCTCTCCCCATAACCCTTAATCCCCTCGCTTATCAAAAACCCATCAACCGCATCTTATTTAGCGAGGCAATCTCCACCACCTCAACGAGCAGAGAATTCCAGAGATTCACCACCCTTTGAGTGAAGAAGTTCCTCCTCAACTCCATTCTAAACCGTCCCCCCTTTATCTTGAGGCTGTGCCCCCTAGTCTTACTGTCCTTTCTGAGCGGGAAGAGTCTCTCCACCTCTATCCTATCCATCCCATTCATCATCTTATACGTCTCAATAAGATCTCCCCTCATTCTTCTAAACTCTAACGAGTACAAGCCTAGTTTATTCAGCCTCTCCTCATCGCTCAACCCCCTCAACTCTGATATCAGCCTAGTAAACCTCCTCTGCACTCCCTCCAAGGCCAAAATATCCTTGCATAAGTACGGCGACCAAAACTGCACACAGTACTCCAGCTGCGGCCTCACCAATGCCCTATACAGCTGCAGCAAGACCTCCCTCTTTTATATTCAATCCCCCTCGCTATGAAGGCCAGCATCCCATTCAAAATGCCAAACAATTATCTGCCAATTAGCCTTACTTTGGTGGTGGGCAAATAGAATGAATCCTGAGAGATCTGAAAGGCATGCATTAGTCAGGGATAGTCAGTATGCCTTTGTTAAGGGAGTGTCATGCATTAAAAGTTGTTTGAATTATTTGAGAAAGTGACAAGGATGAGGGTAGTGAAGTGGATGTTATCCATATGGATTTTAGTAAGAGATTTGAGGAAGTCCCACTTGGCAGACTTGTCTAAAAAACAAAAGTCCATGGGAAACAGGGAAATGTGGCCAATTGGATGCAAAGTTGGCGTAGTAACAAGGCACACAGTTTTATGCTCATCGGCTGCCCTTGCGAATGGAAAGCTGTTTCAACAGGTATTCCACAGGGCTCAGAGTCTGGATCCTGCATTTATTTCCCTATATGAAGAATTTGGACCTGATCTTGGGATGGGAGGGGATGGGGGTGAAGTGAGGGCACAATTGGGAAATTTGCAGCTGTTAGAAAAATGGCCATTAACTGACTTGTGTGGAGGATAGCTGTAAGCACCAAAATGATGTAGGTTATTTAGTGTAATGGACAGGATAGTGCCAGTTGGAGTTCCAAACTGATAAAGGCAAGGTACTGAACTTAGGGAGGTCTAACAGGGAAAACACAATGAATGGGAAAATATTGAGTTGTAGATGAAGTGAGATGTCTTAGCGTGCAAGTGCACAGGTCCCTACAAGTAGCTGTACAGGTAGATCAGGTTGTAAAGAAGGAATATGGAATGTTTTGTTTCATTGCAAAAGGTTTAGGATACAGAAGTAGGGATATAATGATGGAATTGTATAAGGAACTGTTGACACCACAACTGGAGTGCTATGTGCAGTTCTGGTCACACATTAAAGGAAGAATGCAATTGCTTTGGAGAAGTGTGGAGAAGGCTGTGTTGAACCTAGTCAGGAGGAAAAGGAAGGTGTACAAAAGGTTCAGGGAACTAGGAGAGGTTAAGGATCTTGAAGAATATAAGGACTGTAGAAAGGAGGTTAAAAGGGAAATTAGGAGAGCCAGAAGGGGTCATGAGAAGACCTTGGCGGGTAAGATTAAGGAAAATCCCAAGGCCTTCTATAAGTATGTGAAAGGTAAAAGGATGAGAAGGGAAAGGATAGGACCTATAAAAGATGAAGGGGGAAAGGTCTGTGTAGAACCAGAAGAAATGGCGGAGGTGCTTAATGAGTACTTTGCATCAGTATTCACAGTGGAAGCTGATTTGGGAGATCTTGCTATGGACTTGCAGCAGGTGGAAAAGATTGAGTACGTGGACATTAAGGAGGAGGATGTGTTAGAACTTTTGAATTCTATCAAGGTAGATAAGTCGCCGGGACCAGATGGGATGTACCCCAGGATACTGTGGGAGGCCAGGGAAGTGATTGCAGAGCCCTTGGCGATGATCTTTGCGTCGTCAATGGAGACGGGAGAGGTTCCGGAAGATTGGAGGATTGCGGATGTAGTCCCTATTTTCAAGAAAGGGAACAGAGATAGCCTGGGAAATTACCGCCCGGTGAGTCTGACCTCAGTGGTTGGTAAGCTGATGGAGAGGCTTCTGAGGGACAAGATTTACGAGCATTTGGAGAGGTTTGACATGATCAGGAATAGTCAGCATGGATTTGTCAAGGGCAGGTCGTGCCTTACGAGCCTAGTTGAGTTCTTCGATAATGTGACTGAACACATTGACGAAGGAAGTGCCGTGGACGTAGTGTACATGGACTTCAGCAAGGCTTTTGATAAGGTCCCCCATGCAAGACTTCTTGAGAAGGTGAGAGGGCATGGGATCCAAGGGCCTTTGGCCTTGTGGATCCAGAACTGGCTTGCCTGCAGAAGGCAGAGAGTGGTTGTGGATGGGTCTTTTTCGGAATGGAGGTCAGTCACCAGTGGGGTGCCCCAGGGATCTGTTCTAGGACCCTTGTTGTTTGTCATTTTCATAAATGACCTGGATGAGGAAGTGGAGGGATGGGTTAGCAAGTTCGCTGATGACACGAAGGTCGGCAGTGTTGTGGATGGTCTGGAAGGATGTCAAAAGTTGCAGCAGGACATAGATAGGATGCAGGAATGGGCGGAGAAGTGGCAGATGGACTTCAACGCGGATAAATGTGTAGTAGTCCATTTCGGCAGAACCAACGGGATGAACGATTACACTATTAAGGGCAGGGGTCTTAGTAGCGTTGAAGAGCAGAAGGATCTCGGGGTCCGGGTTCACAGGACTCTTAAATCGGCCTCGCAGGTGGAGGAGGTGGTCAAGAAGGCGTATGGTGTACTGGCCTTCATTAATCGAGGGATTGAGTTTAGGAGTCGGGAGGTAATGCTGCAACTTTACAGGACCCTTGTCAGGCCTCATTTGGAGTACTGTGCGCAGTTCTGGTCGCCTCACTATAGGAAAGACGTAGAAGCTATTGAAAGGGTGCAGAGGAGATTTACAAGGATGTTGCCTGGACTGGGAGGCATGCCTTATGAAGATAGGTTGAGGGAGCTGGGACTCTTTTCCCTGGAGAGGCGAAGGTTGAGAGGCGACCTGATAGAAGTTTATAAAATGTTGAGAGGAATAGATAGGGTGGACTCTCAGAGGCTATTTCCCCGGGTTGAAATGGTCGCTACGAGAGGACACAGATTTAAGGTGTGGGGAGGGAAGTACAGAGGTGATGTTAGGGGTAAGTTTTTCACTCAGAGGGTAGTGAGTGATTGGAATCGGCTGCCGTCGTCGGTGGTGGAGGCGAACTCGCTGGGGTCTTTTAAAAGACTCCTGGATGAGTATATGGGGTTTAATGGGATTGGGGGTTATAGATAGGTCTATAGATTGGTGGGGTTGATGCGATCGGCGCAACTCGAGGGCCGAAGGGCCTGTTTGTGCTGTAATGTTCTATGTTCTATGTTCTATGTAATATTTACCAGAATGTTGCTAGGGCTAGAGAATTGTAGCTACAAGGAGAAATTTGAGAGGATGGGACTGTTTTACTTGGAACAGAGAAGGCTGAGGTGAGACACATAGATGATGTACAAAAGTTTGAGGGATGGAAATAGATTAGACAGGTGGAACCTATTTCCCATGGTGAAAAAAGGGGTCATAGATTCAAGCTAAGTGGCAGAAGGATTAGAAAGGACAAAAGGCTATTATTTTGCAGAGGTACTGGGTGTCTAGAATCCATTCCCTGAGTTGGTGCTGGAGGGAGAGACCGTAAGCTCATTTAAAAAGAACATGTATCTACCCCTTAAGTGCTGCATGCTGCAGCGTTATGGGCTGTGTTCAGGATTACAAAGGGTGGCTGGGTGTCTTCAGGTCAGCATGGCCATGATGGGCCAAATGGACTCCTTCTGTGCTGTATTATTTCTATGTTTCTATAGTATTATTTTAAATTCAGCTTCTTCTCCTCAAGAAGAAATACGTTCCTGGTATCCAACCTATCAAATCCCCTTACAAACATGAATGTTTTGATAAAATAAATTTCCTTTCCTCTTAAGTCTTATAGGTAACGATCCAATTCCCTATCCATAATAATATACAAATTAGGACTAGCTGAAGGCCATTCAGCTCTTTGTGCCTGATATAGTATTTTAAAATTGTTGGATGATTCCATTGTTGTTGCAACTCTTTTTGCATTATTACCCACTATACCTATTGACTCCCTTGTCTATCAAGAAGCCACCTGAATTCACCCTAAACACATCCAATTGTAATACCTTGGCTGCTCTCCTGGAATGTAAATTTTTCATAAATTTTTCATAAATTTTTCATACTCTTATCTCTCTGAGGGAAGAAAAGCAACCCCTCAACACGGTCTTCAATGACATTCCCGGTTCTACTCTTTCCTAAAAGCGGAAATGTCCTTTCAGTGCCCATGATGTAAATATGCCTTATGATCGTGTATGTTTCAATAAGGTTACACATCATTCTCTGAAATTTCAATGGACACAGCCACAAGCTATCCAGCTTTTCCTTATTGGATCAATCTCTCATGCCAGGAATCTGTCCACATGAACCGTTGTTGAACTGCTTCAAATATAATCATCCTTTTACATGAAGAAGGAAATCATAATTCTACACAGCACTATAGATGTGGTCTCACCATTACACGATAAAAATGTAGCAAAACAGCCATACGCTTATATTGTGTTTCCCTTGTGCCTTTCTGTAAATGCCTGTAAATGTGTTTCAATTCCTAAATTCCTTACTGCCGCAGGGTATTGCAATCTTTCACAGATTTTTTTCTTGCCAATGAGGCGTTCACATTTTCCCACAGTTTGGCAATCTCCATCTCTATCCCATTAACTTAGTCAATTGAAAGCACTTTCGAACTCCTTATGTCCTCTTTGTAACTCATTTTCCGAACGGATATTTGCATCATCAGAAAATTTCTAAATCATACATTCAGTCCCCTCATCCAGTTCATTGATATGAACATTAAAGAGTTAAGGCCCCAGCACTGACAAGTGTGGAACTCAACTTGTTATACCTATCCAGAAGTGGCCCAAGTTGTGCACTACCTCTTTGTCATGGTATCTCAGCAATGCTCTATCATTGCCAGTATGTTATCTCATACATCATGAGCTCTGATTTTGTGTCACATTAATTTATTCCGATAATCTAAGTATACCACACCCATAGGCACCAAATTGTTCTCCATTCCTTCATAAAGTAAATTTTCACCCCAGGGATGATTTATGTGTAACTTTGCTGCTCCTAACGCATTTCATTTTTCCTAATCAGGAGACAAGAACCACATAACTTATTCACCAAAGCTCATGGAATCTGCATTAAATATTTCCTACTTCGTTCCCACATGGCATGCAATAAACGCAAACATTAATGTTACATTGTGTGCATGTGTGTGTGGCTGTGGGCCTGTGTGTATCTAAGTGCATGCGTGAATATGTGTGTGCATGGGTTTTTATGCGTGCGTGTTTGTCTTTGTGCGTATATGTGTTCTTTTGTAGGTGTGTTTACTTGTGTGTCATCGCCAACCAGTGCGGATATATGCATCTTATTTCATATTCATCTGTTTCTAATCGGCTTTGAGACTGAACAAAATCATATTTTCTCCTCAACACACTACATGAGAACATAAGAACATAAGAAATAGGAGCAGGAGTAGGCCATCTAGCCCTTCGAGCCTGCCCCGCCATTCAATAAGATCATGGCTGATCTGAATTGCTCAGTTCCACTTTCCCTAGCTGCTCCAGCGATTGCCTTCGATAGCCTTGCTTACTACCTCTCCCATTTCTAGCGTTCACTGTGTTTGTTTTACTTTTTCATTATGTCAGACTCTGCTTTGGAGGTGAAACCATGATTAGTATGCCCTATCAAATACTTAATATGTTGTCAGCTAGCTGAACAATGTATAGAATGTTAACCAAGAACATGAAGTGGGAACCAAGAACTCAGAAAGTGCTGCTCCAGTTGTCACATCAAGCTTGTGTACATCCATTCAGTGTAATCTTCCCCATTCTGCCATCAGGCCATAAATTTCACCTACCGATTTGGGCTAATCAAAAGGGAAGATAGGTCATCCCTCTTTGGTGGTGGAGAGGAACTCCAGTAGTCATCCATAGCCTCTGATAGACAATGCGGTTTTAAAGGCAACAAGCAAACTGAGTTTCTGAATTTAGATCTCTTCAGAGCAATTCCAAATGATTGTTCAACCTGTGAGATTATGTTCTGGCTATCGGCATTCTGATTTGAATTTCCCAAACACAATGGTTTCCTCCTTTCTTCCAGGTGTCCAAAATGCTCTCCCATAAAGAAAAACGAAGGAGCTTCCCTCTAACCGCGACTGTGACAGGTATGTGAGAACAGGACCAGGGTTCCAACAGGATACAGCACTGTCAAAAAGTTACATTACAAACAGAAGCTTAATCTTTACACTCTAGTTTTGGAATGGAAGTTTAAAACAACTTTAGATGCTGAGAAACATTTTCTTGGGGTGCTAACAGCTTTCTGATAATGGGAATATTGGTGCTATGTTGTGAAGACTGTGTTAATGAAATTTGGGGGATGATAAGAAGGATTACAAGAAGGATGTAGAGGCTTTGGAGAGGGTGCAGAGGAGGTTTACCAGGATGTTGCCTGGTATGGAGGGGAGATCCTATGAGGAGAGATTGAGAGATTTGGGGTTGTTTTCGCTGGAAAGAAGGCGGCTAAGAGGGGATCTCATTGAAACATATAAGATGATTAGAGGTTTAGACAGGGTAGATAGTGATAGCCTTTTTCCTAGGATGGAGAAAGCTAACACGAGGGGGCACGATTTTTAAATTAAGGGGGGGTAGTTATAGGACAGATGTCAGGGGTAGGTTCTTTACCCAGAGGGTGGTGAGGGACTGGAATGCCCTGCCAGCTGCAGTTGTAAATGCACCTAGTTTGGGGGCGTTTAAAAGATCTGTGGATAGGTTTATGGATGAAAAGGGATTGGTTTAGGCTAGTGGGTCATTGTTTTGTAACTGGTCGGCGCAACATCGTGGGCCGAAGGGCCTGTTCTGCGCTGTAATGTTCTATGTTCTATGTTCTATGTTCTATAACGACATTAGGAGGAGTGTGGAAATTTATGTAGTTTGTAGCTTTGTAAAGGGCATTTGGTTGTGTCAGTTTGAAGTGCCACTGTGATTTTGTGGCTTTAAAGGGTTTGGAGCAAGTGCAGCTTGTTTGTAAATGTGCGTGTGTGTGTAGTTTTCTGGAACTGTTATATCGTTTCCTGCTGTGTGCAGTTGATTGTGGGAATGTAAGATTTTCTTTGGGTGTGGGGGAGGATTGTGGGGGCCTGAAGATGTTTTTGGGAACGTGAAAGCGGTGTCTTGGTATGAAGATGGAGAATGGATGTAACATATTTTTGGGGGTGTGTGAATATTCTTTTTCTGGGGTGAATGAGGTTTGTGGATTGAAATGAAGTTTTTGTGGATTAACGGGCTTCATGGTTTAACTTGTTTTATGAGGACTGCAAACTGGTTTCCATATATTGAGAAAATGTGTGAAGATAAATGAATGGGCTGTGTGACTTCTGTTGACTGTGATAGGAATGAGCATATATTAGTGGCTGCGAATGTTATGGTTTTGCAGTCTGAGTGCTTTCTGGGGACATGCAACTTATGTGGGCTGAGCTTAGATGATTTTGGGTATTCAGATGAATTGAGGCTACCTATTTGGAGAATGAAAAACAGTGGGCAATGAAGCATGAAGTAGATTTCAGGAGTTTAACACTGTATGCTTTAGATGCAGTGTTTGTGAGTTTTCATTGCTTTGAATATGGCAATGTGTGAACACAAAAGAGGGTGTGAAGATACCTGAGCAATTTGAAATGGTTAAGTGTGGTTTCTGGTATTCATGTGATGAATTTGGGAATTTTGAATTTATTGTTAGTAGTCATGTGTGTTAATTTGGTTAGCAATATGAGAAGTGTTTTGTGGAGTTTAGATATGTAAGTTATTTGACACGAGTATGCATTGCTTCGAGTGAGTATGTTATGAATTCTGCAGTGGATGAGTGGTGGATAAGGGAAAGTGTTATATATGTTTTGCGCGTTTAGAATATTTGACATGTTCATGAAAACGTTGCTGTGCATGTATCTCTTTGTGGCTTATTATTTGTGGTGGTGTTGAGCAATATAGATGGGTGCTTTGGGAAGTGTTAAGGGTGTTTCAGAAAAATTGGGATGTGTGGAGATGGGAACTCTAACTGTGCTTGGACATTTAATCATTTTTAATGATTAGATGTTGATCACGAAGGATTGACTCACTCAAGGACAGGGGAGGGAACCTATAGGGTGATTGGCCATGCTAAAGATTGCCCTTTAGAGTCCTGTGATGCGAAGGTTAGAGGGATTAGTGGGTAAATATGTAGGGATATGGGAGTAGGGCTTGGGTGGAATTGTGGTCGTCGCGGACTCCATGGGCGAAATGACATCTTTCTGCACTGTAGGGTTTCAATGCTTCTATGTTTCTATGAAATGGGCGAGGTACTAAATGAGTACTTTGTGTCAGTATTCACCAAACTGAAGGACTTGGTGAATGAGGAGTCTGGAGAAGGGTGTGAGATAGCATGAGTCATGTTGAGATCAAAAAGGAGGTGGTATTGGGAGTCTTGAAAAATATTAAGAGATAAATCTCCAGGGCGAGAAAAGATATGCCCCAGAATACTGAGAGAGGCAAGGGAGAAAGTTGCTGGGGCCTTGACAGAAATCTTTGTGTACTCACCAGCTACAGGTGAGGTTCCAGATTGGAGAATAGCCGATATTGTTCCTGTGTTTAAGAAGGATAGCAAGGATAATCCAGGTAATTACAGGTGGATGAGCTTTACATCAGTGGTAGGGAAATTATTGGAGAGGATTCTTCGAGATGGGATTTACTCCTGCTTGGAAATAAATGAACCTACCCATTAGTGAGAGGCAACATGTTTTTGTGAAGGGGAGGTCCTGTCTCACTAACTTGATTGAGTTTTTTGAGGACGTGAAGAAGGTGATTGATGACGGTAAGGTAGTGGATGTTGTCTACCTGGATTTCAGTAAGGCCTTTGACAGGGTCCCTCATGGCAGAAGGTGAGGTCACATTGGATGAAAAGTGAGCTGACATGATAGATACAGAACTGGCTCGGTCATGGAAGACAGAGAGTAGCAATGAAAGGGTGCATTTCTGAATGGAGGGCTGTGATTAGTAGTGTTCCCCTGGGATCAGGGCTGGGACCTTTGCTGTTTGTAATATATATAAATGATTTGGAGGAAAATGTAACTGGTTTGATTAGTAAGGTTGCGGATGACAAAAAGGTTGGTGATATTGTGGATAGCAATGAGGACTGTTGGAGGACCCAGCAGAAGATAGATCAGTTGGAGACTTGGGTAGAGAGATGGCAGATGGAATTTAATCTGAACAAATGTGAGATAATGTATTTTGGAAGGTCTAATACAGATGGGAAATATGCAGTAAAGGGCAGAACCCTTCAGAGTATTGATAGGCAGGGGGATATGTGTGTACAAGTAAACAGGCCACTAAAAGTGGCGATGACGGTGGAGAAGGTAGTCAAGAAAGCATACGGTATGCTTGCCTTCATCATCCAGGGCATTGAGTTTAAAAATTAGCAAGTTATGTTGCAGCTTTACAGGATTTTATTTAGGTTGCACTTGGAATATAATGTTCAATTCTGGTCGCCACATGACCAGAAGGATATGGAGGCTTTGGAGAGGGTACAGAAAAGAGTTACCAGGATGTTGCCTGGTATGGAGGACATTACCTATGAGAAGAGGTTGGAGAAACGTGATTTGTTCTCACTGCAATGGTGAGGTTGTGGAGCAACTTGATGGAAATCTACAAGGATTGGCATGGAGAGAGTGGATAGTCAGAAGCTTTTTCCCAGGGTAGAAGAATCAATTATTCATAGAATCATAGAACCCTACAGTGCAGAAAGAGGCCCTTTGGCCCATCAAGTCTGCACCAAACACAATCCCACCCAGGCCCTATCCCCATATCCCTACATATTATACCCATTAATCCCTCTAACCTATGCACCCCTGGACACTAAGGGGCAATTTTTTAACATGGCCAATCAACCTAACCCATACATCTTTGAACTGTGGGAGGAAACTGGAGTACCCGGAGGAAACCCACGTAGACACAAGGAGAATGTGCAAACTCCACACAGACAGTGATCCGAGCCAGGAATCGAACTAAAGACTCTGAGGCTGTGAAGCAGCAGTGCTAACCACTGTGCTACTGTGCCGCCCACAAATTATTAATAGGCATAGGTTTAAGGTGCGAGGAACAAGGTTTAATGGAGATATATGAGGCAAGTTTTTTACTCAGACGGTGGTGGGTGCCTGCAACTCATTGCCCAGGGAGATAGTGGAAGCAGATTTGAAACTGGCTTTTAAGGGGCATCTTGACAAATACATGAATAGAATGGGAACAGAGGGATATGGTCTGGGGTTTTAGTTCAGTTGGGCAGCATGGTTGGTGCAGGCTTGAAGGGCCGAAGGGCCTGTTTCTGTGCTGTAATTTTCTTTGTTCTTTATTCTTTGTTAAGTATTTCAGGGAGTTTGGATTTCTGGATGCATTTGGCAGTTTTGAATTGTTTTAGTGTTGATCATTAAAGTTGTGTATTTTGGGATTTTTGCTGGCTGAGTGTTTTTGTGTTGAATGTTATAGGTATTGCATGGTGAAGATGCAATGAGGGAGCTTTCTGCAATGCAGTGATTGCTATGTTATAGCTTCCATTCTGTTGGAACAATGTACCATAGAAAGAAACTATTGATGTCACCATCAGGATATGAGTGAATTATTAGGAAGTAGCGACTCATAAATGGAGTGTGCATGTGTTAACTGATCTTCCAGCATTGTGAGGATGACCAGAGAATCATTGCGGCCACAGGATCGAGATCTGAACTGAAATCTTCAAGGAGATTGGGCGAGATATTAAATGAATATTTTGTCTTAGTATTTACCAAAGAAAAGGCTTGGTGGATGAGAGTCTAGGGTAGGTTGGGTCAATATTCTGGGTCATCTCGATACCAAAAAGGAGTTGTTGGGCATCTTAAAAAGAATTAAAGTAGGTAAGTCCCCAGGGCCTAATGGGATCTACCCCAGAATACTGAGGGAGGCAAGCGAGGAAATTGCTGGGGCCTTGACAGAAATCTTTGAATCCTCATTGGCTACAGGTGAAGTTCCAAAGGACTGGAGAATAGCCAATATTTTTCCACTGTTTAAGAAGGGCAGCAGGGATAATCCAAGAAATTATAGACTGGTAAGCCTTACGTCAATGGTAAGGAATTTATTGAAAAAGATTCTTAGGGGCAGGATTTACTCACATTTGGAAACAAATGGACTTATTAGTGATAGAGAGCATGCTTTTGTGAAGTGGGGATCACTTCATGCCTCACTAAGTTCATCGAGTTTTTTGAGGAAGTGATGAAGATGATAGATGAGGGAAAGGCAGTGAATGTCGTATACATGAACTTTGACAAGGTACCTCATGGTAGACTGGTAAAGCTGAAGTCACATAGGATCAGAGCAGAGCAGGCAAGATGGATACAGAACTGGTTTGGGCACAGAAGACAGAGAGTAGCAATGGTGGGTTACTTTTCTGAATGAAAGCTTGTGATTAGCAGTATTCCACAGGGATCAGTTCTGAGACCTTTGTTGTACATAGTATATATAAATGATTTGGAGGAAAATGTAGCTGATCTGATCAGTAAATTCGCAGACAACACAAAAATTGGTGAAGTTGTAGATAGTGAAGAGGTTTGTCAGAGGATACAGCAAGATATAGATCGCTTGGAGTTTGGGCTGAGTAACGGCAGATGGAATTTAAACCAGACAAGTGTGAGATAATGCATTTTGGATGATCCAAAACATGTAGAAATTATACAGTAAATAGTGGAACCCTTCTCAGTATTGACAGGCAGAGAGACCTGGGCGTACATGTCCATCGATCACTGAAAGTGGCAACGCAGGTGGTCAAGAAGGCATACAGCATGCTACCAGAAAGATGTGGATGCTTTGCAGAGGGCACAGAAAAGGTATTAGCTCTTCTGTCCTATTGGATAAAATCAGCTTGTTCTCACAGTAATGAAGAAGGTTGAGAGGTGACCTGATAGAGGTTTACAAGATTATGAGTAGCACGGGAAGATTGGATAGTCAGGTGTTCTTTCCTGGAGTGGAAAAGTTAAGTACTAGGGGACATAGTCAGGTGTTCTTTCCTGGAGTGGAAAAGTTAAGTACTAGGGGACATAGGTTTAAGGTGTGTGGGGAAAAGTTTAGAGGAGATGTGCGGGCACGATTTTTACAGAGGGTGGAATGTCTGGAATGCTGTACCTGGGGAGATCATGGGAGCAGGTACGATAGTGGCATTTAAGGGGCATGTAGACGAATAGGATGGGAAGGATGCGAACTCGGTAAGGGCAAAAGGTTTCAGTCTAGGCAGGTATCATGATCGTTACAAGCTTGGAGGGCAAAGGGCCTGTCCCTGTGCTGTACTGTTCTCTGTTCTTTGAGATAGGAAAAGGGGGATCAGTTAACTGTGAAGCTCAGTCCCCCCATCTCACCGGTTTTAGTTAACCTAAAACTTTCGTAGACTTGACCATTGATGCTGTTGAATGGGATACTGTCGGTAATTGTCTTATTGACAGGTTCACTGTGCATTCAGGTCTCT
The DNA here is from genome assembly GCA_037974335.1 of Prionace glauca. NCBI lineage: Eukaryota > Metazoa > Chordata > Chondrichthyes > Carcharhiniformes > Carcharhinidae > Prionace > Prionace glauca. The sequence continues at coordinate 99,486,628 of CM075729.1, read as the reverse complement.
TCTGTATCATTGCAGAAATCCAGGAGACAGAGTTTGGAGATGATAATCTGGACACTGCATGCTGCAGTGGGTCAGAGGGAATAGATCGTCCCACGACTGAGCATTCTTTAGTGGGAATAGAGAACGAGACTCTGCACGAAGGAAGTAGGTGAGGAGATTTCACAATATCAGTTTCCATGTTCACTATCGAATGATCATTCTACATTGTGTTAGCTGGCCTGTTTAACATTGAAAACGTGTATAAGTATGAAGTATTGTTTCTGCCGTACCTGCACAATTTTGTGCCGAGAGAAGCACAACAGCAAAATTCAACTGTGCTTTTTTGCTGCAAATAGTACTGATCCTCCCAAAATGTCCAGGCACTTTAAGAAGATGACCAATGTAGCAATCATCATACACTCTTTATCTTGACACACACATTCTCCTAACTGCCCGCCAATGTTTACCTTGTTATCCTGAGGACAGTCAGGCAGTGGTTTTCTGACCCATCATCACATCCTTTCTAAAGTCTGTGCCCAGAAGTGGATGCAATATTACATTTGAGACCATAAGAAAGAAGAACCATAGGAAACCCTGGCAGAATTCTTAAGAGTATTGATAGGTAGAGGGATCTGGGGGTACAGGTACACAGGCCACTGAAAGTGCCAGTGCAGGTAGAGAAGGCAGTCAAGAAGGCACACGGCATGCTTGCCTTCATTGGCAGGGGCATTAATTACGAGAGGGCATTGGTTTAAAATGCCAGAGGCAAGATTTAAAGGAGGTGTACGAGGCAAATCTTTTACACAGAGGGTGGTGGGTGCCTGGAACTTGCTGCTGGGAAAGGGAGTGGAAGCAAAAAAGATAGTGACTTTTAAGGGGTGTCTGGACAAATGCATGAATAGGATGGAAATAGAGGGATATGGTCCCCAGAAGGATAGGGGGTTTTAGTTCAGACGAGCAACATGGTCAGTGGAGGCTTGAAGGGCCTGTTCCTGTGGTGTAATTTTTGTTATTTGTTGTTCTTTGAAACAGAAATAAGAATTAGGCCACTGAGCCCTACAAAATGTCTCACCATTCAATTATATCATGCTTATCTGCTCCCTCAATGCCATTTCCCATTTGATCTCAAATCTGTTCTTCTGTGCTGTAACAATCCTAAGGTGTTACCATTCTACCGAAAATATTATCAATCACTGCCTTGACTGACCTCCATAACACTCTTCGCTAGAGAATTCCAGACATTTGCCACACTCTGTGACATGAAATCCCTTCCCATCTTTGTTCAAAGTTATCTAGCCCTTATTTTGAGATCGCTCTCATGTTTATAGATCTATCTACCTTTTTAAATATGTTACAGGTTTAATTAAGATCACCTCCCTTCTTTGAAATTCTAGAGCACAAAGGCCCATTTTGCCACATCTTTTTTCAGGATATACTCTGACAATTCCAGAGACAATCTGATGTATTGTCATTTATCTCCCTTTTTGGCAAAAACATTCTTCCTAAGGGAAGGAGAGCCAAACTCCACATGCTATCAGAGTATGATTCCATACAAATTAATGAAGATATCCTGTCTTAGATTCCCTTTAGATAAATGCTAAGACACCTGTAAATATCCAAATAGACTGGTACACCTGGGAGTTAGCTTTATTATACTCAGTCCAATGTGCTGCAGTTTTATTTACTGAGGTCTTGTGTGGAACATTTCAGAAAAATTTCTATTCCAAGAGATTGAAATGCACCATAACCACTGATTCTCCCTTAACTGTTCTGAGGTAACATCCTTAAAGCAAACTCCAATATGTTTGCCAAACCTGAATTCCATTTCACCAATCCATGTTGATTTTGCTTCTTCCTACCATTATACTGTGAGCATTTAATATCTCATTATTTGGAACTTATTCTTTATTTTCCTGCTGCTGAGGCTAGTTTAAACACATTGATTCCTCACCCTTTAGTGGCACCTTGTTTATAAAGTAGCTGAGTTATGCTTCATGCCATACAGTGTACAGGCGCCATTGCAGAATGTATAGAATATTGCAAAGTGGTCAAGAATACATCCATTATCTCTACAGCTACCTCTTTCTAGACACTTGGCAGTGGATAGTCAGATGCACAGGACTTATTATATTTAATTTCTAGTATCACTTAATATTTTTTCCAGTTCCTCATCACTGCTTGTCCCTTGTACTCAACCATTTCTGGAAGCATTGTGTATTTCTTTCCATAAAGACAGCCAAAATGTTTTGTTTCTATGGCATTTCCATATTTTCCATTATAAATTATCCACGCTCTGTCTGTGTTGGGCTCACATTTGTCTTTGCCAACATTCACCTACTCAGACAAGTGATTATAATCCCGCTTTCTGTTTCTCATCAGTTTACTCTTAAATCCTATTATCTATGGTGGTGTCATTGTTTTCACTATCATGTGATAAATTGTAAAAACAAGTCTGTAAGCCCCAAGTTTGCACTTTTAGATACTTACTTTAACCACTTATTTAATCCAATACAATCTGAGCTTTAATTTTAGTGATCATTGGATCAGCCTTCCCTGATTTATTTGTTTGTGCTTCAAAGCAATGTACATAGAACATAGAACATAGAACATTACAGCGCAGAACAGGCCCTTCGGCCCACGATGTTGCGCCGACCAGTAAAACAATGACCCTCTAACCTAAACCAATCCCTTTCCATCCATAAACCTATCCACGGATCTCTTAAATGCCCCCAAACTAGGCGCATTTACAACTGCAGCAGGCAGGGCATTCCAATCCCTCACCACCCTCTGGGTAAAGAACCTACCCCTGACATCTGTCCTATAACTACCCCCCCTTAATTTAAAGCCATGCCCCCTCGTGCTAGATTTCTCCATCAGAGGAAAAAGGCTATCACTGTCCACCCTATCTAAACCTCTAATCATCTTATATGTTTCAATAAGATCCCCTCTTAGCCGACTTCTTTCCAGTGAAAACAACCCCAAATCCTTCAGTCTCTCCTCATAGGACCTCCCCTCCATACCAGGCAACATCCTGGTAAACCTCCTCTGCACCCTCTCCAAAGCCTCCACATCCTTCCTGTAATGTGGGGACAGTACTCCAAGTGAGGCTGCACCAGAGTTGTGTACAGTTGCAACATGACGCTGCGACTCCTAAATTCAATCCCCTTACCAATAAACGCCAAGACACCGTATGCCTTCTTAACAACCTTATCTACTTGATTCCCAACTTTCAGGGATCTATGTACACATACACCTAGATCCCTCTGTTCATCCACACTATTCAAAATCCTCCCGTTAGCCTTATACTCAACACATCTGTTATTCCTACCAAAGTGAATTACCTCACACTTCTCCGCATTAAACTCCATCCGCCACCTCTCAGCCCAGCTCTGCAACCTGTCCAAGTCTTCCTGCAAACTATGACACCCTTCCTCACAATCTACCACACCTCCGACTTTGGTGTCATCAGCAAATTTACTAATCCACCCAACTATACCCTCATCCAGATCATTAATAAAAATTACAAACAACAGTGGCCCCAAAACAGATCCCTGAGGCACACCACTCGTAACCGAACTCCATGACGAATATTTACCATGAACCACCACCCTCTGTCTCTTATTGCTAGCCAATTCTTGATCCAATTTCCTAGATTACCCTCAATCCCATACATCTGCATTTTCTGCAGAAGCCTACCGTGGTGAACCTTATCAAACGCCTTACTAAAATCCATATATACCACGTCAACTGCCTTACCCCCATCCACCTCTTTGGTCACTTTCTCAAAAAACTCAATGAGGTTAGTAAGGCACGATCTACCCGCTACAAAACCATGCTGACTATCTCCAATCAATTCATTACTCTCCAAATAACTATAAATCCTATCCCTAATAATTTTTTCTAAAACCTTGCCCACAACAAAAGTGAGACTCACCGGTCTATAATTCCCGGGGAAGTCTCTGTTCCCCTTCTTAAACAATGGGACAACATTCGCTATCCTCCAATCTTCTGGTACTATGCCAGAGGCCAACGACGACCTGAAGATCAGAGCCAGAGGCTCTGCAATCACTTCTCTTGCCTCCCAGAGAATCCTAGGGTAAATCCCATCTGGACCAGGGAACGTATCTATTTTCAAACCCTCAAGAATATCCAGCACATCCTCCTTATCAACTGTAATACTGTCCATTCTACTCCCCTGCAACCCAGTGTCCTCCTCAGCAATATTTGTGTCCCCTTGCGTGAACACCAAAGAGAAATATGGGTTTAATGCCTCTCCAATCTCTTCCGGTTCCACAAATAACTTCCCTCTGCTGTCTATAACTGGCCCTAATCTTGCCCTAACCAACCTTCTGTTCTTGACATACCTATAGAACGCCTTAGGATTCTCCTTGATCCTATCAGCCATAGTCTTCTCATGTCCTCTTTTAGCCCTTCTTAACTCACTTTTCAACTCCCTCCTAGCCAATCTAAAGTTTTCTAGTGCACTACCCGAGCCCTCAAGTCTCATCCGAACATAAGCCTCCTTTTTCTTTTTAACCAACGAATCAACCATTTTAGTGCACCACGGTTCCCTAGCCCTACCAATTCCTCCTTGCCTGACAGGGACATACCTATCACAGACTCGCAGTAGCTGCTCCTTGAAAAAACTCCACATTTCGGACATTCCCAGTCCCTGTAATCTCCTAGTCCAACCTATGCTTCCTAATTCTCTCCTAATAGCCTCATAATTACCCTTCCCCCAGCTAAAACTACTGGCCCGAGGTTCATGCCTATCCCTTTCCATCACTAAGATGAACGTAACCAAATTGTGGTCACTATCACCAAAATGCACACCAACTTCCAAGTCTAGCACCTGGTCTGGCTCATTTCCCAGCACCAAATCCAATATAGCCTCACCTCTAGTTGGCCTATCTACATACTGAGTCAAAAAACCTTCCTGCACGCTCTGTACAAAAACTGACCCCTCTAACAAGCTAGAGCTACAGCAATTCCAATCTATATTAGTAAAGTTAAAGTCCCCCATAACAATTACCCTATTACTTTCACTCCTAACCAGGATTGTCTCCGCAATCCTTTCCTCAACCTCTCTAGAACTTTTAGGGGGCCTATAAAAGACTCCCAACAGGGTGACCTCTCCTCTCCTATTTCTAATCTCCGCCCATACTACCTCAACAGACAAGCCCTCATCAAACTTTCTCTCTGACACTGTGTTACAGTCCTTGACCAATAATGCTACCCCTCCCCCCCTTCTACCTCCTTCTCTACTCCGACTAAAACATTTGAACCCCGGGACCTGCAGCAACCATTCCTGCCCCTGCTCTATCCACATCTCTGAAATGGCCACAACATCAAAGTCCCAGGTACTGATCCACGCTGCAAGTTCATCCACTTTATTGCGAATACTCCTCGCATTAAAGTATACACACTTCAAACCTTGCTCTGCCCCACCCCCACAATGTTGTGCATTGCAGTCCCCATCTATGCCCCCCACACTTTCACCCCCTCTACTCAGGATCCCACCCCCCCTCCGAATCAGTTTAAACCTCCCTGCATAGCCTTAGCAAATTTACCCCCCAGGATATTGGTTCCCCTCTGATTCAGGTGTAGACCATCACTCTTATAGAGGTCCCACCTTCCCCAGAACGAGCCCCAATTGTTTAAGTACCTGAACCCCTCCCTCCTGCCCCATCCCCTCAGCCACGAGTTCAAACCTTCCCTCTCTCTATTCCTCTCTAAACTATCCCGTGGCACTGGCAAGAGTCTGGAGATAACCACTCTATCAGACTTGGCCTTTAGTTTCCACCCCAACTCCATAAATCTCTGCTTAATATCTCCTTCCCTTAACCTCCCTATGTTATGCGTCCCCACATGAACAATAACTTAGGGTTGATCTCCCTCTCCCCTAAGAGTCCTGAATAACCTTTCTGATACATCCAAGACCCCCGCCCCTGGTAGGCAACACACCAGCCCCGAGTCCCTACCCTTACCTCCGACTCTCCTATCCGTCCCCTTAACTGTAGAGTCCCCAATCACGAGGCCCAATCTTTTACATCTCCTAACCTCCTGAGCTTTCACACTAGGCTCTCCCCCAGAGACCTGCTCCTTTCGGTTATCCCCAGTTGATTCCTCCTCAACTGTAGCCTCCAGGACCGAAAACCTATTCTGGAGGGGAACAGCCCGAGGGGATTGTCCCCCCAATTGCTTTTTTCCCCTCTTCCTGGCTGTGACCCAAGACCCATCTCTAGGAGTGACTATCTCCTTATAACTCCTATCAATATCCTCCTCCGCCTCCCGAATTATGCGGAGTTCCTCTAATTCCACCTCCAGTTCCTTTACACGCTCCTCCAGAAGCTGCAATCTAACACACTTCCTACAAGTAAAATCACCTGAAACACTACTGGAGTCCCTCACCATGTACATTCCACAGGAGATGCAGCTTACTGCCTGAACTGCCATCCCTGAAACATTTATCAGCAGAAAAATAAAAATATTAAAAAAAAACTTCCCCCACAATTATAATTAGGTTATAATTAGGTTAGAGGAGGTGGGATGGTGGGATTCTCTACCAGTGTAGAGGATCGGGTATCCCCTCTGCGTTAATTTATAGGGTTAGGGGCCATGCATTAACTATTTGAGTGCTAACCATTTCTGGATACTGTCATATCATTTAATGCAGTTTCCAGGTCTACCCATCACCACCTTACCAATCATACTTCCGTAGATTTCATACTTTAGATTTAAAACCTTGCTTCCTGATTGAACTTCATGAACCTAAGACGTTATGCAATATTCGAAGCATGTTGTCATCACCCAACTCTAATGGTAGTTTAAAAAAATATTTTTAGCCCTCAATCATTGCAAATCAAGATGTAAAATAGCTTGTATCATAGTTGGTTCCTCAAGGAAATGTTGCCCAAAAGCGTGCAGGTACGGAGTGGTATTGTCACTGGATTAATAAAGCAGAGACTAGGGATAATTTTCTGGGAACCTGGATTTGAATTCCACCACTGCAAATAATGAAATTTGACATAGGCAAGGAAATCCGTTGCCTTTCTCTGGTATGTGACTGCAATAAACTGCAATTTATTGCCCCTTAGAGATGGGCAATAAATGCTGGCTAAGCCAGTGATGCCCAATTCCTGTGAAAGAATGAAAATAAAATGTCACATATATTCTAGGAATTCATGCCACACCACATTTGGTCAATTTATATTTGTCCAGTCTATACATTTGACATCCCACAAAGCAAGAGTTGTCTGTCTTACATGCACCTACATCTGGATTTCCTGACGAATAACTTATCCTACATTACCATAAAATTTTGATGCCTAATGAACAATGGTTTCTCTTGCTGCCATCTAGTCCCGCCTAAACTCAATCAAAGAACATCTAATGCTCATTTACTGAAGTCGGCTATTAATAACACTTTTCCTTTTCGATTTTGAGTCTCCCTCTTAAATGTAAACCATGGAACATTTAATTCCCTCCATTATAAGAACAGTGGCACAGTGGTTAGCGCTGCTGCATCGGAGCTCCAAGGACTCGGGTTCAGTTCCATCCTTGGATGACAGTGTGGAGTTTGTCCTCCCGGTGTTTGCATGAGTTTCCTTCAGGTGCTTCAGTTTCCTCCTACACTCCAAAGATGTGCCTGTCAGGTGGATTGCCCTGCTCAATTCTCTCTTAGTATACCAAAGTCAGATGGATTAACCATGTTAAATGTGTGGAGTTACATGGAAAGGGCATCGGAGAAGACCTGGATAAGATACTCTGTCAGAGAGTCAGTGCAGACTCATGGGCTGAATGGCCTCTTCTGCACTGTAAGGATTCTATTCTATAAGATCATACCCATTTACTTTTATAAATACCACCAATTCATCTACCTTACTATGACTGCTTCACAACTTCAGATGTAATCATTTTTTTCATTTTAACATGTATATGGAACTATTTGATGATGTTTGTGTCCTTTCCAGTGTCATTTACTGCTATGCGTTGGACCATTGGCAACATTGTATGACCCCCTGTCATTGGTGACAATCCCTCTAACAACCTATTTAAAAAACTGCCAAGCAATACAAGCAAAATTTTCCAAACACAGTATTTGTCTGACCGTCCTAAGATGCCACATTTACACCTTGTAGAGGTGTCATCGGCTCCAAATGCTTAAAAAATCTGAAGTACTCAATAGAGCCGGCCTGTACTATTGAGTGGGTCTGTTATTGTCTTCATTCTTATAAACACCTTAGTAATCCAGCTTTTAATGCCGGCAGCAACTCCTACACTCAATTTCCTAACTCTGAAAATTTCCAAGTACAAGCTCTTTGTAGAGCTGCACACAATGACCAGCTGCTGTTTTTGTGCGTGCTTACCTTGTGCTCAGCAAGAAAGCACACAGCAGGTAATAAGGAAGATGAGTGCAATTTTGGCATTCCTTGCCAAGTATAAAAGTAGGGAATTGACGTTGCAGCTTTATAAGGCATTGACAGGACTGAACCTGGAATACTGCACACAGTTTTGCTTGTTGCAGGAAGAACGGAAATGCATTGGATGAGTTTCAGAGAAGGTTCATTAGATTGATTCCAGGACTTGACTTATGAAGAGAGATTGAGAAATTCATGCTTGAGTTCAAAAGAATGAGAAGAGATCTAATTTAAGTATAAATATGATAGGTATAAATATGAAATTAGAGACGTAAGGCAGACATTTCTCTTGTTGGACATTCTAGAATGAGATGCCATAATTTTAGGCTAATTGGTGTGAAATTTGAACCAGAAGTGCGGAGGAATTAATTCACTCAAAGGGTCATGAATCTTTGGTATTTTCTGCCTAGAATGCAGAAATAGGAAAGCAGGAATGCAGAAATTATAGGAAAGATGTAGAAGCTATTGAAAGGGTGCAGAGGAGATTTACAAGGATGTTGCCTGGACTGGGAGGCATGCCTTATGAAGATAGGTTGAGGGAGCTGGGACTCTTTTCCCTGGAGAGGCGAAGGTTGAGAGGCGACCTGATAGAAGTTTATAAAATGTTGAGAGGAATAGATAGGGTGGACTCTCAGAGGCTATTTCCCCGGGTTGAAATGGTCGCTACGAGAGGACACAGATTTAAGGTGCGGGGAGGGAAGTACAGAGGTGATGTTAGGGGTAAGTTTTTCACTCAGAGGGTGGTGAGTGAATGGAATCAGCTGCCGTCATCGGTGGTGGAGGCGAACTCGCTGGGGTCTTTTAAAAGACTTCTGGATGAGTATATGGGGTTTAATGGGATTGGGGGTTATAGATAGGTCTATAGATTGGTGGGGTTGATGTGATCGGCGCAACTCGAGGGCCGAAGGGCCTGTTTGTGCTGTAATGTTCTGTGTTCTATGTTCTAGAATGCAGTGGACACCAAAACACTAAACAAGTTTAAAGAGGTCAGCTCTTATGAAGGGAGCTTGTGTTTTTCCCCGAATAAGATTGAAAGTAGCTTACCTTGAGCAGTGAAATGTAGCTAAACTCTAAATGCAAACGTCATTAACTTTAAGAAAAACTAATGCTTAAAATAACAGTTAAAATTCTGTCCCTCAACACATTTCCAAGCGCACGTGCTCATATCTTCACTCAGATACAAGTTGTTGTCTTTCTCCATGCTTGATTTTACCACAGCAATATTTCCTAACTTCCTACGACTTGTTTTTTTTTAATACACACCATGCTCTTAATTTAATCAATGACTGAATCAAACTGGATGGCCCCCATTACGGAAAGTGTGTACAATATACATATGTTCCTTTCTAGCGATCCACATTTGCCACCTTCTGTTCTGCTCTATTAGGCTCCCTAAATACAGCTGCATTTTCTCCTGGTTTTTACCACTCTGCTTCTTTTCTTCTGCTGTGCTGTTGTGAACCTATCGGACTGCTCACTCTTTGGACCTTTCTAAACCATCCCATTGTGCAAGTGTTCATATTCACTCTCAACTTGTGAGTGTCACAAGACTCTCAATGCTTTTGTATCCTTAGATGTGTCATTATACCCGTGTCCAGAACCTGTTGTCATGTGAACCAAACATCGTGCTTAGGTTTATGGATCCTCAAATTGCTCTTGCATCTGTAGAACCTATCATTGTGTGTTAGACTCTAGACTCATCATGTCTAATTCTGAAGAACCTGCCCCTTTGTGTGTTTATGTAAACTTTTAACATCCTGACCAAGGGCAGTATATTTTTTAGAAAAAGAATAAATACAAAATTGCCATTTTTTACTGAAAATACAAAGCCACAAGCATGAATTACAGCACAATAAGGCTTTCTAATATAAATGTCAAAGCACACAGTAAACATTACATTGAGTGACAACCTTTTTAGCAAACATTAACATCTATGTGCATTAAAACATGATATAACAGGTAAAGTTATAACACATAAATTTCATAGGAAGTGGCAGATCCAACTCAGGCACATTTTATGAATTGGCTCAGCAATGCACACTGCATAGATATCCTAACTCTCAGTCGTAAAGTGCTTCACAACACGGGCTTTTTCACAAAGAATTTCAGCTCCTTCTACCACTCGAACACACCCCCAGTCAGCAGCAGTGCATAACCAACCATTGGCAAGATCTTAAGCAAAATGATACAGAGCTGTAAAGAATCTACTCAATTCTGCTTATGACTACCTGGAGTGCACAGATCCAAGAGCAATATCTTGAAGAAACAGAAGCAGGCGAAGTAACTGCATGCACATTTGCCAAATCTGATTGTCTTTTTTTAGCCTATCTATATTTCACCATTGGTATGATTAACATCACCATCACTGTGTTATTCATAAGGTGTTAACAAATTCTGTTTCCTCAGTTGTATTGGTTCCAAAACTTGCATTCAACATATGTTCCTGCAAAACTGTAAAGGCCAGCTTCCTACCTCATTCTCTTTCTTTGTTTCTATTTTCAGTTAGGCCTGATCCCAAAATACCATCATTGATATTATTGATTTCAACAAGACACTGTCACTGTATCAGTATCAATTACACCTTCATTGTGAGTGACTATAGTTCTGATTTCTGTATGAGTGGCAGGAGAGCCGGCCACTCTGAGTGTCGCTGCATTGTCTATATCCACACCACTATGTCAATTTCTTTAAAGCTTTCATGTTACCTGTATTTCCCCACAGACACTGTGTGTGTGTGTGTGTGTGTGTGTGTGTGTGTGTGTGTGTGTGTGTGTGTGTGTGTGTGTGTGTGTAGAACTTTTCATTGATTCTATCTTTCAACAATAATTGTTTGAGGCTCTATAGAGCTTGTCTTTGCATGAGGGTCTGCAGTGCCTTGTCCTCCCTGTGGGTCCTTTCACTGTGTGTATCTGCCTAATACCCATGTCTGCATGGGTTTCTTCCGGGTGCTCTGGTTTCCTCCCACACCCCAAAGATGTGCAGGTTACTTGGACTGGCTGTGCTAAATTGCCCCTTAGTGTCTCAAGATATGTAGTTTAGGGGATTAGCAGGGTAAGTACTTGGGGTTATGGCAAACAGGTCTGGGTGGGATTTCTCCTTAATGTCAGGAGTCACATGGAGTTCCAAGGATAGTGCCTGGGTGGGATTGTTATCGGTGCAGAATTGATGGCCAAATGGCATCCCCTGCACTGTCGGTATTCTATGATTCTATGAATCAAAAACAGTGGTAGTCTGTTGATTATTGTGCGTGTACATGTGCAGCATTTCATTGTGTGTTTGCTTGTCGAACTTGGCACTGTCTCAATGACATTATACACTGCCGCCTTTATTTGAATTTGTAGATACAGTGATGTAGTGTCTTTACTATTTTTATCTATCTGATTGACTGTAGACACTGACCATGTGCATGTCTACAAATCTTATCATTTTATCACTCTGTGGTTCTGAGCGCCTATGTACACTCAAAGGGTGGTGAATCTCTGGAATTCTCTGCCCATTGAAGTGGTGGAGGCTGCCTCGCTAAATATTTTTAACAAGCGGGTTTTTGATAAGCAAGGGGATTAAGGGTTATGGGGAGAGGGCAGGAAAGTGGAACTGAGTCACAACAGATCAGCCATGATCTTATTGAATGGTGGGGCAGGCTCGAAGGGCTAGATGGCCTACTCCTGCTTCTATTTCTTATGTTCTTATGTACCACATTGTAATGTTAGAGGCTTGGGACCTTGTCAATGTCTGAACATCTGTACTAAATGCAATATAATTCAAATTCTGGAGATTGTTCATGCTGATGAATCATGCTAGAAAATCTCTCAAGGTCTGGTGGTATGTGTGGGAAGAGAAACACAGTTAAAATTTTGAGTCCAAAATGACTCCTCTGCAAACCCGAAACAAAATCCAACATTTATGATGTATTTGGTTGTGAATGGAAGGGGAATCTAGATGATTTCAATTATTGATGATTTGCCCTGCCAGATAATGATTTCCAGGTTTGTGGCTAAAAATATTTGACAGCAGTTCTGAATGTCACATTCCATAATGTTACAGTTCTGAACTCAGCAGTGGAAAGAATGATCTCCCACATTGAACTGACTATAACTCAAAAGGGAGATAGGGCAAGCTCCATATTAAAAATGCCGCAACATGGGAAGCTCCTCATCTCTAGGATTGCTACTACAAAATAAGGAGTCAGCTGTGTGCCTGTAAAGCCAAAGTAATCCAGGAAAAACACGGGCTTTGAGAAACCTTCAATATTAACAATTTACTGACATTTATAATTGTTCCCATACCCTCCTCTCATATTTTGCCTAATGTTGCTGTTAAGGAGTAAATATTACTTTAAGCCATATTGTTTTTTAGAACTAGAGGACAGATATCACCATATTTCCATCAGCAACTTCAAATAGTTTGATTACATTTTCCTGGGAAAAACTTAACATTTTTTGTTCTTTTCTGTTTCTAACAGTTAACTTGACGGCGATTGCAAACTTCTTCCAACGAAAGTAAATTCGTCACTCACTATCTGGTAGCATTGGCAGCAGCAGATCTAATGGTGGTAATTGGCTATGTTGCATTACACAGGATTAAAAACATGTATTTTCCGAATTGTTGCCAGTTTCTCACTCTTATGTACACTTCAACCTTTCTTTCATAAAGGTATTTTATGAAACCTTTCTTTCATAAAATATGGTCTGGTATACTGTTGGCATTTTTTTGGATCATTTTATTGACATACTAGAATCAAATAGTCCCAGTATTAGCACTTTCTCAGAAGCACATTTCAACTATTTAAATTTTGATTATAATTTACACCATTTTCTGTTATTGTATTCCCACTGCTCATTTTATAATGTCTATATTATAGAACATAGAACATAGAACATTACAGCGCAGAACAAGCCCTTCGGCCCACGATGTTGCGCCGACCAATTACGAAAAAGCAATGACTCTCTAACCTAAACCAATCCCTTTCCATCCATAAACCTATCCACGGATCTCTTAAACGCCCCAAACTAGGCGCATCTACAACTGCAGCAGGCAGGGCATTCCAATCCCTCACCACCCTCTGGGTAAAGAACCTACCTCTGACATCCGTCCTCTAACTACCCCCCTTAATTTAAAGCCATGCCCCCTCGTGCTAGCTTTCTCCATCCAAGGAAAAAGGCTATCACTGTCCACCCAATCTAAACCTCTAATCATCTTCTATGTTTCAATAAGATCCCCTCTTAGCCGCCTTCTTTCTAACGAAAACAACCCCAAATCCTTCAGTCTCTCCTCATAGGACTTCCCCTCCATACCAGGCAACATCCTCCTCTGCACCCTCTCCAAAGCCTCCACATCCTTCCTGTAATGTGGGGAGCACACAATACTCCAAGTGCGGACGCACCAGACCTTGAGCCCCAGCATTACCTATTTATCATTAATCATTTCAATTATGCTGTTCAAAGCTCTGACAGCCAATCATATTACAATGGGAGGTAAAGTTAGTAGGTGCTTCTGGGGAGCATTGAATACCAAATTGAAGCAGAAATGTTAAATCGGAGAAATCCATGTCTTCGTTCTTCACTATCTCAGCCAAACTCATCATATTGCCAGTGATAAGGCCACACAGTGGTTAGCACTGCTGCCTTAGAGCGCCAGGGACCCGGGTTCAATTCTAGCCTAGGGAGACTATCTGTGTGGATATTGCAGGCTCTTTCTGTGTCTATGTGCATTTCCACAGGGTGCTCCAGTTGCCTCCCACTGTCCAAAGATGTCCAGCTTCGATGGATTGATAGTTAAAATGCCCCTTAGTGTCCTAAGATGTGTAATTTAAGAGGGTTAGAAGGCAAAATCGTGGGATAGGGCCTGGGTAAAATGCTTTGGGGGAAAGTGGGTGTAAACCCAATGGGCCGAATGGCCTCCTTCTGCACTGTCGGGATTCTGCAACCTACATATTGTCCACTCTGTAAATTGATCAGTTAGAAATTTAATTGTGCATATAAATATTACACTGACCAGCTGTATACTGCCCAGCAAGCTGGGTTCATTCTAGAACAATTAAGTGGCTAGTTCAGCAAAAAATGAGGGAGTACCTCAAGAATTGTATGGAATATGGGTTCACATTTCAGAAAAAAATATGTAAACAACAAGCAATGCCTTGGAAATGGAAATACTTTTGGTCAGATGAAGGGAAATGAGAAAATGGGATATATGTAGGGAGATATATAAAATACATAAAACCATAATGTAGCACATAAATTATAATGTTCAACAACATCCTTGAATTGCATGACATATCCTGATGTAAATGTAATTCAGATGTTTAAGATACTGCAAAGGATGAGCAGACTGGATGCAGGGATGTTGCTTCATCTGGCTGGACTGTCTTGAAAATGGGGTCACATTCTCAGAACATTGGATAAGCCACGAAGGTGTGGAGAACCTTCTTCACACAAAAGGTGGGGAACCGGTGGAATTCTCTGCAACAAATGTTATGGAGCACTGAATATATTTAACAAGGAAATGTACAAATTTCTAGATCTAAATATGTTGAGGTAAGCGAGGGGAAAGCGAGTGAGCATGCCTTTGAGACAGAGGAGGAGCCAGGGCCATATTTAGTGGTGGTGCAGTCTTGAAGGGCCAAATGAACTATTGCTCCTATCTTCCATGTTTCCATGTAATATCATTGTTGCTTTTTCGGGTTGGAAGTAATTATACTATTTATATGACAGGTTCATACCCCTAGGAAGGAGGATATTTGGGTGACTGTTAGAAGGGGTAAGAAGCAGTCAGTGCAGTGATCCCCTGTGGCTGTTCCTCTGTATAACAAGTATACTGTTTTGAATATTGTTGGGGAAGACAACTTACCAGAGGTAAGCCAAGGGGTACAGGTATCTGACACATAGTCTGTCCCTGTTGCTCAGAAGGGAAAGAGGGGGAGGAGTTGAGCATTAGTTAGTGGGGACTCCATAGTTAGGAGATAGGAGATAGGAGATTCTGTGGAAATGAGAAGATTTGTGGTTAGTGTGTTGCCTTCCAGGTGCCAGGGTCCGTGATGTCTCAGATCGTGTTTTCAAGATCCTTAAGGGAGAAGGGGACCAGCCCCAAGTTGTGGTCCACATAGGCATCAATGACATAGGTAGGAAGAGGGATGGGGATGTAAAGCAGAAATTCAGGGAGTGGAAGCTTAGAACTAGAACAAACAGAGTTGTTATCTCTGTTTGTTGCCTGTGCCATGTGCTAGTAAGGAGAGGAATAGGGAGAGAGAGCAGTTGAACATGTGGCTACAGGAATAGAGTGGGAGGGAAGGATTCAGACATCTGGATAATTGGGAGTCATTCTGGGATAGGTGGGACCTCTACAAATGGGATGGTCTACACCTGGACCAAAGGGGTACCAATACCCTGGGGGTTAAGTTTGCTCTTCGGGAGCGTTTAAACTAATTCAGCAGGGAGATGGGAACATGGATTGTTTCTCCAGTGTACAGGAGGATGTGAGTAGTGAGGTCATGAATAAGGTTTCAAGGTTGCAGGAGTGTACGGACAGGCAGGAAGGTGGTTTGAAGTGTGTATACTTTAACGCTAGGAGCATCCGGAATAAGGTGGGTGAACCTGCAGTGTGTGTTGGTACCTGGGACTTTGATGTTGTGGCCATTTCGGAGACATGGATGGAGCAAGGACAGGAATGGTTGTTGCAGGTTCCAGCGATGTTTCAGTAAGATCAGGAAAGGTGGTAGAAGAGGGGAAGGTGTGGCATTGTTAGTCAAGGACAGTATTACGGTGACAGAAAGGATGTTTGATGAGGACTCGTCTACTGAGGTACTATGGGCTGAGGTTAGAAACTGGAAAGGAGAGGTCACTGTTGGGAGTTTTCTATAGGTCTCTGACAAATTCCAGAGATGTAGAGGAAAGGATTGCAAAGATGATTCTGGACAGGAGCGAAAGTAACAGGGTAGTTGTTGTGGGGGACTTTACAAATATTGACTGGAAACACTACAGTTTGAATAGTTTAGATGGGTCAGTTTTTGTCCAGTGTGTGCAGGAGGGTTTCCTGACACAGTATGTAGAAAGACCAACAAGAGGCAAGGCCACATTGGATTTGGTACTGGGTAATGAACCAGGCCAGGTATTAAATTTGGATATAGGTGAGCACTTTGGTGATAGTGACCACAATACGGTTACGTTTACTTTAGCGATGGAAAGGGATAGGTATATACCGCAGGACAAAAGTTATAGCTGGGGGAAAGGAAACTATGATGTGATTAGGTGAGATTCAGGATGCATAGGATGGGGAAGAAATCTGCAGGGGATGGGTATGATTGAAATGTGAAGCTTGTTCAAGGAACAATTACTGTGTGTCCTTAAGAAGTATGTACCTGTCAGACTCTGTACCTGTCTGGAAGTGGTCAAGCAAGGGAACTGTGGTCTACTAAAGAAGTTGAATCTCTAGTGAAAAGGAAGGAGGCTTATGTAAAGATGAGACATGAAGGCTCAGTTAAGGCACATGAGAGTTACAAGTTAACCAGGAAGGACCTAAAGAGAGAGAGCTGAGAAGAGCCAGGAGGGGACATGAGAAGTCTTTGGCAGGTAGGATTAAGGAAAACCCTAAAGCTTTCTATAAGTATGTCAGGAATAAAAGAATGACTAGGGTAAGATTAGGGCCAGTCAGAGACAGCAGTGGGAAGTTGTGTGTGGTCCGAAGAGATAGGAGAGGCACTAAATGAATAATTTTCATCAGTATTCACACAGGAAAAAGACAATGTTGTAGAAGGGAATACTGAGATACAGGCTATTAGACTAGACGGAATTGAGGCTCATAAGGAGGAGGTAATTCTGGAAAGTGTGAAAATAGATAAATCCCCTGAGCCGGATGGAATTTATCCTAGGATTCCCTGGGAAGCTAGGGAGGAGATTGCAGAACCTTTTGCTTTGATCTTTATGTCGTCATTGTCTACAGGAATAGTGCCAGAAGACTAGAGGATAGCAGGTTGCAGAGGGACATAGATAAACTGCAGAGCTGGGCTGAGAGGTGACAAATGGAGTTTAATGTTGAAAAGTGTGAGGTGATCCACTTTGGAAGGAGTAACAGGAATACAGAGTACTGGGCTAATGGTAAGATACTTGGTAGTGTAGGTGAGCCGAGAGATCTCGGTGTCCATGTGCATAGATCCCTGAAAGTCGGCACCCAGGTTGAAGGGGTCATTAAGAATTTGTAAGTATGTTAGCTTTTATTGGTAGATGGATTGGGTTTCGGAGTCATAATGTCACATTGCAGCTGTATAAAACTCTGCTGTGTCCGCAGTTGGAGTATTGCGTACAGTTCTGGTCACCGCATTATAGGAAGGATGTGGAGCCATTGGAAAGGGTGCAGAGGAGGTTTACTGGGATGTTGCCTGGTATGGAGGGAAGGTCTTATGAGGAAAGGCTGAGGGACTTGTGACTGTTTTTGTTAGAAGAAGGTTAAGAGGTGACTTAATAGAGGCACAGATAATCAGAGGATTAGATAGGGTGGACAGTGTGAATCTTTTTCTCAGATGGTGATGGCTAGTATGAGGGGACATAGCTTTAAATTGAGGGGTGATAGATATCGGACAGATGTCAGAGGTCGGCTCTTTACTCAGAGAGTAAATGCCCTCCCTGCAATAGCACTGGATTGTCAACATTAAGGCCATTTAAAGGGTCTTGGATAAGCATATGGATGACATTGGAATAGTGTGGGTTAGATGGGGCTTAGATTCGTTTCACAACATTCAGGGCCGAAAGGCCTGTAATGTTCTGTGTTATATGCAAAAGGATATATTGGCCTTGGTGTGAGTACAGAGAAGATTCACAAGGCTGATACCAGAGATGAGAGGGTTAGCCTATGAGGAGAGATTGAAGAGACTGGGTCTGTACTCATTAGAGTTTAGAAGGCTGAGGGGGATCTTACTGAGATACATAAGATAATGAAGGGGCTAGATAGGGTAGAGGTAGAGAGATTCTTCCTGCTTAGAAAGGAAAACGGAACTAGAGGTCATAGCCTCAAAAAAAGGGGGGAGCACTTTAGAACAGAGT
Source organism: Prionace glauca (assembly GCA_037974335.1). Classification (NCBI taxonomy): domain Eukaryota; kingdom Metazoa; phylum Chordata; class Chondrichthyes; order Carcharhiniformes; family Carcharhinidae; genus Prionace; species Prionace glauca. Next base: position 99,468,198 of record CM075729.1, on the reverse strand, counting down.
TGAGGAGGAACTTCTTCACTCAAAGGGTGGTGAATCTTTGGAATTCTCTACCCATTGAAGTGGTGGAGGCTACCTCGCTGAATATATTTAAGTCACGGGTAGATAGGTTTTTGATAGACAAGGGAATTAAGGGTTATGAGGTGAAAGCGGGAAAGTGGAACTGATCCACTTCAGATCAGCCATGATCTTATTGAATAGCGGGGCAGGCTCGAAGGGCTAGATGGCCTACTCCTGCTCCTATTTCTTATGTTCTTATATTCTTATGGCTCTCACCAACATCTACCACAGAAAGCATTCTTTCTAGTTGTATCGCAGCTTGGTATGGCTCCTGCTCTGCCCAAGACTGCAGGTAACTGCAAAGAGTCCGGAATGTAGCCCAGTCCATCACGCAAACCAGCCTCCCATCCCTCCCATCCTCTGTCTACACTTCCTGCTGCCTCAGAAAAGCAGCCATCATAATTAAGGACCATGCTCTCCGGATGTAGTCTCTTCCACGTTCTTCCATGTGGAAAATGATATGCAAGTCTGAGGTCATGTACCAACCAACTGAAGAAGAGCTTCTTCCCTGCTGCCATCAGACTTCTGAATGGACCTATCTTGCAGTAAATTGATCTTTCTCTACACCCTAGCCATCACTGTAACAGTACATCCTGCAGCCTCTCCTTTCTTTCCCTGTGAACAGTTAGAAATCTCTCAACACCGGGTTAAAGTCCAACAGGTTTATTTGGAATCACAAGCTTTTGGAGTGCTACTTCTTCATCAGGTGATGAACGGTATGCTTTGTATAACATGCAAGAAACGATACTTTTCACTGTATACTAATATATGTGACAATAATAAAATCAAATCAAAACAGTGTTTTCCAGACATTCGCCAATCTCAAACTTTAATGGTAAAAACTGAGCAGCATCAACAAGTTGTGCCGAAAGGCCTGTATCAGGAATATCTATGACAAGAAATCTTAACATTCCAGTGAATGTCAATTTATTGAAAGAGGAAATGTTGAGTATCCTAAATTACATTAGTTAGAGAAGTTCCCAGGCTACTGTGGGAGGTAAAGGGAGAAATAGCTAGGACTTTCACAGATATCTTCACATCCCCTTTGACCACAGACAAGTGGTCTAGAGACTAGAGAACAGACAATTTTGTTCCCTTGTTTAAGAAAGGAAGCATGGATAAACCAAGAAATTACAGGCCAGTGAGTTTGACATTAGTGGTGATATCAGAGCTTTTGGAGAAGATACTTAGGGACAAGGTAGATGTGCATTTGAAATAAAGTGGACTAATTAGTGCCAGGCAGCATAGTTTTTCACGGGAAGGTCATGTCTCACTAACATCATTGAGTTTTTTTTGAAGAGCTAATAAAGACAATTCTTGGTCGGAGAAACTATGAAGCTGGGCTAGCACTTAATATAAAAAAGGATAGCAAGAGTTTTTATAAATATATAAAAAGGAAGAGGCTGGCTAGGGTGAATGTTGGTCCTTTAGAGGATGAGAAAGGGGACCTAGTGGTAAGGGGTGGGGATATGGCTAAGGTCTTGAATAACTTTTTTGTTTCTGTCTTCACGGAGGAGGACGTGAATAATTTGCCGGGTGTTAGCGATGGAAAGGTGGTAGGACTGGAGGGTCTTAATGACATTACTGTTACTAGAGAGGCGGTTCTCGACAGACTGGAGGGGCTGATTGTGGACAAGTCCCCAGGACCGGATGGAATGCATCCGAGGGTTCTGAAAGAAATGGCGGAGGTGAAAGTGGATGCCTTGGTGGTTATTTTCCAGACGTTGCTGGATTCCGGGGAAGTGCCGGAAGATTGGAAAATGGCTAATGTTACGCCGTTGTTTAAGAAGGGTGCCAGGCAAAAGGCGGGGAATTATAGGCCGGTTAGTTTAACGTCTGTGGTAGGTAAAATGTTAGAATCCGTCATTAAGGAGGAAATTGCGAGGCATCTTGAAGGGAATTGCTTGATAGAGCAGACACAGCATGGTTTCATTAAAGGGAAGTCGTGTCTGACAAATTTACTGGAGTTCTATGAGGATGTGTCTAGGGCAGTGGATAGAGGAGAGCCGGTGGATGTGGTCTTTCTGGATTTTCAGAAGGCGTTTGACAAGGTACCTCACAAGAGGTTATTGCAGAAGGTCGGGGGACATGGAGTTGGGGATAGGATGTTAGCGTGGATAGAGGATTGGTTGTCAAATAGGAGGCAGAGAGTGGGGGTCAACGGGTGCTATTCGGATTGGCGGATGGTGACTAGTGGGGTGCCCCAGGGGTCGGTGCTGGGGCCTCAGCTATTTACCATTTATATAGATGATCTGGAGGAGGGAACCGAGTGTAGGGTGTTGAAATTTGCTGATGACACCAAGATTGGGGGAACGGCAAATTGTGCGGAGGGTGTGGAGAGTCTGCAGAAGGATCTAGATAGGCTGGGCGAATGGGCCAGAAAATGGCAAATGGAATTTAATGTTGGCAAGTGTGAGGTGGTCCACTTTGGTAGGAATAATGGCAGGAAGGATAATTACTTACGTGGCGAAAAACTGCAGCAGGCGACGGTGCAGAGGGACCTCGGGGTCCTTGTGCATGAGTCGCAAAAACCCAGCTTGCAGGTGCAGCAGGTGGTCAGGAAGGCGAATGGGATGCTGGCCTTCATAGCGAGGGGGATTGAATATAAAAGTAGGGAGGTCTTGCTGCAGCTGTAAAGGGCATTGGTGAGGCCGCAGCTGGAGTACTGTGTGCAGTTTTGGGCGCCGCACCTGCGCAAGGATATTTTGGCCTTGAAGGGAGTGCAGAGGAGGTTTACTAGGCTGATGCCGGAGTTGAGGGGGTTGAGCTATGAGGAGAGGCTGAATAAACTAGGCTTGTACTCGTTAGAGTTTAGAAGAATGAGGGGAGATCTCATTGAGACGTATAAGATGATGAATGGGATGGATAGGATAGAGGTGGAGAGACTCTTCCCGCTCAACAAAGACAGTAGGACTAGGGGGCACAGCCTCAAGATAAAGGGGGGGCGGTTTAGAATGGAGTTGAGGAGGAACTTCTTCACTCAAAGGGTGGTGAATCTCTGGAATTCTCTGCCCGTTGAAGTGGTGGAGGCTGCCTCACTAAATATTTTCAAGAAGCGGGTTGATGGGTTTTTGAAAAGAGAGGGGATTAAGGGTTATGGGGAGAGGGCGGGAATGTGGAACTGAGCCACGACAGATCAGCCATGATCTTATTGAATGGTGGGGCAGGCTCGAAGGGCTAGATGGCCTACTCCTGCCATATTTCTTATGTTCTTATGTTCTTGATGGAAGGGCTGTAGATCTAGTATATATGGACTTCAGTAAGGCCATTGACAAGGTCTCACGTGGCAGACTGATAAAAAAAAATCATATAGGATTCAGGGTGGATTGGTTTGATTGATACTGAATGGCTTGGTTATACAAGATGTGAAGATGCTGGCGTTGGACTGCGGTAAACACAGTAAGAAGCCTCACAACACCAGGTTAAAGTCCAACAGATTTATTTGGTAGCTAAAGCCACTAGCTATCGGAGCACTGCTCTTTCATCATGTAAGTGGGAGTTCTGTTCACAAACAGGGCATATAAAGACATAAACTCAATTTACAAAATAATGATTGGAATGTGAGTCTTTACAGGTAATCAAATCTTAACGTTACAGACAATATAGTGGAGAGAGAGTTAAGCACAGGTTAAAGAGATGTGTATTGTCTCCAGACAGGACAGTTAATGAGATTTTTCAAGCCCAGGCAAGTTGTGGTGGTTACAGATAGTGTGACATGAACCCAAGATCTCAGTTAAGGCCGTCCTAATGTGTGTGGAACTTGGCTGTCAGTCTCTGCTCAGTGACTCTGTGTTGTGGTTCATGAAGGCCGCCTTGGAGAACGCTTACCTGAAAATCAGAAGCCCAATGCCCATGATCCTGAAGTGTTCCCTAAACAGAAGAGAACACTTTTACCTGGTGACTGTCGAGCAGTTTTCATTCATCCATTGTCATAGCATCTGCATGGTCTCCCAAAGGAACCATGCCTCAGGACATCCTTTCCTGCAGTGTATCATGTAGACGACATTGGCCAAGTTGCAAGAGTATGTATCTGGTGGATGGTGTTCTCACATGTGATGATGTCATCCATGTCGATGATCCGGCATGTCTTGCAGAGGTTGCTGTGACAGGGTTGTGTGGTGTTGTGGTCACTGTTCTCCTGAAGGCTGGGTAGTTTGCTGTGTACACAGTAAAAAGTTTGACAACACCAGGTTTAAGTCCAACTGATTTATTTGATAGTACAGTCACTAGCTGTGGTCTGTTTGAGGTTGTACGGTTGTTTGCAGGCAAGAAGTAGAGGTGTGGGGATGGCCCTGGCAAGGTGTTCATCTTCATCAATGACACGTTGAAAGCTCCAGAGAAGATGTCATAGCTTCTCCGCTCTGAGGAAGTACTGGACGACAATGGATACTCTGTCCACCGTGTCCCATTGGTTTTTCGCTGTGGCGCATCGGAACTGTCGATCGATGAGTCAAATGTCATACCCTGTTCTTACACAGGCATCTTTCACCATCTGGAGGTGTCTGTTGCGAGGACCTCATCTGAGCAGATCCTGTGAATACGGAGGGCTTGTCCATAGGGGATGGCTTCTCTAACGTGTTCAGGGTGGAAACTGGAAAAGTGGAGCATCATGAGATCACCCGTGGGCTTGCGTTACAGTGAAGTGCTGAGGCGACCGCCTTTGATGGAGATGTGTCCAAGAATGCAACCAATTCTGGAGAGTAATCCATGGTGAGTCTGAAGTCTCACAACACCAGGTTAAAGTCCAACAGGTTTATTTGGTAGCAAAAACCAATAGCTTTCAGAGCGCTGCTCCTTCATCATTTAAGTGGGAATTCTGTTCACAAACAGGACATATAAAGATACAAACTCAATTTACAAAATAATGATTGGAATGCGAGTCTTTAAAGCTAATTAAGTTATGTCAAGGGCATCCTGAAACCCATTGTACAAAGAACTCCCAGTTTTTGTCGCGACACTACAGACTTCCTATTGAAACTCAGCACACAGGGAGCAATTGAACCAGGAGCTCTCCTGTTCACAATGGATGTTTCAGCACTCTACACCAGCATCCCCTATGATGATGGCATTGCTGCAACTGCCTCCGTACTCAACGCTGACAACTGCCACTCTCCATATGCAATTTTACAACTCGCCTGCTTCATCTTGGACCACAATGTCTTCACCTTCAACAACCAGTTCTTCATCCATACACACAGAACAGCCATGGGGACCAAATTCACACCTCTATATGCCAATATCTTCATGCACAGGTTCAAACAAGATCTCTTCACTGCACAGGACCTTCGACCAATGCTATACAGTAGATACATCAATGACATTTTCCTCCTTTGAACTCATGGTGAACAATCACTGAAACATCTATATGGTGACATCAACAAGTTTCATTCCATCATCAGACACACCATGGACTACTCTCTGGAATTGGTTGCATTCTTGGACACATGCATCTCCATCAAGGACAGTCATCTCAGCAGTTCACTGTACTGCATGCCCACGGATAACCTCATGATGCTCAATTTCTCCAGCTTCCATCCTAAACAGTTAAAGAAGACATCCCAAATGGATGTCTTATATACAGGATCTGCTTAGATGAGGAGGATCGCAACAGACACCTCCAGATGCTGAAAGATGCCCTCATAACAACAGGATGTGGCGCTGGACTCATCAATCGGCAGTTCTGACATGCCATAGCGAAAAACCACACCGACCTCAAAAGACAAACATGGGACACGGTGGACAGAGTACCCTTCGTCGTCCAGTACTTCTCCAGAGCAGAGAAGCTATGACACCTTCTCTGGAGCCTTCAATATGTCATTGATGAAGATGAACATCTCGCCAAGGCCATCCCCACACTTCCACTTCTTGTTTTCAAGCAACCGCATAATCTCAAACAGACCATTGTCCACAGCAAACTACCCAGCCTTCAGAAGAACAGTGACCACAACACCACACAACCCTGCCACAGCAATCTCTGCAAGATATGCCGGATCATCAACATGGATGCCATCATGTCACATGAGAAAACTATCCACCAGGTACACAGTATATCCTCTTGCAACTTGACCAATGTTGTCTATCTGATATGCTGTAAGAAATGATGCGCCGAGGCATGGTACACTGGGGAGTCCAGACACTACAATATTAGATGAATGTACACTGCTCGACAATCACCAGTGTCCTCTTTCTGTTGGGGAACACTTCAGCCTCTGATCTTTGGGTAAGCATTCTCCAAGGTGGCCTTCATGACACACAACAACACAGAGTCGCTGAACAGAGACTGATAGCCAAGTTCCGCACACATGAGGACGGTCTCAACAGGGATCTTGGGTTCATGTCACACTATCTGTAACCATCACAACATGCCTGGGCTTGAAAAATCTCACAAATTGCCCTGTCTGGAGACAATACACACTTCCTTCATCTGTGCTTAATGCTCTCTCTGCTCACATTGTCTGTACCTTTAAGATTTGATTACCTGAAAAGACTCACATTCCAACCATTATTTTGTAAATTGAGTTTGTGCCTTTATATGCCCTGTTTATGAACAGAACTCCCATTTACCTGACAAAGAAGCAGTGCTCCAAAAGCTTTGGTAGCTTTTGCTACCAAATAAACCTATTGGACTTTAACATGATGTTGTGAGACTTCTTACTCGGTTATACAAGACAGAATAGCGATGGAAGGATGCTTTTCAGAATGGAGATCTGCAGTGATGAATGCTGGGAATTCTGTTGTTTGCATGTATATAAATGATCCCGAGGAAAATCTGGTGATTTGATAAGTATATTTGTGGATGGAATAAAGATTGGTAAAGTTGATGATAGTGCTGGGGATTGTCAAAGGACAAAAGGAATAGATAGATTGGAGACTTAGGCGTAGTATTGGCAGATGGAGTTTAACACAGACAAATGCAAACTGATGCATTTTGGAGGATTGAGTGCTGATGTAAATGACAGAACCACTAGGAACAGCATGCAGGTCCACAATTCCCTAAAAATGGCAACACAGGTGGCCAAGGTGATTAAGAAGGCACATGACATGCTTGCCTTCATCATGAGTACAAAGGTTGAGAAATCATGTTGCAGCTATACAAAACATTAGACCATGTTTGGAACATTGCATGCAGTTCTGGTCACTACAAGAAAGACACGGAAGCTTTGGAGAGAATGCAGAGAAGGTTCACCAAGAACGTTGCCTGGTTTCGAGGGTGTTGACTATGAGGAGTTGAATAAACTAGGATAGGGCATTAAATAAACTAGGATTGTTTTTACCGAAAAGATAGAGGCTGAGGGGAGACCTGATAAGAGGTGTACAAAATTATCAAAGACATAGACAGGGTGGATAGTCAGAGGCTGTTTCAAAGGATGGAAATGTCAATTACAGGAGGGCACAGGTTTAAGGTGAGAAGGGAAAGTTTCTTACACAGAGTGTAGTGGGTGCCTGAAATGTATTGCTAGAGGAGGTGGCGGAAGGTAAATTAGCAACATTTAAGAGGCATTTGGATGGGTATGTGAATTGGGTGCGGCAAGAGGGATATGGACTTAGTAAGAGTATAAGCATATTTTTTAGTGGCTTGAAGGGTTGAAAGACTTGTTCCTGTGTTGTACTTTTTTTTGTTCTTTGTTCATAACAACACACCAAGCACCATGACTGCTTTGAACATTGAAGAAGACGAAGATCTCACCAAGTCCATCCCCACACCCCCACTTCTTGCCTTTATAAGATGATTAGAGGTTTAGACAGGGTAGATAGTGATAGCCTTTTTCCTAGGATGGAGAAAGCTAGCACGAGGGGGCACGATTTTAAATTAAGGGGGGGTAGTTATAGGACAGATGTCAGGGGTAGGTTCTTTACCCAGAGGGTGGTGAGGGACTGGAATGCCCTGCCAGCTGCAGTTGGAAATGCACCTAGTTTGGGGGCGTTTAAGAGATCCGTGGATAGGTTTATGGATGAAAAGGGATTGGTTTAGGTTAGTGGGTCATTGTTTTGTAACTGGTCGGCGCAACATCGTGGGCCGAAGGGCCTGTTCTGCGCTGTAATGTTCTATGTTCTATGTTCTATGTTCAAACAACCACACAACCTCAAACAGACCATTGTCCGCAGCAAACTACTCCCAACCTTCAGGAGAACAGTGACCACGATACCACACAACTCTGCCACAGCATCCTCTGCAAGACATGTGGGCTCATCGACAGGGATGCCATCACCTCACGTGAGAAAACTATCCACCAGGTACATGGCACATACTCTTGCAACTTGGCAAACGTTGTCTACCTGATATGCTGCAGGAAAGGATGTCCCGAGGCATGGTACATTGGGGAGACCATGCAGACGCTACGACATAAGAACATAAGAACATAAGAAATAGGAGCAGGAGTAGGCCATCTGGCCCTTCGAGCCTGCCCCGCCATTCAATAAGATCATGGCTGATCTGTCGTGACTCAGCTCCACCTTCCCGCCTTCTCCCCATAACCCTTAATCCCTTCTCTTATCAAAAACCCATCAACCCGTTTCTTAAAAATATTTAGCGAGGCAGCCTCCACCACTTCAACGGGCAGAGAATTCCAGAGATTCACCACCCTTTGAGTGAAGAAGTTCCTCCTCAACTCTGTTCTAAACCGCCCCCCCTTTATCTTGAGGCTGTGCCCCCTAGTCCTACTGTCTTTTTTGAGCGGGAACAGTCTCTCCACCTCTATCCTATCCATCCCATTCATCATCTTATACGTCTCAATGAGATCTCCCCTCATTCTTCTAAACTCTAACGAGTACAAGCCTAGTTTATTCAGCCTCTCCTCATAGCTCAATCCCCTCAACTCCGGTATCAGCCGAGTAAACCTCCTCTGCACTCCCTCCAGGGCCAAAACATCCTTGCGCAGGTGCGGCGCCCAAAACTGCACACAGTACTCCAGCTGCGGCCTCACCAATGCCCTATACAGCTGCAGCAAGACCTCCCTACTTTTATATTCAATCCCCTTCGCTATGAAGGCCAGCATCCCATTCGCCTTCCTGACCACCTGCTGCACCTGCAAGCTGGGTTTTTGCGACTCATGCACAAGGACCCCGAGGTCCCTCTGCACCGTCGCCTGCTGCAGTTTTTCGCCCCGTAAGTAATAGTCCTTCCTACCATTCCTCCTACCAAAGTGGACCACCTCACACTTGCCTTCACGACACACAACAATGCAGAATCGCTGAGCAGAGACTGGTAGCCAAGTTCCGCACACATGACGACGGCCTCAACTGGGATCTTGGGTTCATGTCACACTATCTGTAACCCCCATGACTTGCCTGAATTTGCAACATCTCACTTAGTGTCCTGCCTGGAGACAATACACATCTCTTTAACCTATGCTTAATGCTATCTCCACTCACATTGTCTGCACCTTTAAGACTTGAATAGCGGATTAGCTGTAAAGATTTGCATTCTAATCAGTATTCTGTAAACTTTGCGTGCCTTTATGTGCTCTGTTTGTGATGAAAACTCCTCACTCACCTGACAAAGGAATGGTGTTCCGAAAGCTAGTGGTGTTTACTACCAAATAAACCTGTTGTTGTGAGACTTCTTACTGTGCTTTGAATGAAATCGGAGAAGAATATATTGATAGATTCTTCAATTCAAGTGTGGATTTACAGGTATCCAGCGTTTTGTTTCGCAAGCATAAATTCATGCTTTTAACAGTTAAAATTGCAAGACAATTTTAAATTAAATAATTAAAACTTGTACTTAAATTAATGAAATGTGAGAGGGTCACTTTGTCATCTTTAAAAGGTCACTTTGTACCTTTAGTCAATTCCCTCCATAATTTGTCCCAGCATTGCCACAAATTCAATTTCATAAGCCCAAGCGATGGATGGAGCATTGCTCTAGACTTCAATAAGAGGGCCTCTGTTCCGTCTATTGTAGCCTTTTCCCAAGAATCTTTCAAAGTTATTTGACAAATGAGGTGATCTTTGACATGTGTTCCTCTATTAGGTTTTATTCCCTCCTTTCAAAGATTCTATTGTCCCATTTTTTGAAGTTTAAACTATGAAGCACTTTATCATAAATTTCAACAATAGCTCATCCCAATGTCCAGCAGCGAAATTTCCAAAATTAATGTCCTTTCTTTGGATACAGTTTAATGCACCAACGACAGCTATCAGGTTTTGAACCAAGCCATAATATTGAAATAGTCCCACTAAATTCAAACATCTCAAGCTCAATGACAGTCAATAACCCTTAAGACTCCTTCAAACTTTAAGACTCCTTGGAGAGGTTTGACATGATCAGGAATAGTCAGCATGGATTTGTCAAGGGCAGGTCGTGCCTTACGAGCCTAGTTGAGTTCTTCGATAATGTGACTGAACACATTGACGAAGGAAGTGCCGTGGACGTAGTGTACATGGACTTCAGCAAGGCTTTTGATAAGGTCCCCCATGCAAGACTTCTTGAGAAGGTGAGAGGGCATGGGATCCAAGGGCCTTTGGCCTTGTGGATCCAGAACTGGCTTGCCTGCAGAAGGCAGAGAGTGGTTGTGGATAGGTCCTTTTCGGAATGGAGGTCAGTCACCAGTGGGGTGCCCCAGGGATCTGTTCTGGGACCCTTGTTGTTTGTCATTTTCATAAATGACCTGGATGAGGAAGTGGAGGGATGGGTTAGCAAGTTCGCTGATGACACGAAGGTCGGCGGTGTTGTGGATGGTCTGGAAGGATGTCAAAAGTTGCAGCAGGACATAGATAGGATGCAGGAATGGGCGGAGAAGTGGCAGATGGACTTCAACGCGGATAAATGTGTAGTAGTCCATTTCGGCAGAACCAACGGGATGAACGAGTACACTATTAAGGGCAGGGGTCTTAGTAGCGTTGAAGAGCAGAAGGATCTCGGGGTCCGGGTTCACAGGACTCTTAAATCGGCCTCGCAGGTGGAGGAGGTGGTCAAGAAGGCGTATGGTGTACTGGCCTTCATTAATCGAGGGATTGAGTTTAGGAGTCGGGAGGTAATGCTGCAACTTTACACGACCCTCGTCAGGCCTCATTTGGAGTACTGTGCGCAGTTCTGGTCGCCTCACTATAGGAAAGACGTAGAAGCTATTGAAAGGGTGCAGAGGAGATTTACAAGGATGTTGCCTGGACTGAGAGGCATGCCTTATGAAGATAGGTTGAGGGAGCTGGGACTCTTTTCCCTGGAGAGGCAAAGGTTGAGAGGTGACCTGATAGAAGTTTATAAAATGTTGAGAGGAATAGATAGGGTGGACTCTCAGAGGCTATTTCCCCGGGTTGAAATGGTCGCTACGAGAGGACACAGATTTAAGGTGCGGGGAGGGAAGTACAGAGGTGATGTTAGGGGTAAGTTTTTCACTCAGAGGGTAGTCAGTGATTGGAATCGGCTGCCGTCGTCGGTGGTGGAGGCGAACTCGCTGGGGTCTTTTAAAAGACTTCTGGATGAGTATATGGGGTTTAATGGGATTGGGGGTTATAGATAGGTCTATAGATTGGTGGGGTTGATGCGATCGGCGCAACTCGAGGGCCGAAGGGCCTGTTTGTGCTGAAAAAGAAAAAAAAAACTCATTGCATCCTTCAACCTGTTTGATCACTCAAATTCCTTCCCCTATCTATTGTCCTTCAGAGCAGATAATGGAAGGAAGATTCCATTTTGACCATTTTTGACTATTTGTTATATACCTTGTTGTCCTATTTTTGACTTCAACTACACTTTCCCTAACATCTTCAGACCCTTGACTTTTTTGGAGCATGAAAACCATTCTAACACAGCCAGGCATATCTTCTGTTATACAGAAAACAATGCTCTCTGAGGAATGCTCTCTGACGTCTAATGCTGCTGTTGAATAGAACGTTGGTTAGACCGCATTTGGAGTACTGCATCCAGTTCTGGTCACCTTACTACTGGAAGGACGTGGAGACCCGGAGAGAGTGCAGAGGAGGTTTACCAGGATGCTACCTGGTATGGAAGGACTGGGTTATGAGAAAAGATTGGGTAAACTGGAGCTCTTTTCCTTAGAAAGACAGAGATTGAGGGGAGATCTAATAGGGGTTTATAAGATAATGAAAGGTATAGATAGAGTGAACAGTGGCAGACTTTTTCCTTGATTGGAGACAAATATCACGAGGGGCCACGGGCTAAGGGTGAGGGGAGCAAGGTATAATTTGGATGCTAGAGGGAGGTTTTTCACACAGAGGGTTGTGGGGTATGGAATGCACTGCCAAGTAAGGTGGTGGAGGCGGGCACGCTGGACTTGTTTAAGATTTACTTAGATAGACACATGAGCGAAACAGGGATGGAGGGTTATAGGAGACTGTTTTAAATAAGGATCAGAGCCTCGGGACATTCCTGGAAATCTAATGTTATGTGTGTTGATGTTTTTTCTTTTACTCTGCAGGTGCGTCGGTCCACCTTGTTGTCTAATGAGGGGCATGCGCACGGTGGGTCGTGCATGGGCTGCTCTTGGATGTTTCGAGAGTAGCCTAGTACTTCATGTTGTTTGTGTATGCACCACAACAGCTCAGTGACTATCACTGCTAGCTGTGCAGATACATGGATTTGGGCCAATGTCTGTGGGAGTTTGCGCATTCTCCCTGTGGTTGCGTGGGTTTCCTCCGGGTGGTCCGGTTTCCTCCCACACCCCAAAGATGTGCTCTTAGGCTGATTGGTGTACCAAATTGTCTCTAAATTATTTTCCCCTTAATCTGGTTTCCAATGTTGGTGCCATAAGCATAGACATGGGTCAAGGGTGGAAGAGAAAAAGCACATTGTAAAGTGTGGCGCGGGCTCGTTGGGCTGTAGGGCCTGTTTCCCATGCTGTATTGTTCTTTGTTCAATGTAATTTCAAACTTTAACAGGCCCTCTAGAAAATTAAATTGTTCCTCATCACAATTAATCTATGATGATATGATCTGCTTTTCAGCAACTTCTAGTGGTTAAGTACAAAATAAATTTCTGACACTCACTCTAAAATCAACACATAACAATTTATTTATCAAACTAACAGTGAACAAATTTACTAAACTATTAAAGAAATGAATAAATCTGTTCTGATTATTAACTATCCCTGAATAAAACAAGATTCTAATGATATGCCATTCCAATAAATACAATTCCCACTCACTAATAAAAAGTAGAATTTAGTTGCATAGAACATAGAACATTACAGCGCAGTGCAGGCCCTTCGGCCCTCGATGTTGCGCTGACCAGTGGAACCAATCTAATGACCCTCTAACCTAAACTATTCCAATGTTCTCCATATGCCTATCCACTGACCATTTGAATGTCCTTAAAGTTGGCGAGTCCACAACTGCTGTAGGCAGGGCATTCCATGCCCTTACTACCCTCTGAGTAAAGAACCTACCTCTGACATCCATCCTATAACTACCACCCTTTAATTTAAAGCTATGTCCCCTCGTGTTAGCCATCACCATCCGAGGAAAAAGACTCTCACTATCCATCCTATCTAACCCTCTGATCATCTTGTATGCCTCAATTAGGTCACCTCTCAACATTCTTTATTCGAACGAAAACAACCTCAAGTCCCTCAGCCTTTCCTCATAAGACCTTCCCACCATACCAGGCAACATCCTGGTAAACCTCCTCTGCACCCTTTCCAATGCCTCCACATCTTTCTTATATTGCGGCGACCAGAACTGTACGCAATACTCCAAGTGCAGCCACACCCGAGTTTTGTACAGTTGTAACATGACCTCACGGCTCCGAAATTCAATCCCTCTACCAATAAAAGCTAACAGACCGTACGTCTTCTTAACAACCTTATCAACCTGGGTGCCAACTTTCAGGGATCTATGCACATGTACACTGCCCGTCAACACGACCAAGAGTCCTTCCATTAGCCCTATATTCTGTACTCCTGTTATTCTTACCAAAGTGAATCACCTCACACTTTTCCGTATTAAACTCCATTTGCCACCTCTCAGCCCAGCTCTGCAGCTTATCTATGTCCCTCTGCAAACTGTACCATACATCCTCACTGTCTACAACTCCTCCGACCTTGGTGTCATCAGCAAATTTACTAACCCATCCTTCTACACCCTCATCTAGGTCATTTATAAAAATGACAAACAGCAGTGGCCCCAAAACAGATCACTGAGGTACACCACTTGTAACTGAACTCCAGGTTGAATATTTCCCATCAACCACCACCCTCTGTCTTCTATCAGCTAGCCAATTCCTGATCCAAACTGCTAAATAACCCTCAATCCCATGCATCTGCATTTTCTGCAGTAGCCTACCATGGGGAACATTATCAAACGCTTTGCTAAAATCCATATAGACCACATCAACTGCCTTACCCTTATCCACCTCTTTGGTCACCTTTTCAAAAAAATCAATAAGGTTTGTGAGGCACGAACTACCCTTCACAAAACCGTGTTGACTATCCCTAATCAATTTATTTCTCTCTTGTAGATTATAAATCCTATCCCTTATAATTATTTCCAAAACTTTGCCGACAACAGAAGTAAGGCTCACTGGTCTATAATTCCCAGAATGGTCTCCACTACCCTTCTTGAACAAGGGACAAAATTTGATATCCTCCAGTCTTCCGGCACTGTACCTGAAGCCAATGACGACATGAAGATCAAAGCCAAAGGCTCTGCAATCTCCTCTCTAACCTCCCAGAGAATCCCAGGATAAACCCCATCTGGCCCAGGGGACTTATTGATTTTCATACTCTCAAGAATTGCTAACACCTCCTCCTTAAGTGCCTCAATCCCGTCTAGTCTAAAAGCCTGCCTCTCATTATTCTCCTTGATACTTTGACTTTTTCCTGCGTGAATACTGACGAAACATACTCATTCAGTGCCTCTCCTATCTCTTAAGGCTCCACACACAATTTCCCACTGCTGTCTCTGACTGGCCCTAATCTTGCCCTAACCAATCTTTTATTCTTGACATACCTATAGAAAGCTTTAGGGTTCTCCTTGATCCTATCCACCAAAGTCTTCTCATGTCCTCTTCTAGCTCTTCTTAAAACTCTCTTTAGCTCCTTCTTGGCTAATTTGTAACTCTCCAGTGCCCTAACTGAGCCTTCACGTCTCATCTTTACATAAGCCTCCTTCTTCCTCTTCACTAGAGATTCAACTTCTTTATTACACCACGGTTCCCTCACTAGACCACTTCCTCTCTGCCTAACAGGTACATATTTATTAAGGATTCGCAGTAGCTGCTCCGTGAATTAGCTCCACATTTCAGTTGTTCCCAGCCTCTGCAGTTTCCTACTCCAACCTACGTATCCTAAATCTCACCTAATAGCCTCATAATTACCTTTCCCCCAGCTATAACTTCTGCCCATCAGTATGTACCTATCCCTTTCCATCACTAAGGTAAACGTAACTGAATTGTGGTCACTATCACCAAAGTGCTCATCCACCTCTAAGAGTAACACCTGGCCTGGTTCATTACCCAGTACCAAATCCAATGTAGCTTCACCTCTTGTTGACCTATCTACATACTGTGTCAGGAAACCTTCCTGCACACATTGAACAAAACCTGACCCCTCTAAGGTGCTTGAGCTATAGCTTTTCCAATCAATATTTGTAAAGTTAAAGCCCCTCATAACAACTACCCTGTTACTTTCGCACCTATCCAGGATCATCTTTGCAATCCTTTCCTCTACATGTCTGGAACTTTTTGGAGGCCTATAAAAAACTCCCAGCAGGGTGACCTCTCCTTTCCTGTTTCTAATCTCAGCCCATTCTACCTCAATAGACAGGTCCACATCAAACGTCCTTTCCCCCACCGTAATACAGTCCTTGACTAACAATGCCACGCCTCCCCCTCTTCTACCACCTTCTCTGCTTTGACTGAAACATCTGAATCCCGGAACCTGCAACAACCATTCCTGTCTCTGCTCCATCCATGTCCCTGAAATGGCCACAACATTGAAGTCCCAGGCACCAATCCAGGCTGCAAGTTCATCTACCTTATTCCGTATGCTCCTCGCATTAAAGTATACGCACTTCAAACTATCCTCCCGCCTGCCAATACACTGCTACGACATAGAAACCTTTTCCATGACCTCCCTATTCTCATCCTATACATTGGAGCTACAATTTAGGTTCCCATCCCTCCTCTGAATCAGTTTAAACCTCCCTGAATAGCATTGGCAAATTTTCCCCCCAAGATATTAGTACCCCTCTGGTTCAGGTGCAGACCATCCCTCTTGTAGAGGTCCCACCTTCCCCAGACTGAGCCCCAGTTGTCCAAGTATCTGAAACCCTCCCTCCTGCGCCATCCCTTTAGCCACGAGTTCAAATGTTCTCTCTCTCTATTCTTCTCCATGCTATCCTGCGGCATAGGTAACAAACCAGAGATAACAACTCTGTTTGTTTTAGCCATAAGCTTCCACCCTAACTCCTTGAATTTCTGCCTTACATCCCCGTCCCTTTTTCTACCTATGTCATGGGTACCCACGTGAACCACAACTTGGGGCTAGTTCCCCTTCCCCTTAAGGATCTCGAACACTTGATCAGAGACATCACGGACCCTGGCACCTGGGAGGCAACATACCAACCGCAGGTTTTGTTCATGCCCACAGACTCTCCTATCTGTCCCTCTTTAAATTACAACCAGGTTTTGTGTCTTCTGGAATATTCTGGGCCTCCTCTGTTGATTCATCTGTCTGGAACTTCTTTCTTCTTATTTGGTACATTTGGAGCTTTCTCTAAGGCATAAATGAAGCTGTGAGAGCCAGCAATTCTCTCTCTCTGAGAGCTGTTATCTCAGGCAGTGCCAGTTGCTCTCTCTTTTTGTCCTACTGTCCACCCTTCTTTTATACCTATGATACCTTATCAATATTTCCCATAATAGGATTGGCCTTAAGTTGTCAAAACCATCAGATTTAAATTTAATAAGTTCTTTGTATCAAAGTGCCTGATTCAAACTGATTGGCTGAATTCAAAAAAATTCAAAAGCCTATTGTCTTGGTAACACTGCTGCTTGGCCTTTCAATCCAAATATTTCAGTTTGGGCTCTCTATGTACTTGCATTTTTAAACTCTCTACACACAGAAAAAGGACCACCTGTTAAAGGGACGATAAAATGCTTTCTCCCTAGCATTTTACAATTTTACAAATACCAATCTACAATTTCACAATACTCTGTTCAGTTTAGTCTGTGGATTGGACACATCTATGATGTGGTGCATGTTTGCTCTCTCCCACTGACAAATAGGAGGCTGTCACTAATGCTTCATCAGTGGAGATTGGTCAGGCAGGGACCATGACTGGGCCTGAACCTGTTGAGGGTGGACAGTTGTTTCCTGGGAAGTTTGAAACCAGGCAGCTGCTTTGGTGGGTTTGAGTCTGGCTGATTGTTTGTCATGTCCAATGATTGACATTCATTTATTCGGGTGAAGTTTGCATCGAATTTCTGTGTGAGAGGGTGTTTCTTCATTAGTTTTCTTGAAGGGAGTTATACCATGGATGGCCTGAAATATTAGCATGAAGCAGCAGCTGGGGGGGATTTGCAAACATTTTACGTCATTTTGTGGGCTTCTACACATAGATGGATATGTGAAAGAATGATGTTTGCAACATGGGGTGCCAAGACAATGGTGTTGAGTGGAGCTTTCCAGTAATGACATGCATGGCAGCATTCAGCTGGATGTCAACTCTGTGTGTGTGATGATCTTAACCGTCATTAACTGAGTGAATATGAAAGCACAGTGTTGAGGTTCGCACGATGCTGGTGGCAGCACCTCACATTGAGCCAGCTAGTTTAGCAATTACATCTTTTATACACTTTACCTTGAAAATTTCAGCAGCAAAATAACCTTTTTAATGCACCAGTTGGTGTTTCCAGCACCCGCTGGAAGGAAATAACAGCAGAGCTAAACTTCACACACTCCTGCAGGAAGTGCTGAAGCCTAATTTGTCTCTTTGGGACCTTCCAAAGCCACACATCACAAGAAACAAAGAACATCAACGTTCAGAACAGTGTATAGGTTCTGAGGCTACTTATGGTCAAGTGCAATATATCGAGAAAAATAGCATTTTCTGCCTTGTGTTGAATTTGCATAATGCTAAACGTTAATTTTAATGTACATATTTCAGAGATGAAATATATAGATTGAAAGAATTCAGTATAACTGTGAATATTTTTGAGAAATAAGGAAAAAATATTCATTTTTGTGTGCTGTATGCCATAGGCTGCATTGCAGGTACTGGAAAAAATGCAAAGGAATGATTTGCGAAGAATTTATAGTGAGATGCAATAAGGATATAGTAGGTATAATGATGACTTTAATTTTCTGAACAAACACAGAGACAATAGCTATATAAACAATGGAGAGAGGCAACAGTTCTAGAAATAATTTTCTAAAGCTGTCTATTTAGAAAACTGCAAGAGGCCCTAATATACCTGATTGTTCGGAATAAGGTGGGCCAAATAATTCAAGAGCTGACAGACAGGAATTTAGTGGAAATGGAATATTGCATCATAGCATTTAGTTTGGCAGCAGAACAGGACAAATGACAATTAAGAATAGAAAGATAGAAATCCAACTTTTATGCAGCAAGAATAAATATGGTACTCGTAAGTTGGCATCTAAGGTTGTATTGGAAAACAATACTATAAAAAGTGGCCTGAAGTTCAAGAAAAATTAGTTGTGGAACATTCAAGGTATATTCCCAGGAAGAAGAAAGGAGCAAAGAAATACAAAGCTCAATGGATGACAACAGATATGACAATTCAGACAAAATGTGTGCTTGCTGCACTTGCCTTGCAAATAATACAAATAATTCAGATGTAATTGGGAAAAAGTCAAATAATGGAAAGAAAGAAATAGCATGAAAATTTACTTGTGGCTAACAGAAATGGAATTTCAGAATTCTTCTATAAATATATACATTGTAAAATGATAGAACATAGAACACAGAATAACTACAGCACAAACTGGCCCTTTGGCCCACAAGTTGCACCATATATACCCTTACCTACTAGGTTTATCTATACCCTCTATCTTACTAAGTTCCATATACTTATCCAAAAATCTTTTAAAAGACCCTATCGAATCTACCTCCAGCACCACTGCCGGCAGCCAATTCCACTCACCCACCACCCTCTGAGTGAAAAACTTATCCCTGACATCTCCTCTGTACCTACTCTCCAGCACCCTAAATCTGTGTCATCCTGTAGCAACCATTTCAGCCCTGGGAAAAAGCCTCTGAGAATCCACTCGATCAATACCTCTTAACATCTTATACACCTCTATCAGGTCACCCCTCATCCTTCATCTCTCTTAGGGCAAAAGACCAAGCTCTGTCAAGCTATCCACATAAGGCATGCCACCTAATCCAGGCAACATCCTTGTAAATCTCCTCTGCACCTTTTCCATGGCTTCCACAGCCTTTCTGGAATGAGGCAACCAGAACTGAGCACAATACTCCAAGTATGGTCTGATCAGGGTCTTATACAGCATTACCTCCCAACTCCTAAACTCAATTCCTTGATTGATGAAGGCCAGTACACCATACGCCTTCTTAACCACAGCCTCTACCTGCGAAGCTGTTTTGAGCGTCCTATAAACCCAGACCCCAAGATCCTTCTGATCTTCCACACTGCCAAGAGTCTTACCCTTAATATAATGTTCTGTTATCCTATTTGGCCTGCCATAATGAAGACAAAACAGCTAAAGCAAACATGGTTTTGTTTAGTTGAATTGGTGTAATGACAACTTGCTGGAGTGTTTTAATAAGGTGACAGAGAGGAATGATGACCATAATGACATCAATGTGATGTACATGAACTTCTAACAGATATATGAAAACATGCTGCAAAGCCAACTTGTGAAGAAGGTGAGTTCAAAAAGACAGCAGCAATATGAATAGTAGATACTGTGGTGCAATGGATAGCATCTCTACCTATGGGTTAGAAGTGGTATGATTCAATCACAACCCGAAAAAAAATGATGGGAGTGCATGCTTTGTTTATCTCTTGCTCAAATAGGAGTGAAAATAGCAGAGATAATGCCAAACACCATGGACACCAGATTGATCTTGTAATAATTAATACACAGTAGTGCTCAATGGATTAGAGGAAGTTTTGTAATTTACTTACCTAATGTTCAGAGCCATGCTTTTCCTTATTGGAAA
Organism: Prionace glauca; assembly: GCA_037974335.1. Taxonomy (NCBI): domain Eukaryota; kingdom Metazoa; phylum Chordata; class Chondrichthyes; order Carcharhiniformes; family Carcharhinidae; genus Prionace; species Prionace glauca. The sequence goes on along the minus strand of CM075729.1, from coordinate 99,448,041 downwards.
ATTACATTAATGGTGTACAATAGCCACGATTTTGGTGGTGAGCATTTAATATACTCTTTATTGTTCCAATATTATTAAATTAATAATATTATTAAACACTGCTGTTTGTAATCTTTATTAATGATCTGGATGAGGGTATAGTTGGGTGGATTAGTAAATTTGCTGATGACACCAAAGTCGGAGGTGTGGTAGATTGTGAGGAAGGGTGTCATAGTCTGCAGGGAGACTTAGAAAGGTTGCAGAGCTGGGCTGAGAGGTGGCGGATGGAGTTTAATGCGGAGAAGTGTGAGGTAATTCACTTCGGTAGGAGCAACAGATGTGTCGAGTATAGGGCTAACGGGAGGACTTTGAATAGTGTGGATGAACAGAGGGATCTAGGTGTATATGTACATAGATCCCTGAAAGTTGGGAATCAAGTAGATAAGGTTGTTAAGAAGGCGTATGGTGCCTTGGCGTTTATTGGTAGGGGGATTGAATTTAAGAGTCGCAGCGTCATGTTGCAACTGTACACTACTCTGGTACGGCCGCACTTGGAGTACTGTGTGCAGTTCTGGTCCCCACATTACAGGAAGGATGTGGACGCTTTGGAGAGGGTGCAGAGGAGGTTTTCTAGGATGTTGCCTGGTATGGTGGGGAGGTCCTATGAGGAGAGACTGAGGGATTTGGGGTTGTTTTCGTTGGAAAGAAGGCGGCTAAGAGGGGATCTTATTGAAACATATAAGATGATTAGAGGTTTAGATAGGTGGACAGTGATAGCCTTTTTCCTCGGATGGAGAAAGCTAGCACGAGGGGGCATGGCTTTAAATTAAGGGGGGGTAGCTACAAGACGGATGTCAGGGGTAGGTTCTTTACCCAGCAGGTGGTGAGGGATTGGAATGCCCTGCCTGCTGCAGTTGTAAATGCGCCTAGTTTGGGGGCGTTTAAGAGATCTGTAGATAGGTTTATGGACGAAGAGGGAGTGGTATAGGCTAGTGGGTCATTGTTTTTGTAACTGGTCGGCGCAACATCGTGGGCCGAAGGGCCTGTTCTGCGCTGTAATGTTCTATGTTCTATGTAAGGTTGCATTGCAATTGTAAATACTTGACAGTAGAAGAGTAGATGTTCAAGTGACTGAATAAGAAGCAACTGGAAGACATTCGATGCATTCATCTCACAATCATGTTTCAATTCAAGGCAGATTTGAGTTCATTTTGGGTTGAAACACAAGAAAAATAAAATAATATGGTGGTATAGTGGCACATCCAGTGAGTTTATGTCAAGAACGAGAGGGATGATTGGTGAGAGGGACTAAGTGTGAGAATGGAATAAGACAGGAGTGATTTGTCCAACAAGTGCTAGATGGAATGTGTTCAAAGTATCCATTGATCAATATTTTAAATATGGTAAATGTATGGACAGGAATTTCAATTGGCTGACGCTAGATTGGAACTGTGATGTGGAAGTAGGTGATCTCTGTTAATACTGAGTGAGAAGAGTGGCTCAGACATGGAATGGAGAGGTCATATGATTCATGTAAAAACTGATACATATTTACAGATATAGAACATAGAACATAGAACATTACAGTGCAGAACAGGCCCTTCGGCCCACAATGTTCCGCCGACCAGTTACAAAACAATGACCCACTAGCCTAAACCAATCCCTTTTCATCCATAAACCTATCCACAGATCTCTTAAACGCCCCCAAACTAGGTGCATTTACAACTGCAGCTGGCAGGGCATTCCAGTCCCTCACCACCCTCTGGGTAAAGAACCTACCCCTGACATCTGTCCTATAACTACCCCCCCTTAATTTAAAATCGTGCCCCCTCGTGCTAGCTTTCTCCATCCTAGGAAAAAGGCTATCACTATCTACCCTGTCTAAACCTCTAATCATCTTATCTGTTTCAATGAGATCCCCTCTTAGCTGCCTTCTTTCCAGCGAAAACAACCCCAAATCTCTCAATCTCTCCTCGTAGGATCTCCCTTCCATACCAGGCAACATCCTGGTAAACCTCCTCTGCACCCTCTCCAAAGCCTCTACATCCTTCCTGTAATGTGGGGACCAGAACTGCACACAAAACTCCAAGTGCGGCCGCACCAGAGATGTGTACAGTTGCATCATGACGCTGCGACTCCTAAATTCAATCCCCCTACCAATAAGCGCCAAGACTCCGTATGCCTTCTTAAAAACCTTATCTACTTGATTCCCAACTTTCAGGGATCTATGTACACATACACCTAGATCCCTCTGCTCCTCCACACTATTCAAAGTCCTCCCGTTAGCCCTATATTCAACACATCTGTTATTCCTACCGAAATGAATTACCTCACACTTCTCCACATTAAACTCCATCCGCCACCTCTCAGCCCAGCTCTGCAACCTTTCTAAGTCATCCTGCAAACTATGACACCCTTCCTCACAATCTACCACACCTCCGACTTTGGTGTCATCAGCAAACTTACTAATCCACCCAACTATACCCTCATCCAGATCATTAATAAAAATTACAAACAGCAGTGGCCCCAAAACAGATCCTTGAGGCACACCACTTGTAACCGAACTCCATGACGAATATTTCCCATCAACCACCACTCTCTGTCTCCTATCTGCTAGCCAATTCCTGATCCAATTACCTAGATCACCCCCAATCCCATACAACTGCATTTTCTGCAGAAGCCTACCATGGTGAACCTTATCAAACGCCTTGCTAAAATCCATATACACCACATCAACTGCCTTACCCCTATCCACCTCTTTGGTCACTTTCTCAAAGAACTCGATAAGGTTAGTAAGGCATGACCTACCCGCTACAAAACCATGCTGACTGTCTCTAATCAACTCATTACTTTCCAAATAACTATAAATCCTGTCTCTAATAATCCTTTTCAAAACCTTACCCACCACAGAAGTAAGACTCACCGGTCTATAATTCCCAGGGAAGTCTCTTCTCCCCTTCTTAAACAATGGGACAACATTTGCTGTCCTCCAATCTTCTGGTACTATACCAGAAGATATGGGCTCCAATGCCTGGCATCAGTACGATAGGAGGACTAAATTGAACATTTCAATTCACTTTAACTTATTGTCATTGTATAATGCACAAGTACAAATACAATGAAGAGTGAACTTGCAGGCTCCCAAGGTACAAAGAAAAAAAGCAAATGCAGCAGCAGTTGTAGGTAAAATAATATCGCAGACTGTTAGTGAGTCACAATACAGTGGTTTTATTTCAAAGCTCTGGTGTTCATTCACAAGCTTTGAGAGAAACTGGTTTCTTACAATGGATTACCAGACTTCTCATAGAACATAAAGACAAGTGGGCATTTATACGTTATGAGTCTTAGTATCAATCACGACACAATTTGTGACCAAAACTCCAGGTCTTCCTTCCATTTTCATGATGCAGCCCCAGATTTAATCACAATTTACAGTCCAGCTGGTAGCTGCAGTCATGACACAGGCTTAATCCGGTCACAATTCAAAACCCCTCTGCTGCTATACCGGCATCCCTGTCTTTGAAGTTACTTGTGTGATCGTGGCTGTCCCAGCCGGACTCTTCCTGTTAAAAGCCAATATTGCGATCTGCCATCAGCAGCTGTCAAAAGCTGGTATCGTAAACTACCATCTGTGTAACAATGTCCAACTAACACAAATAGGTAAGATTTGCAAAGTCTGCAAAATAACAGCCACATTAAACTACCTGTCTTTATACAAATGAGAGTTAAAGCATGTAAGACATGAACAAATAACTTATATTACTACCAGGAGCAGTATAAGCTAAAGGAGGGGTTATGTTTGTGACATATTCTAGATACAAAATCCATTAACCCTTTCCCTTCGGATACAAAATGCATTCACCCTTTCCCTACTTCACCATTATAACATAGTACCAATAGTCATTAAGTGTATACATGCCTATTGCCTGGAAATATGGTGTTATACAGCTTTAATTTAAAAACCTATCAAGCATTCCAGTTTAATGAGACAAACTAGGACAATAATTCAATTATTTCTTTACTTAACATTTCTAGTACCAACTCAAATATAAACAATTGCAACTCTAACTCTTTACTGAAATTTAACTCTAACTGAACTTTAACTCGTAAACTGCACAGCAACTTTAACTGAACATCAACTTTAACTAAACATAAACTTTAACTGAATATAGACATTACCATGTTTAGAAAAACCTTGGCCAAAAAATATCTTCTGTAGAATCTATCTTCCCCTCTCTGAAACATCCTTCAGGGCACAGGTCTTGTTCTTGCAATAGTTGGTCTCTTCAACTTCACGCTGCCAAACAAAGGACCACATGTCTTTTTATCCACAATTCTCCACTTGCTTCCAGAGGTTCTCTGTCATCCAGCCTACTGTGTAACAAAGACCAATCACATGGTTCAAACATCCAATGAAGGATGTTTTGAAGGACATCATGACGCTTAGCTCATGCATAGCAGCCATAAAAATTGAAGCTGCTTTGTCTTGGTTAATGTAAATAACTCCCCTTATCTGGGAAGCTGCAGATCACAACTCCAAGAACAGAGCCTCTTTACAACCTGCTTCTAGTTTTAATCTATATGTTGACCAAAATTCCCAGCATGCTTAGCTCTCAGCAGAATAGCCATGTTAAAGCCAATCTTGCCATTATTGTTGTAGCTGTCCACAATGTTAAAGGATGGAGTTCAGCTGCAAAACAGCTCTGGGGAGGAAGAACAGCTCTGTTCCTGAGTCTAGTCGTATTGGCTTGAATGCATCTGTAGCGCTTCTGAGATGGCAGGGGAGCACGGCATCATCAATGGTAATGATACTGGATGGTGCTGGGAAGACGCAATTTCTAGATTTTTCTCTGGCTCTGACTAGAAAATTAATCATGGAAAAATATAAGGAAGCTGTAATGAAAAGGGAACAGTGTAATATGGGGAAGGCGATGGCATAGTGTTATTATCGCCAGATTACTGATCCAGAAACTAAACTAATGCTCTGGGGTATTCTGATTCGAATCCTGCCACGGCAGATGGTGGAAATCAAATTCAATAAGAAAAGGTCTGGAATTAAGAATCTACTGATGACTGTGAAACCATTGCTGATTGTCAGAAAAATTCACCTGGTTCACTAATGTCCTTTAGGGAAGGAAATCTGCCATCCTTACCCAGCATGGCCTACATGTGACTCCAGAGCCACAGTAATGTGATTGACTCTCAATTGCCCTCCAAAGGCAACTATCTGTCCTGTCTGGAGACAATACATATCTCTTTAACCTAATGCTTAATGCTATCTCCACTCACATTGTCTGCACCTTTAAGACTTGATTAGCTGTGAAGACTTGCATTCTGATCAGTGTCCTGTAAACTGTGTGTGTCTTTACATCCCCTGTTTGCGATCAGAACTCTCCACACACCTGACGAAGGTCTGAAAGCTAGTGGCTTTTGCTACCAAATAAACATGTTGGACTTTAAGTTGGTGTTGTGAGACTTGTTACTGTGCAGCACAGTGATAAGTAGTTAGCACTGCTGTCTCATAGTGCCAGGTGCCCAAGTTTGATTCTTGGCTTGGGTCACTGATTGTGAGGATTCTGCATGGGTTTGCCCCAGTTTCCTCCCACAGTCCAAAAGACGTATTGGTTGGGAGCATTGGCCATGCTAAATTGTCCCTCAGCATATCCGAACAGGTGTTGAAGTATGCCAACTAGGTGATTATCATGGTAACTTCATTGTAGTGTTAATGTAAGCCTACTTGTGACAGTAATAAATAAATATAAAAAATACAATGTTGAGATTTTAGTAGGGAATCCAAACAAATAGAGTGAAATGGTTGTGTCAGGCTGCATTGTTGAATACAAATCTCAGGAAATCTAGTTTCATTAAAAAAAAATGGTTGTGTGGAATGAACAAGGACAGCTGGAAGCTGTAAATGCAGGATCGCAGTATTTTTGAATTTATCCTGAATGATAACAGTTTTAACTTTATTCCTGAGAGAGGTCAGATTAAAATAATGTGCTGGACTTATGTTTTATCCAACCAAGTATTTTCATCAGAGAGAAAGCTGCTGATGAAATGTGTTTGTTCAAGTGACTGTAGCTAATTGCTATGATCAAGGGTATAACTGTCAGTGGATTTTCTTTGCCTATATAAATCAGAGCCCATTAGAAAGGAACAGCTCAGAGCGCATGGAAAATCTGTAGCTTGCAGACAGACGTTTTACAGATATGGGAAAACCAGCAATCCTTCAGTTAGAACACATTTACTATCCTGTTCTTTCAGCAGTTGGAGTTCCTGGTAAGTGTTTATTGCATTTGTTTGTCGTGAACATCAGTATTAACTGCAAAGTTCTGTGCAGAGGATTGCTTATTTCCCGACCTTTTACAGAATTGGTATATTGCATTCTTGGTCTTTAGAATGGTGAACTATTCTCAATATATTTTGTTTTAGCTTTGTAGTAGCTGTATTTTATACATAATGACTGCTATTCATCTGAACCTACCATTAATATTAGACTTTTCTTTGGATTGAATAGACTGGAATACTGTACATGGACTAAAAACCAACCAGGAACATCAAAGTTTTGTGTGTAACTTGCATCTCTTGAAACATATTTATTGTTTTCATTAATGCTTTCAATGGTTGGTCAACAGGCAGGTCACGATTTCAGCATTACAGGAAGCCAGCACAATATCTGTCCTCCTCAGTCAACACTATGAAATTTTATCACATTATCAATGGTTCTCACAATTCACAAATTTTGTCACATTATCACTGTTCCTCGTGCAGCTGTAGGGTCCAGCTGATGAATTGAGTTTGCTACTGACAATTTCCCAATACCTTCTCTGATTCACCAGAAAGTAATTAATATTATTGGCATTTATTTTTAAGATGGTCATTTTAAAGTATCATTGTGTGAAGCATCTGTGGGAATTACGAGCCCTTTCATTGATTTCAAAATTGTGAAACAATTGCAATTGTTCATTGAAAGCCATTTAATGCTACATTTTATAATTACAGCAGAACTAACTTCAATGATCGTGCATTCTGTTTGGAAGATACATACCATTCTGTTTATGTCATGCATTAGGTGTGAAAGGAGCAGTGCAGATGAATAGTGACAAGTTGAGTGAGCTGTTGAAACATTGAATAAAGCACAAGAAGTTCGCCATCTAAGAAAGTGACGCAGAACAGGATCTGTGTGGTGAAAAAATGCAGGATGTTATGATTGAAACAGTTGGAGAATGAGCATTGGGGAACAGGATAGAGAGAATGCAAATCAATGTGAAATGAGTAATAGATAGATCGAAAGTAACATTCAGAATTAAAGTGAGGGAACCATGGGAGCACAGTGGCAAACATTGCTGCCTCACAGTACTGAGAACTCAGGTTCAAATCCGGACTCAGGTCACTGTCTGTATGGAGTTTGCATGTTCTACCTGCGTCTGCATTTCCTCTAGGTGCTCTGGTTTCCTCCCACACTCCAAAGATGTGCAGGTTAGGCTGACTGGCCATGCAAAATTGCCCCTTAATGTCAGCAGGACTAACAGAATAATTCAGTGGAATTAAGTGGCCTGGGTGGGGTTGTTGCCAGTGCAGGCTCAATGGCCTCCTTCTACACTGTAGGGATCCTATGATTCTATTAAGTGGATACTAAGAGTAAGACTACAAGCTTAAAACAGATGAGACATCTTGAATTATTAGGGTGCTGTTGATCTTGCACTCATACATTTTACATATCAGGTCCAGAAACTATTTCAGTAACTGGAACGTTTATCTCTGATTTTTCAGCTAATAACTTGGATAATGTAAGCAACATGTTTTTTTCCTTTCTTTTGTTTCATGGGATATGACATCTCTGGTAATGATAACATGTCTTGCAATCCATTAATATATTAATTCCAAAGCAATATCTGGATGTTTGATTTTTAAAAGGAGATGTCAGTGAATCCAATAAAGAGTGAGGCTGATGTAAATGAAAAGAAGACAAAAGACAATGAAAACTCAAGATAAATGAACATAGAACATAGAACATTACAGCACAAACAGGCCCTTCGGCCCTCGAGTTGCGCCGATCGCATCAACCCCACCAATCTATAGACCTATCTATAACCCCCAATCCCATTAAACCCCATATACTCATCCAGAAGTCTTTTAAAAGACCCCAGCGAGTTCGCCTCCACCACCGACGACGGCAGCCGATTCCAATCACTCACTACCCTCTGAGTGAAAAACTTACCCCTAACATCACCTCTGTACTTCCCTCCCTGCACCTTAAATCTGTGTCCTCTCGTAGCGACCATTTCAACCCGGGGAAATAGCCTCTGAGAGTCCACCCTATCTATTCCTCTCAACATTTTATAAACTTCTATCAGGTCGCCTCTCAACCTTTGCCTCTCCAGGGAAAAGAGTCCCAGCTCCCTCAACCTATCTTCATAAGGCATGCCTCCCAGTCCAGGCAACATCCTTGTAAATCTTCTCTGCACCCTTTCAATAGCTTCTACGTCTTTCCTATAGTGAGGCGACCAGAACTGCGCACAGTACTCCAAATGAGGCCTGACGAGGGTCCTGTAAAGTTGCAGCATTACCTCCCGACTCCTAAACTCAATCCCTCAATCCCTGTTAAAATATGTTGTGAAAATATATTAATTCTTGGAATTAATGTATTAGTGGTTAGCAAAATATGTTATCATTATCTGAGATGTCCATATCCCATGAAATAAAAGAAAGGAAAAAAACTATATATTTTTTACGTTATCCAAATTAGCAGTTGAAAAATCAGAGATAAACGTTCCAGTTACTGAAACAGATTCTGGACCTGATATGTAAAATGTATGAGTGCAAGACCAACAACACCCTAACAATTTAAGGTGTCTCTTCTGTTTTAAGCTTGCTGTCTTACTTTCAGTGCACAGGTCCCAAAATGAAAACTCCCTGGATTCAATGCCAGGGGTTGGCAAGTGAAGGATATCAGCATCTGGGTCCAAGGATCAGGGAAACGTAGAGGAAGAAATGAAAGAACCTTCTCTCATTTGTTTTGAATCATAACTTCTAAGTGTCTCAGGTTTCACAGAGAGAAAGGACATTAGCAGATACGCTTTCTTCCATAGAGCACAATGGTTCTCGCCTACATAATACCAGCTGAAACAGCAGTGGCATTTGGCAATGCGAGCATAATCCAGGGTAATGGCATGTTACTTCACTTCTTCCCTAAACCTGCTGTCTTGCTTAATTTTCATGCTGCCATAATGTGGAAATGCCAGTGCTGGACTGGGGTGGGCACAGTAAGGAGTCTCAACACCAGGTTAAAGTCCAACAAATTTATTTTGATTCACTTCTTGGTACAACTAATGTACCAAAGAGATCCTTGTTTCCCTCTGCATCTCTTTTCTGACCCACTCTGTGATTTTATGTTTTCAGATAGTCAAGCAATTCCACTCTGTCTCTTATTCTTGTGTAGGACAAGGACAAAATCTTCTCACCATTGCTGATTATTCTTTAACAATGACCTTCCAGGTCATTTCAGAGGGGCGCTTAGAGTCAGGCACATTACTGTGTGACTGGAATTACATGTAAGGCAGGCCAGGTAAAGATGGTAGATTTATACCCCTGTAATAATTCAAAAGTTTCTTTTATTGCTTTCCTTCTGACATCTGATGGTCAATATTTCAGATTAGCCCAGATTTATTTATTAACTTAGTGAATTAAAATTCCATCAGCTACAGTGTTGGACTTTGAGTGATTATTCAATTGGATTTTTGGACGACTAGTAATAGGATGACTGAGAGAGGATGGCAGTGAGAGATAATGGCTATGGCGCACAGTCCTGACTGCATAAACATATTTCCATCACAACCACTCTGTTAGTGTCTTCACTGTACCTCTCAGTTAATCACTGTAATAGACCACAACTAGAAATGCAATATCAAGGACATCCTTAAAAGCAACCTCTATTTTTCACTGGCTAGAGTCCTCCATGGTAACAGTGCTGACACATGAAGACATCTTCAGTAAGTAAATGCCACACGGTGAATAGTTAATCTTTATTTTTCCAATTCATAGCGCTGTACATCATAAATTGCAATCCAAAGATATCTTATCTTTGGATGGCAGCAATGGGGTTTTGGAGCACCCCAGTGGTATGCAGCTTGGGATAAAATTGTGCAAGTGACATGGACAAAGGAAATGTAAGATAGAACAAAACAAAGAACAACCCAGCACGGGAAACAGGCCCTTCGGCCCAACGAGCCCACGCCGCCCCTTCAACAAAGCATTTTCCCACACCTACCCTGCCCTGTGTGTATGTGAGTGGATCCCCTAATGTAGCCAGATTCAGGGAGAATAGTGTCAATTTGTTAACACCAATCAGCCTAAGAGCACATCTTTGGGGTGTGGGAGGAAACCGGAGCACCCGGAGGAAACCCACGCAACCACAGGGAGAATGCGCAAACTCCCACAGACACAGGCCCAAATCCATGTATCTGCACAGCTAACAGTGAGAGTCACTGAGCTGTTGTGGTGCCCATCTGCTGGTCCAGGATTAAGCACACACACCGACACGAAGTACTAGGCCACTCTCGAAACATCCAAGAGCAGCCCACGCACGACCCACCGTGTGCATGCCCCTCGTTAGACAACAAGGTGGACCGACACCTGTGGAATAAAAAAGACAAAAACGTTAACTTGTAATACTACATTTCCGGTGTCGTCCCGAGGCTCTGACCCTATTTAATACCCTCTACTATAACCCTCCATCCTTGCTTCACTCATGTGTCTATCTAAGTAAACCTTAAACAAGTCCAACGTGCCTGCCTCCATCACCTTACTTGGTAGCATGTTCCATACCCCCACCACCCTCTGCGTGAAAAACTTTCCTCTCGTATCCAAATTATACTTCTCCCCCCTCACCCTTAGATCGTGACCTCTCGTAATTGTCCCCAATCTAGGGAAAAGCCTATCACTGTTGACTCTATCTATTCCCTTCATTATTTTATACACCTCTATCAGATCCCCCCTTAATCTCCGTCTTTCTAAGGAGAAGAGCCCCAGTTTCTCCAACCTTTCCTCGTAACTCAGTCCTTCCATGCCAGGCAACATCCTGGTAAACCTCCTCTGCACCCTCTTCGGGGTCTCCAAGTCCTTTCGGTAGTAAGGTGGCCAGAACTGGACGCAGTACTCCAAATGCGGCCTAACCAACGTTCTGTACAACTGAAGCATTAGACAGCAGCTCTTATACTCTATACCCCTTCCTATAAAGGCTAGCATTCCGTAAGCTTTCTTCACAACCTTCTCCACCTGTGTTGACACCTTCAGGGACTTGTGCATCTGCACTCCCAGGTCCCTCTGTATTTCTATACTCTTAATCGGTCTACCTTTTATCATGTAACTCCTCCCTGCATTATTCCTTCCAAAATGCATCATCTCACATTTGCCAGGATTAAATTCCATCTGCCATCTATCTGCCCAATATACCAACCTATCTATATCCTGACAGTCCTCCTCAGTATCTGCCAATCCTGCCATCTTGGTGTTATCCGCAAACTTGCTGATCACACCATATACACCCTCTTCCAAGTCGTTTATATAGACTACAAAGAGGAGAGGTCCCAGTACTGAGCCCTGCGGCACACCACTGGTCACTGGCCTCCATGATGTGGGTATGCCGGCGTTGGACTGGCGTAAACACAGTAAAAAGTCTGACAACACCAGGTTTTAGTCCAACCAATTTATTTGATAGTAAACGCACAAGCTTTCGGGGTTAGCCCCTTCGTCAGGTGAATGGAGAGTTCTGGCCTCGGCAGAGCATATAAAGCACAGACAGTTTAGAGATTGCTGATTAGAATGCGAATCCTTACACCTAACCTGCTGTTCAAGACCTGAAGTGGCTGACATGCAGATGCTGCGACAACGGATGAATGAACATCGCTTGACAGTCACCAGGCAGGACTGTTCCCTTCCTGTTGGCGAACACTTCAGTGGTCACGGGCATTCAGCCTCTGACCTTCGGGTAAGCATTCTCCAAGGCGGCCTTCACGACACACGACAGCGCAGAGTCGCTGAGCAGAGACTGATTGCCAAGTTCCGCACACATGAGGACGGTCTCAACAGGGATCTTGGGTTCATGTCGCACTATCTGTTACCCCCGTGACTTGCCTGGGTTTGCAAAACCTCACTTACTGTACTGTCTGGAGACAATACACATCTCTTTAACCTGTGATCAGTGCTCCTTCCACTCACATTATCAGCCACTTTAAGACTTGAACAGCAGGTTAGGTGCAAGGATTTGCATTCTAATCAGTAATCTCTAAACTGTCTGTGCTTTATATGCTCTGTCTGAGGCCAGAACTCTCCATTCACCTGACGAAGGGACTAACCCCGAAAGCTTGTGCGTCTATTATCAAATAAATCGGTTGGACTAAAACCTGGTGTTGTCAGACTTTTTACTGGACTGACCTCCAGCCAGAAAAGGACCCTTCCACTACTACTCTCTGTCTCCTATTGCCCAGCCAGTTTTCGATCCACCTAGCTACCTGGATGAAAAGGGATTGGTATAGGCTAGTGGATCATTGTTTTTGTAACTGGTCGGCGCAACATCGTGGGCCGAAGGGCCTGTTCTGCGCTGTAATGTTCTATGTTCTATGTTCTATGTCCTTGTATCCCATGTGCCTTAACCTTTTCTACCAGCCTACCGTGAGGGACTTTGTCAAATGCCTTACTGAAATCCATATAAATGACATCAACGGTTCGCCCATCATCAATCGTTTTTGTCACGTCCTCAAATCTACCAGATTTGTAAGGCAAGACTTCCCCTGAACAAAGCCATATTGTGTATCCCTAATCAGATCGCAATGCTCCAAATGCTCATACATCCTATCCCCAAGAATTTTTTCCAATAATTTTCCTACCACTGATGTTAAACTCACTGGCTTATAATTACCAGGGTTATCCCTACTACCCTTTTTAAACAGCGGTAGATTGTGAATAGTCAGATGTCCCGGCAGGCTCATCGTAAAGACTGGCATTTGTTGCCCAAAAAATTTCCCCTTCAAGTCATGTGCAATTTACTTGTATTGTTGTTGTCCAAGTAGTGTCCTTTCAGCAACATTGGTATTAACAAGGATGTGCCATGGAGGAATGAACGTTGTTGATCCAGTGACTGTGAAGAAAAGACAGTCTATTTCCATATCAGGGTATTGACAGTCTATCAGGGAGATTTCCAAGTGATGTTCCTCATATGCATCTGTTGTCTGGTACTTTTAGGATAAAGAGGCTGCAAGGTTGGAAACTGCTGTTGAAGGAAGCAATGCGAATTCCTGAATGGCATGTTCTAAATGATACACATTAAGGGACATATTACTGTCAATTGGCACCAGTGGTGGGCAGTATGCATTCTAATTTTGGTGAGTATGGGGCTGATAGTGGTCTTTTTTAACCTTTGTAGTATCAAACTTCAATCATCCAAGCAATTGATGGGTATTTCAGCACAAATCTGACATGTGCATTGGAGGTATGAGTAATCTTTGGGGAAGAAGGAATGAATAGCCCACCACAGACTTGTCAATGTGGGAGGTAGCACCGGTAAGGTCGCCGATGACAGGAAAATGGGTGGTGTGGTAATTAGCGAGGAAGAAAGCCTTAGATTCCAGCTGTGACCTAAGCAACATTTCATACTGCTCCATCAAACCTCTCTGCACTCATATTTTATACCTCGGCTAATAGAGGCAAGTAAACCATATGCCTTCTTAACCACCTTATCGATCTGTTTTACTGCCTTCAGAGATCTTTGCCATGCACTCCAGGATCATTCTGGTCCTTTGTACTTCCTTCATTATCATCCTTGTCATAGTTCTGCTCATCGGACAATGATGGGCTGATCAGATGGGCAGAACAATGGCAGATGGAACTTAAGCTTGAGAAGTGTAAGATGATGGATTTTGGGAGGTCTAACATGGCAAGGATGACAATTTTAGGACAATCAAGGATGAAAGATTGTTAAGAAGGCGAACAGTGTGTTAGCTTTTATTAGTAGAGGAATTGAATTTCGGAGCCGTGAGGTCATGTTGCAACTGTACAAAACTCGGGTGTGGCCGCACTTGGATTATTGTGTACAGTTCTGGTCACCGCATTATAAGAAAGATGTGGAGGCATTGGAAAGCATGCAGAGGAGGTTTACCAGGATATTACCTGGTAAGGTGGGAAGGTCTTATGAGGAAAGGCTGAGAGATTTGAGGTTGTTTTCGTTAGAAAGAAGAAGGTTGAGAGGTGACCTAATTGAGGCATACAAGATGATCAAAAGGTTAGATAGGGTGGATAGTGAGAGCCTTTTTCCTCGGATGGTGATGGCTAACACGAGGGGACATAGCTTTAAATTAAAGGGTGGTAGTTATAGGATGGATGTCAGAGGTAGGTACTTTACTCAGAGGGTAGTAAGGGCGTGGAATGCCCTGCCTACCGCAGTTGTGGACTCGCCAACTTTAAGGATATTCAAATGGTCAGTGATAGGCATATGGATAACATTGGAATAGTTTAGGTTAGGGGGTCATTAGATTGGTTCCACTGGTCAGCGCAACATCGAGGGCCAAAGGGCCTGTACTGCGCTGTAATGTTCCATGTTCTCGTTCCAGTTGGATAAATGCTGTGATGTGAAAGGCATCTTTTTATAGCACTGTTGCCCATGTTTGGAGCAACGGTTCAGAGTTGCTTTAGGTTGTCTTTGCGGAACACAGAACACAAGTGTGAGTCAGCAGGAAATGATTCTGTGAGTACCGCTTGATATATACCCTTCTCTGATAATTAAGATTGCACAGGAGGGCAGTAATTGGCTGGAATTACTCTGTCCTGCTTGTTGTGGACAGGAGATGGTTGCCCAGTGCTCCACGTGGATGGGCACCTGCCAATGTTATAACTGTGCTGGAACAGTTTTGCCCATGCCAGGCAGTTCAGGAACACAGGATTTCAGTACTCTTCCCAGAATGTTGTCAAGGTACTTCACAGTATTCAGTACCTTCAGTGCTTGTTTTTAACATGATGTGGGTATGCCGGCGTTGGACTGGCGTAAACACAGTAAAAAGTTTGACAACACCAGGTTTTAGTCCAACCGATTTATTTGATAATATTCTCACAAGCTTTCGAGGGTGCTGCCTCTTTGTCAAGTGAATGGAGAGTTCTGGCCTCAGACAGACAGAGCATACAAAGTACAGACAGTTGCTGATTAGAATGCGAATCCTTACACCTAACCTGCTGTTCAATTCTTAAAGTGGCTGATAATGTGAGTGGAAGGAGCACTGATCACAGTTTAAAGAGATGTGTATTGTCTCCAGACAGTACAGTAAGTGAGGTTTTGCAAACTCAGGCAAGTCACGGGGGTTACAGATAGTGCGACATGAACCCAAGATCCCTGTTGAGACCGTCCTCATGTGTGCGGAACTTGGCTATCAGTCTCTGTTCAGCGACTCTGCGCTGTCGTGTGTCATGAAGGCCGCCTTGGAGAATGCTTACCCGAAGGTCAGAGGCTGAATGCCCGTGACCGCTGAGAGATGCCGGTCACGGGCATTCAGCCTCTGACCTTCGGGTAAGCATTCTCCAAGGCGGCCTTCATGACACACGACAGCGCAGAGTCGCTGAACAGAGACTGATAGCCAAGTTCCGCACACATGAGGACGGTCTCAACAGGGATCTTGGGTTCATGTCGCACTATCTGTAACCCCCGTGACTTGCCTGAGTTTGCAAAACCTCACTTACTGTACTGTCTGGAGACAATACACATCTCTTTAAACTGTGATCAGTGCTCCTTCCACTCACATTATCAGCCACTTTAAGAATTGAACAGCAGGTTAGGTGTAAGGATTCGCATTCTAATCAGCAACTGTCTGTACTTTGTATGCTCTGTCTGTCTGAGGCCAGAACTCTCCATTCACTTGACAAAGAGGCAGCACCCTCGAAAGCTTGTGAGAATATTATCAAATAAATCGGTTGGACTAAAACCTGGTGTTGTCAGACTTTTTACTGTGTTTTTAACATCACATAGATTTTTTTTGTATATAAGAAGAAAAATTGTATTTGTGTTAATTAAAACGTCAGGACTAGAATAGAATCATAGAATCCCTACAGTGCAGAAGGAGGCCATTCAATCCATCGAGTCTGCACCAATCACAATCCTGCCCAGGTCCTAACCTCATAACCACACGGATTAATCCTACTAGTTCCCCTGATACGAAGGGGCAATTTACCATGACCAATCAACCTAACTTGCACAACTTTGTGCTGTGGGAGGAAACCGGAGCACCCTGAAGGAATCCATGCAGACACGGGGAAAATTTGCAAACTCCACACAGACAATGGCCCAAGCCGGAAATTGAACCCCTGCATCCTGAATGCTGTGAGGCAGCAGTACTACACACTGTGCCACCATGCTGAGATGCAATGTGTTAGCTTTTATTGGTACACACTTCCATTCAGAATTTCTGGCTGAATATCGTTGAATTTTTCATCTTTATATTTTATACTGGTGTGACTCAATTCCTCACCAGTGTGGATGGAAACATTGTGAAGTATTCTCTTCCTGTTATTTGCTGAATTGTGTATCACCATTGATCACTGAATGTGGATCTTAAGTGTGATGTTTTGATTGTGGAATCATTTAGCTCTGTTAAGCGCATGTAGTTCCACTGTTCAACATACAAGCAATCTTGTGTTGTAGCCTTCCATCATTTATACGCATGATGTCGGACACCTGTATCTTCCTGTCATCTTCATCGAACCAGAATTTTTCCCCATTCGTGATTCTGATTGTGGAGTGGGGGGATTTACTGGACCATGAATTTGCAGTTTGTGCTTGAATCAAATTCTACTGCTGCTGATCACCCGCACAGCCTCGTGCATTCAAAGGGTTTGGACCTGCTGTGTGCCTATCCAAGTTAACACACCATCAGCAGACAGCAGCATGCAACGAGATGGGCTACAATATTTCCAGAAAATGGTCACCACCAAAAGAAGAGAATTCAACCATTGACCCTGAACATTCAATGGCATCATATTCTGAATCTCTCACTATCTGCAGTCTGGGTGTTACCATTGAGCAGAAACATAATTGCCACACTCATGTCAATAACGTGGCTTGAGAAATAGGAAGAAGTTCAGGAACAAGGAAACTTAGAAATATGGAACACAAACACCAAAGTAGGCTTTTGTGTCCATTCATCTTGCTTTGCTATTTAGTGTAATCATGGTTGATCTTCTACCTTAATGCTATACTCCCATTTTCTCCCATTCTGTATGTCTCAGTATATCTATTTATTTCTTAAGTGTCACTTGGCCTCTACATCTTCATGTGATAGGCACCTCTACAAGTCACCATTCTCTTGCGTGCTCAAATTTGCCATAATCTCTCTCTTAAATGGCTAACCTTGTACTCTGAGCCCATTATCCTTTGCTCCAGAGACAAAGAAAATACAGCGTAGGAACAGGCCCTTTGGCCCTCCAAGCCTGTACCCACCATAATGCCTTCTGGGTATTTGTCAAGACACCCCTTAAAATCAGAATTGTATCTGAACAAAGAACAAAGAAAATTACAACACAGGAACAGGCCCTTCAGCCCTCCAAGCCTGCACCGACCATGCTGCCCAACTTAACTAAAACCCTCGAACCATATCCCTCTATTTCTATACTTCATGTACTTGTCAAGATGCCCCTTAAAAGTCACTACCATGTCTGTTTCCACTACCTACCCCGGCAACAAGTTCCAGGCACTCGCTATTCTCTGTGTAAAAACATCTGCCTTGTACATCTCCTTTAAACCTTCTCCCTTGCATCTTAAACCTATGCCCCCTAGTAATTGACTCTTCCACTCTGGGAAAAAGCTTCTGACTATCCACTCTGTCCATGCTTCTCATAATCTTGTAGACTTCTATCAGGTCTCCCCTCAACCTCCATCGCTCCAGTGAGAACAAACCAAGTTTCTCCAACTTCTCCTCATAGCGAATGCCCTCTATACCAGGCAACATTCTGGTAAATCTTTTCTGTACCCTCTCCAAAGCCTCCACATCTTTTTGGTAGAATGGCGACCAGAACTGAACACTGTATTCCAAGTGCTGCCTAACTAAAGTTCTATAAAGCTGCAACATGAACTTACCAAATTTTAAACTCAGTACTCTGGTTGATGAAGCTAAGCATGCCATATGCCTTCTTAGCTATCTTCTCGACTTGCATTATTACTTTCAGTGACCTGTACACTCAGTTCCCTCTGCCTATCAATACTCTTAAAGGTTCTGACATTTACTGTATATTTCCTATCTGCATTAGACTTTCCAAAATGCTCACATTTTTCCGGATTAAACTCCATCTGCCATTTCTCCGTCCAAATCTCCAACCGATCTACATCGTCCTTTATCATCTGACGACCCTCATCGCTGTCTGCAATTCCAGCAACCTTTATGTCGTCCACAAATAATCAAAGCAGTTATATTTTCCTCCAAATCATTTATACATAATGCAAACAGCAAAGGTCCCAGCACTGATGCCTAAGGAATGTCACTAGTCACAGCTCTTCATTCAGAAACACAACTTTCCACAGCTACCCTCTGTCTTCTATGACTGAACCAGTTCTGTATCCATTTTGCCAGCTCACCTCTGATCCCGTACAACTTCACCTTCTGTACCAGTCTGCCATGAGGGACTTCGGCAAAGGCCGTACTGAAATACATATAGACAATGTCCACTGCCCTACCCTCGTTAATCATCTTTGTCATTTCCTCAAAAACTTGATCAAGTCAGTGAGACACAACCTCCCCTTCACAAAACCATCTTGCCTCATGCTAATATGTCCACTTATTTCCAAGTCGGAGTAAATCATGTCTCGAAGAATCTGCTCCAGATTGATCTCCCAGACTCAGTGGAATGCTCTTGAAGTGGGTAAGAATCCCACTACGACAGGTGGTGAAATATGAATTCAATTAAATAACTGGATGACCATGAAATCATTTTTGATTGACCTGGCCCACATTAGTGGGGAAATATAGGGAAATAAATATGGAATGTGTGTGTGTGGCTGGCTGGGTCAGCATTTTTTACCCATCCCTACTTCCCCTCGAACTGAATGGTTTGCTAGACCACTCAAAGGGTATTTAAGAGTCAAATACATTGTTGTGTCTGGAGTCAAATGTAGATTAGATCAGGTAAGGACGGCAAATTTGGGTGGTCACATTGTGTTACCCCAGTCCAATGCTGGCATCTCCACATCAGATGTGGGTGGCACGGTGATTGGCACTGCTGCTCAGAGTGCCACGGACCCGAGTTCAATTCTGGCCTCGGGATACTGTCTGTGTGGACTTTCCACATTCCCCTTGTGTCTGTATGGGTTTCCTCTCACACTCCAAAGATGTGTGGGTTAGGTGAATTTTCTATAGTAAATTTCCCTTAGTATTAATGAACATAGAAATTACAGCGCAGAACAGGTCCTTCGGCCCACGATGTTGCGCCGGCCAGTTACAAAACAATGACCCACTAGCCTAAACCAATCCCTTTTCGTCCATAAACCTATCCACGGATCTCTTAAACGCCCCCAAACTAGGCGCGTTTACAACCGCAGCTGGCAGGGCATTCCAGTCCCTCACCACCCTCTGGGTAAAGAACCTACCCCTGACATCAGTCCTATAACTACCACCCCTTAATTTAAAGCCATGCCCCCTCGTGCTAGCTTTCTCCATCCGAGGAAAAAGGCTATCACTGTCCACCCTATCTAAACCTCTAATCATCTTATATGTTTCAATAAGATCCCCTCTTAGCCACCATCTTTCCAGCGAAAACAACCCCAAATCCCTCAGTCTCTCCTCATAGGACCTCCCCTCCACACCAGGCAACATCCTGGTAAACCTCCTCTGCACCCTCTCCAAAGCCTCCACATCCTTCCTGTAATGTGGGGACCAGAACTGCACACAGTACTCCAAGTGTGGCCGCACCAGAGTTGTGTACAGTTGCAAGATGACGCTGCGACTCCTAAATTCAATTCCCCTACCAATAAACGCCAAGACACCGTATGCCTTCTTAACAACCTTATCTACTTGATTCCCAACTTTCAGGGATCTATGTACACATACACCTAGATCCCTCTGTTCATCCACACTATTCAGAGTCCTCCCGTTAGCCCTATACTCAACACATCTGTTATTCCTACCAAAGTGAATTACCTCACACTTCTCTGCATTAAACTCCATCTGCCACCTCTCAGCCCAGCTCTGCAACCTTTCTAAGTCTTCCTGCAGACTATGACACCCTTCCTCACAATCTACCACACCTCCGACTTTGGTGTCATAGCAAATTTACTAATCCACCCAACTATACCCTCATCCAGATCATTAATAAAAATTACAAACAACAGTGGCCCCAAAACAGATCCCTGAGGCACACCACTCGTAACCGAACTCCATGACGAATATTTACCATGAACCACCACCCTCTGTCTCCTATCTGCTAGCCAATTCTTGATCCAATTTCCTAGATTACCCTCAATCCCATACATCTGCATTTTCTGCAGAAGCCTACCATGGTGAACCTTATCAAACGCCTTACTAAAATCCATATATACCACGTCAACTGCCTTACCCCCATCCACCTCTTTGGTCACTTTCTCAAAAAACTCAATGAGATTAGTAAGGCACGACCTACCCGCTACAAAACCATGCTGACTATCTCCAATCAATTCATTACTCTCCAAATAACTATAAATCTTATCCCTAATAATTTTTTCTAAAACCTTGCCCACAACAGAAGTAAGACTCACTGGTCTATAATTCCCGGGGAAGACTCTGTTCCCCTTCTTAAACAATGGGACAACATTCGCTATCCTCCAATCTTCCGGTACTATACCAGAGGCCAACGACGACCTGAAGATCAGAGGTAAAATGAGGTAAAATAGGTGGGGTTAAGGGGTATGGCCTGGGTGGGATTGTTGTCAGTGCAGGCTGAATGGGCCAAATGGCCTGCTTCGGTACTGTAGAGACTCTATGATTCCCTAAAGAACTTGTATGAACCATTAGAGTTTTTACAACAATTGACAATGGTTGCATGGCCATTATTACACTTCAAATTTCATATGTTTTTCATTGAATTTGACTTCCTTCAATTTCGCAATTAGAATTCAATACATTACCCTAGGCATCTGATTACTAGTCCAGTAACAACAGCATTATGTCATCACCACCTTACACACCTGGTCTACATATGACTGGAAACTCGCTGCAGTGTGGTTTAATCCGAAATCCCCTAGCAAATCAGTTGTGTCAAACCATTGAAAAGTCACAAAGTAATGAAACTGAATGATCACCTGACATCAACTTAGGCATTGGAAATAATGCCACAGCTCTGTCACCCCTGTAAAGTCCTCTTCACTAACACCTGGAGGCATGTGTCAAAATACGTAGATCTGTCTCAAAGGTAAGGCAAAAATCTGGCATTGACATGGTGAGGGAATCTTATCACAGACATGGAGTCCCAGCCACCAGCAGCAACAACATCTCTGTGTAAGCCCAGACACAATGGAAGGGCAGGCTCAGCAGAGGTGGCGGCACAGTGATATAGCATCGTCAGAGAATTACTCGAATGTTCTGGCTTCAGGTCAAACATGGTTAAGGGAAAGCCCATGAGATCATTTGGGTCACTGGCTGTGTGGAATTTGCACATTCTTCCTGTATCTGCGTGGCTTTCCTCCGTGTGCTCCGGTTTCCTCCCACAATCCGAAGATGTGCCTGTTAAGGTGGATTAGCCCTTTACTGTCGGGGGGGCGGAGGGGGGTTGGTGGGTGGCAAGTGTAAATGCTATGGGGATAAGGCCTGGGTGGGATCATGGTCGGTGCAGACTCTATGGGCCAAATGGCCTCCTTTGACAATGTAGGCTTCTAAGATCCTATCACCACAGCCAATGCATCTCCTCACACTCCCCATCACCCCCATTGCAATCAATTGGAGTATCTCGATGTTGAAATCATTTGGAGGAATCAGTGCTGGTGGTAAGGATGCAGAATGCACTCTGTGTGGGGAGCGCAATGTCCATCATCAAGATTGGCTAGGTAACACAACCAGGAGCCCAGCTAATAGAGTCCTAAATGACAAAGCTGCTCTGTCGGATCTGTGGATGGTGGTGTCAGAACCTGAAAAAGGGGGAAAAGAACAAATTAATATAAAGTTACCAAATATTGCAAGGGGAATTGGATAGAAAGAACAAAGAAAATTATCGCACAGGAACAGGCCCTTCAGTCCTCCAAGCCTGCATTGATCATGCTGCCCAACTGAACTAAAACCCCCTATCCTCCTGGGGACTATGTCCCTCTCTTCCCATCCTATTCATGTATTTGTCAAGATGCCCCTTAAAAGTCACTATCGTATCCGATTCCACAACTTCCCCTGGCAACGAGTTCCAGGCACCCACTACTATTTGTGTAAAAAACTTGCCTCATACACCTCCTTTAAACCTTCCCCTTTGCACTTTAAACCTATACCCCCTAATAATTGACTCTTTCACCCTGGGAAAAAGCTTCTGACTATTCACTCTATCCATGCCTCTCATAATCTTGCAGACTTCTATCAACCTCCGTCGTTCCACTGAGAACAAGTCAGGTTTCTTCAACTTCTCCTCATAGCTAATGCCTTCCATACCAGGCAACATCCTAGTAAATCTTTTCTGTACCCTCTCCAAAGCCTCCACATCCTTCTGGTAGTGTGGTGACCAGAACTGAACAAGTATGGCCTAACTAAGGGTCTATAAAGCTGCAACGTGACTTGCCAATTTTCAAACTCAATGCCCCAGCCAATGAAGGCAAGCATGCCATATGCCTTTTTAACTACCTTGTCCACCTGCCTTGCCACTTCCAGTGAACTGTATACCTGTACACCCAGATCCCTATGCCTATCAATACTCTTAAAGGTTCTGCCATTTACTGTATATTTCCTATCTATATTAGACCTTCCAAAATGCATTACCTCACATTTGTCTGGATTAAACTCCATCTGCCCTCTCTCTGTCCAAGTCTCTAACTGGTATATATCCTGCTGTATCCTCTGGTGGTTCCCATTGTTATCCGCAAATTCACCAACCTTTGTGTCGTCTGCAAACTTACTAATCAAACCAGTTACATTTTTCTCCAAGTCATTTTTATATATTACAAACAAAGGAATGAGGTTATGCTTCACCTGTTCAAAGCACTCATGAGACAACATGCAATATTGGTCACCTTCTTTAAGAAAGGATGTAAAGGCGTTGGAAGCAGTTCAGAGATGGATTACCAAAGTAGTACCTGAAATGGGGTGTGTTGTGGTATGGGAAAAAGTTGCAGAGGCTAGGCTTGCATCCTTTAGAGCTGAAAGTGTCAAGAGATGACTATGAAAAAAATAAGAATTATAGCATCTTTCTAGTGTGAATGTGGGCAGGATGTATCCCTCATGGGAAAATATAGAATTTGGGGTCACTATTAAAAATAACATGGAGATAAGTCAGAATTTCTTTCTGTGAGAGGGTCGTGAGACTTGGAACTCTATTCCTAAAAACATGATGGACACAGAGTCTTTGAATACATCTGTGCAAAGTGGACCTGTATGGACTATCAGCATGCAAGGGAGTGATAGGTTATCAGGAGCAGGCAGGATGCACATTTGAAGTTCCTGTCAGGTCAACCATGCTTTTATTAAAATGTTGACCGGGCTCAAGATTCTGTATGGCTTACTTCTGATCCTTGTTCCTTCGTTCATACATTAACATCATCCTCACCACGCTAGTCTTCACAGATGTATCTACCCACAACTGGATGAATAGGCATAACAAATGAACAATACTTGTGGCAATGATGTCCCTTATTCACACTAAGGATATCCTATATCCTGCTGTGTAGCTCTACAATATTAACAAAAGCACAAATGCATTCAAACACAATCCATAATCTCCTCATCCTGCATACCATGAACACACCACCCACCCCCCCCCCCACCGCCCACTCTACAGTTCACACCAAAGAAGGCTGAATTCTCATTTAATGAAGAGTACAGGAGGGGATGCCAGAGATAACAGAAGACGTAACTAAAAATCAACTGTCAATCTGATGAAGCTCCAACACAGCAAGTGATAGACAGAGCTGAGCAATTGCAAAACCAAAGAAACAGATTGACACTCTGCAATCCTGCCACAACCTGTCAATAACTGTGAATAACTACAAAGCTCCCTGGAGGATAAGGCTCCACAAATAACCCCATTCCCCAAAATTGGATAGCCTAGCATATCAGTACAAAATTTATGGTATAAGCATTTGCTAATCTATTCAGAAATGTCTATTGGATGATCCATCTTAGTTTCCAAGGAGGGCTTGGCCTCACAGATGGCAGTGTTCAGTCCATGTGGGGACAAGAAATGGCTAAAGGTGCAGGATATTGCAGTGGCTATGGACCCTGTCAATAATCCCACAATATTGTTGAAGGGCATGCTATACCATTGGTGAAGTTATTCCTGTTTAGTGACAACACTATTGTGTGCCAGAAAATGTGCAAAGCCACCTAGGGATGTACATTACTCAAAAAGAAGGACAAACCCAACCCAGACAATGACCACCCAATCAGTCTACTCAGCGTAAATGGCAAAGTGATGAAAGATGACATTACACTGTCTTAAGTGGCACATGCTGAGTGGTTACCTGCTTAGGACGCTCTGTTTGGATTCCATGAGATCCACTAATATCCTGACTGGTTCAAACAAATACGAAGAAGCTAAATTGCAAAGGTGAAGTGAGAGCAACTACTTTTGAAATTGAGGCAGATTTTGACTAAGTGCAGCATAAAGGAGCTGAATTTAACAGGTATTGAGAACTTTTGGACACATTAGGAATTGAACTGGTAAGACTTTCTCTTTACATTTTCTCAGTTCATTATTCTAATTAAAAGTTTGAAAATGTAGTTAACTCAGCTGACTTGACTGAGTGACAGTTAACTGTCAATCAGCTGAAGCATAATGGGGGCCTCAATGGCTGCTAATTACTGTTGAAACGTAACTGTTGAGAGTCATCTCAGCTCATTTAGGAAATGAACTTTGGAAGCAAACAATCAATGAACTTTGTGTGCATACAGTGGAGGGAGATCTCATCCTGAGTGAAACAAAGCCAGAGTGAGAATGAGGATCAGGAATTTGGAATGCAGTGGGAACACATTGCAGAGGGGAAAGTGGTGTTTTTTTGTTTATTTTTCCCTTTGTTTTCTAACTTCATTAAATCTTCAGTGTGGCCTTGCCTCGTTACAACTGTAGACACTACAAAGACAAGAGCTGATTGGCGAGTAGTTGCTAATGTTGAGTAAGTGTTTGTGAGTATTCTCATCTGCGGTTTGTAAGGCCATTTTTGTGATTTCTGAATGTAACAGTTATATTCTTCAGTAAATGTGAGGTCAACCATTTTGGTAGGAATAACAGTAAAATGGGCTATTATTTAAATGGTAATGGAACGTAATAAGGATCAGGTAAAATGGGCCTGAATTAATTAATATTATTTCATATTAACATGTTCCAAAGGTTCAGATCAAAGGAGTAAGCCATGGCAGGAGAGCTCAAAGCTGCAGTGAGTTCCATATTTGATGAGGGAAGCTGAGAACATTTCCAATGCCCATATGTGGAGGAAGAACTTCCAGCTGCAAACTCCTGGCTTTATATCTGGAGTGGCAACTGAGGATGCTTTTCAGCATCCATGAGTCAGAGAGCATTGTGGATAATATGGAGAGGTGGTCACAGCAGGCTAAGAATCATAAGGCAGGAGGGAATTGAATGGCTACCAGACAAAGCTTTGGACAGTTAGTGCAGGAATCTCCTGTAACCATTGCCCTTCAAAACAGATTTACAGATTTGAAACTGTACCATGGTAGGCTCAGCTTAAAGACTGTGTTTACGCCAGTCTAACGCCGGCATACCCACATCAGGCTCAGCTTCACAGGGGAAGGAAGACTCATAATAAAGTGGATGAATTAATCATGCAATCAGATGCAAGCAAGTATGATATAGTTGGGATTAAAAAGACATGGCTGCAGGGTAACCGGAGTAAGAATTGAACATCATGGGGTATTCAGCCTCTAGGAACGATAAACAAAAAGGAAATGATGGTGGAGATGCATTGCTGGTTAAAGTGGATATTAACGCAATAGTAGGGGAAGAAATTCTCTCCAACAAAGTGGAATCTGTATGGGTAGAGCTGAGAAACAGAAAAGGGCAAAAAAACGTTAGTGGGGATGTTGAACATAGATTCCCAAACTGCGGTGTTGATGTTGGGATCTAAATTAAAAAGGAAATTAGAGGTGCATGTGATGAAACAACATCCACAATTATGGGTGACTTTAATCTGTATACAGGCTAGGCAAATCCAATTATACATTAGTATAATGGAGGAATGCTGGAAGTGTATACAGGATAGTTATTTGGATGAATATGTTGAAGAACCAACTAGAAAACAGGCCATCCCTGAATGGGTATTGTTATCTGAGAAATTGGCAATCTAGTAGTACGAGACCCCTTGGGGAAGACTGAGATGATGTAAGAGTTTGTCATCACACTGGAGAATTATGTAATTGAAACTGAGATGAGGGCCCTGAATCTTAATAAAGGAGTCTATGATACCATGAGGTTAGAGTTGGCAGTGATAGATTGGGAAACTTTACTTAAAGGGATGATGGATAGGTAATGGCAAATATTCAACAAGTGTATGGGCGAACAGCACAATTGTCTCTTCCTGGTAAAATGGGACAAGGCTTAGAAGGGAAATTAGAGACAATCTTAGAGCAAGGAAGAGGCATACATATTGGCAAAAAAACAACAAACCTGTTGGTTGGGAGCAGGTTAAAATTCAACAAAGTAGGACAAAGGGATTGATTAAGAAGGAGGAAATAGAATACAAAACTAAGCTGGCTAGGGACAGAAATCTGATGGTAATTGTTTCTATAGGTATGCAAAGAGAAAACGATTGGTGAAGACAAATGTAGGTCCTTTATAGTTAGGAATAAATATATGACGTGGAAAGAAGAAATGAAAACAACTAAATACATACTTGGGTTCTGTCTTCACAAGGACATGAATAACATATCAGCAATGTTAGGCAGCACAGGGTTTAGTGAGAAGGAGGAACTGAAGGAAATCAATATTTGCAATGAAATGGTGTTGAGGAAATTGATGGAATTGAAGCCTAATAAATTCCCAGGGCCTGATAATCAACAGCCCAGAGTACATAGGGTAATGGCCCTTAAATTGTGGATGCATTGGTGGTTATCTTCAAAAACTCTCTGGATGCTGGACAGTTCCTACAGATTAGAACCCCATTATTTAAAAAAGGAGGATGAGAAAAAACAAGGAATTATAGGCCAATCATCCTGATGTTGGTAGTGGAGAAAATTCAGGAACTCACTATCAAAGATGTATTGCAGAGCACATGGTAAGCAGTGGTGGAATTGGACAGAGTCAACATAGATATATGGTTTGTGGTTGTAGTGCAGACTTGCAGCGGACTGAAAAGCTTGAGCATGTAGATATTAAGAAAGAGGATGTGTTGGAGCTTTTGAAAAGCATCAAGTTAGATAATTTGCCAGGACCGGATGGGATGTACCCCAGGCTACTGTGGGAAGTGAGGGAGGAGATTGCTGAGTGTCTAGCGATGATCTTTGCAAGAAGTATCACAACACCAGGTTAAAGTCCAACAGGTTTATTTAAACCTGTGTTGTCAGACTTCTTACTATGTTTATCCCAGTCCAACACCTGCACCTCTACATGATGATCTTTGCATTATCAATGGAGACAGGAGAGGTTCCAGAGGATTGGAGGATTGCGGATGTTGTTCCTTTATTCAAGAAAGGGAGTAGAGATAGCCCTGTAAATTATAGACCAGTGAGTCTAACCTCAGTGGCAGATGGAGTTCAACCCAGATAAGTGTGAAGTGGTTCATTTTGGCAAGTCAAATAGGATGGCAGAATATAGTACTAATGGCAGGACTCTTGGCAGTGTGGAAGATCAGAAGGATCTTGGCGTCTGAGTTCATAGGTTGATCAACTGTGCTGGTTGAAGCTATGGTTAAGAAGGCATATGGTGTACTGGCCTTCATCAATCAAGGAATTGAGTTTAGGAGTCGAGAGATAATGTTGCAGCTTTATAGGACCCTGGTCAGACCACACTTGAGTACTGTGCTCAGTTTTGATCGCCTCATTACAGAAAGGATGTGGAAGCCATTAAAAGGGTGCAGAGGAGATTTACAAGGATGTTGCCTGGATTGGGAAGCATGCCTCATGAGGATAGGTTGAGGGAGCTCGGCCTTTTCTACTTGGAGAGATAAAGGATGAGGTGTGACTGGATAGAGGTGTATAAGATGTTGAGAAGTATTGATCAAGTGGATAGTCGGAGGCTTTTTCCCAGAGCTGAAATGGTTGTCACAAGAGGACACAGATTTAAGGTGCTGGGGAGTAGGCACAGAGGAGATGTCAGGGGTAAATTTTTCACTCAGAGAGTGGTGGGTGCATGGAATGGGCTGCCGGCAACAGTGGTGGAAGTGGATGCGATAGTGTCCTTTAAAAGACTTCTAGATAAGTACACGGAACTTAATAAGATTGAGGGTTATAGGTAAGCCTAGTAATCTCTAAGGTAGGGACATGTCTGGCACAACTTTGTGGGCTGAAAGGCCTGTATTGTGCCGTAGTTTTTCTATGTTTCTATGAAAGGGAAATCATGCTGGACAAGTCTCCTGAAATTGTTCAAGGATATAGCTAGTAGCCTTGATGAGGGGATGAAAGTGAATGGATTTATTTGGATTTTCTCCCATGGGACTTTGCCAAAAGTCCCATGGGAGAGATTAGTGTCTAAAATTAAAATGGGATTGAGGGCACTTTAGTAAAATGGATAAAAATTTGTTTGGCAGACAAGGAACAATGAAACTGTGCTGTGTCTGCTCTATCAAGCAATTCCCTTCAAGATGCTTCGCAATTTCCTCTTTAATGACGGATTCTAACATTTTACCTACCACAGACATTAAACTAACCGGCCTATAATTCCCTGCCTTTTGCCTGGCACCCTTCTTAAACAACGGCGTAACATTAACCGCTTTCCAATCTTCCGGCACTTTCCCGGAATCCAGCGACGTCTGGAAAATAACCACCAATTCATCCACTATAACCTCCGCCATTTCTTTCAGAACCCTCGGATGCATTCCATCCGGTCCTGGGGACTTGTCCACAATCAGCCCCTCCAGTCTGTCGAGCACCGCCTCTCTAGTAACAGTAATGTCATTAAGACCCTCCAGTCCTACCACCTTTCCATCGCTAACACCCGGCAAATTATTCACGTCCTCCTCCGTGAAGACAGAAACAAAGAAGTTATTCAATACCTGAGCCATATCCCCATCCCCTACCACTAGATCCCCTTTCTCATCCTCTAAAGGACCAACGTTTATCCTAGCCAGCCTCTTCCTTTTTATATATTTATAAAAACTCTTGCTATCCTTTTTTATATTAAGCGCTAGCCCAGCTTCATAGTTTCTCCTACCCTCCTTTATCAACTTCTTTGTCAATCTTTGTTGACATTTAAACCTCTCCCAATCCTCTTCTCGCCCACTCCTCTTCGCTACTCTAAATGCCTCCGCTTTTAATTTAACACTTTCCTTCACCTCCTTCGTTATCCACGGCTTATTAACGTTGAATGTTTTCAAGAATGAGTAAATGGCCTCATCCAATATGATGAATGGACTACTCCTGTTTCTATTTTCTGTAGAATCAGAGGAAAACTCTCTGATTATTGTATTCATATTGGCACAAAGGAAGAAGTTTTTGGTGATTACAGTGAGCAGTGTCTCTGTTCCATGACATCAATGCAGAAGTTCCACAAAAGAGTGTCCCAAGCTCAACAAATATCAACTATTTCATCAGTGTCCTTCCTGGCATCATAAAAATTGATGTGGGGATGTTTACTGGTCTTTACACACTGATCAGTACCATTCGTAACTCCTCATACTGAAGCAGTCCATGTTCAAATGTAGACAAACCTGGACAATATAATGGCTGAAGCTGGCAAGTTTCAATGACCCCACAAAGAGGTGATTTAACCATCACCACTTGACAGTCAATGGCATTACCATCGCTGAATCTCCCACTGTAAATTCATTGTATATCAGATGAAAATTGGAATTTAAGGGATAAATTAAGAAGAGGGGCTATCAAAGCTGTTGTTGTTGAAAATTAGACTTGTAGTTTATTCCAGCTCGCCAGTTATTGGGACGTGGAACCTATAGATTTAATGTTGCACCAAGTTTGCAAATGCATTACTTTTGAAAAAAAACTACTTTATAATCCTTACTGCCAAAGTAAATATGTTTTTATTCATTCATGGGACATGGGCAACACTGGCTGGTCAGCAGTTATTGTCCATTCCCAAAAAAAAACATGATGTCCTGAAACATACCCATAATCACAGATTGCTGCCCATTCAATTCACCTGCCTTCATAGTTTTGTAGTCTATTTCTACCCTCGTCACAATTTACATTCCCACTTCAGCATTGTATTTTCAGCAAACAGTGTTTACTCACTGATATAGGTTGGACATACCTGTGGCCCAGCACAGATCATAGTGAAGCTGCAATAGTTTCAGGCAGCCAACTTAATCCATATTTACCCTTTCACTCAATCAACCATCCATTTATGTTTACATATTGTATCCAACATTTATCATACTGAAATGTTTTTATGTATTCAATCATGGGGGGGCGGGGGGGGGAGCTGCTAATTAGATCAGCATTCATAGCCCAATCCGAATTATCCTTGAATAGATGGTAATGAGTTAGCTGCCTTCTGTAGTAAAAAAATCTTGCAGTGCTGTTTGGATGGGATTTCCAAAATAAACTGAAATACGGTTCCAAATCACAGTGATACTTGCAGGGAAGCTTTTATGTGGCAACTTGTTCAGTTACATTTTTCTCATTGGAAACCCAAGAGTATCAGTTCTCCTGGTCCCTCTTTTTACAAATTTAGGATTTACACACTCAACTAGAAAATTCTGCTTTACTTAAAATATATTGACTATGTTATTTCATGCTGATATTTAATTGTATAATTAACAGTCCCTTACAATTTCATGCCAAGATTTTTGAGATGATGGAAATCATGCTTACTAAACCATAACATTTTGTAATCACCCTCCATCCTTTCTTAAATAGCAATTTTTTCATTTGATATGAATGTTCCAAAAAGCAGGGAATTTTGAAAAATGACAAGTACTTCTCTATGCAATCAATCCTTTTACAATCCTATGCTGTAGCTCTTCAGCTTCTAGGGATTGTCAGTTATTTTCCATTTTGCACTAGCTCCTACCAGCTCTCGTAATACACCACAAGAAAATATCCTCTCCATAGGCAACGCAGTTACATGCAGTTACATACATTTCTCGTGTACTCATTTCCCTTATGGCATGTCGCATTCATTGCTGACAATCAGGTTTATATCATTTGCTCTGCCGACAACACAGCATCGACTATTGAATCACATTGTGCCATTTAATACAGACACAATAATAAGAATTTCCCAATGCTGTCAGTTGTTCATTTGGCAATGTATGGTCAGTAATACTTTTATTCCTTTTTTCGCTCTCTTGTAGTTAACTTGTTGGCGATTGTGATTCTGTCTCGAGGAAATTGTGGTCTATCGAAATGTATTACTTATTACTTGGTGGGAATGTCAGCAGCTGATCTCCTTGTCGTTATCACTGATCCAATATTAAGGTGGAACGTTCAAATTTATTACCCAAATTCATTCCTGAATATTACTCCTGTTTGCAGTCTCATTTACTTTTTGAGGTTTGCAACCACAATGATTTCTGTCTGGCTCACCGTTGTATTCACCTTTGATCGATTTGTCGCAATTTGTTGTGAGAAACTGAAAACAAAATACTGCACAGCAAAATCCGCGGCTATAGTGATAGGAACTGTGAGTATGGTGGGCTGTTTAGTATCTATCCCTTGGTACTTCATCTATGAACCGTATTATATAATTGATAATGTTCCTTGGGATTGTATCGCTAAAAAGAGCTTCTTTAGATCATCCATTTGGGGTGCATTTGACATGTTTCATCGTGTCTTAACGCCTTGCGTCCCATTCATTTTGATTCTGCTGCTGAATGTTCTGACGGTCAGGCGTATTTTAGCAGCTAATAGAGTCCGCAAGGGCCTCCGGGGCCAGAGCAATGGAGAGAATAAAAAGGACCCGGAGATGGAGAACCGAAGGAAATCCATAATTTTACTCTTCAGCATTTCCGGCAGCTTTATTCTGTTATGGATGACCCGGGTTGTGTATCAAATTTATGCACGAGTTACAAATATTCAATATTACTATTCTTACTCTGACCCTCGTTACATCACTGAATCTACATCAATGATGCTTCAGCTTCTTAGTACTTGTACAAACACTTGCATTTACGTCTTGACCCAAGCGAAATTCAGAGAGGAACTGAAGAATGCATTGAAATGTCCATTCGTCCTGATCGATAAATTGAATTAAGCATAGCTATGGCTGAATGTTTTGAGGCACTGGAACGAAATGTCTTCATTCCAAGCAAGCTACAGTCATTGAAATATATATGATACATTATTAATATATGTCATGTCATTACTATTAAACTCTTCTTGAAATTTCCTGACCTTTTATTCAAAACTTGCATTTAAAGGCACATGAATTGCTTCTTAAAAAGTCCAATACAAGTGATCAAACCATTCCATTCAAGAACAATTACAGATGGGCAACTGAAGTCCACACACAAATGAATTTGAAAGAAAATCTCTGTGTGACACTGAAAAAAATTGGTCAACACCAGTGGACAAGTGAATTATCCAACATCATGCCATGCTTCAGACTTTGATTCTCTCATTGCGCTGTAAATTGTTATTTTCTCTATCCCTCTGTTTGCTACCTGATTGTGAGGAGGATGTTTTGAGCTCTCTTTTCATGCAAAAATAATGTATTCATTTGTACTCCTTCTAGCTTGAGTTTCTTTGGAGTTAAGAGAAAGGAAATTAAATTGGCCAAATACTGAGAGTGCTGGAAATTCGCCAATGTTTGGGAAATGATGGGAAATCAAAACATCTTTCTGTTTATGAATGGGTCATGAGTTAAATTTGTTCAGTTGAAAATAGCCACTTCTCCCGTATTTGTATGAATGTTGTGAAATGTCTAATCCCAGAAGGTATCCAAAGGAACAAAAACAGAAAATGCTAGAAAATCTTAGCAGGTCTGACAGCATCTGTGGGGAGAGAATAGAGCCAATGTTTCAAGTTTAGATGGCCCTTTGTCAGAGCTGACGAAGAGTCATCTAGACTTGAAACGTTGCTCCAGTCTTTCCTCGTGATGCTGTCAGATTTGTGAGATTTTCCAGCATTTTCTGTTTTTGTTTTGGATTCTAGCATCCACAGTATTTTGCTTCTATCTATGATGTGGAGATGCCGGCACTGGACTGGGGTATCCACAGTAATAAATCTAACACACTAGGTTAAAGTCCAACAGATTTATTTGGTGCATAAGTCTGCAGGGAGACTTAGATAGGTTGCAGAGCTGGGCCGAGAGGTGGCGGATGGAATTTAATGCGGAGAAGTGTGAGGTAATTCACTTCGGTAGGAGCAACAGATGTGTCGAGTATAGGGCTAAAGGGAGGACTTTGAATAGTGTGGATGAACAGAGGGATCTAGGTGTATGTGTACATAGATCCCTGAAAGTTGTGAGTCAAGTAGATAAGGTTGTTAAGAAGGCAGACGGTGTCTTGGCGTTTATTGGTAGGGGGATTGAATTTAAGAGTCGCAGCGTCATGTTGCAACTGTACACTACTCTGGTGCGGCCGCACTTGGAGTACTGTGTTCTGGTCCCCATATTACAGAAAGGATGTGGAGGCTTTGGAGAGGGTGCAGAGGAGGTTTACTAGGATGTTGCCTGGTATGGTGGGGAGGTCCTATGAGGAGAGACTGAGGGATTTGGGGTTGTTTTCGTTGGAAAGAAGGCGGCTAAGAGGGGATCTTATTGAAACATATAAGATGATTAGAGGTTTAGATAGGGTGGACAGTGATAGCCTTTTTCCTCGGATGGAGAAACCTAGCACGAGGGGGCATGGCTTTAAATTAAGGGGGGGTAGCTACAAGACGGATGTCAGGGGTAGGTTCTTTACCCAGCGGGTGATGAGGGATTGGAATGCCCTGCCTGCTGCAGTTGTAAATGCTCCTCGTTTGGGGGCGTTTAAGAGATCTGTAGATAGGTTTATGGATGAAAAGGGATTGGTATAGGCTAGTGGATCATTGTTTTTGTAATTGGTCGGCGCAACATCATGGGCCGAAGGGCCTGTTCTGCGCTGTAATGTTCTATGTTCTATAAGCTTTCGGAGTGCTGCCTCTTCATCAAGTGAGTCCTGATGACCTGATGAAAGAGGCAGCACTCCAAAAGCTCGTGCTGCCAAATAACCTGTTGGACTTTAACCTGGTGTTGTGAAACTTCTTACTGTGCTTTTATCTAGGCATCCAGAGGAGTTCATTCAGCAAAGAAACTCTAGACTGGGAAACCCAGTACCCAATATAACCTGGAAGCTGATTGAAGGGCCTCGACCTTGGCCTCAATTGAGAGTAGACATGAACGTTTTTATCAGAAACTTTTGATTCGAGTTACAGAGGCAAGGAGCACACGCATGTACAACAGCCAGTTTTGGTAGGCCATGAAATTTGATTTTGCTGATCGCTCATACACTACTTAAAAGAATACATATTATATGTTATTAATATACATCTTTACCAGATAGTTGGACAGGGCTTAGCTGAAAAGCAACCGCCACTTTGCAGACTGCAGTCTTTTATTTAGAATGGTGTTCACTAAATGGGATCTCAATCAAATATCAGAGTCGGGCCAGGGAAGCAATTTGACTCTGGCCACTCTTAAATATTTGGGAATTGAATTAAATGGCACTTGAGTTGCAATCTACTGTCATCGATATTCATGTTGGAGACTATGACAACACTGAACATATCAGATGTTGAACAAATTGATCATGAACACAAATAATGAAATATTTATTTCAAAAAATGTATGAAATATATTGCACCAGGTAAAAATGTTTAGAACATCTGTTTTCAAACACAAGAACTCAATGCAAATGTTCACTATTCCTTCCACTCAGCAATATGTTCAGAGACACATGTAAATTCAGAAATACGTATATTGTTTACAAAATGTATTGAATACTCTAATGTTTAGATAAGTTTGATGTCAATGTGAACGAATGTGCAAATTGTGGCAGGTACTCCAAAAACCAAAGCAAGTGACGGAAGAGAACAAAGCAGATTCCATGGATTGCTCAACAACCCACCCATATTTGCAATTCAGTGAATCAACTGATTCATCTGAAACTCTATCTTTTCTCATCAGGGTTTTCAATTGCCATGTCTGAAAAACTCACATGGTCATCCATTCCTCTGCTGTCCTGAGGACGAGAGAGAAATGGTAATCTGATCCTCAGATTTTTAAGCCAAGCAAATCATTTGCACTTCATCACATCAGTGTAGCAAATGAATGGATCAGATCTAAGCTCTGCAGTCCTTCCACATCTGGTCGAGAATGGTGGTGGACAACTCACTGGAGCAGGAGGCTCCACAAATATCCCCGTTGTCAATGATGGAGGAGTCCATCACATCAGTGCAAAAGACAAGGCTGAAGTATTCACAGCAATCTTCAGCCAGAAGTGCCGAGTGGATGATCCATCTTGGCCTTCTCCAGTGGTCCCAGCATCCCAGATGCCAGTCTCCAGCCAATTCGATTCACTCCACGTGAAATCAAGAAATGATTGGAAGCAGTGGATACTGCAACGGCAATGAGCCCTGATAACTTTCTGGTGATAGTACTGAAGACTTGAACTCCAGAACTTGTCTCTCCCCTAGCCAAGCTCTTCCGGTAGAGTTACGACACTGACATCTACCCACCCACAAAAAGCAGGACAAATCCAACCTGGCCAATTACCACTCAGTCAGTCTACTCTGAATCATCAGTAAAGTGACGGAAGGGATCATCAAAAGTGCTTTCAAACAGCATCTAATCATAGAACCCTACAGTGCAGAAACAGGCCCTTCGGCCCATCGAGTCTGCACCGAACACAATCCCACCCAGACCCTATCCCCATATCCCTACACATTTACCTGCTAATCCCTCTAACCTACACATCCCAGGACACTAAGGGGCAATTTTAGCATAGCCAATGAACCTAACCCGCACATCTTTGGACTGTGGGAGGAAACCGGAGCACCCGGAGAAAACCCACGCAGACACGAGGAGAATGTGCAAACTCCACACAGACAGTGACCCGAGCCGGGAATCGAACCCAGGACCCTGGAGCTGTGAAGCAGCAGTGCTAACCACTGTGCTACCGTGCCACCCCATCTGCTCAACAATAACCTGCTCAGTGACGCCCAATTTGGGTTTCACCAGGATCACTCAGCTCCTGATCTCATTACAGCCTTGGTTCAAATATGGATGGAAGAGCTGAATTCTAGGGATGAGGTGGAAGTGACAGCTCTTGATATCAAGGCCGCATTAGACCAAGTTAAAGCATCAAGGAGCCCTAGCAAAATTAAAATCAATGGCTATCGGGGGCAAACTCTCCGCTGGTTGGAGTCATACCTGGTACATAGGAAGATGGTTGTGGTTGTGAAGGGTCAGTCATCTCAGCTCCAGGACATCTCTGCAGGAGTCCTTCAGGGTAGTGTCCTCGGCCCAACAATCTTCAGTTGCTTCATCATAAGGTCAGACGTGGGGATGTTCGCACAATGTTTAACACCATTCGCAATTCCTCAGGTACTGAAGCAGTCCATGTTCAAATGCAACAAGATCTGGACAATATCCAGGCTTGGGCTGACATGTGTCAAGCAACATTTGTGCCACACAAATGGCAGACAATGACCATCACCAATAAGAGATAGGCTAACCACTGCCCCTTAACATTCACTGGTGTAACCGTCACTGAATTGTCAACATCCTTGAGGTTACCTTTGACCAGAAACTCAACTGGCCTCACTACATAAACACAGTGACTACAAGAGCAGGTCAGAGATAGGAATACTGTGGCAAGTAACTCACCTCCTGACTCCTCAGAGTCTATCCACCAACTACAAGGCACAAGTCAGGAGTGTGATGGAATCCCCCACCTGCCTGGATGGGTGCAGCTCCAACAACACTCAAGAAGCTTGACACCATCCAGGAAAAAGCAGCCTGCTTGTTTGACACCACATCTACAAACATTCAATCCTTCCACCACCGATGCTCAGTAGCAGCAGTGTGTACCATCTACAAGATTCTCTGTAGAAATTCACCAAAGATTCTCAGACAGCACCTTCCAAACCCCCAACTACTTCCATTTAGAAGGACAAGGGTAGCAGATAAATGAGAACATCACTACTTGTAAGTTCCCCTCCAAGCCACGCACCATCTTGATTTGGAAATATATTGCCATTCCTTCGCAGTTGCTGGGACAAAATCCTGGAATTCCTCGCTAACACATTGTGGGTCAACCCACAGAACATGGATTGCAGCGATGCAAGAAGATAGATCACCACCACCTTCTCAAAGGCAATTAAGGATAGGCGATAAATGCTGGCCAGCAACGCCCATGTCCCATGAATGAATCAAAAAAATTGTATTATTAAGGTCAAATGTAAGGAAATAAACATTAAACTCACTACATGGAATTGCATGAACATTTGTCTTTATTATTTATTTTCAAAGGACATCCACAATGCTGATTCAGATGAAACCAGGTAGTTTTTGCTCGGATTAGTTACCATGACAATCTTCAAAAATACATTGCTTCCATCATAAAAAGGAAATTTTCCAAGTATACGAACAGATATGCGCTTTGGAAGGAGTTTTAAGAAATATTAAAAGAATTGCACCAAAACAATTGATTGTTCCTGACCTCAGACTATATCGAAGGATGCAACTAGGTATAAATACAAATTCAATGCTTTTGCTACTGAGCCCCACACATAAAAATAACCCGATGCTATGACTTGATACACAATAGATGAGGTTTAGATGCAAAATAGGTTAATAGTTTTTATATTAACTAAATTAAGATTCTGTCAGCCAACAAGCAGAATGATGTCATGGCGGAATTAAATCATGCTGAAGGTGATACGGTTCAAACCTTGTTTTGGGGTCAATGGACAATCGCAGCAACCACTGGCAGTATGATAGTAACAATGTTATTTCTTTAGGTAATTTGTGTTGGTCTGATTTGACATGGGTGTATTTCATCTCCTTCGTCTGGTTAAATTTTGAATTTCATCTCGTGGGACACTTTACAGTTCTGGGTCGGTGAGGGCAAGATAACAAATGAAACAGTGGAGAATTATTTTATTCACTGATGCATGGATTTATTCCACAGACTGTAACAAGCCAAGATCTCGGTTGAATTGAGATGGCCAAATGGGCCCTATTCTTCTGTCCCGACGCACATGTTTGTTGGCATGGCAGAATCACGTGTCAGCCATTTTGTGGGATTCATGCATGCGTTCCCGACATATGTGTCTTCCCACAAGCAAGAACAGGCGCAGTCAGGACAGCACTAGAAACTGGCAGGAAGAGAAGTTACTAATTTAAATCTATTTTTAACGTATTTTAAATGTGACTATCGGTCCCAGGACTGAATTCTCCAGGCCCGATAGCATCTCCCACCCCACCAGGAGTATTTCACTCTGCCGCAGTTTACAGTAGCCCCCCATTTGCAGGGAACTAACAGGAGACCCTGCCGGGGGGCAATCGGGCTCTCCCCAGGGGGTCAGGCGGCAGGGGGGTGGTGCCCTCTGTGCATCTGCACACTGGCAGTGTCAGCCTGTGTCCCCTGGCACTGCCCAAGGGGTAAAGTGCCCATGCTCAGAGGACACCTGGGCCTATCGAGAATCAGGCAGTGCCGAGGGGGCTGACCCAATGGGGGTAAGGGATGAGATCAATGGCTGGGCCTAGGGATGGGGCCTGGAGGTGGGGCAGGCCAAGAGAGTGGAGCTTGGGGGTGATTAGTGTGGGTGAGCGGTCCCACAGCCACACTGCATTGGGATCGGTCGGGACTGGAGGGAGGCCAGTGATCAAGGCGGGCTGGGCGTGTGGTCTGCGGGGGGTGGGAGGGGGAGTCTGCCTCTCTCAAACCTATGCCAATTTCCATGTGACTTGGGTAGTAATCCAGAGATTATAACCCTTAAGGACCTGTTCTTTAATTTAGTTCCTAGTGCCTGATGGTCCCCAAACAAGTCCTCTTTCCTTTCCATAGTCTTATTTGTCTTGTTTGTCCCACTGTGGACCACAACAACTAGATTCTCCTCCTCCTCCCACTTCAATATCCTTTCAAACTGATCAGAGGTGTCCCTCACCCTGGCACCAGGCGGGCAACATGCCATGTGGGACTCACAATCTGTCCTACAAAGGGGCTATCAATCCCTCTAGTCATAGAATCCCCTACAACTAACATTTGTCTTTTTGCTCCCCACTCTCGAATGGTCTCCTGTACCATGGTGCAGTGGTCAGCTAGCTCATCCTCCCTACAGCCCTTTTCTCCATCCACACAGAGAGCAATTACTCATATAGGTTGGATAAGGTCAAGGCTCCTCAGTTCCTGAATTCAGGATCCCCCTACCTACCTCACTTGCAGTCACACCATGCTGCCCCTGACCACTGATCGAGTTAAAGGTTCCTAATGTACTGGATGTGACCACTCCTGAAACAAAGTGTCCAGGTAGCTCCCCCCACCCCGCCCCCGGATGTGCTGCAGCATCTGAAGTTTGGACTCCAGCTCATCAATTCTGAGCCCAAGTTCTTCGAGCAATCAAGATTTGCTGTGGATGTGGTAACTGCAGCTCGTAATGGGATCTGCAGCTCTCACATTATGCAACTACAGCACATCAACGGCCCAGCCATCTCTACTTAATTCATTAATTTAAATAGTTTTGTGATTTTTTTTAGTTTTGCAGGATTCTTTTTCAAATTTAGCACAGATTTCCCAACAGGTCACAACATCCTTTTTCAGTTTTTTTCTGGGACTTAGATTTATACCCACTGTGTTGCTGCTGCTGCTGCTCCGCCTGCTCCCTGGGAGCTAGGCCGCAGATCCCTGAGCTTGGTTAGATTCATACCCACAGTGTTGCTGCTGCTGCTGCTCCGCCTGCTCCCTGGGAGCTAGGCCGCAGATCCCTGAGCTTGGTTAGATTTATACCCACTGTGTTGCTGCTGCTGCTGCTCCGCCTGCTCCCTGGAAGCTAGGCCGCAGATCCCTGAGCTTGGTTAGATTTATACCCACTGTGCTGCTGCTGCTGCTGCTCTGCCTGCTCCCTGGAAGCTAGGCCGCAGATCGCTGAGCTTGGTTAGATTTATACCCACTGTGCTGCTGCTGCTCCGCCTGCTACCTGGAAGCTAGGCCGCAGATCCCTGAGCTTGGTTAGATTTATACCCACTGTGCTGCTGCTGCTGCTGCTCCGCCTGCTCCCTGGAAGCTAGGCCGCAGATCCCTGAGCTTGGTTAGATTTATACCCACTGTGTTGCTGCTGCTGCTGCTCCGCCTGCTCCCTGGAAGCTAGGCCGCAGATCCCTGAGCTTGGTTAGATTTATACCCACTGTGCTGCTGCTGCTGCTGCTCTGCCTGCTCCCTGGAAGCTAGGCCGCAGATCGCTGAGCTTGGTTAGATTTATACCCACTGTGCTGCTGCTGCTCCGCCTGCTCCCTGGAAGCTAGGCCGCAGATCCCTGAGCTTGGTTAGATTTATACCCACTGTGCTGCTGCTGCTCCGCCTGCTCCCTGGAAGCTAGGCCGCAGATCCCTGAGCTTGGTTAGATTTATACCCACTGTGCTGCTGCTGCTGCTGCTCCGCCTGCTCCCTGGAAGCTAGGCCGCAGATCCCTGAGCTTGGTTAGATTTATACCCACTGTGCTGCTGCTCCGCCTGCTCCCTGGAAGCTAGGCCGCAGATCCCTGAGCTTGGTTAGATTAAAACCCACTGTGCTGCTGCTGCTGCTGCTCCGCCTGCTCCCTGGAAGCTAGGCCGCAGATCCCTGAGCTTGGTTAGATTTATACCCACTGTGTTGCTGCTGCTGCTGCTCCGCCTGCTCCCTGGAAGCTAGGCCGCAGATCCCTGAGCTTGGTTAGATTTATACCCACTGTGTTGCTGCTGCTGCTGCTCCGCCTGCTCCCTGGAAGCTAGGCCGCAGATCCCTGAGCTTGGTTAGATTTATACCCACTGTGTTGCTGCTGCTGCTGCTCCGCCTGCTCCCTGGAAGCTAGGCCGCAGATCCCTGAGCTTGGTTAGATTCATACCCACAGTGTTGCTGCTGCTGCTGCTCCGCCTGCTCCCTGGAAGCTAGGCCGCAGATCCCTGAGCTTGGTTAGATTTATACCCACAGTGTTGCTGCTGCTGTTGCTCCGCCTGCTCCCTGGAAGCTAGGCCGCAGATCCCTGAGCTTGGTTAGATTCATACCCACAGTGTTGCTGCTGCTGCTGCTCCGCCTGCTCCCTGGAAGCTAGGCCGCAGATCCCTGAGCTTGGTTAGATTTATACCCACTCTGCTGCTGCTCCGCCTGCTCCCTGGAAGCTAGGCCGCAGATCCCTGAGCTTGGTTAGATTCATACCCACAGTGTTGCTGCTGTTGCTGCTCCGCCTGCTTCCTGGAAGCTAGGCCGCAGATCCCTGAGCTTGGTTAGATTCATACCCACAGTGTTGCTGCTGCTGCTGCTCCGCCTGCTCCCTGGAAGCTAGGCCGCAGATCCCTGAGCTTGGTTAGATTTATACCCACTGTGCTGCTGCTCCGCCTGCTCCCTGGAAGCTAGGCCGCAGATCTCTGAGCTTGGTTAGATTCATACCCACAGTGTTGCTGCTGTTGCTGCTCCGCCTGCTCCCTGGAAGCTAGGCCGCAGATCCCTGAGCTTGGTTAGATTTATACCCACAGCACTGCTGCCGCTCCTCCTGCTCCTTGGAGGCTAGGCCATGGATCCCTGAGGTAAGTTAGATTTACACCCACAGGGCTACTGCTGCTGCTCGCTGGAAGCTCGGCCATGGACCCCTGAGGTAAATTAGATGTATTGGGATTATAAGTGGGATTAGGTGGGCATTTCATGTGTCAGTGCAGACTTGAAGGGCTGAAGGGTCTCTTCTGCACTGTGGTAATCTGTGACTCTGTTCTTCATACCAAAATGCAATACATCACACTTCTCAGCATTGAACTTTACCTGCTGCCAGTGTGCCCATTTCACCAACCTGTCTACATCATTTTGAATTTCTGCACTTTCCTCTTCACACTATAAAATACTTCCACATTTTGTGCAATCTGCATCTTTGAAATTGTGCCCTGCATACCAATATGAATTTCATAATATATATCAGGCCATATCCTATATTCTCATCCAAATCATTAATATAGAAAACAAATAACAGTGGACTCAGCACTGATCCCTGTGGCACACGTGGAGTTTGCACATTCTGCACACCAGAGATATAGGGAGTGGAATAACTTGATCTTGGAATTGGACATAACTCAGCACAACATTGAGGGCCGAAGGGCCTGTACAGTGCTGTACTGTTCTATGTTCTATGTTCTATTAACTGAGTAAGTCCTGTCCTGGTTCAATCTACCAAAATGCATTACCTCGCATTAGTCTAAATTAAAGTCCATCTGCCATTTGTCAGCCCATTGGCCCAATTGATCAAGATCCCACAATTGGCAGTAATCTTCCTCACTGTCCACCGTGCCACCAATCTTAATCTCATCTGCAAATTTACTAACCATGCCCCCTATGTTCTCATCCAAATCATTAATATAATTGACAAATAACATTGGGCTCAGCACTCACACCACTTGTCACAGGCCTCCAACTCTCTACAACCACCCACTGGCTTCTGTAAAGAAGCCAATTTCATATTCATTGAGATAATCGCAACCTAGATCCCGTGAGATTTAACTTTATGCAACAGCCTACCATGCGGTACCTTGTCAAAGGCCTTGCTAAAGTCCATGTAGACAACATTAACTGCACTGCCCTCATCTATCTTCTTGGTTACCCTTCAAAAAGCTCAATTAAATTTGTAAGACATGATTTTCCAATCACAAAGCCATGCTGACTGTTGTTAATCAGCCCTTGCACCTCTAAATACCTGTAGATCCTGTCTCTCAAAATACCTTCCAACAATTTACTATCACAGACATAAGGTAAAATGGCCTGTAGCTCCCAGGCTTTTCCCTGCAGCCCTTCTTAAACAAAGGCACAGTATTTGCCACTCTTCAATCTTCAGGTACCTCACATGACTATCAATGATTTAAATATCTCGGCTAGGGGACCCGCAATTTCCTCCCTGGCTTCCCACAACGTCCTGGGATATACCTCATCAGGTCCTGCAGATTTACCTCCCTTGATGCGCTTTAAGACTTCCAGCACCTCCTTCTCTGTAATGTGTACACTCCTCAAGAAATCAATATTTAATTCCCCAAGTTCTCTAACATCCATGCTTTTCTCAACAGTAAATAATGATGAGAAATATTCATTTAGGATTTCACCTTGTGGATCCACAGATAAATTACTTTGTTGATCCTTAACAGGCCCTACTCTCTCCCTTGTTACTCTTTTGCCCTTTATGTATTTGTAGAAGTTCTTTGGATTCTCCTTTACCTTATCTGCCAAAACATTTCATGTCCCCTTTTTGCCCTCCTGATTTCTCTCTTAACTCTACTCCTACACTCCTTATACTCTTCAACAGATTCACTTGATTCCAGCTGCCTATGCATGTTATGTGCCTCTTTCTTCTTCTTGACCAGGGCCTCAATATCCCAAGTCATCCAGAGTTCCCGACTTCTGCCAGCCTTGCCCTTCACTCTAAGAGGAATATATTTACCGTGAACCCTGGTCAACACACTTTTCAAAGTATGCCACTTGCCAGATATCCTTTCCCACAGACTCCTCTAATTAACTTTTGAAAGTTCCTGCCTGATACCATCAAAATTGACCTTGCCCCAATTTAGAATATTAACTTTTGGGACAGACCCAACATTCTCCATAGTTATCTTAAAACTAATAGTCACTGGTCACTGGTCCCAAAGTGATCCCTCACTAATACTTCTGTCACCTGCCCTTCCTTCTTTCCCAAGAGGAAGTCAAGTTTTGCCCCCTCTCTAG
The DNA here is from genome assembly GCA_037974335.1 of Prionace glauca. Taxonomy (NCBI): domain Eukaryota; kingdom Metazoa; phylum Chordata; class Chondrichthyes; order Carcharhiniformes; family Carcharhinidae; genus Prionace; species Prionace glauca. Next base: position 99,403,895 of record CM075729.1, on the reverse strand, counting down.
TCAGGCCATCCATATACTGAATGAGAAATTCCCCTTGAATACACTCAACAAGTTTCTCTCCATCCAACCCTATGGCTGCCTATGGCTGTCCCAATCAACATTGGGAAAATTAAAATCTCTAACTATTACCACCCTATTTTTCTTGGAGCTATCTGCAATCTCCTTACATATTTCCTCATCATTTTCCCACTGACTGTTTGGGGCCTATAGTACAACCCTATCAAAGTGATTTCCCCTTCTTATTTCTCAGTTCTACCCATATAGACTCAGTGGCTGAACCCTCGGATATATCCCCCCTCAGTACGGCTGCAATGCTTTCCCTAATCAAAAGTGCAACTCCCCCTCCTCTCGTACCTCCTGTTCTATCTTTCCTATAGCTTCTGCACCCTGGAACATTGAACTGCCAGTCTTGTCCTTCCCTTAACCATGTTTCACTCATTGCTATAATATCCCAGTGTCACGTGTCTATCCATGCCCTGAGTTCATCTGCCTTGCCCGTCAGGCCTCTTTCATTAAAATAAATGCAGTTTAATCTGGACTTCCCTTGCTCTGCGTCTTGCTTATGTCTGATCTAGGATTACTGACACTGCCTTTACTAATTAATGTGCTCTCTTTAACTTCCATGCTGCCCTCAAACTTCTCTTCTGTCTCCCTACTGCTTTGATCCCACCCCCCAGCCAAACTAGTTTAAACCCTCCCGAGTGGCTCTAGTCCGTCAGGATGTTAGTCCCCCCCCCCAGTTTAAATGTAACCCATCCCTCTTGAACAGATCAGCCCTTCCCCAGAAAAGATCCCAATGTTCCAAAAATCTCAATCCCTGGCCCCTGCACCAGCTCTCAAGCCATGCATTCATCTGCTTAATCTTCCTATTCCTACTCTCACTAGCACATGGAAATTACTACCTTCGAGGTCCTGTACGTTAGCCTTCTGCCTAACTCTCTATATTCACACTTCAGGACCTCATCCCTTTTCTCACCTCTGTCATTGGTAGCAACATATACATTGACCTCTGGCTGCTCACCCTTCCCCTGAAGAATGTCCTGCAATCGCTCAGAGATGTCCTTGACCCTAGTACCAGGGAGGGAACACACCATCCTATAGTCTATTATATTCATGTGTCTATAGGATACTTTGACATTCCCCTTTATATTGCCTGTGAATCTTGTCTCATAATCCATCTTCATTTCTTCAATGTGCTTTTTCACTTTCCCTCTGAAACCTTTGTCTGACTCTTGGTTCTCAACTATATTTTCTACCTGATGCCTGTCAGAAGCACATTTTCTTTATTATCTTAATTTCTGTCTAATTTTCAACTAAGGAGCTCCGGATATCATTGTTTGGTCTTTCCATGGGTCTGGACCATTTAGGTTTTAAAAGTAACCCATTGTTCAATTACTGTCTTCCCTGTCAACCTTTCACTTCAGTCAAATCAATCCAGCTCCTTCTTGCCTCATCAAAGTTAACTCTCCCCCATTTAAATACTTTTACATTGGATTGCTATTTTCCTTCTCTGCCTTCATCCTAAATATTGAAATACAATAACCACTGTCTCCTAAATCTTCCCCCAGCGACAATTGATCTACTTGGCCAACTATACTTCCAAGACCTAGGTTGAAAATGTATATCTTGATTTTTTTCCTATAAGGCACATACCACTGTAAAACAAAATACTGACTGCAATGCTGGAATTTTTGTCCCGGACTACAATTGCCGAACAGGGAATAGCAAAGGATGTTATGTTGATGGTTTATTATCATTTAGGGAAGAAAGACCTTATATGATCTGACCTACATCAAACTTCAGAACCAATGAAGTTGAATCTGAACTGCCACTCCCAAACCATCTTTCTCAATTACTTGCACAAGTGCATAATTCAAGAACAATTAGGAATAGAGAACAAATATCAGTGTTGTAAGCTATGCCCACATTCTGTTAAAGAATAAGAACAAACTTTATTTGAACACAAAAATCAATTAAGATGATGATGAAATATTTAAGCCCAAAGATGTGCAGGTTGGATTGATTGGCCATACTAAATTGACCCTTATTGTCAGGGGGATGAGCTAGGGTAAATGCATGTGGTTATGGGAAAAAGGCCTAGTGGGATTGTGGTTAGTGCAGACTCGATGGGCCAACTGGCCTCTTTCAGTACTATAAGATTCAATGATTCTATGAATCTAAGTTATTTATGGTGTTTAAACATAGAAAGCAGCGCATTGGTATAAGCGTATCACATCTGAGCAAACACTGAGTCTGGAATATTAGCACATTGATATGGATTGAATGCATTCAGTGAATCAAATTTGGTTTGCAGCCATCTATGGATTTGCACTGAAAGAGGCAAAAAATTCTGCATCATCAAATACACTCGGAAGGATTTTGCTAAACATGCTCGAAGATCAGCTAATGGATAATACAAACACAGAAGTTAATGGATCATAATGATGACTGTGAAGCTTCCCCAGCAACTTTAATGGGATGAGGAATGCCAGAGTTTGGTAAATACTGAAAAATATCCATTATCTTGGGGGAAATACAATGAAGATATATAGGAAAAACTGGATTCCTAAGCTGTGTGCCAAAATGGTGGGCATAATAGATTCAATTATAAGTCAAACACAAATAATGCTTTTAAAGAGAATAGCAGAAGTCAGCATGGCATATTGAACGATATTTCCATTCTCTTTTAGCAACAATACATCTGTGGTTAACACCATTGATATGATAGATCTGCAAAGCATAAAGCCAGTGGATAAAAATTACCTACAAGGAACATTCAATGAAATGAATGCTCTATGAAGGAAATAAAAATGCAAGAAGACAAATCATAACAATTCATTTATAAAATGGGGTTAAAAAGGCCCAATGTAACCCACAGGTCTGTTACTAATGCTGCATAAAAACTGTATAGTACATGGACAATGTTTAGTTGAACAAGGATACCTACAACACATTGCTGACTGTAGATTCTTCCAGCATGACAAGTGGCCACTTACAATTGTCCACCCACAAGTCACATTTGAATCAGCATCAGGTCAGAGCACTGATATAGGTGTAGCTATTAAAACTGGAATATCACGTGGAATTATCATTCTGCATGGTGCTGTAATATCACATCTGGCACCGAATTGCCTATTTCATGTAGAATGATCTATCTACATTGTGAACTAGGGAGACTATACTATTGTGTCTGCAGAACCCAGCTCAATTGAATTACCTGTGCATCTGCTAATGCCATAGCATGTACCTAGACAAAATTTACTAACCCTATTGTTATTCCAGCACGCCTATCTAACCAATGGATTTAAATGGAGCTTCAGTCCCATCTGAAGTTCACTCTGCAGTGACACGCGCACGTGAAGCACCATGTAGGCAAAGAGGTGAATTTTGTGTCACTACTTCAAACACACTAATATGGTAGGAAGAGTTGCCCTGCTGCATAGAACTATAGCACCATGTGCAGTAAGAGTCTGCACAGACTCTCAGAGTCTTGGCCCTCCCCTCCACCATATGCACCAACTTACTGGTATAAGTTGCTTAGCCAAGAAGAGCCACAACCACGCTCTTTTTGGCTAAGCAACTTAACCTGCATATCTTCGGACATTAAGGGGAAATTTAGTATGGCCACTCCACATAGTCTGCACATCCTGCGACTGTGGGAGGAAACTCATGAAGATACAGGGAGAACACACAAACGCCATGCAGCCAGTCACCCAAGACCAAAGGCATCTGGAAAACAATTTATTTTCTAAAAGTACAGCCCTTAAGGATTTGACACTATGATTCATTAAATGTATAATCACATTAGTAATTAGCTATTAGTGTCAATGAATTACAGAATGTTTGTCAAGATGTACCTCAATTCTTGGACATGACATTTCATCCGTAGACAAAAACCTTGATAAATTAGTGATTTGCCGCTGATTAAATTCTGACCTAGAAGAATCTACAAACTGGAAGCGAATGTCTAATGCTAGATGACTTGTATATAATATAAAATGCAATTGCTCTTTCGCCAGATGGTGGAGGGCAAATGAGAAACTTAGTGACCTTGTTGCAACTTCGGAACTATGCAAATACATTTCTTTCTGTCTCACGACAGAATTAAACAGACCTTTTTAAAGTGGGGTCATTTTAAAAATTTCCAAAGCAGGCTTGATATATCTGGAAAAAAGATGTGTGTCAATCAGTCAGGTCTGAAATTTAACTACATATGCGTAAGTAATCAGCAGCCAATAAACAGAATATTCAGGTTTTCTATCAGCTCAAATATTTATTTTCCGTCTTTAACCAAGTTCTGCCGAAGCACATTACGAAGTAAGAAGCCTCACAAAAAAAATACATTGAAATCCTTCAATTGTGCAACAGGCATTGGTTATATGCCTGGAAAGAGATGATCCGATAAATCCCTGAAACCTATAATCAATATAAGTCCTTCTTGTTGTGGGTGACTTATACACTCCCTGCAATTCCATATATTTGTGTGATCCATTGCATGACTAATGATGTGTTGTACGTATCAAGTTGCAATAGTCGAGAAGTTCAGACGTTAGTTGAAGCACCTGGGTCGATGTCATTGTAATCATGAATCAAGGATCAAAATTTTAAAATGTGTTATTACAGTTGCAAGTCTTATTGACCAACAGGAAGAGTAGATGAGATCACAGTATAGACTGCAAATCAGGAGAGGTTGTGGTGGTGGTGGTGGTGGGGGAACGGGGTGTTGGTTTGTGGAGAGAGCTTTTGTTCACATCCCCATTCTAAACAGGTAAGGACATGAAAATGCTTCCATTTCCTGTGTATTGTGAACTGTTTTTGGAGCTTTTCAGTGAGATTACGGTGAGGAACTGATTGATTGGGGTTACAGATAATTCTTCTGTGCCTCTCAAAATTTAATACATTTTGCTATTAGAGTAAAGGGATATATCACTGTATTTTTGAATTGCCCTCTGAATTTAGTCTGGGTGACTGCATAGATGCAGGTGTTGGTGCAACAACTCAAAAGCTGGAGCATGAACCCCATTTCGCGTACAAAACTAGGTGGATACACAGACCTATAACCCAAAATTCGCATTCGGAAACACATTAAATTAAACATAAAGAGCGCCCATAACAGTATGAAATTACCCGAGATAAAAAACAGTAAAATTATGGATTTCCTTCTGCTCTCCATCTCTGGGTCTTTGGGATTCTCTCCATTGTTATGAACCCGGAATCTCCTGCGGGCTCTGCTAGCCGATAAAATATGCTTGACAGTTAAAACATTGAGAAGCATGATCAGAACAAATGGAATCCCTGGTGTGAGAATATAATGAATGAGTTCAATTGCTCCCCATGCCTGTGATACACTAACAATGAGTTTTACAGCACAAAACCAGGGGTGATTGTCAAGGTGGTACAATCCTGTCAGCATAAAATACCAGGTGACATCCTTTAAAAAGTTTAGTGCAGTTATTGTTCCTAGAATAATGACTGCAGTTTTCTCAGTGCAATATTTAGTTTTCAGCTTCTGGCAACAAATAGCCACAAATCTATCAAATGTGAAAGCGACGGTGAACCAGACAGAACAATCTGTCACTGCATAAAGAAGGACAGCATGGATATTACAAATGGAGATTGATTTCACAAATGTAAATTCTTCCCGAAAAGCAATCGGAATCTGTCTCAATACCAAATCAATTATGATGACGAGGAGATCCGACATTGCCATGACCATAAGATAACGGGACACACATTTGGAGAGACCACACTTTCCCCATGACAGTGTTAAAAGTGTTAGGATGTTAACTAGAATGAGAGAACACAAAAATGGAAATTATACACATGGCTGCGAGAGAAAAGGATCACTTCCATCACATTTCAATTTAATTCTGCAATACTTTACCAAAATACAATTCCTTATTTAATAAACTGACTCATTAAAAAATGCTACATTATAAAATAGAACTAATTAATGTGATTAAACATAACAAATGGCAGATGGAGTTTAATTCAGACAAATGCAAGGTAATGCATTTTGGTAGATTGAACCAGGGCAGGACTTACTCAGTTAAAAGTAGGGCACTGGGGAGAGTTACAGAACAAAGAGATCTCGGGATACATGTTCATAGCTCCTTGAAAGTGGAGCCGCATATGGACAGAGTGGTGAAGAAGGCATTTGGCATGCTTGGTTTCATCGGCCAGAACATTGAATACAGGAGTTGGGATGTCTTACTGAAGTGTACAAGACATTGATAAAGCCACACTTGGAATACTGTTTGCAATTCTGGGCACTCTATTATAGAAACGGTATTATTAAACTAGAAAGAGTGCAGAAAAGATTTACTAGGATGCTACTGGGACTTGATGGATTGAGTTATAAGGAGAGGCTGAAGAGACTGGGACCTTTTTCTCTGGAGCGTAGGAGGCTGAGGGGTGATCTTATAGGGGTCTATAGAATAATGAGGGGCATAGACATGGAAGATAGTCAATATGTTTTCCCAAAGGTAGGGGAGTCTAAAACTAGGGGGCAAAGGTTTAAGGTGAGAGGGGAGAGATACAAAAGTGTCCAGAAGGGCAATTTTTTTCACGCGGAGTATAGTGAGTTTCTGGAACAAGCTGCCAGAGGTAGTAGTAGAGGCGGGTACAATTTTATCTTTCAAAAAGCATTTAGATAGTTGCATGGGTATGATGGGTATAGAAGGATATGGGCCAAATGCAGGCAATTGGGATTAGCTTAGGGGTTTTAAAAAAAATAAGGATGGCATAGACAAGTTGGGCCGAAGGGCTTGTTTCCATGCTGTATACTTGTATGACTCTATAACCATGCAAAAAAGTTGATCAATGAGAATTTTAAAATAGCTCTATCATTAATCCAATGGGTTCAAGCATCAGCCAAGTGAACTAGTACAAAAGTGCCAGAATCTCTCAGTAAGACTCTATGTTACATAACTGATCAGTGTCTCATGTAGCACAGTTAGTTTGGGTTGTCCTGCATTCAGGGAATGGAATAGGGCTTGGAATTCTGATGCAGCTGGGAATATCTATTTGTCAGCAAACATAAATGATATATTTTAGGGAAGTACAGAAAATAAGAACTCAATATGCAAGAATCATTTATATGAGGGGATTGCATTGATGCATAATTACATAAAATGTACATCAAACAGTATTGCGGATATCAAATGATATGCAAATTTGTAGCTCATAAACAGAAGGAGACTTCAGTTATGAAGATAATCAGTCTGTAAGCAGCTTTGGGAAGCTTAAGCATTCCGAATTTCTGATAAAACAAAACTTGCAAAACATTGGAGAAAATAACTCTAAATGACATTCAAATTAAATCATTAAGAATGAAATCGGCATCAAACGGTTCTGATATTATTGTGGGTGTAGAATACCTCTAAATGTGTTTATTTTCAACATGCTATGATGTCAAATGCAAGAAACAATTTGTCTGCAAACCTTTTGGGATGTGTTAGCGTCAATTGGAAGTAGTGCATAATTGTGTATTTTCACTTGTTATTTTCAGGTTGTGTAGGAAACCTTTAATAACAAAATATGAAGTATTTTCTCACTTCACTTCAAGTCTTATAAGCTGGGACTGCTTATCTTTAATTATCTCAAATGGCAAATAGGAAACATTCCCAATCTGAGTGAAAGGTTTGTCAATCTATACCTGACAGAAATTTTTTTAAAAATTTTTTTGGCAGCACAAAATTGTGCACTGCTGAAAATGAATGTTTTGTCAAAGTGTTTGGTCTTGCACTCATCAGGACAATAGCAAGATAACCAATGCCTGGGACAACAATAACTTGATACTGTATATAAGAATGTAAGAACATAAGAGCTGGAGTCTAATGTTGCAGTTGTACAGAACGTTGGTTCGGCCGCATTTGGAGTACTGCGTCCAGTTCTGGTCGCCTTACTACCGGAAGGACGTGGAGACTCTGGGGAGAGTGCAGAGGAGGTTTACCAGGATGTTGCCTGGTATGGAAGGACTAGGGTTTGAGGAAAGATTGAAGAAATTGGGGCTCTTTTCCCTTGAAAGACGCCGACTTTAGATCTAATAGAGGTATATAAGATTATGAAGGGTATAGATAGAGTAAACAGAGGTAAGCTATTTCCTGTGGTAGAGACACGTAGGACAAGGGGCCATGGGCTTAAGGTGAGGGGGGAGTGGTACAACACAGATATTAGAGGAAGGTTTTTCACACAGAGGGTAGTGGGGGTATGGAATGCTCTGCCAAGTAAGGTGGTGGAGGCAAACGCGCTAGAGTCATTTAAGAGTAACTTAGACAGGCACATGACTGGGTTGGAGATGGGGGATAGGAGATTGTTTTAAATAAGGATCATTAGCATTGGGGCGTCCCTGGTAATGTAAATGGATATGGTATGATAATAATGTTTTTTCTCTTTTCATTCACAGGTTTTAAGTTGGTCCACCTCGTGTCCAATGAGGGGCATACACGCGATGGGTCGTACTGGGGCTGCTTTTGGTTGTTCGAGATTGGCCTAGTGCTTCACGTTGTTAGTGTGTGCCTAAACTGGACAAGATACTGGGCAAGACAACAGCTCAGTGACTATCACTGATTGCTGTGCAGACACATGGATTTGGGCCGGTGTCTGTGGGAGTTTGTGCATTCTCCCCGTGGTTGCGTGGGTTTTCTCCGGGTGCTCCGGTTTCCTCCCACACCCCAAGATGTGCTGTTAGGCTGATTGGCAGGAATAAATTGTCCCTAAATCAGATTCCCTCAATCTGGATGGCCATAAAACATTAGACACAGGTTGCGGGTGGAGAGGTGGACTGGTGGTGTTGAGGTGGCAGCGCGGGCTCGTTGGGCCGAAGGGCCTGTTTCCCAGGCTGCTTTTTTTGTTCTTTGTAAGATTGTAGACTGCTTTATCTGAAGGTGTGACCATGATGGTTGTCAAGTATTTGTTGAAGCTTTAAACCAAGCAGCTTACCTCTGACTAGCCAAGGTATTACCCAATGTTAGATGAATGTTGGACCAATAACACCCAGTTTCCTGGTTACATTTTTCAAACAATACTTGGCAGTTTATTGTCAGTCACCATTAACTGGTGCATTCAGCATGGTCACGCCTCTAACAATCAGAATTCGCTTTCCGCCAAATACATTTCCATACACTATACTTTTTTACTTCCCCGAAATTGGCATTTTTATGATCATGCTAATGTTTACCAGGTTAAAAGTTTCAACAGGATGCATTTTTTTTTAGAAATACTAAAATAAGAAATATCAATTCAGAACAATAACAGGAAGTTGCTTATAGTTAATTGAGGAAATATATTGGGAGCAGATACATTAGCCTTGTATTCCTATTCAAACTCTCAGAAACAGTAGCTCTATTGTACAACTGGAGCTGTTTGACAAAGGGCGAATGTACAAACATGCAAACATACAAAATAGAGCAGATGTAAGCCTTTTGACTTTGACATCCTGTGTCATTCCATGAGGTTATGGCTAATCTTTTTGTGTTTTGCATTACACATTCCCTTCTCATACTTATAATTTTGATTATCTTACATAAAAGTACTCTGTGTACCACTCACTTAAAACATTTAGTTTTACTCTCACAATCTTCTGAGGCAGAGAATTCCAAGTTATCAAAACTGTCTAAGAAAAAAAGCTTCTTCTCATCTCTGTCCTCTGAGCACGATAGCTAATATTAAAACAATACCCCAGCTCTGAATTCACCTAAAAGAGGAAGTATCCTTTCCACATTCACTGAACCAAGACCATTCAGAATCACGTATACCTAAAGTCATGCTTCATGCTTCAACACTGCAGTGCAAACAAACCAATCCACTCCAAGCTATCCACATAAATAGTCCACTTATTTCATGTATCAGTCAAGTACACCTTCGATCAGCCTTCAACGTATATTTATCTTTTCTTAGACAATGAAATAAAAACTGCACTCAACATCCAAGATGTAGTATCAATAATGTCTGCATAACTGAAGGATATCATCCGTACTTTTCAATTCATTTGCAATTTAGTATTCCTCTTGTAATAAAAGCGAACATCTCATTAGCCCTCTTGGTTATGCCCTGCCTTGTACTAACCTTTTATGAATTATGCACTAGAACATCTCAGAACTTCGTAGACTGTTTTCTGTTTAGGTACTGTTCCATTTTTTTAAAACTTTCTTGACAAAATGAACAACTTGCTCCATCTACCAGATTTCTTTCCACCACTCATTCTACATATGTCCATCTGAAAACTCCTTATGCTTTCATCACGATATAGTTACCTACCTATTTTTGTGTCCTCAGCAAATTAAGTGACTGTGTCTTTACTGCAATCACCTGAGCCACTGGGATGAATTATAAAATGCAGCAGAGACTCATCCAAAATTCCAGGCATCATTGCAATCAGGCAAAGATGCATCATTTAATTATTTATTTGCTGCTAACCACCACTTCTTATATCCATGCTAATCAATTTTCTCCTGGACCAAAGAATCAAAAAAAGCTAACAGTGTAGAAGAGGCCATTTGGCTTATCGAGTCTGCACCAACACACTGACAGAGTGTCTTACCCGGTGTCACCCTGGCTATATCACCTGTAACCCACATGGATAATCCATCTAATGGAGACATCATGGGGAACTAAGGGGCAATATAAGAACATAAGAACATAAGAAATAGGAGCAGGAGTAGGCCATCCAGCCCTTCGAGCCTGCCCCGCCATTCAATAAGATCATGGCTGATCTGTCGTGGCTCAGCTCCACCTTCCCGCTCTCTCCCCATAACCCTTAATCCCCTCTCTTATCAAAAATCCATCAACCCGCTTCTTAAAAATATTTAGCGAGGCAGCCTCCACTACTTCAACGGGCAGAGAATTCCAGAGATTCACCACCCTTTGAGTGAAGAAGTTCCTCCTCAACTCTGTTCTAAACCGCCTCCCCTTTATCTTGAGGCTGTGCCCCCTAGTCCTACTGTCTTTTTTGAGCGGGAAGAGTCTCTCCACTTCTATCTTATCCATCCCATTCATCATCTTATACGTCTCAATGAGATCTCCCCTCATTTTTCTAAACTCTAACAAGAACAAGCCTAGTTTATTCAGCCTCTCTTCATAGCTCAATCCCCTCAACTCCGGTATCAGCCTAGTAAACCTCCTCTGCACTCCCTCCAGGGCCAAAATATCCTTGCGTAAGTGCGGCGCCCAAAACTGCACACAGTACTCCAGCTGCGGCCTCACCAATGCCCTATACAGTTGCAGCAAGACCTCCCTACTTTTATATTCAATCCCCCTCGCTATGAAGGCCAGCATCTCATTCGCCTTCCTGACCACCTGCTGCACCTGCAAGCTGGGTTTTTGCGACTCAAACACAAGGACCCTGAGGTCCCTCTGCACCGTCGCCTGCTGCAGTTTTTCGCCCCGTAAGTAATAGTCCTTCCTACCATTCCTCCTACCAAAGTGGACCACCTCACACTTGCCAACATTAAATTCCATTTGCCATTTCCTGGCCCATTCGCCCAGCCTATTTAGATCCTTCTGCAGACTCTCCACACCCTCCGCACAATTTGCCTTTCCCCCAATCTTGGTGTCATCAGCAAATTTCGACACCCTGCACTCGGTTCCCTCCTCCAGATCATCTATATAAATGGTAAATAGCTGAGGCCCCAGCACCGACCCCTGGGGCACCCCACTAGTCACCAACTGCCAATCCGAATAGCACCCATTGACCCCCACTCTCTGCAACCAATCCTCTATCCACGCTAACACCCTACCCCCAACTCCAAGTCCCCTGACCTTCTGCAATAACCTCTTGTGAGGTACCTTATCAAACGCCTTCTGAAAATCAAGAAAGACCACATCCACCGGCTCTCTTCTATCCACTGCCCTAGACACATCCTCATAGAACTCCAGTAAATTTGTCAGACACGACTTCCCTTTAATGAAACCGTGTTGCGTCCGCCCTATCAAGCAATTCCCCTCAAGATGCCTCGCTATTTCCTCCTTAATGACGGATTCTAACATTTTACCTACCACAGACGTTAAACTAACCGGCCTATAATTCCCCGCCTTTTGCCTGGCACCCTTCTTAAACAACGGCGTAACATTAGCCGTTTTCCAATCTTCCGGCACTTCCCCGGAATCCAGCGACGTCTGGAAAATAACCACCAAGGCATCCACTATCACCTCCGCCATTTCTTTCAGAACCCTCGGATGCATTCCATCCGGTCCTGGGGACTTGTCCACAATCAGCCCCTCCAGTCTGTCGAGCACCACCTCTCTAGTAACAGTAATGTCATTAAGACCCTCCATTCCTACCACCTTTCCATCGCTAACACCCGGCAAATTATTCACGTCCTCCTCCGTGAAGTCAGAAACAAAAAAGTTATTCAAGAATATAGCATAGCCAATACACCCAACCTGCAAATCTTTGCACTGTGGGACAAAACTGGATCACCTAAAGAACAAGCTCACACGGAGGGAATGTGTAAAGTCAACACAGACAATCATCCAAAGCCAGAATCGAACCTCAGTCTCTCAAGCTTTGAGAGAGCAGTGCTAGCCACTGTTTCACTGTGCCACCATAGATGTACGGTATTTTCCTCAATAATTTTGTTGTGGCACCGTATCAAGTGTATTCTAGAAATCCAGATGCATTACAGCTGCTGGTTCATCTTTATTTTCAATGTATGGCATTCCTTCAACAAACTCTAATAAATTGGTAAACATGTTTTACAATTTAATAAAAAACCATTCTCACTCTCCCAAATACTTTCACTTTTGCAAAGTGTCCGCTCCTTTATAGTCAGACAGGCTTTTTTCTTGATCAGAAATTTTATATCTGCTATGGATGGCATCAGAGTGACTAGTGAATTCTCCAGGAATTAGTGATGTGAGTGCCACCAACTTGTACTTATTCTTAACAAAATATCCCAGCCTAAAGTGTCAAGAAAAGCAAAATGTTGGCTGTTAAAAATAAGAGTACAAATTATGACAAGTGGAGGGCAGGTTATGTTGTCATGAGCTAAACAGTATTAATGTTGAACTTTCAATGTTAAGTGAAGATTTCCTGAAATGATGAAATATCAAATTGATCTGTTTAAAAGATCACTTTAAATACCAGACTGAAATCCTTAAATGAAGAAGAATATATATTATCATTTTTTTATGCTGGATGAAGTACATTGATCTTTGTAATAGTCTATTATTTACATAATAAAAAGAATATTGATTCTGGGCATGGAGTATGAAATTAAAGAGAGAGGAACATATTTACATATGGTTTATGTCATTAGTTGTTAGCTACAGAAACTTACCAGGAACATAATCAGCAGGTAAAGATTGCTAACCTGTTTATACAATGTCCTACACTTTAAGACAGTAGAAAGAATTTGTAACATTGAATATTGTAACTTTCTAATTATCCCAACATAAGCACAACAGCTAATCTACTTACTGGGCACACCAACTGCAGCAAGCAGAGGATAGTAAACTTGCTGTATATCCTGAAATAGTTTTTGCATCCGTAACTCTTCACGAAATTCATCAATTAAAATAGTCAAATCCATGACTTTAATTCTGCAAGTGCTGCTGAAGATAGATGTGCTGAAGACAACTCGGTGATCTTTTAAGTTTAAACGTTGATGGGAATAAATTAGGTAGAGCAGAAAGAAATCCCCATGTGACCTATACAGCCTTGTGGTGTTTCACATTAATTACATGCACTGAGCAAATAGATTAATTAAATGTTACAACACAACTCTCCTTACAAGATAAGTTATTTCAACTTTTTGCATATACAAATTAATACTGGTTGCCAGAAATCACTCCATACAACAATAAAATAATTATGAAAGAATGGGGCCTGTGGGTGGGTTTGGTTTGGGAGTGGGGTGGGGGGGGGGGGGGTGGTGGGTAGTTCTCTACCTGTCCTGAATAAAAACTGAAAATAAAAAAAATGTGCAATTGGCTGCTGTAAGTGAGAAATAACCGCATCAAACCTTCTGGACATTATGCCATTGCCACCTATAAAAGTTTTAATTCAAAATGATACTTTGTTAATTCAGTAGCATCATTTGGGAGGCTCATCTTGCTGATTAAATGTTAAAATTGGAATATTTCATTCATTCCAGCTAACACAAATATAACATGATTGATTCAGATACATCAATGGCAAGGAGACACACTATTGACCAACGTCCTTCATATCTGCAATACTTGGTGAAACCAATAACACTGGCACTAACTCACATGCCCCACATTTCTGGAGTTTAAGTGCCTATTGCCAAGATGGGCACTGTCAAATTACTTTTTCTTGAGTAGGTCAAGTACTGGAGAACACGGTTGTATGAAGAGGTTTGTAATAGGCGGGAGGAAACCAGCCTAAGAGGACAGCCTACTAGACCTCATTCCTACCAAATGAACCATCACAGATTCATCTGCCAACATTCATATTAAACATTCATATAACATTCATATTGACAGAGGAGACCACTGCATCACTTCATGGAAAATGACATTTGCACTCACATGGAAGGAAACATGTGCAGTATTACATTGCACTATTCAGGTGTTCAGTGGGAATAATCGGCAGAGTAAAGCCACAGTATTACATCAAAACCATGGGATAAGATCAGAATTCTGTTATTCTGCTACATGCAGTGGTGAATGCGGTTTCAAAGTCCATTTTATTTTCACGTATACTTATGATTCATTTGGAAAATTATTGTAAAGCATGTCCACCATTTTCACAGATAATTAATTGTAGATCATATGAAAGCCATGGATGAAAATCATTCACCCCCACATTCCACACCATTCTCATCCAGCAACCATCCAGCAGACAAGTTTAATTAATTTAATAATTATTGCCTATCCCTTATATAAATAATGACATGACAGCCAGCAAAAGATTTTCTCCTTGTTATTGTTCCAAGAAACTTCATAATATAAAACAATTCTAGCTGATCTCTCCTTCCCATTCCCTGCTCTAAGGAAAAATGTAATTTTTCTTGTCATTCTTTGTCACTGCCAGAATTATGATCAATTGACTGAATAAAAACTTGAGGAAATATATATCCAGTTCCAGCAAGAAAGAACATAATCACCAACATTGGTAGTCATTTACATTTCTGTCATTAACTCCATGAGCATTGACATCCTGAGCATACAGTCATAGAGACATGTTAGAGGAATTTAGGATGACTTGAGACTAAGCTGAAAGTAGCAGGGCAGGTGATATGAGCATTGACATTAAACTTGATGTATAACACTCTGACAGAAACAGTTAATTTGAAGCAGTTTAAAAATCCATTCCTGAGATTGTGAGAACTCATGTGGAAGGTTAAAATTACCCTATTGGCAGCAGAAACAGCAGATGACAATGAGTTATATTATTAATCAAGGTTTGGATTTCAATCCATGAGGGATAAAAACTGGAGGAAAGAGAAATCCTCAGGTTGTAAAGGCAAGTGAGATCCTGCTGGAGATTGGATAGTTTATCTCAGATTAAAAAGGAAATTTATGAGGGTGGAACAGAAATAAGAAACCATAGATGTTTTCATTTTAATAAAATTGGACACACAAAGTCACAGTGTTGGTTGCTTAAGAAAAACATGAGGAAGACAGACATGGCTAAATAGAATAAGTCAGTGGTGAATGGTAAAGTAGTGAAGGAAACTATGGGTTAAAGCGAATTAGGTGATAAATGATCCAAAGCCTGTTCAGTGGTTGGTTAACCAGCAGTATCAGATCTCTTTAAATAAAAAAAGAACAAAGAACAGTACAACATAGGCACAAGCCCTTCAGCTCACCAAGTCTGTGCCAACATACATGTCTCTCTAATCTGATTCTTGCCTTTACATGGTCCATATCACTCGACTCCCTGCCTATTCATGTATCTATCCAGGTGCCTCTTGGTCGCTGTTGTGGAATCTGCTTCCATCAACTCCTTCGGCGCCCATTGGAAAGTAACAACAGAATCATAGAATCCCTACAGTGCAGAAGAGGCCATTTAGCTTATCAAGTGGATATTATGCCATTGCCATTTGGTTTATTGAGTGGACATTATCCCATTGCCACCAATAAAGGTTTTAATTCAAAATTACACTTTGTTAATTCAATAGCTTCACTTGGGAAGCTCATCACACTGATTAAAGGCTAAAACCGAATATTTCATTCATTCTGGCTAACACAAATGTAACATAATGGACTCAGGTACGCCAGTGGAATTATAACTGGAATTTTTAGTCTATCTTAAAATTTCATCAAGATTGTCGTTTTCTGGAATCTTGTCTTCTTTGCTGATTTCTTCTGTCTTCACTGTCGAGATAAGGCTTTCTTTTAAGACATAAATATGGCTGTTACACTGGTAGAGACAGTTGCTGGATATGTCTCTCTCTCTCTCACAAGCTGTGAGGTGTGGTAGAGGCCGGTTGGCAGAGGCAGTTGCTACCTGGCTCTCTGGAGCTGGGAACTGGCTTTTATACCCCTGATGACATAACAAAATCCCCACAATAGGATCAATTACAAGTTACCAAAACATCAAATTCAAATCTGATAGGTTGCTATTATTCAAATACCTAGCTTAAACTGATTGATTAAGATTCAAAAACAACCTGTTGTTGTTCGCAGCCTCAATACAATGTTTCACTCCATGCTCTCTGTGTATTGCATTTGCACCAGCATTTCTTTTAACTCTCTAAGCATAGCAAAAAACATTTTTTTTTAAAACAGAACCATGAAATTTTACAACTCATAGAATTTTGTATTTTTTTAAATAATTTTACTTTACATCACTGTGGCTGGAATAATTGACCCTTTGACCCTGGGGAAAGACTCTGACTATCCACTCTATCCAAGGCTGAAATAATCTTGTAAACCTCTTATCGGGTCCCCCTCATCCTCCGACATTCCAATGAAAACAATCCAAGTTTATTCAACCTTTCTCCATAGTCCATATCCTCCAAACCAGGTAACATCCTGATAAATCATTTCTGCACCATTTCCAATGCATCAACATCCTCCTGATGGTGTGGCAACTAGAATTGTACATGATAATCCAAATATAGCCTAACCAAAGTCTTAAATAGCTGCAACACAATTTTCCAATTCCTATACTCAACATCCCGACTGATGAAAGCCAGCATGTCATATGCCTTCTTGACCAGCTTTCCACATGAGTTGCCACCTTCAGGGAACTGTGGATCTGCACATCTAGATCCATCTATGCACTGATATGGGCTCTACCATTTACTATATACCTTCCTTCGGCAATAGACATTCCAAATCACATCACCTCGCATTTGGCAGGGTTAAGTTCCATTTGCCATCTTTCGCCCCAGGTCTTCAGCTGATTTACATCCTGCTGTGTCCTCTGACAATCCTCCTCACTATCCGCTACTCCCCAATTTTTTATACCATCTGCAAATTTATTAAACTTACATTTTCCATCAAATCATTAATATATATGACAAACAACAGAGGCCCCAGCACTGATCCTTGTGGAACACCACTTGTCACAGACCTCCAGTTAGGAAAGTACCCTTCCACTGCTCCTGTGTGCTTTTTATGTCCAAGCCATCTTATCAGCTCATCTTGGATCCCATATGACTTCACCTTCTGTATCAGCCTGCCATGGGGAACTTTTCAAAGGCTTTCCTAAAATCCATGTATACAACATCCACTGCCCCATCCTGACCAACTTTTCTGGTCACTTCCTCAAAGAACTAAATAATTTACATGTGTGGGTAAGCTTTAATCATAGGTCACTGACCATGGGACGGCGGCGCGGGCTCGTTGGGCCGAAGGGCCTGTTTCCCGTGCTGTGTTGTTCTTTGTTCTTTGTTCTTTGTATTTCAAGCATGAGGAGTTGAAAAACAGGGTAAGATTTTGACAGATACAGGACTAAGTCAATTTTTAATGGTGAGAATTGAGAAATATATAATTTGGATGGAGTATTGTCAGAAAAGGTGGCAGTTTGTGGAATTCATGGTGAAAAGAGTAGAGTTCCATTATGTAGGGTGATTTAGAGAATCCAGTGAATAGTGGTGAAATGATGGAAGGAATAATAGAGAAATTTACATTTTTGTGTATAAGTCTATTCTGTGTAACAATGCCAACTTTAATTGAAAAGTCAGGGGAAAATTAAACTTAGGTGTTGCAGGATTTATATCATGGGATTATTCCTGATGTTCGGTCACAAAGTCACACGTTGAAACATGAGGAGAAATCAAAGAGTAAAGATAAGGAAACTGAGGTTCAGTTATGAAAAACCATTTTTCACCTGATGGTTGAGAAAAAACGAAAACATTTAGAGTGTAATGCAGATATCTGTCAACAGGGAAAGTTGGCAGAATTAGAACAGAAAGACATAGAGATGAAGTCATATCAGAAAGCATGCGTAGAAATGTTATTACATTAAAAATAATGTCCTGATGAGGAAGTAGAAATCTTTACTTATTCAGACAGATGAAAATTTGGTAGAAATTCATCAAGTTGTATTACTGGTGTATTACAGAAAGGAGGTACTATGAGCAACACATGAAGTTAGAAGGCCATTTAGCAGAATGGAACACTAAAGCAAGAACACAAAAACATTTTTATGACATAAAGATGTAGTGGAAATTTAGCATACATGTCACACATGCCAGAGAATAGGAAAACCACAATTAATAATCGAAGTAGCATCATAGAACATAGAACCCTACAGTGCAGAAACAGCCCCTTCGGCCCATCAAGTCTGCATTGACCACAATCCCACCCAGGCCCTAACCCCACGCATTTACCCACTAATCCCACTAACCTACACATCCTAGGACACTAAGGGGCAATTTAGCATGGCCAATCAACCTAACGCACACATCTTTGGACTGTGGGAGGAAACCAGAGCACCCGGAGGAAACCCATGCAGACATGTGGAGAATGTGCAAACTCCACACAGACAGTGACCAAGCCAGAAATCAAACCCAGGTCCCTGGAGCTGTGAAGCAACAGTGCTAACCACTGTGCTACCATGCCACCCACAATACTTGAATCTTGAATACTTCACATCTTGAATACTTCACATTCTAGCATTGGAGGAATGTTCATTTCTTCACCAAAGAGTGGTGAGCTTGTGGAATTCATTGCCAAAGGAAGTAGTTGATGCCAAAACATTGAATGCATTCACGAGATGGCTGAATATAGCACCTGGGGCAAATGGGATCAAAGGTTATGACGAGAAAACAGGATTAGGCTTTTGAGTTGGATGATCAGCAATGATCATGATGCATGGTGGAGCAGACTAGAAGAGCTGAATGGCCTCCTCCTGCTCCTATTTCCTATGTTTCTATGAAACTATAACGAATGGGTTTATTAGAATTAATAAGACATGCTCGAATAAAGCTAATTTTCTTGGGTACGTGCAGAGTGACAAGCAACACGCAAGGGATTACTGAGGAAATAAATTGTTAAATATGTCAGAGTAAACAATTCAATAGGGAATCTGAAGCTTTGAACACATGGTTTGGGCAATTTCACATCACTGTTGTCCATCAAGGCCTGATGGCTCAGTAAATAGAAGCTCAAACTTGATTCCTCTTTTTTCCCCTTAACAAAAGTCCTAAATTTAACATTCTCTGACAGTGCTCTGTCTTTGCCACTCTGTAGTTTCACATAGAACTACTCTATTCCAATTTATCTCTGCCATTGTCCTCACTTTGGAATCAATTTGGAAACGCATGACGTTTTCCCCCCCCCAAAATTTAGTCAAGAAAAGGTGAATCTCATAATTATTTATTTTTATATTTGGCTAAGAGTTGAAATTATGCCTTGCAAATACATTTTGAATATATCTCAATGCAACACTTAGATTAAAATAGATTGTGAATCATGTGACCTTCATTCCGCGCATAGTCCAAAGCTAGGGTATTTAAATCCACACATATTCCTGATGAAATATTTGACTAAGCCATCAGCCAATCTAATTTCCTCTGTTGTGGAATATCTAATGACATTCAATATGCATCAGTTCTAATTTGAAACAAGCATCAGTTTATTGAATGGTACAATAATGCAAAAAGAGGAAACAACCCTCAGACTGCTCTCGGGGAAAGCAACTTGCTGTGGTTGTTGGAATCTTAAGCAAAAGCAAAAAATGCTGCAAAATCGAAGCATGTCTGATAGCACCTTGCAGATTGAATAAAGTTAATACTTTTAGTCTGAGTGACCCTTCATCAAATAAAGACAATAAAAAGTAGAATGAGATTTATACTTTTGTGATAAATAGGAGATGTTCTGGACTCGACAGAGAGCCAGCGGTTGGAGCGGACAGGAGAGATTGACAAAGACATCACAGACAAAAAGAAAAAGGGAATGTAAATGGTGGTGATTATCACTAAGGATGTTGCTGATGGTGGCCTTTTAATGGAGCATATTGGGCAGAATTTTACTATTGTATTGCACCTGTACTCGGGCGCAAAAATTGGTAAAGTCAGACGTGAGGTGATTAGCATGATCTGCGCCTATTTTCACACCAGTTCCCACTTCACCAAGGGAAAAAAAATTGGCACAATCACGAACCCACACAAAATGAGGATGATGTCAATTTAAATATTTTTGCATTCATCTAAATGCAATTAACAAGCTGCATGCCCCAATTTACGAGGCTGCCTTCCTTTACGACCTCATTCACCTGTAAAACATCTCCTCTTTAAAGGTCAGCTTCTGGTGCACCATCCATGAGGGTGTGGAGATAAGTGCCTACCATCGAATTGCTCCATGGAGCTCACAGCAAGTCATTTCATGGCAGCCACGTTGCATTTCAGGTCGAGAGGGCTCTGCAAGTGTATAGGAGAGTGAGGAGGCCGTTGCTGATCAGAGTGCCCAATGTCTGATTTTCAGCACGGAAAGAAGTCTCACAACACCAGGTTTAAGACCAACCAATTTATCTCAGTGGTTGGACTCTAACCTGGTGTTGTGACACTTCTTACTGTGTTTACCCCAGTCCAACGCCGGCATCTCCACATCATTTCAGCACGGACCCAGACATCTGCAATGGGTCTTGGGGATGCTGATGGGTCTTAGTTCATGCAGCACTGTTGCAGGTGGGGGATGTGCTGGAAACCTTTTGAAGTGTCAGTGCTGCAGCCTGAGGACATTTTAAGCAGTACTGTTTGTGGTCACTATTGCATGGATTCAGGCTGTGTGATACTCGGGGAGAGGATGGGGGAGGGTTGTGTTGCTGGGGGGGGGACAGTGGAGGGACCATGAGGGCTGTGTTACTTGGGGCTTTGGGACGTGGATGGAGGCTATGTTTTCTGGAGGCAAGGGGTGGGATGGAGGGCTGAGTTGCTGGGGGGCTGTGGAAGGGGGATGGGCAGTGTGTGTGTGTGCTGCTGGGCCAGGGACAAGCAGCATTCCTTAACCTCTCCATCTGTCTCTCCCCTTCTCCAAATCCGCCACACTACCCTGCCCCCCCACCCACCCCGCAATGGCTTTTGCAATATAACTGATTGACCTTGCTATTCTTTTGATTGCTGCTAGAGCTCAGGAGGAGGAGCTAGAGGATGAATTGTGGGCAGAGGAAGCCCAAGCCTTACCAATCACAGGAGTAGTGGAAGATGGCCACCAGAGGCAGGAGGTGGCTGCCACTCACCCTGGGAGGGGGAGGGTGGGGCGCGGGGAGGAGGGAAAAGAGGGAGCACTGGCACTTCCACACTTTATTAGGGACAATTACAGAGTACACAGTCAGAAGCTTTTTCCCAGGGTGGCAGAGTCAATTACTAGGAGGTTTAAGGTAAGAGGGGCAGCGTTAAAGGAGGTGTACCAGGCAAGTTTTTTACACAGAGGATGGTGGGTGCCTGGAACTCACTGCCAGGGGAGGTAGGGAAAGCAGATACAATAGTGACTTTGAAGTGGCATCTTGACAAATACATGAATATGATGGGAATAGAAGGATAAGGTACCATGAGAGTAGGGGGTTTTAGTTCAGTCGGGTAGCAAGGCCAGTGCAGGCTTGGATGGCTGAAGGGCCTGTTCCTGTGTTGTAATTTTCATTGTTCTTTGAGTGTCATTTGAGCAATTGTTGGACACGCGTGTGTGCTCCGGCTCCGAGTGGAGACAGTGCAACACCTGCGCCATTTGTTGCAGGAACAGGCACCTTGGGGCGGGCTGGGTGGGGGTGGGGGAGGGGCATCCACTCTAGGTGACTTTGAAATAGACAGCCACTTTTACGCCACCAGATGCTTCCAGACCCCAAGTGGAGATGTATGTGGCATTTCCCAGTCACTGTCCACAACTGTGTGAGGGAGGTCACAAATGCACTGTCTGACCGTGCTGGCCAGAATATCCACTTTGACCTGGACTCAGCAGGAAGCCTGGGCTGCACGATTCACCACTATTGCAGGGATGCCTAACGTGCAGGGGGATATAGACTGCACCCACATCACCCTCAAAGCCCTGCTTCAGAATCCATGAAGAAAGGGGTTCCATTCCCTAATTGGTTTGTGACAACAAGATGGGCATCATACACATCTGCACCAGGCACTCTGGCAGTGTGCATGACAGCTTTATATTGAGGAGCTCAAACATACCAGAGATCTTTGAAGAGAAGCCCAGAGTACAGGAATGGCTCATGGGTGACATGGGTATCCATTTTGGATTTGGCTGTTGACATTTGTGCAGAGGTCTGAGACTGATGAGGAGACCCAATATAATGAGGCCTGTGTTGCTACCCGTTCAATAGTGGAGAGGTGCATAGGTCTCCTCAAAATGTGGTTCAGGTGCCTGGTGGGGTCCTACAATTTTGACGCCTGATTTCTTCCTGCTTTATGATCGTGTGCACAACCTGGTGCAGCAACGAAGAGACCTTTTGGAGGAGGAGAAGAAGGGCATGGAGGATGAGCAGCCGGACATCACTGGGGGGGAGGCCATCCAGGAGGAGGATGAGGAAGAGGAAGAGTACAAGGAGAATGCTGGGCAACACCACCCAAAGCGCTGGAAGGCTGGCAGCAAGGATCAGGCATGTGGTGGCGGCAAGTGAAGCCCTGATCATCATGCTTTGCTCACTAGGGGCCTGTGTTTCTGCACATGGGTTCCATTTCCACCCCCCCCCCTCCCTGGAACATTGTAACACCAGGGTGGTTGACCTGGGTATGGTGTGTTAGTGAGTCTCTTTGGCAGGCAGGAGGGTGATGACACCATTATGATGATGCCCTTGTGCAATCTCCCTGAGCTCCACAGACATGCTGGCACTTGAGCCCACATCTGTGTAGTGGGTAAGGGATCTATAAGCCCCCATACAGGGTCCCAGGGTGGGTTTCGAGGTGGGGGGAGGGAATCTCTCATGGGTTCTGGGGAATCAATGGCTTCATTTCCTCAGTGACACAATGTTGAGGAGGCTCACCAGCTGATCCCTCCGGTGACTGTCAAGGGAAATGGATTCCTATTCGAGACAAATCTGAGACAAATTTGTCACAGGTGGGTGGTGAAAAAACATTTATTGTTAACAAAAAAAGTGTCTAAATAATAAGTGCTAACATAAAATATGTGAACAGAAAATGTTAAAGTGCTAATCAAGTATTAATCTATTTTCATATCTATCTAACGAGTGCAGCCCTTTACTTGTGTCATCAAAGTACAACTACAATTTCCTAACCTTATGCGGCCCTTATGTTTTGGTGTCTCTCCAGAACGTACATTGGTGGTGGAAGGTGTCAGCTGCCTATGACGCCCTGTGGCCTGTGATGCGCTTGGCGGGTGTACTCTTGAGGCCCTGGATCTTGAGGGCACTGGCCAGCTTCCAGGTATATGGGATGAATTTGTGACACCCTCTTCATCCTACTGCCCCTGAGATGCTCTGGTGTCAGGAAGGGAGGGTTCAGAAGCTGTAGCCACAGCCCCAGTCTCCTGGCTGTAAGATCTCGGCTTTGACTTGAGCCCTTCCTCCTCCCTTGGGTTCCTGTTGGCCCCTGAGTCTCTCCATGCTTCTGCAGTGAACTCTAGAAGCTTTGGTGTCACCTGACCCTGCCAGTCCTGGAGGACCACCTGCATTCTACCTATGGACATCAAGCCATCTGCGATTGCTACCAGTCCAAAGATGTGCAGGTTAGGTTGATTGGCTGTGCTAAGAAATTGCCCCTTAGTGTCCAGGGATGCGTAGGTTAGAGGGATTAGTGGGTATAATATGTAGGGATATGGGGGTAGGGCCTGGGTGGGATTGTGTTCAGTGTAGACTCGATGGGCCAAAGGGCCTCTTTCTGCACTGTAGGGTTCTATGATTCTAAACAAATTGGGGGCCACCAGTCAATGGCCGCAGCAAGTGCTTTCTGAGACTGGGTCATGCTCTCAATAGCCGTAGCCTACTGTGGCAATAGCCGTAGCCTACTGTGCCTCAACACTGTCCCCTGGCTCTCGTGCAAACTCTCAAGCCTCTCAGCCATGGGCCGTAGAACATCTAGAAGCCTGTTTAGTTCCTCGGCTGTGGCCCTCTGGGACTCCATCCTGGCCTGCTGTGACTCAGCCACTTATGGTGAGGATCCCATGCCCCAGGCTTTCGACTGCAGAAGCTACCTTTGCATTGTTGGCCTGGTAACCACACAAGACGGGCAATAGTTTGTCCACCTGAAAATTTTGGAACTCCTCCCCAACAACATTACAGTTGGTCTGATGTGACTATCAGTCCCTCCTGCATTCCCTGGCTCTTTTAATACATTTCCAACAGTTGAGGGAGAAGTGATCTCAGAGGACTGGCATGTAGCCTGAGCCAGCTGAGGCCTTGACTCTGATAGGCCCCCACATGCCCCGCATCGGATGTTACCTTCTTCACTCGATGTACATTATCAAATATGTCGTGCTTGCCCGAGAGTGAGCCAGAAGCCTCAGCACTAACTAAACCCACCAATGTGAGGGTGTCTGATATGGTGAATTGTGAAATGGAAGTTGACGGCAAAAAGGTGCCACTCTCAGAGGTGCCTTCATCTGCTTCGTCCAAGGAGTCTTCAGAGCTCTCAAGACTGGATGGTCTGGAGCCGGGGGGGCCATGATGTCAGATGGCTCTAGGTGCCCCTTCCTGCAACACAGGACACAAGATTAAGTGCAAGAGAGGGACAGGAACCCGGGATGCAAGAAAATTGCTTGATTTTTCTCCATTGAACATAAAACAAAAAACAAAGAAAATTACATCACAGAAAATTACATCCCTTTGAAACTCCCTTGCCTGTACGACCATGCTGCCCATCTGAATTAAAACCCTTACCTTTATGGGGACTGTATCCCTCTATTCCCAATCCATTCATACAAGATGCCCCTTAAAAGTCACTATCGTATCCGTTTCCCCTGTCTGTACGTAAAAATCTTGCCTCGTACATCTCCTTTAAACCTTTCCCTTTGCATCTTAAACCTGTGCCTCATAGTAATTGAGTGGAGGATAACAGGTGCCCACTTCTCAACCCCAGCCAGACCATGCTGTCGCTGATAGCCCGGATGTCCTCCTCTCCTGACAGCTCCAGCACCCATTCCTCAAAAGGGATGAAGACTTGGAGGTCAGGCTCACCGTCCCCTGTCTTTGCCCTCTCCCGACAGTTATGGGCATTCTTCTCCTGTGAGAACAGAAGTAGCCATGAAAAAAATGATGGCATTACTCCTGCAGAGTATCAGATTGTGACCATCAGAGGGCAAGCACCGTGAAACTATTCAGGGAGAGGAAGGAGATGCTTTGGGGTCAGGGACTGGAAGCATGCAGGGTACTGGAGGTGAGAGGATCTGGGGCCGATTTGAGGGAAGATGCTAGATTGGGTTAAACACTCACCCATGTTGGCCTGATGAAGCAAAAGTGCTCCGAAAGCTAATGCTTTCAAATAAATCTGTTGGACTTTAACCTAGTGTGAAACTTCTTATTGTGTCCACCCCAATACAACGCCAGCATCTCCACATCATTCATGCACATAGTAAGAGGTGATGGAGAAAGAGTCAAGGGAGAGTGCTGGATGAGACATTTTGCAGCAATAAAGAGATAAGAGAATATTGAAACCCATCTAGCGGTCCTGTGTGGTCTGATTGGGCAGCAATTACATTCAGCTATGTGCTCAGCACAACTGGTGTGAAATATGAGACAGTACAAAAGAACAAAGAACAACCCAGCACGGGAAACAGGCCCTTCGGCCCAACGAGCCCGCGCCGCCGCATCACCCTACACCTATTCTACTCTGTGTGTCTACAAATGGAACCCCTAACTTAGCCAGATTCAGGGGAAAATAGTGTCAATTTGGTAAAAACCAATCAGCCTAAGAGCACATCTTTGGGGTGTGGGAGGAAACCGGAGCACCCGGAGGAAACCCACGCATCCACAGGGAGAATGCACAAACTCCCACAGACACAGGCCCAAATCCATGTGCCTGCACAGCCAGCAGTGCTAGTCACTGAGCTGTTGCGGCGCCCATCTACCGGTCCAGGATCAAGCACACACCCTGACATGAAGTACTAGGCCACTCCTGGAACCTCCAAGAGCAGCCACGCACGACCCACTGTGTGCATGCCCCTCGTTTGACAACGAGGTGGACCTCCACCTGCGGAATAAAAAGACAAAAACGTTAACTTACAAGACTCAACTGCATTTCCGGTGTCTCCCGAGGTTCCGACCTTATCTAATAGCCCCTACTATAACCCTCCATCCTCGTTTCACTCATGTGTCTATTTAACTGAACCTTAAACGAGTCCAACGTTCCTGCCTCCACCACCCTACTCGGTAGCGCGTTCCATACCCCCACAATTCTCTGCGTAAAGAACCTTCCTCTCACGTCCAAATTATACCTCTCCCCCCTCACCCTTAAATCATGACCTCTTGTATTTGTACCCAGTCTAGGAAGCAAGACTGGGTACAAGTCTTGTACAAGTGAGACTCACTATCGACTCTATCTATTCCCTTCAGTATCTTATATACCTCTATCATGTCCCCCCTCAATCTCCGTCTTTCCAAGGAGAAAATTCCCTTTCTTCGTAACCCAACCCCTCCATTTATAAAATGTTGAGAGGAATAGATAGGGTGGACTCTCAGAGGCTATTTCCCCGGGTTGAAATGGTCGCTACGAGAGGACACAGATTTAAGGTGCGGGGAGGGAAGTACAGAGGTGATGTTAGGGGTAAGTTTTTCACTCAGAGGGTGGTGAGTGAATGGAATCGGCTGCCGTCATCGGTGGTGGAGGCGAACTCACTGGGGTCTTTTAAAAGACTTCTGGATGAGTATATGGGGTTTAATGGGATTGGGGGTTATAGATAGGTCTATAGATTGGTGGGGTTGATGTGATCGGCGCAACTCGAGGGCCGAAGGGCCTGTTTGTGCTGTAATGTTCTATGTTCTATGTTCTATGCCAGGCAACATCCTGGTAAAGCCCCTCTGAACCCTCTCCAGAGACTCCACGTCCAGCTCATTGCAATGAAAAAACACAAGGGATGTTGGGGAGGGAGTACCATAGTATTATTGTCACTCGGCACGTAATCCCATGACTCACGATAATGATCTGGGAATCTGGCTTCGAATCCCACCACAGCAGTGGTAACATTAATATCCAATAAAAATTTGGAATTAAAATTTTAATGATGATCTTGAACCCATTGTCGACTGACATTAAGTTAAACATCAGATTCACTAATTTCATTGACGGAAGGAAATCTACCATCCTTACCATATGGCTCCAAATTCACAAAAATGCGATTGACTCTGAAATCAAAGGCAATTAGAGATGGATGATAAATGCTGGTTCAACCAGCCCCATGAAAGAATAAAAAAGACAACTGAGAACACTAATTCCACTCTCTTTATTTCCTCTCAGCTGCGTGCTCTTCAAAAAGTATGACGATGTTATGCAAAAGAAAGGCTTACTGCGATTGACCCAGTCGTCAATTGTAGGGTTTGAAGTTCTATGGACATATTCCTCACAGTTTCACGCGAAAAATACAAAAACATTCAATGTGATCTCATTTCAATCTCAGTGAACTGCAATAATTGTATCATAATATAAACAAATCACACTCACTGAAATTCATAATTGAAAGGAAGAAGAGCAGATAATAATGTTTCTATACTGAATGTATTTTAGAATGTGTACAGGCTTTAACTGCAAACAATGATTTTATCATATTTTCTGGAATCACCCATTGACATGAAATTAAATTAATTTAATTTATTGTCATCTGTGGTGGGTAAGGTTTTGGAAAGGATTATTAGAGACAGGATTTATAGTTATTTGGAAAGTAATAAGTTGATTAGAGACAGTCAGCATGGTTTTGTAGCGGGTAGGTCATGCCTTACTATCCTTATCGAGTTCTTTGAGAAAGTGACCAAAGAGGTGGATAGGGGTAAGGCAGTTGATGTGGTGTATATGGATTTTAGCAAGGCGTTTGATAAGGTTCACCATGGTAAGCTTCTGCAGAAAATGCAGATGTATGGGATTGTGGGTGATCTAGGTAATTGGATCAGGAATTGGCTAGCAGATAGGAGACAGAGGGTGGTGGTTGATGGTAAATATTCGTCATGGAGTTCGGTTACGAGTGGTGTGCCTCAGGGATCTGTTTTGGGGCCACTGCTGTTTGTAATTTTTATTAATGATCTGGATGAGGGTATAGTTGGGTGGATTAGTAAGTTTGCTGATGACACCAAAGTCGGAGGTGTGGTAGATTGTGAGGAAGGGTGTCATAGTTTGCAGGGTGACTTAGAAAGGTTGCAGAGCTGGGCTGTGAGGTGGCGGATGGAGTTTAATGTGGAGAAGTGTGAGGTAATTCATTTCGGTAGGAATAACAGATGTGTTGAGTATAGGGCTAACGGGAGGACTTTGAATAGTGTGGAGGAGCAGAGGGATCTAGGTGTATGTGTACATAGATCCCTGAAAGTTGGGAATCAAGTAGACAAGGTTGTTAAGAAGGCATACGGTGTCTTGGCGTTTATTGGTAGGGGGATTGAATTTAGGAGTCTTGATGCAACTGTACACAACTCTGGTGCGGCCACACTTGGAGTTTTGTGTGCAGTTCTGGTCCCCACATTACAGGAAGGATGTAGAGGCTTTGGAGAGGGTGCAGAGGAGGTTTACCAGGATGTTGCCTGGTATGGAGGGGAGATCCTATGAGGAGAGACAGAGATTTGGGGTTGTTTTCGCTGGAAAGAAGGCGGCTAAGAGGGGATCTCATTGAAACATATAAGATGATTAGAGGTTTAGACAGGGTAGATAGTGATAGCCTTTTTCCTAGGATGGAGAAAGCTAACACGAGGGGGCATGACTTTAAATTAAGGGGGGGTAGTTATAGGACTGATGTCAGGGGTAGGTTCTTTACCCAGAGGGTGATGAGGGACTGGAATGCCCTGCCAGCTGCAGTTGTAAATGCACCTAGTTTGGGGGCGTTTAAGAGATCTGTGGATAGGTTTATGGATGAAAAGGGATTGGTTTAGGCTAGTGGGTCATTGTTTTGTAACTGGTCGGCGCAACATCGTGGGCCGAAGGGCCTGTTCTGCACTGTAATGTTCTATGTTCTATCTGCTTGCTCTTATTACATGTACCCAAGTTTAGAATCAATTCTGAATGCTCCATGTTATACATGTATTACTCTTTCCTAACAGCCTTCACCTTCCCAGTTGAAACTCCCTGGACAGTATTTTGCCATCAGGTTGTGCCCATTTTTAGGTGCAAAAACTTAGTAAAGTTGGGCATGAGGTGAGTAGCGCAATCAGCACTCGCCTCCTTGTCGGTTCCCCCTTTACCAAGACCGGAAAATGGCTGCAATCGGGACTGTGTCCGAAATGGGCGTGATGGCCATTTAAATGCATTTAAATTGACTTAATGGGCTGTACACCCAACCTTGCCGGCACTCCCCCCTTTACCACCTTGTTCACAATCCAGATTCGGTGCAAAACAGACATGCTCTAAAAAAGTCCAATTTGGTGGGCACTCTAGCTAGTGAGGAGGTAAGTATCAAGCATCCAACAGCTCTCTGCTTGAGATCGGTGGGGATGGGGGAGGTGGGCTCGATGGCTCTTTGCTTGAGGACAAGGGAAGGGGGTCTGCTGCCACTCTGCCTGTGATCAGTGAAGGGGAAGGAGAGTCCGTTGCCACTCTGCCTGTGATTGGTAACGGGGAAGGCTAAGAGGTAGGTGATCAGTCTGAGTGGCAGAGGTTCAGAAATGTGGGGGTGGAGCAATATCTATGGAAGTTAGGGAGTGGTATTACCTGGCCTGGGAGTAATGTCAGTAAGAAGTCTGACAACACCAGGTTTAAGTCCAACTGATTTATTTGATAGTAAACTCGCAAGCTTTCGGGGTTTGCCCCTTTGTCAGGCCAGGGCCATCCCCACACCTCCACTTCTTGCCTTCAGACAACCGCACAACCTCAAACAGACCATTGTTCGCAGCAAACTACCCAGCCTTCAGGAGAACAGTTACCACAACACCACACAACCCTGCCACAGCAACCTCTGCAAGACAGAGTCTACAGAAGGATCTAGATAGGCTGGGCGAATGAGCCAGGAAATGGCAAATGGAATTTAATGTTGGCAAGTGTGAGGTGGTCCACTTTGGTAGAAATAATGGTAGGAAGGATTATTACTTACGTGGCGAAAAACTGCAGCAGGCGACAGTGCAGAGGGACCTCGGGGTCCTTGTGCATGAGTCGCAAAAACCCAGCTTGCAAGTGCAGCAGGTGGTCAGGAAGGCGAATAGGATGCTGGCCTTCATAGCGAGGGGGATTGAATATAAAAGTAGGGAGGTCTTGCTGCAGCTGTATAGGGCATTGGTGAGGCCGCAGCTGGAGTACTGTGTGCAGTTTTGGGTGCCGCACCTGCGCAAGGATATTTTGGCCTTGGAGGGAGTGCAGAGGAGGTTTACTAGGCTGATACCGGAGTTGATTTAAGAAGCGGGTTGATGGGTTTTTGATAAGAGAGGGGATTAAGGGTTATGGGGAGAGGGCGGGAAAGTGGAACTGAGCCACGACAGATCAGCCATGATCTTATTGAATGGCGGGGCAGGCTCGAAGGGCTGGATGGCCTACTCCTGCTCCTATTTCTTATGTTATGTTCTTATGCTGGATCATCAACATGGATTACATCATCACATGTGAGAATACCATCCACCAGGTACATGGTACATACTCTTGCACATTAAGCCCCGCCCACAGGCTTGTGCAACACAATTTGGAATTGCTGATATTTTTGCAGGAAGAGTGCATATGGGGGCACTTGAGAACGGGTCTAAAAGTTAGATCTGAAACATTCCCAGTTTCAAGTCTGCCCAGCACTTAGAATCAAAATAGTAAAATAGGGCCCTCTCTGTCAAATTTTTGTACATTGCCAGCAATTAACTAAAACAAACTTGTTGGAGAAATTACTTGTCCACACATGTTTCAAAATAATGACATGTTAACTCATAGGCCCTGTTCCACTTTGATATTAGTGATCCACTGTTAAACAGTTTCCTGTTGAGGGTAAACACATAGTTCACCCCATTCTTCAGCTCCTTTCTGAATTTTCACTGTGCAAGTATCAAGTGTTGTATCAAGTCTTGTATCAAGTGTTGTATCAAGTGTTGTACCAAGTGTTGATACAAGAACTGAGGATTTGCATCACGAATCTAACTTCTTGAGAAATATATATCAAGTTGTTGTAATACTGTTGATGTAAAAGAAGTTTATCACTGGCTAGTTCATCAAATGAACAAGATGAAATATCCACAATAGTATAAAATTCAGAAAAATAGTGAATAGCAAAATCATCGTTTTCCAACGATTTTTCTTCCCTTTGTCATTTTCAAGCTTGCCGGAGCTCCTTAGTCCTGTTCGAACTCTATTTGTCATTATAATGTATCGGATGGTAAGGCACTTAAACAACAAAATTGAAAGAATTGGTAATTAGAGAGATCATGATGTTGTCAACCTAGCCGAACGCCTTCCATCATGGAGAAGTGATATATCCAATAGCCACAGCATAATGCCGTGGAATGTTGTCAATTACAAAGGCAGCTTCAACTATAAAGTAATAGGGAATGCTTCTCAAACAACTCACTATAAAAACCTTGGCAATAATTATTATTGTGTCTCTTTCAGTGCAATATTTTGATCTCAGCTTTTGACAGCAGATTGCTACAAAATGATCAAAAGTGAAAGCAACAGTAAACCAGGCAGAACAGTCTACAGTGTGCACAGGAGTCAGAGACAGGAAATCATTGGTAAATATATGCTATTAATTTGATGTAGTTCCACATCGACGATAATGACAGTTAGGTTGGCCACAACCATGGCCATCAGATAACGAGTGACGCATTTGGAGAGGCCACACTTTTCAGTTAATTTGGTGGCCATTGTGATCTTATTCAGAGGAAAGCAGAAAAATGTCTTAAAACATACTTTAAAATGTCATAGCTAATGGAGCTAATATTGAAATATCACTTTACTAGCTGACAAGTAAACTTGACTCAATTTGAAGAAACAATTAATAATGGCCAGAAACACCTGTGGGAAATTTAGTAAATGGAGACTTGACATAAATCAAATACAATAAGATTTGTAGTTTTGAGATGGGCACTTGTTTGCTGAGGTCAAAGAAGAAAAACAGTATTTCTGAAAAGTTTGTTTGCCGAAATGCACGAAAATTTCTTTATCCGGAATCAGTGACAAAACAAGATAGTCATCATGCGTAATGTTTTCTATTTGCAGAAATATTTTGTTCAATTAGATACGACTCTTCGAGAACAATGACAAATGAATGTAGATTATTGTATTGTTAAAAAGGAGTAAAGCTCCATCTTGCACTCTTTGTATTAACAATGTTTGAGCAGAGAATAGAATAAAAATCGTCATGTTGCTTGCGCAATATGAAAATAAGTGGGGCAGGATTTCTATTCCACTCAAACCAATGCCAAATATTATTGAAGCACAACAGATATGAGATTTAAGAATGAGGACTGCAAGGTGGACGAGTAAACTGCCCACGGTACAGTGGTGCAGACAGAGGTCAAAGCAGAAGTAAAGAGGAATGTAGTGGTAATTGGGGATAGTGTAGTTAGGGGCATAGACACTGTCCTTTGTAACAAGGATAAAGAATACCGAGGAAGCTGGAGTGAGAATCCGGTCACTGTGGTTCATGTGGATGCCAACGACATAGGCAAAATGGGAACTAAGGATCTGCCGAGGGAGTATGATAATCTGGGAACCAAATTAAAAAGCAGAACCAACAAGGTGGTTATCTCTGGATTACTACCTGAACCACGCGCAAATTGGTGCAGGGTAAATAGGATTAAAGAGATGAATGGGTGGCTCAGGGATTGGTGTGGGAGGAATGGGTTTGAATTTATGGGACATTGGCACCAGTATTGGGGCAGATGGGACCTGTTCAGATGGGATGGTCTTCGTCTGAATCGTGCTGGGACCAGAGTCCTGGCGAATCGTATAACTAAGACTGTAGATGGGGCTTTAAACTATTTGGGGGATGGGGGGTGCAGGGGTAGGGGGAAATTACAAAATCTAAAGTAGAGAGGGTACATGTACAGGTAAATGTCGAGGATGTTCCACTAATTAAAGGAGTAGGGGGCATGAGAGAGGTTAGTAACGTTTCTACAAATAAGGTCCAGATAAAGGCTGGGATGAAGACACTTCACCTGAATGGAGATAAGGAATAGTAAGGGGAGAAAGACGCTGGTGGGTGTGGTCTATAGGGCCCCAAATAATAACTTTGAGGTGGGGCGGGCTATAAACAAACAAATAATTGATGCGTGTGGAAACAGAACAGTGATAATTATGGGGGATTTTAATCTGCATATTGATTGGGTGACCCAAGTCGGACACGGTGGGCTTGAGGAAGAGTTCTTGGAATGCTGTCAGGATAGTTTCCTTGAACAGTATGTAACGGAACCTACGAGGGAGCGAGCTATCTTATATCTGGTGTTGTGTAATGATGATGTGGGTATGCCGGCGTTGGACTGGCGTAAACACAGTAAAAAGTCTGAGAACACCAGGTTTTAGTCCAACCGATTTATTTGATAATATTCTCACAAGCTTAAGCTTTCGAGGGGACTGCCTCTTCGTCAGGTGAATGGAGAGTTCTGACATTACGTTGTGTAATGAGGCAGGTAGAATTAGGGATCTTCTTGTGAGGGATCCTCTTGGGACGAGTGATCATAGTATGGTTGAATTTCTGATGCAGATGAAGGATGAGAAAGTAGGGTCCCGAACCTATGAACTCTGTTTGAACAGAGGGGAGTATGATAGGATGAGAGAGGAATTGGCAAATGTAGATTGAGGGCGCAGGTTGGATGGTAGGAACAGCTGAGGAACAGTGGAGGATCTTTAAGGAGATCTTTTTCAGTACTCAGCAGAAATATATTCTGATGGTAAAGAAGGACTGCAGGAGAAGGGATAACCAGCGTGGTTATCGAAGGCAATAAAGGAGAATGTTAAATTAAAAGTTGATGTGTTCAGAGCGGCAAAAAATAGTGAGCAATTAGAAGATTGGGAAAGATTTAAAAAAACAACAAAGAATGACTAAGAAGGTGATAAAGAAAGGAAAGATAGAGTATGAAGCTAAACTAGCTCTAAATATAAAAAATGATAGTAAAAGTTTTTACAAATATATAAAGAAGAGACTGGCTAGAGTGAATGTTGGACCCTTGGAGGATGTGAGGGAGATTTAGCAGTGGGCGATGAGGAAATGGCTGAGGCTTTAAATAAGCTTTTTGTGTTGGTCTTCACGGAGGAGGACACAAGTAGCTTGCCAGATATTAAAGATAGAAGGATGGTAGGAGATGAGGCCCTTAATGCAATTACTGTCACTAAAGAGGCAGTGCTTGATAGACTAACGGGACTGAAGGTGGACAAGTCCCCAGGACAGGATGGAATGCAACCCAGGGTTCTGAAAGAAATGGCAGGTGATAGCGGATGCCTTAGTAATTATTTATCAAAATTCACTGGACTCCGGGGAAGTGCCAGGAGATTGTAAAACGGCTAATGTTACGCCGCTGTTTAAAAATGGTAGCAGACAAAAGGCAGGAAATTATAGGCCGGTTAGTTTAACGTCTGTAGTTGGAAAAATGCTAGAATCCGTCATCAAAAAAGAAATAGTGAGGCACCTAGAAAAGAACAGTTTGATCAAGCTGACGCAGCATGGATTCGTAAAGGGGAAGTCGTGTTTAATGAATTTATTGGATTTCTATGAAGATGTGACTCGTGTGGTAGACAGAGGGGAACTGATGGATGTGGTGTTTTTAGATTTCCAGAAGGCGTTTGATAAGGTGCCTCACAAAAGGTTGCTACAGAAGGTTAGGGTGCACAGAGTTGGGGGTAAGGTATTAGTGCGGATACAGGATTGTTTGTCTAACAGGAAGCAGAGAGTTGGAATCAATGGGTAGTATTCTGGTTGGTGACTAGTGGAGTGCCGCAGGGATCAGTGCTGGGGCCTCAACTGTTTACCATTTACATAGATGATTCGGAGGAGGGGGCTGAGTGTAGGGTAACAAAATTTGTTGATGACACGAAGATGAGTGGAAAAGCAAATTGCGTGGAAGGTGCGGAAAGTCTGCAGAGAGATCTGCATAGGCTGAGCGAGTGGGTGAGGACCTGGCAGATGGAGTATAATGTTAGCAAATGTGAGATTATCCACTTTGGTAGAAATAATAGTAGGAGGGATTATTATTTAAAAGGCAAAAAGCTGCAGCATGCTACAGTGCAGAGGGACCTGGGGGTTCTTGTGCACGAATCGCAAAAACCCAGTCTGCAGGTGCAGCAGTTGATTAAGAAGGCGAATGGAATGTTGGCCTTTATAGCGAGGGGGATAGAATATAAAAGCAGGGAGGTCTTGCTGCAACTGGACAGGTATTGATGAGGCTGCAACTGGAGTACTGTGTGCAGTTTTGGTTGCCACATTTGTGGAAGGATATATTGGCCTTGGAGGGAGTGCAGAGAAGGTTCACTAGGCTGATACCGGAGATGAGGGGGTTAGCCTATGAGGAGAGATTGAATAGGCTGGGTCTGTACTTGCTGGAGTTTAGAAGGCTGAGAGGGGATCTTATAGAGACATATAAGATAATGAAGGGGATAGATAGGGTAGAGGTAGTGAGATTCTTCCCGCTTAGAAAGGATAGCAGGACTAGAGGGCACAGCCTCAAAATAAGGGGGGCAGTTTAGATCGGAGCTGAGAACATAGAACATAGAACATTACAGCGCAGAACAGGCCCTTCGGCCCACGATGTTGCGCCGACCAGTTAAAAAACAATGACCCACTAACCTAAACCAATCCCTTTTCATTCATAAACCTATCCACGGATCTCTTAAATGCCCCCAAACTAGGCGCATTCACAACTGCAGCAGGCAGGGCATTCCAATCCCTCACCACCCTCTGGGTAAAGAACCTACCCCTGACATCCGTCCTATAACTACCCCCCCTTAATTTAAAGCCATGCCCCCTCGTGCTAGCTTTCTCCATCCTAGGAAAAAGGCTATCACTATCTACCCTGTCTAAACCTCTAATCATCTTATATGTTTCAATAAGATCCCCTCTTAGCCGCCTTCTTTCCAACGACAACAACCCCAAATCCCTCAGTCTCTCCTCATAGGACCTCCCCTCCATACCAGGCAACATCCTGGTAAACCTCCTCTGCATCCTCTCCAAAGCCTCCACATCCTTCCTGTAATGTGGGGACCAGAACTGCACACAGTACTCCAAGTGCGGTCGCACCAGAGTTGTGTACAGTTGCAACTTCTTCACTCAAAGGGTGGTGAGTCTCTGGAATTCTCTGCCCATTGAAGTGGTGGAGGCTACCTTGTTGAATATATTTAAGTTACAGGTTGATAGGCAAGGGAATTAAGGGTTATGGGGAGAAAGCAGGAAAGTGGAACTGATCCATTTCAGATCAGCCATGATCTTGTTGAATGGCGGAGCAGGCTTGAAGAGCTAGATGGTCTACTCCTGCTCCTATTTCTTATGTTCTTATGTTCTTATGAAGCTGGAATCATATTTAATAGATTTTTTAAAAAGTATCCAAAGCAGCTGTAAATGAGCTTTAATTTTAAACAGCCAGCATTACTCACATTCACACTTCACACTTATTAACAAGTTTGCAACATAATGATGTTCAACAGTTACAAACGTATTACTGATTTATACCACTACTTCCTATAAGGAAGAATTTCTATTGCAAACAATGAAAGAAATAATTTTTTTTAAATTTTGTACAAAACTGAGTAACAGGCATGTGAACATAAAACAGGGAAAATCTAAAATGAGCAGTTGCACATTAAGATTTAACCTTTGTAGTTGTTGTCTACTGATTTACCAGAGTACCAACTGCTGCAAGAACCAAATAGAAAATAAGACTTTTCTGATAAATTACCAGAAATTCCATTTCTAGTGGGAAGCATGAATATTTGCTCTATTAAGTGAATGCAAAGGAACAGTTATTTATAACCCCAAGATTCTTCAGAAAAAAGTCATCTCGTGAATATGAACAAGGCAATTTGTAACACTCAAATAAATAAATTGACTTCTTGGATTGTTTTCACACAAAAGAGTTCGGAGTCCTAAAATAACTATGAATATTAAAATCAAAAACAACTTCATATTTACTTGAAATATGTTCAAAAAGTGAATTCCAATTCTGTTTGCTGTGTTCCACGATGCAAGCTTAGATCAGTAATGTCACTTATTGTTTTGCTTTGTTTCATTGTTGCATAGTCCCAGGAATATTTGGCTTTTTTAGTAGTGGGGGGGGGGGGGGGGGTGGGGAGTGGTGAAGAGCTCCAATTGCACGTTTCTGGGAACAGCCTTATTCACAATATTTTCATATGGTAGTATTTGTGTTCATTCAGATGCAATGAAAATGGCTGCATGCAAAGGCATAATGCACAGTGCTAAGTGTAGAATGTCCAAGGATTAGAATCTTAATTATTGCATGCTTATATGGTCATAACCAAAGCCAGGATGGCTTTTGTGGCATTTTGTGGAAATGCAAACAAAGATGGTTTGGGGCGTCACAATCATCTTAAATGTTACACAAGCAAAGCACAGTGGTGCTGAGAATCTGGATAGAAAAAACAAATATTGGAACTACTCAATTCAGGTTAGAAACTCCAAAGTGTTTTCTGAAGCCCATTTGAATCGTAAGTTTTGCATTTTGGATTTGGCTAGGATAAGTATGATATGTTTCTCTTCGGGTGTGAATCAAAAGACCAACTAGGGAGCTTTTATTAAACAAAGTTTATTTCAGAATTCAGTGTTATAAAGGGGAGGTTAATCCCTCTCTGACAACTAACACATGCTTTGTAATCTGCTAAAAATGTGAGAAATAGTGTGATCTCAGCAACTTTTAATGGTTAAGTCAAAATAACTACTTGAGACTCTATAAAATCAACAAGTAACACTTTATTTATCTAACCAATAGAGAACAGGTTAACCAAACTATTAATAAATCAAATAAAACACCATTCTAATAGAATACCATTTAGATTAACACAATTCTCACTTGTTGACAAAAAAATATAATTTTTTTAGCCACTCTCAAAATACAACCAGATTTTATAGAACATAGAACATAGAACATTACAGCACAAACAGGCCCTTCCGCCCTCGAGTTGCGCCGATCACATCAACCCCACCAATCTATAGACCTATCTATAACCCCCAATCCCATTAAACCCCATATACTCATCCAGAAGTCGTTTAAAAGACCCCAGCGAGTTCGCCTCCACCACCGATGACGGCAGCCGATTCCATTCACTCACCACCCTCTGAGTGAAAAACTTACCCCTAACATCACCTCTGTACTTCCCTCCCCGCACCTTAAATCTGTGTCCTCTCGTAGCAACCATTTCAACCCGGGGAAATAGCCTCTGAGAGTCCACCCTATCTATTCCTCTCAACATTTTATAAACTTCTATCAGGTCGTCTCTCAACCTTCGTCTCTCTGGGGAAAAGAGTCCCAGCTCCCTCAACCTATCTTCATAAGGCATGCCTCCCAGTCCAGGCAACATCCTTGTAAATCTCCTCTGCACCCTTTCAATAGCTTCTACGTCTTTCCTATAGTGAGGCGACCAGAATTGCGCACAGTACTCCAAATGAGGCCTGACAAGGGTCCTGTAAATTATCTTCGGGAATCTTTTGTCTTCTTTCTTCTATGGTATCTTCGCTTTCAGGATGAGACTTTCTTTTAAGACATTAATGAGCTGTGGCAGAGGCAGTTGCTGCGTCCAAGAGTAGTTGCTGGCTGACTCTCTTGAGCTGAGAGCTGTCTCTCATACCCCTGATGACATACAACATCCCCACAGTAGAATTGGTTTTCAGGTTACCAAAACATCAAATTGTAATCAGATAGGCTGCTGTTATTCAAATGCCAAGTCTAAATTGAATGATTAAAATTCAACAAGTCTTGGCAATACTATTGCTTGGTCTCTTGATACAATGTTTCAGTCAATGACAGCAAATGCAACTGCATCTCTAAAAAAATCTAAGCATAAAAAAAATCACCCTTTCACAGACAATTTTATAAACACCAACTTTGCAACACCTCCCCCAAAGAAAAAAAATGAACAATCATTATGAAAAGATGATTTTATTTTTTTTATTTTGAATTCATGATAGAGCATCTGCAATAACATTTCCATGACCCACAACATGTACAATCTATAAATTATATGCTTGTAACATAAGACTTGATGGTTTGAGTTACAAGGAGAGGTTGGATGGATTGGGACTTTTTTCCCTGGAGCATCGGAGACACTCCAGGGGTAACCTTATAGAAGTCTATAAAATAATAAGGGGCATAGATCAGCTAGATATCCAACATCTTTTCCCAAAGATAGGGGAGTCTAAAACTAGAGGACATAGATTTAAGGTGAAAGGGGAGAGAAACAAAAAGGGACAATTTTTTTCACACTGAGGGTGCTGAGTGTCTGGAACAAGCTGCCAAAGGTAGGAGTAGAGGCAGGTGCAATTTTGTTTTTCAAAAAGCATGTAGATAGTTACATAGGTAAGATGGGTATAGAGGGAAATGGGCCAACTGCAGGCAATTGGGACTAGTGGTTAAAAAAAGGATGGCATGGACAAGTTGGACCGAAGAGCCTCTTTCCATCCTGTAAATCTTCATGACTCTGTGACTCCAATGAAGTAGTCTGGGGTTCTTGCCCTTGACTCTTTAGGTATGTGAAGAGAAAAAGACTGGTAAAGACAAATGTAGGTCCCTTACAATTAGAATCAAGAGAATTCATAATAGGCAAAGAGATGGCAGACCAGCTGAGCAAATACTTTGGATCTGTCTTCACTAAGGAGGACACAAATAACATTCCAGAAATACTAGGAGACAGAGGATCTAGCATGACAGAGGAACTTATTAGTCAGGAAATTGTATTGCGAAATTACTGACATTAAAATCCAGGTCTTCATTCCAGAGTACTTAAGGAAGTGGTCCTAGAAATATTGGACACATTGGTGATCATTTTTCAGCATTCTATCGGCCCTGAAAGAGTTCCAATGGATTGGAGGGGGCAAATTTAACCCCACGTTTTAAAAAAGGAAGGACAGAAAACAGGAAATTAGTCAATGGTTATTTTGTAAATTAAGTTAGTGACTTTATATGCCCGGTTTGTGAACAAAACTACTTACCTGACAAAGGAGCAGTGCTCTGAAAGCTAGTGGATTTTGCTACCAAATAAATCTGTTGGACTTTAATCCGGTATTATGAGACTTCTTACTGTGTTTACCCCAGTCCAACACCGGCATCTCCACATCATGCCAGACAGGAAGCAGAGAGTGGGGATAAAAGGGTTCTTTTCAGAGTGACAGGCAGTGACCAGTAAATGCAGTATCTCCAAATTTGCAGATGACACTAAGCTGGGTGCCAGTGTATTCTGTGAGAAGGCTTCAGGGTGACTTGGACAGGCTAACTAAATGGGCAAATATTTGACAAATGCACTATAATGTGAGGTTCCTATATGAGGTTATCCACTTTGGTGGCAAAAATAGGAAGGAAGATTATCTGAATGGTGGCAGTTTAGGAAAAGGGGACCTTGGTGTCATGGTGGAACAGTTGCTGAAGATTGGCATGCAGGTATAGCAGGCAGTGAGGAAAGCATGTTGGCCTTTATAGCAAGAGGATTTGAGTGTAGTAATAGGGATGTCTTGCTGCAGTTACACAGGGCCTTGGTGAGGCCACACCTCCAGAATTGTGTGCAGTTTTGGTCTCCTGGTCTGAGGTAAGACATTCATGATATTGAGGGAATCCAGTGAAGGTTCACCAGATTGATTCTGAGAATGGTAGGACTGACGGGATGATGAAACACGGGATCAACTGGGCTTTGTATTCACTGGAATTTAGAAGAATGAGAAGACTGGACTGGATAGATGCAGAAAGAATGTTCCCAGTGTTCGGGAAGTCCAGAATTAGGGGTCACAGTCGAAGAATAAGGAGTAAGCCATTCAGGGTTGATATGAGGAAGAACTTCTTCATTTGGAGAGTTGTGAACCTATGGAATTCTCTATCACAGAAAGCTGTTGGAGCAAGTTTCTTAGGCATGTTCAAGAGGAAGTTGGATAGGATTTATAATCATCTAGAAAGGAATAACTTGATTAGGGATAGTCAACACGGTTTTGTGAAGAATAGATCATGCCTCACAAAGAAGCAAGTGGGGGGACAATCCCCCGGGGCTGTTCCCCTCCAAAATAGGTTTTCGGTCCTGGAGGCTACAGTTGAGGAGGAATCAACTGGGGATAGCCAAAGGGAGCAGGTCTCTGGGGGTGAGCCTATTGTAAAAGCTCAGGTGGTTAGGGGATGTAAAAGATTGGGCCTCGTGATTGGGGACTCCACAGTTAAGGGGACGGATAGGAGAGTCGGAAGTAATGGTAGGGACTCAGGGCTGGTGTGTTGCCTACCAGGGGCTGAGGTCCGGGATGTATCGGAAAGGGTATTCAGGACTCTTAGGGGAGAGGGAGATCAACCCCAAGTTATATTCATGTGGGGACGCATAACATAGGGAGGTTAAGGGAAGGGGATATTAAGCAGAGATTTATGGAGTTGGGGTGGAAACTAAAGGCCAAGTCAGAAAGAGTGGTTATCTCCGGACTCTTGCCTGTGCCACGGGATAGTTTAGAGAGGAATAGAGAGAGGGAAAGTTTGAACTCGTGGCTGAGGGGATGGTGCAGGAGAGAGGGGTTCAGGTACTTGAGCAATTGGGGCTCATTCTGGGGAAGATGGGACCTCTATAAGAGTGATGGTCTACACCTGAACCAGAGGGGAATCAATATCCTGGGGGGTAAATTTGCAAAGGCTATGCAGGGAGGTTTAAACTGATTCGGAGGGGGGGTGGGATCCTGAGTAGAGGGGGTGAAAGTGAGGGGGGCATAGATGGGGACTGCAATGCACGGCATCATGGGGGTGGGGCGGAGCAGGGTTTGAAATGCGTATACTTTAATGCGAGGAGTATTTGCAATAAAGTGGATGAACTTGCAGCGTGGATCAGTACCAGGGACTTTGATGTTGTGGCCATTTCAGACACATGGATAGAGCAGGGGCAGGAATGGTTGTTGCAGGTCCCGGGGTTCAAATGCTTTAGTTGGAGTAGAGAAGGAGGTAGAAGGGGAGGAGGGGTAGCATTATTAGTCAAGGACTGTATCACAGTGTCAGAGAGGAAGTTTGATGAGGACTTGTCTGTTGAGGTAGTATGGGCAGAGATTAGAAACAGGAGAGGAGAGGTCACCCTGTTGGGAGTCTTTTATAGACCTCCTAAAAGTTCTAGAGAGGTTGAGGAAAGGATTGCGGAGACGTTCCTGGTTAGGAGTGAAAGTAATAGGGTAATTGTTATGGGGGATTTTAACTTTACTAATATTGATTGGAATTGCTATAGCTCTAGCTCGTTAGAGGGGTCAGTTTTTGTACAGAGCGTGCAGGAAGGTTTTTTGACTCTGTATGTTGATAGGCCGACTAGACGTGAGGCTATATTGGATTTGGTGCTGGGAAATGAGCCAGACCAGGTGCTAGACTTGGAAGTTGGTGTGCATTTTGGTGATAGTGACCACAATTCGGTTACGTGATGGAAAGGGACAGGCATGAACCTCGGGTCAGTAGTTTCAGCTGGGGGAAGGGTAATTATGAGGCTATTAGGAGACATAGGTTGGACTAGGAGATTACAGGGACTGGGAACGTCTGAAATGTGGAGTTTTTTCAAGGAGCAGCTACTGCGAGTTCATGATAGGTATGTCCCTGTCAGGCAAGGAGGAATTGGTAGGGCTAGGGAACCGTGGTGCACTAAAAAAGTTGATTCGTTGGTTAAAAAGAAAAAGGAGGCTTATGTTCGGATGAGACTTGAGGGCTCAGGTTGTGCACTAGAAAGCTTTAGATTGGCTAGGAGGGAGTTGAAGAGTGAGTTAACTGTACACATCTCTGGTGCGGCCGCACTTGGAGTTTTGTGTGCAGTTCTGGTCCCCACATTACAGGAAGGATGTAGAGGCTTTGGAGAGGGTGCAGAGGAGGTTTACCAGGATGTTGCATGGTATGGAGGGGAGATCCTATGAGGAGAGATTGAGAGATTTGGGGTTGT
Source organism: Prionace glauca (assembly GCA_037974335.1). Taxonomy (NCBI): domain Eukaryota; kingdom Metazoa; phylum Chordata; class Chondrichthyes; order Carcharhiniformes; family Carcharhinidae; genus Prionace; species Prionace glauca. Next base: position 99,360,405 of record CM075729.1, on the reverse strand, counting down.
TTTCGCTGGAAAGAAGGCGGCTAAGAGGGGATCTCATTGAAACATATAAGATGATTAGAGGTTTAGTCAGGGTAGATAGTGATAGCCTTTTTCCTAGGATGGAGAAAGCTAGCACGAGGGGGCACGATTTTAAATTAAGGGGGGGTAGTTATAGGACAGATGTCAGGGGTAGGTTCTTTACCCAGAGGGTGGTGAGGGATTGGAATGCCCTGCCAGCTGCAGTTGTAAATGCACCTAGTTTGGGCGCGTTTAAGAGATCTGTGGATAGGTTTATGGATGAAAAGGGATTGGTTTAGGCTAGTGGGTCATTGTTTTGTAACTGGTCGGCGCAACATCGTGGGCCGAAGGGCCTGTTCTGCGCTGTAATGTTCTATGTTCTATGTTCTATGAGTTAAGAAGGGCTAAAAGAGGACATGAGAAGACTTTGGCTGATAGGATTAAGGCGAATCCTAAGGCATTCTATAGGTATGTAAAGAACAGAAAGTTGATTAGGGCAAGATTAGGGCCAGTTACAGACAGCAGAGGGAAGTTGTGTGTGGAACCGGAAGAGATTGGAGAGGCATTAAACCAATATTTCTCTTCGGTGTTCACGCAGGGGGACATGAATATAGCTGAGGAGGACACTGGGTTACAGGGGTGTAATATAGACAGTATTGCAGTTGATAAGGGGGATGTGCTGGATATTCTTGAGGGTTTGAAAATAGATAAGTCCCCTGGTCCGGATGGGATTTACCCTAGGATTCTCTGGGAGGCAAGAGAGGTGATTGCAGAGCCTCTGGCTCTGATCTTCAGGTCGTCATTGGTCTCTGGTATAGTACCGGAAGATTGGAGGATAGCGAATGTTGTCCCATTGTTTAAGAAGGGGAACAGAGACTTCCCCGGGAATTATAGACCGGTGAGTCTTACTTCTGTTGTGGGCAAGGTTTTAGAAAAAATTATTAGGGATAGGATTTATAGTTATTTGGAGAGCAATTAATTGATTGGAGATAGTCAGCATGGTTTTGTCGCGGGTAGGTTGTGCCTTACTAACCTTATTGAGTTTTTTGAGAAAGTGACCAAAGAGGTGGATGGGGGTAAGGCAGTTGACGTGGTATATATGGATTTTAGTAAGGCGTTTGATAAGGTTCATCATGGTAGGCTTCTGCAGAAAATGCAGATGTATGGGATTGAGGGTAGTCTAGGAAATTGGATCAGGAATTGGCTAGCAGATAGGAGACAGAGGGTGGTGGTTGATGGTAAATATTCGTCATGGAGTTCGGTTACGAGTGGTGTGCCTCAGGGATCTGTTTTGGGGCCACTGATGTTTGTAATTTTTATTAATGATCTTGATGAGGGTATAGTTGGGTGGATTAGTAAATTTGCTGATGACACCAAGTCGGAGGTGTGGTAGATTGTGAGGAAGGATGTCATAGCTTGCAGGGAGACGTGGACAGGTTGCAGAGCTGGGCAGAGAGGTGGCGGATGGAGTTTAATGTGGAGAAGTGTGAGGTAATTCACTTTGGTAGGAATAACAGATGTGTCGAGTATAGGGCCAACGGGAGGACTTTGAATAGTGTGGATGAACAGAGGGATCTAGGTGTATGTGTACATAGAACAAAGAACAAAGAACAAAGAAGAATCCAGCACGGGAAACAGGCCCTTTGGCCCAACGAGCCTGCGCCGCCACATCACCCTACACCTATTCTACCCTGCATATCTATGAATGGAACCCTACTCAGTCAGATTCAGGGAAGAAATAGTGTCAATTTGGTAAAAACCGATTAGCCTGAGAGCACATTTTTGGGGTGTGGGAGGAAACCGGAGCGCCCGGAGGAAACCCACGCAACCACAGGGAGAATGCGCAAACTCCCACAGACACAGGCCCAAATCCATGTGCCTGCACAGCCAGCAGTGCTAGTCAATGAGCTGTTGCGGCGCCCATCTACCGGTCCAGGATCAAGCACACACACCGACATGAAGTTCTAGGCCACTCCTGGAACTTCCAAGAGCAGCCCAGGCACAACCCGCCGTGTGAATGCCCCTCGTTTGACACGAGGTGGACCTCCACCTGTGGAATAAAGTCAAAAATATTAATCTTACAGCCTGCCTTTCCGGTGTCTCCCGAGATTTAACCCTATTTAATATCCCCTACCATATCCCTCCATTCTCGTTTCACTCATGTGCCTATCTAACTGCATCTTAAACAAGTCCAACGTTCCTGCCTCCACCATCCTACTCGGTAGCGCATTCCAGACCCCCACAACTCTCTGCGTAAAGAACCTTCTTCTCACCTCCAAATTATACCCCTCCCCCCTCACCCTTAAATGATGACTTCTCGTGTTCGTATCCAGTCTAGGGAGCAGTCTCTCACTATTAACTCTATCCATTCCCTTCATTATCTTATATACTTCTATCATGTCCCCTCTAAATCTCCGCCTTTCCAAGGAGAATAGTCCCAGTTTCTTCAACCTCTCCTCGTAACCCAGTCCCCCCATGCCAGGCAACATCCTGGTAAACCTCCTCTGCACCCTTTCCAGAGACTCCACGTCCTTCCGGTAGTAAGGTGACCAGAACTGGACGCAGTACTCCAAATGCGGTCTAACCAACGTTCTGTACAACTGAAGCATTAGACAGCAGCTTTTATACTCTATGCCCTTTCCTATAAAGGCCAACATCCCATAAGCCTTCCTAACAACCTTCTCCACTTCTGATGCAACCTTCATGGATTTGTGAACCTGCACTCCCAGGTCCCTCTGTATGTCTATACTCCTAATTGGCCTCCCTTTAATCACATAGCTCCTCTCTGCATTATTCCGTCCAAAATGCATCACCTAGCATTTGTCAGGATTAAATGCCATCTGCCACCTATCTGCCCACTGCACCAACCTATCTATATCCTGTTGTATCACCTGACAATCCAGTTCCATACCCGCCAACCCTGCCATCTTGGTGTCATCAGCAAACTTGCTAATCACACCACCTACGCCCTCTTCCAAGTCATTTATGTAGACATAGATCCCTGAAAGTTGGGAATCAAGTAGATAAGGTTGTTAAGAAGGCATACGGTGTCTTGGCATTTATTGGTAGGGGGATTGAATTTAGGAGTCACAGCGTCATGTTGCAACTGTACACAACTCTGGTGCGGCCGCACTTGGAGTACTGTGTGCAGTTCTGGTGCCCACATTACAGGAAGGATGTGGAGGCTTTGGAGAGGATGCAGAGGAGGTTTACCAGGATGTTGCCTGGTATGGAGGGGAGGTCCTATGAGGAGAGACTGAGGGATTTGGGGTTGTTTTCGCTAGAAAGAAGGTGGCTAAGAGCAGATCTTATTGAAACATATAAGATGATTAGAGGTTTAGATAGGGTGGATAGTGATAACCTTTTTCCTCGGATGGAGAAAGCTAGCACGAGGGAGCATGGCTTTAAATTAAGGGGGGGTAGTTATAGGACGGATGTCAGGGGTAGGTTCTTTACCCAGAGGGTGGTGAGGGATTGGAATGCCCTGCCTGCTGCAGTTGGAAATGCGCCTAGTTTGGGGGCATTTAAGAGATCTGTGGATAGGTTTATGGATGAAAAGGGATTGGTTTAGGTTAGTGGGTCATTGTTTTTTAACTGGTCGGCGCAACATCGTGGGCCAAAGGGCCAGTTCTGTGCCGTTATGTTCTATGTTCGAAACCTTATTGAGTTCTTTGAGAAGGTGACCAAAGAGGTGGATGAGGGTAAAGCAGTGAATTTCAATAAAGCATTTAGAACCAGCATAGAACCCTACAATGCAGAAACAGGCCCTTCGGCCCATCGAGTCTGCACCGAACACAATCCCACCCAGACCCTATCCCCATATCCCTACACATTTACCTGCTAATCCCTCTAACCTACACATCCCAGGACACTAAGGGGCAATTTTAGCATAGCCAATGAACCTAACCCGCACATCTTTGGACTGTGGGAGGAAACCGGAGCACCCGGAGAAAACCCACGCAGACACGAGGAGAATGTGCAAACTCCACACAGACAGTGACCCGAGCCGGGAATCGAACCCAGGACCCTGGAGCTGTGAAGCAGCAGTGCTAACCACTGTGCTACAGTGCCGCCCCAATTTGATAAGATTCCCCACAGTAAGTTACTGTAGAAGATACAGAGGCATGGGATTGAGGGTAATTTAGCAGTTTGGATCAGAAATTGGCTAGCTGTAAGAAGACAGAGGGAGGCGGTTGATGGGAAATGTTCTTCGTTGTATTCAGTTACCAATGGTGTACCGCAAGGATCTATTTTGAGGCCACTGCTTTTTGTTATTTTTATAAATTACCTGGATGACGGCGTAGAAGGATGGGTTAGTAAATTTGCGGAAGACACTAAAGTCAGTGGAGTTGTGGACAGTGCGGAAGCGTGTTGCAGGTTACAGAGGGACATAGATAAGGTGCAGAGCTGAGCTGAGAGGTGGCAACTGGAGTCTAATGCAGAAAAGTGTGAAAAGATTCACTTTGGAAGGAGTAACAGGAATATAGAGTACTGGGCTAATGGTAAGTTACTTGATAGTGTGGATAAGCAGAGAGATCTCGGTGTCCATGTGCATAGATCCCTGAAAGTTGGCAACCAGATTGATAGGGTTGTTTAGAAGGCATACAGTATGTTAGCTTTTATTGGTAGAGGGACTGAATTTTGGAGCCATGCAGTCATGTTGCAACTGTACAAAACTTTGGTGCGGCCCAACTTGGAATATTGCGTACAGTTCTGGTCACCGCATTATAGGAAGGATGTGGAAGCATTGGAAAGGGTGCAGAGGAGATTTACCAGGATGTTGCCAGGTATGGTGGGAAGATCTTATGAGGAAAGGCTGAGAGACATATAAGATGATCAGAGAATTAGATAGGGTGGACAGTGAGAACCTTTTTCCTTGGATGGTGATGGCTAGCATGAGAGGACATAGCTTTAAATTGAGGAGTGATAGATATAGGACAGATGTCAGAGGCAGGTTCTTTACTCAGAGTAATAAAGGCGTGGAATGCCATGCCTGCAACAGTGGTGGACTCGCCAATTTTAAGGGCATTTAAATGGTCATTGGATAAATATATGGATGATTTTGGAATAGTGTAGGTTAGATGGGCTTCAGATTGGTTTCACAGGTCGACGCAACATTGAGGGCTGAAGGGCCTGTACTGCGCTGTAATGTTCTAAGTTCTATTCCGAGTTTCTCTCTCTCCCTGAACCATTCCTTGTTTCTTTCTCTCTCTCTCCCTGAACCATTCCCTGTTTTTCTCTCTCTCCCTAAACCATTCCCTGTCTCTCGTTCCCTCCCTAAGCCATTCCCTGTTTTTCTCTCTGTTCCTGAACTATTCTGTTTTTCTCTCCCTCTTTGTTTTCTTGAACCATTCTGTTTCTCTCTTTCTTCCTGAACCATTCCCCATTTCTCTCTCTCCCTGAACCATTCCCTGTTTTTCCCTCTCTTCCTGAACCATTCCTGTTTCTCTTTCTCCCGAAACCATTCCCTGTTTCCTCCTCTCCTTAAACCATTTCCTGTTTTCCTCTCTCTGTTCCTGAACCATTCTGTTTTTCTCTCCCCTCTCTCTTTTCCTCAATCATTCCTTGGTTCTCTCCCTCTCCCTGAACCATTCCTTGTTTCTCTCTCTCTCCCTGAACCATTCCTTGTTTCACTCTCTCTCTCCCTGAACCATTCCTTGTTTCACTCTCTCTCTCCCTGAACCATTTCCTGTTTTTCTCTCACTCTTTTCCTGAACCATTTCCTGTTTTCCTCTCTCTTCCTGAACCATTCCCTGTTTTGCTCTCTCCCTGGCCAATTCCGTTTGTCTCCCCCTGCACCACTCCCTGTTTTTCTCTCTCTCTCTCGCTACTGAACCATTCCTTGTTTCTTTCTTTCTCTTCCTGAACCATTCCCTCTTTGCCTCTCTCTCCCTGAACCATTTCCTGTTTTTCTCTCTCTCTTCCTGATCCATTCCATCGTTCTCTCTCTCCCTCCTGAACCATTTCCTGTTTCTCTTTCTTCCCCTGAACCGTTCCCAGTTTCTTTCTCTCTGTCTCCCTCAACCATTCCCGTGTCTCTCTCTCTCTCTTCCTGAACTATTCCCTGTTTCTCTCTCTTCCTGAACCATTCGCTGTTTTTCTCTCTCTCTCCCTGAACCATTCCATTTCTCTCTCTCTCTCCCTGAACCATTCCCTGTCTCTTTCTTTCTCTTCCTGAACGATTCCCTGTTTCTCTCTCTCTTCCTGATAATTCCGTTTCTCTCTTCCTTCCTGATAATTCCATTTCTCTGCCTCTTCCTGAACCATTCCGTTTCCTCCACCCTTCCTGAACCATTCCTTGTTTCTCCCACCCTTCCTGAACTATTCCCTGTTTCCCTCTCTCTTCCTGAACCATTTCCTGCTTTCCCTCTCTCCCTGAACCATTCCGCCACACTACCAGAAGGACATGGAGGCTTTGAAGAGAGTACAGAAAAGGGCAACCAGGATGTTGCCTGGTATGAGGAGAGATTGGGCAAACTGGGGTTGTTCTCCCTGGAAAGACGGAGGATGAGGGGTGACCTAATAGAGGTGTATAAAATTATGAAGGGCAGAGATAGGGTGAACAGTGGGAAGCTTTTTCCCAGGTCGGAGGTGACGAACACAAGGGTCACAAGTTCAAGGTTGAGGGAGGGGCAAGGTTCAACACAGATGTCAGGGGGACGTATTTTACACAGAAAGTGGTGAGGGCTTAGAATGCACTGCCAAGCAAGGTGGTTGAGGGGGACATGCTGGGATTGTTTAAGGCTTATCTAGACAGCCACATGAATAGACTGGTGTTAACTCAGGTGAGCGAAACGACCACTACGGACTCAGGGTGTAGTTCAATAACGGCACAGCTTTATTTTCTTTTACGTCAACGGAGGTGCAGTCAGGACATACAATCGGACTGTCCCGAAAGCACTCTAAAGGTCCACCGCAACAGGCTATAGTTATACCTGAACTTCGGTGTAGAATGTGATTCAAATGCTAATAATTTATTTACAGTATTCGACTGTCTTGATGTTTTCGAGTGTAGGACGATTGTTTTAAGTGTGTGTTAATCGTTTTTGTCTGATTGGTTATTAATGGTCTAGAATCTCTCGGGTTTGAACAATGGGTGTGTGATTGATCTCAAAGATTTTGAGGGGCCAGGGATGTTTCCTTAGCTATGCTAATTTTTAGGTGTCTCCATAGGTTGTTTGACTGGTTTAGAAGTGCTGATTTGGTGGGGTGGGGATGTGTTTTTTAATTTAGTTCCTGTAGGTGCCATCCTGTCCAGCTTCCCTTGTGTGCTAGCTCTCATTTGCATTCTAAAAGAATGTCCTGCCTGTTACTTTGTGATTTTTAGTGGCGAGGCTCTGAGTGTAATTTTAGCCTGCTTCCATATTGTGTGCCCAATTTCATAAAATTTGTTGTCTGATAACACTAGGAATAGAGGGATACAAACAAATGGTCTAGTTGAGTGGTGCAGGCTTGGAGGGCCAAAGGGCCTGTTCCTGTGCTGTACTATTCTTTGTTCTCCCCTGAACCATTCCCTGTTTCTCTCGCTGACCCTGAACCATTCCCTGTTTCTCTCTCTGACCCTGAACCATTCCCTGTTTCTCTCTCTGACCCTGAACCATTCCCTGTTTCTCTCTCTCTCTGAACCATTCCTTGTCTCTCTCTCTCTCCCCCAGAGCCATTCCCTCTTTCTTTCTCTCTCCCTGAGCCATTCCCTCTTTTTCTCTTTCTTTCTCTCCCTGAACCATTCCCTGTTTTTTTCTCTCTCTCCCTTAACTATTACCTCTTGTTTTCTCTCTCCAACTCTCTCTCTGAACTATTCCGTTTCTCTCTCTCTTGCCCTGAACCATTCCCATTTTATCTCAAAGATGTGCGGGTTAGGTTGATTGGCCATGCTAAAATTGCCCCTTAGTGTACGAGGATGCTTAGAGGGATTTGCAGGTAAAATATGTAGGGAAATGGGGGTAGGGCCTGGGTGGGATTGTGGTCGGTGCAGACTCGATGGGCCAAAGGGCCTCCTCTGCACGGTAGGGTTCTATGAACTCTCTCTGTCTCTCTCTCTCTCTCCCTCCATCCCTGAGCCATTCCCTGTTTTTCTCTCTCTCCAAAATGTGGAGGTTAGGTGGATTGGCCATGCTAAATTGCCCCTTACTATCACAAGATGTGTAAGTTAGGTGGATTGGCTATGCTAAGTTACCCCTAAGTGTCCCAAGATGTGTAGGTTAGATGGATTGACCATGCAAAATGCCCTTTGCGTCCAAAGATGTGTAGGTTTGGTTAATTAGCTATGCTATATTGCCCCATAGTGTCCAAAGGTGTGTAGGTTAGGTGGATTGGCTATGCTAAATTGCCCCACAGTATCCCAAGGAGTGTAAGTTTGGTTCATTGGCCACACTAAATTGCTCCATCGTGTCCCAGTATGTGTAGGTTAAGTGGATTGGCTATGCTAAGTTACCCCTTACTGTCCCAAATGTATAGATTAGGTCGATTGGAAATGCTAAATTGCCCCTTAATATCCCAACAGGTGCAGATTAGGTCGATTGGTAATGCCAAGTTCCCTTTAGGTTGGGTGGATTAGCTATGCTGAATTGTTCCTAAGTGTCCCAAGGTGTGTACAAAAGATGGTTAGACCATGGTAAATTGCCCTTAGAATCCCGATTCCGTTTCTCTCTCTCTCCCTGAACCATTCCATATTCCCCCTCTCTCTCCCTGAACCATTCCCCATTCCCTGTTTCTCTCCCTCCCTGAACCATTCCCCATTCCCTGTTCCTCTCTCTCTCCCTGAACCATTCCCTATTCCCCCTCTCTCTCCCTGAACCATTCCCCATTCCCTGTTTCTCTCTCTCCCTGAACCATTCCCCATTCCCTGTTCCTCTCTCTCTCCCTGAACCATTCCCTAGTCCCCTCTCTCTCTCCCTGAACCATTCCCCATTCATCTCTCTCCTTGAACCATTCCCTATTCCCTGCTCCTCTCTCTCCCTGAACTATTCTCTATTCCCTGTTCCTCTCTCTCCCTGAACCATTCCCCATACCCTGTTCCTCTCACTCCCTGAACCATTCCCCATTCCCTGCTCCACTCTCTCCCTGAACCATTCCCTATTCCCTGCTCCTCTCTCTCCCTCTGAACCATTCCCCATTCCCTGCTCCTCTCTCTCCCTGAACCATTCCCTATTCCCCTCTCTCTCTCCCTGAACCATTCCCTATTGCCTGCTCCTCTCTCTCCCTGAACCATTCCCTATTCCCCTCTCTCTCTCCCTGAACCATTCCCCATTCCCTGCTCCGCTCTCTCCCTGAACCATTCCCCATTCCCTGCTCCTCTCTCTCCCTGAACCATTCCCTATTCCCTGTTCCTCTCTCTCCCTGAACCATTCCCCATTCCCTGATCCTCTCTCTCCATGAACCATTCCCTATTCCCTGTACCTCTCTCTCCCTGAACCATTCCCTACTCCCTGTTCCTCTCTCTCCCTGAAACATTCCCATTCCCTGTTCCTCTCTCTCCCTGAACTATTCCCCATTCCCCGTTCCTCTCTCTCCCTGAACCATTCCCCATTCCTCTCTCTCCCTGAACCATTCCCCATTCCCTGCTCCTCTCTCTCCCTGAACCATTCCCTATTCCTCTCTCTCCCTGAACCATTCCCTATTCCCTGTTCCTCTCTCTCTCTGAACCATTCCCCGCTCGTCTCTCTCCCTAAACCATTCCCCATTCCCAGTTCATCTCTCCCTGAACTATTCCCTATTCCCTGTTCCTCTCTCTCCCTGAACCATTCCCCATTCCCTGTTCCTCTCTCTCCCTGAACCATTCCCCATTCCCTGCTCCTCTCTCTCCCTGAACCATTCCCTATTCCCTGTTCCTCTCTCTCCCTGAACCATTCCCTGCTCCTCTCTCTCCCTGAACTATTCCCTGTTCCTCTCTCTCCCTGAAACATTCCCCATTCCCAGTTCCTCTCTCTCCCTGAACCATTCCCCATTCCCTGCTCCTCTCTCTCCCTGAACCAATCCTTATTCCCCTCTCTCTCTCCCTGAACCATTCCCCATTCCCTGTGCCTCTCTCTCCCTGAACCATTCCCCATGCCTCTCTCTCCCTGAACCATTCCCCATTCCCTGCTCCTGTCTCTCACTGAACCATTCCCTATTCCCTGCTCCTCTCTCTCCCTGAACCATTCCCTATTCCCCTCTCTCTCTCCCTGAACCATTCCCTATTCCCCTCTCTCTCTCCCTGAACCATTCCCCATTCCCTGCTCCTCTCTCTCCCTGACCATTCCCCATTCCCTGCTCCTCTCTCTCCCTGAACCATTCCCTATTCCCTGCTCCTCTCTCTCCCTGAACGATTCCCTATTCCCTGTTCCTCTCTCTCCCTGAACCATTCCCTATTCCCTGCTCCTCTCTCTCCCTGAACCATTCCCCATTCCCTGCTCCTCTCTCTCCCTGAACCATTCCCTATTCCCTGTTCCTCTCTCTCCCTGAAACATTCCCATTCCCTGTTCCTCTCTCTCCCTGAACTATTCCCCATTCCCTGTTCCTCCCTCTCCCTGAACCATTCCCCATTCCTCTCTCTCCCTGAACCATTCCCCATTCCCTGCTCCTCTCTCTCCCTGAACCATTCCCCTATTTCCTGTTCCTCTCTCTCCCTGAACGATTCCCTTTTCCCTGCTCCTCTCTCTCCCTGAACCATTCCCCATTCCCTGCTCCTCTCTCTCCCTGAACCATTCCCTATTCCCTGTTCCTCTCTCTTCCTGAACCATTCCCTGTTCCCCTCTCTCTCTCCCTGAACCATTCCCTATTCCCCTCTCTCCCTGAACCATTCCCTATTCCCCTCTCCCTCTCCCTGAACCATTCCCTATTCCCCTCTCTTTCTCCCTGCACCATTCCCTATTCCCTGTTCCTCTCTCTCCCTGAACCATTCCCTATTCCCTGTTCCTCTCTCTCCCTGAACCATTCCCTATTCCCTGCTCCTTTCTCTCCCTGAACCATTCTCTATTCCCCTCTCTCTCTCTCCCTGAGCCATTCCCCATTCCCTGCTCCTCTCTCTCCCTGAACCATTCCCCATTCCCTGTTCCTCTCTCTCCCAGAACCATTCCCTATTCCCTGCTCCTCTCTCTCCCTGAACCATTCCCCATTCCCTGTTCCTCTCTCTCCCTGAACCATTGCCTATTCCCTGTTCCTCTCTCTCCCTGAACCATTCCCCATTCCCTGTTACTCGCTCTCCCTGAACCATTCCCTATTCCTCTCTCTCCCTGAACCAATCCCTATTCCCCTCTCTCTCTCCCTGGACCATTCCCTATTCCCTGTTCCTCTCTCTCCCTGAACCATTCCCTATTCCCCTCTCTCTCTCTCTCCCTGAACCATTCCGTATTCATCTCTCTCCCTGAACCATTTCCTATTCCCCTCTCTCTCTCCCTGAAAGATTCCCTATTCCCTGTTCCTCTCTCTCCCTGAACCATTCCCTATTCCCTGCTCCTCTCTCTCCCTGAACCATTCCCCATTCGCTGCTCCTCTCTCTCCCTGAACCATTCCCTATTCCCCTCTCTCTGTCCCTGAACCATTCCAATATTTCCTGTTCCCCTCTCTCCCTGAACGATTCCCCATTCCCTGTTCCTCTCTCTACCTGAACCATTCCCTATTCCCTGTTCCTCTCTCTCTCTGAACCATTCCCTATTCCCCTCTCTCTCTCCCTGAACCATTCCCTATTCCCTGTTCCTCTCTCTCCCTGAACCATTCCCTATTCCCCGTTCCTCTCTCTCCCTGAACCATTCCCCATTCCCTGTTCCTTTCTCTCCCTGAACCATTCCCTATTCCCTGTTCCTCTCTCTCCCTGAACCATTCCCTATTCCCTGTTCCTCTCCCTCCCTGAACCATTCCCTATTCCCTGCCCCTCTCTCTCCCTGAACCATTCCCTATTCCCCTCTCTCTCTCTCCCTGAGCCATTCCCCATTCCCAGCTCCTCTCTCTCCCTGAACCATTCCCCATTCCCTGTTCCTCTCTCTCCCTGAACGATTCCCCATTCCCTGCTCCACTCTCTCCCTGAACCATTCCCTATTCCCTGCTCCTCTCTCTCCCTGAACCATTCCTTATTCCCTGTTCCTCTCTCTCCCTGAACCATTCCTTATTCCCTGTTCCTCTCTCTCCGTGAACCATTCCCCATTCCCAATTCCTCTCTCTCCCTAAACCATTCCCCATTCCTCTCTCTCCCTGAACCATTCCCCATTCCCTGTTTCTCTCTCTCCCTGAACCATTCCCTATTCCCTGCTCCTCTCTCTCCCTGAACCATTCCCTATTTCCTGTTCTTCTCTCTCCCTGAACCATTCCCTATTCCCCTCTCTCTCTCCCTGAACCATTCCCTATTCCCCTCTCTCTCTCCTTGAACCATTCCTTATTCCCTGTTCCTCTCTCTCCCTGAACCATTCCCTATTCCCTGTTCCTCTCTCTCCCTGAACCATTCCCCATTCCCTGCTCCTCTCTCTCCCTGAACCATTCCCCATTCCATGTTTCTCTCTCTCCCTGAACCATTCCCTATTCCCTGCTCCTCTCTCTCCCTGAACCATTCCCTATTTCCTGTTCTTCTCTCTCCCTGAACCATTCCCCATTCCCTGTTCCTCTCTCTCCCTGAACCATTCCCTATTCCCTGTTCCTCGCTCTCCCTGAACCATTCCCTATTCCCTGCTCCTCTCTCTCCCTGAACCATTCCCTATTCCCCTCTCTCTCTCCCTGAACCATTCCCTATTCCCCTCTCACTCTCCCTGAACCATTCCCCATTCCCAGTTCCTCGCTCTCCCTGAACCATTCTCTATTCCCTGCTCCTCTCACTCCCTGAACCATTCCCTATTCCCTGTTCCCCTCTCTCCCTGAACCATTCCCTATTCCCCTCTCTCTCTCCCTGAACCATTCCCTATTCCCCTCTCTCTCCCTGAACCATTCCCCATTCCCTGTTCCTCTCTCTCCCTGAACCATTCCCTATTCCCCTCTCTCTTTCTCTCCCTGAACCATTCCCTATTCCTCTCTCTCCCTGAACCATTCCCCATTCCCTGCTCCTCTCTCTCCCTGAACCATTCCCTATTCCCTGCTCCTCTCTCTCCCTGAACCATTCCCCATTCCCTGTTCCTCTCTCTCCCTGAACCATTCCCCATTCATAGAACATAGAACATAGAACATTACAGCACAAACAGGCCCTTCGGCCCTCGAGTTGCGCCGATCGCATCAACCCCACCAATCTATAGACCTATCTATAACCCCCAATCCCATTAAACCCCAGATACTCATCCAGAAGTCTTTTAAAAGACCCCAGCGAGTTCGCCTCCACCACCGATGACGGCAGCCGATTCCAATCACTCACTACCCTCTGAGTGAAAAACTTACCCCTAACATCACCTCTGTACTTCCCACCCCGCACCTTAAATCTGTGTCCTCTCGTAGCGACCATTTCAACCCGGGGAAATATCCTCTGAGAGTCCACCCTATCTATTCCTCTCAACATTTTATAGACTTCTATCAGGTCGCCTCTCAACCTTCGCCTCTCCAGGGAAAAGAGTCCCAGCTCCCTCAACCTATCTTCATAAGGCATGCCTCCCAGTCCAGGCAACATCCTTGTAAATCTCCTCTGCACCCTTTCAATAGCTTCTACGTCTTTCCTATAGTGAGGCGACCAGAACTGCGCACAGTACTCCAAATGAGTCCTGACGAGGGTCCTGTAAAGTTGCAGCATTACCTCCCGACTCCTAAATTCAATCCCTCGATTAATGAAGGCCAGTACACCATACGCCTTCTTGACCACCTCCTCCACCTGCGAGGCCGATTTAAGAGTCCTGTGAACCCGGACCCCGAGATCCTTCTGCTCTTCAACGCTACTAAGACCCCTGCCCTTAATAGTGCACTCGTAGTGTATTCCCTGCTCCTCTCTCTCCCTGAACCATTCCCCATTCCCTGCTCCTCTCTCTCCCTGAACCATTCCCTATTCCCTGCTCCTCTCTCTCCGTGAACCATTCCCCATTCCCTGTTCCTCTCTCTCCCTGATCCATTCCCCATTCCTCTCTCTCCCTGAACCATTCCCCATTCCCTGCTCCTCACTGTCCCTGAACCATTCCCTATTCCCTGTTCCTCTCTCTCCCTGAACCATTCCCTATTCCCCTCTCTCTCTCCCTGAACCATTCCCTATTCCCCTCTCTCCCTGAACCATTCCCTATTCCCTGTTCCTCTCTCTCCCTGAAGCATTCCCCATTCCCTGCTCCTCTCTCTCCCTGCACCATTCCCCATTCCCTGTTTCTCTCTCTCCCTGAACCATTCCCTATTTCCTGTTCCTCTCTCTCCCTGAACCATTCCCTATTCCCTGCTCCTCTCTCTCCCTGAACCATTCCCTATTCCCTGCTCCTCTCTCTCCCTGAACCATTCCCTATTCCCTGTTCCTCTCTCTCCCTGAACCATTCCCCATTCCCTGTTCCTCTCTCTCCCTGAACCATTCCCCATTCCCTGCTCCTCTCTCTCCCTGAACCATTCCCTATTCCCTGTTCCTCTCTCTCCCTGAACCATTCCCCATTCCCTGTTCCTCTCTCTCCCTGAACCATTCCCTATTCCCTGTTCCTCTCTCTCCCTGAACCATTCCCCATTCCCTGTTCCTCACTCTCCCAGAACCATTCCCTATTCCCTGCTCCTCTCTCTCCCTGAACCATTCCCCATTCCCTGTTCCTCTCTCTCCCTGAACCATTCCCTATTCCCTGTTCCTCTCTCTCCCTGAACCATTCCCCATTCCCTGTTCCTTGCTCTCCCTGAACCATTCCCTATTCCCTGCTCCTCTCTCTCCCTGAACCATTCCCTATTCCCTGTTCCTCTCTCTCCCTGAACCATTCCCTATTCCCCTCTCTCTCTCCCTGAACCATTCCCTATTCACCTCTCTCTCTCCCTGAACCATTCCCCATTCCCTGTTCCTCTCTCTCCCTGAACCATTCCCTATTCCCCTCTCTCTCTCTCCACCTGAACCATTCCTTATTCCTCTCTCTCCCTGAACCATTCCCTATTCCCCTCTCTCTCTCCCTGAAAGATTCCCTATTCCCTGTTCCTCTCTCTCCCTGAACCATTCCCCATTCCCTGCTCCTCTCTCTCCCTGAACCATTCCCTATTCCCCTCTCTCTGTCCCTGAACCATTCCCCTATTTCCTGTTCCTCTCTCTCCCTGAACGATTCCCTTTCCCCTGCTCCTCTCTCTCCCTGAACCATTCCCTATTCCCTGCTCCTCTCTCTCCCTGAACCATTCCCTATTCCCCTCTCTCTCTCCCTGAACCATTCCCTATTCCCTGTTCCTCTCTCTCCCTGAACCATTCCCTATTCCCTGTTCCTCTCTCTCCCTGAACCATTCCCCATTCCCTGTTCCTCTCTCTCCCTGAACCATTCCCTATTCCCTGTTCCTCTCTCTCCCTGAACCATTCCCCATTCCCTGTTCCTCTCTCTCCCTGAACCATTCCCTGTTCCTCTCTCTCCCTGAACCATTCCCTGTTCCTCTCTCTCCCTGAACCATTCCCTATTCCCCTCTCTCTCTCCCTGAACCATTCCCTATTCCCCTCTCTCTCTCCTTGAACCATTCCCTGTTCTTCTCTCTCCCTGAACCATTCCCTATTCCCTGTTCCTCTCTCTCCCTGAACCATTCCCCATTCCCTGCTCCTGTCTCTCCCTGAACCATTCCCCATTCCCTGTTTCTCTCTCTCCCTGAACCATTCCCTATTCCCTGTTCCTCTCTCTCCCTGAACCATTCCCTATTCCCTGCTCCTCTCTCTCCCTGAACCATTCCCTATTCCCTGTTCCTCTCTCTCCCTGAACCATTCCCCACTCCCTGTTCCTCTCTCTCCCTGAACCATTCCCTATTCCCTGCTCCTCTCTCTCCCTGAACCATTCCCTATTCCCTGTTCCTCTCTCTCCCTGAACCATTCCCCATTCCCTGTTCCTCTCTCTCCCTGAACCATTCCCTATTCCCTGTTCCTCTCTCTCCCTGAACCATTCCCCATTCCCTGTTCCTCTCTCCCAGAACCATTCCCTATTCCCTGCTCCTCTCTCTCCCTGAACCATTCCCCATTCCCTGTTCCTCTCTCTCCCTGAACCATTCCCTATTCCCTGTTCCTCTCTCTACCTGAACCATTCCCCATTCCCTGTTCCTCGCTCTCCCTGAACCATTCCCCATTCCCTGCTCCTCTCTCTCCCTGAACCATTCCCTATTCCCTGCTCCTCTCTCTCCCTGAACCATTCCCTGTTCTTCTCTCTCCCTGAACCATTCCCCATTCCCTGTTCCTCTCTCTCCCTGAACCATTCCCTATTCCCTGTTCCTCTCTCTCCCTGAACCATTCCCCATTCATAGAACATAGAACATAGAACATTACAGCACAAACAGGCCCTTCGGCCCTCGAGTTGCGCCAATCGCATCAACCCCACCAATCTATAGACCTATCTATAACCCCCAATCCCATTAAACCCCAGATACTCATCCAGAAGTCTTTTAAAAGACCCCAGCGAGTTCGCCTCCACCACCGACGACGGCAGCCGATTCCAATCACTCACTACCCTCTGAGTGAAAAACTTACCCCTAACATCACCTCTGTACTTCCCTCCCCGCACCTTAAATCTGTGTCCTCTCGTAGCGACCATTTCAACCCGGGGAAATAGCCTCTGAGAGTCCACCCTATCTATTCCTCTCAACATTTTATAGACTTCTATCAGGTCGCCTCTCAACCTTCGCCTCTCCAGGGAAAAGAGTCCCAGCTCCCTCAACCTATGTTCATAAGGCATGCCTCCCAGTCCAGGCAACATCCTTGTAAATCTCCTCTGCACCCTTTCAATAGCTTCCACGTCTTTCCTATAGTGAGGCGACCAGAACTGCGCACAGTACTCCAAATGAGGCCTGACGAGGGTCCTGTAAAGTTGCAGCATTACCTCCCGACTCCTAAACTCAATCCCTCGATTAATGAAGGTCAGTACACCATACGCCTTCTTGACCACCTCCTCCACCTGCGAGGCCGATTTAAGAGTCCTGTGAACCCGGACCCCGAGATCCTTCTGCTCTTCAACGCTACTAAGACCCCTGCCCTTAATAGTGTACTCGTAGTGTATTCCCTGCTCCTCTCTCTCCCTGAACCATTCCCCATTCCCTGCTCCTCTCTCTCCCTGAACCATTCCCCATTCCCTGTTCCTCTCTCTCCCTGATCCATTCCCCATTCCACTCTCTCCCTGAACCATTCCCCATTCCCTGCTCCTCACTGTCCCTGAACCATTCCCTATTCCCTGTTCCTCTCTCTCCCTGAACCATTCCCTATTCCCCTCTCTCTCTCTCTGAACCATTCCCTATTCCCTGTTCCTCTCTCTCCGTGAACCATTCCCCATTCCCTGTTCCTCTCTCTCCCTGAACCATTCCCCATTCCTCTCTCTCCCTGAACCATTCCCCATTCCCTGCTCCTCTCTCTCCCTGCACCATTCCCTATTTCCTGTTCCTCTCTCTCCCTGAACCATTCCCCATTCCCTGCTCCTCTCTTTCCCTGAACCATTCCCTATTCCTCTCTCCCTGAACTATTCCCTATTCCCCTCTCTCTCTCCCTGAACCATTCCCTATTCCCCTCTCTCTCTCCCTGAACCATTCCCTATTCCCTGTTCCTCTCTCTCCCTGAACCATTCCCTATTCCCCTCTCTCCCTGAACCATTCCCCATTCCCTGCTCCTCTCTCTCCCTGAACCATTTCCCATTCCCTGCTCCTCTCTCTCCCTGAACCATTCCCTATTCCCTGCGCCTCTCTCTCCCTGAACTATTCCCCATTCCCTGCTCCTCTCTCTCCCTGAACCATTCCCTATACCCTGCTCCTCTCTCTCCCTGAACCATTCCCTATTCCCTTTTCCTCTCTCTCCCTGAACCTTTCCCTATTCCCTGTTCCTCTCTCTCCCTGAACCATTCCCCATTCCCTGTTCCTCTCTCTCCCTGAACCATTCCCCATTCCCTGCTCCTCTCTCTCCCTGAACCATTCCCTATTCCCTGCTCCTCTCTCTCCCTGAACCATTCCCCATTCCCTGTTCCTCTCTCTCCCTGAACCATTCCCCATTCCTCTCTCTCCCTGAGCCATTCCCCATTCCCTGCTCCTCTCTCTCCCTGAACAATCCCCATTCCCTGTTCCTCTCTCTCCCTGAACCATTCCCCATTCCCTGCTCCACTCTCTCCCTGAACCATTCCCTATTCCCTGTTCCTCTCTCTCCCTGAACCATTCCCCATTCCCTGCTCCTCTCTCTCCCTGAACCATTCCCTATTCCCTGTTCCTCTCTCTCCCTGAACCATTCCCTATTCCCCTCTCTCTCTCCCTGAACCATTCCCTATTCCCCTCTCTCTCTCCCTGAACCATTCCCCATTCCCTGTTCCTCTCTCTCCCTGAACCATTCCCTATTCCTCTGTCTCCCTGAACCATTCCCCATTCCCTGTTCCTCTCTCTCTCAGAACCATTCCCTATTTCCTGCTCAACTCTCTCCCTGAACCATTCCCCATTCCCTGTTCCTCTCTCTCCCTGAACCATTCCCTATTCCCTGTTCCTCTCTCTCCCTGAACCATTCCCCATTCCCTGTTCCTCGCTCTCCCTGAACCATTCCCTATTCCCTGCTCCTCTCTCTCCCTGAACCATTCCCTATTCCCTGTTCCTCTCTCTCCCTGAACCATTCCCTATTCCCCTCTCTCTCTCCCTGAACCATTCCCTATTCCCCTCTCTCTCTCCCTGAACCATTCCCCATTCCCTGTTCCTCGCTTTCCCTGAACCATTCCCTATTCCCTGTTCCTTTCTCTCCCTGAACCATTCCCTATTCCCCTCTTTCTCTCCCTGAACCATTCCCAATTCCCCTCTCTCTCTCCCTGAACCATTCCCCATTCCCTGTTCCTCTCTCTCCCTGAACCATTCCCTATTCCCCTCTCTCTCTCTCTCCCTGAACCATTCCCTTTTCCTCTCTCTCCCTGAACCATTCCCTATTCCCCTCTCTCTCTCCCTGAACCATTCCTATTCCCTTTTCCTCTCTCTCCCTGAACCTTTCCCTATTCCCTGTTCCTCTCTCTCCCTGAATCATTCCCCATTCCCTGCTCCTCTCTCTCCCTGAACCATTCCCTATTCCCTGCCCCTCTCTCTCCGTGAACCATTCCCCATTCCCTGTTCCTCTCTCTCCCTGAACCATTCCCCATTCCTCTCTCTCCCTGAACCATTCCCCATTCCCTGCTCCTCTCTCTCCCTGCACCATTCCCTATTTCCTGTTCCTCTCTCTCCCTGAACCATTCCCCATTCCCTGCTCCTCTCTTTCCCTGAACCATTCCCTATTCCTCTCTCCCTGAACTATTCCCTATTCCCCTCTCTCTCTCCCTGAACCATTCCCTATTCCCCTCTCTCCCTGAACCATTCCCCATTCCCTGCTCCTCTCTCTCCCTGAACCATTTCCCATTCCCTGCTCCTCTCTCTCCCTGAACCATTCCCTATTTCCTGCGCCTCTATCTCCCTGAACTATTCCCCATTCCCTGCTCCTCTCTCTCCCTGAACCATTCCCTATACCCTGCTCCTCTCTCTCCCTGAACCATTCCCTATTCCCTTTTCCTCTCTCTCCCTGAACCTTTCCCTATTCCCTGTTCCTCTCTCTCCCTGAACCATTCCCCATTCCCTGCTCCTCTCTCTCCCTGAACCATTCCCCATTCCCTGCTCCTCTCTCTCCCTGAACCATTCCCTATTCCCTGCTCCTCTCTCTCCCTGAACCATTCCCCATTCCCTGTTCCTCTCTCTCCCTGAACCATTCCCCATTCCTCTCTCTCCCTGAGCCATTCCCCATTCCCTGCTCCTCTCTCTCCCTGAACAATCCCCATTCCCTGTTCCTCTCTCTCCCTGAACCATTCCCCATTCCCTGCTCCACTCTCTCCCTGAACCATTCCCTATTCCCTGTTCCTCTCTCTCCCTGAACCATTCCCCATTCCCTGCTCCTCTCTCTCCCTGAACCATTCCCTATTCCCTGTTCCTCTCTCTCCCTGAACCATTCCCTATTCCCCTCTCTCTCTCCCTGAACCATTCCCTATTCCCCTCTCTCTCTCCCTGAACCATTCCCTATTCCCCTCTCTCTCTCCCTGAACCATTCCCTATTCCTCTCTCTCCCTGAACCATTCCCTATTCCCTGTTCCTCTCTCTCCCTGAACCATTCCCTATTCCCTGTTCCTCTCTCTCCCTGAACCATTCCCCATTCCCTGTTCCTCTCTCTCCCTGAACCATTCCCCATTCCCTGTTCCTCTCTCTCCCTGAACCATTCCCCATTCCTCGCTCTCCTTGAACCATTCCCTATTCCCTACTCCTCTCTCTCCCTGAACCATTCCCTATTCCCTGTTCCTCTCTCTCCCTGAACCATTCCCTATTCCCCTCTCTCTCTCCCTGAACCATTCCCTATTCCCCTCTCTCTCTCCCAGAACCAATCCCCATTCCCTGTTCCTCTCTCTCCCTGAAGCATTCCCTATTCCCCTCTCTCTCTCTCACTGAACCATTCCCTATTCCTCTCTCTCCCTGAACCATTCCCTATTCCCCTCTCTCTCTCCCTGAACCATTCCCCATTCCCTGCTGCTCTCTCTCCCTGAACCATTCCCTATTCCCTGCTCCTCTCTCTCCCTGAACCATTGCCCATTCCCTGCTCCTCTCTCTCCCTGAACCATTCCCTATACCCTGTTCCTCTCTCTCCCTGAACTATTCCCTATTCCCCTCTCTCTCTCCCTGAACCATTCCCTATTCCCCTCTCTCTCTCCCTGAACTATTCCCTATTCCCTGTTCCTCTCTCTCCCTGAACCATTCCCTATTCCCTGTTCCTCTCTCTCCCTGAACCATTCCCCATTCCCTGTTCCTCTCTCTCCCTGAACCATTCCCCATTCCCTGTTCCTCTCTCTCCCGGAACCATTCCCCAATCCCTGTTCCCCGCTCTTCCTGAACCATTCCCTATTCCCTACTCCTCTCTCTCCCTGAACCATTCCCTATTCCCTGTTCCTCTCTCTCCCTGAACCATTCCCAATTCCCCTCTCTCTCTCCCTGAACCATTCCCTATTCCCCTCTCTCTCTCCCTGAACCATTCCCCATTCCCTGTTCCTCTCTCTCCCTGAACCATTCCCTATTCCCCTCTCTCTCTCTCCCTGAACCATTTCCTATTCCTCTCTCTCCCTGAACCATTCCCTATTCCCCTCTCTCTCTCCCTGAACCATTCCCCATTCCCTGCTCCTCTCTCTCCCTGAACCATTCCCTATTCCCTGCTCCTCTCTCTCCCTGAACCACTCCCCATTCTCTGTTCCTCTCTCTCCCTGAACCATTCCCCATTCCCTGCTCCTCTCTCTCCCTGAACCATTCCCCATTCCCTGTTCCTCTCTCTCCCTGAAAAATTCCCCATTCCCTGTTCCTCGCTCTCCCTGAACCATTCCCTATTCCCTACTCCTCTCTCTCCCTGAACCATTCCCTATTCCCTGTTCCTCCCTCTCCCTGAACCATTCCCTATTCCCCTCTCTCTCTCCCTGAACCATTCCCTATTCCCCTCTCTCTCTCCCTGAACCATTCCCTATTCCTTGCTCCTCTCTCTCCCTGAACCATTCCCTATTCCCTGTTCCTCTCTCTCCCTGAACCATTCCCTATTCCCCTCTCTCTCTCCCTGAACCATTCCCCATTCTCTGTTCCTCTCTCTCCCTGAACCATTCCCTATTCCCCTCTCTCTCTCTCTCTCTCAATGAACCATTCCCTATTCCTCTCTCGCCCTGAACCATTCCGTATTCCCCTCTCTCTCTCCCTGAATCATTCCCCATTCCCAGCTCCTCTCTCTCCCTGAACCATTCCCTATTCCCTGCTCCTCTCCCTGAACCATTCCCTATTCCCTGCTCCTCTCTCTCCGTGAACCATTCCCCATTCCCTGTTCCTCTCTCTCCCTGAACCATTCCCCATTCCTCTCTCCCTGAACCATTCCCCATTCCCTGCTCCTCTCTCTCCCTGCACCATTCCCTATTTCCTGTTCCTCTCTCTCCCTGAACCATTCCCCATTCCCTGCTCCTCTCTTTCCCTGAACCATTCCCTATTCCTCTCTCCCTGAACTATTCCCTATTCCCCTCTCTCTCTCCCTGAACCATTCCCTATTCCCCTCTCTCTCTCCCTGAACCATTCCCTATTCCCTGTTCCTCTCTCTCCCTGAACCATTCCCTATTCCCCTCTCTCCCTGAACCATTCCCCATTCCCTGCTCCTCTCTCTCCCTGAACCATTTCCCATTCCCTGCTCCTCTCTCTCCCTGAACCATTCCCTATTCCCTGCGCCTCTCTCTCCCTGAACTATTCCCCATTCCCTGCTCCTCTCTCTCCCTGAACCATTCCCTATACCCTGCTCCTCTCTCTCCCTGAACCATTCCCTATTCCCTGCTCCTCTCTCTCCCTGAACCATTCCCTATTCCCTGCTCCTCTCTCTCCCTGAACCATTCCCCATTCCCTGTTCCTCTCTCTCCCTGAACCATTCCCCATTCCTCTCTCTCCCTGAGCCATTCCCCATTCCCTGCTCCTCTCTCTCCCTGAACAATCCCCATTCCCTGTTCCTCTCTCTCCCTGAACCATTCCCCATTCCCTGCTCCACTCTCTCCCTGAACCATTCCCTATTCCCTGTTCCTCTCTCTCCCTGAACCATTCCCCATTCCCTGCTCCTCTCTCTCCCTGAACCATTCCCTATTCCCTGTTCCTCTCTCTCCCTGAACCATTCCCTATTCCCCTCTCTCTCTCCCTGAACCATTCCCTATTCCCCTCTCTCTCTCCCTGAACCATTCCCTATTCCCCTCTCTCTCTCCCTGAACCATTCCCTATTCCTCTCTCTCCCTGAACCATTCCCTATTCCCTGTTCCTCTCTCTCCCTGAACCATTCCCTATTCCCCTCTCTCTCTCCCTGAACCATTCCCTATTCCTCTCTCTCCCTGAACCATTCCCTATTCCCTGCTCCTCTCTCTCCCTGAACCATTCCCTATTTCCTGCTCCTCTCTCTCCCTGAACCATTCCCTATTCCCTGTTCCTCTCTCTCCCTGAACCATTCCCTATTCCCTGTTCCTCTCTCTCCCTGAACCATTCCCTATTCCCTGTTCCTCTCTCTCCCTGAACCATTCCCCATTCCCTGCTCCTCTCTCTCCCTGAACCATTCCCTATTCCCTGCTCCTCTCTCTCCCTGAACCATTCCCCATTCCTCTCTCTCCCTGAACCATTCCCCATTCCTCTCTCTCCCTGAACCATTCCCCATTCCCTGCTCCTCTCTCTCCCTGAACCATTCCCTATTCCCTGTTCCTCTCTCTCCCTGAACCAATCCCCATTCCCTGCTCCTCTCTCTCCCTGAACCATTCCCTATTCCCCTCTCTCTCCCTGAACCATTCCCTATTCCCCTCTCTCTCCCTGAACCATTCCCTATTCCCCTCTCTCTCTCCCTGAACCATTCCCTATTCCCTGTTCCTCTCTCTCCCTGAACCATTCCCTATTCCCTGTTCCTCTCTCTCCCTGAACCATTCCCCATTCCCTGTTCCTCTCTCTCCCTGAACCATTCCCCATTCCTTTCTCTCCCTGAACCATTCCCTATTCCCTGTTCCTCTCTCTCCCTGAACCATTCCCTATTCCCTGCCCCCTCTCTCACTGAACCATTTCCTATTCCCTGTTCCTCTCTCTCCCTGAACCATTCCCCATTCCCTGCTCCTCTCTCTCCCTGAACCATTCCTCATTCCCTGTTCCTCTCTCTCCCTGAACCATTCCCTATTCCCTGTTCCTCTCTCTCCCTGAACCATTCCCTATTCCCTGCTCCTCTCTCTCCCTGATCCATTCCCTATTGCCTGTTCCTCTCTCTCCCTGAACCATTCCCCATTCCCTGTTCCTCACTCTCCCTGAACCATTCTCCATTCCCTGTTCCTCTCTCTCCCTGAACCATTCCCCATTCCCTGTTCCTCTCTCTCCCTGAGCCATTCTCCATTCCCTGTTCCTCTCTCTCCCTGAACCATTCCTTATTCCTCTCTCTCCCTGAACCATTCCCTATTCCCCTCTCTCTCTCCCTGAACCATTCCCCACTTCTCTCTCTCCCTGAACCATTCCCTATTCCCTGTTCCTCTCTCTCCCTGAACCATTCCCCATTCCCTGCTCCTCTCTCTCCCTGAATCATTCCCTATTCCCTGTTCCTCTCTCTCCCTGAACCATTCCCTATTCCCTGTTCCTCTCTCTCCCTGAACCATTCCCCATTCCCTGTTCCTCTCTCTCCCTGAACCAATCCCCATTCCCTGTTCCTTTCTCTCCCTGAACCATTCCCTATTCCCTGTTCCTCTCTCTCCCTGAACCATTCCCTATTCCCTGCCCCCTCTCACTGAACCATTTCCTATTCCCTGTTCCTCTCTCTCCCTGAACCAGTCCCCATTCCCTGCTCCTCTCTCTCCCTGAACCATTCCCCATTCCCTATTCCTCTCTCTCTCCCTGAACCATTCCCTATTCCTCTCTCTCTCCCTGAATCATTCCCTATTCCCCTCTCTACCTGAACCATTCCCTATTCCCTGCCCCTCTCTCTCCCTGAACCATTCCCTATTCCTCTGTCTCCCTGAACCATTCCCTATTCCCTTCTCTCCCTGAACCATTCCCTATTCCCCTCTCTCCCTGAACCATTCCCTATTCCCCTCTCTCTCCCTGAATCATTCCCTATTCCCCTCTCTCCCTGAACCATTCCCTATTCCCCTCTCTCTCCCTGAAACATTCCCTATTCCTCTCTCTCCCTGAACTATTCCCTATTCCTCTCTCTCCCTGAACCATTCCCTATTCCTCTGTCTCCCTGAACCATTCCCTATTCCCCTCTCTCCCTGAACCATTCCCTATTCCCCTCTCTCCCTGAACCATTCCCTATTCCCCTCTCTCTCTGAACCATTCCCTATTCCCCTCTCTCCCTGAACCATTCCCTATTCCCCTCTCTCTCCCTGAATCATTCCCTATTCCCCTCTCTCCCTGAACCATTCCCTATTCCCCTCTCTCTCCCTGAACCATCCCCTATTCCCTGTTCGTCTCTCTCCCTGAACCATTCCCCATTCCCTGTTCCTCTCTCTCCCTGAACCATTCCCCATTCCCTGTTCCTTTCTCTCCCTGAACCATTCCCTATTCCCTGTTCCTCTCTCTCCCTGAACCATTCCCTATTCCCTGCCCCCTCTCTCACTGAACCATTTCCTATTCCCTGTTCCTCTCTCTCCCTGAACCATTCCCCATTCCCTGCTCCTCTCTCTCCCTGAACCATTCCTCATTCCCTGTTCCTCTCTCTCCCTGAACCATTCCCTATTCCCTGTTCCTCTCTCTCCCTGAACCATTCCCTATTCCCTGCTCCTCTCTCTCCCTGATCCATTCCCTATTCCCTGTTCCTCTCTCTCCCTGAACCATTCCCCATTCCTTGTTCCTCTCTCTCCCTGAACTATTCCCTATTCCCTGCTCCTCTCTCTCCCTGAACCATTCCCTATTCCCTGTTCCTCTCTCTCCCTGAACCATTCCCTATTCCCCTCTCTCCCTGAACCATTCCCTATTCCCCTCTCTCTCCCTGAATCATTCCCTATTCCCCTCTCTCCCTGAACCATTCCCTATTCCCCTCTCTCTCCCTGAACCATTCCCTATTCCTCTCTCTCCCTGAACTATTCCCTATTCCTCTCTCTCCCTGAACCATTCCCTATTCCTCTGTCTCCCTGAACTATTCCCTATTCCCCTCTCTCCCTGAACCATTCCCTATTCCCCTCTCTCTCCCTGAACCATTCCCTATTCCCCTCTCTCTCCCTGAACCATTCCCTATTCCCCTCTCTCTCTCCCTGAACCATTCCCTGTTCCTCTCTCTCCCTGAACCATTCCCTATTCCCCTCTCTCTCCCTGAACCATTCCCTATTCCTCTCTCTCCCTGAACCATTCCCTATTCCAGTCTCTCTCTCCCTGAACCATTCCCTATTCCTCTCTCTCCCTGAACCATTCCCTATTCCCCTCTCTCTCCCTGAACCATTCCCTATTCCCCTCTCTCCCTGAACCATTCCCTATTCCCCTCTCTCCCTGAACCATTCCCTATTCCTCTCTCTCCCTGAACCATTCCCTATTCCCCTCTCTCCCTGAACCATTCCCTATTCCCCTCTCTCTCCCTGAACCATTCCCTATTCCTCTCTCTCCCTGAACCATTCCCTATTCCAGTCTCTCTCTCCCTGAACCATTCCCTATTCCTCTCTCTCCCTGAACCATTCCCTATTCCCCTCTCTCTCCCTGAACCATTCCCTATTCCCCTCTCTCCCTGAACCATTCCCTATTCCCCTCTCTCCCTGAACCATTCCCTATTCCCCTCTCTCCCTGAACCATTCCCTATTCCCTGTTCCTCTCTCTCCCTGAACCATTCCCTATTCCCCTCTCTCCCTGAACCATTCCCCATTCCCTGCTCCTCTCTCTCCCTGAACCATTTCCCATTCCCTGCTCCTCTCTCTCCCTGAACCATTCCCTATTCCCTGCGCCTCTCTCTCCCTGAACTATTCCCCATTCCCTGCTCCTCTCTCTCCCTGAACCATTCCCTATACCCTGCTCCTCTCTCTCCCTGAACCATTCCCTATTCCCTTTTCCTCTCTCTCCCTGAACCTTTCCCTATTCCCTGTTCCTCTCTCTCCCTGAACCATTCCCCATTCCCTGTTCCTCTCTCTCCCTGAACCATTCCCCATTCCCTGCTCCTCTCTCTCCCTGAACCATTCCCTATTCCCTGCTCCTCTCTCTCCCTGAACCATTCCCCATTCCCTGTTCCTCTCTCTCCCTGAACCATTCCCCATTCCTCTCTCTCCCTGAGCCATTCCCCATTCCCTGCTCCTCTCTCTCCCTGAACAATCCCCATTCCCTGTTCCTCTCTCTCCCTGAACCATTCCCCATTCCCTGCTCCACTCTCTCCCTGAACCATTCCCTATTCCCTGTTCCTCTCTCTCCCTGAACCATTCCCCATTCCCTGCTCCTCTCTCTCCCTGAACCATTCCCTATTCCCTGTTCCTCTCTCTCCCTGAACCATTCCCTATTCCCCTCTCTCTCTCCCTGAACCATTCCCTATTCCCCTCTCTCTCTCCCTGAACCATTCCCCATTCCCTGTTCCTCTCTCTCCCTGAACCATTCCCTATTCCTCTGTCTCCCTGAACCATTCCCCATTCCCTGTTCCTCTCTCTCTCAGAACCATTCCCTATTTCCTGCTCAACTCTCTCCCTGAACCATTCCCCATTCCCTGTTCCTCTCTCTCCCTGAACCATTCCCTATTCCCTGTTCCTCTCTCTCCCTGAACCATTCCCCATTCCCTGTTCCTCGCTCTCCCTGAACCATTCCCTATTCCCTGCTCCTCTCTCTCCCTGAACCATTCCCTATTCCCCTCTCTCCCTGAACCATTCCCTATTCCCCTCTCTCTCTCCCTGAACCATTCCCTATTCCCCTCTCTCTCTCCCTGAACCATTCCCCATTCCCTGTTCCTCGCTTTCCCTGAACCATTCCCTATTCCCTGTTCCTTTCTCTCCCCGAACCATTCCCTATTCCCCTCTTTCTCTCCCTGAACCATTCCCAATTCCCCTCTCTCTCTCCCTGAACCATTCCCCATTCCCTGTTCCTCTCTCTCCCTGAACCATTCCCTATTCCCCTCTCTCTCTCTCTCCCTGAACCATTCCCTTTTCCTCTCTCTCCCTGAACCATTCCCTATTCCCCTCTCTCTCTCCCTGAACCATTCCTATTCCCTTTTCCTCTCTCTCCCTGAACCTTTCCCTATTCCCTGTTCCTCTCTCTCCCTGAATCATTCCCCATTCCCTGCTCCTCTCTCTCCCTGAACCATTCCCTATTCCCTGCCCCTCTCTCTCCGTGAACCATTCCCCATTCCCTGTTCCTCTCTCTCCCTGAACCATTCCCCATTCCTCTCTCTCCCTGAACCATTCCCCATTCCCTGCTCCTCTCTCTCCCTGCACCATTCCCTATTTCCTGTTCCTCTCTCTCCCTGAACCATTCCCCATTCCCTGCTCCTCTCTTTCCCTGAACCATTCCCTATTCCTCTCTCCCTGAACTATTCCCTATTCCCCTCTCTCTCTCCCTGAACCATTCCCTATTCCCCTCTCTCCCTGAACCATTCCCCATTCCCTGCTCCTCTCTCTCCCTGAACCATTTCCCATTCCCTGCTCCTCTCTCTCCCTGAACCATTCCCTATTTCCTGCGCCTCTATCTCCCTGAACTATTCCCCATTCCCTGCTCCTCTCTCTCCCTGAACCATTCCCTATACCCTGCTCCTCTCTCTCCCTGAACCATTCCCTATTCCCTTTTCCTCTCTCTCCCTGAACCTTTCCCTATTCCCTGTTCCTCTCTCTCCCTGAACCATTCCCCATTCCCTGCTCCTCTCTCTCCCTGAACCATTCCCCATTCCCTGCTCCTCTCTCTCCCTGAACCATTCCCTATTCCCTGCTCCTCTCTCTCCCTGAACCATTCCCCATTCCCTGTTCCTCTCTCTCCCTGAACCATTCCCCATTCCTCTCTCTCCCTGAGCCATTCCCCATTCCCTGCTCCTCTCTCTCCCTGAACAATCCCCATTCCCTGTTCCTCTCTCTCCCTGAACCATTCCCCATTCCCTGCTCCACTCTCTCCCTGAACCATTCCCTATTCCCTGTTCCTCTCTCTCCCTGAACCATTCCCCATTCCCTGCTCCTCTCTCTCCCTGAACCATTCCCTATTCCCTGTTCCTCTCTCTCCCTGAACCATTCCCTATTCCCCTCTCTCTCTCCCTGAACCATTCCCTATTCCCCTCTCTCTCTCCCTGAACCATTCCCTATTCCCCTCTCTCTCTCCCTGAACCATTCCCTATTCCTCTCTCTCCCTGAACCATTCCCTATTCCCTGTTCCTCTCTCTCCCTGAACCATTCCCTATTCCCTGTTCCTCTCTCTCCCTGAACCATTCCCCATTCCCTGTTCCTCTCTCTCCCTGAACCATTCCCCATTCCCTGTTCCTCTCTCTCCCTGAACCATTCCCCATTCCTCGCTCTCCTTGAACCATTCCCTATTCCCTACTCCTCTCTCTCCCTGAACCATTCCCTATTCCCTGTTCCTCTCTCTCCCTGAACCATTCCCTATTCCCCTCTCTCTCTCCCTGAACCATTCCCTATTCCCCTCTCTCTCTCCCAGAACCAATCCCCATTCCCTGTTCCTCTCTCTCCCTGAAGCATTCCCTATTCCCCTCTCTCTCTCTCACTGAACCATTCCCTATTCCTCTCTCTCCCTGAACCATTCCCTATTCCCCTCTCTCTCTCCCTGAACCATTCCCCATTCCCTGCTGCTCTCTCTCCCTGAACCATTCCCTATTCCCTGCTCCTCTCTCTCCCTGAACCATTGCCCATTCCCTGCTCCTCTCTCTCCCTGAACCATTCCCTATACCCTGTTCCTCTCTCTCCCTGAACTATTCCCTATTCCCCTCTCTCTCTCCCTGAACCATTCCCTATTCCCCTCTCTCTCTCCCTGAACTATTCCCTATTCCCTGTTCCTCTCTCTCCCTGAACCATTCCCTATTCCCTGTTCCTCTCTCTCCCTGAACCATTCCCCATTCCCTGTTCCTCTCTCTCCCTGAACCATTCCCCATTCCCTGTTCCTCTCTCTCCCGGAACCATTCCCCAATCCCTGTTCCCCGCTCTTCCTGAACCATTCCCTATTCCCTACTCCTCTCTCTCCCTGAACCATTCCCTATTCCCTGTTCCTCTCTCTCCCTGAACCATTCCCAATTCCCCTCTCTCTCTCCCTGAACCATTCCCTATTCCCCTCTCTCTCTCCCTGAACCATTCCCCATTCCCTGTTCCTCTCTCTCCCTGAACCATTCCCTATTCCCCTCTCTCTCTCTCCCTGAACCATTTCCTATTCCTCTCTCTCCCTGAACCATTCCCTATTCCCCTCTCTCTCTCCCTGAACCATTCCCCATTCCCTGCTCCTCTCTCTCCCTGAACCATTCCCTATTCCCTGCTCCTCTCTCTCCCTGAACCACTCCCCATTCTCTGTTCCTCTCTCTCCCTGAACCATTCCCCATTCCCTGCTCCTCTCTCTCCCTGAACCATTCCCCATTCCCTGTTCCTCTCTCTCCCTGAAAAATTCCCCATTCCCTGTTCCTCGCTCTCCCTGAACCATTCCCTATTCCCTACTCCTCTCTCTCCCTGAACCATTCCCTATTCCCTGTTCCTCCCTCTCCCTGAACCATTCCCTATTCCCCTCTCTCTCTCCCTGAACCATTCCCTATTCCCCTCTCTCTCTCCCTGAACCATTCCCTATTCCTTGCTCCTCTCTCTCCCTGAACCATTCCCTATTCCCTGTTCCTCTCTCTCCCTGAACCATTCCCTATTCCCCTCTCTCTCTCCCTGAACCATTCCCCATTCTCTGTTCCTCTCTCTCCCTGAACCATTCCCTATTCCCCTCTCTCTCTCTCTCTCTCAATGAACCATTCCCTATTCCTCTCTCGCCCTGAACCATTCCGTATTCCCCTCTCTCTCTCCCTGAATCATTCCCCATTCCCAGCTCCTCTCTCTCCCTGAACCATTCCCTATTCCCTGCTCCTCTCCCTGAACCATTCCCTATTCTCTGCTCCTCTCTCTCCGTGAACCATTCCCCATTCCCTGTTCCTCTCTCTCCCTGAACCATTCCCCATTCCTCTCTCCCTGAACCATTCCCCATTCCCTGCTCCTCTCTCTCCCTGCACCATTCCCTATTTCCTGTTCCTCTCTCTCCCTGAACCATTCCCCATTCCCTGCTCCTCTCTTTCCCTGAACCATTCCCTATTCCTCTCTCCCTGAACTATTCCCTATTCCCCTCTCTCTCTCCCTGAACCATTCCCTATTCCCCTCTCTCTCTCCCTGAACCATTCCCTATTCCCTGTTCCTCTCTCTCCCTGAACCATTCCCTATTCCCCTCTCTCCCTGAACCATTCCCCATTCCCTGCTCCTCTCTCTCCCTGAACCATTTCCCATTCCCTGCTCCTCTCTCTCCCTGAACCATTCCCTATTCCCTGCGCCTCTCTCTCCCTGAACTATTCCCCATTCCCTGCTCCTCTCTCTCCCTGAACCATTCCCTATACCCTGCTCCTCTCTCTCCCTGAACCATTCCCTATTCCCTGCTCCTCTCTCTCCCTGAACCATTCCCCATTCCCTGTTCCTCTCTCTCCCTGAACCATTCCCCATTCCTCTCTCTCCCTGAGCCATTCCCCATTCCCTGCTCCTCTCTCTCCCTGAACAATCCCCATTCCCTGTTCCTCTCTCTCCCTGAACCATTCCCCATTCCCTGCTCCACTCTCTCCCTGAACCATTCCCTATTCCCTGTTCCTCTCTCTCCCTGAACCATTCCCCATTCCCTGCTCCTCTCTCTCCCTGAACCATTCCCTATTCCCTGTTCCTCTCTCTCCCTGAACCATTCCCTATTCCCCTCTCTCTCTCCCTGAACCATTCCCTATTCCCCTCTCTCTCTCCCTGAACCATTCCCTATTCCCCTCTCTCTCTCCCTGAACCATTCCCTATTCCTCTCTCTCCCTGAACCATTCCCTATTCCCTGTTCCTCTCTCTCCCTGAACCATTCCCTATTCCCCTCTCTCTCTCCCTGAACCATTCCCTATTCCTCTCTCTCCCTGAACCATTCCCTATTCCCTGCTCCTCTCTCTCCCTGAACCATTCCCTATTTCCTGCTCCTCTCTCTCCCTGAACCATTCCCTATTCCCTGTTCCTCTCTCTCCCTGAACCATTCCCTATTCCCTGTTCCTCTCTCTCCCTGAACCATTCCCTATTCCCTGTTCCTCTCTCTCCCTGAACCATTCCCCATTCCCTGCTCCTCTCTCTCCCTGAACCATTCCCTATTCCCTGCTCCTCTCTCTCCCTGAACCATTCCCCATTCCTCTCTCTCCCTGAACCATTCCCCATTCCTCTCTCTCCCTGAACCATTCCCCATTCCCTGCTCCTCTCTCTCCCTGAACCATTCCCTATTCCCTGTTCCTCTCTCTCCCTGAACCAATCCCCATTCCCTGCTCCTCTCTCTCCCTGAACCATTCCCTATTCCCCTCTCTCTCCCTGAACCATTCCCTATTCCCCTCTCTCTCCCTGAACCATTCCCTATTCCCCTCTCTCTCTCCCTGAACCATTCCCTATTCCCTGTTCCTCTCTCTCCCTGAACCATTCCCTATTCCCTGTTCCTCTCTCTCCCTGAACCATTCCCCATTCCCTGTTCCTCTCTCTCCCTGAACCATTCCCCATTCCTTTCTCTCCCTGAACCATTCCCTATTCCCTGTTCCTCTCTCTCCCTGAACCATTCCCTATTCCCTGCCCCCTCTCTCACTGAACCATTTCCTATTCCCTGTTCCTCTCTCTCCCTGAACCATTCCCCATTCCCTGCTCCTCTCTCTCCCTGAACCATTCCTCATTCCCTGTTCCTCTCTCTCCCTGAACCATTCCCTATTCCCTGTTCCTCTCTCTCCCTGAACCATTCCCTATTCCCTGCTCCTCTCTCTCCCTGATCCATTCCCTATTGCCTGTTCCTCTCTCTCCCTGAACCATTCCCCATTCCCTGTTCCTCACTCTCCCTGAACCATTCTCCATTCCCTGTTCCTCTCTCTCCCTGAACCATTCCCCATTCCCTGTTCCTCTCTCTCCCTGAGCCATTCTCCATTCCCTGTTCCTCTCTCTCCCTGAACCATTCCTTATTCCTCTCTCTCCCTGAACCATTCCCTATTCCCCTCTCTCTCTCCCTGAACCATTCCCCACTTCTCTCTCTCCCTGAACCATTCCCTATTCCCTGTTCCTCTCTCTCCCTGAACCATTCCCCATTCCCTGCTCCTCTCTCTCCCTGAATCATTCCCTATTCCCTGTTCCTCTCTCTCCCTGAACCATTCCCTATTCCCTGTTCCTCTCTCTCCCTGAACCATTCCCCATTCCCTGTTCCTCTCTCTCCCTGAACCAATCCCCATTCCCTGTTCCTTTCTCTCCCTGAACCATTCCCTATTCCCTGTTCCTCTCTCTCCCTGAACCATTCCCTATTCCCTGCCCCCTCTCACTGAACCATTTCCTATTCCCTGTTCCTCTCTCTCCCTGAACCAGTCCCCATTCCCTGCTCCTCTCTCTCCCTGAACCATTCCTCATTCCCTGTTCCTCTCTCTCACTGAACCATTCCCTATTCTCTGTTCCTCTCACTCCCTGAACCATTCCCTATTCCCTGCTCCTCTCTCTCCCTGATCCATTCCCTATTCCCTGTTCCTCTCTCTCCCTGAACCATTCCCCATTCCTTGTTCCTCTCTCTCCCTGAACTATTCCCTATTCCCTGCTCCTCTCTCTCCCTGAACCATTCCCTATTCCCTGTTCCTCTCTCTCCCTGAACCATTCCCCATTCCCTGTTCCTCTCTCTCCCTGAACCATTCCCTCTTCCTCTCTCTCCCTGAACCATTCCCCATTCCCTGTTCCTCTCTCCCTGAGCCATTCTACATTCTCTGTTCCTCTCTCTCCCTGAACCATTCCCTATTCCTCTCTCTCCCTGAACCATTCCCTATTCCCCTCTCTCTCTCCCTGAACCATTCCCCATTCCCCTCTCTCTCTCCCTGAACCATTCCCCATTTCTCTCTCTCCCTGAACCATTCCCTATTCGCTGTTCCTCTCCCTCCCTGAACCATTCCCCATTCCCTGCTCCTCTCTCTCCCTGAACCATTCCCTATTCCCTGTTCCTCTCTCTCCCTGAACCATCCCCTATTCCCTGTTCGTCTCTCTCCCTGAACCATTCCCCATTCCCTGCTCCTCTCTCTCCCTGATCCATTCCCTATTGCCTGTTCCTCTCTCTCCCTGAACCATTCCCCATTCCCTGTTCCTCACTCTCCCTGAACCATTCTCCATTCCCTGTTCCTCTCTCTCCCTGAACCATTCCCCATTCCCTGTTCCTCTCTCTCCCTGAGCCATTCTCCATTCCCTGTTCCTCTCTCTCCCTGAACCATTCCTTATTCCTCTCTCTCCCTGAACCATTCCCTATTCCCCTCTCTCTCTCCCTGAACCATTCCCCACTTCTCTCTCTCCCTGAACCATTCCCTATTCCCTGTTCCTCTCTCTCCCTGAACCATTCCCCATTCCCTGCTCCTCTCTCTCCCTGAATCATTCCCTATTCCCTGTTCCTCTCTCTCCCTGAACCATTCCCTATTCCCTGTTCCTCTCTCTCCCTGAACCATTCCCCATTCCCTGTTCCTCTCTCTCCCTGAACCAATCCCCATTCCCTGTTCCTTTCTCTCCCTGAACCATTCCCTATTCCCTGTTCCTCTCTCTCCCTGAACCATTCCCTATTCCCTGCCCCCTCTCACTGAACCATTTCCTATTCCCTGTTCCTCTCTCTCCCTGAACCAGTCCCCATTCCCTGCTCCTCTCTCTCCCTGAACCATTCCTCATTCCCTGTTCCTCTCTCTCACTGAACCATTCCCTATTCTCTGTTCCTCTCACTCCCTGAACCATTCCCTATTCCCTGCTCCTCTCTCTCCCTGATCCATTCCCTATTCCCTGTTCCTCTCTCTCCCTGAACCATTCCCCATTCCTTGTTCCTCTCTCTCCCTGAACTATTCCCTATTCCCTGCTCCTCTCTCTCCCTGAACCATTCCCTATTCCCTGTTCCTCTCTCTCCCTGAACCATTCCCCATTCCCTGTTCCTCTCTCTCCCTGAACCATTCCCTCTTCCTCTCTCTCCCTGAACCATTCCCCATTCCCTGTTCCTCTCTCCCTGAGCCATTCTACATTCTCTGTTCCTCTCTCTCCCTGAACCATTCCCTATTCCTCTCTCTCCCTGAACCATTCCCTATTCCCCTCTCTCTCTCCCTGAACCATTCCCCATTCCCCTCTCTCTCTCCCTGAACCATTCCCCATTTCTCTCTCTCCCTGAACCATTCCCTATTCGCTGTTCCTCTCCCTCCCTGAACCATTCCCCATTCCCTGCTCCTCTCTCTCCCTGAACCATTCCCTATTCCCTGTTCCTCTCTCTCCCTGAACCATCCCCTATTCCCTGTTCGTCTCTCTCCCTGAACCATTCCCCATTCCCTGTTCCTCTCTCTCCCTGAACCGTTCCCCATTCCCTGTTCCTTTCTCTCCCTGAACCATTCCCTATTCCCTGTTCCTCTCTCTCCCTGAACCATTCCCTATTCCCTGCCCCCTCTCTCACTGAACCATTTCCTATTCCCTGTTCCTCTCTCTCCCTGAACTATTCCCCATTCCCTGCTCCTCTCTCTCCCTGAACCATTCCTCATTCCCTGTTCCTCTCTCTCCCTGAACCATTCCCTATTCCCTGTTCCTCTCTCTCCCTGAACCATTCCCTATTCCCTGCTCCTCTCTCTCCCTGATCCATTCCCTATTCCCTGTTCCTCTCTCTCCCTGAACCATTCCCCATTCCTTGTTCCTCTCTCTCCCTGAACTATTCCCTATTCCCTGCTCCTCTCTCTCCCTGAGCCATTCCCTATTCCCTGTTCCTCTCTCTCCCTGAACCATTCCCCATTCCCTGTTCCTCTCTCTCCCTGAACCATTCCCTATTCCTCTCTCTCCCTGAGCCATTCTCCATTCCCTGTTCCTCTCTCTCCCTGAACCATTCCCTATTCCTCTCTCTCCCTGAACCATTCCCTATTCCCCTCTCTCTCCCTGAACCATTCCCTATTCCCCTCTCTCCCTGAACCATTCCCTATTCCCCTCTCTCTCCCTGAACCATTCCCTATTCCCCTCTCTCTCCCTGAACCATTCCCTATTCCTCTCTCTCTCCCTGAACCATTCCCTATTCCTCTCTCTCTCCCTGAATCATTCCCTATTCCCCTCTCTCCCTGAACCATTCCCTATTCCCCTCTCTCCCTGAACCATTCCCTATTCCCCTCTCTCTCTGAACCATTCCCTATTCCCCTCTCTCCCTGAACCATTCCCTATTCCCCTCTCTCTCCCTGAATCATTCCCTATTCCCCTCTCTCCCTGAACCATTCCCTATTCCCCTCTCTCTCCCTGAACCATCCCCTATTCCCTGTTCGTCTCTCTCCCTGAACCATTCCCCATTCCCTGTTCCTCTCTCTCCCTGAACCATTCCCCATTCCCTGTTCCTTTCTCTCCCTGAACCATTCCCTATTCCCTGTTCCTCTCTCTCCCTGAACCATTCCCTATTCCCTGCCCCCTCTCTCACTGAACCATTTCCTATTCCCTGTTCCTCTCTCTCCCTGAACCATTCCCCATTCCCTGCTCCTCTCTCTCCCTGAACCATTCCTCATTCCCTGTTCCTCTCTCTCCCTGAACCATTCCCTATTCCCTGTTCCTCTCTCTCCCTGAACCATTCCCTATTCCCTGCTCCTCTCTCTCCCTGATCCATTCCCTATTCCCTGTTCCTCTCTCTCCCTGAACCATTCCCCATTCCTTGTTCCTCTCTCTCCCTGAACTATTCCCTATTCCCTGCTCCTCTCTCTCCCTGAACCATTCCCTATTCCCTGTTCCTCTCTCTCCCTGAACCATTCCCTATTCCCCTCTCTCCCTGAACCATTCCCTATTCCCCTCTCTCTCCCTGAATCATTCCCTATTCCCCTCTCTCCCTGAACCATTCCCTATTCCCCTCTCTCTCCCTGAACCATTCCCTATTCCTCTCTCTCCCTGAACTATTCCCTATTCCTCTCTCTCCCTGAACCATTCCCTATTCCTCTGTCTCCCTGAACTATTCCCTATTCCCCTCTCTCCCTGAACCATTCCCTATTCCCCTCTCTCTCCCTGAACCATTCCCTATTCCCCTCTCTCTCCCTGAACCATTCCCTATTCCCCTCTCTCTCTCCCTGAACCATTCCCTGTTCCTCTCTCTCCCTGAACCATTCCCTATTCCCCTCTCTCTCCCTGAACCATTCCCTATTCCTCTCTCTCCCTGAACCATTCCCTATTCCAGTCTCTCTCTCCCTGAACCATTCCCTATTCCTCTCTCTCCCTGAACCATTCCCTATTCCCCTCTCTCTCCCTGAACCATTCCCTATTCCCCTCTCTCCCTGAACCATTCCCTATTCCCCTCTCTCCCTGAACCATTCCCTATTCCTCTCTCTCCCTGAACCATTCCCTATTCCCCTCTCTCCCTGAACCATTCCCTATTCCCCTCTCTCTCCCTGAACCATTCCCTATTCCTCTCTCTCCCTGAACCATTCCCTATTCCAGTCTCTCTCTCCCTGAACCATTCCCTATTCCTCTCTCTCCCTGAACCATTCCCTATTCCCCTCTCTCTCCCTGAACCATTCCCTATTCCCCTCTCTCCCTGAACCATTCCCTATTCCCCTCTCTCCCTGAACCATTCCCTATTCCCCTCTCTCCCTGAACCATTCCCTATTCCCCTCTCTCTCCCTGAACCATTCCCTATTCCCCTCTCTCTCCCTGAACTATTCCCTATTCCAGTCTCTCTCTCCCTGAACCATTCCCCATTCCCTGCTCCTCTCTCTCCCTGAACCATTCCCTATTCCCTGTTCCTCTCTCTCCCTGAACCATTCCCTATTCCCCTCTCTCTCTCCCTGAACCATTCCCCATTCCCTGCTCCTCTCTCTCCCTGAACCATTCCCTATTCCCTGTTCCTCTCTCTCCCTGAACCATTCCCTATTCCCCTCTCTCTCCCTGAACCATTCCCTATTCCCCTCTCTCTCCCTGAACCATTCCCTATTCCCCTCTCTCTCCCTGAACCATTCCCTATTCCCCTCTCTCTCCCTGAACCATTCCCTATTCCCCTCTCTCTCTCCCTGAACCATTCCCTATTCCCCTCTCTCCCTGATCTATTCTCTCTGTTTCTCGCTTCTATTTCTCTCTGGGCTGAACGCGCTGTCAATCAAGACCGAACCTACGATCGAGTTTTCTATTGGCTGCTGCAATCTGAATGACGTAACCGTGCACGAGTCACCGGCGGTGCCATGGAAACCCCACCCTGAAGTTCACGCGCGTCGGCCGTTGTCCCTCCCGCCCGCGAGGCGGGACCCGCGGAGAATGGCACAACGCGCATGCGCAGGCTTTGGACCACGGCGAGAAACCGACCGGGAACGGCGCTGCTTTCGACGCATGCGCTGGTCTCCCTGTTGGGCGCGAGCGGAAGCGGATTGTGTGAAGACTGAGAAAGTGTTTGAACATTGATCATTGCAGACTAAAAATGGACCAGTAAGAGGATTATAACACCGA
Organism: Prionace glauca; assembly: GCA_037974335.1. Classification (NCBI taxonomy): domain Eukaryota; kingdom Metazoa; phylum Chordata; class Chondrichthyes; order Carcharhiniformes; family Carcharhinidae; genus Prionace; species Prionace glauca. The sequence continues at coordinate 99,322,273 of CM075729.1, read as the reverse complement.
TTTTATTTGTTGTTGTTTAAAACAGAGATTGTTCTGGAGTAAATGGCAATTTTACCCGCAGTGTAGGGTGAGATTTTCCCAAACGGCGGGAAAACGGGAGTACTCCGCGCCAGTATGTTCGGCGAGCTCGGCACCGTGATGGCTCCACACTTCGTGCAATGAAAGAGCCTCCATGCGAATCACGCTCTTATGGTGTCTCCAGGCGTGTGAATCGCCCAAAGTGGCTGCAGGTGTATGCTGTTAACAACGGGGAGCTGAATTTAAACACAAGCAGTGCCTACAGTGCCAGTCATGCCAGGAAGATGGCACCCAGAAGAGCAGCCCCCCGTTTTACTGAGAGCGAGCTGGGCCGTCTGCTAGATGCAGTGGAGGAGAGGAGGGCGATAATTTACCCCCGAGATGGTCGTCGACCCAGGGGTCAGGCCGGCAATGTGGCATGGGAAGCGGTTGCAGCGGCAGTCAATGCCCGTGCACTGACCCAGAGGACTAGTGCCCAGTGCCGAAAAAAAATGAATGACCTTGTTAGGGCAGCAAGGGTGAGTATCCATCCGGTCCCAGCATTGGTCCCATCAGTGTGTCTTAAATGCTCATGTCGACTCACTCCCTGACAGCTGTGACCTCCCAGCTCGTGCCTGTAATGTCTCTGGCACGATTTTTCGTAAACCTTGTCTGCTGAGGCATGGTGCCAATAGTTGCCACCCAATTGTCTCTACCCTGGTACCCCTGACACCCTGCTCTCGATAGTAGTCATGAAGTGGGTATGCCGGCGTTGGACTGGCGTAAACACAGTAAAAAGTCTGACAACACCAGGTTGTAGTCCAACCGATTTATTTGATAATATTCTCACAAGCAAGCAAGCTTTCGAGGTTACCCTCACCTGACGAAGAGGGTAACCTCGAAAGCTTGCTTGCTTGTGAGAATATTATCAAATAAATCAGTTGGACTAAAACCTGGTGTTGTCAGACTTTTTACCCTGCTCTCTCCCAGCCATCAGGTATTCAATCCCCCCATTTTGTCTCTGCAGGAGAAGATGGCCCATAATCGCCGAGAGCGGGAGAAGATCGGAGGTGGGGTCCCTGAGCTGCGTCTCCTCACTGAATTCGAGGAATGTGCCCTGGAGCTTTCGGGCGAGGCTGAGGATATAGGTGGGACAGATAACCAGGTCGACGTGCAGAACGGAAGTAAGGAGCCACACCTTTATTCACAATCTTTCTCAAGTAAACTGCAATCTGCCGAGGTACTAATTCCTCTTTGCATTGAACCACGTGTCTTGTTTTGTAGGAAACGATCACAATGAGGCTGGGCCATCAGGGGTTGTGACCCCCCTCAGTGCAGCCCCAGCTGAGACATCGGAGGGAAGCTCCGAGCATTCTTTGGAGGAAAGCACTGAAGAAAGTTTCGAGGAAACCACCCAATCGTCGCCAAAGACATCACTCACAGAATCTACCAGCGCAGTTACTGTCACCATGGTGGGACATGTAAGCGGTGAGACTCCTGGGTCACTTTCTGGTGCGCACAGCACAACTGCACATCTGCATCACGTGGAAATGGGAAGGTCCAAGAATTCCAGCACACAGAGGTCTGCTGGAACCAAGGAAACGGCTGGCCCCCAGCCAGGTGCTGGATTGCTGGGATCAGTTCTCCCGAAACTGTTTGAAATGCAGACACAGAGCCGGAGGTTGCAGGAGGGCATGTCAGTGACATTCCAACAACTGCAAGACCTCTTGGAGGAGTCCCACAGCCTTCAGGTGCAGGAGGTAGTGCCGGCATTGCGTGGTACCCAGGCCAACATTGCAAGGGTAGCTTCTGCGGTGGAAAGCCTGGGGCAGGAAATGGTCGCCATGGGTGGCAAAGTCCAAGGCATGGCTGAGTCACTGAGGAGCATGGTTGAGGGTCCTGGGAGCATGCTCGAGACACAGAGGGTCATGGTCGCAGGCTTCGAGAGCTTGGCCCAGTCACAGCGGGCCATGGCTGAAGGGCTCCAGAGCTTGGCCCAGTCTCAGAGGGCGCTAGCTGAGGGAATTCAGAGCTTGTCCCAATCTCAGAGGGCTACTGCTGAGGGGATCCAGAGCTTGGTCCCGACCCAGAGGGCCATCGCTGAGGGCTTGCACACCATGGGGTTGACACAGTTGGGTTTCCAAGACTGGCAGAGCCAAGTAATGCAGAGACCGCTGGAGCTCACTCCAGCCACCCTTCCATCTCATAGAGTGTCTCAGGGGCCCAATGGCAGCCCAAGATACGAGGGAGCGCTGGATCCCATGCTGGGGCCTTCCACACGGGATACTCTGGTCGTCACCAGAACTTCCGAATCCCACCTTCCTGACACAGGTGCATCTCTCAGGCAGCGGGCAGAACATGGCGGCACAGCTCCTTCTGTGACACCCGAAACTCGGCCGGGGCCTTCCAGGTCCCGACCTTCCAGGGGACGCCCTCCAAGGGCAACACGGGGTGTGGAACACAGCTGACTGTCTCCACCCCTGAAGTGCATCTTGGGGATTCACTTAGATGTAGTGATAGGCCATGAAAGATTAGGCTGTTGGATCACCAAGAGGGCAAGGGTGAAGGCACTAGTTAGGGTTTTGATAATTATCAATTTCCAAATTCACGAATAAATGTTATTGCCCCCTACAACTGTGACTAATCTACATAGAACACTACAGCGCAGAACAGGCCCTTTGGCCCACGATGTTGCGCCGACCAGTTACAAAACAATGACCCACTAGCCTCAACCAATCACTTTTTGTCCATAAACCTATCCACAGATCTCTTAAATGCCCCCAAACTAGGCGCATTTACAACTGCAGCTGGCAGGGCATTCCAGTCCCTCACCACCCTCTGGGTAAAGAACCTACCCCTGACATCAGTCCTATAACTACCCCCCCTTAATTTAAAGTCGTGCCCCCTCGTGCTAGCTTTCTCCATCCTAGGAAAAAGGCTATCACTATCTACCCTGTCTAAACCTCTAATCATCTTATATGTTTCAATAAGGTCCCCTCTGAGCCGCCTTCCTTCCAGCGAAAACAACCCCAAATCTCTCAGTCTCTCCTCATAGGATCTCCCCTCCATACCAGGCAACATCCTGGTAAACGTCCTCTGCACCCTCTCCAAAGCCTCCACATCCTTCCTGTAATGTGGGGACCAGAACTGCACACAAAACTCCAAGTGCGGCCGCACCAGAGTTGTGTACAGTTGCATCATGACGCTGCGACTCCTAAATTCAATCCCCCTACCAATAAACGCCAAGACACCGTATGCCTTCTTAATAACCTTATCTACTTGATTCCCAACTTTCAGGGATCTATGTACACATACACCTAGATCCCTCTGCTCCTCCACACTATTCAAAGTCCTCCCGTTAGCCCTATACTCAACACATCTGTTATTCCTACCGAAATGAATTACCTCACACTTCTCCACATTAAACTCCATCCGCCACCTCGCAGCCCAGCTCTGCAACCTTTCTAAGTCACCCTGCAAACTATGACACCCTTCCTCACAATCTACCACACCTCTGACTTTGGTGTCATCAGCAAACTTACTAATCCACCCAACTATACCCTCATCCAGATCATTAATAAAAATTACAAACAGCAGTGGCCCCAAAACAGATCCCTGAGGCACACCTGTGCCTCAGGGATCTGTCTATGATCTGCCTCCCACAGTAATTTCTGATTTGTGCGCATAGTGGCTCAGAGTGTCGTGGTGCACGAGAGGCACTTCGATCCACCGAACCCACTTCCCAGCCCCTGTACCGGACCCATGACTATCATTCTACTCCAAGTGATCAATCAAAAACATAAGGGTTATGAGGTCGACAGCTCAACTTCTTCTCTGGGCATCCACAGAGTAAAGGACAATACAGCACAGGAACAAGTCCTTCGGCCCTCCAACCCTGCGCCGCTCACGCGCCCAACTAGACCATTCGTTTGTATCCCTCTATTCCCAGTCTGTCCCATGTGGCTATCTAGATAAGCCTTAAACGATCCCAGCGTGTATGCCTCAACCACTTTGCTTGGCAGTGCAATCCAGGCCCCCAACATCTTCTGTGTAAAATACATCCCCCTGACATCTGTGTTTGAACTTTGTTCCCCTCACATTGAACGTGGCATGAGCTGCTCTGCTCCAGTCCCAGTCAGCCCCAAGTAGTCCCAGCAATGGGGTCTATGTAGGCCCACAGTGAAAGCCTGGAATGGCATCCTCATCAGCCACTGGACCCTCAGTGTACGAAATCCCCTCCCCCCTTGGGGGGGTTGGACCGCACAGTGGTGCCTCTGACCTTCATTCAAATGTGGGCCTCTGCACCAGCGTGCAGTCACAGAAAAGATTTGTGATCCAGTAGGGCAGCACCACTGCATGCCACATATTGAGTTGGCATCACCCTCCTTCATGGCCCTGCAACTTGCTTACACGACCAGTACAGCCCATCACCCTGAGGTGATGCCAATGGGACCCTTAGCAGGGGAAGGGGTGGGTGTAGAGAAGTGGGGGTGGTGTGTTGAAGGCTCTGGAGGACCTGTTGAGATGATGTGGGAGCGGGAAGGGGCAGTTGGAACTGCTAGCTGCATGACCCCATATCTCCAATGGGCCCTCCAGAGCCTTCAACAGCCCCCACCTCCCCCACCCCACTCTTTCCATCCACCGACCCCTCCTCAGCTTTGTCCTTCACAGGCTCCTGGTTCTGTTCTCCCTCCCCATCCCTGGGGCCTCTGTTTCCCATTCTCCTCCATGAAGTCGTCTGCTGCTGCGCCAGAATGTGGAGCGCACAATGATGCAGGAGGCCCTTAGAGATTTGTACCGGAGGGTCTTGCCAGAGCAGTCTGGCCGTGGAATTGCATCTACACTAAGTCAATGCATCACAGACATTAAGGGGTGGAATCCCCTCCAGTTAATGAAGAGTACTCCTTGATCGTACATGCTGTCATTAGCCCTCTGCCCATGGGGCATCCTGACGATTGTGGTGAATCCTACAACCTGAAATTCCTGTTGGGCCTGGCTTCATCAAAGTTGATGATGTGATGACCTGACCTATTGGCCTTCCATGACTTCATGGATGCACTTGTATACTGAAGATTGGGGCTGGAATAGGCTTGGGTGGCATAGAAGCTGAGGACCACCACGACCTTCACTGCCTCTGGGAGTGGACGGTCGCCCTGCCCCATGAGGTGCGCAGGGGTGGCATAGGTATCGTGAATTTGATTGAGTTTTTTGAAAAGGTAACCAAGAAAGTAGATGAGGGCAGTGTAGTGGACGTTGTATACTTGGACTTTAGCAAGGCCTTTGATAAGATATTGCATGGTAGGTTGTTGTATAAGATTAAATCTCCGAGTTTTTTGAGTAGGTGACAAAAATGATTGATGAGGGAAAGGTTGCGGATGTTGTCTACATGGACTTTAGTGAAGCATTTCACGAGGTCCCTCGTGATGGGCTGGAGCAAAAGATTAAATCTCATAGGATCAATAGTGAACTAGCTAGATGGATTCAGAACTGGCTTGACCATAGAAGACAGAGAATAGCAGTGGAAGGGTATTTTTATGAATGGAGGTATGTAACTAATGATGTTCCACAGCATCAGTGTTGGGATCTCTGTTGTTTGTAATATTTATAAATGAATTGGGAAAAAAAGTAGCAAGTTTGCTGATGATATTAAGATTGGCGGAGTTGTGGAGAGTGATGAAGATTGTCAGAAGAAGCAGGACATAGATAAACTGGAAAATTGGGCAGAGAAATGGCAGATGGAATTTAATCCGGATAAATGCCTGGTGACATATTTTGGTTGGTCCAATTCAGTGGGAGCTATAAAATAAATGGCAGAATAATTCTGAGCAAAGACACGTACAGAGATCTGGGAGTACAGGTCCACAGATCCTTAAAAATAGCAGCACAGGTGAAAAAGGTGGTGAAAAAAGCATAAAGCGTGCTTGTCTTCATTGGATGAGATATCATATATCAAAGTTGGCAAATTATGTTACAGTTTTATAAAATGTTTATTCGGCCGCATATGGAATACTGTGTCTAATTTTGGTCACCACATACTAGAAGGACATGGAGGCTTTGGAGAGAGTACAGAAAAGGTATGGAGGGTATTAGCTACGAGGAGAGATTGAATAAACTGGGATTGTTCTCTGTGGAAAGACAGAGGCTGAGGGGGACAACCTGACACGAGTTTATAAAATTGTGAGAGGTATAGAAAGGGTAAACAGTTGGAAGCATTTTCCCAGGGCAGAAATTCCAATTACAAGGGGGTACAAGTTCAAGATAAAGGGGAAAAGGTTCAGTGGAGATGTGCAGGAGAGGTTTTTTACACAGGGTGCTGGGGTTCTGGAATGCACTATCAAGTGAAGTGGTTGAGGCAGTTACATTAGCTACACTTAAGACTTATCTTGATAGGATATGAGCAAACAGGGAATAGAGGGATATAAGTCATTGATTTAGTTAGGTAAATGTGATTGGGTAGTGGGATGCTGTCAGATGGTCATTGTCTCAATCGGTCAAATGATATCTTCCTGCACTGTAGGAATTCTGTGTTCTGTTCCGAGCACACTGTGTTTAACCCAGGGAAGATGGTGCACATTGGATTGTGCGGTGTGTCACCCAGGGATGATGGAGCTGGTGAGATCAAACAGTTTGTCATGCTTGAAGGGCCAAAGGGCCTGTTCCTGTGCAATACTGTTCTTTGTTCAAGTCGATGACCATTTTATTGACATTGAGAGAGAGATTATTCATAGATCATAGAGCCCTACAGTGCATAAAGAGGCCCTTTGGCCCATCGAGTCTGCACCAAACACAATCCCACCCAGGCCTTAACCCCATATCCCTACATATTATACCCATTAATCACTCTAACCTATGCATCCCTGGACACTAAGGGGCAATTTCTTGGCATGGCCAATTAACCTAACCAGCACATCTTTGGACTGTGGGAGGAAACTGGAGTACCCAGTGGAAACCCATGCAGACACGAGGAGAACGTGTAAACTCCACACAGACAGTGACCCGAGCCGGGAATAGAACCCAGGACCCTGGAGCTGTGAAGCAGCAGTGCTAACCACTGCGCTACCATGCTGCCGTGTTGTTGTACTAGTTCTGTCTCTTCCCTGTACTCTGTCTCTCAATTTTTGAGATCCGATGCACTACGTTGGTGTCATCAACAAACGTGAAAATCAAATTGGAGGGGAATTTGGCTAAACAGTCATAGGTGTATAATAGAGGTTATAGGTGTATAATAGAGGTGTATAATAAACCTGATAGAGGTTTATAAAATGTTGAGAGAAATGGATAGGGTGGATTGTCAGAGGCTATTTCCCTGGGTTGAAATGGTCGCTACGAGAGGACACAGATTTAAGGTGCGGGGAGGAAAGTACAGAAGTGATGTTAGGGGTAAGTTTTTCACTCAGAGGGTGGTGAGTGAGTGGAATCGGCTGCCATCAGTGGTGGTGGAGGCGAACTCGCTGGGGTCTTTTAAAAGACTTCTGGATGAGTATATGGGGTTTTATGGGATTGGGGGTTATAGATAGGTGTTGATGTGATCAGCGCAACTCGTGGGCCGAAGGGCCTGTTTGTGCTGTAGTGTTCTATGTTCTATGTTCTTTGTATAAGGAGTACAGTAAGGAGCTGAGGACACAGCCTTGTGGGGTACCAGTATTGAGGATAATAGTAGTCTTGTTGCTTATTCTTACTGATTACGTTCTGTGGGTTAGTAAGTTCAGGACCCTGTCATTGAGGATGGCGCCAAGCCCTAAGCCATGGAGTTTGAAGATGTGTTTCATAGGAATAATGATGTTGAAGGCTGAGCTGGAGTTGATAAATAAGAGTTTGACATAGACATCTTTGCTATCTAGGTATTCCAGGGTTGAGTGCAGGGCAAGGGAGATGGCATCTGCTGTGGACCTTTTGCAGCAGTAGGCAAATTATAGTGGATCCATGCAATATGGGAGGCCTGAATTGTTTTTATCATGGTCAACCTTTCAAAACAGTTCATAGTAAAGGATGTCAGAGTCACTGGGCAATCATCATTAAGGCATGCTGTCTGGCTTTTCTTTAGTACCAAGATGATATTGTTTCTTGCATGCTGTGCAGACAAAGCATACAGTTCATAGAGAAAGAAAGGAGAGAGTGCAGAGGATTATTAAAATGGTGATAGACTGGAAAGTGTTATACTAAGGGATCTGGATGTCTTTGTATACCAGTCACTCAAAACAAGCAATGATTATCTCTTGTGTGATAAGTGAATCAAATTTGGTCTACATTTGTCATTCTTTGCCAGAAAAGGACAGACTTCCTCATTACCATTGACCAGAGACTGAAAGGGACCAACATGGTAGCACAGTGGTTAACACTGCTGCCTCACAGCACCAGCGATCTAGGTTCAATTCCAGCCTCAGGTCATTGTCTGTGTCGAGTTTGCATGTTCTCCGCATGTCTGCATGAGCCCTGTGGTTTCCTCCCGCAGTACAAATGAATCCCGCCACCACTGACAAACAGGGACAGGCATGTGTATCATTTACAAGAGGTCTCATCTCACTGATACCATTCCCTACAGATTACACATTGGTTGATCTCACTGGCTCCATTCTCCCCAGGTTAACCATTATCCCATCAACAGATCCCATCCTCCCTGAGTCGCACATTGTGATCTCATTGGCTGTACCCTCCACGGATTGGACACTGTCCAATCTAATCAACTCCATCCTCCCTACATTACATATTGTCCTATCTCATTGCCCCCATCCTCACTGGATCCATCCTCCGTTGGTTACCCACTAATTGATCTCACTGGTCCATTCTATGGGTTACACAATGTCCAATCTCACTGGCTCTAAATTCCCCAGGTTACACACTGTGTGATCTCACTGACTCCATTGCCCTCGGTTTCCTCTATCGTCCTTCAAATACACTGTGTCTTTCCTCAATGCCTCAGAGCTCACCAGATTACACTCTACCCAATCTTGCTGGCTCCATCCTCCCTGCATTACAAACTGTTTGATCTCACTGACTCCATCATTCCTGGGTTACACACCGCATGATCCAATGCTCGCCATTCTCCCTGGGTTACACACACTGTGCTCTGACTAGAACATGGAATAGAGCAGTGCAGCCTCTAATCCTCCTAATTTGCACATGTTTAGACACTAATGGAAATTTAGCATGGCAAATCCACCTAATCTACCAGGTTACACAATTATTCATCTCCATGGCTCCATCCACCCCAGGTTGTTCATAGTTTGATCGCACTGCTGCTAAACTCCCTAGAAACTTTTTCCAAGCATGGAAGAGTCAACCACTAGGGTACATAAGTTTAAGATGCGAGGGGCAAGGTTTAAAGGTGATGTACAAGACAAGTTTTTTTTTACACAGAAGGTGGTGGGTTGCCAGGGAAGGTAGTGGAAGCAGATACAATAACGACTTTTAAGGAGTGTCTGAACAATTACATGAATAGAGAGATATGGTCCCTGGAAGGGTAGGTGATTTTAGTTCAGTTGAGCAGCATTGCCAGTGCAGGCTTGGAGGGCAAAGGGCCTGTTCCTATGCTGTAATGTTCTTTGTTCCTAGTCACTCGGTGAGGATGGAGCTAGTGAGATCAGACAATGTGTAACCCTTGAAGGATGAAGCCAGTGAGATCAAAACTGTGTGTAACCTGGGGAGTTTAGTGCCAATGTGATCGAAATATGGATAACCTGGGGTGACTGGAGCCAGTGAGATCAGACAGTGTGCAGCCCTGGAAAGGGCAGAATTAGGGGAGATCATATGCTATGTCACCTGGGGTAAAGCTACTGCAATCAAACAGTTTAAAACCCAGGCAGTATTGAGTCAGAGAGATTAGTGTATCTCTGGAGTAAGGGGAAATACAAAGACGTTAGGCAGTTTCTGGAGTAAGGGGAAATACAAAGACGTCAGGCAGTTAATTGGGCAAATAAACTGGAAGGAGGCATTCTTGGGGAAAAGTACAGAAGGAGGGTGGCGGATATTCGAGGAATGTTTGTCTGGAGCCCTGCACGACAACGTTCCGATGAGACAAGGAGGTTTTGGTAGGTCGCAGGAACTGTGGTGCACGAAGGCTGTGGTGAACCTAGTCAGGAAGAAAAGGAAGGTGTACAAAAGGTTCAGGGAGCTAGGAGATGTTAAGGATCTAGAGGAGTATAAGGATTGTAGAAAGGAGCTTAAAAGGGAAATTAGAAGAGCCAGAAGGGGTCATGAGAAGGCCTTGGCGGGTAAGATTAAGGAGAATCCCAAGGCCTTCTACAAATATGTGAAAAGTAAAAGGATGAGAAGAGAAGGGATAGGACCTATAAAAGGTGAAGGGGGAAAGGTCTATGTGGAACCAGAATAAATGTCAGAGGTGCTTAATGAGTACTTTGCCTCAGTATTCACAGTGGAACCTGATCTGGGAGATCTTGCTACAGGTTTGCAGCAGATGGAAAACATTGAGTATGTGGATATTAAGGAAGAGGATGTGTTAGAACTTTTAAATTCTATCAAGACAAGTCGCCGGGACCAGATAAGATGTACCCCAGGTTACTGTGGGAGGTAATTGCAGAGCCCCAAGTGATGATCTTTGCGTCGTCGATGGAGATGGGAGAGGTTCTGGAGGATTGGAAGATTGCGGATGTAGTTCCTATTTTCAAGAAAGGGAACAGAGATAGCCCAGGAAATTACTGACCGGTGAGTCTGACCTCAGTGGTTGGTAAGCTGATGGAGAGGCTTCTGAGGGACAAGATTTATGAGCATTTGGAGAGGTTTGACATGATCAGAAATAGTCAGCATGGTTTTGTCAAGGGCAGGTTGTGCCTTATGAGCCTAGTTGAGTTCTTTGTGACTGAACACATTGACGAAGGAAGAGCAGTGGACGTGGTGTACATGGACTTCAGCAAGGCGTTTGGTAAAGTCCCCCATGCAAGACTTCTTGAGAAGGTGAGAGGGCCTTGTGGATCCAGAACTGGCTTGCCTGCAGAAGGCAGAGAGTGGTTGTGGATGGGTCTTTTTCTGCATGGAGGTCAGTCACCAGTGGAGTGCCCCAGGGATTTGTTCTAGGACCCTTGCTGTTTGTCATTTTCATAAATGACCTAGATGAGGAAGTGGAGGGATGGGTTTAGTAAGTTCACCGATGACATGAAGGTCGGTGGTGTTGTGGATGGTCTGGAAGGATGTCAGAAGTTGCAGCAGGACATGGGTGGAGAAATGGCAGATGGACTTCAAAGTGGATAAATGTGTAGTGGTCCATTTTGGCAGGACCAATGGGATGAACGAGTACACTATCAAGGGCAGGAGTCTTAGCTGTGTTGAAGAGCAGAAGGATCTTGGGGTCCGGGTCCACAGGACTCTTAAATCGGCCTCGCAGGTGGAGGATGCGGTCAAGAAGGCGTATGGCGTACTGGCCTTCATTAATAGAGGGATTGAGTTTAGGAGTCGGGAGGTAATGCTGCAACATTACAGGACCCTTGTCAGGCCTCATTTGGAGTACTGTGCGCAGTTCTGGTCGCCTCACTATAGGAAAGACGTAGAAGCTATTGAAAGGGTGCAGAGGAGATTTACAAGGATGTTGCCTGGATTGGGAGGCATGCCTTATGAAGATAGGTTGAGGGAGCTGGGACTCTTCTCCCTGGAGAGGTGTAGGTTGAGAGGCGACCTGATAGAGGTTCATAAAATGTTGAGAGGAATACATAGGGTGGATTCTCAGAGGCTATTTCCCTGGGTTGAAATGGTCGCTACAAGAGGACACAGATTTAAGGTGCAGGGAAGCAAGTACAGAGGTGATGTTAGGGGTAAGTTTTTCACTCAGAGGGTGGTGAGTGAATGGAATCGGCTGCTGTCAGTGGTGGTGGAGGCGAACTCACTGGGGTCTTTTAAAAGACTTCTGGATGAGTATATGGGATTTAATGGGATTGGGGGTTATAGATAGGTCTATGGATTGGTAGGTATTGATGTGATCGGCGCAACTTGTGGGTCGAAGGGCCTGTTTGTGCTGTAGTGTTCTATGTTCTATGTACCTCAGGAGAACAGAGCCAGTTTGTACATTCTCCCTGTGTCTACATTGGTTTCCTCCCACTGTCTAAAGGCATGCAGAGTAGGTGGACTAGCCATGCTAAATTTACCACTGTTCCCAAAATGTGTACATTAGGGGGATTAGTAGATCAATGCCTGGAGACTGGCTTGGGTGGGATGCTGTTCTGAGGGTTGCTACAGTCTCTCGGCCAAATGGCCTTCTTCTGCACTGTGGGGAAGGTATGTTCCCTTGCATGTTCTAGTGAGAGCATACTGAGCGTAACCCGGGGAGGATGTAGTTCGTTGGATCGTATGCAACCGAAGGATGATGGAACCAATGAGATCAGACAGTTTGTAATCCAGAGACGATAGAACCAGTGTGATAGTACGCATGTAACCGAATGGGAGGATAGATCCAGTGAGACTGGACAATGTCTAACCCGAGGAGAATGCAGCCAGTGTGATCTGACAATGAAACCCAGGGGAATGGAGTCAGTGAGATCAGACAGTGTGTAACCCAGGGAGGATAGACCCTATTAAATTGGACAGTGTCCAATCCAGAGAGGATGTGCCGGTGAGATCAGACAGTGTCCAACCTGGAAAGGATGGACTTAGTGCAATCAATTAGAGTGTAACTTGGGGAGGAATGAGCCATTAAAATCAGACTGTGTAACCCTGGTAGGATGGATCCAGTGAGATGAAACAGCATGTAACCCTAGAAGGATGGAGCCAGTGAGATTTGACATTATGCAATCTGTGGGGAATGATACCAGTGAGATGAGACATCTTGTACATGATACACGTGCCTGTTATTGTTTGTGGATGGTGGAGGAATTGAATGTGGTCACAATCAAACAAGCTTCTTTGTCCCGTTTGGCGTGAAGCTTCTTGAGGATGGAGCTGCACTGTCTTCCTTCACACTCCTGACTTGTGCTTTGTAGATGGTGAACAGATTTTGATGAATCCGGTGAATTACATGTTACAAGATTCATAGAACCTGACATACTCTTGTAGTCACATTATTTATGTGATAAAACCCCTGCAGTTCAGAAGGAGGCCATTTGTGCCATCCAACATGAATCAATAGCAGGCCTTATCCCTGTAACACCACATATTTTTCCTACTGATTCCTCTGACAAGGGGCAAGTTATTGGCTCGTTAACCTAACCTGCACATCTTTGGACTGTGGGAAGAATCCAGAGAACCTGAAGGAAACTCATGCAAGCATGTGGAGAACATGCAAACTCCACACAGCCAATGACTTGAGGCTGGAATTGACCCTGTTTCCCTGGTGCTGTGAGGCAGCAATGTTAACCACCATGTCACCGTGCCACTCAATGGTAGTGAGGATGCTTATCCTTTCATGGCAAATAATGACAAATGTAGACTAAATTTGATTCACTTATCATACAAGAGATATTCATTGTTTTGAGTGACTGGTGTGCAAAGATATCCAGATACCTTGGTACAACACTTTCCACTATCACCATTTTAATAATACTCTGCCCTTCTGTTTTTCCGTCCGAAGTGGATAACTTCACATTTATCAACATTATATTACATCTGCCATCTACTTGCCCACTCTCTCAACTTGTCTAAGTCACCTTAAAGCCTCTGAGACAAATCAAGGAGTACAAACTTGGCAGAAGTGTGTGCAATTCTGGTCACCGTATTATAGAAAGGATATTATTAAACTAGAAAGAGTTTAATAATATCCTTTGATAGGATGCTACCAAGACTTGATGGATTGAGTTATAAGGAGAGGCTGAAAAGACTGGGACTTTTTTCTCTGGAGCATAGGAGGCTGAGGGGTGACCTTATAGAGGTCTATAAAATAATGAGGGGCATAGACAAGGTAGATAGTCAATATCTTTTCCCAAAGGTAGGGGAGTCTAAAACTAAAGGGCATCGGTTTAAGGTGAGAGGGGACAGATACAAAAGTGTCCAGAGGGGGCAATATTTTTTCCCACAGAGCGTGGTGAATGTCTGGAACAAGCTGCCAGAGGTAGTAGAGGTGGGTACATCTTTTGAAAAGCATTTAGATAGTTACATGGATACGATGGGTATAGAGGGATATGGGCCAAATGCGGGCAATTGGGATTAATTTAGGGATTTAAAAAAAAAGGCAGCATGGACAAGTTGGGCCAAAAGGCTTGTTTCCATGCTGCAAACCTCTATGACTCTAAGTGGGAATGTGGAGAAGACTGATGCCAAAGAGTGGTTGAGTGTTTAACATGCAGTTGAATGGTAGGTGAGAGGAAATATGTGAGTGGCAAGGAGGGGGAAGGGTAGGAGGAGAATGTGGAACTAATTGAAGGTTGAAGAAAAAAATTCTACAAACTTGTGGTTCATAAAATTTGTAATAATCTTGTGCAAACTGAACAGTGTATATGTGGTCATTTGTCATTCTGATTGGTAGATTGATGTTAAATTAATGTAGCATGGGTTAAGAGTAAAAGGCAAGTAGATGAAGTTTGGTAACGGATCAACAATGACCTCATTGAATGGAAGATCAAACACTTGGGACTGGCAATTTCTGCTCCTGTAAATTAGCTGAGGTGTGGTTCCTTGATGCTAGAACACACTTGTACCACAACATTGGTCAGAGCACTGGAGAATGTGAACAGTGATAGTTAGGGAGATTGATGAAATAGGGAAGTAATCAGTCATGGGATGTTTGGAATGGAAGGACTCTTCATTTCCCTAGCCCCATGGAAACCAATGGAGCTGGCACAAAGAAGGGTGTGTCGTCAGGCTTTATATATTTATGATTAAATCTCTCCTCCCGGCAAGCTTCACTCTGTTTCTTTCTCCTCTCTGAACAATTCTCGATTTCTCCCTCCTCTCTGAAACATTCTCCCTATATCTCCTTCCTAAACAAAATTCTGTTTCTCTATCCTCCCTTTGTATCATCCGCAAACTTACTAAGCAAACCAGTTACATTTTCTTCCAAATCATTTATACATATTACGAACAGCAAAGTTCCTAGCACTGATCCCTGAGGAACGCCACTTGTCACAGCCCTCCATTCAGAAACGCACCCTTCCACTGCTACCTTCTTTGTCCAAGCCAATTCTGTATCCACCTCATCCCTAATCCCATGCGACTTCACCTTCTCCAGCCGTCTGCCATGAGGCTCCTTGTCAAAGGCCTTACTGAAGTCCATGTAGACAACACCCACTGCCCTACCCTCATCAATCGTCTTCGTCACTTCCTCAAGAAACTCGATCAAGTTAGTGAGACATGACCTTCCCTTCACAAAACCATGTTGCCTCTCGCTAACACATAGAACATAGAACATTACAGCGCAGAACAGGCCCTTCGGCCCACGATGTTGCGCCGACCAGTTACAAAACAATGACCCACTAGCCTAAACCAATCCCTTTTCATCCATAAACCTATCCACAGATCTTTTAAACGCCCCCAAACTAGGTGCATTTACAACTGCAGCTGGCAGGGCATTCCAGTCCCTCACCACCCTCTGGGTAAAGAACCTACCCCTGACATCTGTCCTATAACTACCCCCCCTTAATTTAAAATCGTGCCCCCTCGTGTTAGCTTTCTCCATCCTAAGAAAAAGGCTATCACTATCTACCCTGTCTAAACCTCTAATCATCTTATATGTTTCAATGAGATCCCCTTGTTTCTAAGTGGGACAAAGAAGAATTTGTCTCGAAGAATCTTGTCCAATAATTTCCCTACCACTGACATAAGGCTCATTGGCGTGTAATTACCTGGATTATTCTTGCTACCTTTCTTAAACAAAGGAACAACATTGGCTATTCTCCAATCTTCTAGGAACTCCCCTGTAGCCAGTGAGGATACAAAGATTTCTCTCAAGGCCCCAGCAATTTCCATCCTTGCCTCTCTCAGTATTTTGGGGTATATCCCATCAGGCCCTGGGGACTTGTCGACCTTAATGTTTCTCAAGAACCCCAGTACCTTCTTTTTGATCTCAACATGACTCAAACCCTTTTCCAGAGTCATCATCCACCAAGTCCTTCTCTTTGGTGAATACTGACACAAAGTACTAATTTAATACTGCGTCCATTTTCTCTGGCTCATGCATAGATTCCCTCCCCTGTCCTTGACTGAGCCAAACCTCTCCCTACCCTATTGCTACCCTATTGCTCTTTATATATCTATAAAAAGCCTTGGGATTTTCCTTAATCCTGCTGACCAATGATTTTTCTTGACCCTTTTAGCCCACCTTATTCCTTGCTTAAGCTTCTAATTTGTAGAAATTATACATTTGCTTCATATGATCCCATCCTAGCCTTGACAAATGCGTCCTTTTTCTCTTTGACTAGGCTCACAATATCTCTTGTTATCCAAGGTTCCCAAAGCATGCCGTATCCTTCATCCTTACAGAAATGTGCCAGTCCTGAATCCTTATCAACTTACACTTGAAAGCCCCTCACATGCCAGATGTTGATTTGCCCTCAAACATCTGCCCCTAATCTACATTCTTCAGTTTCTGCTTAATATTGTTGTAATTAGTCTTCCCCCAGGCTTTAACTTGAGGACTACACTTTTCCTTAGCCATCAGTACCTTAAAGCTTTCTGAATTATGGTCACTGTTCCCTAGCTGCTCCCCTACTGAATTGTCAACCACCTGGCCAGGCTCATTCCCCAGTACCAGGTCCAGTCTGGCCCCTTCCCTAATTGGACTATCTACATACTGCTTCAAGAAGCCCTCCTGGATGCTCCTTACAAACTCTGCCTCATCCACGCCCCTAGCATTAAGTGAGTCTCAACAACCCTGTTACTTTTACACCTTGCCAAAATCTGCCTACATGTCTGTTCCTCTATCTCCCGCCGGCTGTTGGGTGGCCTATAGTAAGCCCTTGACACTGTGACTACATCCTTCCTACTCCTGAGCTCTACCCATATTGCCTTGCTGTATGAGCATTCTGAGGTGTTGTCCTGCAGTACAGCTATGATATACTTCTTAATCAGTAGCACAACATCCCTTTTACATCCCCCTATATCCCGGGCAAGATGGATATAGAGGGATATGGGCCAAATGTGGGCTCCTGGGATTAGTTTGGTGGCTTAAAAAAAAGGATGGCATGGATAAGTTGGGCCGAGGCCCTGTTTCCATGCTGTAAACCTCTATGAGGAGCACAGATCCAGAAATTGGACAGTATGAAACCTGGGAAGATGGAGCCAGTGAGATCAGACTGTATGTATTTCAATAGGATAACAGATCCAGAGATTGGATTGTGTGAAACCTGAAGAGAATGGAACCAGTGAGATCAGACAGTGTAAGCTGGGGATTTTGAACTATGGGCAACCTGGGGTGGATGGAGTCAGTGAGATGAGACCCCAGGTTGGATGGAGATGAATTAGTGTGTAACCTGAGAAGGATAGAGCTAGTGGAATCAGTCAGTATGTTTCACAGGAACGATTTGTTCATTAGACAGTAAGGATACTCCAGTAGCAAGCAATAAAAGTACTAATTTCACTAAGTAATGTTTTAAGAAAGAAACTTCATTACACCATCACTTGGACCATGGTCTGTGCCACAAATGCTGTCCACAATCTCCATCAGATTGTCAATTGACCCTCTCAGTTTTTTACCATTGCTTACAATTTAACAGATTCCCCTTTATCTTCAAATTAATTTTAGGTAACCACACTTCAATATTCTCAACAATTTTCCAGTACCCACACTCTTTTTAGTAAAACAGTTGGATAAATTGTAGATTTGCACCAACCCAGTTTAGCTTTGAAACCCTCTTGTTTTCCAGAATTGGTTTAATGTTGGCCAAATCAGTTCTCAGTCACTTTTTTGTTACACATTACCACATAATATTCAATTGGTACCTTTTTTCTTGATACCTTCTTACCTCAAGAAATAATTCTACTAATGTGTCAGACAGATATACCCTCAAATCTATTGCCTCCATTAAAGCTTGGGGTTTGGCCACCAATGTACTTTTGACCACACTTTTTATTTTCTTTGTTTCCCTAGCCAAGAGGCAACATTTTCCTTCATTACCACAAGAATGTTATGAAAGTGGCACTGATCGAATATCCATCTGGTGGACTGACATAATGAAGTACTGTAAACACAATTAACTTCATGTCTTCTGGTTCTTCCAGTGCCAGGAATTTAATTCACATTCCTCCAGTTTCAGATTATTTAAAGTCTTATTTGCCTGCAAAATCTCTGACTGAAACACGTCAAATATTACATAACTCTAGGACATTATAGCTCCCATCCAGTATTGCCTGCGGGCATAGCAAATTTAACTGTCTTATACTCAGCAATTCAGTTTATTTTCATTGGCTGGTTCCCCTTTTCCTCAACCAAGGGAGTGCCGCTCTTTTCTGGTTACGGGAATGGAATCAATGCTGTCTCGATATCCCTGTTGATTCATCAATTACCACGGATTTGCATTATTAAGGCCAAGCTTGACTCCTTATTTTAAATTTAATCTTGAACCTATTAATCACCCTCTTTTCAAGTCCATCTGTACCACCCCATAGAAGGTCATCAACACGCATTACGAAAACTCCTGCGATTTTTTTCCTTCAGACTTGTAATAGAACATTGCAGGATCCAGTTTTAATTGGACACAACTAGTTTTCATCAGTATGGATCATACAGAAAAATATCAAACCCTTGATGTATCACTCAAACAGTATACACATTTGTTCAGTTTCCACAACTGTATAGTACCTGCCTCTTTGCCTGGCTTCAAAAAAAACTTTTCTTTGAAATGTTTTCTTTGAAATGTTCTGCGCTGCAGAAATGCTACATTGATATCAAACAACTATACATTTCCAATTATTAGGGGTTAGGATGGGGATAAAATTTTGCAGTGTCACTTTCCCCACTGGGTGAATCAATCCAAATATCTCTCCCTCCAAATTTTCCTCATACCCATATGCTACTACTAATCTGACCTTTGCTTTATAAGTCCCATCTTGCAAAAGTTTCTCTGTTGAAACCCACCGATGGGACCACACACGGCCCTCTGCCTGACACCTCAATGTACACCCCAAATTCCAGAAGGCATTCGATAAGGTGCCTCACAAAAGGTTGCTGCAGAAGGTTAGGGTGCACGGAGTTGGGGGTAAGGTGTTAGCATGGATTGAGGATTGGTTATCTAACAGGAAGCAGAGAGTTGGAATCAAAGGGTGCTTTTCTGGTTGGCAGTTGGTGACTAGTAGAGTGCCACAGGGATCGGTGCTGGGGCCTCAACTGTTTACCATTTACATAGACGATCTGGAGGAAGGGGCTGAGTGTAGGGTGAAAAAATTTGCTGATGACACGAAGATGAGTGAAAAAGCAAATTGTGTGGAGGGTGCGGAACTTCTGCAGAGAGATCTGGATAGGCTGAGCGAGTGGGCGAGAGCCTGGCAGATGGAGTATAACGTTAGCAAATGTGAGGTTATCCTCTTTGGTAGAAATAATGGTAGGAGGGATTATTATTTAAACGGTGAAAAGCTGCAGCTTGCTACGGTGCAGAGGGACCTGGGGGTCTTTGTGCACGAATCGCAAAAACCCAGTCTGCAGGTGCAGCAGTTGATTAAGAAGGTGAATGGAATGTTGGCCTTTATGGCGAGGGGGGATAGAATATAAAAGCAGGGAGGTCTTGCTGCAACTGGACAGGGCACTGGTGAGACCACAGCTGGAGTACTGTGTGCAGTTTTGATCCCCGTATTTGCGAAAGGATATATTAGCCTTGGAGGGAGTACAGGAAGGTTCACCAGGCTGATACCGGAGATGAGGGGGTTAACTTCTGAGGCGAAATTGAATAGACTGGGCCTGTACTCGTTAGAGTTTAGAAGGCTGAGAGGTGATCTTATAGAGACTTAGAAGATAATGAAGGGGCTAGATAAGGTAGAGGTAGAGAGATTCTTCCCGCTTAGAAAGGATAGCAGAACTAGAGGGCACAGCCTCAAGATAAGGGTGGGGAGCAGTTTAAAACGGAGTTGAGGAGGAACTTCTTGACTCAGAGGGTGGTGAATCTCTGGAATTCTCCGACCATTGAAGTGATGGAGCTTACCTTGTTGAATATATTTAAGTCACGGTAGATAGATTTCTGACAGACAAGGGAATTAAGGGTTATGGGGAGAAAGCGGGAAAGTGGAACTGATCCACTTCAGATCAGCCATGATCTTGTTGAATGGCGGGGCAGGCTTGAGGGGCTAGATGGCCTACTCCTGCTCCTATTTTTTATGTTCTTATGTTCAAATTCTTTCCAATTGTCACTTGAAATAACAGCTGTTTCATGTGTGGCTTCAAAGACATGGTTTCTTTTTGGGCAATTCACTAAAATGATATGGGAATTGCAATGAAAGCAGTGATTCACCATCCTTTTACCATTTCTTTGGTTTAAATGTCTTTTATCATCCTCCCATGTGCATCTTCTATCTCCATTATGAAACTGGTTATATCCATTTCAACGTCAGGTCTGTTATTGGTGGAACTGTCTCTGTTTAGGGGCCTTCATGGACCATTTGGTTGAACATGCTGCTGAGTTAGCATCAAATCCTCCACTCTCAAACCTGGGCCCTGCTAACCACTGTGCTGACCCTATGACTCCTAGTTCTGGATTCCCCTGCCATTGGGAACATTCTTGCTGATTCTTCCCTGTCTAACCCTGTCAGAAATAAATTCCATTGAATATGACCAACTTGGTCTCTACTCATATGATAGATATGCCATCCCAAGAGTCAGCCATGTAAACCTTTGCTATATTCCCTCTATAGCAAGGACATCCTTCTTCAGAAAAGGACAGCAAAACTGCACACAACACTCCAGATGTGGCCTCACCAATGCTCTATACAGTTGCAGCAAAACATCCCTATTCCTATACTCAAATCCTGTTGCTATGAAGACCAACGTATAATTTGCCCTCTCTACTGCCTGTTGTACCTGTGAGCTTATTTTCAGTGACTGATGCACGAGAATTCCAAGGTTTTGTTGTATATCCACCTCTCAATTTACATTCATTTAAGTTATAATCTGTCTTCCTATTATTGCTACCAAAGTGAATAACCTCACATTTATCTACATTATATTGCATCTGTTATGCAGATGCCCATATAGTCAACCTGTCCAAATCACGCTGAAGCATCTCTGCATCCTCCTCACCGCTCATCCTCTCACCCAACTTTATATCATTTGCAAATTTGGAGATAATACATTCAGTTCCCTCTTCCAAATCATTAATATATAATGTGAATAGTTGGGGTTCTAGCACAGATCCCTGCAGAACCCCACTAGTCACTGACTGCTAATCAGAAAAAGACCCATTTATGCCAACTCTTTGCTTCCTATCTGCTAACCAGCTTCTTATCCATCTCAAGACATTGCCTGCAATCCCATGTGCTTTAATTTGACATAGTAGTGTGTTATGTGAGATTTTGTCAAAAGCCTTCTGAAAGTCTAAATAAACCAGATCCACTCATTCTCGATTAATTCTACTAGTTACATCCTCAAAAAAGTCCAGTAGATTTGTCAGCCCTTTTGTAAATCCATGCTGACTTGTCTGATTATACCACTGCCCTCCAAATCAATCGATTAGCACCAATGCAATCGAACCGTAGTGAACCGGGATTGAATGTAGCCAGGGAGATTAAATAGTGTGTAACAAAGGAGAAGGGCATGTGGGAAGCCAACTGTTTTATTTTTCCTTCATAATTTTTATAACATTTTCCACAATTTATTTGTACTGTTGCAAAGTTGAGTTGTAAAGAATGTAAAGAAGATGCTAGAGGGACAAAACATTGTGTGTTCCCTTTAAAAGCTTGTGTTCTGTTTTAGTACTTGGTGGTTTAAAATGCAAAGTACATCCAAAGACTCAAACTGAAACATTTGTATTCATATTCAAGGCCAGACATGAGGGTTGCCTTGGTAACAGGCTTCACACATTTGAATGTTTTGAATTTTACCCAGTCAATTTAAAGCAGGCACTCGGCTACCAAGAACCTATAAGATTTGAATTTGATGGTGCTGAGAAAAATCAGAGCCATCCTATTGTAAGAAAATTGACAAATCATCACAGGTATAAAAGAAGTGCAGGGAGGAAAAAGGGGTTAGCAACTGCCACCTCTCAAGTCAAGAGGGAGAGAGAGCAGCTCTCCATCCTGCCAGCTGTATATATCTCTGAAGAAATTGTGCCATCTAAGCAGCAAAAGATAGCAACTCAAAAAGAACTCTCAGACAAGGAGAATCCATAGAAGAACTCAAGTTTTCAAAAGCCACAAAACCCAGTTGTATTTTTTTGAGTGATGGAATTCTATTATATTTTTGGTTCATGAATTTATTTGAACAGCATTCCAGTAGAATCTTATTTTATTAGGTAATGTTACTTATTTAATTAAAGTTTCCCGTTAGTTAAATAAATAAATTGTTAAATGTTCATTTTGAAGTGGGTATCAGGTATTTCTGTTAGTTAACTACTAAACAGTATTGAAGGACAGTTCACCTTCCCACACACTTTTAACTGTTTACGAGGCAAGGTATTCCTCTTTGAGGAATTTGGTGTTATGTCAAAAGGGGATCAACCTTGCGTCATAACAGTAGTAACACATTCTCATGTGATAAATCTTGCAAAGATTTCAGGTTTCACTAGTACTGGGGCATGTTACAAAGTTACAAGATGCTGAGATGTGTTGCGCACATCCCCAGCTCATGATCAGCTAAACCTGGCAGCGACCACTATCTCACCAACAGTGCATGATCAGAGGTCAGAACCAATTAGTGTTAGTCGCCTTTGCAGATGTGTTTAATTAATCAGTGAATGTGAATGGGTGTTTTCTCCGATGATGTACAATAATACTTGTAAAAGAGAGAACAATAGAGCATCTGTGAACACCTTGTAAGAGACAGAGAAAGAATTCCTAATAAAGTTGTACGCTTGTACCTGATCACGAGATGTCGACGAATTCTTGAGTCTAACAGGTGGAACTGGTGGGATTATACGGTTTGTAGCCCAGGGAGGCTGGTGTCAGTAACGTGCGACATTGTGTAACCCCGAGACATAAGGTGTAAGGTTAAGATGGAACAAATAGAGTTGACAAGGTTGAGCCAGTCGATGTGGTATATTTGGACTTTCAGAAAGCGTTTGACAAAGCCACGCGTAAGATTATTATGCAAGATGAAAGTGCATGTGATTGGGGGAGGTGTATTGAGATGGATAGAAAACTGGTTGGCAGAGAGGAAACAAAGAGTAGGAATTAATGTGTCCTTTTCAAAGTGGAATGCTCAGGGATCAGTGCTGGGGCATTCACAATATATATTAATGATTTGGATGAGGGAACAAAATGTAACATCTCAAAGTTTGAAGATGGTACTGAGTTTGGTGGAAGGATGAATTGACGAGAATGCAGAGATCCTTCAGCATGATCTGGACAGGTTGGATGTGTGGGCAGATCAATGGTAGATGCAGTATAATTTGGATAGATCTGAGGTTATTCACTTTGGGAGCAAAAGCAAGAAGACAGATTACTTGAATGGCTGTAAATTGGGACAGGGGAATGTGCAATGGGACCTGGGTGTCCTTGGGCACCAGTTGCTGAAGGTAAGCATACAAGTGCAGCAGGCGGTAAAGAAGGCAAATAGCATGTTGGCCTTCATTGCGAGAGGTTATGAGTACAGAAATAGGGATGTTGTTTTGCAATTATACAAGGCCTTGGTGAGCAGTTTTGGTCTCCTTTTCTAAGGAAGGATATTCTTGCTCTCGAGGGAGTGCAGGGGAGCTGATTCCAAGGATGGCAGAACTGATGTATGAGGAGAGATTGACTCAGTTAGGATTGTTTTTGCTGGAGTTTAGGCAAATGAGGGGAGAATCTCAGAGATTTATAAAATTCTAACAGGACTAGACAGGGTAGATGCAGGAGAGATGTTCCCAATGGTGGGGGAATCCAGAACCAGGGGTCACAGTCTGAGGATTCAGGGTAGAGCATTTAGGACAGAGATGAGGAGACATTTCTTCACCCAAAGAGTAGTGAGCCTGTGGAATTCATTAGCACAGGAAGTAGGATGCCAAAATATTGAATGTATCCAAGAGGTGGTGAAATATAGCACTTAGTGAATGGGAGCAAAGATTATGGGGGAAAAGCAGGATTCAGCTACTGAGTTGGACAATCAGCCATTATCGTAATGAATGCTGAAGCAGGATCAAAAGGCCAAATAGTCTCTTCCTGCTCCATCTTCTATGTTTCTATGTCTATATTTCTGTGAGACAATATAGCCAGTGAGATCAGTCCATATATAACTAGGGGAGGCTAGAGTTAGTGAGATTGGACAGTGTCTAACCTGTCACAGAGGAGCCTTTTAGATTGGACATCTCGGAGGACATTACCTGTGAAATCAGACAGTGAGGGAAAATTTATTTCATAGGGTAACTCCTGAGAGGATGTTTCCTCTGATGGAGTAATCAGGAACTAGCAGTACAGTTTAAAAAATGGAATCTCCCATTTAAGACTGAGATGAGGAGGAACTTGTTTGGAATTTTCACTCTTAGTTAACAGTGGAAGCTGGATCATTGAATACATTCAAGGCTAACTTAAACAACATGTTGATTGCCAAGTGAATTGAGGTGGGGAGCAGGCAGGAAAATAGAGTTGAGGCCAGATTCAGATAATCCATGATCTTATTGGATTGTGCAACAGGATTAATGTTCCGAATGGCCTACTCCTATCGATAGCAAGAAGGGACAGCAAGAAGGCATAGAATCTCTGTGGGTAGAGTTGAGGAATCGTAAAGGTAGAACTGGTCAGTACTTAAAAACTCTGTGACCTGCCTGAACAAATACACCACAACAGTAATTCACCTCATTAGTATGTGTGTGAAAGATTGTGTGCCAACGAAGCAAATCCGTGTGTTCCTCAACCCGAAACCATGGGTGAACATGGATATCCACTGCTTGCTGAAGTTCGATGCAAGAAAGCCAGACATTGTCTAAGGAGATCCATCAAAGATGCCAAAATACGGTGCTGCACCAAACTAGAGTCCCAGGCTAGCCAGACCGACCCCTGCCAACTATGGCAAGGTCTGCAAGACATAACAGGGTACAAGATGAAGGCATGTAAAATTGCCAGCTCCAACGCACCCCTCCCTGATGAGCTCAATATGTTCTAAGCCTGCTTTAAGCAAGAGATCAGCATGAGCATGCCCTCCACTGAGGAAGCCCTAGATGAACCTGGAGTCACCATTGCAGGTGTCGGAGCAGCTTTCTCAAAGGTCAACCCTTGAAAAGCGACTGGCCCGGATGAGCACTCAGATCCTACGCAAATCAGCTGGCGGGGCTATTCACAAACATCTTCAACCTCTCTTTCCAACAATCTGAGGTCCCTATCTACTTCAAGAAGATGACCATCTTCCCTGTACCTAAGAAAAGGCGAGCAGTGTGCCTTCATGACTATTGTCTGGGAGCTTTGACATCAATTGTTATGAAGTGTTTTGAAAGACTAGTCATGACATGAATTAATTCCAGCCTCCCGGATTGCCTGGATCCACTACAGTTTGTCTACCGCTGCAACAGGTCCACAGCAGATGCTATCTCCCTGGCCCTGCACTCAACCCAGGAACACTCCTAGATAACAAAGGCGCCTAAGTCAGAGTCCTACTCATTGACTACAGCACAGCCTTCAACACCGATATTCCCAAAAAATCATCTCCAAATTCCATGGCCTGGACCTCGGCTTCTCTCTCTGCAACTGCATCCTGAACTTCCTAACTCTCAGACTACAATCAGTGAGGATAGGCAACAACATCTCCACCTCCACAGGCTGATAGGGTAGAGGAGGTAGATATTCTGAGGGAAGACATATTAGCAATTTTGAAAAATATGAGGGCCAGTAAGTCCCCTGGGCCCAATGGGATACATCCTAGGATACTTTGGGAGGCAAGGGATGAGATTGCGGAGCCTTTAACTTTGATATTTGGGTCCTCATTGTCCACAGGGATTGTCGTCATGATGTAGGTATGCCGGCGTTGGACTGGTGTAAACACAGTAAAAAGTCTGACAACACCAGGTTTTAGTCCAACCGATTTATTTGATAATATTCTCACAAGCAAGCAAGCTTTCGGGGTTAGCCCCTTCGTCAGGTGAATGGAGAGTTCTGGCCTCAGACAGAGCATATAAAGCACAGACAGTTTAGAGATTGCTGATTAGAATGCGAATCCTTACACCTAACCTGCTGTTCAAGTCTTAAAGTGGCTGATAATGTGAGTGGAAGGAGCACTGATCACAGTTTAAAGAGATGTGTATTGTCTCCAGACAGTACAGTAAATGAGGTTTTGCAAACCCAGGCAAGTCACGGGGGTTACAGATAGTGCGACATGAACCCAAGATCCCTGTTGAGACCGTCCTCATGTGTGCGGAACTTGGCTATCAGTCTCTGTTCAGCGACTCTGCGCTGTCGTGTGTCATGAAGGCCGCCTTGGAGAATGCTTACCCGAAGGTCAGAGGCTGAATGCCCGTGACCGCTGAAGTGTTCGCCAACAGGAAGGGAACTGTCTTGCCTGGTGACTGTCGAGCGATTTTCATTCATCTGTTGTCGTAGCGTCTGCATGGTCACCCCAATATACCATACTTCGGGACATCCTTTCTTGCAACGTATCAGGTAGACAATGTTGGCTGAGTTGCAAGAGTATTTACCATGTACCTGGTGGATGGTGTGCTCACGTGTGATGATGGTATCCATGTCGATGATCCGGCATGTGTTGCAGAGGTTGCTGTGACAGGGTTGTGTGGTATTGTGGTCACTGTTCTCCTGAAGGCTGGGTAGTTTGCTGCGAACAATGGTCTGTTTGAGGTTGTGTGGTTGTCTGAAAGCAAGAAGTGGGGGTGTGGGGATAGCCCTGGCGAGATGTTTGTCTTCATCAATGATATGTTGAAGACTCCGGAGAAGATGTCGTAGCTTCTCCGCTCCGGGGAAGTACTGGACGACGAAGGGTACTCTGTCCATTGTGTCCTGTGTTTGTCTTCTGAGGAGATCAGTGCGGTTTTTCGCTGTGGCACATCGGAACTGCCGATCTATGAGTCGAGCACCATATCCTGTTCTTATGAGGGCATCTTTCAGGGTCTGGAGGTGTCTGTCACGATCCTCCTCATCTGAGCAAATCCTGTGTATACGGAGGGCTTGTCCATAGGGAATAGCTTCTTTAACATGTTTAGGGTGGAAACTGGAGAAGTGGAGCATTGTGAGATTGTCTGTGGGTTTGCGGTACAGTGAGGTGCTGAGGTGACCGTCCTTAATGGAGATAAGTGTGTCCAAGAATGCAACTGATTCTGGAGAATAGTCCATGGTGAGTCTGATGGTGGGGTGGAATTTGTTGATATCATCATATAGTTGTTTCAGTGTATACACTATACACTAGATACATCGATGACATTTTCTTCCTTTGACCTCATGGTGAACAATCACTGAAACAACTATATGATGATTTCGCCAATTGGATAAGTAACTGGCTGTCTCATAGAAGACAGGTGGTGGTGGAAGGAAAATTTTCAGGTTGGAGACCAGTTACCAGCCGTGTACCACAGGGATCAGTGCTGGGTCCTCTGCTATTTGTGATTTTTATCAATGACTTGGAAGAGGGCGCTGAACGATGGGTTAGTAAATTTCCTGATGACACCAAGATTGGTGGAGTAGTGGATGTGGTGGAAGGCTCTTATAGACTGCAAGGAGATATTGATAGGATGCAGAGCTGGGCAGAAAAGTGGCAGATGGAATTTAACTCTGATAAGTGTGAGGTGATTCATTTTGGTAGGACAAACATGAATGCGAACTACAGGGTCAACAGCAGGGTTCTGAAGAATGTGGAGGAACAGAGAGATCTTGGGGTTCATATCCACAGATCTCTGAAGGTTGCCACTCAAGTGGATAGAGCTGTGAAGAAGGTTTATTGTGTTTATTAACAGGGAGTTTGAGTTTAAGAGCCGTGAGGTTATGCTGCAACTATACCGGACCTCGGTGAGACCACATTTGGAATATTGTGTGCACTTCTGGTCACCTCACTATAAGAAGGATGTGGAAGCATCGGAGAGAGTGCAGAGGAGATTTACCAGGATGCTGCCTGGTTTGGAGGGTAGGTCTTATGAGAAAAGGTTGAGGGAGTTGGAGCTTTTGTCTTTGGAATAGAGGAGGACGAGAGGCAATTTAAGATGATGAGAAGGATAGATAGAGTGGACATGCAGAGACTATTTCATAGAACATAGAACATTACAGCGCAGAACAGGCCCTTCGGCCCACAATGTTGCGCCGACCAGTTACAAAAACAATGACCCACTAACCTAAACCAATCCCTTTTTGTCCATAAACCTATCCACGGATCTCTTAAATGCCCCCAAACAAGGCTAGTGGATGTAGCTGTTACTTGGGGCGTACTTATAAGGTTCATGGTGGGAAATATAGGAAGGATGTCCGAGGTAAATTCTTTACTCAGAGTGGTTGGGGTGTGGAATGCACTGCCTGCTTTGATAGTGGAATCGGACACTTTAGGAACTTTCAAGCGGTTATTGGTTATTGTGAGGAGCAGTGTCTGGCAATACAGCAGGATATTGATAGGCTGGTTGATTGGGGGCAGATATGTGGCAAATGGAGTTTAATCCGGATAAATGTGAGGTGATGCATTTTGGCCAGAATAATGTAGGGGGAAGTTATGTGATAAAGGGTAAGCCCATAAGGAGTATAGAGTCGCAGCAAGACCTGGGGGTGCAAGTGCACAAGTCTTTGAAGGTGGCAGTGCAAGTGGAGAGTGTGGTGAAGAAAGCCTATGGTATGCTAGCCTTTATAGGAAGGGGTATAGAATATAAGAGCTGGAGCCTAATGTTGCAGTTGTACAGAACGTTGGTTCAGCCGCATTTGGAGTACTGCGTACAGTTCTGGTCACCTTACTACCGGAAGGATGTGGAGACTCTGGAGAGAGTGCAGAGGAGATTTACCAGGATGTTGCCTGGTATGGAAGGACTGGGGTATGAGGAAAGACTGAAGAAATTGGGGCTCTTTTCCCTTAAAAGACGCCGACTGAGGGGGGATCTAATAGAGGTATATAAGATTATGAAGGGTATAGATAGAGTAAACAGAGGTAAGCTATTTCCTATAATAGAGACACGTAGGACAAGGGGCCATGGACTTAAGGTGAGGAGGGAGTGGTACAACACAGATATTAGAGGGGGGTTTTTCACACAGAGGGTAGTGGGGGTATGGAATGCTTTGCCAAGTAAGGTGGTGGAGGCAAACACGCTAGAGTAATTTAAGAGTAACTTAGACAGGCACATGACTGAGTTGGAGATGGGTGGATATAGGAGAACCTTTTAAATAAGGGTCATTAGCATTGGGGCTTCCCTTGTAATGTAAATGGGTATGGTATGATAATTATGTTTTTTCTCTTTTCATTCACAGGTTTTAAATCGGTCCACCTCGTGTCCAATGAGGGGCATACACACAATGGGTCGTACTGGGGCTGCTCTTGGTTGTTCGAGATTGGCCTAGTGCTTCATGTGGTTAGTGTGTGCCTAAACTGGACAAGATACTGGGCAAGACGACAGCTCAGTGACTATCGCTGATTGCTGTGCAGACACATGGATTTGGGCCGGCGTCTGTGGGAGTTTGCGCATTCTCCCCGTGCTTGCATGGGTTTTCTCCGGGTGCTCCGGTTTCCTCCCACACCCCAAAGATGTGCTGTTAGGCTGATTGGCAGGAATAAATTGTCCCTAAATCAGTATCCCTCAATCTGGATGGCCATAAAACATTAGATAGGGGTCATGGGTAGAGAGGTGGACTGGTGGTGTTGAGATGGCGGCGCGGGCTCGTTGGGCCGAAGGGCTTGTTTCCCGGGCTGATTTTGTTCTTTGTTCTTTGTACATGGGCCACTCCAGAATTATGGGAGTGGGGTAGCTTGATCTTGGGTTCGGACATAGTTCGGCACAACATTGAGGGCCGAAGGGCCTGTACTGTTCTGTGTTCTATGGAATCATCCTCAGCCCCACAAGGCTGTGTTCTCAACCCCTACTATACCTGTTATACACCTATGACTGTATGGCCAAATTCCCCTCCAACCTGATTTTCAGGTTTGCTGATGACACCGCCATAGTGAGTCGGATCTCAAACAATGTCAAGAATGAGAGAGAATACAATGAAATGTTGCGGCAACAATAATCTCTCCCTCAGTGCCAACAAAACAAAGGAGATTGTCATCAACTTCATAAAGTGCAGAGGAGAACAGTCTATATCAATGGGGATGAAGTAGAAAGGATCGAGAACTTCAGGTTTTTAGGAGTCCAGATCACCAACAACTGCCCTGGTACCCCCCCATGCCGATGCTATAGTTAAGA
This sequence comes from Prionace glauca, assembly GCA_037974335.1. Classification (NCBI taxonomy): domain Eukaryota; kingdom Metazoa; phylum Chordata; class Chondrichthyes; order Carcharhiniformes; family Carcharhinidae; genus Prionace; species Prionace glauca. The sequence goes on along the minus strand of CM075729.1, from coordinate 99,291,986 downwards.
AAGTGCCTCTACTTTCACAGAATACTAAGGAAATTTGGCATGTCAGCTACGACTCTCTCCAACATTTACAGATGCACCATGGAAAGCACTTTATCTGGCTGTATCACAGCTTGGTATGTTTCCTGCTCTGCCCAGCAACACAAGAAACTGTTGTCCAATCCATCACGCAAATCAGCCTCCTATCCATTGACTCTGTCTATACTTCCCGCTGCCTTGGCAAAGTAACCAGATAATTAAGGACCTCATGATTCCCAAACATTCTCTCTTCCACCTTCTTCCATCGGGAAAAAGACACAAAGGTTCTGAGGTCACGTACCAACGTACTCGAGAACAGCCTCTTCCCTGCTGCTGTCAGACTTTTGAATGGAACTACCTTGCATTAAGTTGATCTTTGTCTATACCCTAGCTATGACTGTAACACTACATCCTGCACACTCCATTTCCTTCTCCATGAATAGGGCATTGGTGAGGCCGCAGCTGGAGTACTGTGTGCAGTTTTGGGCGCCGCACCTGCGCAAGGATGTTTTGGCCCTGGAGGGAGTGCAGAGGAGGTTTACTCGGCTGATACCGGAGTTGAGGGGATTGAGCTATGAGGAGAGGCTGAATAAACTAGGCTTGTACTCGTTAGAGTTTAGAAGAATGAGGGGAGATCTCATTGAGACGTATAAGATGATGAATGGGATGGATAGGATAGAGGTGGAGAGACTGTTCCCGCTCAAAAAAGACAGTAGGACTAGGGGGCACAGCCTCAAGATAAAGGGGGGGCGGTTTAGAACAGAGTTGAGGAGGAACTTCTTCACTCAAAGGGTGGTGAATCTCTGGAATTCTCTGCCCGTTGAAGTGGTGGAGGCTGCCTCGCTAAATATTTTTAAGAAACGGGTTGATGGGTTTTTGATAAGAGAAGGGATTAAGGGTTATGGGGAGAGGGCGGGAAGGTGGAGCTGAGTCACGACAGATCAGCCATGATCTTATTGAATGGCGGGGCAGGCTCAAAGGGCCAGATGGCCTACTCCTGCTCCTATTTCTTATGTTCTTATGTTCTTATGAACAGTATGCTCTGTCTGTATAATGCGCAAGAAACAATACATCTGACAATAATAAATCAAAAGACCCTAATGGGAGTTAGGTCCAGGCCCCCAAGCAGTAATTAGGATGTGGGGCAGAAAATAACTCAGGAGATAGAAAAAGCAAATATAAAAGACAATATTACAATAATCATGGGGGACTTCAATATCCAGGTGGACTGGAAAAATCAGACAGGTAGTGAGTGGATCCCAGGAAAAGAAATTTGTGGAATGTCTAAGACATGGTTTTTTTGGAGCAGCTTGTGACAGAGCCTACCAGGACACAGGCAATTCTGGATTTGGTGATGTGTAACGAGGCAGACTTGATTAGGGAACTTAAGGTGAAGGAATCCTTAGGGAGCAGTGATCGCAATATAGAACATAGAACATTACAGCACAAACAGGCCCTTCGGCCCTCGAGTTGCGCCGATCACATCAACCCCACCAATCTATAGACCTATCTATAACCCCCAATCCCATTAAACCCCATATACTCATCTGGAAGTCTTTTAAAAGACCCCAGCGAGTTCGCCTCCACCACCGATGACGGCAGCCGATTCCATTCACTCACCACCCTCTGAGTGAAAAACTTATCCCTAACATCACCTCTGTACTTCCCTCCCCGCACCTTAAATCTGTGTCCTCTCGTAGCGACCATTTCAACCCGGGGAAATAGCCTCTGAGAGTCCACCCTATCTATTCCTCTCAACATTTTATAAACTTCTATCAGGTCGCCTCTCAACCTTCGCCTCTTCAGGGAAAAGAGTCCCAGCTCCCTCAACCTATCTTTATAAGGCATGCCTCCCAGTCCAGGCAACATCCTTGTAAATCTCCTCTGCACCGTTTCAATAGCTTCTCCGTCTTTCCTATAGTGAGGCGACCAGAACTGCGCACAGTACTCCAAATGAGGCCTGACGAGGGTCCTGTAAAGTTGCAGCATTACCTCCCGACTCCTAAACTCAATCCCTCGATTAATGAAGGCCAGTACACCATATGCCTTCTTGACCACCTCCTCCACCTGCGAGGCCGATTTAAGAGTCCTGTGGACCCGGACCCCGAGATCCTTCTGCTCTTCAACGCTACTAAGACTCCTGCCCTTGATAGTGTACTCGTTCATCCCGTTGGTTCTGCCGAAATGGACGACTACACATTTGTCCGCGTTGAAGTCCATCTGCCACTTCTCCGCCCATTCCTGCATCCTATCTATGTCCTGCTGCAACTTTTGACATCCTTCCAGACCATCCACAACACCGCCGACCTTCGTGTCATCAGCGAACTTGCTAACCCATCCCTCCACTTCCTCATCCAGGTCATTTATGAAAATGACAAACAGCAAGGGTCCCAGAACAGATCCCTGGGGCACCCCACTGGTGACTGACCTCCATTCCGAAAAAGATCCATCCACAACCACTCTCTGCCTTCTGCAGGCAAGCCAGTTCTGGATCCACAAAGCCAAAGGCCCTTGGATCCCATGCCCTCTCACCTTCTCAAGAAGTCTTGCATGGGGGACCTTATCAAAAGCCTTGCTGAAGTCCATGTACACTACGTCCACGGCACTTCCTTCGTCAATGTGTTCAGTCACATTATTGAAGAACTCAACTAGGCATGTAAGGCACGATCTGCCCTTGACAAATCCATGCTGACTGTTCCTGATCATGTCAAACCTCTCCAAATGGTCGTAAATCTTGTCCCTCAGAAGCCTCTCCATCAGCTTACCAACCACTGAGGTCAGACTCACCGGGCAGTAATTTCCCGGGCTATCTCTGTTACCTTTCTTGAAAATAGGGACTACATCCGCAATCCTCCAATCTTCCGGAACCTCTACCGTCTCCATTGACGACGCAAAGATCATCGCCAGGGGCTCTGCAATCACTTCCCTGGCCTCCCACAGTATCCTGGGGTACATCCCATCTGGTCCCGGTGACTTATCTATTTTGATAGAATTCAAAAGTTCTAACACATCCTCCTCCTTAATGTCCACGTACTCAACCTTTTCCACCTGCTGCAAGTCCATAGCAAGATCTCCCAAATCAGCTTCCACTGTGAATACTGAGGCAAAGTACTCATTAAGCACCTCTGCCATTTCTTCTGGTTCTACACAGACCTTTCCCCCTTCACGTTTTATAGGTCCTATCCTTTCCCTTCTCACCCTTTTACCTTTCACATATTTATAGAAGGCCTTGGGATTTTCCTTAATCTTACCCGCCAAGGTCTTCTCATGACCCCTTCTGGCTCTCCTAATTTCCCTTTTAACCTCCTTTCTACAGTCCTTATATTCTTCAAGATCCTTAATCTCTACAGTCCTTATATTCTTCAAGATCCTTAACCAAATATGATAGAATTTATCCTGTAGTTTGAGAGGGAGAAGCTGGAATCAGATGTAACAGTATTACAGTTAAATAAAGGTAACTACAAAGACATGAGGGAAAGCTGGCCAGAGTTGATTGGAAAGGGAGCCCAGCAGGGAAGACAGTGGAACAGCAATGGCAGGAGTTTTTGGGGGTTGTTCAGGGCACAACAGAAATTCACCCCAAGGAGGATGGATACAAAATTGACTTGATGATAGATGACAGAGGGTGGCTGTGGAGGGTTTTTCAGACTGGAAACCTGTGACCAGCAGTGTGCCTTAAGGATCAGTGCTGGGTCCACTGTTATTTGTCATTTTTATTAATGATTTGGATGAGAATATAGGAGGCATGGTTAGTAAATTTGTGGAAAAGTGTGAGGTTTTTGTACTTTGAAAGGAAGAATAGGTGCATAAACTATTTCCTAAATGGGGAAATGCTTAGGAAATCAGAAGCACAAAGGGACTTGGGAGTCCTTGTTTAAGACTCTCTTAACCTTAACTTGAAGATTCACTCAGCAGTTGGGAAGGCAAATGCAATGTTAGCATTCATATCAAGAGGGCTAGAATACAGGAGCAGGAATGTGCTTTTGAGGCTTTATAAGGTTATGGTCAGACCTCATTTGGAGTATTGTGAGCTGTTTTGGGCCCCATATCTAAGGAAGAATGTGCTGGCCTTGGAAAGGGTCCAGAGGAAGTTCACAAGAATGATCCCTGGAATGAAGAGCTTGTCATATGAGGAATGGTTGAGGATGCTGGATCTGTACTCGTTGGAGTTTAGAAGGATGAGGGGAGATCTTATTGATATTTACAGGACAATGCGAGGTTTGGATAGCGTGGACGTGGAAGGATGTTTCCACTAGTAGGAGAAAGCAGCCTCAGGCACATCCTCAGACTAAAGAGACAATCCTTCAAAACAGAGATGAGGAGGAATTTCTTCAATGAATCTGGAACTCTTTGCCACAGAAGGCTGTGGAGGCCAGGTCATTGAGTGAATTTAAGACAGAGATAGGTAGGTTCTTGATTAATAAGGGGATTGGGGGTTATGGGAAAAAGGTAGGAGAACGGGGATGAGGAAAATATTAACCATAATTGAATGGCGGAGCAGACTCGATGGGCCAAATGCCTCATTCTGCCCCAATGTCTTATGGTCTTGTGTTCATATTTCTTTTATTACTGTTTAAGACTATCAAGGATTGGAGGGCTGAAGGGTCTGTTCTTGTGCTGTAATTGTTTGTTCTAATATGAAGTTAATTTTGAAACTCCACAGAAATAATGAAGTTGTCTGTGTCCACATGAAGGCAGACCTGGACACATTGAGGCTTGGGCTGATGTGTGACATGCATGTTTATTATCAATTAAGTTTAGAGATGCAAGGACTGATTAGGGACAGTCAATATGGCTTTGTGAGTGGAAAATTATGTCTCACAAATTTGGCTGAGTTTTTGAAAGGGTAACCAAGAAGGTAGATGAAGGCAATACAGTTGATGTTGTCTATGTGGACTGTAGCAAGGCCTTTGACAAGGTACCACATGGTAGATTGCTGCATAAGGTTAAATCTCGTGGGATCCAGAGTGAGGTATCTAAATTGACATAAAATTGACTTCTTGACAGAAGCTAGAGGGTGGTTGTAGAGGGTTGTTTTTTCAAACTCGAGACCTGTGATCAGTGGTATGCCTCAGGGATCAGTGCTGGGTCCACTGTTATTTGTCATTTTTATTGATGATTTGGATGAGAATATAGGAGGCATGGTTAGTAAATTTGCAGATGACACCAAGCTTGGTGGCATAGTGGACAGTGAAGAAAGCTATCCCCGGTTGCAACAGAATCTTGATCAGTTGGGCCAGCGGGCTAACAAATGGTAGATGGAGTTTAATTTAGACAAATGAGTGGTGATGCATTTTGGTAGATTGAACCAGAGCAGGACTTACTCTGTTATTGTTAGGGTGTTGGGGAGAGTTACAGAACAAAGAGATTTTACGGGTTCATGTTCATAGCTCCTTGAAAGTGGAGTCACAGGTGGACAGAGTCATGAAGAAGGCATTCAGAATCCTTGGTTTCATCAGTCAGAACATTGAATACAGGAGTTGGGACATCTTGTTGAAGTTGTACAAGACATTGGTAAGGCCACACTTGGAATACTATGTGCAATTCTGATCACCCTATTATAGAAAGTTATTGAACTAGAAAAGTGCAGAAAAGATTTACCAGGATGCTACCAGGACTTGATGGTTTGAGTTATAGAGAGAGGCTGGATAGACTGGGACTGTTTTCTCTGGAGTGTAGGAGGGAGACGGTGACCTTATTGAGGTCTATAAAATAATGAGGGGCATGGACAAGGTAGATAGTCAAAATCTTTTCCCAAAGGTAGGGGAGTCTAAAACTAGAGGGCATAGGTTTAAGGGGAGAGATACAAAAGTGTCCAGAGGGCAATTTTTTCACACAGAGGGTGGTGAGTGTCTGGAACAAGCTGCCAGAGGTAGTAGTAGAGGCAGGGACAATTTTGTCTTTTAAAAAACATTTAGATATTTACATGGATAAGGTAGATATAGAGGGATATTGGGCCAAATGAGGGCAATTGGCATTGGCTTAGGGATTTAAAAAAAGGGTGGCATGGACAGGTTGGGCCGAAGGGTCTGTTTCCATGCTGTAAACCTCTCTATAAGTGCAGAGGAGGTTTACTAGGCTGATACCGGAGTTGAGGGGATTGAGCTATGAGGAGAGGCTGAATAAACTAGGCTTGTACTCGTTAGAGTTTAGAAGAATGAGGGGAGATCTCATTGAGACGTATAAGATGATGAATGGGATGGATAGGATAGAGGTGGAGAGACTGTTCCCGCTCAAAAAAGACAGTAGGACTAGGGGGCACAGCCTCAAGATAAAGGGGGGGCGGTTTAGAACAGAGTTGAGGAGGAACTTCTTCACTCAAAGGGTGGTGAATCTCTGGAATTCTCTGCCCGTTGAAGTGGTGGAGGCTGCCTCGCTAAATATTTTTAAGAAACGGGTTGATGGGTTTTTGATAAGAGAAGGGATTAAGGGTTATGGGGAGAGGGCAGGAAGGTGGAGCTGAGTCACGACAGATCAGCCATGATCTTATTGAATGGCGGGGCAGGCTCGAAGGGCCAGATGGCCTACTCCTGCTCCTATTTCTTATGTTCTTATGTTCTTATAACTCTAAGTGCCAGGTGATGATCAGCTCTAGACAAGGATCTAAGTGCCTTTTCTTGACATTCAACAGCAATGCCATTGCTGAATCATTGGCCATTAACATCCTAATGTTACTGTTATCCAGAAATTTATCCAGCACAGCCACCTGGTTACTGTAGCCACAAGAACCGGTGCAAGGCTGGTCATTTCGAGGTCTGTAAGTCAACTCTTGTCTCCAGTGAGTCTTTCCACCCTCTACGAAACACAAGTCAATTATGTGATGAAATATTCTCCCCTTGCCAAGATGAGCACAGCTCCAAAAATTCAAACTCAGTATCAACAAGGAGAAAGCTTGATTGGGATCCCATCAATTAATTTAAATCATCAGTCTTTTCACTGTGACAGCAGTGTGTACAGTGACAAGATGCAGTGCAGCAACTCTCCACCCCTCCTTCAACAACACAGTGCGGCATAGTGGTTAGGACGGCTGCGTCACAGTTCCAGGGATCTGGGTTCGATTCTCGACTTGAGTCATTGTCTCTGCGGAGTTTGCACACTCACCCAGTGTCTGTCTAAGTTTCCTCTGGGTGCTACGGTTTCCTCCCACACTCCAAAGATGTGAGGCTTAGATTAATTGGCCATACTAAATATGTAATATTTAGCAAATATGTAAGGAGATTACAGATAGCACCAAGAAAAATAGGGTGGTAATAGTAATGGACTTTAACTTTCGTAACATTGACTGGGACAGCCATAATATTAGGGGCTTGGATGGCGAGAAATTCGTTGAGTGTATTCAGGAGGAATTTTTCACTCAGTATGTGGATGGCCCAACTAGAGAGGGGACAAAACTTGACCTCCACTTGGGAAAGAAGGAAGGGCAGGTGACAAAAGTGAGAGTGAGGGATCACTTTGGGACCAGTGACCATAATTCCATGCGTTTTAAGATAGCTTTGGAGAAAGATAGGTTTGGCCCAAAAGTTAAAATTCTGAATTGGAGTAAGGTCAATTTTGATGGTATTAAACAAAAAACATAGAAGATAGGAGGGGGTCATTTGGCCTTTTGAGCTTGCTCCACCATTCATTACGATCATGGCTGATCATTCAACTCAATGGACTGATCCTACTTTTTCTCCATAACCTTTGATCCCATTTGCCCCAAGTACTATATCCAGGCATCTCCTGAATACATTCAATGTTTTGGCATCAAATTCCACAGGCTCACCACTTTGAGTGAAGAAATGTCTCCTCACCTCTGTCCTAAATACTCCTCAAATGTCTCCTCATCTCTGTCCTGAATTCTCAGACTGTGATCTTTGGTTCTGGACTCTCCCACCATTGGGAATATCCTCCCTGCATCTACCTTGTCTAGTCCTGTTAGAATTTTATAAATCTCTACGAGATCCTCCCCCTCATTTGTCTGAACTCCAGTGAAAACAATCCTAACCTAGTCAATCGCTCCACATACATATGTCTCGCCATCACCGGAATCAGCCTGGTGAAGCTTCACAAGTCTCCACTGAGAGCAAGAACATCCTTCCTCAGAAAAGGAGACCAAAACTGAACACAATACTTTAGGTGTGGCCTCACCAAGGCTCTGTATAATTGCAAAAGCATCCCTACTCCTGTACTCAAAACCTCTTGCAATTTGCCTTCTTTACCGCCTGCTGCATCTTCCTGCTTATCTTCACTGACTGGTGCAAAAGGACACCCAGATCCTGCTGCACACGCCCCTCTCCTAACTTATAGCCATTCAGGTAGTAATCTGCCACCTTGTTTTTACTTTCAAAGTGAATACTCTTACATTTATCCAAATTAAACTGCATCTGTAACGATTTGCCTACTCACCCAACCTGTCCAGGTCATTCTGAAGGACTTCTGCATCCTCATCACCATGCCACTCAACTTAGAATCACCTGCAAACTTTGAGATGTTGTGCCTTTGTTTAAGAAGAGCTGCAGGAAAAAGCCTGAGTACTATAGAGCGGTGAGCCTAACGTCTGTGGTGGGTAAGTTGTTAGAAGATATTCTGAGAGATAAGATCCACAGGTCCCTAATCAGTCCTTCCTCATTTAGAGAGGCAAGGACTGGTTAGCAATGGTCAGCATGGCTTTGTGAGTGGAGAATCATGTCTCACGAATTTGAGATTTTTGAAGGGGAAACCAAGCAGGTAGATGAAGGCAGTGTAGATGATGTTGACTACATGGACTTTAGCAAGGCCTTTGACAAGGTACCGCACAGTTGGTTGTTGCATAAGGATATATCTCACGAGATCCATGGTGAGATAGCCAATTGGACACAAAATGACAGAAGACAGATGGTTGTAGAGGTAGTTGTTTTTCAAACTGGAGGCCTGTGCCCAGCAATGTGCCTCAGGGATCGGTCTGGTTCTACTGTTATTTGTTATTTATGTGAATGATTTGGATGAGCATTTATGGGGCATGCAGATGACACCAAGACTGGTGGCACAGTGATTAGTGAAGAAAGCTATCTAGAATTGCAACAGGTTGTTGGTCAATTGGGGGCCAGTGGGCCGATGAATGGCAGATGGAGTTTAATTTAGATAAATAAAACCCCCATCATGTTGTGTGGCATCAGCACAGTGCTAAATTGGAGAGACTTTGAACCGATCAAGACTCAACATGCATGAAGCGCTGTGGGTCATCAACAGCAGCAGAACTGTACTCCAGCACAATCTGCAACCTCATGGCCTGACATATCCCCTATATCAACCATTAAAAATCAAGCCAGGGATCAACCTTGGTTCAATGGAGAATGTAGGAAGACATGCCAGGAACAGCACTAGGCATACCTAAAAATGTGGTGTCAACCTGGTGAAGCTACCAAACAGGACTACTTGCATGCCAAGTGGCAAAAACAGCAAGTGATAGACAGAGCTAAGCGGTCCCACAACCTGCAGTCCTCACACATCCAGTCGTGAATGTTGGTGATTTGGATGATTAAACAACTCTCTGGAGGAGGAGGCTCCACAAACATCCCCATTCTCAATGATAGAGGAGCCCAACACATCAGTGCAAAAGATAATGCTGAAGTGTTCACAGCAATCTTCAGCCTGAAATGACAAGTGCATGATCCACTTTGGCCTCCTCCAGCGGGCCCCAGCATCTCAGATGCCAGTCTCCAGGCAATTCAATCCACTCCATGTGATATCAAGAAATGGCTGGAGGCAGTGGATACTGCAAAGGCAATGGTCTTGATAACATTCCAGCAATAGTACTGAAGACTTGTGTTCCAGAACTTCCTGCTCTCTTAGTCAAGCTCTTCCAGTACAGTTACAACACTGGCATTTACCCAACAATGTGGAAAGTTGCTCAGATGTGTCCTGTACACGAAAAGCTGGACAAATCCAACCTGGCCAACCACCACCCAATCAGGCTACTCTCGATCATCAGCAAAGTGATGGAAGGGGTCATCAACAGTGCTATCAAACAGCACCTCTGAGCAAGAACCTGCTCAGTGATGCCCAGTTTGGGATTCACCAGGGTCACTCAGCTCCTGACCTCATTACAGCCTGGTTCAAACGTGGACAAAAAAGCTGAATTCCAGAGATGAGGTGAGAGCAACAGTCCTTGATATCAAGGCTGCATTCAACTAAGTATGGCATCAAGGAGCCTTAGTGAAACTGGAATCAGTAGGTATCAGAGACAAACTCTCTGCTGGTTGGAGTCATACCTGGTACATAGTAAGATGGTTGTGGTGTGAAGGATCAGTCGTCTCAGCTCCAGGACATCTCTGTAGGAGTCCCTCAAGGTAGTGTCCTAGGCCCATCTTCAGCTGCTTCATCAATGACCTTCCTTCATCATACGGTCAGAAGTGGGGATGTTTGCCAATATTTGCACAATGTTCAGCACTATTCACAACTCAAAGAACAAAGAAAATTACAGCACAAGAGCCTCAGCCCTCCAAGCCTGCACCAGCCATGTTTCCCGACTTAACGAAAACTCCCTACCCTGCTGGAGACCATATCCCTCTATTCCCATCCTATTCATGTATTTGTTAGGACACCCCTTAAAAGTCATTACTGTTCCCGCTTCCACTAGCTCCCCCGGCAACGAGTTCCAGGCACCCAGCACGAGTTCCAAGAACAGCAAAGGGTCGAAAACTTTGCTGGGTGTATTCTATAGGCCGCCCAATAGTGACAGGGAAGTTGAAGTGCAGATAGGGAACCAGGTTCTGGAGAAATGTATTAAAAACAGAGTTGTCGTGATGGGAGACTTCAATTTCCCAAACACCGACTGGAATATCCCTACAGTAAGGGGTTCGGCTGGAGAGGAGTTTGTTAGGTGTGTTCAGGAAGGTTTCCTGACACAGTATGTGGACAAGCCTACGAGGGGAGAGGCTGTACTTGACCTGGTACTGGCGAATGAACCAGGGCAGGTGATGAATCTCTCGGTAGAAGAGCATCTTGGGAATGGTGACCATAATTCTATCTCCTTCACAATTGCATTGGAACGAGATAGGATCAGGCAGGCTAGGAAGGTGTTTGTCTGGAGTAAGGGGAGATACGAGGAAGTCAGGAAGTTACTTGGACAAATAAACTGGAAGGAGGCATTCTTAGGGAAAAGTACCGAAGGAAGGTGGCGGATATTCAAGGAATGTTTGTCTGGCGCTCTGCATGACAATGTTCCGATGAGACAAGGGGGTTTTGGTAGGTCGCGGGAACCGTGGTGCACGAAGGCTGTGTTGAACCTAGTCAGGAGGAAAAGGAAGGTGTACAAAAGGTTCAGGGAACTAGGAGAGGTTAAGGATCTTGAAGAATATAAGGACTGTAGAAAGGAGGTTAAAAGGGAAATTAGGAGAGCCAGAAGGGGTCATGAGAAGACCTTGGCGGGTAAGATTAAGGAAAATCCCAAGGCCTTCTATAAATATGTGAAAGGTAAAAGGGTGAGAAGGGAAAGGATAGGACCTATAAAACGTGAAGGGGGAAAGGTCTGTGTAGAACCAGAAGAAATGGCAGAGGTGCTTAATGAGTACTTTGCCTCAGTATTCACAGTGGAAGCTGATTTGGGAGATCTTGCTATGGACTTGCAGCAGGTGGAAAAGATTGAGTACGTGGACATTAAGGAGGAGGATGTGTTAGAACTTTTGAATTCTATCAAAATAGATAAGTCACCGGGACCAGATGGGATGTACCCCAGGATACTGTGGGAGGCCAGGGAAGTGATTGCAGAGCCCCTGGCGATGATCTTTGCGTCGTCAATGGAGACGGGAGCGGTTCCGGAAGATTGGAGGATTGCGGATGTAGTCCCTATTTTCAAGAAAGGTAACAGAGATAGCCCGGGAAATTACTGCCCGGTGAGTCTGACCTCAGTGGTTGGTAAGCTGATGGAGAGGCTTCTGAGGGACAAGATTTATGAGCATTTGGAGAGGTTTGACATGATCAGGAATAGTCAGCATGGATTTGTCAAGGGCAGGTCGTGCCTTACGAGCCTAGTTGAGTTCTTCGATAATGTGACTGAACACATTGACGAAGGAAGTGCCGTGGACGTAGTGTACATGGACTTCAGCAAGGCTTTTGATAAAGTCCCCCATGCAAGACTTCTTGAGAAGGTGAGAGGGCATGGGATCCAAGGGCCTTTGGCTTTGTGGATCCAGAACTGGCTTGCCCGCAGAAGGCAGAGAGTGGTTGTGGATGGGTCTTTTTCGGAATGGAGGTCAGTCACCAGTGGGGTGCCCCAGGGATCTGTTCTGGGACCCTTGCTGTTTGTCATTTTCATAAATGACCTGGATGAGGAAGTGGAGGGATGGGTTAGCAAGTTCGCTGATGACACGAAGGTCGGCGGTGTTGTGGATGGTCTGGAAGGATGTCAAAAGTTGCAGCAGGACATAGATAGGATGCAGGAATGGGCGGAGAAGTGGCAGATGGACTTCAACGCGGACAAATGTGTAGTCGTCCATTTCGGCAGAACCAACGGGATGAACGAGTACACTATCAAGGGCAGGAGTCTTAGTAGCGTTGAAGAGCAGAAGGATCTCGGGGTCCACAGGACTCTTAAATCGGCCTCGCAGGTGGAGGAGGTGGTCAAGAAGGCGTATGGTGTACTGGCCTTCATTAATCGAGGGATTGAGTTTAGGAGTCGGGAGGTAATGCTGCAACTTTACAGGACCCTCGTCAGGCCTCATTTGGAGTACTGTGCACAGTTCTGGTCGCCTCACGATAGGAAAGACGTAGAAGCTATTGAAAGGGTGCAGAGGAGATTTACAAGGATGTTGCCTGGACTGGGAGGCATGCCTTATGAAGATAGGTTGAGGGAGCTGGGACTCTTTTCCCTGGAGAGGCGAAGGTTGAGAGGCGACCTGATAGAATTTTATAAAATGTTGAGAGGAATAGATAGGGTGGACTCTCAGAGGCTATTTCCCCGGGTTGAAATGGTCGCTACGAGAGGACACAGATTTAAGGTGCGGGGAGGGAAGTACAGGGGTGATGTTAGGGGTAAGTTTTTCACTCAGAGGGTGGTGAGTGAATGGAATCGGCTGCCGTCATCGGTGGTGGAGGCGAACTCGCTGGGGTCTTTTAAAAGACTTCTGGATGAGTATATGGGGTTTAATGGGATTGGGGGTTATAGATAGGTCTATAGATTGGTGGGGTTGATGTGATCGGCGCAACCCGAGGGCCGAAGGGCCTGTTTGTGCTGTAATATTCTATGTTCTATGTTCACCCACTACTCTCTGTGTAAAAATGCTACCTCGTACATCTCCTCTAAACCTTGTCCCTCACACCTTAAACCTGTGCCCCCTAGTAATTGACTCTTCCACTCTGGAGGAAAAACTTCTGACTATCCACTCTGTCCATGCCCCTCATACTTCTGTAGACTTCTATCAGGCTGCCCCACAATCCCTCATTCCAATGAGAACAAACTAAGAATCTCCAATCTGTCCTCATAGCTAATCCCTTCCATACCAGGCAACATTCTGGTAAATCTTTTCTGTATTGTCTCCAAGCCTCCACATCTTTCTGGCAGTGTGGTGACCAGAATTGAACACAAGTGCGGCCGAACTAAAGTTACACCATGACTTGCCAATTTTTGCCCCGTCCAATGAAGGCAAGCATGCCATATGCCTTCTTGACTACCTTCTCCACCTACATTGCCACTTTCAGTGACCTGTATACCTGTACATCCAGATCCCTTTGCCTGTCAATATTCTTAAGGGTTCTGCCATTTACTGTATATTTCCTATCTGTATTTGACCTTCCAAAATGCATTACCTCACATTTGTCCTCATATTGAAGGAGTACATGTTCAAATGCAACAAGATCTGGACAATATCCAGATTTGGGCTGACAAGTAACATTTGTGCCACACAAATGCCAAGCAATAGCCATCACCAAAAAGAGACAATCTAACCACTGCTCCTTGACATTCAATGGTGAAACCATCATGTGAATCTCCCACTGTCAACATCCTTGGGGTTACCATTGACCAGAAACTTAACTGGACTCACCACATAAACACAATGATATAAGAGCAGGTCAGAGGCTAAGAATACTGCAGTGAGTAACTCACTCCCTGACTCCCCAAAGTCTATCCACCATCTACAAGGCACAAGTCAGGAGTGTGATAGAATACTCCCCACTTGCCTGGTTGGCAGCTCCAACAACACTCAAGAAGCTTGACACTATCCTGGACAAAACAGCCTGCTTGGCATCTACAAACATTCAATCCCTCCACCACCAACGCTCAGTAGCAGCAGTGTGTAGTACCTACAAGATGCACTACAGCAATTCACCAAAGACCCTTAGACAGCACCTTCCAAACCCACAACCACTTCCATCTAGAAGGACAAGGGCAGCAGATAAATGGGAACACCCCTACCTGTAAGTTCCCCTCCATGCCACCCACCAACCTGACTTGGAAATATATCGCTGTTTCTTCGCAGTCGCTGAGTCAAAATCTTGGAATTCTCTCCCTAATGGCATGTGGATTAACCCACAGAACATGGACTGCAGTGAATCAAGAAGGTAGTTCTCCACCACCATCTCAAGAGCAACTAGTGATGGGCAATAAATGCTGGCCAGCCATGTCCCACGAATTAATAAAACAATTCGAGATGTGTTTTGGTAGATCGAATTGGAGCAGAACCTACTCAGTTCATGATAGGGCATTGGGGAGAGTTATAGAACAAAGAGGTCGAGGAGTACAGATTCACTGCTCCTTGAAAATGGAGCCGGGGTGGACAGGGTGATGATGAAGTCAGGGGAGAGACACAAAAGTGTCTAGAGGGACAGTTTTTTTCACTGAGAGTGGTGAGTGTCTGGAACAAGCTGCCAGTGGTAGTAGTAGAGGCGGGACTATTTTGTCTTTTAAAAAGCATTTAGATACATGGAGAAGGTGGGTAGTGAGGGATATGGGCCAAATGCGGGCAATTGGGATTAGTTTAGGAATTTAAAAAAGGACAGCATGGACAAGTTGGCCAAAGGGCCTGTTTCCATGCTGCTCACCTCTATGACTATTTGGCATATTTGGTTTCATTGGTTAGAACATTGAATACAGGAGTTGGGACGTCTTGTTGAAGTTGTACAAGACATTAGTGTTACGAAGTTGGGTAGTGTAATTGTAGATTGGTGTTTGTAAAATTGTAAAGTACTTTGGGAGAAAGCATTGTATGGACTTTTTCAAAGGTGGTACTTTTTCTGTGCTGAGATTTAAAGAAATGCAAGTACATAGGGAGCCCAAACTGAAACTTTTGTATCAAAAGGCCAAGCAGCAGTTTTTAACCAATAGGTTTTAAATTTAGCCTATCAATTTTAATCAGGCACTTAGATATCAAAAACCTATTAAATATAATGGTATTGAAACCTAGGAAATATTGATATGTCATCATGGGCTTAAAAGAAGGGGACAGTGGGACAAAACAAGAGAGCAACCACCACCTGCCAGAGATAACAAAGCTCTCCACTCTCGAGTAACTTTCAACAGAGAGAGAATCGTTGGCCCTCATAGCTTCATCTGTGTTTTAGAGAAAGCACTGTCTAGTTAGCAAAGGTACCAAAGAAGAAAGAAGTTCCAAACAGAAGAAGTCCCAGAATATTCCAGAAGACACGAAACCTGGTTGTAATTTAGAAAGTGACTAAATTCTATTGTTAATGAGTGGGTATTTTATTTATTGGAACAGTATACTATTAGAATCTTGTTTTACTTGGGAATATTTAATAGAGGGATTTATTTGGTTTCTTAATAAGTTAGTTAAATTTGTTCACTGTTAGATAAATAAATTGTTACATATTGGTTTTAGATTGAGGGTCAGGGATTTATTTTGTATTTAACCACTAGGAGTTGTTGAAGACCAGGTCACCACTTCACGTACTTTTTACAGATTATAAGGCGAGGCACTCTTCTTTGGGTGTTTTGGTGTTAGTTCTCAGAGGGGGGATACACCTCCACTTTATAAAATTAGTAGGACCCTACTTGGAATACGGTGTACAATTCTGGTCACCCATAGACCATAAGACATAGGAGCAGAATTAGGCCATGCGGCCCATCGGGTCTACTCCGCCATTCAATCATGGCTGACATGAATGCTAACATTGCCGACTGAACCTGCACGTTAACTTTAAGAAAATCTTGAACAATGACTCCCAAGTTCCTTTATGTTTCTGATTTCCTAAGCATTTTCCCATTTAGAAAACAGCCTCCATTCCTCCTTCCAAAGTGCAGTACTTTTCTACATTGTATTACATTTGCCACTGCTTTGCCCACTCTCTTAACCTGTCCAAGTCTTACTGCAACCCCTCTATTGCTTCTTCAATACTATCTCTCTCTCCACATATCTTTGTATCATCTGCAAACTTAGCAACAGTACTTTCAGTTCCTTCCTCCAAATTGTAAATGTATATTGTGAAAAGTTGTGGTCCTAGCACCGACCCCAGAGGCATACCACTAGTCACTGGTGGCCATCCTGAAAAAGACTTTATCCCCACTCTCTGCCTTCTGCCAGTCAGTCAATCCTCTATCCATGCCAGGATTTTACCCTTAACACCATGGGCACTTAACTTATTTAACAGTCTCCTATGTGGCACCTTGGTAAAGGCCTTCTAGAAATCTAAATAAATCACCCTATTATAGAAAGGATATTATTAAACTAGAAAGAATGCAGCAAAAATTTACTAGGATACTACCAGGACTTGATGGGTTGAGTTATAAGGAAAGGCTGGATAGACTGGGATTTTTTTCCCTGGAGCATAAGAGGCTTAAGAGTGATCTTATTGAGGTCTATAAAATAATGAGGACCATAGATAAGGTAGGTAGCCAACATCTTTACCAACAGTAGGGGAGTCTAAAAATAGAGGGCGTAGGTTTAAGATGAGAGGGGAGAGATTCAAAAGTGTCCAGAGGGGCAGTTGTTTCACAGAGGGTGGTGAGTGGATCAAGCTGCCAGAGGCAGTAGTAGAGGCAGGTACAATTTTGTCTTTTCAAAGGCATTTAGACAGTTACATGGGTAAGATGGGTATAGAGGGATATGGGCCAATGGGGGCAATTGGGACCAGTTTAGTGGTAAAAGCTGTGTGGCATGGAAAACGTTGGGCCAAAGGGACTGTTTCCATGTTGTAAACCTCTATGACTTAAAAAAAACAAAAGACAAGTAGGGGCATGGGAACATCACCACCAACAACGTTCCTCTGAGTCACCCACTATTTATTTCTTGGAGATATATTGGAATTCCTTCACTGTCGCTGGTTAAATTCTGGAACTCCATAACAGTACTTGGAGAACTGTGCGCAGTTCTGGTCGCTTCACTACAAAAAGGAAGCTATTGAGAGGGTGCAGAGGAGATTTACAAGGATGTTGCCTGGATTGGGAGGCATGCCTTATGAAGATAGGTTGAGTGAGATAGGTCTCTTCTCCCTGGAGAGACGAAGATTGAGAGGCGACCTGATAGAGGTTTATAAAATGTTGAGAGGTATAGATAGGGTGGATTTTTGGAGGCTGTTTCCCAGGGCTGAAATGGTCACTACTAGAGGACACAGTTTAAGGTGCTGGGGAGCAGGTACAGAGGAGATGGCAGGGGTAAGTTTTTTACTCAGAGGGTGGTGAGTGAGTGGAATCGGCTGCCATCGGGGTGGTAGAGGCAAACTCGCTAGGGTCTTTTAAGAGACTTCTGGATGAGTACAGGGGACTTAATGGGATTGAGAGTTATAGATAGGCTTGGTAGGTATGGATATATCGACGCAACTTGTGGGCCAAAGGGCCTGTTTGTGCTGTAGTGTTCTATGTTCTATTCTAACAGCAATGTTGGTGTATTGACAGTACAAACACCATGGCAGTTCAAACACCATGGCAGTTCAAGAAGGTGGTGCATCATCACCTTTGCAATGACCAATTATGATTGTACAACAAATAATGCAACAAGTTCCATAAGCAATTCTGAAAAAAGAGGAAAGTACTCTGGACTAATTCCAATTTTAGCAGGAGCATAGTTTGGATGGCGAAACTTTCTGTCAGAGTCATAGAGGTGAACAGCACAGAAAAAGGCCATTTAGCCAATCAAGTTTGCACAGTCAAAGACAACCACCTGACTATTCTAATCCCATTTTCCAGCCTTGTACACTTACTGTCACAAGTGTACCTCTAAATACTTCTGAAATATCCTGAGGATCTCTACTTCCACCATTCTTTCAGGTAGTGAGTTCCAGATTCCCACCACCCTCTGGGTGAAATGTCTCCCCAGAGTAACGTGGGACATTATTCCTCAAGACAGCACATTAGAAAATTCCATTTAATAAGCTGATTTCTTAATAACTTAATAACCTTCAAAAATTCCATCTCATCCAATCCCAACTCCTTGTTCAATATCCTTTAAGGTATGTAGCCCATAGAACTCTGGACCAATAAGTGGTGATTCCCTTTGGTGTGAATATAGGACTTGTCTCCAAGAACTATGTGGTGATCACTTCCAGTACAAGAGACATAACCCGTATTGTTTTTGAGGCCTGTTGACTGAACGAGATTGTGAAATCCCTATTAAGTTGTTGATGAAAGTTAAATGACTGTATCTACATTCAATAGGACTGAGATTCAAACTCTGAACACATAGGATCATTGAAACATACAGTGCAGAAGAGGCCCTTCGGCACATCAATTCTGCAACAACACACTAGAAACATCTGAATTCCCATCTAATCTGATCGACTGTCTTTTTCTTTTCATTCTCAGTGTTTATCTTTTTCTTTGTACCTCAATATTATTGTATCTCATTATTATTCTTCACAGAACGTCATTGAACTCACAGAAAAGGGAAACCAGGTTCCAAAGTTTTCCTAAACCTGATGATGGAGAAAGTCTCTGGGGCTCAGAGTGTGAAGTAGAATCCTTTGTGAAAATATACCATGTGGTACACAGCACAGGGTCTTGAAAAGGTAAAATTACAGTGAACGCTATTTCAGACACACACACGACAGATTTTATCATAATATTGCACAGAATTTCTTTCATGAAAGCTGATTAGAACATAGAAAGAACTTAGAACATAGAAAAACTACAGAACAGGCCCTTCAGCGCACAAGTTGCGCCAAACATATCCCTACCTACTAGGCTTATCAATAACCATTTATCAATCTTTCAGTCCACTGCAAGCCTGCGCTACAACCACCAAGATCCTTTTCCATTGTAAATACTGAAGTAAAGTATTCATTGAGCACTTCTGTTATTTTGACTGGTTCTATACAAACTTTCCCACCATCACATTTGATAGGTCCTATTCTTTCACATCTCATCCTTTTGTTCTTCATATACTTGTAGAATGCCTTGGGGTTTTCCTTAATCTTACCTGCCAAAGGCCTTCTCATGACCCCTTCTGGCTCTCCTAATTTCCTTCTTAAGTTCCTTTTCACAAGTCGTATACTCCTCTAGATCCCTAACATTACCTAGCTCCCTTAACCTTTTGTACACTTTTCTTCTTGACTAAATTCATTACAACTTTTGTGCACCACGGTTCCTGTAACCTGTCAAAACTTCCCTGTCTCATCAGAAAATTATTGTGCAGCACTCCAGACAAATATTCCTTGAAAATCTGCTGCGTTACTTCTGTACATTTCCCCGAGAAAACCTTGTTCCAATTTAAGCCTCTAATTTCCTGCCTGATGGCTTCATAATTCCCCTTACTCCAGATAAGCATTTTCCTAACTTGTCTGATCCTATCTCTCTAGTGTAAAGGTGATAGAGTTATGATCATTATCCCCAAAATGCTCTCCCACTGAGAAATCTGATCCCTGTCCAGGTTCATTACCCAATATCAAATCAAGTACAGCCTCTCCTCTTGTAGGCTTATCCACACACTGTGTCAGGAAGCCCTCCTGAACACACCTAACAAACTCCTCCCCATCTAAACCCCTTACCCTCGGGAGATTCCAATCAATATTTAGGAAATTAAAGTCTCCCAACACAATAACTCTGTTGTTATTACATTTCTTCAGGATCTGTTTCCCTTTCTGTTCCTCAACTCCCTGTTACTATTGGGAGACCTATAGAATACACCCAGTAAAGTTATTGACCCCTTCCTGCTCCAAACCTCCACCCACAGAGACTCCGTAGACAATCCCTTCATGGTGTGATTGTTTGAAATAAGTTCTGATCCATATGATTATTGAACAACGCACAATGTTTATTTGAAATATACAGTCACCTGAAAGATAAAAGAGCAAATGGATATTTCAAAATGATCTCCGGGAATAGTCTGGGAAAGGTTGGCGTGTCATTGTTTTAATTAGGAGTTTTCAGAATCTGTGAATGAGAAATTCAGAGGGCACTGCAACAGGAATGAATGTTGTTTGAATTTGCCACCATCTGTCAACTATTCTGCCTAGATTCAAATTAAAATTCATACCATATATGACACTTCTTGTAAATATGCAGATTTTATGTTATTTCACCCAATCCACGTAGCTAGCTGATCGCTATCAATTATGAAGTCTTCTACACAGCCGACATGATTCTGATACACTGTGAAACTCTGTAGACACGTGGTAGCGTCCTGATAAACTATGAAACCTATATACACTTGGCAGGATCCTGATACACTGTGATTTCCCATACACACCTGGCAGGATCCTGATACACTGCAAAACCCTTTATGCACCTGGCAGAAACCAAATCCTGTTTAAATCTTAAATCTCTAAGTAACTATGCTGCGGACTTCTATAACTGTAACCCAGTGGTTCCCAAATGGTGCAGTGAGCCACACTGGTGGGCGAGAGAGGATGGCAAGTGTGACAGGAAAATTCAAGGACAATCAAAGAAACATTTAAACATTCATGTATACAAACATGTAAAAGTTTCCAGATTTCATGTCATCTTTCTTTGTGTTAAGTGCAATGTAGTGTAGTGTGTGTTATTATCGCATTTATTTGTCAGATTTATATTTAGTATTACAATTAAAATAATTTTTTTATTTGAAATTTTTTTAAAATCAATAAAAAGATTCGGTGTGGCGCGAGCAAATTTTTATTCCAAAAGTTTGGCCCAGTGAAAAAAGTTTGTGAACCACTACTCTAACCACTTTTTTGGCATTCGACCCTTAACACAGCACAAATAAATTGGTTGGAGCAGGCAGGCCATATTTATGCATTGCATTGGTTAATGAAAAGGCCTGCACTGTGTCCATTGCACACACACAGAAAAGCAACATTCTTAACAAGTATCTTGTCCTGCCTGGTGGGTGGATGAGAACCACTGGAACTCTCACGACCGAGGCAGAGACTCTGAAATGGTACCAATGAGCACTCTACTCTCACCAATCTGAATGTTTATTAACTGTAACAATAAGGTTATTATTTTAATCTTGTGAAAGAGGTTGCTATTTGAGATCCAGAATCCTGGACACATTAATTCTGCATCTGGGCAGGTGTTAAATCAGCAATTTCAGAATCTTTATAATTAAAATCTAGAACAGAGAAAATTATAACACAGGAACAGGCCCTTTGGCCCTCCAAACCATGCAGCCTGTCTGAACTAAAAACCCCCTACTCTTCCAGGGACCATGTCACTCAATTCCCATCCTGTTCATGTATTTGTCCAGAGGTCCTTGAAAAGTCACTATCATATCTACTTCCACCAGTTCTCCCTGCAGTGAGTCTCAGGCACCCATCACCCTCTGTGTAAAACACTTGCCTCGTTCATCTCCTTTAAACCTTGCACTTTAAACTTATGCCCAGTAGTAATTGACTTTCCACCTTGGGAAAAAGCTTCTATCTATCCACTTTGTCAATGCCCCTCATAGTCTTGTAGACTTCCATCAGTTCGCCCTTCAACCTCTGTCATTCCAGTGAGAACAAGTCAAGTTTCTCCAACCCCTCCTCATAGCTAATGCCCTCCATACCAGGTAACATCCTGGTAAATCTTTTCCATACCCTCTCCAAAGCTTCCATATCCTTCTAGTAGACTGGCGACCAGAATTGAACCAAGTGCAGCCTAAGTAAGGTTCTCTAAAGCTGCAACATATCTTGCCAATTTTTAAACACGATGCCCTTGCCTGCTGTATGCCTCTTTTATGTTCTCCGGAGCACTGAACCTGGTGGCTGTGGCTGTGGTGAGTGACTGATTTGAATTAAAAACCGTTATTTTCCTGTACTTCCGGTTCTCGGGGCTTGTTAGAGTGTAGTTTACTTCCGTACCGGAAGTTAGGCCAGGGGATTGTCGTTAAGGGGGAGCGGGGGGTATAAAAAAGGGGTAGCAGCATAGAGCGGGCAGCGTCAGGAGCGGGCAGCGGAGTGAGTGGGAACAGAGTGAGAAGGGCTTTGGCTCGCTGGGCTTAGGGGAGAGTAGGCTTGGAGAAGGTGAGTGACAGATTTCTACCTTTGGGAGCTTACAAGAAGTTGGGATATGGCAGGGAATATAGGTAGGAACATAAGTTGTATCAGGTGCCACATGTGGGAGTTCATGGTGGTGTCACGTGTCCCCAAGGTCCACATCTGCAGTAAATGTTTGGAACTGCAGCGCTTGAGGGCCCGGGTCAGGCAACTCGAAGGGCGGCTGGAGGACGCTTTTTTAGTAAGGGAGAACGAGGCGATAATGGCTGGGAACCATGAGAAGGAGGAGGTCTCAAAGGCTGAAGGGAAGGGCGGATGGACGACTGTGAGGAGGGGAAAGAGGAAGAAGAAGAGCAGTCAGGGTCCCCCAGCCTCCCCAGAGGCCTCCCAGGGTTCGTCGACAGGGGGACTGAAAGATAGGCAGGAGGGGGAGACTAACTTACAGGGACAGAAGGGGGCTGGTAAGGTGATAGTGGTAGGGGACGGGAGGGTCAGAGGTATCGATAGGAGGTTCTGTGGACAGAGGCGTGATTCCAGGATGGTGGTCTGCTTCCCTGGAGCAGGGGTAAAGGATGTGTCGGACAGGGTAGAGGGAATTTTGAAAGGGGAGGGGGCACAGGCTGAGGTCATAGTACATGTAGGGGAGGGGGACATAGGAAGGAGGAGTATGGTAGAGGTACGTAGGCAATTTAAGGAGTTGGGGGTCAAACTAAAGAGTAGGACCTCCAGGGTGGCAATCTCTGGGTTGCTGCCCGGTACCAGCAGGGCGAAGAATGAAGAGATCATGCAGCTGAATGCATGGTTGAGGGATTGGTGTAGGGTAGAGGGCTTTACTTTTGTGGATCACTGGGAGGTGTTTAAGAGAGAAGGGCAATTGTACAGGAAGGGTGAGGAGAATTTGAATGGGAGGGGAACTAATGTCTTAGCGGGGAGGTTAGCTGGGGTGTTTACGAAGGGTTTAAACTAATATGGAGGGGGGGTGGGGAGGTGGCTGGGAGAGAGTCGAGTGAAAGGAAAAGTATCAGGGAGAAGGTGGTTCTGAGGGACACTTGTGGGTTGAACTGTGTCTGTTTCAATGCTAGGAATGTGGTAGGGAAAACGGATGAGCTTGGGGCCTTGATGTTTGTGAGGCAGTTAGATGTGGTGGCTGTAACGGAGACGTGGTTACGGGAGGGGCAGGACTGGCAGCTGAATGTTCCTGGGTACAAGTGTTTTAGGTGTGACAGAGGAGGGATGAAGAGAGGAGGAGGGGTGGCACTGTTAGTCAAGGAAAGCATCACAGTAGTGCAGAGGGAGGACGATAGGGAAGAGATAGGGATTGAGTCAGTGTGGGTGGAGTTGAGGAATAAAAAGGGAGAGATCACATTGCTAGGGGTGTACTATAGGCCACCCAACAGCCCAAAGTCAGTGGAGGAAGGCATTTGCAGGGGCATTTTGGACAGGTGCAGGAAGAACAGAGTGGTTGTAGTGGGTGATTTTAATTTTCCTGGAGTGAATTGGAGGGGGCCTAGAGCTGGGGGTATGGAGG
Organism: Prionace glauca; assembly: GCA_037974335.1. NCBI lineage: Eukaryota > Metazoa > Chordata > Chondrichthyes > Carcharhiniformes > Carcharhinidae > Prionace > Prionace glauca. Next base: position 99,268,141 of record CM075729.1, on the reverse strand, counting down.
GAGAGGAGTTTGTGAACTGTGTTATGGAAGGGTCGCTAGAGCAGTATGTAACTAGCCCGACTAGGGGAGGGGCTATATTGGATCTAGTGTTGGGAAACGAACCTGGGCAGGTGGGTGAGGTAGAGGTAGGCGAACATGTGGCGAACAGTGATCACAAGTCCGTCTACTTTAGGATAAAAATGGAAAGGGACGAGTGCCGTCCGAGTGGGAGTGTGCTGAATTGGGGAAAGGCGAGCTATGGCAGGATTAGGAGGGAGCTGCAGCAAACTGATTGGGAGGGACTGTTAGCTGGCAAGTCCACGGTTGGCAAGTGGGAGGCATTTAGGGACAAAATGAAATGGTTGCAGGGGAGGTATGTTCCGGTTAAGCGAAAGGATGGGAAAGGAAGGATTAGACAGCCGTGGATTACGGAGGATATTGAAGACTTGGTCAGGAAGAAGAGGGAGGCGTATGTTAGGTCAAAACAAATGGGTACGGAGAGTGCGCTGGAAGAATACAGCGAGAGTAGGAGGGAGCTAAAAAGGGGAATTAGAAGGGCGAAGAGAGGGCATGAGATGGCTTTAGCTGGTAGGATTAAGGAAAATCCAAAGGCATTTTATTCCTATATCAGAGGCAAGAGAATAGTTAGAGGGAAAATTGGTCCTCTTAGGGACAAGAGTGGTGAGTGGTGTATTGAGTCGGAGGGGATGGGGGAGCTCCTGAATGAATACTTTGCGTCGGTATTCACAAAGGAGAGGGGTTCGGAATCGTGTGGTCTCTTGGAGGGAGTGGAGGTTTATTTGCAGGATATAGTTATTACGAGAGAGGAAGTGCTAGGGCTTTTAGGTAGCGTAAAGACGGATAAAGCTCCGGGGCCTGATGGTATTTATCCCAGGCTGCTTAGGGAGGCGAAAGATGAAATTGCTGGGCCTCTGGCGCAAATCTTTGTCTCTTCTTTGGACACAGGTGAGGTCCCAGAAGACTGGAGGGTAGCAAATGTGGTCCCGTTGTTCAAAAAAGGCAGTAGGGATAACCCTGGGAATTATAGACCGGTGAGTTTGACGTCGGTGGTAGGGAAGTTAATGGAAAAAATACTTAGGGGTAGGATGTATGAGCATTTGGAGCGTTGCGATCTGATTAGGGATACGCAACATGGCTTTGTTAGAGGGAGGTCTTGCCTTACGAATCTGGTGGAATTCTTTGAGGAGGTGACAAAAATGGTTGACGATGGGAGAACCGTTGATGTCATCTATATGGATTTCAGTAAGGCGTTTGACAAAGTCCCTCACGGTAGGCTGGTAGAAAAGGTTAAGGCGCATGGGATACGAGGCCAGGTAGCTAGGTGGATTGAGAACTGGCTGGGAAATAGGAGACAGAGGGTAGTTGTGGAGGGGACCTTGTCGGGCTGGAGGCCAGTGACTAGTGGTGTGCCGCAGGGCTCAGTACTGGGACCTCTCCTCTTTGTAGTCTACATAAATGACTTGGAAGAGGGCGTAGGTGGTGTGATTAGCAAGTTTGCTGATGACACCAAGATGGCAGGGTTGGCGGGTACGGAACTGGATTGTCAGGTGATACAACAGGATATAGATAGGTTGGTGCAGTGGGCAGATAGGTGGCAGATGGCATTTAATCCTGACAAATGCGAGGTGATGCATTTTGGACGGAATAATGCTGAGAGGAGCTATGAGATTAAAGGGAGGCCGATTAGGAGTATTGACATACAGAGGAACCTGGGAGTGCAGGTTCACAGATCCATGAAGGTTGCATCACAAGTGGAGAAGGTCGTTAGGAAGGCTTATGGGATGTTGGCCTTTATAGGAAGGGGCATAGAGTATAAAAGCTGCTGTCTAATGCTTCAGTTGTACAGAACGTTGGTTAGACCGCATTTGGAGTACTGCGTCCAGTTCTGGTCACCTTACTACCGGAAGGACGTGGAGTCTCTGGAAAGGGTGCAGAGGAGGTTTACCAGGATGTTGCCTGGCATGGGGGGACTGGGTTACGAGGAGAGGTTGAAGAAACTGGGACTATTCTCCTTGGAAAGGCGGAGATTGAGAGGGGACATGATAGAAGTATATAAGATAATGAAGGGAATGGATAGAGTTAATAGTGAGAGACTGCTCCCTAGACTAGATACAAACACGAGAGGTCATCATTTAAGGGTGAGGGGGGAGAGGTATAATTTGGAGGTGAGAAGAAGGTTCTTTACGCAGAGAGTTGTAGGGGTCTGGAACGCGCTAACGAGTAGGGTGGTGGAGGCAGGAACATTGGACTCGTTTAAGATGCAGTTAGATAGGCACATGAGTGAAACGAGAATGGAGGGATATGGTAGGGGATATTAAATAGAGTTAAACCTCGGGAGACACCGGAAAGGCAGGCTGTAAGATTAATATTTTTGACTTTATTCCACAGGTGGAGGTCCACCTCGTGTCAAACGAGGGGCATTCACACGGCAGGTCGTGCCTGGGCTGCTCTTGGAAGTTCCAGGAGTGGCCTAGGACTTCGTGTCGGTGTGTGTGCTTGATCCTGGACCGGTAGATGGGCGCCGCAACAGCTCAGTGACTAGCACTGCTGGCTGTGCAGGCACATGGATTTGGGCCTGTGTCTGTGGGAGTTTGCGCATTCTCCCTGTGGTTGCGTGGGTTTCCTCCGGGTGCTCCGGTTTCCTCCCACACCCCAAAGATGTGCTCTCAGGCTAATCGGTTTTTACCAAATTGACACTATTTCTTCCCTGAATCTGACTGAGTAGGGTTCCATTCGTAGCCATGCAGGGTAGAATAGGTGCAGGGTGATGTGGCGGCGCGGGCTCGTTGGGCCGAAGGGCCTGTTTCCCGTGCTGGATTGTTCTTTGTTCTTTGTTCTTTGACTATCTTCTCCACTTGTGTAAGCACATTCAGTGACCTGTGTACCTGTACACCCAGATCCCTCTGCCTGTCAATACTCTTAAAGATGCTGCCATTTACTGTACATTTCCTATCTTTATTAGACCTTCCAAATTACGTCTCATTTGTCCAGATTAAACACAGTCTGCCATCTGTCCGCCTAAATCTCCAACTGATCTATTTCCTGCTGTACCCTCTGGTGGTCTTCATCAGTATCCACAAGTCCACCAACCTTTGTGTTGTCTGCAAACTTACTAATCAAACCAGTTACAGTTTCAAATCATTTAGAGATATTACAAACAGCAAAGGTCCCAGCACTGATCCCTGAAAAATGCTACTTGTTTTAGCTCTCCATTCAGAAAGGCATCCTTCCACTGCTACCCTCTGTCTTCAATTCCCAAGCCAGTTCCGTATCCATCTTGCCAGTTCACCTTTGATCCCATATGGCTTCACCTTTGTACCAGTCTGCCATGAGGGACCTTTTTAAAGACCTTACTGAAGTCTACGGACACAACATTCACTGCCTTACCCTCATGAATCATCTTTGTCACTTCCTCGAAAAACTCAATCGAGTTAGTGAGACACAACATCCACTTCACAAAACCATGTTGCCTCTCACTAATATGTCCACTTATTTCCAAGTGGGAGTAAGTCCTATTGCGAAGAATCCTCTCCAATAATTTCCCTACCACAGGTGCAGGTCTCACAGACCTGCAATTACCTGGATTATCCTTGCTACGCTTCTTAAACAAAGGAACAACGTTGGCTATTCTCCAATCCTCTTGGACTTCCCCTGTAGCCAGTGAGGATACAAAGATTTCTTTCAAGGCCCCAGCAATTTCCTCCCTTGCCTTTCTCAGTATTCTGGGGTATACCCCATCAGGCCCTGGGGACTTGTCTACCTTAATATTTCTGAAGCACCTCCTTTTTGATCTCAACATGACTCAAACTATCTACACACCCTTTCCCAGAGTCATCACCCACCGAGTCCTTTTCTTTGGTGAATACTGAGACAAAGTATTAATTTAACACCTCACCCATTTCCTCTGGCTGTATGCATAGATTCCCTCCCCTGTCCTTGAGTGGCCAACCCTCTCCCTGGCTATCCTCTTGCTCTTTATATATGTATAAGAAGCCTTGGGATTTTCCTTAGTCCTGCTGACCAATGTCTTTTCATGATTCCTTTTAGCCCTCCTCAGTCCTTGCTTAGAAGCATAGAACCCTAGAAGCATAGAACCCTACAGTGCAGAAACAGGCCCTTTGGCCCATCGAGTCTGCACCGAACACAATCCCACCCAGACCCTATCCCCATATCCCTACACATTTACCTGCTAATCCCTCTAACCTACACAACCCAGGACACTAAGGGGCAATTTTAGCATAGCCAATGAACCTAACCCGCACATCTTTGGACTGTGGGAGGAAACCGGAGCACCCGGAGAAAACCCACGCAGACACGAGGAGAATGTGCAAACTCCACACAGACAGTGACCCGAGCCGGGAATCGAACCCAGGACCCTGGAGCTGTGAAGCAGCAGTGCTAACCACTGTGCTACCGTGCCGCCCTAAGTTGCTTTCTACTTTCATTGTATTCCACACTTGCTTTGTGTGATCCCAGCCTCCTAGCCTTGACAAATGTTTTCTTTTTCTCTTCAGCTAAGCTCATAGTATCTCTTGTTATCCAAGGTTCCTGAATCTTGCCAGACTTATCCTTCATGCTCACAGAAATGTGCCGGTCCTGAATTCCTATCAACTTACACTTGAAAACCTCCCATGTGCCAGATATTGATTTGCCCCTAGAAATACATCTCTTATTCAGAGCTATCAACCAAAGCTGAATAACCACCATCATTAATTTTCAAAGCAAATTTTCTTCACTGTTTAACTTGACAAAACACAGGATGGTGCTTTTAGAGTCATAGATAGAGTCAAAGAGGTTTACAGCATGGAAACAGCTCTACAGCCCAACTTGTCCATGCCACCTTTTTTTTAAAACCCATAAACTTAACCCAATTGCCCGCATTTGGTCCATATCTCTCTATACCCATCGTACCCATGTAACTATCTAAATTCTTTTTAAAAGACAAAATTGTACCCACCTCTACTACTACCTCTGGCAGCTTGTTCTAGACACTCACCACCCTCTGTGTGAAAAAATACTTCTCTGGACACTTCTGTATCTCTCCCCTCTCACCTTAAACCTATGCCGTCTAGTTTTAGACTCAGCTACCTCTGGGAAAAGATATTAACAATCTAGTTGATCTGTGCTCCTCACTATTTTATAGACTTCTGTAAGATCATCCCTCAGCCTCCTACATTCTAGAGAAAAAAATCCCAGTCTTTTTTTGGTGTGCTTTTACTCAACTAAATTTTACAAAGTTTTCTCTCTCAAATCAGTTACCTGATTTCACCATCCTGGAATTATGTGAAATTACACAAGTTACCATTCAGCCTTAAATACAAAAGACTCACATAATCCAGTGAATTGTGATGTTCAAAACCTCCTGTATGGAAATGATTGCTCAGAAAGCCCGGTTAGATTTAGATTGAACAAATGTTTCAGTTCTTTATTCAGCCCATGTTTAAATGTGGAAGGGTAGGAATATGATGTGGCCATACAACTCCTTGAGCCCATTTCTCCATGTCATTAAATTATGCGGACGGCGGCGCGGGCTCGTTGGGCCGAAGGGCCTGTTTCCCGTGCTGTGTTGTTCTTTGTTCTATGCCTGATATGTCTCTTAAGTCCATCTATTATTGCCTTACAATAGAAAGGAACATAACAGGCATCCTATAACGAATGTAGTAAAAAGTCTGACAACATCAGGTTTTAGTCCAACCTATTTATTTGATAATATCCTCACAAGCTTTCGAGGGGACTGCCTCTTCGTCAGGTGAATGGATGTCAGGAACATGACTGGAGGTAAAAAGCAGGAACTGGGCTTTAGAATTCCTGGTCATTCCCAGTACCAGATGCTATTGGAAGAGTGGAATAAACCAGGTTAATGCAGGTTTGAAAAAACGATGTAGCAGGGAGACATTCCAATTCTTGTGGATCTTTTCAAGGGTGGGAGGGTTCAAATTAACTTGAATAGGTTGTAACTCAATGGAAAGTAGACTAATATCTTCATGGATTGGTTAACAAGTATTATAGGGGAGGGTATAAAACAGTAGGGGAGAAATGGACAGTTTGAATGATTAGATAGAAGACAGAAACTGCAGAGAGGACTGGGTGAGGTGAGTATCATGAGTAAGTCATTGTTTAGAAATATGAGCAGAGAAAATGCAGAGCAGTCTTATATTAGGTTGGAGTTCATTTACATAAATGGTGGCACAATGGTTAGCACTGCTGTCTCAGTGCCAGGGACCCCGGATTCAATTCCAGCCTCGGGTCACAGTGAATGTGGAGTTTGCACATTCTTCCTGTGGCTGCGTGGGTTTCCTCCAAGTTCTCCGGTTTCCTCCCAAAGTCCAAAAATGTGCAGGTTAAGTTGATTGGCCATGCTAAATTGACCCTAGTATAAGGGGATTAGAAGGGTGTTGACCAGGATTAGTCAGTATTTAAAAACTCTGTGACCAGCCTGAACAAATATGCCACTACAGTGATTGACTTCATTAGTAAGTGTGTAGAAGACTGTGAGAAGACTGCGTGTGTTCCCCAATCAGAAACCACTGCTTGCTGATGTCTGAAGCATTGAAGTCAGGTGACCTTGATCTACACAAGAAAGCCAGACACGCTTTAAGGAGATCCATCAAAGATGCCAAAATACAGTACTGGACCAAGCTAGTGTCCCAGGCTAGACACATGGACTCCCACCAACTGGCAAAGTCTTCAAGACGTAACAGGCTACAAAATGAAGGCATGAAAAATCGCTGGCTCCAAAGCAGCCCTCCCTGATGAGCTCAATGCATTCTATGCCCATTTTGAGCGAGAGGTCAGCAAGAGAAGGTCCTCCACTGGAAGCCTCAGATTAACCTATATTTAAAGTCACCATTGCAGATGTCGAGCAGCCTTCTCGAACGCCGACTCACAGAAAACAATTGGCCTGGAAATCGGTAGGACTAAAACCTGGTGTTGTCAGACTTTTTACTGTGTTTACACCAGTCCAACGCCGGCATACCCATATCTGGATGGGGTACCCAGACGAGCACTCAGATCCTACATGGATCAATTGGCAGGGGTATTCACAGATATCTTCAGCCTCTCTCTACAACAAACAGAGGTCCCTACCTGCTTCAAGAAGACGACCGTCATCCCAGTAGCAAAGAAAAGCCAAGCAGCGTGCCTTAATGACTATCATCCAGTAACTCTGGCTTCCATCATTATGAAGTGCTTTGAAAGGTTGGTCATGGCACAAAACAATTCCAGCCTTCGAGCTGCCTGCATCCACGACAGTTCACCTACCGTGGCAACAGGTACACAGCAGACGCCATCTCCCTGGCCCTGCACTCAACACTGGAGCACTTTGATAACAAAGACACCTATGTCAGACTCTTATTTAACTAAGAACAAAGAACAACACAGCACGGGAAACAGGCCCTTCGGCCCAATGAGCCCACGCCGCCATTTTAACATTGAGTGCCCTCCTCTACCTATGACCTTTGTCTACGCTTATTGGGGAAGATAGAGGGAAGACTAATTTAGGGACAATTTGTTACATCAGTCAGCCTAAGAGCACGTTTTTGGGGTGTGGGAGGAAACTGAAGCACCCAGAGAAAACCCACGCAATCACAGGGAGAATGCGCAAACTCCCACAGATACTGGCCCAAATCCATGTATCTGCACAGCAAACAGTGATAGTCACTGAGCTGTCGTGTTGCCCGTCAGATGGTCCAGTTTAAGCGTACGCTAACAATGTGACGCACTAGGCAACTCTCAAAGCAACATCTAAGAGCAGCCCTCGCACGACCCACCGCGTGTATGCCCCTTGTTGGTCAACAAGGCAGACTGAATCACCTGTCAAGTAAAAGAAAAGACATCAATAAACATGCACAACTTAGACAGACATTTACGGAATCCCCAGAAGCTCAGAAGTATGACATGTGAGCCATGAAATATGTTGCAAGGTCCATAGGGATCAATTGATTCCCAGGGACGTCCCAAGGCTCTTGATCTTTATTTAGAACAGTCTCCTGTATCCAAGAACAAAAACAGCCCGGGAAACAGGCCCTTCAGCCCAATGAGCCCATCTTAACACTACCAGTCACCCCCTCCACCCATGACCCTTATCTATTGTTTTATGGCCATCCACATTGAGGGAAACTAATTTAGGGACAATTTATTCCTGCCAATCAGCCTAATAGCACATCTTTGGGGTGTGGGAGGAAACCGGAGCACCCGGAGAAAACCATGCAAGCACGGGGAGAATGTGCAAACTCCCACAGATACCGGCCCAAATCCATGTGTCTGCACAGCAAACAGTGATAGTCACTGAGCTTTCGTCTTGCCCAGTATCTGGTCCAGTTTAGGCACACACTAATGATATGAAGCACTAGGCCAATCTCGAACAATCAAGAGCAGCCCAAGTACGACCCATCGCGTGTATGCCCCTCGTTGGACAACAAGGCGGACCGACTTAAAATCTGTGAATTAAAAGAGAAAAACATTGTTATCATACCGTATCATTGTTATCATTTACCTTACTAGGGACGCCCCAATGCTAATGAACCTTATTTAAAACAATCTCCTATATCCACCCATCTCCAACCCACTCATGTGCCTGTCTAAGTTACTCTTAAACAACTCCAGCGTGCCTGCCTCCACCACCTTACTTGGCAGAGCATTCCATACCGCCACTACCCTCTGTGAAAAACCTCCCTCTAATATCTGTGTTATACCTCTCCCCCCTCACCTTAAGCCCATGGCCCCTCGTACTGTTTGTCTCTATCATAGGAAATAGCTTACCTCTGTTTACTCTATCTATACCCTTCATAATCTTATATACCTCTATTAGATCCCCCCTCAGTCACCGTCTTTCAAGGGAAAACAGCCCCAATTTGTTCAATCTTTCCTCATAACCCAGTCCTTCCATACCAGGCAACATCCTGGTAAACCTCCTCTGCACTCTCTCCAGAATCTCCATGTCCTTCCGGCAGTAAGGCGACCAGAACTGGACGCAGTACTCTAAATACGGCCTAACCAACATTCCATACAACTGCAACATTAGACTCCAGCTGTTATATTCTATACCCCTTTCTAGAAAGGCTAACATACCATTGGCTTTCTTCACAACCTTCTCCACTTGTACTGAAGAAAGCCTATGAAGAAATCCCTCCATCTCTAGTCCACTCATGTGCCTAAGTAAGCCTTAAACAACTCTAGCATGCCTGCCTCCACCACTCTACTTGGCAATGCATTCCTGGCCCCCATCACCCTCTGTGAAAAACCACCCTCTAACATCTGAATTATACCTTGCCCCCCTCACCCTAACCCCATGGCCCCTCGTAATTTTGTATCCAACCTAGGAAAAAGCTTACCTCTGTTCACTCTATCTATACCCTTCATAATCTTATACACCTCTATTAGATCTCCCCTCATTCTCCGCCTTTCTAAGGAGAACAGCCCCAATTTGCCCAATCTCTCATTATAGCTCAGTCCTTCCATACCAGGCAGCATCCTGGTAAACCTCCTCTGCACTCTCTCCAGGGTCTCCACGTCCTTCCGATACTACGGCGACCAGAACTGGATGCAGTATTCCAAATGCGGGCGAACCAACATTCTATACAACTGCACCATTAGACGCCAGCTTTTATACTCTGTACCCCTCCCCATAAAGGCAAGCATACCATAAGCCTTCTTCGCCACCTTCTCCACCTGAACTGTCACCTTCAAGGACTTGTGAACCTGCACCACCAGGTCCCTCTGTGTTTCTGTACTCTTAATGGGCCTACCATTTATCGTTTATTGACTACACCTCAGCGTTCAACACCATTATTCACGCGAAACCCACCCGATGACTCTGACATCCATCATTATTAAGTGCTTTGAAAGATTAGTCATGGCAGGGATCAATTCTGGCCTCCCAGATTGCCTGGATCCACTACAGTTCATCCAGCACCGCATCAGATTCACAGCAGGCACCATCTCCCTGGCCCTATACTGGAACACCAGGATAACAAAGACACTTATGTCAGACTCCTATGTATTGACTACAGTTCAACCTTCAACACCATTATTCCTACGAAGCTCATCTCCTCCTTATACACCTATGACTGTGTGACCAAATTCCCCTTCAACTCAATTTTCAAGTTTACTGTTGACACCACCGTAGTGGGTCGGATCTCAAACAATGATGAGACAGAATACAGGAATGAGATAGAGAATCTGGCAAACTGATGCGACGACGATAATCTCTCCCTCAGTGTCAACAAAACGGAGGAGATTGTCAACGATTTCAGAAAGCGTAGTGAAAAACATGCCTCTGTCGACATCAATGGGGATGAAGTAGAAAGGGTCAAGAGCTTCAAGTTTTAATGTGTCCAGATCAACAACGCACCCTGGTCCCAATCCACACAAACCAGCCTCTCAACCACTGACTCTGTCTACATTTCCCACTGCCTTGGGAAAGCAGCCAGCATAATTAAGGAGCCCATGCATCCCGGACATTCTCTCTTCCACCTTCTTCCGTCGAGAAAAAGATACAAAAGTCTGAGGTCATGTACCAACCGACTCAAGAACAGCTACCTCCCCTTGCTGCCATTAGACTTTTGAATGGAGCTACCTTGCATTAAGTAAATCTCTCTCTACCCCCTAGCTATGACTGGATTCTGCACTCTCTCGTTTCCTTCTCTTTGAATGGCGTGCTTTGTTTGAATAGCTCAAGAAACAATACTTTTCACTGGACACGGATACAAGTAACAATAAGTAATCAAATCAAAAATATGTGGGGTTACAGGCGTCGGGCCTGGGATTGTAGTCAGTGCAGACACAATGGGCTGAATGGCCTCATTCTGCACTGTCGGGATTCTATGATCAAAGGGACTAAAGCTGTTGGTGAGCTGCATGCAAATGTTGCCATATGGGCCTATGATACGATGGCAATGACCAAACTGCTCCATTTTCCTCCCACAGAACAAAGATGTGCAGGTTAGGTGAATTGGCCATGCTAAATTGTCCCTTAGTATTAGCAGGATAAATACATGGGATTATGGGAATAGGGCCTGAATGGGATTGTTGTTGGTGCAGACTCAATCGGTCGAATAACCTCCTTCTGCACTGTAGGGTTTCTATGATTCTGTGAAACTGAAAGGGAGGATTATTAGTGAGAGGTAACATGGCTTTGTGAAGGGGAGGTCGTGTTCCAGTAACTTGATCAGGGTTTTTGAGGAAGTGACGAAGATGATTGATGAGGAGGGCAGTGGATGTTGTCTACATGGACTTCAGTAAGACCTTTGACAAGGTCCCTTATGGCAGACTAGCACAGAAGGTGAAATTGCATGGGATCAGAGGTGAGCTGGCAAGATGGAAACAGAACTGGCTAAGTTATAGAAGATACAAGATTGCGGTGGAAATGTGCTTTGAAATGTGCTGTGTGTGACAAGTAGTATTCTTCAGGGATTTGTGCTGGGACCTCTGCTATTTGTAATATATATAAATGATTTAGAGAAAAATGTAATGTTTGATTAGTAAATTTGTAGGTGACATAAAGTTTGGTGGAATTGTGGATAACAATGAGGACTGTCAGGATACAGCAGGATATAGATTGGTTGAAGACTTGGGCGGAGAGATGGCAGATGGCAATCCGACAAATGTGAGGTAATGCATTTTAGAAGATCTAATACAGACGGGAAATATACAGTAAATGGCAGAACCCGTAAGAGTATTGATAGGCAGAGGGATCTGGGTGTAAAAGTACATTGGTCAATGAAAGTGCATCGCAAGCGAAGAAAGTAGTCAAGAAGGCATACAAAATACTTGCCTTCATCAGCTGGGACAGTGAGTTTAAAAAGTGGCAAGTCGTGTTGCAGCTTTATAGAACCTTGCTTAGGCCGCATTTGGAATATAGTGCTCAATTCTGGTCAGCGCAATACCAGATGGCTTTTGAGAGGGTAGAGAAAAGATTTACCAGGATGTTGCCTGGTATAGAGGGCATTAGCTATGAGTTGAGGTTGAAGAACCTTGGTTTGTTCTCACTGGAATAAGGGAGGTTGTGGGGCAGCCTGATAGAAGTCTACAAAATTAGAAGGGGCATGGACAGAGTGGATAGTCAGAAGCTTTTTCCCAGGTGGAAGAGACAATTATGAGGGCATAGGTTTAAGTGCAAGGGGTAAGGTTTAAAGGAGACGTACGAGGCAAGCTTTTTACAGAGGATGGTGAGTGCCTGGAACTCACTGCAAGGGGGAGGTAGTGGAAGCAGATACTATAGTGACTTTTCAGGAGCGTCTGGACAAATACATGAATAGGATAGGAATAGAGGGATATGGTCCCCAGAAGGGTTGGGATTTTTGTTCAGACAAGCAGCATGATCGCTGTAGGCTTGGAGGGCCAAAGGGCCTGTTCCAGTACTGTAATTTTCTTTGTTCTTTGAACTTAGTACTTCTGACCACAAGACAGTTCGAAAAGATATACAGAGAGAAACCACAACATGAAAGTGGCACTATTGTAAATAATTACTTACAGCCACAAGGTAGACTTACCTAGTTAAGATGTAAAAGCTTAAACATGACTTGGTTAGAATTAAGGAACAATTTGGAGCCGCTCACTAGTCAGTGGATACATACGAAATCGTGGTGAGCAGCAACATGAGTAAATATAAACAGATCCAAGAATGGCATATTACTGATCGTGGAGGACTTCCAATCATAGTAATATAGACTGAAATAGTAACAATGCAAAAGATGGAGAGAAATTCCTGACACGAGTAAAAGAATTTTTTGATTAATGTATTTCTATTCCAATGGTGAAGGTTGCTGTACTGGAACTAGTTTGGGGATGGAGGGAGCATATTTTCAGTAGAACATTTGGGATGAGTGATCAGAATATTAGTTTGGAAATTCACCGATATTTTCAAATTGAAATTCTCATTCAGATTTACATTCCTTCTGAATATCATCACTCCCTGTCTGATTAATCTCTAGATTAACAATTTCCAATACCAACCTTCCTCCAACTCTGGCATTTCTGAACTATTTCCATTTGCCTGTGTTTGGCCCATATTTCTACAAACCTTTCATATTCATGTACATATTCAAATGTCTTTTAAATGTTCACTCTTGAACATGGACTGTAAAATTCTAGCCAAGGTCATCGCCAATTGGGTCAAGTCTGCTCTAGGGTCAGTGATCCATCCTGATCAAACCTGTGCTGTACCCAGCAGGAAGATCTCTGATAGCCTTGCGCTACTCAGAAATACAATCGCCTATGTGTAGGACAGACAGATGGATACCTGCCTCATCAGCCTAGACCAGGAGAAGGCGTTTGACAGAATATCGCACAGCTACATGATGGATGTGCTCTCTGAAATGGGCTTTGGGGAGGGAATCCGCAATTGGATCCAACTGCTCTACACAGACATCAGTAGTGCAGTTTCAATCAATGGGTGGGAATCAAATAGGTTTCAGATCAGGTTTGGAGTCAGGCAGGTCTGCCCTCTCTCCTCCATCCTTTTTGTGTGTTGCATTGAACCCTTTGCTGAGGCCCTCAGAAGCGACCCAGGCATCAAAGGGGTTCAATCCCAGGCAGCGGAGGCACGCAGGTCAAAGCCTCCCTGTTCTTGGATGACGTGGCTGTCTTCTCCTCAGACCCGTTGTTTATTCGTAGGCTCCACCAATTCTGTGAGCAGTTCGAGCTGACCTCGGCAGCCAAAGTCAACTGGGGCAAGAGTGAAGCCATATTCTTTGGGAACTGGGCTGACAGATCCTTTGTCCCCTTCACCATCAGGGCATCCTACCTTAAGGTGCTGGCTTGGAGCTGCAGGGGCATGCACCAAAAACTGGGAAGAGCGCATCGCCAAAGCAAGGCAAAAATTGGGCTTGTGGGAGCAACGCTCCCTCTATCACTGGAAAAAACCTGGTCATCTGGTGTGAGGTACTTTCTGTATTGTTGTATGTGGCGCAGGTCTGACCTATCCCCAAATCCTGCACAGCAGTAGTGACCCAGGCCATCTTCAGATTTATCTGGAGATCAAAGATGGATCGTGTCTGCAGGGAAGCGATGCACTAATCCCTAGAGAATGGAGGGAAAAACGTTCCCAACGCCACTCTCATCCTGATGGCCATCTTTGTGTGTGGCTGCATCAAACTATGTATAGATCCTCGGTACATTAACATCAAGTGCCACTACTTTCTGAGGTTCTACCTGTCCCAAGTGTTGCGGAGGATGAGTCTGGCTACACTGCTGCGGAATGTTTCAAGTAGTTGGACTGTACTGCAGTACCTGCCGCAAAGGCACAATGGGGAAAGGCCACTGTGTAAAGCCTTTCAATCGAGGCAGTTATAAGGAGAGGCTGATAGACTGGGACGTTTTTTCTCTGGAGCGTAGAAGGCTGAGGGGTGATCTTATCGAGGTCTACAAAATAATGAGGGGCATAGATCTTTCGTGGAGAAATTTTTCCAGAAACACATCTTTGAGCACTTGGCGATCAAACAGTGATCAGTACGTAATGTCCTTGAGGCCCTGAGAGAAAAGGAGATGGCAGATCCTGTCAGATGGTTCCCTAAGCAGACTGTCAGTGTCATCTGGCAGAATGCCTCATCACCAGAACTCACAAACTGGCTGGTGGTGAGAAGGGCACTCCCCGTCAAATCCTTTATGCATGCTCGAGATCTCAACATCACCGCACGCTGCCCACAAAACGACTGCGGGGGTGATGAGACGGTCGCACACCTCCTTGTGGAATGTGCCTTTGCAAAGAAGGTCTGGAGTGAGATATAGGGGTATTTATCAAGGTTCATCCTAAGCAGCTCAGTGACGCAGTTGTTTCCAGGGCGCACACCGAGACAAATATCAACAGCTGCTGGAGGGTCATCAACTCGGTGAAGGACACACTTCGGTCTGCCCAAAACTTGTTGATCTTCCAGTAGAAAGATTTGTCCTCAACTGAGTGTTGCAGACTGGCACATTCCAAGGTCCAGGACTACGTACTGAGAGATGTGCTCAAGCTTGGGGCAGCTGCCGCAAAGGCACAATGGGGAAAGGCCACTGTGTAAAGCCTTTCAATCGAGGCAGTTATAAGGAGAGGCTGATAGACTGGGACGTTTTTTCTCTGGAGCATAGAAGGCTGAGGGGTGATCTTATCGAGGTCTACAAAATAATGAGGGGCATAGATCAGCTAGATAGTCAATATCTTTTCCCAAAGGTAGGGGAGTGTAAAACTAAAGGGCATAGGTTTAAGCTGAGAGGTGAGAGATACAAAAGTGTCCACGGGGCAATTCTTTCACATAGAGGGTGGTGAGTGTCTGGAACTAGCTGCCAGAGGTAATAGTAGAGGTGGTTACAATTCTGTCTTTTAAAAAGCATTTCGATAGTTACATGGGTACGATTAGTATAAAGTGATATGGACCAAATGCAGGCAATTGGGATTTGCTTCGGGTTTTGAAAAAATGGGTGACATGGACAAGTTAGGCTGAAGGGCCTGTTTCCATGCTGTAAACCTCTATGACTCTATATCTTCCTGTTAGGGTGAAGGGCAAGGCTGGCAGGAGTACGGACCCTGGATGACAAAACATATTGAGGTTTTGGCCAGGAGAAAGGAGGCATGGTTCAGGTACAAGTAGTTGCTTTCAAGAAATTCCCTGGAGGTATACAGGGTTATACTCAAGAAGGAAATTAGGGGGACAAAAAAGGAGACATGAGATCACTTTGGCAGAGAGGATTAAGTGCATATAGTTTTAGTTCAGGCAGGTATCATGATTGGCGCAGCCTCGGAGGGCCGAGGAACCTGCTTCTGTGCTGTATATTTTTTTTCTATATAAAACTCGGAGAGAGAATAGGATCCCTCAAGGACCAAAGTGGACACTTATGTGTGGGACAGCAGGAGATGGTTGAGGTTCTCAATGAATATTTCTCCTCTGTATTTACATAGAGAAAGACATGAAGACTTGGGAATGTGGAAAAGTTAATGGCTTATATTGGGAATAGTTTGTACTATGATAAAGGCGATGATGGACATATTAAAATGTAGGAAGGTGGATAAATCTCCTGGCCCTGACCAGGTATACCCAAGAACACTGTGTGAGGCTAGAGAAGAAATTTCAGGAGTCCTGGCTGAGATATGTGCATCATCATTAGCCCGGTTGAAGTACTCGAAGGCCGGAGGGTAGCAAATGCTGTGCCTTTATTTAACAAGGGCTGCAAAGAAAAACCTGGGCATTATAGACCAGTAAGCCTAACAACTGGTGTGTAAGTTACTAGAGAGGATTCTGAGGGACACAATATACACACATTTGAAAAGATAGGGTTTGATTAAGAGTAGTCAGCTCAGATTTGTGCATGAGAGATCATGCCTTAAAAATTTGTTAGCATTCTTTGATGAAATGACCAGGAAGGTTGATGAGGGCAGGGTGGTAGCATATCTATATGGACTTCTATAAGGTCTTTGATAAAGTTCCACATGGTTGGCTGCTGTAGAAGGATAGATCACATGGAATCCAGGGAGAGCTGGCAAATTAGATCTACATTTGGCTTGATGTTAGGAAGAGAGGGTAATGGTGGAAGGATACTTGTCAGACTGGAGGGTTGTGACTAGTGGTATGCCTCAGGTCAGTGCTGGGCCCATTGCTGTTTGTTAATTATATCAATGATTTGGATGAGAATATACCAGGCATGATCAGTAAGTTTGCAGATGACACTAAAATAGGTGGTATGCAAACAGTGAGGAATGTTATCAAAAATTGCAGCAGGAACTTGATCAATTGCAGAAGTATGCCGAGAAATGGCAAATGGAGTTCAATACAGGTAAGTGTGAGGTGTTGTATTTTGCAAAGTCAAATCAAGGGTAGGACTTTCATGATGAATGGCAGAACCTTAGGTAGTATTGTGGAACAGAGGGCCCTTGGAGTTCAGGTGCACGGTTCTCTTAAGATGGAGTCACCAGTAGATAGGACAGTGAAGGCGGCTTTTGGCATGCTGGCCTTCATCAGTCAGGACACTGAGTGTAGAAGTTGGGAAGTTATGCAGTTGTACAGGACATTGGTGAGGCTGCATCTGGGATTTTGTGTTCAGCTTTGGTCACCTTGCTGTAGGAAAGATGTTATTAAACTGAAGACATTTACAAGAATGTTGCCAGCACTCAAGGACTGAGTTATAGGGAGAGATTGGACAGATTAGGACTTTTTTCTTTGGAGCACAGAGACTGGGGGGTGATCTTATAGAGGTGTATAAGATTGAGAGGCATGGATAGTGTGAATGCACTCAGTCTTTTTCGTAGGGTTGGGGAATCAAGAACTAATGGGCATAAGTTTAAATGGGGAAAGAATTAATGGGAACCTGAGGAGAAACGTTTTTACATGGAGGGTGGTATGTATGTAGAATGAGCTAATGGAGGAAATGGTTGAGGCAGGGACATTGGCAACATTTAAAAGCATTTGGACAGATTCATGGATAGGAAACGTTTAGAGAGATATGGGCTGTTCCCTGTTTCTCTCTCTCTCCCTGAACCATTCCATTTCTCTCTCTCTCCCTGAACCATTTGCTCTTCTCTCTCTCTCCTGAACATTCCCTGGTTTTTTTTCTCTCTCCCTGAACCACTCCATGTTTTTCTCTCTCTCTTTCTGTCTCTCCCTGAACCATTTCCTGTTTCTCTCTCTCTCTCTCCCTGAATCATTCCCTGTTTCTCCCTCTCTCCCTGAACCATTCCCTGTTTCTCCCTCTCTCCCTGAACCATTCCCTGTTTTTCTCTCTCTCTTCCTGGTCCATTCCATTTTTTTCTGTCTCCCTGAATATTCCCTGCTTCTTTCTCTCTCTCCCCATTCCCTGTTTCTCTCTCTCTCTTTCTTTCCCTGAACCATTCCTTGTTTTTCTCTCCCTCTTTCTGTCTCTCCGTGAAACATTCCCCATTTCTGTGTAGGGTGGCATGTCAGCACAGTGGTTAGCACTGTGGCTTCACAGCTCTAGGGACCTGGGTTCAATTCCCGGCTTGGGTCACTGCCTGTGTGGAGTTTGCACATTCTCCTCGTGTCTGCGTGGGTTTTCTCCGGGTGCTCCGGTTTCCTCCCACAGTCCAAAGATGTGCGGGTTAGGTTCATTGGCTATGCTAAAATTGCCCCTTAGTGTCCTAGGATGTGTAGGTTAGAGGGATTAGCAGGTAAATGTGTAGGGATATGGAGATAGGGTCTGGGTGGGATTGTGTTCGGTGCAGACTCGATGGGCCGAAGGGCCTGTTTCTGCACTGTAGGGTTCTATGACTGGTTCTATGACTGGCCATGCTGAAATTGCCCCTTAGTGTCCTGAGAAGCGTAGGTTAGAGGGATTAGCAGGTAAAATATGTAGAGGTATGGGGATAGGGCCTGGGTGGGATCCTGCACAGTAAGGATTCTATGATTCCCTGTTTCTAACTCTCTCCCTGAACCATTCCCTCTCTCTCTCTCCCTGAACCACTCCCTCTTTCTCTCTCTCTGAACCATTCCCTCTTTCTCTCTCTGTCCCTGCACCATTCCCTTTTTCTCTTTCTCCCCTGAAGCATTCTGTGTTTCTCTCCCTCTTTCTCTTTGAGCCATTTCCTTTTTATTTTCTCTCTCTTTCCTGAACTTTTCTGCTTCTCTCTTTTTATGTCTCCCTGAACCATTCCCTCTCTCCCTCTGTTTCCCCAAACCATTTCCTGCTTTTTTCTCTCTCTCTCTGAATCTGTCCCTCTTTTATACTCTTTCTCCCTGAACCATTCCTTGCTTTTTTTCCTCTGTCTCTCTCTCCCCTTGAACCAGTCCCTGTTTTACACTCTTGCTTTCTCCCTAAACCATTCCCTTTTTCTCTCTCCCTGAACCATTCCCTTTTTTTGTACCTTCAACATTCAGGTCTCCAACTGAATAGCGCCCCCCAGACCTTATCGACCTCTGTTTTTTTTTTGCATTACCCTTGCTGCCCGTACAAAGAGAGTCAATTTCTTCCCTTTGTTTCGACAAAGTCTCATTCATGCTACAAAGATGATCACTCATCATACTCAGCTGAACTTCATAGCTCCTCTTTGTTGTAGTCAGTTCATCCTGCAATCATACGATGTTCTGATTGGCAACTTTTATTTCTTCTGAGAGGGTCTGTCTGGACTTCTCAGCCAGAGCTAAGCATTTAGCAAGGGCACGGCACTCTGCATAAAAATGCACCAACTTGCTGTCTGCTATCTGAAGTTGAGAGGTTAGCTCTGCCACACTCATCATGTAGTGATTTTTAATTAACTGTTCGCATGACTCTGCATCTGGAATCTCATTGTTGGTGGTGGAAGTGGTCAGCATTCCAACCAGATTGGTTCTTTGGACCCCCTTTCAACAAGCTGTAATTCTTCAGTTTTGGGAATGGCACCATTCTCCTGGATAAAACCAACAGGAGGCGTTGGTCCAATGAATGTAGTTTTAAATTGACTTTCCAGGTCAATTAGCCGCTGATTTTCCTTCTCCAATTTTATTTTGGCTGGCTGAGCATCCAGCGTTCCTTGTCCTGTTCAAGTTCTGCTATCTTCTCTTGGCTTTGTTGCACCTGTTGTGAGAGACCTTCGTGGCTTTCAGTTGAACTTAGAATAGTCCTGCGATTTGCCAAAGCCTCTTCATAAGGTACTGATCCTGGACAAGACTTCTTCAGACACTTGATATAAGCAGCTGCTTTTATCTTGTTCTCCAACATACATTCTGTTGTGAGAGGGTCTATTACACCCATTCCTACCCTTAATCCACACACTGAACGAGCAGTGCAGAAATCCAGGTTATTGCTGAAGAATGTACCAATCTTTCCTATAACATTTAACAATGCTACTACAGAAGAAAGAATGCAATCATTGGTATTTTTAAGTTTCTGTGTAATGGGAGGTAGCTCTTTCTCCCCTTGAACCATTCCATGTTTTTCTCCCTCTCTTCCTGAACCATTCCCTCTTTCTCTCTCTCTCTCTCTCCCTGAACCATTCCCTCTTTCTCTCTCTCTTCCTGAACCATTCCCTCTTTCTCTCTCTCTCCGAACCATTCCCTCTTTCTCTCTCTCCCTGAACCATTCCCTCTTTCTCTCTCTGAATCATTCCCTCTTTCTCTCTCTCTCTCTCTCTCCCTGAACCATTCCCTCTTTCTCTCTCTCCCTGAACCATTTCCTCTTTCTCTCTCTCTCTCCCTGAACCATTCCCTCTTTCTCTCTCTCTCTCTCTCTCTCTCTCCCTCCCTGGGAGAGAGAGGGATAGAGTGAGAGAAACAGAGGGAACGGTTCAGAGATAAGAGAGAAACAGGAAATGGTTCAGGGCGAGAGAGAGAAGCGGAATGGTTCGGGGAAGAGTCAGAGTGGAAAAACAGGGAATGGTTCAGGGGAGAGAGAGGGAGAGAGGGAATGGTTCAGGGAAGGGAGAGAGACAAAGAGGGAATGGTTCAGGGAGAGAGAGAGAGAAAGAGGGAATGGTTGAGGGAGAGAGAGAGAAAGAGGGAATAGTTGAGGAAGAGAGAGAGAAAGAGGAAATAGTTGAGGGAGAAAGAGGGAATGGTTGAGGGAGAGAGAGAAAGATAAAGAGGGAATGGTTGAGAGAGAGAGAGGGAGAAAGAGGGAATGGTTGAGGGAGAGAGAGAGAGAGAGAGAAAGAGGGAATGGTTGAGGAAGAGAGGGAGGGAGAAAGAGGGAATGGTTGAGGGAGAGAGAGAGAGAGAGAGGGAATGGTTGAGGGAGAGAGAGAAACAGGGAATGGTTGAGGGAGAGAGAAAAAGAGGGAATGGTTGAGGGAGAGAGAGAGAAAGAGGGAATGGTTGAGGGAGAGAGAGAGAGAGAGAGAAAGAGGGAATGGTTGAGGGAGAGAGAGAGAGGGAGAAAGAGGGAATGCTTGAGAGAGAGAGAGAGAAAGAGGGAATGGTTGAGGGAGAGAGAGAGAGAGAGAGAGAGAAAGGGGGAATAAGAACATAAGAACATAAGAAATAGGAGCAGGAGTAGGCCAACTAGCCCTTCGAGCCTGCCCCGCCGTTCAATAAGATCATGGCTGATCTGTCGTGGCTCAGTTCCACTTTCCCGCCCTCTGGGCGGCACGGTAGCACAGTGGTTAGCACTGCTGCTTCACAGCTCCAGGGTCCTGGGTTCGATTCCCGGCTCGGGTCACTGCCTGTGTGGAGTTTGCACATTCTCCTCGTGTCTGTGTGGGTTTTCTCCGGGTGCTCCGGTTTCCTCCCACAGTCCAAAGATGTGGGGGTTAGGTTCATTGGCTATGCTAAAAATTGCCCCTTAGTGTCCTGGGATGTGTAGGTTAGAGGGATTAGCAGGTAAATGTGTAGGGATATGGGGATAGGGTCTGGGTGGGATTGTGTTCGGTGCAGACTCGATGGGCCGAAGGGCCTGTTTCTGCACTGTAGGGTTCTATGTTTTGTTCTCCCCGTAACCCTTAATTCCCTCTCTTATCAAAAACCCATCAACCCGCGTCTTAAAAATATTTAGCGAGGCAGTCTCCACCACTTCAACGGGCAGAGAATTCCAGAGATTCACCACCCTTTGAGTGAAGAAGTTCCTCCTCAACTCCGTTCTAAACCGCCCCCCCTTTATCTTGAGGCTGTGCCCCTTAGTCCTACTATCCTTTCTTAGCGGGAAGAGTCTCTCCACCTCTATCCCAAACATCCCATTCATCATCTTATACGTCTCAATGAGATCTTCCCTCATTCTTCTAAACTCTAACGAGTACAAGTCTAATTTATTCAGCCTCTCCTCATAGCTCAACCCCCTCAACTCCGGCATCATCCTATTAAACCTCCTCTGCACTCCCTCCAAGGCCAAAATATCCTTGTGTAAGTACGGTGCCCAAAACTGCACACAGTACTCCAGCTGCGGCCTCACCAATGCCCTATACAGCCGCTGCAAGACCTCCCTACTTTTATATTCAATCCCCCTCGCTATGAAGGCCAGCATCCCATTCGCCTTCCTGACCACCTGCTGCACCTGCAAGCTGGGTTTTTGCGACTCATGCACAAGGACCCCGAGGTCCCTCTGCATCGTCGCCTGCTGCAGTTTTTCTCCACGTAAGTAATAATCCTTCCTACCATTATTCCTACCAAAGTGGACCACCTCGCACTTACCAACATTAAATTCCATTTGCCATTTCCTGGCCCATTCGCCCAGCCTATCTAGATCCTTCTGCAGACTCTCCCCACCCTCCGCACAATTTGCCTTTCCACCAATCTTGGTGTCATCAGCAAATTTCGACACCCTACACTCGGTTCCCTCTTCCAGATCATCCATATAAATGGTAAATAGCTGAGGCCCCAGCACCGACCCCTGGGGCACTCCAGTAGTCACCATCCGCCAATCCGAATAGCACCCATTGACTCCCACTCTCTGCCTCCTATTTGACAATCAGTCCTCTATCCACGCTAACACCCTACCCCCAACTCCAGGCTCCCGACCTTCTGCAATAACCTCTTGTGAGGTACCTTGTCAAACGGAGAGAGAGAGAAAGAGGGAATGGTTGAGGGAGAGAGAGAGAGGGAGAAAGAGGGAATGGTTGAGGGGGAGAGAGAGAGAGAGAGAGAGAGAGAAAGAGGGAATGGTTGAGGGAGCGAGAGAGAGAGAGAAAGAAGGAATGGTTGAGGGAGAGAGAGAGAGAGAGAGAAAGAGGGAATGGTTGAGGGCAAGAGAGAGAGAAAAAGAGGGAATGGTTGAGGGAGAGAGAGAGAGAGAAAAAGGGAATAGTTGAGGGAGAGAGAGAGAGAAAGAGGGAATGGTTGAGGGAGAGAGAGAGAGAGAAAGAGGGAATGGTTGAGGGAGAGAGAGAGAGAGAAAGAGGGAATGGTTGAGGGAGAGAGAGGGAGAAAGAGGGAACGCTTGAGGGAGAGACAGAGGGAGAGAGAAAGAGGGAATGCTTGAGGGAGAGAGAGAGAGAAAGAGGGAATGGTTGAGGGAGGAAGAGAGAGAAAGAGGAATGGTTAAGAGAGAGAGAGAGAAAGAGGGAATGGTTGAGGGAGAGAGAGAGAATGAGGGAATGGTTGAGGGAGAGAGAGAGAAAGAGGGAATGGTTGAGGGAGAGAGAGAGAGAGAGAACGAAGGAATGCCTGAGGGAGAGAGAGAGAGAATGAGGGAATGCTTGAGGGAGAGAGAGAATGAGGGAATGCTTGAGGGAGAGAGAGAGAGAAAGGAATGGTTGAGGGAGAGAGAGAGAAAGAGGAAATAGTTGAGGGAGAGAGAGAGAAAGAGGGAATGCTTGAGGGAGACAAAGAGAAAGAGGAAATGCTTGAGGGAGAGAGAGAGAGAGAGAGAGGGAATGCTTGAGAGAAAGAGAGAGAAAGAGGGAATGCTTGAGGGAGAGAGAAAGAAAGAGGGAATGCTTGAGGGAGAGAGAGAAAGAGGGAATGCTTGAGGGAGAGAAAGAGGGAATGGTTGAGGGAGAGAGAGAGAGAGAAAGAGGGAATAGTTGAGGGAGAGAGAGAAAGAGGGAATGCTTGAGAGAGAGAAAGAGGGAATGGTTGAGGGAGAGAGAGAGGGAGAAAGAGGGAATGCTTGAGGGAGAGACAGAGGGAGAGAGAAAGAGGGAATGCTTGAGGGAGAGAGAGAGAGAAAGAGGGAATGGTTGAGGGAGAGAGAGAGAGAAAGAAAGAGGGAATGGTTGAGGGAGGAAGAGAGAGAAAGAGGAATGGTTAAGAGAGAGAGAGAGAAAGAGGGAATGGTTGAGGGAGAGAGAGAGAATGAGGGAATGGTTGAGGGAGAGAGAGAGAACGAAGGAATGCCTGAGGGAGAGAGAGAGAGAATGAGGGAATGCTTGAGGGAGAGAGAGAATGAGGGAATGCTTGAGGGAGAGAGAGAGAGAAAGGAATGGTTGAGGGAGAGAGAGAGAAAGAGGAAATAGTTGAGGGAGAGAGAGAGAAAGAGGGAATGCTTGAGGGAGACAAAGAGAAAGAGGAAATGCTTGAGGGAGAGAGAGAGAGAGAGAGAGGGAATGCTTGAGAGAAAGAGAGAGAAAGAGGGAATGCTTGAGGGAGAGAGAAAGAAAGAGGGAATGCTTGAGGGAGAGAGAGAAAGAGGGAATGCTTGAGAGAGAGAAAGAGGGAATGGTTGAGGGAGAGAGAGAGAGAGAAAGAGGGAATAGTTGAGGGAGAGAGAGAAAGAGGGAATGCTTGAGAGAGAGAAAGAGGGAATGGTTGAGGGAGAGAGAGAGAGAGAAAGAGGGAATAGTTGAGGGAGAGAGAGAAAGAGAAAGAGGGAATGCTTGAGGGAGAGAGAGAGAGAAAGAGGGAATGGTTGATGGAGAGAGAGAGAGAGAGAATGGTTGATGGAGAGAGAGAGAGAGAGAGAGAAAGAGGGAATGCTTGTGGGAGAGAGAGAAAGAAAAAGGGATTGCTTGAAAGAGAGAGAGAGAGAGAGAAAGAGGGAATAGTTGAGGGAGAGAGAGAAAGAGAAAGAGGGAATGCTTGAGGGAGAAAGAGAAAGAGGGAATGCTTGAGGGAGAGAGAGAGAGAGAAAGAGGGAATGGTTGATGGAGAGAGAGAGAGAGAGAAAGAGGGAATGGTTGATGGAGAGAGAGAGAGAGAAAGAGGGAATGCTTGAGGGAGAGAGAGAGAGAGAAAGAGGGAATGGTTGATGGAGAGAGAGAGAGAGAGAGAGAAAGAGGGAATGCTTGAGGGAGAGAGAGAGAACAAAGAACAATCCAGCACGGGAAACAGGCCCTTCGGCCCAACGAGCCCGCGCCGCCACATCACCCTACACCTATTCTACCCTGCATATCTATGAATGGAACCCTACTCAGTCAGATTCAGGGAAGAAATAATGTAAATTTGGTAAAAACCGATTAGCCTGAGAGCACATTTTTGGGGTGTGGGAGGAAACCGGAGCGCCCGGAGGAAACACACACAACCACAGGGAGAATGCGCAAACTCCCACAGACACAGGCCCAAATCCATGTGCCTGCACAGCCAGCAGTGCTAGTCACTGAGCTGTTGCGGCGCCCATCTACCGGTCCAGGATCAAGCACACACCCTGACATGAAGTCCTAGGCCACTCCTGGAACTTCCAAGAGCAGCCCAGGCACGACCCGCCGTGTGAATGCCCCTCGGTTGACACGAGGTGGACCTCCACCTGTGGAATAAAGTCAAAAATATTAATCTTACAGTCTGCCTTTCCGGTGTCTCCCGAGGTTTAACCCTATTTAATATCCCCTACCATATCCCTCCATTCTCGTTTCACTCATGTACCTATCTAACTGCATCTTAAACGAGTCCAACGTTCCTGCCTCCACCACCCTACTCGGTAGCGCGTTCCAGACCCCCACAACTCTCTGTGTAAAGAACCTTCTTCTCACCTCCAAATTATACCTCTCCCCCCTCACCCTTAAATGATGACCTCTCGTGTTCGTATCCAGTCTAGGGAGCAGTCTCTCACTATTAATTCTATCCATTCCCTTCATTATCTTATATACTTCTATCATGTCCCCTCTCAATCTCCGCCTTTCCAAGGAGAATAGTCCCAGTTTCTTCAACCTCTCCTCGTAACCCAGTCCCCCCATGCCAGGCAACATCCTGGTAAACCTCCTCTGCACCCTTTCCAGAGACTCCACGTCCTTCCGGTAGTAAGGTGACCAGAACTGGACGCAGTACTCCAAATGCGGTCTAACCAATGTTCTGTACAACTGAAGCATTAGACAGCAGCTTTTATACTCTATGCCCCTTCCTATAAAGGCCAACATCCCATAAGCCTTCCTAACAACCTTCTCCACTTGTGATGCAACCTTCATGGATTTGTGAACCTGCACTCCCAGGTCCCTCTGTATGGATATACTCCGAATCGGCCTCCCTTTAATCACATAGCTCCTCTCTGCATTATTCCGTCCAAAATGCATCACCTCACATTTGTCAGGATTAAATGCCGTCTGCCACCTATCTGCCCACTGCACCAACCTATCTATATCCTGTTGTATCACCTGAGAGAGAGAAAGAGGTAATGGTTGAGGGAGAGAGAGAGAGAGAGAAAGGGGGAATGGTTGAGGGAGAGAGAGAAAGAAAGAGGGAAAGCTTGAGGGAGAGAGAGAAAGAAAGAGGGAATCCTTGAGGGAGAGAGAGAGAAAGAGGGAATGCTTGAAAGAGAGAGAGAGAGAGAGAAAGAAGGAATGGTTGATGGAGAGAGAGAGAAAGAGGGAATGGTTGAGGGAGAGAGAGAGAGAGAGAGAAAGAGGGAATGGTTGATGGAGAGAGAGAGAGAGAAAGAGGTAATGGTTGAGGGAGAGAGAGAGAGAGAGAAAGGGGGAATGGTTGAGGGAGAGAGAGAAAGAAAGAGGGAATCCTTGAGGGAGAGAGAGAAAGAAAGAGGGAATGCTTGAAAGAGAGAGAGAGAGAGAAAGAAGGAATGGTTAAGGGAGAGAGAGAGAGAGAGAGAGAAAGAGGTAATGGTTGAGGGAGAGAGAGAGAGAGAGAGAGAAAGGGGGAATGGTTGAGGGAGAGAGAAAGAGGGAATGGTTGAGGGAGAGAGAGAGAAAGAGGGAATGGTTGAGGGAGAGAGAGAGAGAGAGAGAGAGAAAAAGAGGGAATGGTTGAGGGGGATAGAGAGAGAGAGAAAGAGGAAATAAGAACATAAGAAATAGGAGCAGGAGTAGGCCAACTAACCCTTCGAGCCTGCCCCGCCGTTCAATAAGATCATGGCTGATCTGTCGTGGCTCAGTTCCTCATTCCCGCCCTCTCCCCATAACCCTTAATCCCCTCTCTTATCAAAAACCCATCAACCCGTGTCTTAAAAATATTTAGCGAGGTAGCCTCCAACACTTCAACGGGCAGAGAATTCCAGAGATTCACCACCTTTTGAGTGAAGAAGTTCCTCCTCAACTCCGTTCTAAACCACCCCCCCTTTATCTTGAGGCTGTGCCCCCTAGTCCTACTGTCCTTTCTGAGCGGGAAGAGTCTCTCCACCTCTATCCCATCCATCCATCCCATTCATCATCTTATACGTCTCAATGAGATCTCCCCTCGTTCTTCTAAACTCTAACGAGTACAAGCCTAATTTATTCAGCCTCTCCTCATAGCTCAACCCCCTCAACTCCGGCATCATCCTAATAAACCTCCTCTGCACTCCCTCCAAGGCCAAAATATCCTTGCGTCAGTATGGTGCCCAAAACTGCACACAGTACTCCAGCTGCGGCCTCACCAATGCCCTATAAAGCTGCAGCAAGACCTCCCTACTTTTATATTCAATCCCCCTTGCTATGAAGGCCAGCATCCCATTCGCCTTCCTGACCAGCTGCTGCACCTGCAAGCTGGGTTTTTGCGACTCATGCACAAGGACCCCGAGCTCCCTCTGCACCGTCGCCTGCTGCAGTTTTTCTCCACGTAAGTAATAATCCTTCCTACCATTATTCCTACCAAAGTGGACCACCTCGCACTTACCAACATTAAATTCCATTTGCCATTTCCTGGCCCATTCGCCCAGCCTATCTAGATCCTTCTGTAGACTCTCCCCACCCTCCGCACAATTTGCCTTTCCACCAATCTTGGTGTCATCAGCAAATTTCGACACCCTTGACTCGGTTCCCTTCTCCAGATCATCTATATGAATGGTAAATAGCTGAGGCCCCAGCACCGACCCCTGGGGCACTCCACTAGTCACCATCCGCCAATCCGAATAGCACCCATTGACCCCCACTCTCTGCCTCTTATTTGACAACCAATCCTTTATCCACGCTAACACCCTACCCCCAACTCCATGCCCCCTGACCTTCTGCAATAACCTCTTGTGAGGTACCTTGTCAAACGGAGAGAGAGAGAGAAAGAGGGTATGGTTGAGGGAGAGAGAGAAAGAGGGAATGCTTGAGGGAGAGAGAGAGAGAGAAAGAGGGAATGGTTGAAGGAGAGAGAGAGAGAGAAAGAGGGAATGGTTGAGGGAGTGAGAGAGAGAGAAAGAGGGAATAGTTGAGGGAGAGAGAGACAGAGAAAGAGGGAATAGTTGAGGGAGAGAGAGCGAGTAAGAGGGAATGCTTGAGGGAGAGAAAGAGAAAGAGGGAATGGTTGAGGGAGAGAGAGAGAGAAAGAAAGAGGGAATAGTTGAGGGAGAGAGAGAGAGAAAGACGGAATGGTTGAGGGAGAGAGAGAGAGAACGAGGGAATGCTTGAGGGAGAGAGAGAGAACGAGGGAATGCTTGAGGGAGAGAGAGAGAACGAGGGAATGCTTGAGGGAGAGAGAGAGAGAGAAAAAGAGGAAATGGTTGAGGGAGAGAGAGAGAGAAAGAGGGAATGGTTGATGGAGAGAGAGAGAGAGAAAGAGGGAATGGTTGAGGGAGAGAGAGAGTGAAAGAGGGAATGGTTGATGGAGAGAGAGAGAGAGTGAAAGAGGAAATGGTTGATGGAGAGAGAGAGAGAAAGAGGGAATGGTTGATGGAGAGAGAGAGAGAGAAAGAGGGAATGGTTGAGGGAGAGAGAGAGTGAAAGAGGGAATGGTTGATGGAGAGAGAGAGAGAGTGAAAGAGGGAATGGTTGATGGAGAGAGAGAGAGAAAGAGGGAATGGTTGATGGAGAGAGAGAGAGAGAGAAAGACGGAATGGTTGAGGGAGAGAGAGAGAGAGAGAGAGAGAAAGAAGAAATGGTTGAGGGAGAGAGAGAGAAAGAGGGAATTGTTGAGGGAGAGATTTACTTTATTTCTTTAGCATATTGCCGGTTTGCGGGGTATTTGTTTGTTTTCGCTTTCCACAGCAGGATCTAGGCACAGGGGCAGTAGGGAAGGGAGCGCGGGAGAACAACAAGAAGTCCGCAATGGACAGCGGGCACCGTCGGGAGCGGGCAGTGGAGTTAGGTGGGTGCAGAGTGAGTGCTGCAAGGGTTTGGCTCACAGGGCTTAGGCGAGAGCAGGCTCAGACAAGGTGAGTTACTGGTCCAATTTTTCCATCTGTGTCCATAATTCTAAGGGTGGTCAAATAAATGGCAGGGTCCTTGGGGAGACGCGTCAGCTGCGTTAGGTGCAATATGTGGGAGTTCCTGGAGACACCGCGTCTCCCGAAAGTCCACATTTGCACCAAATGTGTGGAGTTGCAGCATTTGAGGGCCCGGGTTAGGCAATTAGAGCTGAGGCTGGAGGATTTATTTTTAGTCAGGGACAATGAGGCAATAATGAATAGGAACCACAGTTGAGGAGATCCTAGAGCCTGGGGGGGGTGGGGGGGGGTGATGAGTGGGTTACAGTTAGGAAGGGGAAAAAGGAGTAATGGTTCAAAGGCTATCCCAAAGGTAGTCTCCCAAGATATTAGGGGTAAGGCGACAACTGGGGTGGAAAGGGCAAGCGAGGAAGACCAGAATGCCTCAGAGGGAAGGAAGGGGCTGGATGTGAGATAGTGGTGGGGGATGGGAGGGTTAAAGGAATTGATAGGCGGTTCTGAGGGCAAAAGCAGGGCTCCAGGATGGTGGTCTGCCTCCCTGGAGCAGGGGTTCAGGATGTGTCGGAGAGGGTAGAGGGAATCTTGAAGGGCCAAGGGACCCAGGCAGATGTAATTATACACGTAGGAGAGAAGGACGTAGAAAGGAAGAGTAGGGGGGATATACGTAGGCAGTTCAGGGAGTTGGGATCCAGGCTGAAGTGCAGGGCATCCAGGGTGGCGTTCTCTGGGCTGCTGTCTGTCATGATGTGGGTATGCCGGTATTGGTCTGGCTAAACACAGTAAAAAGTCTGACAACACCAGGTTTTAGTCCAACCGATTTATTTGAGAATAGACTCACAAGCTTTCGAGAGTTCTCCATTCACCTGACGAAGAGGGAAACCTCGAAAGCTTGTGAGTCTATTATCAAATAAATCGGTTGGACTAAAACCTGGTGTTGTCAGACTTTTTATTCTGCTGCCAGTGCCCAGTAATAGCAGGGATAAAAATAATGAGATCCTACAGCTGAATGAGTGGCTGAGGGATTGGTGCAGGACAGAGGGTTTTAGTTTTGTAGACCATTGGGAAGTCTTTGTGAGGGAAGGGCACTTGTACAAGTGGGATGGGAAACATTTAAATGGGAAGGACACAAATATTTTAGCTGGGAGGTTGGCTGGAGTGTTTCAGCAGGGTTTAAACTAATATGGAGGGGGGGTGGGGAGGAGAGAGACAGCTCAGGCACTGGGAGTGGGAGTGAGTTGGAGGTCAGGGTAAGTCCAGGTGATAGGAAAATCTCCCAGGAGGAGGAGGATCCGAGTGGGCCTGAGGGTCTTCAGTGCATCTGTTTTAATGCGAGGAGTGTGACGGGTAAGACGGATGAACTTAGGGCCTTGATGTTCGCGAGGAATTTAGACGTGGTGGCAGTGACAGAGACGTGGTTAAAGGAAGGGCAGGACTGGCAGCTAAATATTCCTGGGTGTAAGTGTTTTAGGCATGACAGGGGAGGGCTGAAAAGAGGAGGAGTGGCCCGCTTAGTTAGGGAGCGGATCACAGCGGTACAGAGGGAGGATAACATAGAGGGATTGGGAATTGAGTCTCTGTGGGTGGAGTTGAGGAATAGGAAGGGAGCCATTACAATGCTAGGAGTGTACTATAGGCCGCCCGACAGCCCGCGGGCAGTGGAAGAGGGTATATGTAGAGACATTTTGGATAAGTATAGGAAGAACAGGATTGTTATAGTGGGAGATTTTAATCTCCCTGGGGTGGATTGGAAGGTGCCTCGAGCCGGGAGTTCAGATTCGTAAGATGTGTATTGGAAGGGTCCTTGGAGCAGTATGTAGATAGCCCGACTAGAGAGGGGGCTATAGTGGATTTAGTTCTGGGCAATGAGCCGGGTCAGGTGGTTGAGGTTGCAGTAGGTGAGCATGTGGTTAATAATGCTCACCTATTAAGCATTGTCTGTCCACTTTAGGATACGAATGGAAAAAGATGAGAGCTGTCCTAAGGGGAGGGTGCTAAATTGGGGGAAGGCTAGATACAGCCAGATTAGGCAGGAGCTTAGGGATACAGACTGGGATCGGCTGTTGGAGGGCAAGACCACGTTAGGCATGTGGTAGTCTTTCAAGGGAAAACTGAAATGGGTGCAGGAAAGGCATGTGCCGGTTAGGAGGAAGGATGGGAAAGGTAGGATTAGAGAGCCGTGGATTACTAGAGATATAAAGGACCTGGTCAGGAAGAAATGAGAGGCGTATGTTAAATGTAGTACCGTTGTTTAAAAAGGGTCAGAGGGATAACCCAGGGAATTATAGGCCGGTGAGCTTGACTTCGGTTATAGGCAAGCTAATGGAGAGGATCCTCAAGGATAGGATGTATGAACATCTGCAATCTGATCAGGGATACGCAGCATGGCTTCGTTACAGGGAGGTCGTGCCTTACGAATCTAGTGGAATTTTTTGAAGAGGTGACAAAAACGGTTGACGAAGGATAAGCCGTTGATGTTGTCTATATGGATTTCAGTAAGGCGTTTGACAAGGTCCCTCATGGTAGGCTGATGGCAAAGGTGAAGGCTCATGGGATACAAAGCCAGGTATGTAGATGGGTGGAGAACTGGCTTGGGAGGAGGAGACAGCGGGTAGTAGTGGAAGGCTCCTTTACCAATTGGAGGTCTGTCACCAGTGGTGTGCCGCAGGGCTCGGTACTAGGACCTCTTCTATTTGTAGTATATATTAATGACTTGGAAGAGGGGGTAGGTGGTGTGATCAGCAAATTTGCTGATGACACTAAGATGGTTGGATTGGCGGGTACTGAAGAGCAGTGCCTGGCAATGCAACAGGACATAGACAGGCTGGTAGATTGGGCAGATAGATGGCAAATGGAATTTAATCCGGAGAAATGCGAGGTGATGCACTTTGGCTGGAATAATGTGGAGGGGAGTTGTATGATAAAAGGTAGAACTATCCGGAGTATAGATATGCAGAGAGACCTGGGGGTGCAAGTGCACAAGTCCCTGAAGGTGTCGGTGCAGGTGCAGAATGTGATGAGGAAAGCGTATGGTATATTAGTCTTCATAGGAAGGGGTATAGAATATAAAAGTAGGAGTCTGATGTTGCAGTTGTATAGAACGTTGGTTAGGCCTCACTTGGAGTACTGCGTCCAGTTCAGGTCGCCGGACTACCGGAAGGATGTAGAGATCCTGGAGAGAGTGCAGAGGAGGATGCTGCCTAGTATGGAAGGGCTGTCTTACGAGGAAAGATTGAACGAATTTGGGCTGTTTTCCCTTGAGAGACCCTAGAACCCTACAGTGCAGAAACAGGCCCTTCGGCCCATCGAATCTGCACCGAACACAATCCCACCCAGACCCCATCCCCATACCCCCACACATCCACCTGCCAATCCCTACAACCCACACATCCCAGGACACTAAGGGGCAACTTTAGCATAGCCAATGAACCTAACCCGCACATCTTTGGACTGTGGGCTGAGGGGGGATCTAATAGAGGTTTATAAGATTATGAAGGGGATAGATAGAGTAAATGGTGGTAAGCTTTTTTCACTATTAGAAATGGATAGAACGAGGGGTCACGGGCTTAGGGTGAGGGGGGCTAGGTATAAGACAAATATTAGAGGGCAGTTTTTCACGCAAAGGGTAGTGGGGGTGTGGAATGCACTGCCGAGTAAGGTGGTGGAAGCAGGCACGCTAGGGTTGTTTAAGAGTCACTTAGACAGCCACATGAGCGGTCTACATATAGGGGGATATAGCAGGCCTTACTAAACATTGTAGGCTTGGGATTCCGTTTTTGCCTCAGGGATGTTACAGTCTACAGTAACAGAGATGTTACTGTTTAATAATGAATTTTTTGTCTCCACAGGCATTTAAGTCCACCTTGTTGACCAGCAAGGGGCATGCATGCGGCAGGTTGTAGTGGGCTGCTCTTGGATGTTACTTCGGGAGTTGCCTATAGCTTCATGTCGTTAGTGTGCTTAAACTGGACCATCTCAAGGGCAACATGACAGCTCAGAGACTATCTCTGTGCTGTGCAGATACATGGATTTGGGCCTGTGTCTGTGGGAGTTTGCGCGTTCTCCCCGTGGTTGCGTGGGTTTCCTCCGGGTGCTCCGGTTTCCTCCCACATCCCAAAGATGTGCTTTTAGGCTGATTGATTGGGTAACAAATTGTCCCTATATTGGACCTCCCTGATCCTCGCACATTAGGCGTAGACTAAAATCATGAATAGGTCACTGAGACAATGGGACGGCGGCGCAGGCTCATTGGGCCAAAGGGCCTGTTTCCCGTGCTGTGTTGTTCTTTGTATGTCAGGTCTAAGCAACTGGGAAAGGAGAGAGCGTTGGAGGAGTACAGAGAGAGTAGGACGGATCTCAAAAGGGGAGTTAGGAGGGCAAAAAGGGGGCTTTGGCAGGTAGGATTAAGGAAAATCCAAAGGCGTTTTACTCCTATGTTAGGAGCAAAAGGATGGCTAGGGGAAAAATCGGTCCCCTCAAGGACAGACAAGGGGAATTGTGCTTAGAGTCTGAGGAAATGGGGAGATCCTGAATGAATACTTTGCGTCGGTATTCACGAAGGAGAGGGTATTCACGGTCATCGAGGAAGCAGTAGACCAATTGAAGGAACTATTGATTACGAGGGAAGTGTTAGGGGTTTTAGGTAGCATTAAAACTGATAAATCTCCGGGGCCTGATGGCATTTACCCTAGGCTTATTAGAGAGGCAAGAGATGAGATGCTGGGCCTCTGACGCAAATCTTTGTCTCTTCTTTGGACACAGGTGAGGTCCCAGAGGACCGGAGGATAGCGAATGTGGTACCGCTGTTTAAAAAGGATAGGAGGGATAACCTGGGTAACTGTAGGCCGGTGAGTTTGATGTCAGTGGTAGGCAAGTTGATGGAGAGGATTCTTAGGGATAGGATGTATGAGCACTTGGAGCGTTGCGATCTGATTAAGGATACGCAGCATGGCTTTGTAAAGGGGAAGTCTTCCCTTACGAATCCCGTAGAATTTTTTGAGGAGGTGACAAAAACGGTCGACGAAGGACGAGCCGTTGATGTCGTTTATATGGATTTCAGTAAGGCGTTTGACAAAGTCCCTCATGGTAGGTTGGTAGAAAAGATTAAGGCTCATGGGATACGAGGCCAGGTATGTAGATGGGTTGAGAACTGGCTTGCTAAGGGGAGACAGAGAGTAGTAGTGGAAGGGTCCTTTTCTAATTAGAGGTATGTCACTAGAGGTGTGCCGCAGGGCTCAGTACTGGGACCTCTTCTCTTTGTAGTGTATATAAATGACTTGGAAGAGTGAGTAAGAGGTGTGATCAGCAAATTTGCTGATGACACCAAGATGGCTGGATTGGTGGGCAGTGAGGAGCAGTGTCTGACAATACAACGGGATATTGATAGGCTGGTATATTGGGCAGATATATGGCAAATGGAGTTTAATCTGGATAAATGTGAGGTGATGCATTTTGGCTGGAATAATGTAGGGGGAAGTTATATGGTGAAGGGTAAGCCCATAAAGAGTATAGAAACGCAGCGAGACCTGGGGATGCATGTGCACAAGTTTTTGAAGGTGGCAGTACAAGTGGAGAGTGTGGTGAAGAAAGCCTATGGTATGTTAGCCTTTATAGGAAGGGGTATAGAATATAAGAGCTGGAGTCTAAAGTTGCAGTTGTATAGAACGTTGGTTAAGCCGCATTTAGAGTACTGCGTCCAGTTCTGGTCACCTTACTACCGGAAGGACGTGGAGACTCTGGAGAGAGTGCAGAGGAAGTTTACCAGGATGTTGCCTGGTATGGAAGGACTGGGTTATGAGGAAAGATTGAAGAAATTGGGGCTGTTTTCCCTTGAAAGACGGCGACTGATCTAATAGAGGTATATCAGATTATGAAGGGTATAGATAGAGTAAACAGAGGTAAGCTATTTCCTATGTTAGAGACACACAGTACGAGGGGCCATGGGCTTAAGGTGAGGAGGGAGAGGTATAACACAGATATTAGAACATAGAACATAGAACATTACAGCACAAACAGGCCCTTCGGCCCTCGAGTTGCGCCGATCACATCAACCCCACCAATCTATAGATCTATCTATAACCCCCAATCCCATTACACCCCATATACTCATCCAGAAGTCTTTTAAAAGACCCCAGCGAGTTCGCCTCCACCACTGACGACGGCAGCCGATTCCATTCACTCACCACCCTCTGAGTGAAAAACTTACCCCTAACATCACCTCTGTACTTCCCTCCCCGCACCTTAAATCTGTGTCCTCTCGTAGCGACCATTTCAACCCGGGGAAATAGCCTCTGAGAGTCCACCCTATCTATTCCTCTCAACATTTTATAAACTTCTATCAGGTCGCCTCTCAACCTTCGCCTCTCCAGGGAAAAGAGTCCCAGCTCCCTCAACCTATCTTCATAAGGCATGCCTCCCAGTCCAGGCAACATCCTTGTAAATCTCCTCTGCACCCTATCAATAGCTTCTACGTCTTTCCTATAGTGAGGCGACCAGAACTGCGCACAGTACTCCAAATGAGGCCTGACGAGGGTCCTGTAAAGTTGCAGCATTACCTCCCGACTCCTAAACTCAATCCCTCGATTAATGAAGGCCAGTACACCATACGCCTTCTTGACCACCTCCTCCACCTGCGAGGCCGATTTAAGAGTCCTGTGAACCCGGACCCCGAGATCCTTCTGCTCTTCAACGCTACTAAGACCCCTGCCCTTAATAGTGTACTCGTTCATCCCGTTGGTTCTGCCGAAATGGACGACTACACATTTATCCGCGTTGAAGTCCATCTGCCACTTCTCCGCCCATTCCTGCATCCTATCTATGTCCTGCTGCAACTTTTGACATCCTTCCAGACCATCCACAACACCGCCAACCTTCGTGTCATCAGCGAACTTGCTAACCCATCCCTCCACTTCCTCATCCAGGTCATTTATGAAAATGACAAACAGCAAGGGTCCCAGAACAGATCCCTGGGGCACCCCACTGGTGACTGACCTCCATTCCGAAAAAGACCCATCCACAACCACTCTCTGCCTTCTGCAGGCAAGCCAGTTCTGGATCCACAAGGCCAAAGGCCCTTGGATCCCATGCCCTCTCACCTTCTCAAGAAGTCTTGCATGGGGGACCTTATCAAAAGCCTTGCTGAAGTCCATGTACACTACGTCCACGGCACTTCCTTCGTCAATGTGTTCAGTCACATTATCGAAGAACTCAACTAGGCTCGTAAGGCACGACCTGCCCTTGACAAATCCATGCTGACTATTCCTGATCATGTCAAACCTCTCCAAATGCTCGTAAATCTTGTCCCTCAGAAGCCTCTCCATCAGCTTACCAACCACTGAGGTCAGACTCACCGGGCGGTAATTTCCCGGGCTATCTCTGTTCCCTTTCTTGAAAATAGGGACTACATCCGCAATCCTCCAATCTTCCGGAACCTCTCCCGTCTCCATTGACGACGCAAAGATCATCGCCAAGGGCTCTGCAATATTAGAGGGAGGTTTTTCACACAGAGGGTAGTGGGGGTATAGAATGCTCTGCCAAGTAAGGTGGTGGAGGCAGGCACGCTGGAGTTGTTTAAGAGTAACTTATACAGGCACATGAGTGGGTTGGAGATGGGAGGATATAGGAGATTGTTTTAAATAAAGGTTCATTAGCATTGGGATGTCACTGGTAATGTGAAAGGACGTGGTACGATAATCATGTTTTTTCTCTTTTCATTCACAGGTTTTAAGTTGGTCTGCGTTGTTGTCCAACGAGGGGCACGCACGCGATGGGTCGTACTTGGGCTGCTCTTGAATGTTCGAGATTAGCCTAGTGCTTCATGTCGTTAGTGCGTGCTTAAACTGGACCAGATACTGGGCAAGACAACAGCTCAGTGACTATCACTGTTTGCTGTGTAGACACATGGATTTGGGCCGGTGTCTGTGGGAGTTTGCACATTCTCCCCATGCTTGCATGGGTTTTCTCCGGGTGCTCTGATTTCCTCCCACACCCCAAAGATGTGCTATTAGGCTGATTGGAAGTAAGAAATTGTCCCTAAATCAGGTTCTCTCAATGTGGATTGCCATAAAACAATAGATAAGGGTCATGGGTGGAGGGGGGACTGGTAATGTTAAAATGGCAGCTCGGGCTCGTTGGGCCCAAGGGCCAGGTTCCCGGGCTGTTTTTGTTCTTTAAACAGGGAATGGTTGAGGGAGAGAGAGAGAGAGAGATAAACAGGGAATGGTTGAGGGAGAGAGAGAGAGAGAGAGGTAAACAGGGAATGGCTGAGGGAGAGAGAGAGAGAGATAAACAGGGAATGGTTCAGGGGGGAAGAGAGAGAGAAATGGAATAGTTCAGGGAGAGAAACAGGGAATGATTCAGGGAGAGAAAGAAAAAAGGAACGGTTCAGGGAGAGAGAGAAATAAACAGGGAATGGTTCAGGAACAGAGACTTCCTAAACCACTTCCTAAGTCACTTCCTAAACCATTCTCTGTTCCCCTCTCTCTCCCTGAACCATTCCCTATTCCCCCCTCTCTCTCCCTGAACCATTCCCTATTCCCCCCTCTCTCTCCCTGAAGCATTCCCTATTCCCCTCTCTCTCTCCCTGAACCATTCCCTGTTCCTCTCTCTCCCTGAACAATTCCCCATTCCCTGTTCCTATCTCTCCTGAACCATTCCCCATTCCCTGATCCTCTCTCTCCCTGAACAATTCCCCATTCCCTGTTCCTCTCTCTCCCTGAACCATTCCCTATTCCTCTCTCTCTCTCCCTGAACCATTCCCTATTCCCCTCTCTCTCTCCCTGAACCATTCCCTGTTCCTCTCTCTCGCTGAACAATTCCCCATTCCCTGTTCCTATCTCTCCCTGAACCATTCCCCATTCCCTGTTCCTCTCTCTCCCTGAACCATTCCCTATTCCCTGTTCCTCTCTCTCCCTGAACCATTCCCTATTCCTCTCTCTCTCTCCCTGAACCATTCCCTATTCCCCTCTCTCTCTCTCCCTGAACCATTCCCCATTCCCTGTTCCTCTCTCTCCCTGAACCATTCCCCATTCCTCTCTCTCCCTGAATCATTCCCTATTCCCTGTTCCTCTCTCTCCCTGAACCATTCCCCATTCCCTGCTCCTCTCTCTCCCTGAACCATTCCCCATTCCCTGCTCTTCTCTCTCCCTGAACTATTTCCTATTCCCTGTTCCTCTCTCTCCCTGAAACATTCCCCATTCCCTTCTCTCTCTCCCTGAACCATACCCCATTCCCTGTTGCTCTCTCTCCCTGAACCGTTCCCCATTCCCTGCTCCTCTCTCTCCTTGAACCATTCCCTATTCTCTGTTCCTCTCTCTCCCTGAACCATTCCCTATTCCCCTCTCTCTCTCCTTGAACCATTCCCCATTCCCTGCTCCTCTCTCTCCCTGAACCATTCCCCATTCCCTGCTCCTCTCTCTCCCTGAACCATTCCCTATTCCTCTCTCTTCCTGAACCATTCCCCATTCCCTGTTCCTTTCTCTCCCTGAACCGTTCCCTACTCCCCTCCCTCTCTCCGTGAACCATTCCCTATTCCCTGTTCCTCTCTCTCCCTCTGAACCATTCCCCATTCCCTGCTCCTCTCTCTCCCTGAACCATTCCCTATTCCCTGTTCCTCTCTCTCCCTGAACCATTCCCCATTCCCTTCTCTCTCTCCCTGAACCATTCCCCATTCCCTGTCCCTCTCTATCCCTGAACCGTTCCCCATTCCCGGCTCCTCTCTCTCCCTGAACCATTCCCTATTCCCTGTTCCTCTCTCTCCCTGAACCATTCCCCATTCCCCTCTATCTCTCTCCCTGAACCATTCCCCGTTCCCTGTTCCTCTCTCTCCCTGAACCATTCCCCATTCCCTGCTCCTCTCTCTCTCTGAACCATTCCCCATTCCCTGCTCCTCTCTCTCCCTGAACCATTCCCCATTCCTTGTTCCTCTCTCTCCCTGAACCATTCCCCATTCCCCTCTCTCTCTCCCTGAACGATTCCCCATTTCCTGTTCCTCTCTCTCCCTGAACCATTCCCCATTCCCTGCTCCTCTCTTTCCTTAATCATTCACTATTCCCTGTTCCTCTCGCTCACTGAACCATTCCCCATTCCCTGCTCCTCTCTCTCCCTGAACCATTCCCTATTCCTCTCTCTCCCTGAACCATTCCCCATTCCCCTCTCTCTCTCCCTGAACCATTCCCCATTCCCTGCTCCTCTCTCTCCCTGAACCATTCCCCATTCCTTGTTCCTCTCTCTCCCTGAACCATTCCCCATTCCCCTGTCCCTCTCCCTGAACCATTCCCCATTCCCTGTTCCACTCTCTCCCTGAACCATTCCCCATTCCCTGCTCCTCTCTCTCCTTGAACCATTCCCTATTCCCTGTTCCTCTCTCTCCCTGAACCATTCCCTATTCCCCTCTCTCTCTCCTTGAACCATTCCCCATTCCCTGCTCCTCTCTCTCCCTGAACCATTCCCCATTCCCTGCTCCTCTCTCTCCCTGAACCATTCCCTATTCCTCACTCTTCCTGAACCGTTCCTCATTCCCTGTTCCTTTCTCTCCCTGAACCGTTCCCTACTCCCCTCCCTCTCTCCGTGAACCATTCCCTATTCCCTGTTCCTCTCTCTCCCTCTGAACCATTCCCCATTCCCTGCTCCTCTCTCTCCCTGAACCATTCCCTATTCCCTCCTCTTCTCTCTCCCTGAACCATTCCCTATTCCCTGCTCCTCTCTCTCCCTGAACCATTCCCCTATTCCCTGCTCCTCTCTCTCCCTGAACCATTCCCCATTCGCTGTTCCTCTCTCTCCCTGAACCATTCCCCATTCCCCTCTCTCTCTCCCTGAACCATTCCCCATTCCCTGCTCCTCTCTCTCCCTGAACCATTCCCTATTCCTCTCTCTCTCCCTGAACCATTCCCTATTCCCTGCTCCCCTCTCTCTCCCTGAACCGTTCCCCATTCCCTATTCCTCTCTATCTCCCTGAACCATTCCCTATTCCCTGCTCCTCTCTCTCCCTGAACCATTCCCTATTTCTCTCTCTCTCCCTGAACCATTCCCTATTCCCTGCTCCTCTCTCTCCCTGAACCATTCCCTATTTCTCTCTCTCTCCCTGAACCATTCCCTATTCCCTGCTCCTCTCTCTCCCTGAACCATTCCCTATTCCCTGCTCCCCTCTCTATCCCTGAACCGTTCCCTATTCCCTGTTCCTCTCTCTCCCTGAACCATTCCCTATTCCCTGCTCCTCTCTCTCCCTGAACCATTCCCTATTCCCTGCTCCTCTCTCTCCCTGAACCATTCCCTATTCCTCTCTCTCTCCCTGAACCATTCCCTATTCCTCTCTCTCCCTGAACCATTCCCTATTCCTCTCTCTCCCTGAACCATTCCCTATTCCGTGTTCCTCTCTCTCTACCTGAACCATTCCCCATTCCCTTCTCTCTCTCCCTGAACCATTCCCCATTCCCTGTTCCTCTCTATCCCTGAACCATTCCCCATTCCCGGCTCCTCTCTCTCCCT
This sequence comes from Prionace glauca, assembly GCA_037974335.1. NCBI lineage: Eukaryota > Metazoa > Chordata > Chondrichthyes > Carcharhiniformes > Carcharhinidae > Prionace > Prionace glauca. The sequence continues at coordinate 99,227,878 of CM075729.1, read as the reverse complement.
GAACCATTCCCTATTCCCTGTTCCTCTCTCTCCCTGAACCATTCCCCATTCCCCTCTCTCTCTCTCCCTGAACCATTCCCCATTCCCTGTTCCTCTCTCTCCCTGAACCATTCCCCATTCGATGCTCCTCTCTCTCCCTGAACCACTCCCCATTCCTTGTTCCTCTCTCTCCCTGAACCATTCTCCATTCCCCTCTCTCTTTCCCTGAATGATTCCCCATTCCCTGTTCCTCTCTCTACCTGAACCGTTCACCATTCCCTGCTCCTCTCTTTCCTTAATCATTCACTATTCCCTGTTCCTCTCGCTCCCTGAATCATTCCCCATTCCCTGCTCCTCTCTTTCCTTAATCATTCACTATTCCCTGTTCCTCTCGCTCCCTGAATCATTCCCCATTCCCTGCTCCTGTCTCTCCCTGATCCATTCCCTATTCCCTGTTCCTCTCTCTCCCTGAACCATTCCCCTCTCTCTCTCTCCCTGAACCATTCCCCACTCCGTTCCTCTCTCTCCTTGAACCATTCCCTATTCCCTGTTCCTCTCTCTCCCTGAACCATTCCGCATTCCCTGTTCCTCTCTCTGAACCATTCCCCTATTCCCTGCTCCTCTCTCTCCCTGAACCATTCCCGATTCCCTGTTCCTCTCACTCCCTGAAACATTCCCCATTCCATGCTCCTCGCTCTCCCTGAACCATTCCCTACTCCCTGTTTCTCTCTCTCTGAACCCATTCCCTGTTCCTCTCTATCCCTGAACCATTCCCTATTCCCTGTTCCTCTCTCTCCCTGAACCATTCCCCATTCCCTGTTCCTCTCTCTCCCTGAACCATTCCCTATTCCCTGTTTCTCTCTCTCCCTGTACCATTCCGCATTCCCTGCTCCTCTCTCTCCCTGAACCATTCCCCATTCCCTGCAACTCTCTCTCCCTGAACCATTCCCTATTCCCCTCTCTCTCTCCTTGAACCATTCCCCATTCCCTGCTCCTCTCTCTCCCTGAACCATTCCCCATTCCCTGCTCCTTTCTCTCCCTGAACCATTCCCTATTCCTCTCTCTTCCTGAACCATTCCCCATTTCCTGTTCCTCTCTCTCCCTGAACCGTTCCCTATTCCCCTCTCTCTCTCCGTGAACCATTCCCTATTCCCTGTTCCTCTCTCTCTCCTTGAACCATTCCCCATTCCCTGCTCCTCTCTCTCCCTGAACCATTCCCTATTCCCTGCTCCTCGCTCTCCCTGAACCATTCCCTATCCCTCTCTCTCCCTGAACAATTCCCCATTCCCTCCTCTTCTCTCTCCCTGAACCATTCCCTATTCCCTGCTCCTCTCTATCCCTGAACCATTCCCCTATTCCCTGCTCCTCTCTCTCCCTGAACCATTCCCCATTCCCTGTTCCTCTCTCTCCCTGAACCATTCCCCATTCCCCTCTCTCTCTCCCTGAACCATTCCCCATTCCCGTCTGTCTCTCCCTGAACCATTCCCCTATTCCCTGCTCCTCTCTCTCCCTGAACCATTCCCGATTCCCTGTTCCTCTCACTCCCTGAACCATTCCCCATTCCCTGTTCCTCTCTCTCCCTGAACCATTCCGCATTCCCTGCTCCTCTCTCTCCCTGAACCATTCCCCATTCCCTGCAACTCTCTCTCCCTGAACCATTCCCTATTCCTCTCTCTCTCCCTGAACCATTCCCTATTCCCTGCTCCTCTCTCTCCCTGAACCATTCCCTATTTCTCTCGCTCTCCCTGAACCATTCCCTATTCCCTGTTCCTCTCTCTCCCTGAACCATTCCCTATTCCCTGCTCCCCTCTCTCTCCCTGAACCGTTCCCTATTCCCTATTCCTCTCTCTCTCCCTGAACCATTCCCTATTCCCTGCTCCTCTCTCTCCCTGAACCATTCCCTATTTCTCTCTCTCTCCCTGAACCATTCCCCATTCCCTGCTCCTCTCTCTCCCTGAACCATTCCCCATTCCCTGCTCCTTTCTCTCCCTGAACCATTCCCTATTCCTCTCTCTTCCTGAACCATTCCCCATTCCCTGTTCCTCTCTCTCCCTGAACCGTTCCCTATTCCCCTCTCTCTCTCCGTGAACCATTCCCTATTCCCTGTTCCTCTCTCTCTCCTTGAACCATTCCCCATTCCCTGCTCCTCTCTCTCCCTGAACCATTCCCTATTCCCTGCTCCTCTCTCTCCCTGAACCATTCCCTATCCCTCTCTCTCCCTGAACAATTCCCCATTCCCTCCTCTTCTCTCTCCCTGAACCATTCCCTATTCCCTGCTCCTCTCTATCCCTGAACCATTCCCCTATTCCCTGCTCCTCTCTCTCCCTGAACCATTCCCCATTCCCTGTTCCTCTCTCTCCCTGAACCATTCCCCATTCCCCTCTCTCTCTCCCTGAACCATTCCCCATTCCCGTCTGTCTCTCCCTGAACCATTCCCCTATTCCCTGCTCCTCTCTCTCCCTGAACCATTCCCGATTCCCTGTTCCTGTCACTCCCTGAACCATTCCCCATTCCCTGTTCCTCTCTCTCCCTGAACCATTCCGCATTCCCTGCTCCTCTCTCTCCCTGAACCATTCCCCATTCCCTGCAACTCTCTCTCCCTGAACCATTCCCTATTCCTCTCGCTCTCCCTGAACCATTCCCTATTCCCTGTTCCTCTCTCTCCCTGAACCATTCCCTATACCCTGCTCCCCTCTCTCTCCCTGAACCGTTCCCTATTCCCTATTCCTCTCTCTCTCCCTGAACCATTCCCTATTCCCTGCTCCTCTCTCTCCCTGAACCATTCCCTATTTCTCTCTCTCTCCCTGAACCATTCCCTATTCCCTGCTCCTCTCTCTCCCTGAACCATTCCCTATTCCCTGCTCCCTTCTCTCTCCCTGAACCGTTCCCTATTCCCTGTTCCTCTCTCTCCCTGAACCATTCCCTATTCCCTGCTCCTCTCTCTCCCTGAACCATTCCCTATTCCCTGCTCCTCTCTCTCCCTGAACCATTCCATATTCCTCTCTCTCTCCCTGAACCATTCCCTATTCCTCTCTCTCCCTGAACCATTCCCTAGTCCCCTCTCTCTCTCCCTGAACCATTCCCCATTCCCTGCTCCTCTCTCTCCCTGAACCATTCCCTATTCCGTGCTCCTCTCTCTCCCTGAACCATTCCCTATTCCCTGCTCCTCTCTCTCCCTGAACCATTCTCTGGGCCTCTAATCCTATAAATTAGCGGAGAGATTTTTTCTGCTGGTAACTGTTTCAGGGATGGCAGTTCAGGCAGTGTGCTGCATCTCCTGTGGGATGTATGTGGTGAGGGACTCCAGTAGTGTTACAGGGGATTTTACTTGTAGGAAGTGTATTAGATTGCAGCTTCTGGAGGAGCGTGTAAAGGAGTGGAGGTGGAAGTAGAGGAGCTCCGCAAAATTCGGGATGCAGAGGTGGACATTGATAGGAGTTATAGGGAGTTAGTCACTCCTAGAAACCAGTCTTGGGTCACTGCCGAGAGGAGGGGAAAGAAGCAAGTGGGGGGAAAATCCCCTGGGGCTGTTCCCCTCCAAAATAGGTTTTCGGTCCTGGAGGCTACAGTTGAGTAGGGATCAACTGGGGATAGCCAAAGGGAGCAGGTCTCTGGGGATGAGCCTACTGTAAAAGCTCAGGTGGTTAGGGGTAGCCAAAGATTAGGTCTTGTCATTGGGGACTCCACCGTTAAAGGGACGGATAGGAGAGTCGGTAATAATGATAGGAACTCAGGGCTGGTGTGTTGCCTACCAGGGGCTGGGGTCCAGGATGTCTCAGAGAGGATATTCAAGACTCTCAGGGGAGAGGGAGATCAACCCCAAGTTATTATTCATGTGGGGACGCATGATATAGGAAGGCTAAGGGAAGGGGACATTAAGCAGAGATTCATGGAGTTGGGGTGGAAGCTAAAGGCCAAGACAGACAGAGTGGTTATCTCTGGACTCTTGCCTGTGCCACGGGATAGTTTAGAGAGGAATAGAGGGAGGGAAAGCTTGAACTCGTGGCTGAGGGGATGGTGCAGGAGGGAGGGGTTTAAGTACTTGAACAATTGGGGCTCGTTCTGGGGAAGGTGGGACCTTTATCAGAGGGATGGGATTCACCTGAACCAAAGGGGAACAAATATCCTGGGAGGTAAATTTGTTAAGGTTATGCGGAGTGGTTTAAACTGATTCAGAGGGGGGGTGGGATCCTGAGTAGAGGGGGTGAAAGTGAGGGGGGCGTAGATGGGGACTGCAATGCACGGCATTGCGGGGGAGGGGCGGAACAGGGTTTGGAATGTGGTTTGAAATGTGTATATTTTAATGCGAGGAGTATTCGCAATAAGATGGATGAACTTGCAGCGTGGACCAGTACCTGGGACTTCGATGTTGTGGCCATTTCAGAGACTTGGATAGAGCAGGGTCAGGAATGGATGTTGCAGGTCCCGGGGTACAAATGCTTTAATCGGAGTAGACAAGGAGGTAGAAGGGGGGGTGGGGTAGCATTATTGGTCAAGGACTGTATCTCAGTGTCTGAGAGGAACTTTGATGAGGACTTGTCTGTTGAGGTAGTATGGGCGGAGATTAGAAATAGGAGAGGAGAGGTCACCCTGTTGGGAGTCTTTTATAGACCTCCAAAAAGTTCTAGAGAGGTTGAGGAAAGGATTACGGAGACGATCCTTGTTAGGAGTGAAAGTAATAGGGTAATTGTTATGGGGGACTTTAACTTTACTCATGTAGATTGGAATTGCTACAGCTCTGGCTCGTTAGAGGGGTCAGTTTTTGTTCAAAGTGTGCAAGAAGGTTTTTTGACTCAGTATGTAGATAGGCCGACGAGAGGTGAGGCTATATTGGATTTGGTGCTCGGTAATGAGCCGGACCAGGTGCTAGACTTGGAAGTTGGTGTACAGTTTGGGGATAGTGATCACAATTCGATTACGTTCACCTTAGTGATGGAAAGGGATAGGCATGAACCTCGGGTCAGTAGTTTCAGCTGGGGGAAGGGTAATTATGAGGCTATTAGGAGAGAATTAGGAAGCATTGGTTGGAATGGGAGATTACAGGGACTGGGAACATCCGAGATGTGGAGATTTTTCAAGGAGCAGCTATTGCGGGTCTGTGATAAGTATATCCCTGTCAGGCAAGGAGGATTTGGTAGGCCCAGGGAACCGTGGTGCACCAAAAAAGTTGATTCGTTGGTTAGGAAGAAAAAGGAGGCTTATGTTCGGATGAGGCTTGAGGGCTCAGGTAGTGCATTAGAAAGTTTTAGATTGGCTAGGAAGGAGTTGAAGAGGGAGTTAAGAAGGGCTAAAAGAGGGCATGAGATGATTTTGGCTGATAGGATTAAGGAGAACCCTAAGGCGTTTTACAGGTATGTGAAGAACAGAAGGTTGGTTAGGACAAGATTAGGGCCAGTTACAGACAGTAGAGGGAAGTTGTGCGTGGAACCGGAGGAGATTGGAGAGGCGTTGAACCAATATTTCTCTTCGGTGTTCACGCAAGGGGACAGGAATGTAGCTGAGGAGGACACTGGGGTGCAGGGGTGTGTAATAGATAATATTGCAGTTGATACGGGGGATGTGCTGGATATTTTAGAGGGATTGAAAATAGATAAGTCCCCTGGTCCAGATGGGATTTACCCTAGGATTCTTTGGGAGGCAAGAGGGGTGATTGCGGAGCCTCTGGCTCTGATCTTCAGGTCGTCGTTAGTCTCTGGTATAGTACCAGAAGATTGGAGGACAGCAAATGTTGTCCCATTGTTTAAGAAGGGGAGAAGGGACTTCCCTGGGAATTATAGACCGGTGAGTCTTACTTCTGTGGTGGGTAAGGTTTTGGAAAGGATTATTAGAGACAGGATTTATAGTTATTTGGAAAGTAATGAGTTGATTAGAGACAGTCAGCATGGTTTTGTAGCGGGTAGGTCATGCCTTACTAACCTTATCGAGTTCTTTGAGAAGGTGACCAAAGAGGTGGATAGGGGTAAGGCAGTTGATGTGGTGTATATGGATTTTAGCAAGGCGTTTGATAAGGTTCACCATGGTAGGCTTCTGCAGAAAATGCAGATGTATGGGATTGGGGGTGATCTAGGTAATTGGATCAGGAATTGGCTAGCAGATAGGAGACAGAGAGTGGTGGTTGATGGGAAATATTCGTCATGGAGTTCGGTTACAAGTGGTGTGCCTCAGGGATCTGTTTTGGGGCCACTGCTGTTTGTAATTTTTATTAATGATCTGGATGAGGGTATAGTTGGGTGGATTAGTAAGTTTGCTGATGACACCAAAGTCAGAGGTGTGGTAGATTGTGAGGAAGGGTGTCATAGTTTGCAGGATGACTTAGATAGGTTGCAGAGCTGGGCTGAGAGGTGGCGGATGGAGTTTAATGTGGAGAAGTGTGAGGTAATTCATTTCGGTAGGAATAACAGATGTGTTGAGTATAGGGCTAACGGGAGGACTTTCAATAGTGTGGAGGAGCAGAGGGATCTAGGTGTATGTGTACATAGATCCCTGAAAGTTGGGAATCAAGTGGATAAGTGTTAAGAAGGCATACGGAGTTTTGGCGTTTATTGGTAGGGGGATTGAATTTAGGAGTCGCAGCGTCATGATGCAACTGTACACATCTCTGGTGCGGCCGCACTTGGAGTTTTGTGTGCAGTTCTGGTCCCCACATTACAGGAAGGATGTGGAGGCTTTGGAGAGGGTGCAGAGGAGGTTTACCAGGATGTTGCCTGGTATGGAGGGGAGATCCTATGAGGAGAGATTGAGAGATTTGGGGTTGTTTTCGCTGGAAAGAAGGCGGCTAAGAGGGGATCTCATTGAAACATATAAGATGATTAGAGGTTTAGACAGGGTAGATAGTGATAGCCTTTTTCCTAGGATGGAGAAAGCTAGCACGAGGGGGCACGATTTTAAATTAAGGGGGGGTAGTTATAGGACAGATGTCAGGGGTAGGTTCTTTACCCAGAGGGTGGTGAGGGACTGGAATGCCCTGCCAGCTGCAGTTGGAAATGCACCTAGTTTGGGGGCGTTTAAGAGATCTGTGGATAGGTTTATGGATGAAAAGGGATTGGTTTAGGCTAGTGGGTCATTGTTTTGTAACTGGTCGGCGCAACATCGTGGGCCGAAGGGCCTGTTCTGCGCTGTAATGTTCTATGTTCTATGTTCTATTCCCTTCTCCTCTCTCTCCCTGAACCATTCCCCATTCCCTGCACCTCTCTCTCCCTGTACCATTCCCTATTTCCCTCTCTCTCTCCCTGAACCATTCCCCATTCGCTATTCCTCTCTCTCCCCGAACAATTCCCCATTCCCTGTTCCTCTCTCTCCCTGAACCATTCCCTATTCCCTGTTCCTCTCTCTCCATGAACCATTCCCTATTCCCCTCTCTCTCTCCCTGAACCATTCCCTATTCCCCTCTCTCTCTCCCTGAACCGTTCCCCATTCCCTGTTCCTCTCTCTCCCTGAACCATTCCGTATTCCCTGTTCCTCTCTCTCTCTGAACCATTCCCCATTCCCTTCTATCCCTCACTGAACCGTTCCCCATTCCCTGTTCCTCTCTCTCCCTGAACCGATCCCCATTCCCTGCTCCTCTCTCTCCCTGAGCCATTCCCTATTCCCTGCTCCTCTCTCTCCCTGAACTATTCCCTATTCCCTGCTCCCCTCTCTCTCCCTGAACTATTCCCTATTCCCTGCTCCCCTCTCTCTCCCTGAACCATTCCCTATTCCCTGTTCCTCTCTCTCCCTGAACCATTCCCTATTCCCTGCTCCCCTCTCTCTCCCTGAACCATTCCCTATTCCCTGTTCCTCTCTCTCCCTGAACCATTCCCTATTCCCCTCTCTCTCTTCCTGAACCATTCCCTATTCCCTGCTCCTCTCTTTCCCTGAACCATTCCCTATTTCTCTCTCTCTCCCTGAACCATTCCCTATTCCCTGTTCCTCTCTCTCCCTGAACCATTCCCTATTCCCTGCTCTCCTCTCTCTCCCTGAACCGTTCCCTATTCCTCTCTCTCTCCCTGAACCATTCCCTATTCCCTGCTCCTCTCTCTCCCTGAACCATTCCCTATTTCTCTCTCTCCCTGAACCATTCCCTATTCCCCTCTCTCTCCCTGAACCGTTCCCTATTCCCTGTTCCTCTCTCTCCCTGAACCATTCCCTATTCCCTGTTCCTCTCTCTCCCTGAACCATTCCCTATTCCCTGCTCCTCTCTCTCCCTGAACCATTCCCTATTTCTCTCTCTCTCCCTGAACCATTCCCTATTCCCTGCTCCCCTCTCTCTCCCTGAACCGTTCCCTATTCCCTGTTCCTCTCTCTCCCTGAACCATTCCCTATTCCCTGCTCCTCTCTCTCCCTGAACCATTCCCTATTCCCTGCTCCTCTCTCTCCCTGAACCATTCCCTATTAATCTCTCTCTCCCTGAACCATTCCCTATTCCTCTCTCTCCCTGAACCATTCCCTATTCCCCTCTCTCTCTCCCTGAACCATTCCCCATTCCCTGCTCCTCTCTCTCCCTGAACCATTCCCTATTCCCTCCTCCTCTCTCTCCCTGAACCATTCCCTATTCCCTGCTCCTCTCTCCCTGAACCATTCCCTATTACCTGCTCCTCTCTCTCCCTGAACCATTCCCTATTCCTCTCTCTCTCCCTGAACCATTCCCTATTCCTCTCTCTCTCCCTGAACCATTCCCTATTCCTCTCTCTCTCCCTGAACCATTCCCTATTCCTCTCTCTCTCCCTGAACCATTCCCTATTCCTCTCTCTCTCCCTGAACCATTCCCTATTCCCCTCTCTCTCCCTGAACCATTCCCTATTCCTCTCTCTCTCCCTGAACTATTCCCTATTCCTCTCTCTCTCTCCCTGAACCATTCCCTATTCCTCTCTCTCTCTCTCCGAACCATTCCCTAGTCCTCTCTCTCTCTCCCTGAACAATTCCCTATTCCTCTCTCTCTCCCTGAACCATTCCCTATTCCTCTCTCTCTCCCTGAACCATTCCCTATTCCTCTCTCTCTCTCCCTGAACCATTCCCTATTCCTCTCTCTCTCTCCCTGAACCATTCCCTATTCCTCTCTCTCTCCCTGAACCATTCCCTATTCCTCTCTCTCCCTGAACCATTCCCTATTCCCCTCTCTCTCTCTCCCTGAACCATTCCCTATTCCCCTCTCTCCCTGAACCATTCCCCATTCCCTGTTCCTCTCTCTCCCTGAACAATTCCCTATTCCCTGCTCCTCTCTCTCCCTGAACCATTCCCTATTCCCTGCTCCTCTCTCTCCCTGAACCATTCCCTATTCCCCTCTCTCCGTGAACCATTCCCTATTCCCTGCTCCTCTCTCTCCCTGAACCATTCCCTATTCCTCTCTCTCCCTGAACCATTCCCTATTCCTCTCTCTCCCTGAACCATTTCCTATTCCCCTCTCTCTCTCCCTGAACCATTCCCTATTCCCTGCTCCTCTCTCTCCCTGAACCATTCCCTATTCCCTGCTCCTCTCTCTCCCTGAACCATTCCCTATTCCAGTCTCTCTCTCCCTGAACCATTCCCTATTCCCTGCTCCTCTCTCTCCCTGAACCATTCCCTATTCCCCTCTCTCTCCCTGAACCATTCCCTATTCCCTGCTCCTCTCTCTCGCTGAACCATTCCCTATTTCTCTCTCTCTCCCTGAACCATTCCCCATTCCCTGTTCCTCTCTCTCCCTGAACCATTCCCTATTCCCTGCACCCCTCTCTCTCCCTGAACCGTTCCCTATTCCTCTCTCTCTCCCTGAACCATTCCCTATTCCCTGCTCCTCTCTCTCCCTGAACCATTCCCAATTTCTTTCTCTCTCCCTGAACCATTCCCTATTCCCTGCTCCTCTCTCTCCCTGAACCATTCCCTATTCCCTGCTCCCCTCTCTGTCCCTGAACCGTTCCCTATTCCCTGTTCCTCTCTCTCCCTGAACCATTCCCTATTCCCTGCTCCTCTCTCTCCCTGAACCATTCCCTATTCCCTGCTCCTCTCTCTCCCTGAACCATTCCCTATTCCTCTCTCTCTCCCTGAACCATTCCCTATTCCTCTCTCTCTCTCCCTGAACCATTCCCCATTCCCTGCTCCTCTCTCTCCCTGAACCATTCCCCATTCCCTGCTCCTCTCTCTCCCTGAACCATTCCCTATTCCCTCCTCCTCTCTCTCCCTGAACCATTCCCTATTCCCTGCTCCTCTCTCCCTGAACCATTCCCTATTACCTGCTCCTCTCTCTCCCTGAACCATTCCCTATTCCTCTCTCTCTCCCTGAACCATTCCCTATTCCTCTCTCTCTCCCTGAACCATTCCCTATTCCTCTCTCTCTCCCTGAACCATTCCCTATTCCTCTCTCTCTCCCTGAACCATTCCCTATTCCTCTCTCTCTCCCTGAACCATTCCCTATTCCCCTCTCTCTCCCTGAACCATTCCCTATTCCTCTCTCTCTCCCTGAACCATTCCCTATTCCTCTCTCTCTCTCCCTGAACCATTCCCTATTCCTCTCTCTCTCTCTCCGAACCATTCCCTAGTCCTCTCTCTCTCTCCCTGAACAATTCCCTATTCCTCTCTCTCTCCCTGAACCATTCCCTATTCCTCTCTCTCTCCCTGAACCATTCCCTATTCCTCTCTCTCTCTCCCTGAACCATTCCCTATTCCTCTCTCTCTCTCCCTGAACCATTCCCTATTCCTCTCTCTCTCCCTGAACCATTCCCTATTCCTCTCTCTCCCTGAACCATTCCCTATTCCCCTCTCTCTCTCTCCCTGAACCATTCCCTATTCCCCTCTCTCCCTGAACCATTCCCCATTCCCTGTTCCTCTCTCTCCCTGAACAATTCCCTATTCCCTGCTCCTCTCTCTCCCTGAACCATTCCCTATTCCCTGCTCCTCTCTCTCCCTGAACCATTCCCTATTCCCCTCTCTCCGTGAACCATTCCCTATTCCCTGCTCCTCTCTCTCCCTGAACCATTCCCTATTCCTCTCTCTCCCTGAACCATTCCCTATTCCTCTCTCTCCCTGAACCATTTCCTATTCCCCTCTCTCTCTCCCTGAACCATTCCCTATTCCCTGCTCCTCTCTCTCCCTGAACCATTCCCTATTCCCTGCTCCTCTCTCTCCCTGAACCATTCCCTATTCCAGTCTCTCTCTCCCTGAACCATTCCCTATTCCCTGCTCCTCTCTCTCCCTGAACCATTCCCTATTCCCCTCTCTCTCCCTGAACCATTCCCTATTCCCTGCTCCTCTCTCTCGCTGAACCATTCCCTATTTCTCTCTCTCTCCCTGAACCATTCCCCATTCCCTGTTCCTCTCTCTCCCTGAACCATTCCCTATTCCCTGCACCCCTCTCTCTCCCTGAACCGTTCCCTATTCCTCTCTCTCTCCCTGAACCATTCCCTATTCCCTGCTCCTCTCTCTCCCTGAACCATTCCCAATTTCTTTCTCTCTCCCTGAACCATTCCCTATTCCCTGCTCCTCTCTCTCCCTGAACCATTCCCTATTCCCTGCTCCCCTCTCTGTCCCTGAACCGTTCCCTATTCCCTGTTCCTCTCTCTCCCTGAACCATTCCCTATTCCCTGCTCCTCTCTCTCCCTGAACCATTCCCTATTCCCTGCTCCTCTCTCTCCCTGAACCATTCCCTATTCCTCTCTCTCTCCCTGAACCATTCCCTATTCCTCTCTCTCTCTCCCTGAACCATTCCCCATTTCCCTGCTCCTCTCTCTCCCTGAACCATTCCCTATTCCCTGCTCCTCTCTCTCCCTGAACCATTCCCTATTCCCTCCTCCTCTCTCTCCCTGAACCATTCCCTATTCCCTGCTCCTCTCTCTCCCAGAACCATTCCCTATTCCCTGCTCCTCTCTCTCCCTGAACCATTCCCTATTCCCTGCTCCTCTCTCTCCCTGAACCATTCCCTATTCCTCTCTCTCTCCCTGAACCATTCCCTATTCCTCTCTCTCTCCCTGAACCATTCCCTATTCCTCTCTCTCTCCCTGAACCATTCCCTATTCCTCTCTCTCTCCCTGAACCATTCCCTATTCCTCTCTCTCTCCCTGAACCATTCCCTGTTCCTCTCTCTCCCCCTGAACCATTCCCTATTCCTCTCTCTCTCCCTGAACGATTCCCTATTCCTCTCTCTCTCCCTGAACCATTCCCTATTCCTCTCTCTCTCCCTGAACCATTCCCTATTCCTCTCTCTCTCCCTGAACCATTCCCTATTCCTCTCTCTCTCCCTGAACCATTCCCTATTCCTCTCTCTCTCTCTCCCTGAACCATTCCCTATTCCTCTCTCTCTCTCCCTGTAACATTCCCTATTCCTCTCTCTCTCTCCCTGAACCATTCCCTATTCCTCTCTCTCTCTCCCTGAACCATTCCCTATTCCTCTCTCTCCCTGAACCATTCCCTATTCCCCTATCTCCCTGAAACATTCCCCATTCCCTGTTCCTCTCTCTCCCTGAACCATTCCCTATTCCCTGCTCCTCTCTCTCCCTGAACCATTCCCTATTCCCTGCTCCTCTCTCTCCCTGAACCATTCCCTATTCCTCTCTCTCTCCCTGAACCATTCCCTATTCCTCTCTCTCCCTGAACCATTCCCTATTCCTCTCTCTCCCTGAACCATTCCCTATTCCCCTCTCTCTCTCCCTGAACCATTCCCTATTCCCTGCTTCTCTCTCTCCCTGAACCATTCCCTATTCCCTGCTCCTCTCTCTCCCTGAACCATTCCCTATTCCCTGCTCCTCTCTCTCCCTGAACCATTCCCTACTCCCCTCTCTCCGTGAACCATTCCCAGTTCCCTGCTCCTCTCTCTCCCTGAACCATTCCCTATTCCTCTCTCTCACCCTGAACCATTCCCTATTCCCCTCTCTCTCCCTGAACTATTTCCTATTCCCCTCTCTCTCCCTGAACTATTTCCTATTCCCCTCTCTCTCCCTGAACCATTCCCTATTCCTCTCTCTCTCGCTGAACCATTCCCTATTCCTCTCTCTCCCTGAACCATTCCCTATTCCCCTCTCTCTCTCTCCCTGAACCATTCCCTATTCCCCTCTCTCCCTGAACCATTCCCTATTCCCTGCTCCTCTCTCTCCCTGAACCATTCCCTATTCCCCTCTCTCCCTGAACCATTCCCTATTCCCCTCTCTCCCTGAACCATTCCCTATTCCCCTCTCTCTCCCTGAACCATTCCCTATTCCCCTCTCTCTCTCCCTGAACCATTCCCTATTCCCCTCTCTCTCTCCCTGAACCATTCCCCATTCCCTGCTCCCCTCTCTCCCTGAACCATTCCCCATTCCCTATTCCCCTCTCTCTCTCCCTGAACCATTCCCCATTCCCTGCTCCTCTCTCTCCCTGAACCATTCCCTATTCCCTGCTCCTCTCTCTCCCTGAACCATTCCCTATTCCCCTCTCTCTCTCCCTGAACCATTCCCCATTCCCTGCTCCCCTCTCTCCCTGAACCATTCCCCATTCCCTATTCCCCTCTCTCTCTCCCTGAAACATTCCCCATTCCCTGCTCCTCTCTCTCCCTGAACCATTCCCTATTCCCTGCTCCTCTCTCTCCCTGAACCATTCCCTATTCCCCTCTCTCTCCCTGAACCATTCCCCATTCCCCTCTCTCTCCCTGAACCATTCCCTATTCCCCTCTCTCTCCCTGAACCATTCCCCATTCCCTGCTCCTCTCTCTCCCTGAACCATTCCCTATTCCCCTCTCTCTCCCTGAACCATTCCCTATTCCCCTCTCTCTTCCTGAACCATTCCCCATTCCCTGTTCCTCTCTCTCCCTGAACCATTCCCTATTCCCCTCTCTCTCCCTGAACCATTCCCTATTCCCTGTTCCTCTCTCTCCCTGAACCATTCCCTATTCCCTGCTCCTGTCTCTCCCTGAACCATTCCCTATTCCCTGCTCCTCTCTCTCCCTGAACCATTCCCTATTACCTGCTCCTCTCTCTCCCTGAACCATTCCCTATTCCTCTCTCTCTCCCTGAACCATTCCCTATTCCTCTCTCTCTCCCTGAACCATTCCCTATTCCTCTCTCTCTCCCTGAACCATTCCCTATTCCTCTCTCTCTCCCTGAACCATTCCCTATTCCTCTCTCTCTCCCTGAACCATTCCCTATTCCTCTCTCTCTCCCTGAACCATTCCCTATTCCTCTCTCTCTCCCTGAACCATTCCCTATTCCTCTCTCTCTCTCCCTGAACCATTCCCTATTCCTCTCTCTCTCTCTCCGAACCATTCCCTAGTCCTCTCTCACTCTCCCTGAACAATTCCCTATTCCTCTCTCTCTCCCTGAACCATTCCCTATTCCTCTCTCTCTCCCTGAACCATTCCCTATTCCTCTCTCTCTCTCCCTGAACCATTCCCTATTCCTCTCTCTCTCTCCCTGAACCATTCCCTATTCCTCTCTCTCTCCCTGAACCATTCCCTATTCCTCTCTCTCCCTGAACCATTCCCTATTCCCCTCTCTCTCTCTCCCTGAACCATTCCCTATTCCCCTCTCTCCCTGAACCATTCCCCATTCCCTGTTCCTCTCTCTCCCTGAACCATTCCCTATTCCCTGCTCCTCTCTCTCTCCCTGAACCATTCCCTATTCCCTGCTCCTCTCTCTCCCTGAACCATTCCCTATTCCCCTCTCTCCGTGAACCATTCCCTATTCCCTGCTCCTCTCTCTCCCTGAACCATTCCCTATTCCTCTCTCTCTCCCTGAACCATTCCCTATTCCTCTCTCTCCCTGAACCATTCCCTATTCCTCTCTCTCCCTGAACCATTTCCTATTCCCCTCTCTCTCTCCCTGAACCATTCCCTATTCCCTGCTCCTCTCTCTCCCTGAACCATTCCCTATTCCCTGCTCCTCTCTCTCCCTGAACCATTCCCTATTCCAGTCTCTCTCTCCCTGAACCATTCCCTATTCCCTGCTCCTCTCTCTCCCTGAACCATTCCCTATTCCCCTCTCTCTCCCTGAACCATTCCCTATTCCCTGCTCCTCTCTCTCGCTGAACCATTCCCTATTTCTCTCTCTCTCCCTGAACCATTCCCCATTCCCTGTTCCTCTCTCTCCCTGAACCATTCCCTATTCCCTGCACCCCTCTCTCTCCCTGAACCGTTCCCTATTCCTCTCTCTCTCCCTGAACCATTCCCTATTCCCTGCTCCTCTCTCTCCCTGAACCATTCCCAATTTCTTTCTCTCTCCCTGAACCATTCCCTATTCCCTGCTCCTCTCTCACCCTGAACCATTCCCTATTCCCTGCTCCCCTCTCTCTCCCTGAACCGTTCCCTATTCCCTGTTCCTCTCTCTCCCTGAACCATTCCCTATTCCCTGCTCCTCTCTCTCCCTGAACCATTCCCTATTCCCTGCTCCTCTCTCTCCCTGAACCATTCCCTATTCCTCTCTCTCTCCCTGAACCATTCCCTATTCCTCTCTCTCTCTCCCTGAACCATTCCCCATTCCCTGCTCCTCTCTCTCCCTGAACCATTCCCTATTCCCTGCTCCTCTCTCTCCCTGAACCATTCCCTATTCCCTCCTCCTCTCTCTCCCTGAACCATTCCCTATTCCCTGCTCCTCTCTCTCCCTGAACCATTCCCTATTCCCTGCTCCTCTCTCTCCCTGAACCATTCCCTATTCCCTGCTCCTCTCTCTCCCTGAACCATTCCCTATTCCTCTCTCTCTCCCTGAACCATTCCCTATTCCTCTCTCTCTCCCTGAACCATTCCCTATTCCTCTCTCTCTCCCTGAACCATTCCCTATTCCTCTCTCTCTCCCTGAACCATTCCCTATTCCTCTCTCTCTCCCTGAACCATTCCCTGTTCCTCTCTCTCCCCCTGAACCATTCCCTATTCCTCTCTCTCCCCCTGAACGATTCCCTATTCCTCTCTCTCTCCCTGAACCATTCCCTATTCCTCTCTCTCTCCCTGAACCATTCCCTATTCCTCTCTCTCTCCCTGAACCATTCCCTATTCCTCTCTCTCTCCCTGAACCATTCCCTATTCCTCTCTCTCTCTCTCCCTGAACCATTCCCTATTCCTCTCTCTCTCTCCCTGAAACATTCCCTATTCCTCTCTCTCTCTCCCTGAACCATTCCCTATTCCTCTCTCTCTCCCTGAACCATTCCCTATTCCTCTCTCTCCCTGAACCATTCCCTATTCCCCTCTCTCCCTGAAACATTCCCCATTCCCTGTTCCTCTCTCTCCCTGAACCATTCCCTATTCCCTGCTCCTCTCTCTCCCTGAACCATTCCCTATTCCCTGCTCCTCTCTCTCCCTGAACCATTCCCTATTCCCCTCTCTCCGTGAACCATTCCCTATTCCCTGCTCCTCTCTCTCCCTGAACCATTCCCTATTCCTCTCTCTCTCCCTGAACCATTCCCTATTCCTCTCTCTCCCTGAACCATTCCCTATTCCTCTCTCTCCCTGAACCATTCCCTATTCCCCTCTCTCTCTCCCTGAACCATTCCCTATTCCCTGCTTCTCTCTCTCCCTGAACCATTCCCTATTCCCTGCTCCTCTCTCTCCCTGAACCATTCCCTATTCCCTGCTCCTCTCTCTCCCTGAACCATTCCCTACTCCCCTCTCTCCGTGAACCATTCCCAGTTCCCTGCTCCTCTCTCTCCCTGAACCATTCCCTATTCCTCTCTCTCACCCTGAACCATTCCCTATTCCCCTCTCTCTCCCTGAACTATTTCCTATTCCCCTCTCTCTCCCTGAACTATTTCCTATTCCCCTCTCTCTCCCTGAACCATTCCCTATTCCTCTCTCTCCCTGAATCATTCCCTATTCCTCTCTCTCCCTGAACCATTCCCTATTCCAGTCTCTCTCTCCCTGAACCATTCCCTATTCCCTGCTCCTCTCTCTCCCTGAACCATTCCCTATTCCCTGCTCCTCTCTCTCCCTGAACCATTCCCTATTCCTCTCTCTCTCGCTGAACCATTCCCTATTCCTCTCTCTCCCTGAACCATTCCCTATTCCCCTCTCTCTCTCTCCCTGAACCATTCCCTATTCCCCTCTCTCCCTGAACCATTCCCTATTCCCTGCTCCTCTCTCTCCCTGAACCATTCCCTATTCCCCTCTCTCCCTGAACCATTCCCTATTCCCCTCTCTCCCTGAACCATTCCCTATTCCCCTCTCTCTCCCTGAAGCATTCCCTATTCCCCTCTCTCTCTCCCTGAACCATTCCCTATTCCCCTCTCTCTCTCCCTGAACCATTCCCCATTCCCTGCTCCTCTCTCTCCCTGAACCATTCCCCATTCCCTATTCCCCTCTCTCTCTCCCTGAACCATTCCCCATTCCCTGCTCCTCTCTCTCCCTGAACCATTCCCTATTCCCTGCTCCTCTCTCTCCCTGAACCATTCCCTATTCCCCTCTCTCTCTCCCTGAACCATTCCCCATTCCCTGCTCCCCTCTCTCCCTGAACCATTCCCCATTCCCTATTCCCCTCTCTCTCTCCCTGAACCATTCCCCATTCCCTGCTCCTCTCTCTCCCTGAACCATTCCCTATTCCCTGCTCCTCTCTCTCCCTGAACCATTCCCTATTCCCCTCTCTCTCCCTGAACCATTCCCCTCTCTCTCCCTGAACCATTCCCTATTCCCCTCTCTCTCCCTGAACCATTCCCCATTCCCTGCTCCTCTCTCTCCCTGAACCATTCCCTATTCCCCTCTCTCTCCCTGAACCATTCCCTATTCCCCTCTCTCTTCCTGAACCATTCCCCATTCCCTGTTCCTCTCTCTCCCTGAACCATTCCCTATTCCCCTCTCTCTCCCTGAACCATTCCCTATTCCCTGTTCCTCTCTCTCCCTGAACCATTCCCTATTCCCTGCTCCTGTCTCTCCCTGAACCATTCCCTGCTCCTCTCTCTCCCTGAACCATTCCCTATTCCCCTCTCTCTCCCTGAATCATTCCCTATTCCCCTCTCTCCCTGAACCATTCCCTATTCCCCTCTCCCTCCCTGAATCATTCCCTATTCCCCTCTCCCTCCCTGAATCATTCCCTATTCCGCTCTCCCTCCCTGAATCATTCCCTATTCCCCTCTCTCCCTGAACCATTCCCTATTCCCTGCTCCTCTCTCTCCCTGAACCATTCCCTATTCCCCTCTCTCTTCCTGAACCATTCCCTGCTCCTCTCTCTCCCTGAACCATTCCCTATTCCCCTCTCTCTCCCTGAATCATTCCCTATTCCCCTCTCTCTCCCTGAATCATTCCCTATTCCCCTCTCTCCCTGAACCATTCCCTATTCCCTGCTCCTCTCTCTCCCTGAACCATTCCCTATTCCCCTCTCTCCCTGAATCATTCCCTATTCCCCTCTCTCCCTGAACCATTCCCTATTCCTCTCTCTCCCTGAACCATTCCCTGTTCCCCTCTCTCTCCCTGAACCATTCCCTATTCCCCTCTCTCTCCCTGAACCATTCCCTATTCCCCTCTCTCCCTGAATCATTCCCTATTCCTCTCTCTCCCTGAACCATTCCCTATTCCTCTCTCTCCCTGAACCATTCCCTATTCCCCTCTCTCTCCCTGAACCATTCCCTATTCCCCTCTCTCTCCCTGAACCATTCCCTATTCCCCTCTCTCTCCCCCTGAACCATTCCCTATTCCCCTCTCTCTCCCTGAACCATTCCCTATTCCCCTCTCTCCCTGAATCATTCCCTATTCCCCTCTCTCCCTGAACCATTCCCTATTCCTCTCTCTCCCTGAACCATTCCCTATTCCTCTCTCTCCCTGAACCATTCCCTATTCCCCTCTCTCTCCCTGAATCATTCCCTATTCCCCTCTCTCCCTGAATCATTCCCTATTCCCCTCTCTCCCTGAACCATTCCCTATTCCTCTCTCTCCCTGAACCATTCCCTATTCCCCTCTCTCTCCCTGAACCATTTCCTATTCCCCTCTCTCCCTGAATCATTCCCTATTCCCCTCTCTCCCTGAACCATTCCCTATTCCTCTCTCTCCCTGAACCATTCCCTATTCCCCTCTCTCTCCCTGAACCATTCCCTATTCCCCTCTCTCCCTGAATCATTCCCTATTCCCCTCTCTCCCTGAACCATTCCCTATTCCTCTCTCTCCCTGAACCATTCCCTATTCCCCTCTCTCTCTCCCTGAACTATTCCCTATTCCCCTCTCTCCCTGAACCATTCCCTATTCCCCTCTCTCTCCCTGAACCATTCCCTATTCCCCTCTGTCTCCCTGAACCATTCCCTATTCCTCTCTCTCTCCCTGAACTATTCCCTATTCCTCTCTCTCCCTGAACTATTCCCTATTCCCCTCTCTCCCTGAACTATTCCCTATTCCCCTCTCTCCCTGAACCATTCCCTATTCCCCTCTCTCCCTGAACCATTCCCTATTCCAGTCTCTCTCTCCCTGAACCATTTCCTATTCCCCTCTCTCTCTCCCTGAACTATTCCCTATTCCCCTCTCTCCCTGAACTATTCCCTATTCCCCTCTCTCTCCCTGAACCATTCCCTATTCCCCTCTCTCCCTGAACCATTCCCTATTCCTCTCTCTCCCTGAACCATTCCCTATTCCTCTCTCTCCCTGAACCATTCCCTATTCCCCTCTCTCCCTGAACCATTCCCTATTCCAGTCTCTCTCTCCCTGAACCATTCCCTATTCCCCTCTCTCCCTGAACCATTCCCCATTCCCTGCTCCCCTCTCTCCCTGAACCATTCCCCATTCCCTGTTCCTCTCTCTCCCTGAACCATTCCCTATTCCCCTCTCTCCCTGAACCATTCCCCATTCCCTGCTCCCCTCTCTCCCTGAACCATTCCCCATTCCCTGTTCCTCTCTCTCCCTGAACCATTCCCTATTCCTCTCTCTCCCTGAACCATTCCCTATTCCAGTCTCTCTCTCCCTGAACCATTCCCTATTCCAGTCTCTCTCTCCCTGAACCATTCCCTATTCCCCTCTCTCCCTGAACCATTCCCCATTCCCTGCTCCTCTCTCTCCCTGAACCATTTCCCATTCCCTGTTCCTCTCTCTCCCTGAACCATTCCCTATTCCTCTCTCTCCCTGAACCATTCCCTATTCCAGTCTCTCTCTCCCTGAACCATTCCCTATTCCCCTCTCTCCCTGAACCATTCCCTATTCCCCTCTCTCTCCCTGAACCATTCCCTATTCCAGTCTCTCTCTCCCTGAACCATTCCCTATTCCAGTCTCTCTCTCCCTGAACCATTCCCTATTCCAGTCTCTCTCTCCCTGAACCATTCCCTATTCCCCTCTCTCTCCCTGAACCATTCCCTATTCCCCTCTCTCTCCCTGAACCATTCCCTATTCCCCTCTCTCCCTGAACCATTCCCTATTCCCCTCTCTCTCCCTGAACCATTCCCTATTCCCCTCTCTCCCTGATCTATTCTCTCTGTTTCTCGCTTCTATTTCTCTCTGGGCTGAACGCGCTGTCACTCAAGACCGAACCTACGATCGAGTTTTCTATTGGCTGCTGCAATCTGAATGACGTAACCGTGCACGAGTCACCGGCGGTGCCATGGAAACCCCACCCTGAAGTTCACGCGCTTCGGCCGTTGTCCCTCCCGCCCGCGAGGCGGGACCCGCGGAGAATGGCACAACGCGCATGCGCAGGCTTTGGACCACGGCGAGAAACCGACCGGGAACGGCGCTGCTTTCGACGCATGCGCTGGTCTCCCTGTTGGGCGCGAGCGGAAGCGGATTGTGTGAAGACTGAGAAAGTGTTTGAACATTGATCATTGCAGACTAAACATGGACCAGTAAGAGGATTATAACACCGATTTTATTTGTTGTTGTTTAAAACAGAGATTGTTCTGGAGTAAATGGCAATTTTACCCGCAGTGTAGGGTGAGATTTTCCCAAACGGCGGGAAAACGGGAGTACTCCGCGCCAGTATGTTCGGCGAGCTCGGCACCGTGATGGCTCCACACTTCGTGCAATGAAAGAGCCTCCATGCGAATCACGCTCTTATGGTGTCTCCAGGCGTGTGAATCGCCCAAAGTGGCTGCAGGTGTATGCTGTTAACAACGGGGAGCTGAATTTAAATACAAGCAGTGCCTACAGTGCCAGTCATGCCAGGAAGATGGCACCCAGAAGAGCAGCCCCCCGTTTTACTGAGAGCGAGCTGGGCCGTCTGCTAGATGCAGTGGAGGAGAGGAGGGCGATAATTTACTCCCGGGATGGTCGTCGACCCAGGGGTCAGGCCAGCAATGTGGCATGGGAAGCGGTTGCAGCGGCAGTCAATGCCCGTGCACTGACCCAGAGGACTAGTGCCCAGTGCCGAAAAAAAATGAATGACCTCATTAGGGCAGCAAGGGTGAGTATCCATCCGGTCCCAGCATTGGTCCCATCAGTGTGTCTTAAATGCTCATGTCGACTCACTCCCTGACAGCTGTGGCCTCCCAGCTCGTGCCTGTAATGTCTCTGGCACGATTTTTCGCAAACCTTGTCTGCTGAGGCATGGTGCCAATAGTTGCCACCCAATTGTCTCTACCCTGGTACCCCTGACACCCTGCTCTCTCCCAGCCATCAGGTATTCAATCCCCCCATTTTGTCTCTGCAGGAGAAGATGGCCCATAATCGCCGAGAGCGGGAGAAGATCGGAGGTGGGGTCCCTGAGCTGCGTCTGCTCACTGAATTTGAGGAATGTGCCCTGGAGCTTTCGGGCGAGGCTGAGGATATAGCTGGGACAGATAACCAGGTCGACGTGCAGAACGGAAGTAAGGAGCCACACCTTTATTCACAATCTTTCTCAAGTAAACTGCAATCTGCCGAGGTACTAATTCCTCTTTGCAATGAACCACGCCTCTTGTTTTGTAGGAAACGATCACAATGAGGCTGGGCCATCAGGGGTTGTGACCCCCCTCAGTGCAGCCCCAGCTGAGACATCGGAGGGAAGCTCCGAGCATTCTTTGGAGGAAAGCACTGAAGAAAGTTTTGAGGAAACCACCCAACTGTCGCCAAAGGCATCACTCACAGAATCTACCAGTGCAGTTACGGTCACCATGGTGGGACATGTAAGCGGTGAGACTCCTGGGTCACTTTCTGGTGCGCACAGCACAACTGCACATCTGCATCACATGGAAATGGGAAGGTCCAAGAATTCCAGCACACAGAGGTCTGCTGGAACCAAGGAAACGGCTGGCCCCCAGCCAGGTGCTGGATTGCTGGGATCAGTTCTCCCGAAACTGTTTGAAATGCAGACACAGAGCCAGAGGTTGCAGGAGGGCATGTCAGTGACATTCCAACAACTGCAAGACCTCTTGGAGGAGTCCCACAGCCTTCAGGTGCAGGAAGTAGTGCCGGCATTGCGTGGTACCCAGGCCAACATTGCAAGGGTAGCTTCTGCAGTGGAAAGCCTGGGGCAGGAAATGGTCACCATGGGTGGCAAAGTCCAAGGCATGGCTGAGTCACTGAGGAGCATGGTTGAGGGTCCTGGGAGCATGCTCGAGACACAGAGGGTCATGGTCGCAGGCTTCGAGAGCTTGTCCCAGTCACAGCGGGCCATGGCTGAAGGGCTCCAGAGCTTGGCCCAGTCTCAGAGGGCGCTAGCTGAGGGAATTCAGAGCTTGTCCCAATCTCAGAGGGCTACTGCTGAGGGGATCCAGAGCTTGGTCCCGACCCAGAGGGCCATCGCTGAGGGCTTGCACACCATGGGGTTGACACAGTTGGGTTTCCAAGACTGGCAGAGCCAAGTAATGCAGAGACCGCTGGAGCTCACTCCAGCCACCCTTCCATCTCATAGAGTGTCTCAGGGGCCCAATGGCAGCCCAAGATACGAGGGAGCACTGGATCCCATGCTGGGGTCTTCCACAAGGGATGCTCTGGTCGTCACCAGGACTTCCGAATCCCACCTTCCTGACACAGGTGCATCTCTCAGGCAGCGGGCAGAACATGGCGGCACAGCTCCTTCCGTGACACCCGAAACTCGGCCGGGATCTTCCAGGTCTCGACCTTCCAGGGGACGCCCTCCAAGGGCAACACGGGGTGTGGAACACAGCTGACTGTCTCCACCCCTGAAGTGCATCTTGGGGATTCACTTAGATGTAGTGATAGGCCATGAAAGATTAGGCTGTTGGATCACCAAGAGGGCAAGGGTGAAGCACTAGTTGGGGTTTTGATAATTATCAATTTCCAAATTCACGAATAAATGTTATTGCCCCCTACAACTGTGACTAATCTGTCTATGATCTGCCTCCCACAGTGATTTCTGATTTGTGAGCATAGCGGCTCAGAGTGTCGTGGTGCACGAGAGGCAGTTCGATCCACCGAACCCACTTCCCAGCCCCTGTACCAGACCCATGACTACCATTCTACTCCAAGCAATCAATCAAAAACACATTAGGGTAAGAGGTCGACTTCTTCCCTGGGCATCCCTGACATGAGCTGCTCTGCTCTGGTCCCCTGAGCGGTTCCAGTAATGGGAACCATGTAGGCCCACAGTGACAGCTTGGAATGGCATCCTCAGCAGTCACTGGACCCTCAGTGTACCACATCCCCTCCCCCCTTGGGGTGTTGGACCGCAAAGTGGCGCCTCTGACTTTCATTCAAATGTGGGCCTCTGCGCCAATACGCAGTCACAGAAAAGATAGGAGTCAGACTTGTGATCCAGCAGGGCAGCATCACTGCATGTCACATCGTGAGTTGGAATCACCCTCCTTCATGGCCCTGCTTACGTGGCCAACCCAGCACGGTAGCACAGTGGTTAGCACTACTGCTTCACAGCTTCAGGGACCTGGGTTCAATTC
Source organism: Prionace glauca (assembly GCA_037974335.1). Classification (NCBI taxonomy): domain Eukaryota; kingdom Metazoa; phylum Chordata; class Chondrichthyes; order Carcharhiniformes; family Carcharhinidae; genus Prionace; species Prionace glauca. The sequence goes on along the minus strand of CM075729.1, from coordinate 99,204,265 downwards.
CCAGGTTAGGTCACTGTCTGTGTGGAGTTTGCACATTCTCCTCGTGTCTGTGTGGGTTTCCTCCGGGTGCTCTGGTTTCCTCCCACAGTCCAAAGATGTGTGGGTTAGGTTGATTGCCCATGCTAAAATTGCCCCTTCGTGTCCTGAGATGCGTAGGTTAGAGGGATTAGTGAGTAAAATACGTAGGGACAGTGGGGTAGGGCCTAGGTGGGTCAGTGTGGACTCAATGGGCCAAATGGCCTCTTTCTGTACTGTATGGTTTCTCTGATTCTATGATCATTCTGATGTGATGCCAATGGGACCCATAGCGGAGGAAGGGATGGGTGTAGGGAAGTGGGGGAGGGTTTGTAGGGATGATGTGGGAGCGGGGAGGGGCAGTTAGAACTGCTAGCTGCTTGACCCCACATCTCCAACCGGCGCTCCAGAGCCTTCACCACCCTCCGTTTCCCCACCCCACCCTTTCCATCCACCAGCCCCTCCTCAGCTTTGTCCTTCACGTGCTCCTGGTTCTTTTCTCCCTCTGCCACCCCTGGGGTCTCTGGTTCCCATCCTCCTTCATGAAGTCGTCTGCTGTTGCGCCAGGATGTGGAGTGCACAGTAGACCACAATGATGCAGGAGGCCCTCAGAGGTTTGTGCTGGGGAGTCCTGCTAGAACAGCCTGGTGTTGGAATTGCATCTACACGAGATCAATGCACCACAGACATTACGCGGTGGAATCCCCTCCAGTTAATGAAGAGCAATCCTTGATCGTACATGCTGTCATTAGCCCTCTGCACATGGGGCATCCTGACGATTGTGGTGAATCCTACAACCTAGACTTCCTGTTGGGCTGACTTCATCAAAGTTGATGATGTGATGACCAGGCCTATAGGGCTTCCATGACTTCATAGACGTACTTGTATACTGAGAATTGGGAGATGCTGCAGAGGCCTCAACTGGAGGCCTGGAATAGGCTTGGGTGGCATAGAAGCTGAGGACCACCACGACCTTCACAGCCACTGGAAGTGGAGGGTCACCCTGCCCCATGAGGTGCACAGGGGTGGCAGAGGTATCATGAATTTGATTGAGTTTTTTGAAGGGGTAACCAAGAAAGTAGATGAGGACACAGTGCCATCGATGTTGTCTACGTGGACTTCAGGAAGAGCTTTGACAAGATATTGCATGGTTGGTTGTTGCATAAAGTTAAATCTCATGGGATCCAGGTTGAGGTAGCCAATTGGATACAAAATTGGCTTGTTAACAAAAGACAGTGGGGTAATTATAGAGGACGGTTTTTTCAAACTGGAGGCCTATCTCTAGCAGTGTGCCTCAGGAATTGGTGCTGGGTCCTCTTATTTGTCGTTTATGTTAATGATTTGGATGAGAATTTAGGAAGCATGTAAGGAATTTAGTAAGTTTGCAGATGACACCAAGATTGGTGGCAAAGGGGACAATGAAGAAGGATATCTGGGATTGCAATGAGATCTAGATCAATTGGGCCAGTGAGCTGATGGAGTTTAATTCAGATAAATGCGAGGTGATGCATTTTGGTAGATTGAACCAGGGCAGGACTTGATCAGTTCATGGTAGGGCCTGGGAATGGTCCAGGGAGTGGGGGAGATAGAATGGAAGATGGAACCAGTGAGATCAGATGGTGAGTTACTTGGTATCAATGGAGTGACTGAGATTGGTTATTGTGCAGCCAAAATGAATGGAATGAGGGAGACCAGAGAGTAAAGCATTGAGTAAGGGACACCAGAGAGCATATAATCCAGGTGAAAGGAACCAGTGAGATCAGTCAGTGTGTATCCAGGAGAGATGGAACCAGTGAGATCAGACTGTGTAACACAGGGCGGAGAGAGCCAATGAAATTAGATAGTGTGTAACCTAGGGATAAAGGAGCCTGTGAGATCAGATGGTGTTTCCTGTGAAGGATGGAGCCAGTGAGACCAGATGATCAGATCGGCACAGCAGATAAACTCAGGGTAGATGGGACTGGGATATTATAGTTATTACTAAATCGTAGCTAAGGGAGGGACAGGACTGGCAGCTCAATATTCCAGTATATGGATGCAGTAAAAAAAGAGGAGGGGTAGTTGCATTTTTGATTCGGGAAAGCATCACGGCAGTACTGAAAGGGGGTATTTCTGAGGGTTCACCCAATGAGTCTATATGGATAGAACTGAGAAATAAAAAGGGGAAGATCACTTTGTACTATAGGCCCCCAAATAGCAGTAAATTGAGGAGCAAATATGTAAGGAGATTACAGATAGCTCAAAAAAAGAGGGTAGTAGTAGTAGGGAACTTTAATTTTCGCAACATTGACTAGAACAGTCGTAGTGTTGGGGTCTTGGATGGAAAGAAATTTGTTGAGGAATATTCAGGAGGAATTTCTCATTCAGTATATGGATGCCCAACTAGAGAGGAGACAAAACATGATTTCCTCTTGGGAAATAAGGAAGGCGGACGACAAGTGTTACTGAGGGATCACTTTAGGACCAGTGACCATAATTCCATTAGTTTTAAGATTATTTTCGTTGCAGTTCAGTAAAGGAGGGACGAGTTCTGCTTCTTCATAAACTATCTTTTATACTTTGAGTCAACTCCTCATGCCATTCTCTCCAACACCCAGTGTCACCTGTACCCTTTTTCTACATCCCAGTGACTTCTATTAAATGATTAACATTCAATTTGCAATTTAAGTGGAAGGTAACAGAAGGATACAAAAAAGATTTACCAGGATGTTGCCTGGTATGGAGGGCAATTGCTAAGAGGAGAGGTTGGAGAAACTTGGCTTGTTATCACTGGAACGGCAAATGATAGCGGTCTACAAGATTATGAGAGGCGTGGACAGAGTGGATAGTTAGAAGCTTTTTCCCAGGGTGGAAAAGTCAAAACTAGGGGCACAGATTTAAGGTGCGAGGGGCAAGGTTTAAAGGAGATGTATGAGGCAGACTTTTTACACAGAGTAGTGGGTGCCTGGAACTCGTTGCCGGAGAGATAGTGGAAGTGGATACAGTAGTGACTTTCAAGGGGTGTCTTGATAAATACATGAATAGGATGGGAATAGAGGGATATAGTCCCTAAAAGGGTAGGGGGTTTTAATAGGTTGGGCAGCATGGTTGGGTCAGGCTTGGGGGGCTGAAGGGCCTGTTCCTGTACAGTAATTTTCTTTGTTCTTTGTAATTGTAAACTCATTCCTAACGAAGGGAAGGGCATGCATATCTTAGCTGGAAGGTTAGCTGGAGTGTTTCGGCAGGGTTTAAACTAATATGGAGGGGGGGGGTGGGGAGGTGGACGGAACTGGGACTGGGGATAGGGTAAGCCCGGAGGATAGGAAGAAGGATCGGATTGTTTCTGAGGGTCTTCGGTGCATGTGTTTCAATGCCAGGAGTGTGACTGGCAAAACAGATGAACTGAAGGCATTAATGTTCGAAAGAAAGTTGGAAGTGGTGGCGGTGACAGAGACTTGGTTAAAGGAAGGGCAGGACTGGCAGTTGAATGTTCCTGGCTATAAGTGTTTCAGGCGTGATAGGGGTGGGTCGCTGAGAGATGGGGGAGTGGCGTTGTTAGTTAAGGATTGCATCATAGCAGTGCAGAGGGAGGGAGGTATAGAGGATATAGGAATCGAGTCGCTATGGGTGGAGTTGAGGAATAGGAAGGGAGATGTTACTATGTTGGGTGTGTACTACAGACCGCCCAACAGCCCGAGGGCTGTGGAAGAAGGGATAAGCAGGGACATTCTAGATAAGTGCAGGAAGAATAGGGTGATGGTAGTGGGAGATTTTAATCTCCCCGAGGTAGATTGGAAGGTGCCGAGATCAGAGGGTGCTGACGGGGAGGAATTTGTACAGTGTGTAATGGAAGGATCCCTGGAGTAGTATGTGGATAGCCCGACCAGAGAGGGGGCTATACTGGACTTGGTTCTGGGGAATGAGCCTGGGCAGGTGGTTGACGTTGAAGTAGGAGAGCATGTGGCTAACAGTGACCACAACTCTGTCTGGTTTAAGATATTAATGGATAAAGATGAAGCCTGTCCTAAGGGGAGGATGTTAAACTGGGGGAGGGCTAGATACAACCGGATTAGGCAGGATCTTAAAGATACGGACTGGGGTAAGCTGTTTGATGGCAGGTCGACGCTGGGTATGTGGGAGTCTCTCAAGGGAAAACTAAAATCCTTGCAGGAAAGACATTTGCCGGTCAAGAGGAAGGATGGGAAGGGTAGGATTAGCGAGCCGTGGGTAACTAGGGATACTGGTCAGGAGGAAGAGGGAGGCGTACATTATATCTAGGCATTTGAGGACAGAGATAGCGTTAGAAGAATACAGAGAATGTAGGAGAGAACTTAAAAGGGGCATCAGAAGGGAAAAAAGGGGCCATGAAATGGCTTTGGCGGGTAGGATTAAGGAAAATCCTAAGGCATTTTACTCCTATGTTAGAAACAAAAGGATGGTTAGAGGGAAGATTGGTCCTCTCAGGGACAGAGGAGGGGAACTATGCTTGGAGCCTGGGGGAATGGGGGAGATCTTGAATTAATACTTTGCGTCGGTATTCACGCAGGAGAGGGGCCTGATGTCTGATGCTGTGCTTGAGGAGTTTGAGGATCCGTTGAGGGAAATAGTCATCACCAGGGAAGAGGGACTTTTAGACAGTATAAAGACGGATAAATCTCCGGGGCCTGATAGCATCTATCCCAGGCTGCTAGGGGAGGTGAGGGATGAAATTGCTGGGCCTCTGACGCAAATCTTTGTCTCTTCTTTGGACACAGGTGAGGTCCCAGAGGATTGGCGGATTGCAAATGTAGTACCGTTGTTTAAAAAGGGTCAGAGGGATAACCCAGGGAATTATAGGCCGGTGAGCTTGACTTCAGTTATAGGCAAGCTAATGGAGAGGATTCTCAAGGATAGGATGTATGAACATCTGGAGCGCTGCAATCTGATCAGGGATACGCAGCATGGCTTCGTTACAGGGAGGTCGTGCCTTACGAATCTATTGGAATTTTTTGAAGAGGTGACAAAAACGGTTGACGAAGGACAAGCCGTTGATGTCGTCTATATGGATTTCAGTAAGGCGTTTGACAAGGTCCCTCATGGTAGGCTGATAGAAAAGGTGAAGGCTCATGGGATACAAGGCCAGGTATGTAGATGGGTGGAGAACTGGCTTGGGAGGAGGAGACAGCGGGTAGTAGTGGAAGGCTCCTTTTCCAATTGGAGGTCTGTCACCAGTGGTGTGCCGCAGGGCTTGGTACTAGGACCTCTTCTATTTGTAATATATATTAATGACTTGGAAGAGGGGGTAAGTGGTATGATCAGCAAATTTGCTGATGACACTAAGATGGTTAGATTGGCAGGTACTGAGGAGCAGTGCCTGGCAATGCAACAGGACATAGACAGGCTGGTAGATTGGGCAGATAGATGGCAAATGGAATTTAATCCGGAGAAATGCGAGGTGATGCACTTTGGCCGGAATAATGTGGAGGGGAGTTATACGATAAAAGGTAGAACTATCCGGAGTATAGATACGCAGAGAGACCTGGGGGTGCAAGTGCACAAGTCCCTGAAGGTGTCGGTGCAGGTGCAGAATGTGATGAGGAAAGCGTATGGTATGTTAGCCTTCATAGGAAGGAGTATAGAATATAAGAGTAGGAGTCTGATGTTGCAGTTGTATAGAACATTGGTTAGGCCTCACTTGGAGTACTGCATCCAGTTCTGGTCGCCGTACTACCGGAAGGATGTAGAGATCCTGGAGAGAGTGCAGAGGAGATTTACCAGGATGCCGCCTGGTATGGAAGGGCTGTCTTACGAGGAAAGATTGAACGAACTTGGGCTGTTTTCCCTTGAGAGAGATCGGCTGAGGGGGGATCTAATAGAGGTTTATAAGATTATGAGGGGATAGATAGCGTAAATGGTGGTAAGCTTTTTTCGCTATTAGAAATGGATAGAACGAGGGGTCACGGGCTTAGGGTGAGGGGGGCTAGGTATAAGACAAATATTAGAGGGCAGTTTTTCACGCAAAGGGTAGTGGGGGTGTGGAATGCACTGCCGAGTAAGGTGGTGGAAGCAGGCACGCTAGGGTTGTTTAAGAGTCACTTAGATAGCCACATGAGCGGTCTACATACAGGGGGATATAGCAGGCCTTACTAAACATTGTAGGCTTGGGATTCTGTTTTTGCCTCAGGGATGTTACAGTATTTGCCTGTTTAATAATGAATTTTTTGTCTCCACAGGCATTTAAGTCCACCTTGTTGACCAGCAAGGGGCATGCATGCGGCAGGTTGTAGTGGGCTGCTGTTGGATGTTGCTTCGGGAGTTGCCTATTGCTTCATGTCGTTAGTGTGCTTAAACTGGACCATCTCAAGGGCAACATGACAGCTCAGAGACTGTTGCTGTGCGGACACATGGATTTGGGCCTGTGTCTGTGGGAGTTTGCGCGTTCTCCCCGTGGTTGCGTGGGTTTCCTCCGGGTGCTCTGGTTTCCTCCCACATCCCAAAGATGTGCTTTTAGGCTGATTGATTGGGTAACAAATTGTCCCTATATTGGACCTCCCTGATCCTTGCACATTAGGCGTAGACTAAAATCATGAATAGGTCACTGAGACAATGGGACGGCGGCGCGGGCTCGTTGGGCCGAAGGGCCTGTTTCCCGTGCTGTGTTGTTCTTTGTTCTTTGTTGCTATGCATAATGAAAGGTCTGGCCCAGGAGTTAAAATTCTAAATAATCACAAGACCAATTTTGATGGTATTAGACAGGAACTTCCAAAAGTTGACTGGGGGACTCTTGGCAGGCAAAGGGACGTCTGGTAAGTGGGAGGCTTTCAAAAGCATTAACCAGGGTTTAGGGGTAAGCACGTTCTTTAGAATGAAGTTCAAGACTGGTAGAAGTACGAAACCCAAGGTTGACTTGGTATATTGAGGCCCTGGTCAAGAAGAAGGAGGCTTATGACATAGGTAGCTGGGATCAGGTGGATCCCTTGAAGAGTATAAAGGGTATATGGGTAGAGCTAAAAGAGAAATCAGGCGGGTAAAAAGGGGACACACGATTGCTTTGGCAGATAATGCAAAGGGGAATCCAAAGAGCTTCTACAAATACATAAAAGTAACTAGGGAGCGTGTAGGGCCTCTTAAGTACCAACAAAGTCATCTATGAGTGATAGATGAGAGCCTAAATGAATATTTCTCATCAGTATTTACTGTTGAGAAAGGCATGCATGTTAGGGAACTTGAGGGAAATAAATAGTAATGTTTTGAAGAGTGTACATATTACAGAGAAGGAGATGCTTGAAGTCTTAAAGCGCATCAAGCTAAATAAATCCCCAGATTTGATTAAATATATCACAAGACTTTATGGGAGGCTAGGGAGAAAATTGTGGGTCCCCTATCAGAGATATATGAATCATTGACAGCCACAAGTGAGGGGCCTGAAGGTTGGAGGATGGCAAATGTTGTGTCTTTATTTCAGAAGGCTGCAGAGAAGAGGTTGGGAACTATAGGCCGGTGAGCCTAAAATCTATAGTGGGTAAGTTGATGGAAGGTATTCTGAGAGATAGGATCCACAAGCATTTAGAAAGGCAAGGATTGATTAGGGATAGTCAGCATGGCTTTGTGAGTGGAAAATCATGTCTCACAAATTTGATCGAGATTTTTGAAGCGGTAACCATGAAGATAGAGGAGAGTAATGCAGTTGACATTATCTACATGAACTTTAGCAAGGCCTTTGACAAGGTACTGCATCTTGGATGCTACATAAGGTTAAATTTCACGGGATCCAGGGTGAGGTAACCAATTGATCTGACGACAGAAGACGGTGGTTATAGAGGGTTTTTTGTTTCAAACTGGAGGCCTGTGAACAGTGGTGTTCCTCAAGGATTGATGCTGGGTCAACTGCTACTTGTCATTTATATTAATAACTTGAATGAGAATTTAGGAAGCAGTTTAGAAGTTTGAAGGTGACACCACAATTGGTGGCATAGTGGACAGTGAAGAAGATCATCTAGGATTGCAACAGAATCTTGATCAGGGGTGGCACAGTGGTTAGCATTGCTGCCTCACACTGCCAGGGACCTGGGTTGGACACTGGTTTTGGTCACTGTCTGTGCAGAGGTTGCACATTCTCCCTGTGTCTGTGTGGATTTCCTCCAGGTGCTCCAGTTTCCTCCCAGAGCCCAAAGGTGTGCAGGTTAAGTTCATTGGCCAAGTTAAATTCTCCCTCAGTGTTCCCGAACAGACGCCAAAGAATGGCGACTAGGGGATTTTCACAGTAATTTCATTACAGTGTGAATGTGAGCCTATTTGTGACTAATAAATAAACTTTAATTGGGCCAGCAGGCTGATGAATGGCAGGTGGAGTTGAAATGCAAGGTAATGCACTTTGGAGATCGATCCAGGGCAAGACTTATTCTGTTTTTGTAACTCTCCCCAACTCCCTACCAATAACTAACAGGCACAGGTTCATAGCTCCTTGAAAGTGAAGTCACAGGTGGATAAGGTGGTGAAGAAGGCATTCAGCATGTTAGATTTCATTGGTCAAAACATTGAAGTGGTTGTGCCGGTGTTGGACTGGGGTAAACACAGTAAAAAGTCTGACAACACCAGGTTTTAGCCCGACCGATTTATTTGACAGTAAACGCACAAGCTTTCGGGTTAGTCCCTTCGTCAGGTGAATGGAGAGTTCTGGCCTCAGACAGAGCATATAAAGCACAGACAGTTTACAGATTGCTGATTAGAATGCGAATCTTTACACCAAACCTGCTGTTCAAGTCTTGAAGCGGCTGACAATGTGAGTGAAAGGAGCACTGATCACAGGTTAAAGAGATGTGTATTGTCTCCAGACAGTACAGTAAGTGAGGATTTGCAAACCCAGGCAAGTGTTGGGGGTTACAGATAGTGCGACATGAGCCCAAGATCCTTGTTGAGACCGTCCTCATGTGTGCGGAACTTGACTATCAGTCTCTGCTCAGCGACTCTGCGCTGTCGTGTGTCATGAAGGCCGCCTTGGAGAATGCTTACCCGAAGGTCAGAGGCTGAATGCCCATGATCACTGAAGTGTTCGCCAACAGGAAGGGAACAGTCTTGCCTGGTGATTATCGAGCGATGTTCATTCATCCATTGTCGTAGCGTCTGCATGGTCTCCCCAATGTACCATGCTTCGGAACATCCTTTCTTGCAACGTATCAGGTAGACAATGTTGGCCGAGTTGCAAGAGTATTTACCGTGTACCTGGTGGATGGTATTCTCATGTGTGATGATGGTATCCGTGTCGATGATCCGGCATGTCTTGCAGAGGTTGCTGTGGCAAGGTTGTGTGGTGTTGTGGTCACTGTTCTCCTCAGTCTTCAGGAGAACAGTGACAGAGTGCAGAGTAGCATTAAAATGGTGATAGACTGGAAAGTATTGTACTAAGGGGTCTGGATGTCCTTGTATACCAGTCACTCAAAACAAGCAATGATTATCTGTTGTGTGATAAGTGAATCAAATTTGGTCTACCTTTGTCATTCTTTGCCAGAAAAGGATAGACTTTCTCATTACCATTGACCAGAGACTGAAAAGGACTAATGGCATAGTCGCACAACGGTTAACACTGCTGCCTCACAGCACCAGTGATATAGTTTCAATTCCAGCCTCTGGTCATTGTCTGTGTGGTGTTTGCACGTTCTCCATGTGTCTGAGTTTCCTTCAGGTGCTCTAGTTTCCTCCCACAGTCCAAATGAATCCCGCCACCACCAACAAACAGGGACAGGCATGTGTACCATTTACGAGAGGTCTCATCTCACTGATATCATTCCCCACAGATTACACATTGGTTGATCTCACTGGCTCCATTCTCCCCAGGTTAACCATTATCCCGTCAGCAGATGCCATCCTCCCTGAGTCGTACATTGTGATCTCATTGGCTGTACCCTCCACGGAATGGACACTGTCCAATCTAACTGGCTCCATCCTCCCTGCATTGCATATTGTCCTATCTCATTGCCCCCATCCTCACTGGATCCATCCTCCGTTGGTTACCCACTAATTGATCTCACTAGTCCATCCTATGGGTTACATAACGTCCAATCTCACTGGCTCTAAACTCCCTGGGTTACACTCTGTCTGATCTCTCTGACTCCATTGCCCTGGGTTTCCTCAATCAATCTCAATTACATTGTATCTGCCTCAAAACTCAGCAGATTACTCTCTACCCAATCTTGCTGGCTCCATCCTCCCTGCAAACTGTTCGATCTCACTGACTCCATCATTCCTGGGTTATACACCGCACGATCCAATGCTCGCCATTCTCCCTGGGTTACACACACTGTGCTCTGACTAGAACATGGAATAGAACAGTGCAGGCTCTAATCCTTCTAATTTGCACATGTTTAGACACTAATAGAAATTTAGCATGGAAAATCCTGCCGGGTTACACAATTATCCATCTCCATGACTCCATCCACCTCAGGTTGTCCATAGTTAAACTCCCTAGAAGCTTTTTTCCTAGTGATTGACTCTTCCAGGGGCCATAAGTTTAAGGTGTGAGGGGCAAGGTTTAAAGGAGATGTATAAGGCAAATTTTTTTAAACAGAAGGTGATAGGTGCCAGGAACTTGTTGCCGGAGAAGGTAGTGGAAGCAGATACAATAGTGACTTTTTAAGTAGTGTCTGAACAATTACATGAATAGGATGGCAATAGAGGGATATGGTCCCCTGAAGGGTAAACGATTTTAGTTCAGTTGGGCAACATGGTCAGTGCAGGCTTGGAGGCCGATGACAGTGTATAGTCTGGGAGGTTGGAGTCAATGAGCTCAGGCAGTGTTACATCCCGGGAGGATGCAGCCAGTGAGATCAGTCACTGTTACATCCTGGGATGATGGAGTCACTGTGATCAAACCATATGAATTTCACCAGGGGGATAGATCCAGAAATTAGACAGTGAAATCTGGAGAGAGTGGAACCAATGAGATCAGATTGTATGTATTTCAGCAGGAGCTGTGACCAGCGGTGTGCCTTAGGGTCAGTGCTGGGTCCAATGTTATTTATTATTTACATCAATGATTTGGATGAGAATTCAGGAGGCATGGTTAGTAAGTTTGCAGATGACACCAAGATTGGTAGCATAGTGGACAATGAAGAAAGTTATCTCAGATTGCAACGGAATCTTGATCATTTGGGCAGATCAAGTTTAATTTAGATAAATGAGAGGTGATTGGGGTACGCTATTTAACGGTAGGTCGACGCTGGGTATGTGGGAGTCTCTCAAGGGAAAACTACAATCTTTACAGGAAAGACATGTGCCGGTCAAGAGGAAGGATGGGAAAGGTAGGATTAGAGAGCCGTGGGTAACTAGGGATATTGAGGACCTGGTCAGGAGAAAGAGGAAAGCGTACACTAGATCGAGGCATTTGAGGACAGAGATAGCGTTAGAAGAATACAGAGAATGTAGGAGAGAACTTAAAAGGGGCATCAGAAAGGCAAAAAGGGGCCACGAAATGGCTTTGGCGGGTAGGATTAAGGAAAATCCTAAGGCATTTTACTCTTATATTAGAAACAAAAGGATGGTTAGAGGGAACATTGGTCCTCTCAGGGACAGAGGAGGGGAACTATGCTTGGAGCCTGGGGTAATGGGGGAGATCTTGAATGAATACTTTGCGTCGGTATTCACTCAGGAGAGGGGTCAGTCCTCTGCTGCTGTGCTTGAGAAGTTTGAGGATCCGTTGAGGGAAATAGTCATCACGAGGGAAGAGGTGTTGGGACTTTTAGACAATATAAAGATGGACAAATCTCCGGGGCCTGATGGCATCTATCCTAGGCTGCTAAGGGAGGTGAGGGATGAAATTGCTGGGCCTCTGACGCAAATCTTTGTCTCTTCTTTGGACACAGGTGAGGTCCCAGAGGATTGGCGGATTGCAAATGTTGTACCGTTGTTTAAGAAGGGTCAGAGGGATAACCCAGGGAACTATAGGCCAGTGAGCTTGACTTCGGTTATAGGCAAGATAATGGAGAGGATCCTCAAGGATAGGATGTATGAGCATCTGGAGCGCTGCAATCTGATCAGGGATACGCAGCATGGCTTCGTTACAGGGAGGTCGTGCCTTACGAATCTATTGGAATTTTTTGAAGAGGTGACAAAAACGGTTGACGAAGGACAAGCCGTTGATGTTGTCTATATGGATTTCAGTAAGGCGTTTGACAAGGTCCCTCACGGTAGGCTGATAGAAAAGTTGAAGGCTCATGGGATACAAGGCCAGGTATGTAGATGGGTGAAGAACTGGCTTGGGAGGAGAAGACAGTGGGTAGTAGTGGAGGGCTCCTTTTCCAATTGGAGGTCTGTCACCAGTGGGGTGCCGCAGGGCTCGGTACTAGGACCTCTACTATTTGTAGTATATATTAATGACTTGGAAGAGGGGGTAGGTGGTGTGATCAGCAAATTTGCTGATGACACTAAGATGGTTGGATTGGCGGGTACTAAGGAGCAGTGCCTGGCAATGCAACAGAACATAGATAGGCTGGTAGATTGGGCAGATAGATGGCAAATGGAATTTAATCCGGAGAAATGCGAGGTGATGCACTTTGGCCGGAATAATGTGGAAGGGAGTTATATGATAAAAGGTAGAACTATCCGGAGTATAGATACGCAGAGAGACCTGGGGGTGCAGGTACACAAGTCCCTGAAGGTGTCGGTGCAGGTGCAGAATGTGATGAGGAAAGCGTATGGCATGTTAGCCTTCATAGGAAGGGGTATAGAATATAAGAGTAGGAGTCTGATGTTGCAGTTGTATAGAACGTTGGTTAGGCCTCACCTGGAGTACTGCGTCCAGTTCTGGTCGCCGTACTACCGGAAGGATGTAGAGATCCTGGAGAGAGTGCAGAGGAGATTTACCAGGATGTTGCCTGGTATGGAAGGGCTGTCTTACGAGGAAAGATTGAATGCACTTGGGCTGTTTTCCCTTGAGAGACGTCGGCTGAGGGGGGATTTCATAGAGGTTTATAAGATTATGAAGGGGACAGATGGTGATAAGCTTTTTCCGCTATTAGAAATGGATAGAATGAGGGGTCACGGGCTTAGGGTGAGGGGGGCTAGATATAAGACTAATGTTAGAGGGCAGTTTTTCACACACAGGGTAGTGGGGATGTGGAATGCACTGCCGAGTAAGGTGGTGGAAGCAGGCACGCTAGGGTTGTTCAAGAGTCACTTGGACAGCCACATGAGCGGTCTACATATAGGGGGATATAGCAGGCCTTACTAAGCATTGTAGGCTTGGGGTCAGTTTTAGTCTCAGGGATATAGAGTCTTTAATAATGAAATTTTTATCCACAGGCACTTACCATCTCGAGGGCATCATGGCAGCACAGAGGCTATCTCTGTTGCTGTGCGGACACATGGAGTTGGGCCTGTGTCCGTGGGAGTTTGCGCGTTCTCCCCGTGGGTGCGTGGGTTTCCTCCGGGTGCTCCGGTTTCCTCCCACATCCCAAAAATGTGCTTTTAGGCTGATTGGTTGGGTAACAAATTGTCCCTATATTGGACCTCCCTGATCCTCACACATTAGGCATAGACTAGAGTCATGAATAGGTCACTGACCATGGGACGGCGGCGCGGGCTCGTTGGGCCGAAGGGCCTGTTTCCCGTGCTGTTTTGTTCTTCTTTGTTCTTTGTGATGCATTTGGTAGGGAAATGGGGAGAGTTACAGAACAAAGAGATTTAGGGATATAGATTCATAGCTCCTTGAAAGTAGATTCACAGATGGACAGTGGTGAAGAAGGCATTCAGCATGCTTGGTTTCATTGGTCAGAACATTGAATACAGGAGTTGGGACATCATGTTGAAGTTGGACAAGACATTGGTAAAGCTTCACTTGGAATACTGTGTTCAGTTCTGGTCACCTATTATAGAACGGATATTATTAAACTAGAAAGTGCAGAAGAGGATACTACTGCGACTTGATGGATTGAGTTATAAGGAGAGGCTGGATAGATAGGGATTTTTTTCTATGGACCGTAAAAGGCTGAGGGGTGATCTTGTAGAGGTCAATGAAATAATGAGGGACACAGATCAGCTTGATAATATTTTTTCCCAAAGGTAGCGGAGTCTAAAACTAGAGGGCTTGGGTTTAAGATGAGACGGAAGAGATACAAAAGTGTCCAGAGGGGCAATTTTTTCACACTGGGAGTAGAGAGTGTCTGGAACAAGCTACCAGAACTAGTAGAAGAGACAGGTACAATTTTGTCTAATTAAAAGCAGTTGGATAGTTACATGGGTACGAAGAATAAAGAAAACTACAGTACAGGAACAGGCCCTTCGGCCCTCCAAGCCTGCAGCAACCATGCCTCTCAGCTGAACTAAAACCCCCTAACCTTCCGGAGACCTTGTCCCTCTATTCACATCCCATTTGTGTATTTGTCCAGATGCCAATGTCACTGAACACATTGACGAAGGAAGAGCGGTGGATGTGGTTTATATGGACTTCAACAAGGTCCCCCAAGGCTTATTGAGCAAATGAGGGGGCATGGGATCCAAGGCAAAGTTGCTTTGTGGATCCAAAACTGGCTTGTCTGCAGAAGGCAGAGAGTGGTTGTAGATGGGTCTTTTTCTGCATGGAGGTCGGTCACCAGTGGAGTGTCCCAGGGATCTGTTCTGGGACCCTTGCTCTTTGTGATTTTTATAAATGACCTGGATGAGGATGTGGAGGGATGGGTTGGTAAGTTTGCTGATGACATGAAGGTCAGAGATGTTGTGGATAGTTTGGACTGTTGTCAGAAGTTGGAGCCTGACATAGGGTGCAAGACTGGGCGGAGAAGTGGCAGATGGACTTCAACCTGGATAAATGTGTAGTGGTACATTTTGTCAGGTCAAATGGGATGAAGGAATTTAATATTAAGGGTAAGACTCTTAGCAGTGTGGAAGATCAGAAGGATCTTGGGGTCTGGGTTCATAGGACTCTCAAATCGGCTTCGCAGGTAGAGGATGTGGTTAAGAAGGTGTATGGTGTACTGGCCTTCATCAATCGAGGGATTGAGTTTAGGAGTCAGGAGATAATGCTGCAGCTGTATAAGACCCTGGTCAGAATCCACTTGGACTATTGTGCTCAGTTCTGGTCACCTCATTCCAGGAAGGATATGGAAGCCATTTGAAAGGATGCAGAGGAGAGTTACAAGGATGTTACCTGGATTGGGTGGCATGCCTTATGAGGATAGGTTGAGAGAGCTCGGTCTTTTCTCCTTGGAGAGACGAAGGATGAGAGGGGACCTGATAGAGGTGTATAAGATGTTGATCAGGTGGACTCTCAGAGGCTTTTTCCCAGGGCTGAAATGGCTGCCACAAGCCGATATAGGTTTAAGCTGCTGGGGAGTAGGTACAGAGGCGATGTCAGGGGTAAGTTTTTCACTCAGAGGGTGGTGGGTGAGTGGAATTGGCTGCTGTCGGTGGTGGCGAAGGCAGATTCGATAGGGTCTTTTAAGAGACTTTTGGATAAGTACTTGGAACTTAATAAGATAGAGGGTTATAGGTAAACCTAGTAGGTAGCGATATGATCGGCGCAACTTGTGGGCCTAAGGGTCTCTTTGTGCTGTACTTTTTCTATGATTCTATCTCCTTTAAAACTCACTTTTGTATCTACTTCCACTACTTCCCCTGGCAGTGAGCTCCAGGCACCCACCACTCTCTGTAAAAAAAAAACTTGACTTCTATCAGGTCACCCTCAACCTCCATCGTTCCAATGAGAACAACCAAGTTTCTCCAATCTCTCCTTATAACTAATGCCCTCCATGCCAGGCAATATCCTGGTAAATCGTTTCGGTATCCTCTCCAAAGCCTCCTCATCCTTCTGGTAGTGTGGTGACCAGAATTGAACACTACATTGTGTGTGGATGGGAACCTGAATTCTAGCTCCAATGCACAGGAGGATGAGAATAGGGAGGCCATGGATAAGTTTTCTGGGTCGCAGCAGAGTATTGGCAGGTGGGAGGGTGGTTGCAGTGTTATTGCGAGGAGCATATGCAATAAGGTGGGTGAACTTGCAGCCTGGATTGGTGCCTGGGATTTCAATGTTGTGGCCATTTCAGAGGCATGGATGGAGCAGAGACAGGAATGGTTGTTGCAGGTTCCGGGATTCAGATGTTTCAGTCAGAGCAGAGAAGGTGGTAGAAGAGGGGGAGGCATGGCATTGTTAGTCAAGGACTGTATTACAGTGGGGGAAAGGACATTTGATGTGGACCTGTCTATTGAGGTAGTATGGGCTGAGATTAGAAACGAAAGGAGAGGTCACCCTGCGAGGAGTTTTTTATAGGCCTCCAAAAAGTTCCAGAGATGTAGAGGAAAGGATTGCAAAGATGATCCTGGATAGGTGCGAGAGTAACAGGGTAGTTGTTATGAGGGGCTTTAACTTTACAAATATCGATTGGAAAAGCTATAGCTCAAGCACTTTAGAGGGGTCAGTTTTTGTCCAGTGTGTGCAGGAAGGTTTCCTGACACAGTATGTAGATAGGCCAACAAGAGGTGAAGCTACATTGGATTTGGTACTGGGTAATGAACCAGACCAGGTGTTAGACTTGGAGATAGGTGAGCACTTTGGTGATAATGACCACAATTCGGTTACGTTTACCTTAGTGACGGAAAGGGATAGGTATATACAGAAGGGCAGAAGTTATAGCTGGGGGAAAGGTAATTATGAGGCTATTAGGCAAGATTTAGGATATGTAGGTTGGAGTAGGAAACTGCAGAGGCTGGGAACAACTGAAATTTGGAGCTTATTCAAGGAGCAGCTACTGCGAGTCCTTGATAAATGTGTACCTGTCAGGCAGAGAGGAAGTGGTCAAGCGAGGGAACCGTGGTGTACTAAAGAAGTTGAATCTCTAGTGAAGAGGAAGAAGGAGGCTTATGTAAAAATGAGACATGAAGACTCAGGGCACTGGAGAGTTACAAATTAGCCAGGAAGGAGCTAAAGAGAGTGTTAAGAAGAGCTAGAAGAGGACATGAGAAGACTTTGGCAGATAGGATCAAGGAGAACCCTAAAGCTTTCTACAGGTATGTCAAGAATAAAAGATTAGGGTCGATTAGTATTCACGCAGGAAAAAGTCAATGTAGTCGAGGAGAATACTGAGATACAGTCTTTTAGACTAGATGGGATTGAGGTACTTAAGGAAAGAGGTGTTAGCAATTCTTGGGAGTATGAGGCAGCGATTTTTGGACATCAGAGGAGGCAGCGATTTTTGGACATCAGAGGAGGCAGCAACGGGTACATTTTTCTGTTTCTTTGGCTAACTTTTATTTTTAGTTTTTTAAAGTTGCGAGTTTTTGGCGTTTTTTTTTAAAATTAGTTAAAACCGGAAGTCGTCACTAAGACGCTTGCCGGGAGTTGTAGTTTTTTTTTCGGGCCCCTAACCCTATAAATTAGCGTAGAGAGGATACCCGATTCTCTACACTGGTAGAGAATCCCACCCTCCCACCTCCTCTAACCTAAATTATAAGTGTGGGTAAGTTTTTCTTTTTAATATTTTTATTTCTTCTGCTGGTAATAGTTTCAGGGATGGCAGTTCAGGCAGTGTGCTGCATCTCCTGTGGGATGTATGTGGTGAGGGACTCCAGTAGTGTTACAGGGGATTTTACTTGTAGGAAGTGCGTTAGAATGCAGCTTCTGGAGGAGCATGTAAAGGAGTTGGAGTTGGAAGTAGAGGAGCTCCGCAAAATTCGGGATGCAGAGGTGGACATTGATAGGAGTTATAGGGAGTTAGTCACTCCTAGAAACCAGTCTTGGGTCACTGCCAAGAGGAGGGGAAAGAAGCAAGTGGGGGGAAAATCCCCTGGGGCTGTTCCCCTCCAAAATAGGTTTTCGGTCCTGGAGGCTACAGTTGAGGAGGGATCAACTGGGGATAGCCAAAGGGAGCAGGTCTCTGGGGATGAGCCTACTGTAAAAGCTCAGGTGGTTAGGGGTAGCCAAAGATTAGGTCTTGTAATTGGGGACTCCACCGTTAAAGGGACGGATAGGAGAGTCGGTAACAATGATAGGAACTCAGGGCTGGTGTGTTGCCTACCAGGGGCTGGGGTCCAGGATGTCTCAGAGAGGATATTCAAGACTCTCAGGGGAGAGGGGGATCAACCCCAAGTTATTATTCATGTGGGGACGCATGATATAGGAAGGCTAAGGGAAGGGGACATTAAGCAGAGATTCATGGAGTTGGGGTGGAAGCTAAAGGCCAAGACAGACAGAGTGGTTATCTCTGGACTCTTGCCTGTGCCACGGGATAGTTTAGAGAGGAATAGAGGGAGGGAAAGCTTGAACTCGTGGCTGAGGGGATGGTGCAGGAGGGAGGGGTTTAAGTACTTGAACAATTGGGGCTCGTTCTGGGGAAGGTGGGACCTTTATCAGAGGGATGAGATTCACCTGAACCAAAGGGGAACAAATATCCTGGGAGGTAAATTTGTTAAGGTTATGCGGAGTGGTTTAAACTGATTCAGAGGGGGGGTGGGATCCTGAGTAGAGGGGGTGAAAGTGAGGGGGGCGTAGATGGGGACTGCAATGCCCGGCATTGCGGGGGAGGGGCGGAACAGGGTTTGGAATGTGGTTTGAAATGTGTATACTTTAATGCGAGGAGTATTCACAATAAGGTGGATGAACTTGCAGCGTGGACCAGTACCTGGGACTTCGATGTTGTGGCCATTTCAGAGACTTGGATAGAGCAGGGTCAGGAATGGATGTTGCAGGTCCCGGGGTACAAATGCTTTAATCGGAGTAGACAAGGAGGTAGAAGGGGGGGTGGGGTAGCATTATTGGTCAAGGACTGTATCTCAGTGTCAGAGAGGAACTTTGATGAGGACTTGTCTGTTGAGGTAATATGGGCGGAGATTAGAAATAGGAGAGGAGAGGTCACCCTGTTGGGAGTCTTTTATAGACCTCCAAAAAGTTCTAGAGAGGTTGAGGAAAGGATTGCGGAGACGATCCTTGTTAGGAGTGAAAGTAATAGGGTAATTGTTATGGGGGACTTTAACTTTACTCATGTAGATTGGAATTGCTACAGCTCTGGCTCGTTAGAGGGGTCAGTTTTTGTTCAAAGTGTGCAAGAAGGTTTTTTGACTCAGTATGTAGATAGGCCGACGAGAGGTGAGGCTCTATTGGATTTGGTGCTCGGTAATGAGCCAGACCAGGTGCTAGACTTGGAAGTTGGTGTACAGTTTGGGGATAGTGATCACAATTCGATTACGTTCACCTTAGTGATGGAAAGGGATAGGCATGAACCTCGGGTCAGTAGTTACAGCTGGGGGAAGGGTAATTATGAGGCTATTAGGAGAGAATTAGGAAGCATTGGTTGGAATGGGAGATTACAGGGACTGGGAACATCCGAGATGTGGAGATTTTTCAAGAAGCAGCTATTGCGGGTCTGTGATAAGTATATCCCTGTCAGGCAAGGAGGATTTGGTAGGCCCAGGGAACCGTGGTGCACCAAAAAAGTTGATTCGTTGGTTAGGAAGAAAAAGGAGGCTTATGTTCGGATGAGGCTTGAGGGCTCAGGTAGTGCATTAGAAAGTTTTAGATTGGCTAGGAGGGAGTTGAAGAGGGAGTTAAGAAGGGCCAAAAGAGGGCATGAGATGATTTTGGCTGATAGGATTAAGGAGAACCCTAAGGCGTTTTACAGGTATGTCAAGAACAGAAGGTTGGTTAGGACAAGATTAGGGCCAGTTACAGACAGTAGAGGGAAGTTGTGTGTGGAACCGGAGGAGATTGGAGAGGCGTTGAACCAATATTTCTCTTCGGTGTTCACGCAAGGGGACAGGAATGTAGCTGAGGAGGACACTGGGGTGCAGGGGTGTGAAATAGATAGTATTGCAGTTGATAAGGGGGATGTGCTGGATATTTTAGAGGGTTTGAAAATAGATAAGTCCCCTGGTCCAGATGGGATTTACCCTAGGATTCTTTGGGAGGCAAGAGGGGTGATTGCGGAGCCTCTGGCTCTGATCTTCAGGTCGTCGTTAGTCTCTGGTATAGTACCAGAAGATTGGAGGACAGCAAATGTTGTCCCATTGTTTAAGAAGGGGAGAAGGGACTTCCCTGGGAATTATAGACCGGTGAGTCTTACTTCTGTGGTGGGTAAGGTTTTGGAAAGGATTATTAGAGACAGGATTTATAGTTATTTGGAAAGTAATGAGTTGATTAGAGATAGTCAGCATGGTTTTGTAGCGGGTAGGTCATGCCTTACTAACCTTATCGAGTTCTTTGAGAAAGTGACCAAA
The DNA here is from genome assembly GCA_037974335.1 of Prionace glauca. Classification (NCBI taxonomy): domain Eukaryota; kingdom Metazoa; phylum Chordata; class Chondrichthyes; order Carcharhiniformes; family Carcharhinidae; genus Prionace; species Prionace glauca. The sequence continues at coordinate 99,184,093 of CM075729.1, read as the reverse complement.
GAGGTGGATAGGGGTAAGGCAGTTGATGTGGTGTATATGGATTTTAGCAAGGCGTTTGATAAGGTTCACCATGGTAGGCTTCTGCAGAAAATGCAGATGTATGGGATTGGGGGTGATCTAGGTAATTGGATCAGGAATTGGCTAGCAGATAGGAGACAGAGAGTGGTGGTTGATGGGAAATATTCGTCATGGAGTTCGGTTACAAGTGGTGTGCCTCAGGGATCTGTTTTGGGGCCACTGCTGTTTGTAATTTTTATTAATGATCTGGATGAGGGTATAGTTGGGTGGATTAGTAAGTTTGCTGATGACACCAAAGTCGGAGGTGTGGTAGATTGTGAGGAAGGGTGTCATAGTTTGCAGGATGACTTAGAAAGGTTGCAGAGCTGGGCTGAGAGGTGGCGAATGGAGTTTAATGTGGAGAAGTGTGAGGTAATTCATTTCGGTAGGAATAACAGATGTGTTGAGTATAGGGCTAACGGGAGGACTTTGAATAGTGTGGAGGAGCAGAGGGATCTAGGTGTATGTGTACATAGATCCCTGAAAGTTGGGAATCAAGTAGATAAAGTTGTTAAGAAGGCATACGGAGTTTTGGCGTTTATTGGTAGGGGGATTGAATTTAGGAGTCGCAGCGTCATGATGCAACTGTACACATCTCTGGTGCGGCCGCACTTGGAGTTTTGTGTGCTGTTCTGGTCCCCACATTACAGGAAGGATGTAGAGGCTTTGGAGAGGGTGCAGAGGAGGTTTACCAGGATGTTGCCTGGTATGGAGGGGAGATCCTATGAGGAGAGATTGAGAGATTTGGGGTTGTTTTCGCTGGAAAGAAGGCGGCTAAGAGGGGATCTCATTGAAACATATAAGATGATTAGAGGTTTAGACAGGGTAGATAGTGATAGCCTTTTTCCTAGGATGGAGAAAGCTAACACGAGGGGGCACGATTTTAAATTAAGGGGGGGTAGTTATAGGACAGATGTCAGGGGTAGGTTCTTTACCCAGAGGGTGGTGAGGGACTGGAATGCCCTGCCAGCTGCAGTTGTAAATGCACCTAGTTTGGGGGCGTTTAAAAGATCTGTGGATAGGTTTATGGAGGAAAAGGGATTGGTTTAGGCTAGTGGGTCATTGTTTTGTAACTGGTCGGTGCAACATTGTGGGCCGAAGGGCCTGTTCTGCGCTGTAATGTTCTATGTTCTATGTATGAAAATAGATAAGTTCCCTGAGCCGAATGGGATTTACCCTAGGTTTCTCTGGGAGGCTACGGAGGAGATTGCAGAGCCTTTGGCTTTGATCTTCATGTCGTCATTGGCTCAGGTATAGTGCTGGAAGACTGGAGGATAGCAAATGTTGTCCCCTTGTTCAAGAAGGGGAGTAGAGACCAGTGAGCCTTACTTCTGTTGTCAGCAAAGTTTTGGAAAGAATTATAAGGGATAGGATTCATAATCATCTAGAGAGAAATAAATTGAATAGGGATCGTCAAAATGGTTTTGTGAAAGGTAGATCATGCCTCACAAACCTTATCGAGTTTTTTGAAAAGGTGACCAAAGAGGTGGATAAGGCAGTTGACGTGGTATACATGGATTTTAGCAAAGCTTTTGATAAGGTTCCCCATAGTAGGCTACTGCAGAAAATGCAGATGCATGGGATTGAGGGTGATTTAGCAGTTTGGATCAGGCATTGGCTAGCTGATAGAAGACAGAGGGTGGTGGTTGACGGGAAATATTCAACCTGGAGTTCAGTTCCTAGTGGTGTACCTCAGGGATCTGTTTTGGAGCTACTGCTGTTTGTCATTTTTATAAATGACCTAGATGAGGGTGTAGAAGGATGCGTTTGTAAATTTGCTGATGACACCAAAGTCGGAGGAGTTGTAGACAGCAAGGATGGATGTTACAGTTTGCAGAGGGACATAGATAAGCTGCAGAGCTGGGCTGAGAGGTGGCAAATGGAGTTTAACACGGAAAAGTGTGAGGTGATTCACTTTGGTAAGAGTAACAGGAGTACAGAATATAGGGCTAATGGAAGGACTCTTAGTACTGTTGACGAGCAGAGAGATCTTGGGGTACATGTGCATAGATCCCTGAAAGTTGGCACCCAGGTTGATAAGGTTGTTAAGAAGGTGTATGGTGTGTTAGCTCTTATTGGTACAGGGATTGAATTTCAGAGTCATGAGGTCATGTTGCAACTGTACAAAATTCTGGTGTGGCCGCACTTGGAGTATTGCGTACTGGTCACCGCATTATAAGAAGGATGTGGAGGCATTGGAAAGGGTGCAGAGGAGGTTTACCAGGATGTTGCCTGGTATGGTGGGAAGATCTTATGAGGAAAGGCTGAGGGACTTGAGATTGTTTTCGTTAGAAAGAAGGTTGAGAGGTGACCTAATTGAGGCACACAAGATGATCAGAGGGTTAGATAGGGTGGATAGTGAGAACCTTTTTCCTCGGATAGTGACGGCTAACATGAGGGGACATAGCTTTAAATTGAGGGGTGGTAATTATAGGATGGATGTCAGAGGTAGGTTCTTTACTCAGAGAGTAGTAAGGGCGTGGAATGCCCTGCCTGCAGCAGTTTTGGACTCGCCAACTTTAAGGACGTTCAAATGGTCAGTGGTTAGGCATATGGATAACATTGGAATAGTTTAGGTTAGAGGGTCATTAGATTGGTTCCACTGGTCGGCGCAGCATCGAGGGCCAAAAGGCCTGTGCTGCGCTGTAATATTCTATGTTCTACATTTGCAAGTGTGGCCGAACTAAGGTTCTGTAAAGCTGCAACATGATTTGCCAATTTTTAAACTCAGTGCCCCAACCGATGAAGACACGCATACTGTATGCATTCTTGACTGCCTAGTCCACCTGCATTCCCACTTTCAGTGACCTGTGTACCTGTATACCTAGGTCCCTCTGTCCATCAATACTCTTAAAGATTCTGCCATTTGTTGTGTATTTCCTATCTTTATTAAACCTTCCAAAATGCATTACCTCGCATTTGTCCAGATTAAGCTCCATCTGCCATCTCTCCACGCAAGCCTCCAAGCGATATATATCCTGCTGTGTCCTCTGATGGTCCTCATCGCTATCCGCAAATTCACCAACCTTTGTATCATCCGCAAACTTACTAATCAAACCAGTTACATTTTCTTCAAATCATTTATATATATATTATGAACAGCAAAGTTCCCAGCACTGGTCCCTGAGGAACGCCACTTGTCATAGCCTCCACTCAGAAATGCACCCTTCCACTAGAGATTTGGAATTACTGGAGATTTGGAGTGTAAACTGGAGAGTTTGAACAATGGACAACCTGGGGTGGATGGAGTCAGTGAGATGAGACCTGCAGGTTGGATGGAGATTAATTGGTACGTAACCTGGGAAGGATGAAATTAGGAAGATCCTGTGATGTATAACTTGAAGTGGAGGAGCTAAAGAGTTCAGACAGTTTAAAACCCCATAGGATTGAGCCAGTGAGATCTCAGTGTGTCACCCTGAGAGGAAGGAGCCAGTTTGTACGTTCTCCCCGTGTTGCTTTCCTCTGGGTTCTGTGTTTTTTTTCCCATAGTCCAAATTTGTGCAGGTTAGGTGGATTTGCCATGCTAAGTTTAATTAGTGTCCAAACATGTGTAAATTCGGGGATTAGTTTGGGAGTGAGCCTTGGTGGGATGCTTTGTCAGAGGGTCGCTGCAGCCTCTTATCAGTTAAATGGCCTCCTTCTGCACTGCAGGGATTCTGTGTTCTTTTCCATGTTCTAGTGAGAGCATGCTGTGTGTAACTCAGGGAGGATGGAGTTTGTTCAGTCGTGTTGTGTGTAATCCAGGGATGATGGCGTCAGTGAGATCTGTTGGTGTGTAATCCCAGGTTGATAGAGCCATTGAGATCAAACAGTGTACGTCCCTGGGAGGATAGAGCCAGAGAGATCAGACAGTATGTTAGCCAGGGAGGAGCTTGAGTAAAACCTTGTCTTTAACAAGTTTGTGGCAATTCTTGAAAGCACTTAAAGATGCCCAGGGAGATTGTGTAACCTGGGAAGGATGGAGCTAGTGGAATCAGTCAGTATGTTTCACAGGAAGGATTTGTTCATTAGTTGGTAAGCATATTCCAGTAGCAAGCAATAAAAGTACTAATTTCACTAAGTAATGTCTTAAGAAAGAAATTTCATTACAACATCACTTGGGCCGTGCTCTGGGCCACAAATGCTCTCCACTGTCCCCATCAGATTGTCAATTGACCCTCACAGTATTTTACCATTGCTTACAATTTAACAGAGTCCCTTTTTTCTTCAAATTAATTTTTGGTAACCACACTCCAATATTCTCAATAATTTTCCAGTCCCACATTCTTTTTAATGAAACAGTTGGATAAATTATAGATTTGCACCAACCCAGTTTAACTTTGAAACCTCCTTGTTTTCCAGTCTTGGTTTTAATGTTGGCCAAAGCAATTCTCAGTCACTTTTCATGTCACATAGCATTCAGTTGGTACCTTCTTTCTTGATACCTCCTTATCTCAAAAAATAATTCTATTAATGTGTCAGGCAGATATATCCTCAAATCTATTGCCTCCACTAAAGCTTGGGGTTTGGCTACCAATGTACTTTTGACCACACTTTTTATTTTCTTTGTTACCCTAGACAAGGAGAAACATTTTCCTTCATTACCACCAAGAATGTTATGAAACTGGCACTGATCGAATGTCTGTCTGGTAGTTTGGCATAATGAAGCACCATAAACACAATTAACTTCATGTCTTCCGGTTCTCCCAGTGCCAGGAATTTAATTCACATTCCTCTAGTTTCAGATTATTTAAAGTTTAATTTTTGTCTGAAGCACGTCAAAATATTACATAGCTCTAGGACGCTAAAGCTCCCATCCAGTATTGCCTGCAGGCATAGCAAATTTAACTGTTTTATCATACTCCTCAACAATTCAGTTTCTTTTCGTTGGCTGGTTCCCGTTCAACAAAGAGAGTGCCACTCTTCTGGTTATGAGAGTGGAATCAATGCTGTCTCGATATCCCTGTTGATTCATCAATTACCACGGATTTGCGTTATTAAGGCCAAGATATCGAAAAGCACTGGCAGCTTGACTCCCTACTTTAAATTCTATCTTGAACCTATTAATCACCCTCTTTTTCAAGTTCACCTCTGCCACCCCATAGAAAGTCATCAACGTGCGTTACGAAAACTCGTGTGATTTTTCCTTCAGACTTCTAATAGAACATTGCAAGATCCAGTTTTAATTGGACACAGCTGGTTATCATCAGTATGGATCATACAGAAAAATACCAAACCATTGATGTGTCACTCAAACAGTATACATATCTGTTCAGTTTCCACAACTGCGTAGTACCTGCCTCTTTGTGTGGCTTCAAAAAAAACTTTTCTTTGAAATATTTCACCCTACAGAAATGCTACATTGATGTCTAACGACTTACATTTCCAATTATTAGAGACTAAGATGGTGATAAAATTTCCCCACTGTGGGTGAATCAATCCTAATATCTCTCCCTCCAAGTTTTCCTCATTCCCACCGGCTGCTACTAATCTAATCTTTTGCTTTATAAGTCCCATCTTGCAAAAATTTCTCTGTTCAAACCCACCGATGGCACCGCACACATTGTCCTTTGCCTGATACTTCAATGTACACCCCAAATTCTTTCCAGTTGTCACTTGAAATAACATCTGTACTTACGAACAAGCTGATTCTTTGCAACTCTATAGGGGAGTGCCACCCTTTTGGAAGTTAAAGTATTGTGATCTCCAAATTGAAAACAGGTGGAACCATCACATTCTTAACTTTCAATCTTTTTGATCAAAGGACTCTAAATATTTAGCCAATCTTTGCCACATATAGTTCATGCACATCAATATCTAAAATTGCACAATTAAAAAAGTTTATCATGAATAGATTCCTTATTAGGCTCAATTTTTCTGTGACAAAACAATGTCTTCTTGGTCCTCATCCTCCCCGCTGTCAGTTTCTACATATTCTGTTCCATGTTGGCTTCAAAGACATGGCTTCTTCTTTTTGGACAATTCACTAAAATGATATGGGAATTGCACTGAAAGCAGTGATTCACCATCCCTTTACCATTTCTTTGGTTTAAATGTCTTTTGTCATCCTCCCATGTGCATCTTCTATTTCTATTATGAAACTGGTTATATCCAGTTTCACCATCAGGTCTGTTATTGGTGGAACTGTCTCTGTTTAGGGGCCTTCATGGACCATTTGGTCAAACATGCAGCTGAGTTAGCATCAAATCCTCCACTCTTAGTGCTCTGGCATTGTGATTTGAATTGAAAAAAGTGGCAGAGAATGATTGTTTCCCAAAAAACTTACTTAATGTTTTTACCATTTGATCAAAGAGGAACTTTGTTCCCTTAAATTGTACTCCTATCGTTACCAGAAGACCATCCATCTGAGACAGACATGCAGAGTGGAACAATTTAAGGAATCTCTGACTTAAATTTTATTCCAACCCTTATTGAATTCCATAATATATTCCTCCAGGCATTAAGGCAGACAAATTCTCAGGGCAGATTTCATCTATCCCAGATGACTGAGGAAGATGAGAGAAATTGCTAGGCCTCTAACAGAAATCATTGTTTTCTTGTTGACCACAGGTGAGGTCCTAGAGGATTGGAGGCTAGCCAATGTTGTTCCATTATTTAAGAAGGATAGCAAGGATAACCTGAGAAATGATAGGCCTTTGAGTTTGACAACAGTGATAGTGAAATTGTTGGAGAAGATTCTTAGGCTTAGGATCTAAACAGATATTGAACTGAGTGGTCTTATTAGCAACAGACAGCATGGTTTTGTACGAGGGAGGTCATGTCTCAGTAATCTGATTGAGTTTTTTCAGGATGTGACAAAAATGATTGTTGAGAAAAGGGCCATGGATGTTGCCTACATGGACTTTGACAAGGTCCCTCATGGCAGCTTGGTGCAAAAAGTTAAATCACACGGGATCAAGGGTGAATGAGCTAGATTGATTCAGAACTGGCTTGATCACAGAAGACAGAAAGTAGCGGTGGAAGAGTGTTTTTTCTGAATGGAGATCTGTAACTAGTGATGTTCCTCTGGGATCAGTGCGGAGGCCTCTGTTTGTAATATATATAAATTACTTGGAAGAAAATGTAGTGAGTTTGCGGATGCTCCTCTTTCTGCACTGTAGGGTTCTATGATTTCCACATCCTTCTGATAGTGTAGCGACCAGAATTGAACACTATATTCCAAGTGAAGCCTAACTAAGGTTCTATGTATAGGTTCTCCAACTCCAGAAGGACATGAAGGCTTTGGCGAGACTACTGAAAAGGTTTACCAGGATAGAAATATAGAAAAACTACAGCACAAAACAGGCCCTTCGGCCTGCAAGTTGCACCAAATATAGGCTCACCTATAACCCTCTATCTTACTAAGTTCCATGTACTTATCCAAAAGTGTCTTAAAAGACCCTATTGAATCCGCCTCCACCACCACTGTCGGCAGCTGATTCCTCACACCCACTACCCTCTGAGTGAAAAACTTACCCCTGACATCTCCTCTGTACCTACTCCCCAGTGCCCTAAATCTGTGTCTTCTTGTGGCCCTCTGAGCATCCACTCGATCAATACCTCTCAACATCTTATACTGCTCTATCAGGTCACCCCCCATCCTTCATTTCTTCAAGAGGAAAAGACCGAGCTCTCTCAACCTATCCTCGTAAGGCATGCTATCCAATCCAGGCAACATCCTTGTAAATCTCCTCTGCACCCGTTCTATGGGTTCCACATCCTTTCTGTAACGAGGCAACCAGAACTGAGCACCGTACTCCAAGTGGGGTCTGACCAGGGTCTTATACAGCTGCAACATTGTCTCCCGACTCCTAAACACAATTCCTCGATTGATGGATGCCAGTACACCACACGCCTTCTTAACCACTGCCTCTACCTGCAAAGGAAGTCCTATGAATCCAGATCCCACGATGTTGCATGGTATGGAGGGTATGAGGTGAGATTGAATACACTGGGATTGTTCTCCCTAGAAAGATGGTGGCTGAAGGGTGACCTAATAGAAGTTTATCAAATTATGAGGGGCATAGATAAGGTGAACAGTTGGAAGCTTTTTCCCCAAGGCAGAAGTGACAATTACTGTGGGAGGAAACTGGAGTACCTGGAGGAGACCCATGCAGACATGGGGAGAACGTGCAAACTCCACACAGACAGTGACCCAAGCCGGGAATCAAATCTGGGTCCCTGGATGTAGTGAGTACATCCCTCAGTACTGTATTGAGTTGGACGATCAGCCATGATTGTGATGAGCAGGCGCAAAAGGGCCGAATGATCTCCTCCTATCTTTAATGTCTCTATGTACAAGGGACACAAGTTCAAGGTAAGGAAGAAAAAGTTCAGTGAGATGTAAGTTTTTACACACAGTGGTGAAGCCTGGAATGCACTGCCAGGTGAGGTGGCTAAGACAGACACATTTAAGACTTTTCTGGATAGATACATGAACAGGCGGGGAATAGAGGGATACAGGTCTAGATAGGACAATGTAATATGAGCAGGCTTGGTGGGCCAAAGGGCCTGTTCCTCTGCTGTACTGTTCTTTGTTTTTCTTGGCCTGGTATTCTTCTTTTGTCCAAAATAATCCACCCTTCACAATTCTCCAGAAACAAATTTTTTTGTAAAACTTAGCTAGATATTTCAACAGATGTTGTAACCCTTCTTCTTTATTTCAGGCATGTGCAGTCCAGTCAGAAAATACTTCGCTCCTTAGCTTTGTCACTTCTGGCTAGAAGTAAGATAAGGTCATACCTTGCTTTTTCTTCAGTGTTGTAGCAACAAGGGTCCACATTTCCATTTCTGTCTTCCATTGCTCGTATCGTTCAGCATCCAAAAAGACACGGGGACAATTAAACAATGTAAGTTTATGTTTACCTTCTGCCAGAATCATGTCCTGAGTCTGTAGCATCTCTTCAAACCTTACAAAATAAATACCCAAGCTATCATGGGTTTTCTTCTGCCAACAATGTTCATCCAGTAGTAAGGATACTGCAGTAGCAAGCAATAAAATAACTAATTTGACAAAGCAAATCAAAGTAAGGGATTATTAAAGAAACTTCCATTTCACCATCACTTGGACCACACCATGGGCCACGAATGCTCTCCACAATCCCCATCTGCTTTATATTTACACTGGGTCAGCATAACAGTTGACCATTACATTATTCTGCCTTTTCTATACCTGTTTTAACAGGTCAGCTGACCTTCAGAGTATGGTACCATTGAATTGGATTGAGCAAGATTAGGCAGGGTAAAATAGTGGGAGCATAGATCCAATGAAATTGGACATTGTGAAGCCCATGAAGGATGGAACCAGTGCGATCAGACTGTGTGTAATCTTGAAAGAATGGAACCAATGAGATTAGACAATATATAACCCAGGGAAGGTGGAGTCAAATGAGATCAGACAGCATGTATTCGTGGAGTATAGAGGCAGTGAGTTCAGTCAGTGTGTAACCCAAGAGAATCGAGCCATTGAGATCAAACATTTTGTATCCAGGAGAGGTTGAGCCAGTGAAATTAGACAGTGTACAACCCAGAGAGAATCGAGCCTGTGAGATCAGAAAGTCTGTAATCCTGGGAAGATAGAGCAAGTGAGGTCAGTGTGTGTGCAGCCTGGAGAGGATGGGATCAGTGAAATTAGACAGTATTTAATCAGGGGAGGATGGGGTTCATAGAATCATACCATCAGGTTAAGTGAGATCAGACAGTGTGTAACCCAGAGAGGATGGGGCCAGTGAGATCTGACAGTGAAACCCAGAGGGATGTAGTCTATGAGATTGGACAGTGTGTAGTCAGGGAGGATGGAGCCAGTGAAATCAAACAATATGTATCCCAGGGAGGATGGACTCAGTGAGATCATATAGTTTTCATTCCAGTTAGGATGGAGTAAGTGCAATCAGGTAATGTGTAATGCAGGGAGGATGGAGTCAGTGAGATCAGACAGTGAAAACCCATGTTCACACAGTGTGTAATCCCAAGAAGATTGGACTAGTAAGCTCCAGCAGTGTGTATTGTGGGAAGAACAAAGGCAGTGAGATCAGGTTGTTTGGAGCAGTGAGAGGATTGAGCCAGTGAAATCAGACAACATGTAAGTGGGAAGAAAGAATGGAACCATTGGGATGAGGGAATGTGTAATCTGGGATGGATAGAGCCAGAGAGATCAGTTGTGTAATTTAGGAGAGGTTAGAACGAGTGAGATCTTACGGGATGTGGGTGGGGGGGCTGCTATTGAGATCAGATAATGTATAACATAGGGATGATGGAGCCACTGATATCGGACAGTTTGTCACCCTGGGGGATAGAATCAATTTGCTCATTCTCCCCTATGTTGGTTTCCTCTGTTCTCTGGTTCCCTCCACAGTCCAAAGATTTGCCAGTTAGGTGGAGTTGCCATGCTAAATTTGCCATTAGTGTCCAAAGTTGTGTAGATTCGGGGAATTAGTGAGTAAATGCCTGGTGGTGAGCCTATGCCAGTGCAAACTCTATGGATCCAATGGCCGCCTTCAGCACTGTTGGGACTCTATATTCTATTGTATGCTGTAGTGAGATCATACTGTGTATATCTAGGTGAGGATGGAGCCAGTGAGATCAGTTTGTAACCTGGGGAGGGAGGGGCGGTGGTGTCAGTGAGACCATAGAACATAGAACATTACAGCGCAGAACAGGCCCTTCGGCCCATGATGAAGACAGTGTTTACCCTGGGAAGAATGGAGCCAGTGAGATCAGCCATTGTGTGACCTGGGAAGAATGGAGCCCAAGAGTGTGTAATCTGGGCAGGATGGAACCAGTGAGATCAAACTTCTGTACCCCTGACAGGATAATCCAGAGAGATTGGACAGTGTGTAACCTGGGAAGATGGAGCCAATGAGGTAGATAGTGTGTTATCAGTGGAGGTTAGCGCCAGTGCACTTGGAACATGGGGTAACCTGGGCCAGGCAGAGTCAGTGAATCATCATAGGATCACAACAGTACAGAGGAGGCCATTCGGCCCATTTAGCCAGCACCAACAATGCACCACTCTCACTAAGGGACAGTTTAGTATGGCCAATCAACCTAACCTGCAAATCTTTGAAATGTGGGAGGAAACAGGAACGTCCAGAGGAAACCCATGCAGATATGCAAACTCCACAGTCACCCAAGCCAGGAATTGAACCCAGGTCCCTGGTGCTGTGAAGCAGGAGTGCTAACCAATGTGCCACCTACTGTTCAATGAGATAAGTGAACCAATGAGATCAGACAGTGTGTAATCTCTGTCAGGATCGATCAGTGTGATCGAACATTGGCTGCATCTTACCTGGGTTATACAATGAGATTGGATAGTGTCAGTCCGGCGGAGGACAGAACCAATTAGACCGAACGCTGTGTAAGCTGGGAAAGATGGTGCCAGTGAGATCCGACTGTGTAACCAGGGTAGATTTCCTGGGACAGATGAAGTCAGTGAGGTCAGAAAGTGCAATCCTGGGAGAATTGAGTCAATGAGGTCAGTGTAATCCAGCGCGGAAGGGGTCTGTGAGATCAGATTGTGCAATAAGTGGAAGGACATAGCCAGTGAGAGTTGGCATTGAACCCTGGGAAGGAAGGAGCAACTAAGTTCGGACAATGTGTGACCTGGGAAGGTGGAGCCTGTGGATTTCAACAGCATGTATCCCTGGGAGGATGGAGCCAGTGAGATCAGATTATCTATCTGGGGCAGGATGGAGTCAATTATTATTAGACACTGTATAACCTGGGGAGGATGGAACTGAGTGAGATTGTATGATATGCAACCCAGGGAAGATGGAGCTAGCGAGGTCAAATGGTGTGTAACACAGGGAGGGTGGAACTAGTGAGATCTGACAGTGTGGGGCTGTTCCCCTCCAAAATAGGTTTTCGGTCCTGGAGGCTACAGTTGAGGAGGAATCAACTGGGGATAGCCAAAGGGAGCAGGTCTCTGGGGGTGAGCCTATTGGGAAACCTCAGGTGGTTAGGGGTAAGAGGTTGGGCCTCGTGATTGGGGACTCCACAGTTAAGGGGACGGACAGGAGAGTTGGAGGTAAGGGTAGGGACTCAGGGCTGGTGTGTTGCCTACCTGGGGCTGGGGTCCGGGATGTATCGGACAGGGTATTCAGGACTCTTAGGAGAGAGGGAGATCAACCCCAAGTTATAGTTCATGTGGGGACACATGACAAAGGGAGATTAAGGGAAGGGGATATTAAGCAAAGATTTATGGAGTTGGGGTGGAAACTAAAGGCCAAGTCTGGAAGAGTAGTTATATCCGGACTCTTGCCTGTGCCACGGGATAGTTTAGAGAGGAATAGAGAGAGGGAAAGTTTGAACTCGTGGCTGAGAGGATGGTGCAGGAGGGAGGGGTTCAGGTACTTAAGCAATTGGGGCTCATTTTGGGGAAGGTGGGACCTCTATATGAGTGATGGTTTACACCTGAACCAGAGGGGAATCAATACCCTGGGGGGTAAATTTGCAAAGGCGATGCGGGGAAGTTTAAACTGATTTGGGGGGGGGGTGGGATCTTGAGTAGAGGGGGTGAAAGGGAGGGGGGCATAGATGAGGAATGCAAGGCACAGCGTAGTGGGGGTGGGGCGGAGCAGGGTTTGAAATGCATGTGCTTTAATACTTTAAAGGTAGGGGAGGACCGCAGGAAACATGGGAGGGAGGTTAGACAGGGGGTGGAGAAGGGAAATGCCCAGACTGAGGGGCTGAAGTGTGTATATTTTAATGCAAGGAGTATAGTAAATAAGGTAGATGAGCTTAGGGCGTGGATAGCTGCTTGGGAATGTGATGTGGTGGCCATTACGGAGACTTGGATGTCTCAGGGACAGGACTGGGTACTTCAGGTGCCAGGTTTCAGATGTTTCAGGAAGGACAGGGAGGCTGGCAGAAGAGGTGGTGGAGTGGCACTGTTAATAAGGGACAGTGTCATGGCTGCAGAGAAAGAGGATGCCGTGGAGGGACTTTCTACAGAGTCTCTGTGGGTGGAAGTTACGAACAGCAAACTTCCGGGGGTCGAAAACTTTGCTGGGTGTATTCTATAGGCCGCCCAATAGTGACAGGGAAGTTGAAGTGCAGATAGGGAACCAGATTCTGGAGAAATGTATTAAAAACAGAGTTGTCGTGATGGGAGACTTCAATTTCCCAAACATCGACTGGAATATCCCTAGAGTAAGGGGTTTGGCTGGAGAGGAGTTTGTTAGGTGTGTTCAGGAAGGTTTCCTGACACAGTATGTGGACAAGCCTACGAGGGGAGAGGCTGTACTTGACCTGGTACTGGCGAATGAACCAGGGCAGGTGATGGATCTCTCGGTAGGAGAGCATCTTGGGAATGGTGACCATAATTCTATCTCCTTCACAATTGTATTGGAACGAGATAGGATCAGACAGGCTAGGAAGGTGTTTGTCTGGAGTAAGGGGAGATACGAAGAAGTCAGGAAGTTACTTGGACAAATAAACTGGAAGGAGGCATTCTTAGGGAAAAGTACCGAAGGAAGGTGGCGGATATTCAAGGAATGTTTGTCTGGCGCTCTGCATGACAATGTTCCGATAAGGCAAGGGGGTTTTGGTAGGTCGCAGGAACCGTGGTGCACGAAGGCTGTGTTGAACCTAGTCAGGAGGAAAAGGAAGGTGTACAAAAGGTTCAGGGAACTAGGAGAGGTTAAGGATCTTGAAGAATATAAGGACTGTAGAAAGGAGGTTAAAAGGGAAATTAGGAGAGCCAGAAGGGGTCATGAGAAGACCTTAGCAGGTAAGATTAAGGAAAATCCCAAGGCCTTCTATAAGTATGTGAAAGGTAAAAGGGTGAGAAGGGAAAGGATAGGACCTATAAAAGGTGAAGGGGGAAAGGTCTGTGTAGAACCAGAAGAAATGGCGGAGGTGCTTAATGAGTACTTTGCCTCAGTATTCACAGTGGAAGCTGATTTGGGAGATCTTGCTATGGACTTGCAGCAGGTGGAAAAGATTGAGTACGTGGACATTAAGGAGGAGGATGTGTTAGAACTTTTGAATTCTATCAAGGTAGATAAGTCGCCGGGACCAGATGGGATGTACCCCAGGATACTGTGGGAGGCCAGGGAAGTTTTTGCAGAGCCCTTGGCGATGATCTTTGCGTCGTCAATGGAGACGGGAGAGGTTCCGGAAGATTGGAGGATTGCGGATGTAGTCCCTATTTTCAAGAAAGGGAACAGAGATAGCCCGGGAAATTACCGCCCGGTGAGTCTGACCTCAGTGGTTGGTAAGCTGATGGAGAGGCTTCTGAGGGACAAGATTTATGAGCATTTGGAGAGGTTTGACATGATCAGGAATAGTCAGCATGGATTTGTCAAGGGCAGGTCGTGCCTTACGAGCCTAGTTGAGTTCTTCGATAATGTGACTGAACACATTGACGAAGGAAGTGCCGTGGACGTAGTGTACATGGACTTCAGCAAGGCTTTTGATAAGGTCCCCCATGCAAGACTTCTTGAGAAGGTGAGAGGGCATGGGATCCAAGGGCCTTTGGCCTTGTGGATCCAGAACTGGCTTGCCTGCAGAAGGCAGAGAGTGGTTGTGGATGGGTCTTTTTCGGAATGGAGGTCAGTCACCAGTGGGGTGCCCCAGGGATCTGTTCTGGGACCCTTGCTGTTTGTCATTTTCATAAATGACCTGGATGAGGAAGTGGAGGGATGGGTTAGCAAGTTCGCTGATGACACGAAGGTCGGCGGTGTTGTGGATGGTCTGGAAGGATGTCAAAAGTTGCAGCAGGACATAGATAGGATGCAGGAATGGGCGGAGAAGTGGCAGATGGACTTCAACGCGGATAAATGTGTAGTCGTCCATTTCGGCAGAACCAACGGGATGAACGAGTACACTATTAAGGGCAGGAGTCTTAGTAGCGTTGAAGAGCAGAAGGATCTCGGGGTCCGGGTTCACAGGACTCTTAAATCGGCCTCGCAGGTGGAGGAGCTGGTCAAGAAGGTGTATGGTGTACTGGCCTTCATTAATCGAGGGATTGAGTTTAGGAGTCGGGAGGTAATGCTGCAACTCGTCAGGCCTCATTTGGAGTACTGTGCGCAGTTCTGGTCGCCTCACTATAGGAAAGACGTAGAAGCTTTTGAAAGGGTGCAGAGGAGATTTACAAGGATGTTGCCTGGACTGGGAGGCATGCCTTATGGAGATAGGTTGAGGGAGCTGGGACTCTTTTCCCTAGAGAGGCGAAGGTTGAGAGGCGACCTGATAGAAGTTTATAAAATGTTGAGAGGAATAGATAGGGTGGACTCTCAGAGGCTATTTCCCCGGGTTGAAATGGTCGCTACGAGAGGACACAGATTTAAGGTGCGGGGAGGGAAGTACAGAGGTGATGTTAGGGGTACGTTTTTCACTCAGAGGGTGGTGAGTGAATGGAATCGGCTGCCGTCGTCGGTGGTGGAGGCGAACTCGCTGGGGTCTTTTAAAAGACTTCTGGATGAGTATATGGCGTTTAATGGGATTAGGGGTTACAGATAGGTCTATAGATTGGTGGGGTTGATGTGATCGGCGCAACTCGAGGGCCGAAGGGCCTGTTTGTGCTGTAATGTTCTATGTTCTATGTAACCCAGGGAGGATGGAGCCAGTGAGATCAGGTAGTGTAATCCACCAGTGCAATTGAACCATGGGTAACCTGGGTTGGATGGAGTGAGCCGGTGAGATTAAATATTATATAACCCTGGGGAGGATGGAACTAGTGAGATTGCACACTGTGTAACCCAGGGTGAATGGAGCTAGTGAGATCAGAAACTATGTAACTCGGGAAAGATAGAAGCAGTGAAAACAGATAGAGAGTAAGATGGAGAAGTCTGGTCATAGAACATAGAACACTACAGCACAAACAGGCCCTTCGGCCCACGAGTTGCGCCAATCACATCAACACCTACCAACCTACAATCACATCAACACCTACCAACCTGGTGAGTGAAGGTGGACCTGGGTGGAATGCTCTGTTGAAAGTAGATGCAGACTGGATGGGTCAAATAGCTTCTCTCTCTGCACTGTATGGAGATGTTCTATTCTATGTTCTAGTGAGATCAGATGGAGCATAACCAGAGAGGATGGAGCCAGTGAGATCCAGACATTGTACAACATGTGGAGCATGGAGCCAGTGAAATCTCACTGCATAACCCGGGAACGTAACATAGAAACTAGAAACAGTAGGCCATTCGGCCCTTCAAGCCTACTCCGCCATTCATTTTGATCACAGCTGATCATCAGATTCAATATCCTGATTCTCCCATATTCATCTCCGCCCCCCCTCCCACCCCCCATATCTTTTGATCCCTTTTCTTGAAATCAGACATTTTGGCTCCAACTACATTCTGTGGTAGTGAATTCCACACATTCACCATCAGATTTCTCCTTCAGTTGTAAAAGGTTTACCCCTTATCCTCAAACTAAGTTCAAAGTTTATTTATTAGCGTCAAAAGAAGGCTTACATTAACACTGCAACAAAGTTACTGTGAAAATCCCCAAGTTTGCACACTCTGGCATCTGTTTAGGTACACAGACAGAATTTGGCATGGCCAGTGCACCTAACCAGCATGTCTTTCAGACTGTCAGAACACCTGGAGAAAACCCACATAGAAAGTGGGAGAATGTGCAGACTCAGCACAGACAGTGACCCAAGCTGGGAATCGAACTTGGGTCCCTAGCACTTTGAGGCAGCAGTGCTAACCACTGTGCTGACCCCTATGACCCCTAGTTCTGGATTCCCCCACCATTGGGAACATTCTGATTCTACCCTGTCTAACCCTGTTAGAATTAAATTCCGTTGAATATAACTGACTTAGTCTCTACTCATATGACAGATATGCCATCCCAAGAGTCAGCTGTGTAAACTTTTGCTATACTCCCTCTATAGCAAGGACATCCTTCTACAGATAAGGACAGCAAAACTGCACCCAACACTCCAGATGTGGCTTCACCAATGCTCTATACAATTGCAGCAAAATATCCCTATTCCTATACTCAAATCCTGTTGCTATGAAGACCAACATATAATTTGAACTCTCTATGGCCCGTTGTACCTGTGTGCTTAAGGTTTTGTTGTGTATCCACCTCTCAATTTACACTCATTCAAGTAATAATCTGTCTTCCTATTATTGCTACCAAAATGAATAACCTCACATTTATCTACATCATATTGCATCTGTTATGCAGATGCCCATATACTCAGCCTGTCCAAATCACACTGAAGCATCTCTGCATCCTCCTCACCGCTCATCCTCCCACCCAACTTTACATCATCTGCAAATTTGGAGATAATACATGGTTCCCTCTTCCAAATCATTAATATATATTGTGAACAGTTGGGGTCCTAGCACAGATTCCTGCAGAACCCCACTAGTCGCTGACTGCCAGTCAGAAAAAGACCCATTTATGCCAACTGTTTGCGTCCTATCTGCTAACCAGCTTTTTATCCATCTCAAGACATTACCTGCAATCCCATGTGCTTTAATTTGACATAGTAGTGTGTTATGTGAGATCTTGTCAAAAGCCCTTTGAAAGTCTAAATAAACCAGATCCACTGGTTCTCGATTAATTCTACTAGTTGCATCCTCAAAAAAGTCCAGTAGATTTAGCAACCCTTTTGTAAATCCGTGCTGACTTTGTCTGATTATACCACTGCCTTCCAAATAGGCAAGCATCAGTGCAATCAGATTGTAGGTAACCGGGGTTGGATGGAGCCAGGGAGATTAAATGGTTTGTAACGCAGAGGAAGGGCATGTGGAAGCCAACTGTTTTATTTTTGCATTATAATTTTTATAACATTTTCCACAATGTACTGTTGCAAAGTTGAATTGTAAAGATGTAAAGAAGATGCGAGAGGGACAAAACATTGTGTGTTCTGTTTTAATACTTGAATTTGGACACAAATGTTTCAGTTTCGGACTTTGGATGTACTTTGCATTTTAAACCTCCAAGGCCAGACATAAGGGTTGGCTTGGTAACAGGATTCAAGCATTTGAATGTTCTGAATTTTATCCAATCAATTTAAGCAGGCACTTGGCTACCAACAACCTCGAGGGCCGAAGGGCCTGTTTGTGCTGTAATATTCTATAAAATTTGAATTTGACGGTGGTGTAAAAAATCAGAGCAATCCTATTGTAAGAAAATTGATAGATCATCACAGGTATAGAAAGTGCAGGGAGGAAAAACGGTTAGCAACTGCCACCTCTGAAGTCAAGAGGGAGAGAGCAACTCTCCACCCTGCCACTTGTATATATTTCTGAAGAAAACACACCACCTAACCAGCAAAAGATAGCAAATCAAAAAGAACTGTCAGACAGGAGGAATCCACAGAACTCAGTTTTGAAAGCCACAAAACCTGGTTGTATTTTTTTTGAGTGATGGAATTCTATTATATTTTTGGTTCATGAATTCATTTGAACAGCATTCCAGTAGAATCTTATTTTGTTGGATAATGTTACTTGTTTAGTTAAAGTTTCCTGTTAGTTAAATAAATTGTCAAATGTTCATTTTGAAGTGGGTATCAGGTATTTCTGTTAGTTAACTACTAAACAGTATTGAAGGACAGTTCACCTTCCCACACACTTTTAACTGTTTACGAGGCAAGGTATTCCTCTTTGAGGAATTTGGTGTTATATCAAAAGGGGAACAACCTTGCGTCATAACAGCACTAACACATTCTTATGTGATAAATCCTGCAAAGATTTCAGGTTTCACTAGTACTGGGGCATGTTACAAAGTTACATGATCAGCTAAACCTGGCAGCGACTACTATCTCACGAACAGTGCATGATCAGAGGTCGGAACCAATTAGTGTTAGTCGCCTTTGCTGATGTGTTTAATTAATCAATGAATGTGAATGAGTGTTTTCTTCGATGATGTACAATAATATTTGTAAAAGAGAGGACAATAGAGCAACTATGAACACCTTGTAAGAGACAGAGAAAGAATTCGTAATAAAGTCGTACACTTGTACCTGACCACGAGATGTTGACGAATTCTTCAGTCTATCAGGTGGAACTGGTGGGATCATATGGTTTGTAACCCAGGGAGGCTGGTGTCAGTAAGATGCGACATGGTAACCCCAAGACGTAAGGTTAAAATGTAACAAGTTGACAAGGTGGAGCCAGTCAATGTGGTATATTTGGACTTTCAAAAAGCGTTTGACAAAGCCACGCATAAGATAAGAAAGTGCATGTGACTGGGGGAGGTGTATTGAGATGGATAGAAAACTGGTTGGCAGAGAGGAAACAAAGAGTAGGAACTAATGTGTATTTTTCAAATTGGCAGCTAGTAACTAGTTGGATGCCACAGGGATTCACAATATATATTAATGATTTGGATGAGGGAACAAAATGTAACATCTCAGTTTGAAGATGGTACCAAGTTTCTTGGGAGGGTGAATTGACAAGAATGCAGTGATCCTTCAGCATGATCTGGACAGGTTGGATGAGTAGGAAAATCAGTGGTATATGCAGTATAATTTAGATAGATGTGAGGGTATTCACTTTGGGAGCAAAACCAAGAAGACAGAGTACTGAATGGCTGTAAATTGGGAGAGGGGGGTGTGCAATGGGACATGAGTGTCCTTGTGCACCAGTTGCTGAAGGTAAGCATGCTGGTGTTTAAGCGAATGAGGGGGGAATCTCAGAGACTTAAATTCTAACAGGACTAGACAGGGTAGATGCAGGGAGGATGTTCCAGGGATCACAGTCTGAGGTTCAGGGTAGAGCATTTAGGACAGAAATGAGGAGACATTTCTTCGCCCAAAAGAGTAGTGAGCCTGTGGAATTCATTAGCACAGGAAGTAGTTGATGCCAAAATATTGAATGTATTCAAGAGGCGTCTAGATATAGCACTTAGTGAATGGGAGCAAAGGTTATGGAGGAAAATGATGTGGAGTTGCCAGTGTTGGACTGGGGTAAACAGATAAGAAGTCTCACAATACCAGGTTAAAGTCCAACAGGTTTATTTGGTAGTAAACACCACTAGCTTTCGGAGCGCTGCTCCTTCGTCAGGTGAGTGGGGAGTTCTCAAAAGACCAAATAGTCTCCTGCTCCATCTTCTATGTCTATGTTTCTATGAGACAACATAGCCAGTGAGATCAGTCCATGTACAACTAGGGGAGGCTAGAGTTAGTGAGATTGGACAGTGTCTAACCTGTCACAGAGGAACTTTTTAGATTGGACATCTCGGAGGATGTTACCTGTGAAATCAGACAGTGAGGGAAAATTTATTTCTTAGGGTAACTCCTGAGAGGATGTTTCCTCTGATGGAGTAATCAGGAACTAGTGGGTACAGTTTAAAAAATGGAATCTCTCATTTAAGACTGAGATGAGGAGGAACTTGTTTGGAATTTTCACTCTTAGTTAACAGTGGAAGCTGGATCATTGAATACATTCAAGGCTAACTTAAACAACATGTTGATTGCCAAGTGAATTGAGATGGAGAACAGGCAGGAAAATAGAGTTGAGGCCAGATTCAGATAATCCATGATCTTATTGGATTGTGCAACAGGATTAATGTTCCGAATGGCCTACTCCTATCGATAGCAAGAAGGGACAGCAAGAAGGCATAGAATCTCTGTGGGTAGAGTTGAGGAATCGTAAAGGTAGAACTGGTCAGTACTTAAAAACTCTGACCTGCCTGAAAAAGTACACCACAACAGTAATTGATTTCATTAGTAAGTGTGTAAATGACTGTGTGCCAACGAAGCAAATCCGTGTGTTCCTCAACCCGAAACCATGGGTGAACATAGAACCATAGAAACATAGAACCCTACAGTGCAGAAACAGGCCCTTCGGCCCATCAAGTCTGCACCGAACACAATCCCACCCAGACCCTATCCCCATATCCCTACACATTTTACCTGCTAATCCCTCTAACCTACACATCCCTGGATACTAAGGGGCAATTTTAGCATAGCCAATGAACCTAACCCGCACATCTTTGGACTGTGGGAGGAAACCGGAGCACCCGGAGAAAACCCACGCAGACACGAGGAGAATGTGCAAACTCCACACAGGCAGTGACCCGAGCCGGGAATCGAACCCAGGACCCTGGAGCTGTGAAGCAGCAGTGCTAACCACTGTGCTACCATGCCGCCCCATGGGTGAACATGGATATCCACTGCTTGCTGAAGTTCTATACAAGAAAGCCAGACATGGTCTAAGGAGATCCATCAAAGATGCCAAAATACAGTACTGCACCAAGCTAGAGTCCCAGGCCGGCCACACTGACCCCTGCCAACTATGGCAAGGTCTGCAAGACATAACAGGGTACAAGGTGAAGACATGTAGAATTGCCCGTTCCAATGCACCCCTCCCTGATGAGCTCAATATGTTCTAGGTCCGTTTTGAGCGAGAGGTCAGTGAAAGCACGCCCTCCACCGTGGAACCCCAAGATGAACCTGTATCTGGGATCACCAATACAGATGTCAGAGCAGCTTTCTCAAAGGTCAACCCTTGGAAAGCGACTGGCCCGGACGGGGTACCCGGACGAGCACTCAGATCCTATACAAATCAACTGGCGGGGGTATTCACAGACATCTTCAACCTCTCTTTACAACAATCTGAGGTCCCCACCTACTTCAAGAAGATGACCATCATCCCTGTACCTAAGAAAAGGTGAGCAGTGTTCCTTAATGACTATTGTCTAGTGGCTCTGACATCAATTGTTATAAAGAGTTGAAACACTAGTCATGACACAAATTAATTCCAGCCTCCCGGACTGCCAGGATCCACTAGTTTGTCTACTGCTGCAACAGGTCCACAGCAGATGCCATCTCCCTGGCTCTGCACTCAACCCTGGAACAACTAGATAGCAAGGATACCTATGTCAGACTCCTATGTCAGCAGAGCCTTCGACACCATTATTCCCATGAAACTCATCTCCAAATTCTGTGGCTTGGACCTCGGCTCCTCTCTCACAACTGGATCCTGAACTTCCTAACACAGACCACAATCAGAAGGAACAATACCTCCACAATCATCATCTGCCTCACAAGGCTGTTTTGCTCACGAAGCAAGATGTATTGCTGAAGCACAACTTAAGTGTGAACTGCGCAAGTCCAGAGCCACCAGCACAACAACAACAGTGCTTACACAAGTCTGTCCAATGTGTGCCTGGACATTCCGTGCTAGAATTGACCTGATCAGTCATCTTCGGACACACTGCATCCAGCCTCAAAATGACTAATGGTGTCTAGGTCCTCATCGATGATGATGGACGAACAACAACAAGTATGTAGAGGACTATGTGCCAAAGAAACAACTGCGCATGCTTCCCAACCGGAAAACGCTGCTTGCTGAAGTCTGGGTCTGAGGCATTGAAGTCAGGTGACCTTGACCTACACAAGAAAGCCAGACACGATCTAAGGAGATCAATCAATGATGCCAAAATACAGTATTGGACCAAGCTAGAGTTCCAGGCTAGCCATACACACCCCCACTAACTACGGCAAGGTCTTCAAGACATAACAGGCTACAAGATGAAGGCATGAAAAATTGCCGGCTCCAATACAGCCCTCCCTGATGAGCACAATATATTCTGCGCCCATTTTGAGTGAGAGGTCAGCAAGAGCAGGTCCTCCACACTGGAAGCCTTGGATTAACCTATATTTAAAGTCACCATTGCAGATGTCAGAGCAGACTTCTCGAAGGCCAACCCACAGAAAACAATTGGCCTGGATGGGGTACCCAGATGAGCACTCAGATCCTACATGGATCAATTGGCAGGGGTATTCACAGATATCTTCAGCCTCTCTCTACAACAAACAGAGGTCCCTAACTGCTTCAAGAAGACAACCATCATCCCAGTAGCAAAGAAAAGCCAAGCAGCGTGCTTTAATGACTATCATCCAGTAACTCTGACATCCAGTATTATGAAGTGCTTCGAAAGGTTAGTCATAGCACAAAATAATTCCAGCCTCTGGACTGCCTGGATCCATGACAGTTCACCTACCGCTGCAACAGGTCCATAGCAGATGCCATCTTCCTGGCCCTGCACCCAACACTGGAGCACTTTGATTACAAAGATACCTATGTCAGACTCTTATTTATTGACTACATCTCAGTGTTCAACACCATTATTCACATGAAACTCATCTGATGACTCTGACATCCATCATTATTAAGTGCTTTGAAAGGTTAGTCATAGCAGGGATCAATTCTGGCCTCCCAGATTGCCTGGATCCACTACAGTTCATGTAGCACTGCATCAGATCCACAGCAGGCACCATCTCCCTGGCCCTATACTGGAACACCAGGATAACAAAGATACTTATGTCAGACTCCTATGTATTGACTACAGTTCAACCTTCAATACCATTATTCCTACGAAGCTCATCCCCAAATTCCATGGGCTGGGCCTTGGCTCCTCTGCAACAGGATCCTGACCTTCCTAACACACAGACCACAATCAAGTAGGCAACAACACTTCCTCCATGATTATCCTCAGCAGCAGTGCACGTCAAGGCTGTGTTCTCAGCTCTTTACAATACTCCTTATACACCTATGACTGTGTGACCAAATTCCCCTTCAACTCAATTTTCAAGCTTGCTGATGGCACCACCATAGTGGGTCAGATCTCAAACAACAATGAGACAGAATACAGGAATGAGATAGAGAACCTGGCGAACTAGTGCGACGACGATAATCTCTCCCTCAGTGTCAACAAAACGAAGGAGATTGTCAACGATTTCAGGAAGTGTAGTGGAGTACGTGCTTCTGTCCACATCAATGGGGATGAAGTAGAAAGGGTCAAGAGCTTCAAGTTTTTAGGTGTCCAGATCAACAGCCCACCCTGGTCGCGATCCACACAAACCAGCCCCTCACCCATTGACTCTGTCTATACTTCCCACTGCCTTGGCAAAGCAACCAGCATAATTAAGGAGCCCATGCACCCCAGACATTTTCTCTTCCACCTTCTCCCATCGGGAAAAAGGTACGAAAGTCTGAGGTCACGTACCAACCGACAGCATCCCCCATGCTGCCATTAGACTTTTGAATGGATCTACCTCGCATTAAGTAAATCTTTCTCTACACCCTCGCTATGTATGACTGTATTCTGCACTCTCTTGTTTCCTTCTCTACGAATGGCATGCTTTGTCTGACTAGCACAAGAAACAATACTTTTCACTGTACATAAATACAAGTAACAATACAACAGTAAGGCAAACAAGTAGGGAGGTCATGGAACTTATACAGATTAAAGGGGAGGAGATGCTGCCTTCAGGCAAATCAGAGTAGATAAATACCCAGGACCGGACAGGGTATTCCCTCGGATCCTGAAGGAGACTAGTGTTGAAATGGCAGTGCCTCTGACAGATATATTTAAAATGTCGGGATCCATGAGTGAGGTGCCGGATGATTCGAGGATACCTCATGTTGTTCCGTTGTTTAAAAAAGGCTCAAAAAGTAATCTGGGAAATTATAGGCCGGTAGGTTTGACTTCAGTGGTAGTTAAATTATTGGAAGGCGTACTAAGAGATAGGATCTAAAAATACTTGGATGGACAGGGACTTATTAGAGAGAATCAACATGGTTTTGCGCATAGTAGATCATGTTTAACCAATCTATTAGAGTTTTCGAGGAGGTTATCAGGAAAGTGGATGAGGGGAAGGCAGTGGATGTTGTCTTCATGGACCTCAATGAGGCTTTGAAAAGGTTCCGCATGGGAGGTTAGGAAGGTTCAGTCGCTAGGTATACATGGAGAGGTAGTAAATTGGATTAGACATGGCTCAATGGAAGAAGTCAGAGAGTGGTATTGGAGGATTGCTTCTCTGAGTGGAGGCTTGTGACTAGTGGTGTGCCACAGGGATCAGTGCTGGCTCCATTGTTGTTTGTCATCTATACCAATGACCTGGATGATAATGTGGTAAATTGGATCAGCAAATTTGCTGATGATACAAAGATTGCAGGTGTAGTGGACAGTGAGGAAGGTTTTCAAAGCTTGCAGAGGGACTTGGACCAGCTAGAAAAATGACAGATGGGGTTTAATACAGACAAGTGTGAGGTATTGCACTTTGGAAGGACAGACCAAAGTAGAACATACAAGGAAAATGATAGGATACTGAAGAGAGTCATGGAACACTCGGGATCTAGGAATACAGATACATAATTCTCTAAAAGTGGCGTCACGGGTAGATAGGGTTGTAAGGAGTGCTTTTGGAACATTGGCCTTTATAAATCAAAGTATTGAATATAACATTTGGAATGTTATGGTGAGGTTGTATAAGACATTGATGAGGCCAGATTTAGAGTATTGTGTGCAGTTTTGGTCACCTAATTACAGGAAGAATATTAGCAAGGTTGAAATAGTGCAGAGAAGGTTTACAAGGATGTTGCCGGGACTTGAGAAACTGAGTTACAGAGAAAGATTGAATAGGTTAGGACTTTATTCCCTGGAGTGTAGGAGAATGAGGGGAAATTTGATAGAGGTGTATAAAATTATGATGGGTATAGATAGAGTGAATGCAAGCAGGCTTTTTCTGCTGAGGCTCGGGGAGAAAAAAACTAGAGGGCATGGGCTAAGGGTGAAGGGGGAAAAGTTTAAAGGGAATATTAGAGGTGGGGTTCTTCACACAGGGAGTGGTAGGAGTGTGGAATGAGCTGCCAGATGAAGTGGTAAATGCAGGCTCACTTTTGACATTTAAGAAAAACTTGGACAGGTACATGGATAAGAGGGGTGTGGAGGGATATGGTCCATGTGCAGGTCAGTGGGACGAGGCAGAAAAATGGTTTGGCACAGCCAAGAAGGGCCAAAAGGCCTGTTTCTGTGCTGTAATGGTCTATGGTTCGAATAATTAATCAAATCAAAAATATGTGGGGTTACAGAAGTAGAGCCTGGGTGGGATTGTAGTCAGTGCAGACACAATGGGCTGAATGGCCTCATTCTGCACTGTAGGGATTCTATGATCAAAGGGACAATTATAAAGCTGTTGTTGAGCTGCATGCAAAAGTTGCCATATGGGCCTATGATACAATGGCAATGACCAAACTGTTCCAGCTTCCTCCCACACTACAAAGATGTGCAGGTTAAATGAATTGTCCATGCTAAATTGTCCCTTAATGTCAGCAGGATTAGCAGGATAAATAGAACAAAGAACAAAGAACAAAACAGCACGGGAAACAGGCCCTTCGGCCCAACGAGCCCGCGCCGCCGTCCCATGGTCAGTGACCTATTCATGACTCTAGTCTATGCCTACTGTGTGAGGATCAGGGAGGTCCAATATAGGGACAATTTGTTACCCAATCAATCAGCCTAAAAGCACATTTTTGGGATGTGGGAGGAAACCGGAGCACCCGGAGGAAACCCACGCAACCACGGGGAGAACGCACAAACTCCCACGGACACAGGCCCAACTCCATGTGTCCGCACAGCAACAGAGATAACCTCTGTGCTGCCATGATGCCCTCGAGATGGTAAGTGCCTGTGGATAAAAATTTCATTATTAAAGACTCTATACCCCTGAGACTAAACTGACCCCAAGCCTACAATGCTTAATAAGGCCTGCTATATCCCCCTATATGTAAACTGCTCATGTGGCTGTCCAAGTGACTCTTGAACAACCCTAGCGTGCCTGCTTCCACCACCTCACTCGGCAGTGCATTCCACATCCCCACTACCCTTTGTGTGAAAAACTGCCCTCTAACATTAGTCTTATATCTAGCCCCCCTCACCCTAAGCCCGTGACCCCTCGTTCTATCCATTTCTAATAGCGGAAAAAGCTTATCACCATCTACTCTATCTGTCCCCTTCATAATCTTATAAACCTCTATCAAATCCCCCCTCAGCCGACGTCTCTCAAGGGAAAACAGCCCAAGTGCGTTCAATCTTTCCTCGTAAGACAGCCCTTCCATACCAGGCAACATCCTGGTAAATCTCCTCTGCACTCTCTCCAGGATCTCTACATCCTTCCGGTAGTACGGCGACCAGAACTGGACGCAGTACTCCAGGTGAGGCCTAACCAACGTTCTATACAACTGCAACATCAGACTCCTACTCTTATATTCTATACCCCTTCCTATGAAGGCTAACATGCCATACGCTTTCCTCATCACATTCTGATACTTGGGATTATGGGAATAGGGCCTGGATGGGATTGTTGTTGGTGCAGGCTCAATGGGCCAAATAGCCTCCTTCTGCACTGTAGGGTTTCTATGATTCCGTGAAACTGAAAGGGAGGATTGTTAGAGGCAACATGGTTTTGTAAAGGGGAGGTTGTGTTTCTCGAACTTGATCAGGTTTTTTGACGAAGATGATTGATGAGGATAGGGCAGTGGATGTTGTCTACATGGACAACATGTAAGGCCTTTGACAAGTCCCTCATGTCAGACTAGCACAGAAGGTGAAGTTGCATGGGATCAGAGGTGAGCTGGCAAGATGGAAACAGAACTGGCTCGGTTATAGAAGACACAGTGTTGGGTGGAAGTGTGTGTTTCTGAATGGAGGGCTGCAACAAATGGTGTTCCTCAGGAATTAGTGTTGGGACCTTTGCTGTTTGTTAAATATATAAATGATTTGGGGGAAAGCATAACTGGTTTGATTAGTAAATTTGCAGGTGACACAAAGATTGGTGGAATCATGGATAGCAATGAGGACTGTCAGAGGATACAGCAGGATATAGATCGATTGAAGACTTGGGTGGAAAGATGGCAGGTGGCAATCCGGACAAATGTGAAGTAGTGCATTTTGGAAGGTCTACTACAGATGGGAAATATGCATCAATAGCAGAACCCGTAAGAGTATTGATAGTCAGAGGGATCTGGGTGTAAAGGTACGACGTCAATGAAAGTGCATCAAATGGGGAGAAAGTAGTCAAGAAGGCATACAACGTACTTGCCTTCATCAGCTGAGATATTGAGTTTAAAAATTGGCAAGTCATGTTGCAGCTTTATAGAACCTTGCTTAGGCCGCACTTGGAACATAGTGTTCAATTCTGGTTGGTGCAATACCAGATGGATGTGTAAGTTTTGGAGAGGTTAGAGAAAAGATTTACCAGGATGTTGCCTGGTATAGAGGGCATTAGCTATGAGTTGAGGTTGGAGAACCTTGGTTTGTTCTCACTGGAATAATGGAGGCTGTGGGGCAGCCTGATAGAAGTCTACAAGATTAGAAGGGGCATGGACAGAGTGGACAGTCAGAAGCTTTTTCCCAGGGTGGAAGAGGGCATAGGTTTAAGGTGCAAGGGGTAAGGTTTAAAGGAGATGTATGAGGCAAGCTTTTTAGAGGATGGTGGGAGCCTGGAACTCACTGCAAGGGGGAGGTAGTGGAAGCAGATACTATAGTGACTTTTCAGGAGCGTCTGGACAAATACATGAATAGGATAGGAATAGAGGGATATGGTCCCCAGAAGGGTTGGGATTTTTGTTCAGACAAGCAGCATGATCGCTGTAGGCTTGGAGGGCCAAAGGGCCTGTTCCAGTACTGTAATTTTTTTTGTTCTTTGAACTTAGTACTTCTGACCACAAGACAGTTCGAAAAGATATACAGAGAGAAACCACAACATGAAAGTGGCACTGTTGTAAATAATTACTTACAGCCACAAGGTAGGCTTATCTAGTTGAGATGTAAAAGATTAAACATGACTTGGTTAGATTTAAGGAACAATTTGGAGCCGCTCACTAGTCAGTGGATACATACGAAATCGTGGTGAGCAGCAACATGAGTAAATATAAACAGATCCAAGAATGGCAGATGACTGATCGTGGAGGACTTCCAATCATAGTAATATAGACTGAAATAGTAACAATGCAAAAGATGGAGAGAAATTCCTGACACAAGTAAGAGAATTTTTTGATTAATGTATTCCTATTCCAATGGTGAAGGTCGCTGTACTGGAACTAGTTTGGGGATGGAGGGAGCATATTTTCAGTAGAAGAACATTTGGGATGAGTGATCAGAATATTAGTTTGGAATCTCACCGATATTTTCAAATTGAAATTCTCATTCAGATTTACATTCCTTCTGAATATCATCACTCCCTGTCTGATTAGTCTCTAGATTAACAATTTCCAATACCAACCTTCCTCCAACTCTGGCATTTCTGAACTATTTCCATTTGCCTGTGTTTGGCCCATATTTCTCCAAACCTTTCCTATCCATGTACATATCTAAATACTTTTTAAATGTTCACTATTGAACATAGACTATAAAATTCTAGCCAAGGTCATCGCCAATCAAGGCCGCAACTGGAGTACTGTGTGCAGTTTTGGTTGCTGCATTTGCGAAAGGATATATTGGCCTTGGAGGGAGTGCAGAGAAGGTTCGCTAGGCTGATGCTGGAGATGAGGGGGTTAGCCTATGAAGAGAGATTGAATAGTCTGGATCTGTACTCGTTGGAGTTTAGAAGGCTGAGGGGGGATCTTATAGAGGCATGTAAGATAATAAAGGGGCTAGATAGAGTAGAGTTAAAGAGATTCTTCCTGCTTAGAAAGGATAGCAGAACTACAGGGC
Source organism: Prionace glauca (assembly GCA_037974335.1). Classification (NCBI taxonomy): domain Eukaryota; kingdom Metazoa; phylum Chordata; class Chondrichthyes; order Carcharhiniformes; family Carcharhinidae; genus Prionace; species Prionace glauca. The sequence continues at coordinate 99,154,642 of CM075729.1, read as the reverse complement.
ACAGAATAATAAGTGGGGGGGCGTGCAGTTTAGATCAGAGTTGTGGAGGAACTTCTTCACTCAAAGGGTGGTGAATCTCAGGAATTCTCTGCCCGTTGAAGTGATGGAGGCTACCTCGCTGAATATATTTAAGTCACGGGTAGATAGGTTTCTGATAGACAAGGGAATTAAGGGTTATGGGGATAAAACAGGAAGGTGGAACTGATCCACTTCAGATCAGCCATGATCTTATTGAATGGCAGGGCAGGCTCGACGGGTTAGATGGCCTACTACTGCTCCTATTTCTTATGTTCTTATGTTCAACCAGGTCAATCTGCTGTAGGGTCAGTGATCCATCCTGATCAAACCTATGCTGTACCCAGCAGGAAGATCTCTGATAGCCTCGCACTACTCAGAAATACAATCGCCGATGTGCAGGACAGACAGCTGGATACCTGCCTCATCAGCCTAGGCCAGGAGAAGGAGTTTGACAGAATATCGCACAACTACATGATGGAAGTGCTCTCTAAAATGGGCTTTGGAAAGGGAATCCACAATTGGATCCAACTGCTCTACACAGACATCAGTAGTGCAGTTTTAATCAATGGGTGGGAATCAGATAGGTTTCAGATCAGGTCTGGAATCAGGCAAAGCTGCCCTCTCTCCTCCATCCTTTTTGTGTGTTGCATTGAACCCTTTGCCGAGGCCCTCAGAAGCGACCCAGACATCAAAGGGGTTACAATGCCAGGCTCCCTGTTCATGAATGAAGTGGCTGTCTTCTGCTCGGACCCGTTGTTTGTTCGTAGGCTCCACCAATTCTGTGAGCAGTTCGAGCTGACCCCGGCAGCCAAAGTCAACCGGGGCAAGAGCGAAGCCATGTTCTTTGGGAACTGGGCTGACAGATCCTTTGTCCCCTTCACCATCAGGGCAGACTACCTTAAGGTGCTAGGGATATGGCTTGGAGCTGCAGGGGCATGCACCAAAAACTGGGAAGAGCACATCACCAAAGCAAGGCAAAAATTGGGCTTGTGGGAGCAATGCTCCCTCTATCACCGGAAAAAACCTGGTCATCTGGTGTGAGGTATTTTCCGTGTTGTTGTATGTGGCGCAGGTCTGACCTATCCCCAAATCCTGCACAGCAGTAGTGACCCAGGCCATCTTCAGATTTATCTGGAGATCAAAGATGGATCATGTCTGCGGGGAAGCGATGCACTAATCTCTGGGGAACGGAGAGAAAAACGTTCCCAACGCTGCTCTCTTCCTGGTAAACATATGGATGATATTGGAATAGTGTAGGTTAGATGGACTTTAGATTGTTGTACCGACCTGTGAAATCATCGAGGGCTGAAGGGCCTGTACTACGCTGTACTATTCTATGTTCTATGATGGCCACCTTTGTGTGCGGCTGCATCAAGCTGTGTGTAAATCCTCGGTACGCTAACAGCAAGTGCCACTACTTTCTGAGGTTCTACCTGTCCCAAGTGTTGCGGAGAATGGTCTGGATACACTGCCATGGAACACTTCAAGTAGTTGGACCATGCTGCAGTACCTGTACTTCATGGAGAAATTTCACCTTTGACCGCGTGGCGATCAAGCAGTGATCAGCATGTAACGTTCTTGGGGCTCTGAGAGAAAAGGAGATGGCGGATCCTGTCGGATGGTTCCCTGAGCAGACTGTCAGTGTCGTCTGGCAGAACACCTCATCACCAGAACTCACAAACAAGCACCAAGACCTGGCTTGGCTGATGGTGAGAAGGGCACTCCTGGTCAGATCCTTTATGCACGCTCGAGGTCTCAACATCACCGCACGCTGCCCTCAAAGCGACTGCGGGGGTGATGAAATGGTCGCACACCTCCTTGTGGAATGTGCCTTTGCAAAGAAGGTCTGCAGTGAGATACAGGGGTATTTATCGAGGTTCGTCCCGAGCAGCTCGGTGACGCAGCTGTTTCCAGGGCGCACACCGAGACAAATATCAACAGCTGCTGGAGGGTCATCAACTCGGTGAAGGTCACACTTTGATCCGCCCGAAACTTGTTGATCTTCCAGTTGAAAGATTTGTCCTCAACCGAGTGCAGACTGGCATGTTCCAAGGTCCAGGACTACGTACTGAGAGATGTGCTCAAGCTTGGGGCAGCCACTGCAAAGGCACAATGGGGAAAGGCCACTGTGTAAAGCCTTTCAATCGAGGCAGACCGAGGGCCCGGGAACTGCAGAATGGCCTCAGCCTGCGTAACTGTGTGCTCATCTGAAAAACAACAGCATACAATAAAATCTGATGTATGTATATATTTTCAAGTCCTGAAATGTAATGAATGTAATGTCGTGTTAATAAGCATTGTATAGTACTGTAAAAAATGACTTTTTTGCACTGTTTGTAATTTTTGGATTTGTCGTTTTGCAATGGTTTATTTGAGGGGTTTTTGTGATTAAAGTATATTTTTGAAATAAAAAAAGTCACTATTATTTGGCTGAGATCAAGTGTAGTATTGACATCCTGCACTTGGGTTGAAGTCACGAGATTACACTAAAGCTTCATTGGAAGCAATTTTTTTTAAAGTTTCAAACTTGACCTTTTGAGTAAGATGCAAATGCCTTGGAGGAAGGTGCAATGCTTGCTCCAATCAGCTTGGATCATGTAGATCAAGCCGAAGACAGGAGGTGAGAGGCCTCCCTTATCAGCTTGGATCTGGAATATCTCACTTGCTGAGATTCTGAATTGGACTTTGATTGGATTGAATTGGATATATAAACAAAATAAGTCACTGAGAGGCAGATTTGCTGCTGCTGCAAGGGAGGGTTTAAACTAGATTGGCAGTGGGTTTGAATCCTCAAAATTAGGGAAGCAAATGAAGGGTTGAAAGCAGTACCCGCAAAGGCAAGCTGAATAAACATGATTGGCAGGAGTGTGGCAGGGAGTGCAGAAAACCTATTGGATTAAATTGCATCTATTTCAATGCAGGAGGGCTGACAGGTAAGGCTGATGAACTCAGGGCATGGATACATGGGACTGGATATCAAAGCCATAACTGAAACATGGCTAAGGGAGGACTGGCAGCTTAATGTTCCAGGGTACAAGTACTTTAGGCACGACAGAGGTAGAGGAAAGAGAGGAGAAGGAGTTGCATTTTTGATTAAGGGGAGCATCATGGCAGTAGTCAGAGATGAAATAACCAAGGGATCATCCAGCGAGGCTTTGTGGATGAAACAAAGAAATAAGAAGGGGATGGTGACCTTATTGGGATTGTACTCAGAGAAATCATAGAAATCCTACAGCACAGAAAGAAGCCATTCAGCCCATCGAGTCTGCACTGACCACAATCCCACCCAGGCCCTACCCCCATATTTACCCATTAATCCCTCTAACCTTCACATCTCAGCACACTAAAGGCAATTTTAGCATGGCCAATCAACCTAACCCGCACATCTTTGGACTGTGGGAGGAACATAAGAACATAAGAAATAGGAGCAGGAGTAGGCCATCTGGCCCTTCGAGCCTGCCCTGCCATTCAATAAGATCATGGCTGATCTGTCGTGACTCAGCTCCACCTTCCCGCCCTCTCCCCATAACCCTTAATCCCTGATGATAGGTGTGCTTTTGGAACACTGACAACACTGACTTCAAAAGTGATTAATTGATTGTGAAGACTCTACAGAAATCTCACTAACAGCACTGGGTATATTTCCACCTATTGGACTACAGCAAGTCAACAAGGCAAATCACCATCACATTGGATATGGGCACTAAATGCTGACATCGTTAACAATGCCAATATCCCATGAGCAAATTAAGACAAACGTATATAGAATTACATAGCATGCACGCATGTTGTTAAGGGGAATTAGAAGCACAAATGTGCAGGGAGACTGGGGAGACTTGCAGGAGTCATTGGGTTGTCATAGTCAGGGATTTTAATATTGGTAACATAGCCTGGGGTAGTGTTGCCATAGCATTAAAAGCTTAGACGGAGTGGCATTTAAGTGTTTTCAGGAAAGTTTCTTCAGGCAGTATGTAAAGGATCCTACTCGGGAAAGGGCAAAACAACCTACTCTTGGGAAATAAAGAAAACAACCTACTCTTGGGAAACCAGAGCATCTGGAGGAAACCCATGCAGACACGAGGAGAATGTGAAAACTCCACACAGACTGTGACCCAAGCCGGGTATCGAATCCAGGTCCCTGGAACTATGAAGTAGCAGTGCTAGCTACTGTGCCACCCATGCTGTAAACCTCTATGACTCTATTTCTTCCTGTTAAGGTGAAGGGCAAGGCTGGCAAGAGTACTATAGGCCCCCATGTTGTTAAGGGGAATTAGAAGCACAAATGTGCAGGGAGACTGGGGAGACTTGCAGGAGTCATTGGGTTGTCATAGTCAGGGATTTTAATATTGGTAACATAGCCTGGGGTAGTGTTGCCATAGCATTAAAAGCTTAGACGGAGTGGCATTTAAGTGTTTTCAGGAAAGTTTCTTCAGGCAGTATGTAAAGGATCCTACTCGGGAAAGGGCAAAACAACCTACTCTTGGGAAATAAAGAAGGTCAAGTGACTGAGGTGATGATGGGAGACACTTTGGGAACCAGTGACTTTAATTCTACTTATTTTAAAATACTTATGGAAAAGGACAAAACTGGTCCACGGATGCAAGTTCTAAATTGGGGCACGGTGAATTTTGATAGAATTAGACAGGATCTTGCAAGGGTTAATTGGAGTAGTTTGTTTGAGGACAAGGGGACCTCTGGGAAGTGGGAGGCCTTTAAAGGTGAAATAGCTTGATTTAAAGTTCTATATTCAAGTTGGAAACTCTTGTTGAAGTTGAATAAGACATTGGTTAGGCTACACTTGGAATACTGTGTGCAATTCTGGTCACCCTATTATAAAAAGGATAATATTAAACCAGAAAGAGTGCAGAAAAGATTTACTAGATGCTACCCAGACTTGATGGATTGAGTTATAAGGAGAAGCTGGATAGACCGGGACTTTTTTCTCTGGAGAATAGAAGGCTGTGGGGTGATCTTATCAAGGCCTATAAAATAATGAGGGGCATGGATCAGCTAGGTAGTCCTTATCTTTTCCCAAAGGTACGGGAGTCTAAAACTAGAGAGCATAGGTTTAAGGTGAGAGGGGAGAGATACAAAAGTGTCCTGGAGGTGTATAGGGTTATAGTCAAGAAGGAAATTAGGAGGGCAAAAAAGGGGACATGAGATAGCTTTGGCAGAGAGGATTAAGTGCATATGGTTTTAGTTCAGGGAGGTATCATGATCAGCGCAGCCTTGGGGGGCCGAAGAACCTGTTTCTGTGCTTTTTCTTATATATATTAAAGGAAAAAGAATAACTAAAAAGAGAATAGGACCCCTCAAGGACCAAAGTGGACACTTATGCATGGAACAGCAGGAGATTGTTGAGGTTCTCAATTAATATTTCTCTTTGTGTTTACGTAGAGAAAGACTTGAAGACTTGGGAATGTGGGAAAATTAATGGCGTGTATTGGGAATAGTTTGTACTATGATAAAGATGGTGATGGACATATTAAAATGTAGGAAGGTGGATAAATCTCCTGGCCCTACCATAGAACCCCTACAGTGCAGAAACAGGCCCTTCGGCCCATCGAGTCTGCACCGAACACAATCCCACCCAGACCCTATCCCCATATCCCTACAAATTTTACCTGCTAATCCCTCTAACCTACACATCTCAGGATACTAAGGGGCAATTTTAGCATAGCCAATGAACCTAACCCGCACATCTTTGGACTGTGGGAGGAAACCGGAGCACCCGGAGAAAACCCACGCAGACACGAGGAGAATGTGCAAACTCCACACAGGCAGTGACCCGAGCCGGGAATCGAACCCAGGACCCTGGAGCTGTGAAGCAGCAGTGCTAACCACTGTGCTACCGTGCCGCCCTAAACCAGGTGGCCCTGACCAGGTATACCCAAGAACACTGCGTGAGGCTAGAGAAGAAATTGCAGGAGTCCTGGCTGAGATATGTGCATCATCATTAGCCCGGTTGAAGTACTAGAAGGCCGGAGGGTAGAAAAGCTGTGCCTTTATTTAACAAGGGCTGCAAAGAAAAACCTGGGCATTATAGACCAGTAAGCCTAACAACTGGTGTGTAAGTTGCTAGAGAGGATTCTGAGGGACACAATATACACACATTTGAAAAGATAGGGTTTGATTAAGAGTAGTACGGGCAGCACAGTAGCACAGTGGTTAGCACTGCTGCTTCACAGCTCCAGGGTCCTGGGTTCGATTCCCGGCTCGGGTCACTGCCTGTGTGGAGTTTGCACATTCTCCTCGTGTCTGTGTCCTGGGTTCGATTCCCGGCTCGGGTCACTGCCTGTGTGGAGTTTGCACATTCTCCTCATGTCTGCGTGGGTTTTCTCCGGGTGCTCCGGTTTCCTCCCACAGTCCAAAGATGTGCGGGTTAGGTTCATTGGCTATGCTAAAACTGCCCCTTAGTGTCCTGGGATGGGTAGGTTAGAGGGATTAGCAGGTAAATGTGTAGGGATATGGGGATAGGGTCTGGGTGGGATTGTGTTTGGTGCAGACTCGATGGGCCGAAGGGCCTGTTTCTGCACTGTAGGGTTCTATGCTGGTTCTAGTCAGCTCAGATTTGTGCATGAGAGATCGTGCCTTAAAAATTTGTTTGCATTCTTTAATGAAATGACCAGGCATAGTCTAGATGGGTTTTTATAAGGCCTTTGATAAAGTTCCACAAGGTTAGCTGCTGTAGAAGGATAGATCATATGGAATCCAGGGAGAGCTGGCAAATTGGATCTACAATTGGCTTGATGGTAGGAAGCAGAGGGTAATGGTGGAAGGATACTTGTCAGACTGGAGGGTTGTGACTAGTGGTATGCCTCAGGTCAGTGCTGGGCCCATTGCTGTTTGTTAACTATATCAATGATTTGGATGAGAATATATAAGGCATGATCAGTAAGTTTGCAGATGACACTAAAATAGGTGGTATTGTAGACAGTGCAGAAGGTTATCAAAAATTGCAGCAGGATCTTGATCAGTTGAGGAAGTGGGCCGAGAAATGGCAAATGGAGTTCAATACAGATAAGTGTGAGGTGTTGTATTTTGGAAAGTGAAATCAAGGGTAGGACTTTCATGGTGAATGGTAGAACCTTAGGTAGTATTGTGGAACCTTGGAGTTCAGGTTCTCTAAAGATGGAGTCGCTGGTAGATAGGGCAGTGAAGGCGGCTTTTGGCATTCTGGCCTTCATCAGTCAGGACATTGAGTATAGAAGTTGGGAAGTTATTTTGCAGGACATTGGTGAGGCCATATCTGGAATTTTGTGTTCAGTTTTGGCCACCTTGCTGTAGGAAAGATGTTATTAAACTAATGTTGCCAGGACTTAAGGACTGAGTTATAGGGAGAGATTGGACAGATTAGGACTTTTTTCTTTGGCGCACAGGACACTGAGGGGTGATCTTATAGATGTGTATAAAATAATGAGAGGCATGGATAATGTGAATGCACTCAGTCTTTTTCCCAGGATTGGGGAATCGAGAACTAGAGGGCATAGTTTTAAGTTAAGAGGAGAAAGAATTAATGGGAACCTGGGGAGAAATGTTTTTACACAGAGAGTGATGTGTATGTGGAATGAGCTGATGGATGTTGTCTACATGGACTTCAGTAATGCCTTTGACAAAGTCCCTCATGGCAGACTGGTGCAGAAGGTGAAGTCACATGGGATCAGAGGTGAGCTGGCAAGGTGGATACAAAACTGGCTCGGTCAAAGAAGTCATGATGTGGGTATGCCGGCGTTGGACTGGTGTAAACACAGTACAAAGTCTGACAACACTAGGTTTTAGTCCAACCGATTTATTTGATAATATTCTCACAAGCTTTCGAGGGGACTGCCTCTTCGTCAGGTGAATGGAGAGTTCTCATTCACCTGACGAAGAGGCAGTCCCCTCGAAAGCTTGTGAGAATATTATCAAATAAATCGGTTGGACTAAAACCTGGTGTTGTCAAACTTTGTACTCAGTCAAAGAAGACAGAGGAAAGCAGTGGAAGTGTGCGTTTCTGAATGGAGGGCTGTGACAAGTGGACTTCCTCAGGGATCAGTGCTGGGACTTCTGTTGTTTGTAATATGATTTGGAGGAAAATGTAACTGGATTGATTAAGAAGTTTGCAGATGACACAAAAGTTGATGGATTTGTGGATAGCGATGAGGACCATCAGAGAATACAGCGGGATATAGATTGGTTGGAGACTTGGGCAGAGAGATGGCGAGATGGCAAATGGAGTTTAATCTGGACAAATATGAGGAATGCATTTTGGAAGGCCGCATAGAGAGAGGAAATATACAGTAAATGGCAGAACTCTTAAGAGCATTGATAGGCAGAGGAATCTGTTTGTAAGGGTACACAGGTCACTGAAAGTGGCAACGCAGATGGAGAAGATCATCAAGGAGGCATATGGCATGGTTGCCTTCATCGGCCGGGGGCATTGATTTTAAAAATTGGCAAGTCATGCTGCAGCTTTAGAGAACCTTAGTGAGGCCGCACTGGGACTAGTGTTCAATTCTGGTCGCCTCACTACCAGAAGGATTTGGAGGCTTTGGAGAGGGTACAGAAAAGATTTACCAGGGTGTTGCCTGGTACGGAGGGCATTAGTTATGAGGAGAGGTTGGAGAAACTTGCTTTGTTCACACTGGAATGATGGAGGTTGAGGGGCAATGAGATAGAAGTCTACAAGATTATGAGAGGCGTGGACAGAGTGGATAGTCAGAAACTTTTTCTCATGGTAGAACAGTCAATTACTAGGGGGCACAGGTGTAAGGTGTGAGGGGCAAGGTTTAGAGATGTACGAGGCAGATTTTTTTTCGCAGAGGGCGATGGGTGCCTGGAACTCATTACTGGGGGAGGTAGTGGAAGCGGGTACGGTAGTGACTTTTAAGGGGCATCTTGACAAATACACAAATAGGATGGGAATAGAGGGATATGGTCCCTGGAAGGGTAGGAGGGTTTATTTAAGTCAGGCAGTATAGTTGATACAGGCTTGGAGCTGAAGGGCCTGTTCCTGTGTTGTTAATTTCTTTGTTCTTTGTTCTTTGATACTTAAATTCTCCATTTCTCCTGCGCAAAGTTCCAGTTTGAAAAGCAGCTCTTGTTAAAAATCAGTTGAGAATATTTCTTTCTCTCCAATTACATGGGATCAAAAGAGGAACATATATTCCACTGAAAACAATACCTGTACATTTATGCCATGCTCCATATCCTAAAATCATTTCTCTTCCTGACTCTCTTCCAAACCATTTGTATTGGTGATTCTTAACCAAACAATATATATGTATATTCTGCATCAGCAAGATGTGAAATCTGTCCATTTTCCTAGATTTCTTTTGCATGAAATGCCCTCCACTAGGAGAGGGTAGGTCTTCCACAGGGTGGCAATGGGTGATCCTTGGTCTGCAAGTCGATATTTTTAATACCTATTGCACTGCCAAAATTATATTCAAATTGGAAACAGTATTGTGAGGATAAATGCAGTCAATTCAGCTTAAAGTCTTCAGTGAAATGGCTTGAGGACAATTTAATAGACTTTGCAACATAAGTACTGAGATAGTTCCACTCACTTGTTCCTTTTATTTCAATTGAAACTGCTGCCTATGTTAATATTAACTATCTACTGGTGCAAGTATCAAGTAGCATGCTGCCCAGACCTGTCCCTTCCTTCCTTTAACATGTGTCCTTTGTTACAGGAGGTGACTCAGATGATCTAGGCCCTTCTGGTGTCAGTGCTTCTCCATGCCTCATCCCACCTCCCCCATCCACCCCCCTCCCCCACCATTGCCACTTCTGTTGAAACGCCAAAAGATTGTTCACATGACACCTCAGAGGAGCCCCTGAAAAACCTCCAGGGATAGCACCAGTGATTCAGCAAAGGCATCCACCACACAAGTCACCAACACAGAGACTATCATCACGATGGGGTATGTTACTAGTGAGGCTTCTGCATCACTTACTGATGTATACGGCACATCTGCTGAGGCAAATCATGTGGAGGTGACAATGTCTGGGGACTCGGGCACACGGAAGACTGCCAGTGATAAGGAATCAGCTGGCTGTGAGCCAGGTGCCAGGTCTCTGGAGTCTGTCATCCTGAAACTGTTGCAGATGCATCAGCAGACCCAGGTAATGATGAAAGAGCTGTCAGCAACTATGCAGCAACTATGGAGTCCAACAGAATGCTGTCACAGAGGTGGTGCCAGCAAAGCGTGGTCCCCAGGCCAACACTGCAAGGGTAGTGCTCGCATTGGAAAGTCTGGGTCAGGAATTGGTCCCCATAGGTAACGGGGTGCAGACCATCCTGGAGACACAGCCAAGGGTGTTGCTAGGATTCTGGAAGCATGTTGGTCCATGACCATGGGTGTCGGGAGAATTTTGGAGACAGAGCTGGCCATGGAGGGTAGGGGAGATGCGGGTGGGGTGGGGGGAGGGGGAGGGATGGAGGTGGTGCGAGGAGGCTCTCACAGGCATTCTGGAGCATACAAGGCTATAGGCATTGACAACTTAGCCCATGCTGATGGCTAATGCTGAGTGGCTCTAGAATTGACCCAGTCTCAGAGGGCTAGCACTGAGGGATGGAATACCATAGAATCATAGAATTCCTACAGTGCAGAAGGATGCCATTCAGCCCATTGAGTTTGCACCAGCCACAATCCCACCAGGCCTTATTTCTGTCACGCCACATATTTATCGTTAATCCTCTGACAGTAGGTTCAATTTACCATGGGGAGAATGCATCTGGCCTCCAAGACTGGTAATGGCAAGACTTCTGAAGCTCATTCCATCTGCTCCGCCATCACATGGAGTGTCCCCAGGATCTATGGGCATCTCAAGGGAGGAGGATGCGGTGAAGCCCATGCTGGGGTCCTCCACTTGGGAGACTCCATGCATCCCCTGACTTTGCTCACAGCAGGGCATTTCATGAGTTGCGGGATGAACAAGGTGGCACAGCTATATCAGTGTCATCCGCAAACTAGCTAGGGGCCTCCAAGTGTAGCCCCCCTCCTCACCCCAGGGCCACCCACCAAGAGCATCAAAGGCCACAGGAATGGTGGGGGTTCACAGTTTGGCATCTCCACCTCCGTTCATCTGGGAGGATCACCTAGGCATAGCAAGAGGCCATGTATGATTAGGAAGTTTAGGGTCACAAACGAGGTCACAAGTTAGGGTCATTTGTACATGTTAAAAACACATTAAATGTCTATTGTACCCCACAGCTGTGACTAATCTGTCTATAATTCTCCTCAATAGAGCTAACTGTACTCGCCCCATCCATCGAAGTGCAGAGTGTTGTGCTGCAAAATATCAGCCCCACAGTCAAATGTCAGTGTCCACTCGCTCTGGTTTCCCCAGCATCCGCCAGACAGTATCGACCACTGGTGTCAAACACCACCATTGCCCTGCCTCTGCAGCACCCCCACCACCACCCCAACCATACCTGTGGCCACAATCCCTTCTCATACATGGGCCCACGTACCAGTGTGCAGTCAGAGAACAGGTAGAATTCAGACTTGTGTGGTACCAGGGCAGCATTCCAGAGCCTCATAGCAAATCGTCATCACCCTCCAACATTGACCGATGACTTGCTAGCACGACCAATCCACGCCCATCACGCTATGCTCAGACCCTTGGAGGTTGTGGGTGGGGTGCAAGATGGCAAGCGAGGGGATAAGTAATTTGGGGTGGTTGAGGGCACTGTTTTGGTGGAGTTATTGGGCTGTGGGATTGCAATGTCTTCCAGAGTGTGTTGCAGCAGCCATTGGACAGCAGGACATTTATGAGTGCCTGCCTTGTTGCCCTGCCCTGCCAGACCTTCGCCTGTCCTCCATCCTCTGCCAGTGCCGTCTGTCCTCTGTCCTCTGACTCTGCATCATCCTCCTCCTGCACGTCATGCAGGTGGTGGTCCTGCTCCACATCCTCCTCTTCCAGGAGGTCTCTCCGCTGCTGTGCCAATTTGTGGAGCATGCAGCATACATCAATATTGCAGGAGGCCTATATTGGGTGGTCCAGGAACCCAAACTGCAACTTTAGGAACTCAATGCTGGACCAGTTGATAGTTTGAGACTCACTATAATGGATTCTGCCTCGTTCTCAGGCCTTTGCATTGGCATCATCAGCCAGGACCTTAGCAGGCTTCGTTGTCTCCCGTGAGACATCCCAGTAGCCTGGGCTGATCCTCAAAGAGCTCAGGGATTTCTGAACTCTTTAGGAAATAACTGTCATGCGTGGTGCCCGGATCTCATGCGCATACTGGCATGATAATGGTTGCAAACTATCTGATCATTGAGGGAATGGAATCCCTTTCTATTAATAAAGCAATCACCATCACCTCTCGGGGACCACAGTACGACCTGTATGCCATTTGTAACCTCCTGCTCGAGGGACATTCTAGCAACATTGGCAAAATGCAGTTCGTGCTTCCTATTGGACAATATCAAAGTGCATGTACTGGCCTGCTCTGGTGCACAGGCATCTATGACCTGGTGGACGCACTCGTGCATGGATATTTGCTGAATTACACATATGCCTCCACTGGATGCCTGGAAGAGAACTTAACTTCCACTGGGAGTGGTTGTCATAGATATCATAGAATCCTATGGTGCAGAAGGAGGCCATTCAACCCATCATGTCTGCACCACCCGCAATCCCACCCTGACCCCATTCCCATAACCTCAGGCCAAATAACCTAACTAGACCCTGATACTAAAGGGGCAATTTAGCATAGCCAATCCATCTAAACCACACATCTTTGGAGTGTGGGAAGAAACGGGGTGTCCTCCTGTTCTCTGTGATACCAGGCCTGCGAGGACACACTGTCCCCTTGCATGGATAGAGCAAACACCAGCACATGGCTTCCAACATGCCCTCAAAAAACATGCATGTTTTCTGACCCTAGATCTCCGCTTCCTCCTACCTCTGCCCACACTCGCCCCCACCCCCCTCCCCGGGTCCCCAAGCGTGGACACTGGCAATCCGATACCATCCAGAGTCTATAACTAGAGGGCATAGTTTAAGATGACAGGGGAGATATACAAAAGTGTCCAGAGGGGCAATTTTTTCACATAGAGGGTGGTGATTGTCAAACAAGCTGCCAGAGGCAGGGGTAGAGGACAATTTTGTCTTTTAAAAAGCATTTAAACAGTTGCATGGGTAAGATGGGTATAGAGAGATATAGACCAAACGCAGGCAATTGGGATTAGCTTAGAGGTTTAAAAAAAAGGGCAGCATGGACAAATTAGTCCAAAGGGCCCGTTTCCATGCTGTAAAGCTCTATGACTTTATGCATCATCTGAATAGGTTGCCTACCATTGACATATTGGCCATGGTAGGCAGGGAGAGCATAAGTGTTAGTGTGCAGAGTTGGCCATTGAGGACCCTAGGGCCATTGTCATGGGCCTTACCACTGTATTGCCTTTCAGATATGGGTTGCAATTCAGCCATATGAGGCAGGGTCAATCTCCTGACTATCACAAGATGCATTTGCATTCAAAGCAGCACTGCTGAGTCCATGCAGTATGAGGGGCTGTGTTTACACCTAGTGAGCTCCATCCCTTCCTTGGATCAGCAGTTGCCAGACCTACCACTTGATGCTGTTAGTGGGCCCTGAGATGTGAGATCTACTTCAGCCACAATCCTAGTCCAGCAGAAGGATAGCGTGAAGCAGGTCAATAGTCATGGAGTTGGTGGTGGAAATCATGATCCACTTTATTAATAGAAAGGGGTTCCACTCCCTCAATGTTCAGATATTCTGCAACCACAGGCTCATTATCACACTAATGTGTGCATGACACCCGGAGACTGTGCAAGACAGTTATTTCCTAAAGAGTTTAGATATCCCTGGGCTCTTTGAAGATCATGACTTCCACCAACCCTCGGGGATCTCTTACAGCCAGGCCAGTGGAACATTGTTGGGCCAGGGGACAGCAGCCCTAACAAATATTGGACTCCCCAACTCATCCCACAGCAGACCAATGCCCTAGGCCCTAGGCCTGGGGACAGCAAACCCCAAGTGTGGAACAAAGAACAAAGAAAATTACAGCACAGAAACAGGCCCTTCAGCCTTCCAAGCCTGCACTGCGATACTGCCTGACTGAACTAAAACCCCTACCCTTCTGGGGACCATATTCCTCTATTCCCAACCTATTCATATATTTGTCAAGACACCCCTTAAAACTCACAATCTCCCTTGACAACAATTTCCAGGCACCCAATACGCTGTAAAAAATTTGCCTTGTACATCTCCTTTAAACTTTGCCCCTCACACCTTAAACCTGTGCCCCCTAGTAATTGACTTCGATCAGGTCGCCCCTCAACGTCTGTCGTTCCAGTCCTTCAAGTCGCACATTGATCCAAGGAACCTTCAAACAGCATGTCGATCCCAGCCCCCAAAGAACAGCACCCATCTGAGTCCCCCACCTGATCCAGCAACTTCACAGCACCTGGCTGCCCAACGACCACTCCCACATATCCTGCACTCCAGAGGCTGCAGCTCCATTTAACTTACATCCTCACTCCACATCACTGCTGCCTTGCTAAGCCCGATATTTATGGAACAGTCACGCCAGAGAGCTGCAGTGCAACAGAGAGGGGGGGATGTGCCATCCCAAACTCGCTGATGTGATGTAAAGATAAAGAAAAACATTAAAATATGTGTCACACCCATTTCTGGTGCGAACGCAATCACATCAAAAAAAATGGCCTAGAAAAGAGACCCAGCCGCCCGGCGCATTTCCTGTTTTTGGCCTCCCAGTTATATTTCCCGGCCCACTCCATCAGCACAGTTGGCCGGGACTTCGAGCCCTTGTCTTTTCCTATTTCTGAACTTCATGTTTCTTCTTGTGTCATCATCTGAAAGTACAACAGCTGGATTCTCCCAAAATTAAACTAAATGTTTAGCTGGTAGGAAAACAGGAGATTTTCCAGCCTCTTTTTCTGCATACTTTCTTTCAGAACTTTCTTTCAGAGAGATTCATGATTGTAAGGGATGGGAGCATGACAGGGTGGAGGGTGGAACTCATCCTGCTGGAGAAGAATGGTGTTGAATGGACCACTGCATAAATGCCAATCTGTCAGTAGGGAGATTGGCACTTGTGCAATGGCAACCCACTCGATCACCAGACTCCCCCTGCTACCCATGGCCAGCCCCAAACCACCACCACCTGCTCCCTTACCCATGGCTAGCCATAATCACCCACTTACTCCCTCCCTTATTAATCCCATTGCGTAGTGGCAGCTGG
Organism: Prionace glauca; assembly: GCA_037974335.1. Taxonomy (NCBI): domain Eukaryota; kingdom Metazoa; phylum Chordata; class Chondrichthyes; order Carcharhiniformes; family Carcharhinidae; genus Prionace; species Prionace glauca. Next base: position 99,139,406 of record CM075729.1, on the reverse strand, counting down.
ATCCTCACCACCACCGGTCGCTCCCATCCCATCCCCGTATGTTCTGTCTCAGTAGACTGTGCCTCCAGTATGCCCTGTCCCTTGACACTGCCCAGTGCCCCTTGGCACCATCTCAGGCCTGTAAATCAAATGGAAATTCAGATTTCCGTATGGTAATCAGACCTATGCCAATTTCAGGCATGCTTCCACGGAAGAAAAAGTGCCAGGGAGACTCATTATCAGCTATGCTGATGTTCCCCAGACTGCGGCCCATATTTCAGTGCAGTTTCAGGAGGTTGCAACTTAAAAGATTTTTATTTTTCACAATACAGTCTAGAACTATGCTGATGGCATCATGCATCCTCTAAAGAGTAGGTAGCAGTACAGGAAGATAAGGTTGTGAAAGTGGCATATGGAATGCTCACCTTTGTTGCCAGAGCATAGAATAGAAAAGTAGGAATATAATTATGAACACATGTAAAGCATTGGTGAAGCCACAACTTGAGTACTGAGCACCTGCTTACCACGGGAATGTTGTAATTGCTCTAGACAGAGTGCAGAGAAAAGCTATTAGAATGTTGCCATGGCTGGGAACTGCAGCTACAAGGACAGACCGGAGAGGCTGAGGGTGACGTGACTGAAGTATACAAAATTAAGAGGAGTTGAGTAATCAGGCAGCATCGGTTTCCCTTGGCAGAGAGTTAATAAAAAAGGAGACATGGATTCAAACTAAGTGGCAGAAGGTTCAGAGGGGAACATGAGTAAAAAGCAGGTTATTCGGCAGAATGTGGTGGCTGTCTGGAATTCACTGCCAGAGTTGGTGTTGGAGACATAGACTTTGAACTCATTTAAAAAGTACACGGATCTGCACCTTAATTAATGTATGCTGCAGGGCTATGGGCTGTGTGAGGAATGGATTTTGATTAATTCAGGATAACGCCATCAGCAGTCAGTATATATTGGGCCAGATTCTCCAGCCTCTTAGCTGCGTGCTTCCCAATGGAATGGTGCATTTTTTGTTATCCCCAGCGTGAATAGCCAAAGAATTCCAGCCATGATGTTTATAAGATGATGAGGGGGATAGATAGAGTTGACATGCAGAGACTATTTCCTCGGGTGGATGCAGCTGTCACTAGGGGGCATAACTATAAGGTTCGCGGTAGGAGATATAGGAGGGTTGTCTGAGATAGATTCTTTACTCAGAGAGTGGTTGGGGTGTGGAGTGCACTGCCTGCTGTGATAGTGGAGTCCGACACTTTAGGAACTTTCAAGCGGTTATTGGATAGGCACATGGAGCACACCAGAATAATAGAGCGGAGCAGAGAGGGGGTGGGATTCTGAGTCGAGGGGTTGAAAGTGAGGGGGGCATAGATGGGAATTGCAATGCACAGCATCGCAGGGGTGGGGTGGAGCAGGGTTTGAAATGCGTATACTTTAATGCGAGGAGTATTCGCAATAAGGTGGATGAACTTGCAGCGTGGATCAGTACCTGGGACTTCGATGTTGTGGCCATTTCAGAGACATGGATAGAGCAGGGGCAGGAATGGTTGCTGCAGGTCCCGGGGTTCAAATGTTTTAGTCGGAGTAGAGAAGGAGGTAGGAGGGGTAGCATTATTGGTCAGGGATTGTATCACAGTGTCAGAGAGGAAGTTTGATGAGGACTTGTCTGTTGAGGTAGTATGGGCGGAGATTAGAAATAGGAGAGGAGAGGTCACCCTGTTGGGAGTCTTTTATAGACCTCCTAAAAGTTCCAGAGAGGTTGAGGAAAGGATTGCGGAGACGATCCTGGTTAGGAGTGAAAGTAATAGGGTAATTGTTATGGGGGATTTTAACTTTACTAATATTGATTGGAATTGTTATAGCTCTAGCTCGTTAGAGGGGTTAGTTTTTGTGCAATGCGTGCAGGAAGGTTCTTTAACTCAATATGTAGATAGGCCAACTAGAGGTGAGGCTATATTGGATTTGGTGCTGGGAAATGAGCCAGACCAGGTGCTAGACTTGGAAGTTGGTGTGCATTTTGGTGATAGTGACCACAATTCGGTTACGTTCACCTTAGTGATGGAAAGGGATAGGCATGAACCTCGGGTCAGTAGTTTTAGCTGGGGCAAGGGTAATTATGAGGCTATTAGGAGAGAATTAGGAAGCACAGGTTGGACTAGGAGATTACAGGGACTGGGAACATCTGAAATGTGGAGTTTTTTCAAGGAGCAGCTACTGCGAGTCCGTGATAGGTATGTCCCTGTCAGGCAAGGAGGAATTGGTAGGGCTAGGGAACCGTGGTGCACAAAAAAGTTTTCTCGTTGGTTAAGAGGAAAAAGAAGGCTTATGTTCGGATGAGACATGAGGGCTCGGGTAGTGCACTAGAAAACTTTAGATTGGTTAGGAGGAAGTTGAAGAGTGAGCTAAGAAGGGCATGAGAAGACTTTGGCTGATAGGGTTAAGGAGAATCCTAAGGCATTCTATAGGTATGTCAAGAACAGAAGGTTGGTTAGGGCAAAATTAGGGCCAGTTATACACAGCAGAGGGAAGTTATGTGTGGAGCCGGAGGAGATTGGCGAGGCATTGAACCAATATTTATCTTCGGTGTTCACGCAGGGGGACATGGATATAGCTGAGGAGGACACTAGATTGCAGGAGAGTAGAATTGACAGTGTTGCAGTTGATAAGGAGGATGTGCTAGATATTCTGGAGAGTCTGAAAATAGATAAGTCCCCTGGTCCGGATGGGATTTACCCCAGGATTCTCTGGGAGGCAAGAGAAGTGATTGCAGAGCCTCTGGCTCTGATCTTCAGGTCGTCATTGGCCTCTGGTATAGTACCAGAAGATTGGAGGTTAGCGAATGTTGTCCCATTGTTTAAGAAGGGGAACAGAGACTTCCCCGGGAATTATAGACCGGTGAGTCTCACTTCTGTTGTGGGCAAGGTTTTAGAAAAAATTATTCGGGATAGGATTTATAGTTATTTGGAGAGTAATGAATTGATTGGAGATAGTCAGCATGGTTTTCTGGCGGTAGGTCGTGCCTTACTAACCTTATTGAGTTTTTTGAGAAAGTGACCAAAGAGGTGGATGGGGGTAAGGCAGTGGACGTGGTGTATATGGATTTTAGTAAGGCGTTTGATAAGGTTCATCATGGTAGGCTTCTGCAGAAAATGCAGATGTATGGGATTGGGGATGATCTAGGGAATTGGATCAGGAATTGGCTAGCGGATAGGAGGCAGAGGGTGGTGGTTGATGGTAAATATTCATCATGGAGTTCGGTTACGAGTGGTGTGTCTCAGGGATCTGTTTTGGGGCCACTGCTGTTTGTAATTTTTATTAATGATCTGGATGAGGGTATAGTTGGGTGGATTAGTAAATTTGCTGATGACACCAAAGTCGGAGGTGTGGTAGATAGTGCTGAAGGGTGTCATAGTTTGCAGGAAGACTTAGACAGGTTGCAGAGCTGGGTCGAGAGGTGGCGGATGGAGTTTAATGCGGAGAAGTGTGAGGTAATTCACTTTGGTAGGAATAACAGATGTGTCGAGTATAGGGCTAACGGGAGGACTTTGAATAGTGTGGATGAGCAGAGGGATCTAGGTGTATGTGTACATAGATCCCTGAAAGTTGGGAGTCAAGTAGATAAGGTTGTTAAGAAGGCATACGGTGTCTTGGCGTTTATTGGTAGGGGGATTGAATTTAGGAGTCGCAGCGTCATGTTGCAACTGTACACAACTCTGGTGCGGCCACACTTGGAGTACTGTGTGCAGTTCTGGTCCCCACATTACAGGAAGGAGGCTTTGGAGAAGGTGCAGAGGAGGTTTACCAGGATGTTGCCTGGTATGGAGGGGAGGTCCTATGAGGAGAGGCTGAGAGATTTGGGATTGTTTTCGCTGGAAAGAAGGAGGCTAAGAGAGGATCTTATTGAAACATATAAGATGATTAGAGGTTTAGATAGGGTGGATAGTAATAGCCTTTTTCCTCTGATGGAGAAATCTAGCACGAGGGGGCATGGCTTTAAATTAAGGGGTGGTAGTTATAGGACGGATGTCAGGGGTAGGTTCTTTACCCAGAGGGTGGTGAGGGATTGGAATGCCCTGCCTGCTGCAGTTGTAAATGCGCCTAGTTTGGGGGCGTTTAAGAGATCCGTGGATAGGTTTATGGACAAAAAGGGATTGGTTTAGGTTAGTGGGTCATTGTTTTTGTAACTGGTCGGCGCAACATCGTGGGCCGAAGGGCCTGTTCTGCGCTGTAATGTTCTATGTTCTATGTTCTATAGGGAGTGGGATAGCTTGATCCTGGATTTGGACATAGCTCAGCACAACATCAAGGGCTGAAGGGCCTATACTGTGCTCTACTATTCTGTGTTCTATGTTCATTTAATTCAATGGTAATATCAGAACAATTTTGCATAATCGCAACAGGCATTGCATTGTTGCTTTGGCAAGTATTGAATGCAATACCGCAGTATTGGTTGGAACAAAAGCAACTGAATGTGCACATGAAGACAAAAGAATTTAAGTTTATTTATGTCACAAATAGGTTTACTTTAACAATACAATGAAGTTACTGTGAAAATCCCTTAGCTGCCAACTCTGCCCATGCCTTCTGTGCCCGTTGGGCACCGCAGGAGCTGGAATGAATTATTGACCCTAATAATCACATTTTAATTTGACGTTTTTAAGTTTCCTTTGTACTTTGATTTTGTTTAGGCTGTTCACCTTCCTTTTGGGGAGCTGCCCCTTTTACTACGTCCTAACTTAATTTGCGTTTGTTTATTTGGTTTGACCTTAAAAGAGACCAATTCTGCCCATTCCAATGCGCCGAACCAGTTCCTCTTTGGACTGTGGAGGAAATCCACGCAGCAAGGACATGCAGATTCTGCACAATGACCCAAACCAGAAATCGAACCCGGATCCTTAGCGCTGTGAACCATTGTGCTACGGTGATAACCATTTCAAGAACAAGCTTGTCAAGTATTGCTAAAAAAAATTCAAATTAACCAAAGTATTTTTATCGTATAAGTATCCGATCGCTGCTTTGGGACACCAGTCATATTTTCGGTAGCTCTTTGTGTACTAACTAAATAAACAAACTCAAATTAACTTAGGTACAACTCATAAAAGGGCAGCTCCCTAAAAGGAGGGGGGAATCTTAAGTTTCGGTATACTATATTCACATTGAAGAAGAACCTGTTGAGGATTAATCTGGTTTGATCAGGGTAACGAACGTGTTAAATGCCTGGTGAATCCGTATGCTAATCAGTTGGCAAAATACCTTACTTCAAAAGTTCATATAAGGTGTTATAACAGGACAGTGTGCTCTCATCACTACCTTACTTCGATATGAATGACATGTTTTCCTTCAGAGAATGACTGGTGCAATCTCAGTCAAACAAAGTTTACAAAGAACATCACAGGTGGTCAAGAAGGCGTATGGTGTACTGGCCTTCATTAATCGAGGGATTGAGTTTAGGAGTCGAGAGGTAATGCTGCAACTTTACAGGACCCTCGTCAGGCCTCATTTGGAGGACTGTGCGCAGTTCTGGTCGCCTCACTATAGGAAAGACGTAGAAGCTATTGAAAGGGTGCAGAGGAGATTTACAAGGATGTTGCCTGGACTGGGAGGCATGCCTTATGAAGGTAGGTTGAGGGAGCTGGGACTCTTTTCCCTAGAGAGGCGAAGGTTGAGAGGCAACCTGATAGAAGTTTATAAAATGTTGAGAGGAATAGATAGGGTGGACTCTCAGAGGCTATTTCCCCGGGTTGAAATGGTCGCTACGAGAGGACACAGATTTAAGATGCGGGGAGGGAAGTACAGAAGTGATGTTAGGGTAGGTTTTTCACTCAGAGGGTGGTGAGTGAATGGAATCGGCTGCCGTCATCGGTGGTGGAGGCGAACTTGCTGGGGTCTTTTAAAAGACTTCTGGATGAGTATATGGGGTTTAATGGGATTGGGGGTTATAGATAGGTCTATAGATTGGTGGGGTTGATGTGATCGGCGCAACTCGAGGGCCGAAGGGCCTGTTTGTGCTGTAATGTTCTATGTTCTATGTTCTATGTTCACAGCACGGGAAACAGGCCCTTCGGCCCAACGAGCCCGCGCCGCCGTCCCATTGTCTCAGTGACCTATTCATGATTTTAGTCTACGCCTAATGTGCAAGGATCAGGGAGGTTCAATATAGGGACAATTTGTTACCCAATCAATCAGCCTAAAAGCACATCTTTGGAATGTGGGAGGAAACTGGAGCACCCAGAGGAAACCCACGCAACCACGGGGAGAACGCGCAAACTCCCACAGACACAGGCCCAAATCCATGTGTCCGCACAGCAACAGAGATAGTCTCTGAGCTGTCATGTTGCCCTTGAGATGGTCCAGTTTAAGTACACCAACGACATGAAGCAATAGGTAACTCCCGAAGCAACATCCAAGAGCAGCCCACTACAACTTGCCGCAAGCATGCTCCTTACTGGTCAACAAGGTGGACTTAAATGCCTGTGGAGACAAAAAATTCATTATTAAACAGGCAAAGACTGTAACATCCCTGAGGCAAAAACGGAATCCCAAGCCTACAATGTTTAGTAAGGCCTGCTATATCCCCCTATATGTAGACCGCTCATGTGGCTGTCTCAGTGACTCTTAAACAACCCTAGCGTGCCTGCTTCCACCACCTTACTCGGCAGTGCATTCCACACCCCCACTACCCTTTGCGTGAAAAACTGCCCTCTAATATTTGTCTTATACCTAGCCCCCCTCACCCTAAGCCCGTGACCCCTTGTTCTATCCATTTCTAATAGCGGAAAAAGCTTACCACCATTTACTCTATCTATCCCCTTCATAATCTTATAAACCTCTATTAGATCCCCCCTCAGCCGACATCTCTCAAGGGAAAACAGCCCAAGTTTGTTCAATCTTTCCTCGTAAGACAGCCCTTCCATACCAGGCAGCATCCTGGTAAATCTCCTCTGCACTCTCTCCAGGATCTCTACATCCTTCCGGTAGTACGGCGACCAGAACTGGACGCAGTACTCCAAGTGAGGCCTAACCAACGTTCTATACAACTGCAACATCAGACTCCTACTCTTATATTCTATACCTCTTCCTATGAAGGGGTATAGAATATTTCCTCATCACATTCTGCACCTGCACCGACACCTTCAGGGACTTGTGCACTTGCACCCCCAGGTCTTCTGCGTATCTATACTTCGGATAGTTCTACCTTTTATCGTATAACTCCCCTCCACATTATTCCGGCCAAAGTGCATCACCTCGCATTTCTCCGGATTAAATTCCATTTGCCATCTATCTGCCCAATCTACCAGCCTGTCTATGTCCTGTTGCATTGCCAGGCACTGCTCCTCAGTACCCACCAATCCAACCATCTTAGTGTCATCAGCAAATTTGCTGATCACACCACCTACCCCCTCTTCCAAGTCATTAATATATACTACTAGTACCGAGCCCTGCGGCACACCACTCGTGACAGACCTCTAATTGGTAAAGGAGCCTTCCACTACTACCCGCTGTCTCCTTCTCCCAAGCCAGTTCTCCACCCATCTACATACCTGGCCTTGTATCCCATGAGCCTTCACCTTTTCTATCAGCCTACCATGAGGGACCTTGTCAAATGCCTTACTGAAATCCATATAGACGACATCAACGGCTTGTCCTTCGTCAACCGTTTTTGTCACCTCTTCAAAAAATTCCACTAGATTCGTAAGGCACGACCTCCCTGTAACGAAGCCATGTCCAAAGATGTGCGGGTTAGGTTCATTGGCTATGCTAAAATTGCCCCTTAGTGTCCTGGGATGCGTAGGTTAGAGGGATTAGCAGGTAAAATGTGTAGGGATATGGGGATAGGGTCTGGGTGGGATTGTGTTCGGTGCAGACTCGATGGGTCGAAGGGCCTGTTTCTGCACTGTAGGGTTCTATGCTGGTTCTATATGCAGGGTAGAATAGGTGTGGGGTGATGTGGCGGCGCGGGCTCGTTGGGCCGAAGGGCCTGTTTCCCGTGCTGGGTTGTTCTTTGTTTTGTTATCCCTGATCAGATTGCAGCGCTCCAGATGTTCATACATCCATCCTATTGAGTCCTTGCTCAATATTTTTAAGACGCGGGTTGATAGGTTTTTGATAGGCAAGGGGATTAAGGGTTATGGGGAGAGGGTGGGAATGTGGAACTGAGCCACGACAGATCAGCCATGATCTTATTGAATGGCGGGACAGGCTCGAGGGGCTTGATGGCCTACTCCTGCTCCTATTTCTTATGTTCTTATATGAGAATAATTGATGCTCTCAATATCTTAGAGGATATATTCCAGAAATCAATCCAAATTAGACTGGACAGTCAACGTTATCATCTCTGAACTGTCATATTGCATCAATTACTTCCTATCATCTGGCTGCCACATTAATTTTTGCTCGATTAAGTGAATATGATGTGCATCCTATGTGTCGTGTCTACGGTTGCTTTGCACAGCTCCCTGTAAAATATCTATTAGTATCATTTAAATCTGTCACATGTGCCAGTTGTCAACTTAATTGTATATATTACACGGTGGCTTCTACTTTTACTCATGTAGCTGGAGAGAATGGCCTACTTGAGTTTAAAAATTGGCTATAGTCGGATGTCTGCCTGTTGTGCAGGATGTGCAGCTCTGATAATTGAATTTCAGTGCTCTATTTTTTTTCAGAGGATTTACGTGTTCTCGGGCCAGCATCTGTTGCCTTAAAGTGAAAGTCTTAACAGTTCGTGGAGAGGACAGCAAACCTGGTTTTCAGGACAATCGTTTCATGCCTCAAATTCCACCATCTGCCCAGTCGGACTGTGAAACTAGGTCGCCCAAACAATTTCCCTGTGGTTCTGGCTTGCTAGTCTCGTTGCAATAATCATCTTTGGATAATGTAAGCTGTTATAAACTGATTTTTCAGTATTGAGACGATTGAACTCCCTGCCTCATCTCAGTTCACTTCTAAGGTGTTGGGCTGAACTTTGAGAATTCCCGACATTGAACTGTATTTCTTTGAACACCGAAAAGCTGTCCAGAGACAGTTTGCATTCCTGGTCCCTATCATTATTCACACTCTTGTTTAATGTTTAAAAGAAAACAAGGTGGGACACTGTAATCACATTATTTTATTTTTCATTAAAGCCTACAATTCGGACAGGAATACATGAAATTGACCAAGTTCAAGTGGAATGGATATTGTATTCATCAATGGTTTGGAGAGAGAGAGAGCAATCCGTCAGCCATATTTGCAACAAACATATCCTGGGGAGCATTTAGCACCTTCGGCAAGCCATTCGTCGTATGGACATTTGCCTTCACGACAATTTGCTTTCAGATTCCAGCACAGCACAATTGCCCCTGGAATCAAAAGGAAGAATTAACTTAGCGAGGACACAGTACACCGTGAACGCGTGTGTGTGTGGGAGAGAGACGTGAAGCTAAGATTGGCACTGAACCCAACACAAAGAGATAACACAAATACACGAATACTTGTCAACTTCCGTCTCCAGATTCAGACCCTGCCATGCAGGACAGCCATAGAATAGACACCATCACATTGGGAATGTGAGGTAGGTTATAGCTAAAATACTGATTTTTGCATTAAGAAGCAAAAATTTAGACATGATGTTTAAAGTAACTGGAAAGAAAACAAATTAAAAGTTTATTGATCCGGAAGAGAAAAGAGTGAGATGTACATGGAGTGTGTCGTTCTAAGTAGCATGTGACAATAATATTCGCCTTCGTCGTCGAACTCTGAAGCAAACTCTTTCCTCAATCGCCCTCCCTTTTTGCTCCATCTTCCATTTGACGATGGCAGTTCCCTGACCACCACTGCCATCTAGCGAGAACTTCAGACGGTGTTTGAGCTGGAATCATCTTTACGAAACCATTTCATACCTAAGGTAGAACTCTATCCCAGAGCTTGGAGTGAATGCTGCTGAACTAATCCTATATCACGCAGGGACTAACAAATTGCTGAAGTCACCAACGTTATTTCACATATATAAACAAATCGTCTACAATTTGGCACAAACAGCGAAGGGGACTTGCGAGGATGGAGAATCTCTCTCACCATTAAAAGAGAGTGTCATATTTATGAGGAATAGGGAGAGAACGCCCAGCTGCTCAAATGCTGTACTCGTTATGTACTGAATATAGTGTTATAGAGAACTCCTGAAAGTCCGCCTGAGCTATAGGGGGTTGAGTAAAAGTCCTTAAACAGTTTATTTATTCATTATGGATCAGTAGAGACCCCAATCAGAGTCTGTATTTGTGTTATTGGACTTCTGGCTGAGAATTGGCACAGCTGATGAACTCGTAGCTTGCTTGCTTTGTCCCCATGCTCATAATGTGCATATTGAGATTTGAACAGCATCTCTTCTGCTTGACGTGAGGACAAGGTCTCAAACTCTGTCTGTAGTATAAACATTCTGTATATGCCTCTGGGGCAGGGCCCACTGTGTAGGCGCATCAACTTGGGTGATACGACTCAGCAACTCCAATAATTTCCTACCTCTCTGCTTCATATCATGCTCTGGATAAGATATAATCTGGCCCCTTAAATAATCCTTCAATGTCTCCCATAAGGTAGCTGCCGAGACTCCCAGAGCATCAATAAACTCTAAGAAATCATCAACCTGGGTTAAAACAAATCATAGAGCAGACAAGTATTACATCACCCAGGCGTGTGGGGGCCCATCCTCTTCCCCACTACCAAGTCCATTATCAAAGGAGAATGGTCCAAATTACAATGGTTTCACAGGAGCATGCGTGCACAGCTGGGAGCAACTTATCTATCAAAATGTAATCTATATGTGAATACATTTCGTGTACAGGTGGAAAAAAAATTCCCTGCTAGTTGGGTTAAGAAACCTCTATGGGTCTGACACCGTGTATTCCATGAGAAATGATTTAATAACTTCTGCCAACAGTGGTCCTGGGGGAGGAGCAGTGCAGGGCAGGATACAACCAACAGTTGAAATCTCCACCCAGCATCAACTAATGTGAATTTAAATCTGGAAGTACGTGAAAAACGACCGGAAAAAGTTTTCACAGTCGCAGTTTGGGGCATACACATGGACTAACATCGGGGCCTTCCCATGTAACTTACCCATAACAATGATGTATCGGCCATTTGAGTCAGAAATTACATTGGCTACTACCAAGGGTAAGGACTTGTGGATGAGGATTGCCGTCCTCTCGTGCCTTGATATGAAAATTTGAGCGAAAGCGTTACCCCCCACCCGCCGAACCCCCAATCCTCTACAGAGCCTAAAATAGTCCACTGGCCTGAGGTGGGTCTCTTGGAGAAATGCAATTTGGCTTCCCAATTGTTGAAGACGCTGAAATATCTTACCGCACTTAACCAGATGATTTAATCCCCTGACATTCCAGCTAGTGAACGTGATCACTCCAAAGTCAGAGCGTAAGGACCTCCTAGCCCGCATCCCACATTCCAGTGGCTGGTATTCCTCCTCACTGGGGAGTCTCCCCCCAACCACTGACATCAGCAGATGCCAAACCCTAGGGCCCCATCCCCCCTTTGGCTGCGAAGAACCAACCATGAGAAAGACAGGGTGGGCTTGAAATAGGCCAAACCACACCCACAGAGAAAACAAAATAGCAAAGACACAAAAGCACTCACACAGACCAAACCCGCAAGTACAGCAACTCACCACATCCCCCCCCACCCCCCCCCAACCCTCTGCAGAAGCCCTCCCAAACAGGGCACCTGTGCCTCCAACACTTCCTTATTGTGGCACTTTCACAGCACACCGCATGGGACACGATCTCCACCTCCATTCCTATCACGGTCACAGGTGATGAAAATGTGCATAGAAATACCAAACTCTTAACACTTAACCTAACAGTCAAATGTGCATAGAAATACCAAACTCTTAACACTTAACCTAACAGTCACAAAACCCTTTCTTGGCTGACAATTTAATCCAGGCATAAAATGCAGGTTCATAAAGAAACAAATATCAGTTTACATCTGCCATATGATCACCCGATTTAAAAGTCTGCTCCACAAATTTCATCGCTGCTGCTGGATCCATGAACTTGTGTCGATTTCACTGTTGAAAGTAATCCTCAAGCAGGCTGGAAAGCAAAGCCCAAACCTGACCCGAGGACAATCACGCAGAAGTCATTTGACATCAGCAAAGGCCACCCTTCTCCTTGCCACTGCCGGGGTAAAATTGGAAAATATCAAATCTTATTTTCCTCGTACCTCAGAGTGGTAGCCTGTGCCTCTTGCCGCAGTATTCTGTCTCATGCCAAGGTGTAATGTACTTATGCAATAATGGGCTGAGGAGCTTCTCCCAGTCTGGGCTTTGCCCGTAACACTCTGTGTGCAGAATCCAGAAGAGGCTCATAAGAACATCCTCAAGTTCCAGCACATTCTTTAAAAACCGGGCAACAAAGTCCTCGATTCCCCCTGGAAGGCCTGTCAGATGGATGTTATTTCATCTTTGGCATCCTTCCATCTCATCACATTTCTCCCTTAGGGACTTAATCTCCAATGTCAAATAGTAACTAGGATCTTCAGCTCGGAGATGGCGTTTCTACTAAATGTGTCTGAGTCCTCAAGCTCATTCAAGCAGTTCTCATGGGTGACAGTGAACTTTGGAGAGATTTAACAGAGAACCCAAGCTTCTCTCTCAGCTCATTTATCTTGGCCTGCAACTCAGTGGCCCACTGGCCCAACTTACTGTCCAATTTTGCTTGGCCTCCATAATAGTTTCCCCTGTCCTTTTGCTGAGCATGCTCTGTTCAGAGATCCTTCCGGGAGAGCGCGGCAGTGTTCCCCCCACACCCCCTCCATCCCTCTGCCCCTGTGGCCCCACTCTTCGATTTTGGTTTGCCTCCTGCCATTTTGCCAGTCCCAGAGCCTGTGGGCTTACCCATTTCCTGCAGCCTGGAGCGCTATTTCTTGGTCCACATATCAAGCTGTCTCACTGTTGGATCTACCGGAGTTCTTACTTGGATTGCTTTGCCCCCTACTTCACCCTTATCTGAGCAAACAAAAGCAGCAAAGGGTTCCCAGCCGAGCTGCAAGGTGCAACTCTTCTCCCTCACTTTAATTCACCCTTGGCTGGGTGAAAAAAAGATAGCACAGTGTATCAGGTTGATGTATTACAGGGAGTTCTGCCCTGGGCTGCCTTTCATTTTAAATCAATTTACACTTGACTGAGTGAATGAACTACAAGATGGTTCCAGGCAGAACTGCAAGTCTCAGATTGCCTCTCAATGAGCTCTCGCTGAAAAAAAAGCAATCCAAAAATAAAATTAACAGCTTGCAATTTGCAGCAAGATCTCAGTGGCTCCTGCTTCCCACCTTAATTCACCCTTTCTAGGGTGAAAAAAGAAGAGTTTGCACACTGAGCTGAAATTCACAGCACCTCCCCTGCTGAGCACACACAGTAGGAAAGGATCTAAACCAGGCTTTCAAAGTTCTCTCTTTGCAATTGCACTCCAATATGTTTAAAGTTGGTTGATGTACATTAAACTCTCACCGGACCTCATCAAACAGCTGGATTTCAAAAAGGATCTTGCAATCATGCTTCCTCTCACACCAGCACCATCTTTTCTCCATGCCTGCCTGAACTAAAACCATATGCACTTAGGAGTCTGTACCTTTCCGTTCCCATCGTATTCATGTATTCGTCTAGTTGCCCCCAAGCAATCGGAGCTATATTTAACCAGACGTGGGCATGAGTTCAAAGTTCTTCACCCAAATTCCAATTGAAACTGATTGACATACAATAAATGAACATGGGTAGTAACACTGGTTCTCATGTTAGTAATTCCTATTCTCGTTCCCCCCTCAATACAAACTGCGGTACTAATCGATTTAAATAAACTTTTGTGAATTTATTTTGCTCGTAGTCCTACTCCACCGTTCATAAATGGTTGACTTTGCTGCTCAACTGCCATACTGAACATTGTGTGTTCAGGGAAAGTGACTGAAGGGGCTAACGATGGTACCTTCAAAGAACAAGTCTCAGATAGCAGTGATCAGGAGCATACAGCCACCAGTTAGCTCAATGTTGCAGTTCAGATTCAGTAACGTTTGCTTCTGGTTTATTTAGATTAACTCAGCATTCCTCATCCCATCCAGTCAATAAGCATATGAGCTGTGGTCCTGCTCTTTTCTGAACAGACAATTCCACAGCCCTTGATCCAGTTGACATATCGTAAATGTCATTTTTGGGTAAGCATTTAGTTTAAAACAAAGGTAATTCTTTGTGCATTGCCCCCCAGCAGATTAAAATAAAATTACCTTCATTAGGTCCAGCTTCCCACCATTGAGTCCTTCTAGGGCGTGCATTTATGGGCCCTATTAATAACAGGAAAGCAATGAGCAAATGCAAAATTCTCATTTCAGCGCAGCTCGTCCAGATCAGATGGCTTATGTGGATTCACAGATTTGGAGTGATTTTAACATTTATACTCACATGAAATCTGCATGGGTTTCTGTTCTCTGTAATGTTTAACTTTGCATGGCGCTACATTTGTTGGCAGTTTATTTCTCTGTTGGCATTCACCATATTTTGACAGAAAACAATTACGTCATGCTTCTACAATTTAGATTCTGTTGTTACAGACACTGATCAGTTTTGGTACGATATTAACAATTGTAGATCTCCGATTTTAGTCATCCCTTGGCTGAGGCCTGTCTCTTTTAATGCAGCATTCTGAACTGTAAATGTCTCCCTGTAAATACTTCCTTAATTTAATTTCCCAAAGGTGTTCCTTCAATTCTATCTTGCCCACTTCTGCTATCCCCATTTTGTTTAATAGTGTTCATGTGAATCCCTTCAGACCGCTTAAATATGTTGAGTGATCAGCCAGTCTATGTTTGGTCTCTCCAATGTAGAGTAAGCTTTGTGGCTGCTATGGGCAAGCCAATTCTGAATGAAAGGAACCAACTCACGGTGGATCGCATGCATCTTAATCATCTGGATGAACCTACGATAAGGGTCCTTGTCGAAAATCTAACTAAAATCCACGTTGACAACATCTACTGCTCTACTCTCATTGATCACCTTAATCACCTCCTCAAAAAAAATCAATCAAGTTAGTAGGACATGCCCCACACAAAGCTATGCTGATTTTCCCTAATTCAGCCATGGTTTTCCAAATGCATTTAACACCTATCCCTAAAAATCGTCTCCGACAGGTTCCCAGCCTTTGATTCACAGGTCTATTATTTCCTGGATTATCCCAACATGCTTTCATGCTATTCGCTCGGGCCCACACAAGTGGCCAGTGAGTATATCGACCCCAACAATCTCCTCTCTTGCCTCTCAATAATCTGGGGTAGTTCCCACCATGCCCTGGGGGCTTATCCACCTTAATATTCTTGAATAGACCCAACACCACTTATTTTTTGACCTCAAAATACACTAGCATATTAGTATGCTCCACACAAATCTCACTATCATCCGTGTCTTTATCTTAGAGCAAACAAAAATTGAAAATCGAGTTCACGATACAGGAAAACAAAGACTGTTAAAGTGGAGTGAAGAAAATGGAAATCGAATGTAAGTTTTGATACAGGAATATATATCACTTCTGAGTGTTACACTACAGCATGCAGTTCAAAGGCAAAGGAGGTGAAAAACAAACTGTGTGGTGTTATCATCCAGGTCAGAAAATCCAAGGTGTTTTACAAAGTCAGCCTAAACAATAAGTTTTGCACTTTGATTTTGGCAGGGTGAGCATGATGTTGGATTTTGCAGCTTTGCAATATGTTTGGTCCTTTGAAATGTTGATTTTGATTTTTTGATTTGATTTACTATTGTCACATGTATAGCATACAGTGAAATGTGTTGTCTTTTGTACAGAATGCAGTGTTACAGATTACGAATTACTGAGTTTTCCTTGTTCTGGAATTTCCAGCATACCTTGGAACACACAGGGACATTGCTTGCAGCTTCTAGCTGTACACACAGATATCAGAATTTTCACTCTAGCAGGGGACAGAAAACAGTGCTTTCAGTCTGCAGTCCAAACAGCTTCTAACAAAATGAAACTAAAACCTTGGATTTTTCATGTAGGGACAAAGACTGTGCAAAGCCAGCACCTGACCTGTCAATCATGTTCCACTCAACAATTCCAAAATGGACATAAAACTCCGGGACAACGTATCAGCCCAGATTAAGAATAAACAAGATAGCCATTATATTGCTTCACCAACAATTAGAAGACATTGGCTCAGACTTCACAGCAATAAAGCAAACAAACTAGGTGAAGGTGAAGTCACATTGGATCAGAGCTGAGCTGGCAAGGTGGATACAAAACTGACTCGGTCAAAGAAGACAGAAGATAGCAGTGGAAGGATGTGTTTCTAATGGAGGGCTGTGACAAGTGGTGTTCCTCAGGGATCAGTGCAGGGACTTTTGCTGTTTGTAATATATATAAATGATTTGGAGGAAAATGTAGCTGGTTTGATTAGTAAGTTTGCAGACAACACAAAGATTTGTAGATAGCGATGAGGACCATTGGAGGATAAAGTAGGTATAGATCAGTTGAAAACTTGGGCGGAGAGATGGCAAATGGAGTTTAATGTGGACAAATATGAGGTAATGCATTTTGGAAGGTGTAATACAGAATGGAAATGTACAGTAAATGACAGAACCCTTTAGAGTATTGATAGGCAAAGGGATCCGGTAGTACAGGTACACAGGTCACAGAAGGTGGCAATGCAAGTAGAAAAGGTAGTCAAGAAGGCATATAGCATGCTTGCCTTCAGTGGCCAGGGCATTGAGTTCAAAAATTGGCAAGTCATGCTGCAGCTTTACAAAACTTTAATTAGGCGGCACTTGGAATGTAGCGTTCAATTCTGGTTGCCACACTACCAGAAGGATGTGGAGACTTTGGAGAGGGTACAGAAAAGATTTACCAGGATGTTACCAGGGCATCAGCTATGAGGAGAGGTTGGAGAAACTTGGTTTGTTCTCATTGGAATGATGGAGGTTGAAGGGCGAACTGATAGAAGTCTACAAGATTGAGAGGCATGGATAGAGTGGATAGTCAGAGGGTTTTTCCCAGGATGGAAGAGTGAATTACTAGGGGCACAGGTTTAAGGTGCAACAAGGGGCAAGGATTAAAGGAGACGTAGGAGGCAGAATTTGTACACGGAGAGTAATGGGTTCGTTGCTGGGAGAGGTAGTGGAAGTGGATACAGTAGTGACTTTTAAGGGGCATCTTAACAAATACAGGAATCGGATAGAAATAAGGTCCCCAGAAGGATAATGGGTTTTAGTTCAGTCGGGCAGCATGGTCAGTGCAACCTTGGAGGGCTGAAGGGCCTGTTCCTGTGCTGTAATTTTCTTTGTTCTTTGTTCTTAGGTCTTCTTGAAAAATACTGCAGAGAATTATGATTAAAATACATTTCTTAAAGGCACAGTTGTGTCACAGTGATAACACAACTGTCTGTATTTTCTACTTAGCCAGATGGTGAAACAGATGAAGGTGGAAATTTGCAAGACATCACAAAGATGTGCAAAAGCTATAGGATGGCACCCTGTAGGATGATTAATTTAGCTCAGTTTTATCAGACAGAGTGAACATGGCTTCATGAAAAGGAAATTTGCTTGAATTTCTGAATCTATAATAATTTTTCTGGATGAAACAATATTAAAACTGTCAAACGAGTAATTACAAGATGTTGTTAAATGTGATTTGGAAAATGAAATTGATAAGATACTACATTGACGTTTACAAAACAAATTAACACATCTGCCCTGGTGGGTAACATATATCAAGCATTGATAAAGGTTAAAAGAACATTTTCTTTAAGTGGAAATAATTCTTTACAGATTGGCAATTTAATATTAGTGTAGCATCATGGGGATCAATTCTGGGCCTTCAACCCTTTATAATATATATCAGTCATGTGATGATGTCACCAACTGAATGTCAGGTAAATTATCAAGAACATAGTCTAAATATAAGGGAAGTAAATTGTCTCAAAGAGGATGGGAATCTGCAAAGGGACAGCGGCAGTTTAAGTATGTTTTTGTTACGATGTGGAGGTTGACCCCCTTTTGAGAAGTAACGCTGAATCCCCCAAAGATGAATACCTTGCCTTGTAATCTATTAAAAGTGTGTGAGATGGTGTGAACTGTTCTTCAGTAATGTTTAGTGATTAACTAATAGAAATATCTGACACTCACTTTAAAATGAACACAACAATTTATTTATTTAACTAACAGGGAACTTTAACTAAACAAATAACAAACTGAATAAAGTAAGATTCTAATGGAATGCTGTTCGAATAAATACAATACTCATTCATTAACTAAAAAAAAAATAAAATTCAGTCACTCTCAAAAATACAACCAAATTTGACTTTTGGAATATTTTGGAGATCTTCTGTTGTTTCCTCTGCCTGTAAGTTCTTTCTGATTTGGTACCCTTTACTAGTTAGATGGTGCATTCTCTTAAGAGATATCTGAAGCTGGCAGAGTTGAGAGATGCTCTATTCTTCTCAAGACTTGAGAGGTGGCAGGAGCTGACTTCTGTTTTTGTCCCTTGCACTCTCTTTTATACCGGTGATGATCTATCAATTTTCGAATAATAGGATTGGTCTCATTTTGTCGATACCATGAAATTCAACTGTTGTAGATTCCTGGTAGCCGAGTGCCTGCTTTAAATTTATTGGCCTAAATTCAAAAAAACAGATTGTCTTGTCAAGAAAATTGTTTGACTTTTTGATATAAATGTTTCAGCTTGGACTGTATGTACTTTGCATTTTAAACCTCCAAACACTGAAACATACACCAGCTTTTAAAATTACCATACAGTGTTTTTTTACTCTCTAATATTTTTACAATTTCTTACATCTTTACCAACATCAAATTCCAACTTTGCAATACCAGTACCATGTTGTATTGGAGAAGGTGGCCTGGAAGCCCTGTGCTGTATGGGAAGAACAGGGGCCTGGGAGCATAGCGCTATATGGGTGGAAAGCAGTCTTATATTATTATATTATGCAGTCATCAGGGATGTGTAAATTAGAGGGATTAGTGGGTTTAACATTTAGGGATATGGGGGTAGGGCCTGGGTGGGATTGTGTTTGGTGCAGATTTGATGGGCTGAAAGGTCTCTTTCTGCACTGTTCTATGATTTCTATGATAGCCCAGTGATGTATGAGGAGAATGGAGCCTTTAGACCAGCGCTGAATGAGAGAAAGGGGTCTTTAGCACAGTGTTGTATCGGAGAAGGTGGTCTGAAAACCCTGCGCTGAAAGGGAGAATAAGGCCTTTAGCACAGTGTTTTATGGGGAGAATGGGTGCCTGGCAGCCTAACACTGAATGGAGAAGAGGGCATTTTAGCCCAGCGATATTTGGGGAGAACGGGATAATTTGGCCAGCACAGTATGGGCTAAGTGGTCTTTTAGGCCAGTGCTGAATGGGAGAATGGGGCCTTTAGCCCCATGCACTTTAGGAAGAACAAAAGCCTTTATCCCAGCATTATGTGGAGGATGGAAGACTTTAGCCCAGCACTGTATAGGAGAAGGGAAGGGTGGGTGGGAAGGGAGCTTTTAGACCAGTGATGTATAGGAAAAACAGGAACCTTTAGCTCAGTGCTGAATGAGAGAAGAGCACGTTAGCAGAGTGTTGTATCAGAGAAGGTGACATAGAATCCCTGCACTGCAGGGGAGAAGAAGGCCTTTAGTGCAATGCTCTATGGGAGAACGGGTACTTGACAGCCTAGTGTAATTTGAGACAAACGGCCATTTTAGCCCAGCACTGTTTGGGAAAACAAGAACATTTAAGCCAGCGCTCCATGGGAAGAACGGGGCCTTTAGCCCAGCATTATTTGGGGGAAAGGGGCATTAGCCTAGCACTGTCTGGAGAGAAGAGGAGCCTGGCAGCCCTGTGATGTATGCAGCAATAGGCTCTTAGCCCAGTGCTCTTTGTGGAGAAGCAGATCTGGAAGCTTTGCGCTATATGGCAGCAGTAGGCCTTTAGACAGTGCTGTACGGACAGAACGTGAGCCTGGCAGCTAAGCACTGCATGGGCAGAACGTGGGACTAGCAGCCCCGTGCTGTACGGGCAGAATGTGGGCCTGGCAGCTTAGCGCTCGATGGGAGAAGGGAGTCTTTTGCCCAGCACCTTATTGAAGAGGGGCCCTGGCAGACCTGTGCTAAGTGGCAGAAGAAAATATTTAGCGTAGTACTATATGGGAGAAGGGTAGGGGTGGTGCTGGCAGCCCAGAACATTGTGGGAGAATTGGGCCAGGTAGTCCAGCATTATATGGGAAGAATGGCGGTGATTAGTCCAACATTGTTTGGGTGAAGGGGGCCTTTAGCCCAGCGCTGTATGGTAGAAGGTGGCCTGACAGCCCAGAGCTGCTTTTATCCCAATGATCAGCGCTGAATGGGAGAAGGGTGTCTTTAGCACAGTGCAAAATGGGGGTTTTTAGCCTCCATTGTGTGGGAGAAAGGGGCTTTTATCCCAGCGATATATCGGTAAAACAGAGGCATTAAAACGAGCACAATATGGTCCGAATGGGCCTTTATGCTAGAACTGAATGGGAGAAGTGTGTCTTTAACACAGCACTGTATAGAAAGAATGGGGGACTTTAGCCAGGCATTTTTGAGGGAAGGGGGTTTTTTAGACCAGCGCACTATGGGGTGAATGGGTACCTGCCAGCCCAGCTCTCTATGGGAGAAGTGGGTCTGTCAACAGAGCACTGTATGGGACAAGGGGGCCTTGAATGGCAAAACAGGGCTACTAACGGGGCCCACATAGCCAAGTGCTGTATGGGCCGAGTGGGCCTTTAGACCAGTGCTGAATCAGAGAAGGCAGCCTTTAGCTTAGAGTTATAGCAGAGGAAGGGGCCTGGCAGCCCTGCCCTGCGTAGGAGAAAGCACTTAGCTCAGTGCTCTATGGGGGAACAGGGAGCCCATTTCTGTAGGAGAGAAGGGGGCTTTGTCTCGCCCAGTGATGTATGGGGAGAACAGGGACATTTAGCCTAACATGTTATTGGCTGAGTGAGCATTAGTCCAGCTCTGAATGGGGAGAACAGGGGCATTTGGCCCAGCGTTGTTTGGGGCAAGGAGGCCTTTTGCCAAGCACTATGCAGGCTAAGTGTGAATATAGCCCAGCTTTGAATGGGGGGCTTTAGCTAGCGCTCTATTTGGATAACATGACCCTGGCAGCCAGCAGTGTATGGGGGAAGGGGACCTTTGGACCTCCGTTGTCTGGAGGAGGAGGGGCTGTAGCCCAGTACAATATGGGGAGAACAGGGTGCATTTGCCCAGCATTGGTAAAGGGGTCTTTAGACCAGCGCAGTATTGAAGTTAAGTTCTTTTTACTAGGTGCTGTTTGGGAGAATGGGGGCTTGACAGTGCTGTGTTTTGTGGGAGAATGGGGACATTTAGCGCAGTGCTGAATAGGGGAAGAAGATTCTGCAGTCCTTTGCTGCATAGGTGGGAAGGGGTTTTTAGCCCAATGCTGAAGGGGAGAAAGGGGCATTTTGACCAGCGTTGCATCAGAGAAAGTGGCCTGGCAGCCCTCGCTGAATGGTAGGAGACGTTTAGCCCAAAGCTTTATAGGAGAATTGGACCTGTACGGGAGAAGGGGGCTTTTTTTAGCCCAGCAGTATGGGCTAAGTGGGCCTATAGCCCAATACTGAATTGGGTGAATGGGGGGCCATTAATGTAGGGTTGTTTTGGGGGAAGGAAGCCTTTAATCTAGTGCTGAATGGGAGAAGGGGGCCTTCATGAAGTGTTGTATTGCAGACGGGTGACTGTCAGCCCTTGCACATATGGAAGAAGAGGGATTTTAGCCCAATGCTCTATGAGTAGAGCGGTGGTTGGCAGCCCTGCGCTGTATGGCAGAAAGGGGCCTTCCAGCCCAGCACTCTATGGGGGTGGGAAGAGGGCTTTTAACCCAGAGATGTATGGGGAGAATGGGGGTCTTCAGCCTAGTGCTTTATAAACTGAGTGGTCCTTTAGCCCAACATTGAATAGGAGAAGGAAACTTTTAGCCCAGCATTGTATCGCAGAAGGGGGTCTTGTGGCCAGTGGACTATAAGGGAGAAGAGGGCCTTTAGCCCCAGTGTTGTATGGGAATATAGGCATTTAGTCCAGTGTGGTTTGGGTTAAGTGGGCCTTTACCCTTGCGCTGAATTGGAAAAGTGCGTCTTTGATCTAGCACAGTATGGGTGATGCAGGTATGGCAGTCCTGAGCTGTATGGGAAAACAGGCGTCTTTAGCCCAGTGCTGTATGGGAAATAGGGGTCTGGCAGCCCAGTGATATTTGGTGAGAACTGGGGCCTTGAGTCTAGCACTTTATAGCCTTAGTGGACCTATCGCCCAGGATTGAATTGGAGAAGGGGGCTATTAGCCCAGCACTGTATGGGAGAAGGGGCTTTTACTCCAGCGCTATATGGGAGAAGGGGCCTTAAGACCAGCACTAAATGACAGAATGGTACCATTAACCCAGTGCTGTGCGTGGACAACTGTGGTCTTTTGCCCAGTGTAATTTTGGAGAAGAGGCATTTGGACCAGCGCTGCATGGTAGAATGGGAAGATTAGCCTAGCACTCTGTGGGAGAGTGGGGGCCTGGCAGCACTGCACTTTGATTGGAAAATAGTGTCTGGCATCCTAGCACTAAATAGGGGGAAGGTACTTATAGCCCAGTGAAGTATGGGAAGAATAGGAGCCTGCCAGCTCAATGCTGTATGGGGACAAATGGGCCTGATAGCTGACCGTTGTATGGTAGAAGTGGGCCTTCAGCTCAGTGCTGTATGGCAAAAGTATGCCTTGTAGCTTGGCACTGTATGGCAAAAGGGGGACTGGTAGCCCAGTGTTGTATGGGTGGGAAGGTTGCTTTTAGTCGAGAGATGTACGAGGAGAAATGGGGCCTCTAGCCTAGCACTTTATAGACTCAGTGGGCCTTTAGCTTCTTGCTGAATGGGAGAAGGGAGCTTTTAGCTCAGCACTGTATTGCAGAAGGGTGTCTCACAGCCCTTACAATGTAAGGGAGAAGAGAACTTTTAGCCCTGTGCTCTATGGGGAGAGAGGGGGGCTGGGAGCCCAGTGCTGTATGGGAGAAGATGGCTATGTATGTGGAGAATGGCACTTACCCCAACACATGAGGGCTAAGTGGGCCTGAAGCCTGGTGCTGAATGGCAAAAGGATGCCTTTAGCCCAGTGCTTCATTGGGAGAATGGGGGCCTTTTGCCTAGTATTGTTTGGGGAAAGAGGGCCTTTATATCTGCACTGCATGGGAGAAGAAGGAGATTAGCTCAGCACTGTATCAGGGGATTGGGTCCATGGCAGTCTAGTGCTAGATGGGTGGGAAGGGAGCTTTTAGCCCAGTGATGTATGGGGACAACGGGCACCTTTAGCCAAGTGCTGCATTAGCTAAGTGGATTTTTAGATGAGCGTTGAATGGGAGAAAGGAACATTTAGCCCAGTGACGTATGGGGAGAACTGGGGCTTTGAGCCTAGTGTTTTATGGCTTTAGTGACCCTATAGCCCAGCACTGAATGGGAGACGAGGGGGATGAGCTCAGTGCTCTAAGGGGGTAGTGGAGGCCTGGCAGCCCAGTGCTGTATGGGTAGGAAGGGAACTTTGAGTCAGTGATGTACTGGGAGAATGTTGCCTTTAGTCCAGCACTGTATGGGAGAAGGGGGCTGTTAGCCCAGCGATGCATGGGCTAAATGGGCCTTAAGCCCAGCACTGTATGGTGAAAATCGGGGCCTTTTGCCCAGTGCTATTTTGGGGAAGAGGGCATTTTGACCATGCTGCATGGGAGAAGGGGAACTTTGGCCATGCTGCATGGGAGAAGGGGAGAATGGGGCCTGGCAACTCAGCATTTATTGGTGAACAGGATGTGGCACACCAGGCCAGTGGGCTGACAAATGCATGATGGAGTTTAATTTAGATAAATGTGAGGTGATGCATTTTGGTAGGTTGAACCAGGGCAGGACTGGGATTAGCAATTGGCATTTGGGACTATCTTAGGGGTTTAAAATAAAGGCAGCATGGACAATTGGGGCTGAAGGGCCTGTTTCTATGCTGTAAACCTCTATGACCCTCTGACTCTAAATGGTAGGGCATTGGAGAGAGTTTTAGAATAAAGAGATCTCGGGGTACATGTTCATGGCTCCTTGAAAGTGGAGTCACAGGTGGACAGAGTGGTGAAGAAGGTATTCGGCATGTTTGGTTTCATTGGTCAGAACATTGAATACAGGAGTTGGGATGTCTTGTTGAAGTTGTACAAGACATTGGTAAGGCCACACTTGGAATACTGTATAGAATAATATAGAAAGGATATTATTGAACTAGAAAGAGTGCAGAAAATATTTACTAGGATGCTACCAGGACTTGATGGTTTGAGTGTAAGGAGAGACTGGGATAGACTGGGACTTGTTTGCCTGGAGTGTAGAGGCTGAGGGGTGATCTTATAGAGGTCTATAAAATAATGAGGGGCATAGACAAGGTAGATAGTCAATATCTTTTCCCAAAGGTAGTGGAGGTTTAAGGTGAGAGGGGAGAGATACAGAAGTGTCCAGAGGGGCAATATTTTCATAGAAGGTGGTGAGTGTCTGGAATAAGCTGCCAGAGGTAGTAGTAGAGGCGGGTACAATTTTGACTGTTAAAAAGCATTTAAACAGTTATATGGGTAAGATGGGTATAGATGGATATGGGCCAAATGCAGACAACTGGGTGTAGCTTAGGGGTTTAAAATAAAGGCAGCATGGACAATTTGGGCTGAAGGGCCTGTTTCCATAATGTGACCCTCTGACTCTAAATGGAAGGGTTCTTTCAGCCCAGTGATGTATAGGGAGAATGTGAGCCTATGGTCAGATGGAGATGGTCCTATCAGAGAACGTGACCTGGAAAAGACTGCCCAACCGAACAATTTCCTTATAACATATCCTTGCCACAGGTTTAGCATATAAAATATTATTGCTCACGTAATGCTGGAACTTAGTCCTTTGAATGGCTGCTGCAGCTCTCTTTACAAACTCACAGACAAGCTTGAAGTCAGAACAGCTTCCCAAAATACCAGGGAGAGAGAGAGAAAGAGAGATTCTAGTTATTAGTTAGCAAACCACCAACAACATTTCTCTGCAGTTTGTAAGCACTGATTTCATTGTTGCCAGACTGTCTGCTTAGCAGTCCTTCTATCTTTCATCTGCTGCAATATTTCAGTGAAGCCCAGTGCAAACGCGAAGAGCAACACTCATCATAAAGGTGGGAAGGTCTTATGAGGAAACGGTGAGAGACTTGAGGCTGTTTTTATTAGACAGAAGGTTAAGAGGTGACTTAATAGAGACAAATAAGATGATCAGAGGATTAGATAAGGTGGACAGTGAGAGCCTTTTTCCTCAGATGGAGATGGCTAATACAAGGGGATATAGCTGTAAATTGAGGGGTGATAGATATAGGACAGATGTCAGAGGTAGGTTCTTTACTCAGAGAGTAATAAGGGTGTGGAATGCCCTGCCTGCAACAGTAGTGGACTCGCCAACATTAAGGGCATTTAAATGGTCATTGGATAAACATATGAATAATATTGGAATAGTGTAGGTTAGATGGGCTTTAGATTGGTTTCACAGGTGGGCTCAACATCGAGGGCTGAAGGGCCTATACTGCGCTGTAATGTTCTATGTTCTAAGTATAGAATCTGAACACAGTGGAAGGAAGCCATTTGGCCCATCAAGCCTGCACAGGCATCATTCCAACTCAGGCCCGATCCCATAACCAAATGCATTTAATCCTTCAGAAAGGGACTATTTGTCATGGCCAATCAATCTAATTCTCAGGAAACCATAGCACACAGAGGAAACCCATACAGAAAGTCACCCAAGGCTGAGTGGAAGCTGGGTCCCTGGCTCTATGACCCAGCAGTACTAACCACTGTGCTACAATGCCACATGTCACCCACTTTTTCATCATTTGGTTGGGGATTAAATATTCAGCTCAGCAACTTTACATCTTGAAACTTCTGTTCCATCTTAACCCCCTTCCTATGAAATATCTCATGCATATATTACCTAACCGCCTTTTTAAAAAAGAAATCTCCTACATGCATACACTCCTCCCTCTCTCACACCAGGCCATTTGCCTTTTATTCTTAAAGTTGTTAGTTTTTATTACAACCCCTTACAGTTCAAATACCATATGTTAAGTTGATCTTTCTCTATACCCTAGCTGTGACTGTAAAACTATATTCTGCTCCTTTATTTCTCCCATACTCTGAGCGGTATGTTTTGTCCGCATAGCGCACATACATTTCACTGTATCCCAATTCACGTGAAACATAATAAATCAAATCAAACCAGTATTCATCCAACCCTCGGTTCTGATGAAGAGTCAAGGACTTAAAACAGTCCTGGGCAGTTTGGTGGCACAGGGGTTAGCGCTGCTCCATCACAGCTCCAGGGGCCTGGGTTCAATTCCTGGCTCGGGTCATTGTCTGTGTGGAGTTTGCACATTCTCCCCTTATCTGCATTTGCTCTGGTTTCCCCCCACACTCCAAAGATGTGCAGGTTCAGTGATTCGCCAAGAAAAAATTGACCCTAGTGTCAGGGGAATTAACAGGTAAATGTGTAGGGTTAGGGGAATAGGGTCTGGCTGAGATTGTGGTTGGCGCATAGTCGATGGGCTGAATGGCCTCATTCTGCACTGGATTGTATATAAAGGAAAGAATTCTATTAAAAAAATTAACTGTGCTTTCTCTCCGAATAGATGCTGCCTGAAAATGCTGCGTTTTTGCAGCATCCAATTTCCCTGTTTCATCAGCTGACTTTATTGTAGCTTCAGTCCAAACAGTTCAGCTAAACTCAAGTGATGAGTTAATGTTACTCTCCTTGATATGAAGGCAGCATTTGGCCGAATACAGCATCAATGTTGTCTATCAAAATGCAGGCAAAGCATATCAAAGGGAACATGCACCAATGATTCGACATGTATGAATTAAGAGATCTGTATCCATCCACAACAAAACTCTGAAAGTATATCGGATTTGTTTGTTAAGTGACAAGCAACATTTGGGCTGCATCAATGCAGTCAAATGCCCATTATGAACATTAAACAATGTAACCATATGCCACCCTGAAAGCCTCACCACCATCGAGAAGACACAAACCAAGAGTGATGGAATGCTCTTCTCTGACCTGGATTAGTGCAGCTTCAACAACATTCATGATGCTCTCAAATATCTGGTGCAATTCATTCTATTTGAGTGACACGCCTGACACCACCATAAATATCCATTCCCTTCACCTCTGATGCACAATGGCAACACAGGGTACATCTTGCAAGATGCACTGCAGCAACTCACAGAATCTCCTTTGACAACACCCAACTCATGACCGTGATGAGTTTGAAGGGGTATAGCACACATGAATGCAAGGCCACAGTCTGCAAAGTCCACGTCTTATGTCATGCTCATCTGGAAATATTTAGCCGTTTTTTTTCACTAGCGTTACATTAAATCTTCAAAACCCCATCCTTCTAGCACTGTGAATGCAGCTATACTCCATGGACTACAATGGCTCAAGAAGGTGCTCTGCCATCACCTTATCCAGGGAAATCAGAGATGGGCTGGATGTTGCCCCATTCAGTCACATCCACTCCCATGAACTGAAATGAAAAGCAGTGTTAGGTACAAAATAATCTCTCAATTTCATCCATAATTTACTTCCGGAACAACCATGGCACAGGACATTTTGCATGTATATCTCCCTGAGGAGGTCTAATGCAAGCAAAATCTATGTCGGATTTGGGTAAGTGGGCCAATATCAGTAACATACTGAAAATTTGCATAACTCTTGCTTTTTTTGATACCTGCCTTTGCTATTGCTCTTTTCTCACATTCACTGAGTTGTTTCCCATCCCCTCCACTTCTGTGTTTTGCAATTCCATGGAACATGGAGAATGGACAGAATGGATAGTCAGATGCTCTTTCCTAGGGTAGAAAAGTCAAGTACTAGGGGACATAGGTTTAAGTTGCATGGGAAAGGTTTAGAGGAGATGTGCGAGGCAAGCTTTTTTACATGGAGGGTGGTGAATGTTTGGAACACGCTGCCTGGGGAGGTGGTGGGAGCAGCTACGATAGCAGCATTTAGGGGCAACTAGACGAATATGTGAGTAGGGTGGGAATGGAAGGATATGTCCTCTGTAAGTGCATACGTTTTAGTTTAGGCAGGCATCATGGTCAGCGCAGGCTTGGAGCACCAAAAGGCCCGTTCCTGTGCTGTACTTTTCTTTGTTCTTTGAACATTTCACTACATAAACTCTATATTCAGGCAAATTGATCTGAAATCTAACTATGAAAACATAGAAAGGTAATGGTGCACAAGGACGCCATTCATCCCATTGTGCTTACATCAACCAAAAAAGGGAGTGAAAAAATAACCTAGTGGCTCATTTTACTCCTATGTTCCAGTACCTGTTTGTAGCCTGTTTGGTTAGAACACTTCAGATGCAGATACAGGTATCATTTAAATGAGTTTTTAAAAAAATAAATACAAGACAAGTATATGTAGCTTTAATCAAGGCAGTATAGTTTATTTATGAAAGCAGCTCATTATGTACTTAAAGCATGTCAGGGGCTTACATTTAACTGATTGATTAATTGGAGCCTGTGTCCCAAGAGACAAGGTTCCATTCATCAGCAACGTTGGTACTTCTGACTGCTCAGGATGTGGTAGAGATTTTCTGGTGCCTGTATGCACAACAATACCGGCCTGTTGCACAGTCCAGACTTGGAACAGCATCTTCCTTCACATAACATGTGTTATCACGACATACTCCTTTTCCAGTCCTGCTGCACAAATCTGGAAGCACATTTGAAGAAAGAATGAAAGATTCATTACACCCATTGGAACAATAAGTAACCTAAGCTGGAGTTAAAAAGAACAAAAATCAGCCCGGGAAACAGGCCCTTCGGCCCAACGAGCCCGCGCCGCCATCTCAACACCACCAGTCCCCCTCTCCACCCACGACCCCTATCTAATGTTTTATGGCCATCCAGATTGAGGGAATCTGATTTAGGGACAATTTATTCCTGCCAATCAACCTAACAGCACATCTTTGGGGTGTGGGAGGAAACCGGAGCACCCGGAGAAAACCCACGCAAGCACGGGGAGAATGCGCAAACTCCCACAGACACTGGCCCAAATCCATGTGTCTGCACAGCAATCAGCAATAGGCACTGAGCTGTCGTCTTGCCCAGTATCTTGTCCAGTTTAGGCACACACTAACGACATGAAGCACTAGGCCAATCTCGAACAACCAAGAGCAGCCCCAGTACGACCCATCGCGTGTATGCCCCTCATTGGACACGAGGTGGACTGACTTAAAACCTGTGAATGAAAAGAGAAAAAACATTATTATCATACCATACCCATTTACATTACCAGGGATGCTCCAATGCTAATGATCCTTATTTAAAACAATCTCCTATCCCCCATCTCCAACCCAGTCATGTGCCTGTCTAAGTCACTCTTAAACGACTCTAGCATGTTTGCCTCCACCATCTTACTTGGCAGAGCATTCCATACCCCCACCACTCTCTGTGTGAAAAACCTCCCTCTAATATCTGTGTTGTACCTCTCCCCCCTCACCTTAAGCCCATGGCCCCTTGTCCTACGTGTCTCTATCATAGGAAATAGCTTACCTCTGTTTACTCTATCTATACCCTTCATAATCTTATATACCTCTATTAGATGTATAGTCAGTCAGTCAGCATCTTTCAAGGGAAAAGAGCCCCAATTTCTTCAATCTTTCCTCATACCCCAGTCCTTCCATACCAGGCAACATGCTGGTAAACCTCCTCTGCATTCTCTCCAGAGTCTCCACGTCCTTCTGATAGTAAGGCGACCAGAACTGGACACAGTACTCCAAATGCGGCTTAACCAATGTTCTGTACAACTGGTACATTAGACTCCAGCTCTTATATTCTTTACCCCTTCCTATAAAGGCCAACATACCATAGTTACTCAGCCTTACTTGCACTATTAAACCATAGGTCTAATGCATCACATACAACACAACTCACTCCATTTGCAAAAGTGTACAGATTCACTATCTGCATTGGCGTGCAGTTCACTTGGATTTCCTCAGGTTGGATACAATAACGCACGCTACCTATGATCAGTGGTTGAGAAAACAAATTGTTTTTAAAATCATAATAAAAGTGTCCCATCCACGAAAGGGCACTATGATCTTTACAGCAGTTTCTAAAAATGCAGCATTGTTTCAAAAGAAACACCTCAACCGGGCAAAGGAACATCCTATCAACAGAAAATTTTATGTGACAGAATCTTGAGTTTGTGGACACACTGGTTGTGAGATTCACACCATTTCCATCAATGTCAGACTGGCATCCACTTACCACAATTGGATCAACTGAGGAATCTTCTCACATGCATTTCCATCTTTATGGATGCCATTTATGAAGTGAATCAAGAACACTTTCCTTTTACTCCTATTAGCAACACTTACATGTTAGGCTCTTTGATTCCCAAGATGAGTGCAGTTCCTGAAAAAATCAAGATTCTGCAGCATCCAGGACTATGTAGCTGGCTCGATTTGCAGTTCACCTACCATACTAAATACCTACACACCAGCAATAACACATAGAAGCAGCGGTATGCAACATCTACTAGATGCTCCACAGCAACAAAATAAGTCTCCTTCAAAATCACGTTTCAGACCACAGCTTCTACTAACTATAAGCACCATGGCAGTATATGGATGGGAACACACACCTACATGTCCTTGCAAAGCCACCAATCACCCTGATTGGAAGTGAATCCCACCCAGTTCCTTCAATTTTGCTTGGCAGAGTCTTCAAGGCAGCAATGCTACAGCATTGTTACAGTAGATGGATTGCCCTGGTTGGAATTGGTGTCAGCGCCACTTTCCCTGTGGCAGTTAGAGTTATGACTGAGGTTCCCGACTTGTCAAAAAGGCTCACAAACAGAGAATAATAAAAATAAACATTAACTAATCAAAGTGTGAGATTCAGCAATGTTAACACGGTATAAAAGTAAAACTGTGTCCGATAGATCAGATAAATTGACAGATATAAATTCTGGCACCTCTTTTGAAGATTTCATGATGGACCGCGATGACCTCAGGCATCAGCAAAAAGTAAAGCAGTAAAATCACAGCTTTTTCCATCTTCCACTCACTCAGCTAGTTCAATAGGCTGGTGTGGAAATATGCTGAATCCAGTCTCCAATAGAAGACTAAAATTTATATTTGCAGAAAATGGGAGTGGCTTTTCTCTTAATATATTCTAGGGTATTTCTGTTCTGTGCATGGGTGGTTCCATTGGCAATTCAGTTCAGTTCTATTTCACTAATCACAAGATTTTGTGTTTGGTCAACCCAGGTCCTCACACATGAACACAATGGACAAAGTGTACATACTACACATAATGAATATATAACTATTGATATGTGATGGATCACTGAGTCACTTTTGGCTGAAAGTGGTTGCACGTATTTCAGTCTTCCTTTTCCACAATGGGCTGTTTGGTAACATCATTATTTAGAATGGAAATGTTCATGGACCGTTTGCCATGAATTGTGAAATCATTTATATAAGTAAAAAAGCAGATTCCAACAGAGGGAATCGTGACTTGTAGACCATAAGCTGAGATGTGGTGCTCAAAATTCATGTCATATGTGGAAACGTCATAGCACTTCATGCCTCGTAGCAGCAACATGTGTTCTGGAAGCTTTCCCACGATATTAAAGCATTCACATTGCATTTCGGATCCTGAGCAAGGCCAAATCGTTGTATTGTGCTTTATGAAGCTGAGAACGGAGTTGGGCCAAATGCAATTCAATGCTGAAAAGTGTGGGATGTTGCATTTTGGAAGCATGGACAAAGCAAGGAATAGTGAGTAAAAAAAAGGAAGATACTGAGAAGAGTTGAGTAATTAGAGACAAAACCAGAAAATGCTGATTAATCTCAACAGATCTGACAGCATCTGTGAGGAGAGAATCGAGCCAACGTTTCGAGTCTAGATGAGCCTTCGGCAGAGCTAAGAGCAAAGAGAATCAGCAGAGATTGGGGTGGGGGGAAGGGGATGTAAATGAGGATACAGAAGGCTGAGAAGGTGCTAAAAGTGTCCATTAAGTGATCAGAATGTGGCATTTGCACTGAATGGCGGTGGTTAGGGAGGCGGGTGGTGGGGAGGATGTGGAAAGAAGGAGGGTTGGAATGGAGAAATGGAAAAATGGAAATGAAAAAGAATGATGATAAAATGGATGAATGAAATGAAATGAAATGGAAGAAAATAAATAGAAATGAGGTGAAGATAGAGGAGAGAGTTCATCCTCTGAAGTTGTCTCTCCTCCACTTGTAAAGGTGGATTAAAAACAACATTTTTTTCTCTCTCCTGCCTTGGCCAGTAATGATGACTTAAGTGGCCTCTTTCTGCACTGTACCTCCTCTATGGGTCTATTCTTTGGCATGCTACGCACCTTGATTTTAAATGAGACTTCAACAGAATTAGGAGGGATGAACTTATGGCTATGTTAGTGGCTCCGTTTGTGAAGGTTTCAAGCAAAATATTTAAGGGCATAGAAATCAGCACTTGGAAGTAGCAAAGGGTCGTATAGACAGAGATTTACAGCACAGAAACAAGCCCTTTGGCCCACCTCATCCATGCCAACCAGGTTTCCAAAAACAAACTAGTCCCATCCCTGAATCCTCTGTTGCATGGGGAACCCTCAAAATGGCAGGGCTGTCTACTGGGCCCCGGCAGAAGATTCTAGTGTCTTTCTCCCGTGCAAGGGTGCATCACGATGATGGCAGCCTTTTTGTTATCTTTGCTACCTCAGCAGCAACTGGGGGTTTTACTGAGACTTCTGTACAAATCTCTGTACACATCTCTGTACACAGTAAATGTACACATTTACTGAGACTACTGTACACATCTCTGGTGCGGCCGCACTTGGAGTTTTGTGTGCAGTTCTGGTCCCCACATTACAGGAAGGATGTAGAGGCTTTGGAGAGGGTGCAGAGGAGGTTTACCAGGATGTTGCCTGGTATGGAGGGGAGATCCTATGAGGAGAGATTGAGAGATTTGGGGTTGTTTTCGCTGGAAAGAAGGCGGCTAAGAGGGGATCTCATTGAAACATATAAGATGATTAGAGGTTTAGACAGGGTAGATAGTGATAGCCTTTTTCCTAGGATGGAGAAAGCTAACACGAGGGGGCACGATTTTAAATTAAGGGGGGGTAGTTATAGGACAGATGTCAGGGGTAGGTTCTTTACCCAGAGGGTGGTGAGGGACTGGAATGCCCTGCCAGCTGCAGTTGTAAATGCGCCTAGTTTGGGGGCGTTTAAGAGATCTGTGGATAGGTTTATGGATGAAAAGGGATTGGTTTAGGCTAGTGGGTCATTGTTTTGTAACTGGTCAGCGCAACATCGTGGGCCGAAGGGCCTGTTCTGCGCTGTAATGTTCTATGTTCTATGTTCTATTTGCTTCCATTTGGCCCATTTCCTTTTCCTATCCAAGTATCTCTTCAAATATCTTTTAGATTTTGTAATTGTACTCGCCTCCTCTGGCTCATTCTATGTATACACCATCCTCTGCGTGAAAAAGTTGCTCCAAGGCATACTTTTAAATCTTTCTCATCTCACCTTAAGCCTATGCCCTCTAGTTTTGGACTCCCCTATTCCAGGGAAAGGACTTAGGCTATTCACCTTCTCTATGCCCCTTATGATCTTATTAAAATCTATAAGGTCACTCCTCATCCTTCAATCCTCGAGGGAAACTGCTCCAGTCTATTCAGCCTCTCCTTCTAATTCAAATCTTCCAGACCCAGTAAATTCTTCCTAGGGCTCTACCATTAACTGTTAAGACCTGCCCTGGTTTGTCTTACCAAAACGCAACACCTCACACATCTGAATTAAACTCCATCTGTCATACCTCAATCCACTGGTCCAGTTGATCAAGATCCCACTGTAGTCTTAGATAACCTTCTTCACTATCCATGACACCAGCTTTGATTAAGGGTCATCTAGACTCGAAACGTCAGTTTTTTTCTCTCCTTACAGGCCTGTTGAGATTTTCCAGCATTTTCTGTTTTGGTTTCACTATACCACCAAATTTGGTGTCATCCACAAACGTATTAACCATGCATCTTATTTTCTCATCCAAATTGTTTATACAAATGACAAGCAACAGTGGACACAGCGGCAATGCCTGCGGCATACTGCTGGTCACAATCCTCCTGTCTGAAAAACAACCGTCTGCCACCACGTTCTGTCTCACTTGTCATCAATTTTTATCCAATTGACTTGCTCTCACTGGATCCCATGTGATCTAACCTTACTGAGCAGTCTACTATGCAGTACCTTGTTGAAGGCCTTGCTAAAGTCTATATAGACAATGTCTACCGCACTGGCCTCATCTAATTATCTTGGTCAAACCTTCAAAAAACTCTGAATAACTCTGAAATCTGTAAGACATGATTTCCCACACACAATGCCATGCTGACAATCCCAAATCGGTCTTTGCCTATCCAAATGCATATAGTTCCTGTCTCTTAGAATTATCTCCAACAACTTACCCATCACTGACGTTAGACTCAGCAGTCTGTAGTTCCCCTGGCTTTTTCCTGCTACTGTCTTTCTTAAATAATGGCACAACATTATTTAAGGAAGACAGTCCTTCCAGTCTTCCAGCACCTCACCCATGGCCGTTGATGATATAAGTATCTCCACTCAGGGCCCCACAATTTCTTCCCTAGCCCCCAGAATATCCTGGGATATACTGAATCAGGTCCTGGGGATTTGTCAGCATTTATGTGTTTTAAGACTTCAGCACTTCCTCTTCTGTAATGTGAATGATTTTCAAGACATCACTATTTACTTCCCCAAGTTTCCTGGCTTTCATGTCTTTCTCCACAGTAAATGCTGACAAGAAATTTTCATTTAAGACCTCACCCATCTCTTGTGGCTCCACACATAGACGACCTATTATCTCCTTAGTTACTCTTTTGCCCTTAATATGTTTGTTGAATCTCTTTGGAGTTTTATGGAATTATAGAATTACAGAATCATAGAATGCTTACAGTGCAGAAAGAGGCCATTCAGCCCATTGAGCCTGCATCGACCCCACCCAGGCCCTACTCTCGTAACCCCACATATTTACCCTGTTAATCGCCTTGACACTTGGGTCAATTTAGCACTTGGGTCAATTTGGGCCAGTCGTAATCCGCACATCTTTGGAGTGTGGGAGGAAACCAGAGCACCCAGGGGAAACCCATGCAGACATGGGAGAGTGTGCAAACTCCACCCAAGGCCAGAATTGAACCCAGGTCCCTGGCGGTGTGAGGCAATAGTGCTAACCACTGTGCCACTCACTGTCTCTTTTACCTTATCTGCCAAAACTATCTAATGTCCTCTTTTTACCCCTGGTTTTCCCTTTTAAATGTACTCCTATACCCGCTATACTCCTCAAGGGATTTACCAGACCTCAGCTGCCTATACCTGACATATGCTTCCTTCTTTTTATTGAGCTGAGCCTCTAGTCATCCAGTGTTCCCTACTCCTGCCAGCCTTGCCCTTCACACTAACAGGAACATGCGGGATCTGAACTCTCGTTATATCACTTTTGAACACTTTGCGGTAACCAAATTTCCTTTACCTGCAAACAGCCTCCTCCAATCAACTTTTGGAAGTTATTGTCTACTGCTACCAAAAGTGATGTTGCTCAATTTAGAACTTTACGTTGTGAACCAGACCTATACTTTTCCATAACTATTTAAAACTAATAGAATTATTTTACCTGGTCCAAAAGTACTTGCCCACTTTATTCATTTGCTGTGCCTTATTTCCCAAGAGGAGGTTGAGTTTTACCCCTTCTCTTGTAGGTCCATTTACATATTGATTGAGAAAGTTTTCTTGAACACACTTAACACATTTCTCCTCATCCGAGCTGTTAAATGATAGTCCAGCCTATGTTTGGAAAGTTAAAATCCCCCATGATTCCTGCAGCTGTCTGTGATCTATCTGCATATATGCTCTACAATTTCCCACTGACTACAGTCTAATTCCATCAAAGTGATAACCCCCTTTTTATTTCTCAGATTCTCCACCCATACAGCCTTACTGAATGATCCTGTAGGAATATCCTCTCTAAGTATTGCTGTATTGTCTTCCAGAATCAAAAACACAACTCCTCCTCTTCTCTTGCCTCCTCTTCTATCCTTCCTATAGCATCTGTACCCCAAAATGCTGAGCTGCCAGTCCTGTCCCTTCATCAGCCATGCTTCTGTAATAGCTATGATATCTCTGTCCCATGTACCCACCCATGCCCTGAGTTAATCTGTCACACCTGTCAGGCCTCTTGCATTGACATCAGTGCAGTTTAATTCATCAGTCTTCCCTTGTTCCCTACCATGCTCATGCCTGTCTTGACTATTTAACTTGCTCTCTTTAAACTTTATCCCCTTTTGCCTCATTAGTCTTTAGTGTCCCACCACCCAGAAGACTTGTTTCAACTCTTCTGAATAGTTTTAGCAAACTCCCCCAACAGTATATTGCCTCCCCCACCTCCAAAAAAACAGCTATCAGCATGCAAAATGCCTGGGTGCTGTTGTGAGAAAAGTAGTATGAAATTAGATTGAACTAATCTAAGAAGGCCTAAAAGTACAGAGAAAGTTAGATAACAACTTAGCAAATGCACAATATGCAGTGAAAATTATAGGTGCCCTATAAGCAGAAATGTCAGTTTGGCAATGATGAGTAGCAATAATGCGGATGTGCTGGAAACATTGGATTATAATCTTCATAGATTTATTGTGTGAAGAAATAAAATATGGAAGGAAAGAAATTAAAATTCATCAGCTGTATGCATTTGGGAACACATTGAAGTTGTTTTTATTGAAATATTGTCCCAGGGGACACAGACAAAATGCATTAGGCAATAATTGGGCTGCAAAAAAGGTAGTATCCCATCTGTTTCCAAATAGTACAAGAGGCAGAGGAGTGAATCGATAGCAGAAGCACAAAGGTCTGCAAGAACAGTAGAATGCTGGTATCCTGGGAATTTAATTTAACCTTGATTTGAAGAATGTTCAGGTAAGGGAAGAAAAAGATATAGGACTTCCTTAGGTTTTTTGTATTGTCTAAACAGCAAGATGACTGATGGTTCCGGTGCTATGATTAGGTGGGCCAACTGGAAAATGTCTCTATTGGTTTACACTTGCAAGAATCATATTTAAGTAATTATTGAAAAGATCAAGGAGAATCTGAAGTACAAATTTACTTTGATAGAATGTAAACTTCCAAAGGGTTAGAATGGATCTTGTTCTGGAAAAATTGATCAAACACATCGAGAATTTATTTTTAACAAGAGCAATGTGTGATCAAGGAGGAGGAGATTTTACAGCTCCCGACTAATCACAGTTGAGAAAGTGAGTAGGGATAGGTATCTGAAGCAATGACTCATTGGATTATAATGGAAGTATAGAACACAATAAAAGAAACAGAATGCATGATGAATTATTCAATTATACATGACGTTAACACAATAAGTTGAGAACAGAGATAAAGGGCAATACAATGATTGCAAGGAGAGCAAATGAAAATGGTGTGGCAATTGACATAAAAGGAAATATCAAGCAGTTCCGCAGATGTGCACTAATTATTCAGCTAGCGAGAGGCAGATTGGAACTTATTGTGGAAAATATGCTTAGATCCACAGGGCAAGAAACAAACAATAAATAAACATTCATTTTTCTGTGCATGCTAAAATAGAATCTACTTAAAAACTATTGGCTGATAGGGTAAAGACAATGGATCAAGTTAACTAATAGCCAGAATGCATTGGAATGTTTAGCTTCAGATAAAGTTGATTGGGCTCTAGATCCCATCAGGTGACTTCCAACAATATTCGGGAAAATGGGAATCAGAAAAAAGTGTGAATGTTAACAATATTGTAATTTCCCCATTAAAGTGAAAGATACCAGTTGATGGAGCCTGGCGTTTGTGACACAAGTATTAGAAACAGGGTGCCTTGCCTGCCCAAGGCCTATAAGATCCTGCCCAAAGCCAATGGAAAATACCATTCTGTGAACCTCGGGTGGGTGAGACATTAAAATTCCGGCACACCCATTTTGGGTGCACAAATGTCATAAAATAGGATGTGACATGTCTAGCAGGAATGGCGCTATAGTTAATATCTTTTCATTGAGTTAATTACAGAGAGCAGGGATAGGGTGGTAACACAAATATCATGCTTTGAGTGAAGAAGTTCCTCCTCAACTCCGTTCTAAACTGCCCCCCTCTTATCTTGAGGCTGTGACCTCTAGTTCTGCTGTCCTTTCTGCAGAGGGATCTAGATAGAACATAGAACATTACAGCACAAACAGGCCCTTCGGCCCTCGAGTTGCGCTGATCGCATCAACCCCACCAATCTATAGACCTATCTATAACCCCCAATCCCATTAAACCCCATATACTCATCCAGAAGTCTTTTAAAAGACCCCAGCGAGTTCGCCTCCACCACCGATGACGGCAGCCGATTCCATTCACTCACCACCCTCTGAGTGAAAAACTTACCCCTAACATCACCTCTGTACTTCCCTCCCCGCACCTTAAATCTGTGTCCTCTCGTAGCGACTGAGAAGTGGGCGAGGACCTGGCAGATGGAATACAATGTTGGCAAGTGTGAGGTTATCCACTTTGGCAGGAATAATAGTAGGAGGGACTACTACTTACAGGGCAAAAAACTGCAGCATGCTACGGTGCAGAGGGACCTGGGGGTCCTTGTGCATGAGTCGCAAAAACCCAGCCTACTGGTGCAGCAGGTGGTCAGGAAGGCGAATGGGATGCTGGCCTTCATAGCGAGGGGGATTGAATATAAAAGTAGGGAGGTCTTGCTGCAGCTGTATAGGGCACTGGTGAGGTCGCAGCTGGAGTACTGTGTGCAGTTTTGGTCACCGCACTTGCGCAAGGATATTTTGGCCTTGGAGGGAGTGCAGAGGAGGTTCACTAGGCTGATACCAGAGTTGAAGAGAGGCTGAATAGACTGGGCTTGTACTCGTTGGAGTTTAGAAGGATGAGGGGGGATCTTATTGAGACGTATAAGATGATGAAGGGGATGGATAGGGTAGAGGTAGAGAGATTCTTCCCACTCAGAAAGGACAGCAGGACTAGAGGGCACAGCCTCAAGATAAGGGGGGGGGGCTGCAGTTTAGAACAGAGTTGAGGAGGAACTTCTTCACTCAAAGGGTGGTGAATCTCTGGAATTCTCTGCCCGTTGAATTGGTGGAGGCTACCTCGCTAAATATTTTTAAGACGCGGATAGATATGTTTTTGGTAGGCAAGGGGATTAAGGGTGATGGGGAGAAAGCAGGAAAGTGGAACTGAGCCACTTCACATCAGCCATGATCTTATTGAATGGCGAGGCAGGCTCGAGGGGCAAGATGGCCTACTCCTGCTCCTATTTCTTATGTTCTTTACTGCTATGACCCGAGTGAATCACGCTCGCAATAGGTTATGACGGTTGGCAGAAATATTGAAAATGGTAATCAAGAACAAAAAATGAAAGGTCATCTGTTTTTACATTCATCACAATGTCAATAACAGACCTTCACACCCAAACATGCCAACTGGCCTGCCTGTACCATTTTGCTCACCGAAACTGGATTGGTCTGGGTGGGTGGGGAGGGAGAAAGGAGATGCTTGGAGGTCAGGGGAAGCATGCAGGGTGCTGGGGGTAGGGGAATGTGGAGGTGATTTGGGGAAAATGCTAGATTGGGTTAAACATTATCCTTGCTGCCCAGATGAGGTCATTTATCTTCTTGCAGCACTGCTTGCTGGTTCTCCTGTCTGGCACTGTAGCACTCACAGATACACCCACTACCTCTAATTTTGTCGCTTCCCCTGGGACGGTGTGCTATCTTGCCTCCACTGCTGTCAGCAACCTGGCTGGGTCAGATTCAGGAAATCTAGGAACTGTTAGAGCAGAGCTGCTGCAGGTGGTGTGGGTGAGCATTCCAGCAAGTTAAATGCAGTTTGCTTGTTCCCATCGAGGGGAAGCCACGTGAGCATTTTCAGGTATGCTGATGGGAGGGATAAATTTGTGGCTCTATGATGATTGTGGGGAGGGGACAGAGGGTTGTGTCAGGCAGCCACTGGGGCCAGGGGATGATGCAAGTGGGTCCAGGGTGGTATGAGTGGAGTATAAGGGGGTCAGTAATGTTGAGCAGGGTCCAATGACCATGGGGGCCATGGGGGAGGCTGTATCTGGCCCAGGAGGGATCTGGCAAAGGAGCTGCCTTCATTTCAGTCTTTTTTCTGCGCACACGCAGTTTGAGGCTTCGATCGGAGCTGCAGGTTTTTGGGCATGTTAAATCCCACCCACGGCCTTCTGTAGCGAGAAACGGACTCACCCAAAATTTTGTAGATAGGGTGCGTAAGAATAGGTCTAAAAAACACACCCAAAGGATAGATCTGGAACTCTCCCAGTTTCACACCCCCCTGACACTTAGACAAAATCTCATAAAATTCTGCCTATTGACTTTGGAGCTGGACAGTTATCCTAGAGTTTGGCAAGGTCACAATGAAAGTATTGCTGCCAGTTCTTGTTAACATGTTGTAAGGGGTACTTGCAGGTCCTTCGGAGGGAGCAGCAGAGATGTAACAGAATTCAAGGGAATGAGCACTGTACCCAGCCTGCTTATTTTGGAGTAACTTGACTTATGGGCAGTGCAATGCAGATTGGAAGTAAATATAATGGAGGTGGATAAAATAGTTATAAAACAAGAAAAACACTTACATTCATTAACAGGGCTGGTTGGCCCAAATATATTTTGAGGCAAGAATCACAAAATGATACAAGGAATAACTTTTTTTAGTACATTGAGCTACATGAGCTGAAAGGCACTAAGCATACAAATGGTGAAAGAAAATATGATTTCCAAAGGAAATTCACCAGGCAAATTAAGGAATTAATCATTTTGGGCTACAAAGATGGAGCAGGGTAATGTCTGAAAAAAAGCATTTACATTTGAAGTATTTGGTAGATATAATTGTCTTTTTCTGGGCCTGATGACACTGTTAATATATGATAAATCCATTCATTGAGACTTGTCCATAAGACCATAATATATAGGAGTGGAATTAGGCCATCGAGTCTGCCCCACCTTTCAATCATAGTTTTAAAGTTTCTCAACCTTATTCTCACATGTTTTTTCCCCATAACTTTTGATTCCCTTCAGCAATCAAATACCTCTCCAGCTCTGTCTAAAAAACACTCAATGACCTAGCCTCCACAGCCTTCACTGGCAAAGAATTCCATAGATCCACCAACCTCTGCTGACGAAATTCCTCCTCATCTCAGTTCTAAAGAGTTGTCTCTTTACTCTGAGGCTGTGTCCTCGGATCCTATTCTCTCCTACTAATGGAAATAGTGGACTTCCCTCAAGTCCACTATATCCAGACCTTATATTATTCTGTAATTTCAATGAGATTCCCCCTTATCCTTATATACTCCACCAAGTACAGACCCACAATCCTCAAATACCCTTCAAACATCAAGATTTTCATTCCCGGCATCATTTTCATGATCCTTCTCTGGACCCGCTCCAAGGTCAGCACATCTTTTCTTAGATACATGGTCCAAAATTACTCACAGTATTCTAAATGTGGTCTCAAAGGAGCCTTATAAAGCCTCAGCAGTACATGCCTGCTTTTGTATTCTAATTATCTTGAAATGAATGTGAACATTGGATTTGCTTTCCTCACTACCCAGTCAACCTGCAAATTAACCTTCAGAGAGTTCTGAACTTGATTTGTCAGCTCATTACATACCTGTGAATTTATCTTGCATTGGTGCATCCACAGGATCTGATAAGAACAGAACGTCCAATAGAAAAAAATACTCGATGCAGCATTTTTACAGTTTTTAAGCTATGCCACTTCTCTCAAATAGCAATAGTGAGATTCTTTCAGTCATTCTCTGTGAGAATAATTGACACTCTTCTTGCCATTATGTTGACAGCACCACTCTGAAAAAAAGGTGCAATTTTCATACTCAAAATTATGATCTCAGTTTGCACACATTTGTCGGAAAACCTACCTTTCTACATTATTGGAACAACACAGTTGGTTAAAATCAAAACTGAACAATGTTCCACCTTGCAGCTCCTCAGATTCTTTATTTGTAAACGTATACTTCAGTTCATAATTGGTGAACAGGATCTTCCTTCCAATGACAAGTGAGCGAGTGCAAAAAAGCCAGTCTTGGTCAATTTCATTGAATAAGATGGTCCACTTTCACTGATCTGAAGGGGCATAGGATGCATTGGGAAATGTAGATTGAAGAGAAAAGTATTGATCAGGTTATGGCTACCTCTTAATTCAGCTGCACATTAATTAAGTTGATACAGCGCAGAAGGAAGACAATCACATCACAAGAACCATTTTGCACATTTCATTTATCAACTTATTTAGTTCACCTCTAACAACTACTTTCCTTCAAAATTATGTTTAATAAATTTACTGACCAATGCATGGTAACTTTTTTTATTCATCCATGGGGTATAAACATCTCTGGCTGGCCAGACTTATTGCCCACCCCTAGTTGCTCTTGAGAAGGTATTGGTGAGCTGCCTTCTTAAAATGCTGCCACTCATGGTGATGGGGTCTAGACGGGGAGGAATTTGTAAAATGTGACCAGGAATGTTCCTTGGAACAATATGTTGATATTCCAACTAGAGAGGGGGTTATAGTGGACCTAGTACCGGGGAATGAGCCCGGTCAGGTCATCAAAGTTTCAGTGGTGGAACATGTGGCAAACAATGACCACAATTCTGTAAAACTTTCAGATAGCCATGGAAAAGAATGAGTGTTGTCCTATGGGTAGGGTATTGAATTGAGGGAAGGCTAATTACAGCTGGATTTGACAGGATTTCTTGGCTGTTGATTGGGAGAGGCTGTTTGAGGGTAAATCCACACCTGGTATGTGGGAGTCTTCTAAGGAGCAGTTGATAGGAGCGCAGGACAGGCATGTGCCTGTAAAAAGGAAGGACAGGAAAGATAAGATTCAAGGGCCATGGATAGCCAGAGAAATTGTGGGTCTAATCAAAAGAAAAAGAGGTATACATAAGGGCCAGGCAGTTAAAAACAGATGAAACACTGGAGGGATACAGTGAAAGTAGAAAAGAACTCAAACAGGGAGTTAGAAGGGCAAAAAGGAGTCACCAAATGTCCTTGGCAGACAGGATTAAGGAGAATCCCAAGGCATTTTAGACATACATTAGGAACAAGAGGGTTGTCAGAGAAAAGTCAGACCTCTCAAGAACAAAGGAAGGGAATTATGCTTAGAACCCAAGGAAGTAGGTGAGATCCTAAATGAATACTTTGCATCAGGATTCACAAAGGAGAGGGACACGTTGGTTGGTAGTGTCTCAGGAGGATATGTAGATCTGTTAGAACAATCACAATTACAAGGGAGGAAGTGTTAGATGTTTTAGGAAGCATTAAGGTAGACAAAACCCCAGGGCCAGATGGCATTTGTCCTAGATTAGAGAGAGACAAGAGATGAAATTGCTGGGCCTCTAACAGAAATTTTTGTTTCTTCATTGGACCTAGCTGAGGTCCCAGAGGATTGGAGGATAGCAAATGTAGCCCGGTTATTTAAGAAGGGTAGCAAGGATAACCTGGGTAATTATAGGCCGGTGAGCTTGACGTCCATGGTAGGGAAATTGTTGG
This sequence comes from Prionace glauca, assembly GCA_037974335.1. NCBI lineage: Eukaryota > Metazoa > Chordata > Chondrichthyes > Carcharhiniformes > Carcharhinidae > Prionace > Prionace glauca. Next base: position 99,095,711 of record CM075729.1, on the reverse strand, counting down.
AGAAGATTCTTAAATAAAGAATTCTTAGAGATACACATTTAAACTGAATAGTTTCATTAGTGATAGACAACATGGTTTTGTACGAGAGAGGTCATGTCTCACAAACTTGGTTGAGTTTTTTGAGGAGGTGACAAAAATGATTGATGAGGTAAGGGCCATGGATGTCATCTACATGGATTTTAGTAAAGTATTTGACAATGTCCCTTTGCTAGTGCAAAATCTCATGGGATCAAAGGTGAACTAGCTGGATGGGCACAAAACTGGCTTGGCCATAGAAGGCACAGGGTAGCAGTGGAGGGGTCTTTTTCTGATCGGAGATCTGTGACTAGTGATGTTCTGCAGGGTTTTCTACTGGGACCTCTGGTGTTTGTGATATATATAAATGATTTGGAAGAAGTTGTAGCTGATCTGATTAGTAAGTTTGCGGATGACAATGTCCAAAGATGTGCAGGTTAGGTTGATTGGCCATGCTAAGAAATTGTCCCTTAGTGTCCAGGTTAGCGGAGGTGAGAGGGATTAGTGGGTATAATATGTAGGGATATGGTGGTAGGGCCTGAGTGGGATTGTGTTCAGTGCAGACTTGATGGGCCGAAGGGCCTCTTTCTGCACTGTAGGGTTCTATGATTCTATGACCCAAAGATTGCTGGAGTTGCAGATTGTGACGAACATTGTCAGAGAATAGAGTAGGATATAGATAGGCTGGAAAATTGGGTGGAGAAATGGCAGATGGAATTTAATCCAGATAAATGCAAAGTGATGCATTTTGGTAGACCTAATGCAGGGGGGAGCTATACAATAAATGGCAGAACCATCAGGAGTATATACACATAGAGGGATCTGGGTGTACAAGTCCACAGATCTTTAAGGTAGCAGCACAAGTGGAAAAGGCGGTGAAGAAGGCTTGCCTTTATAGGACGGGGCATAGAGTATAAAAGTTGGCATATCATGTTGCAGTTATATAGAATGTTGGTGAGGCAACATTTGGAATACTGCATCCAGTTCTGGTCACCACACTACCAGAAGGATGTGGAGGCTTTAGAAAGAGTACAGAAAAGGTTTACCAGGATGTTGCCTGATATGGAGGGTATTAGCTGAGGTGTCATTGAGTAAATTAGGGTTGTTCTCCCTGGAAAGATGGAGGTTGAGGGACGACCTAATAGAAGCTTATAAAATTATGAAGGGCATAGATAGGATGAAGAGTTGGAAGCTTTTTCCCAGGTCAGAAATGACAAATGCAAGGGATCACAAGTTCAAGGTGGGGGGAGGGGGGCAAGGTTCAATACAGATATGCGGGGGATGCTTTCGACACAGAGGGTGGTGGAGACCTAGAATGCACTACCAAGCAAAGTGGTTGAGGCAGACGCGCTAGGATCATTTAAGACGTATCTAGATAACTACATGAACAGACTGGGAATAGAGGGATACAAACGGATGGTCTAGTTAGGAACACATGATTGGTGCAGGCTCGGAGGGCTAAAGGGCCTGTTCCTGTGCTGTATTTTTCTTTGTTCTTTGTAAAGGGGCCAGGAGCTGAGTGAACCTGTCGAAATCCAACAGTGGATATCACCGAGCAGATTACTGCTGAGCTTAATCACTTTATTGATGATTGAGAGTAGACTGATTGGGCGGTAATTGGTTGTCTTGGATCTGTCCTGCTTTATGCGTACAGGACATACCTGGGCAATTTTCCACATTGTTGGGTAGATGCTAGTTTGTAACAATTCTGGAAGAGCTTGGCTAGGGGAGCGGCAGGTTCTGGAGCACAAGTCTTCAGTAATATTACCGAATGTTATCAGGCTATGTTCTGAGCTGCTCCATTTTTGAAGATGGGGAAATTTATGGAGCTTCCTCTTCCAGTGACATGTTTACTTGTCCACCACAATTCATGACTGGATGTGGCAGGAGCTTGGATTGTATCCATTGGTTCTGTCAACTTGCTGTTGCTGCTGTTTGGTATGCAGTTGTAGATTCGACACCCCAGTTTTAGATATGCCTGGTGGTGCTCCTGGCATGCCTTCCTGCACTCTCCATTAAATCAGGGTTGATCCCCTGGCTTGATGGTAATAGTTAAGCGGGAGATGTACCAGGCCATGAGGTTGCAGATCATGCTGGAGTGCAGTCCTGCTGTTGTTGATGGTGTGTTATTCTAAAGATACCACACTAGCTCTATTATGGAAATTGAATCATTGTGCCCTACTCCTGCTGCTGAATCCTGATCAATCTTTTGTTATCATAGAATCCAAAAATCCATACAGTGCAAAAAGTAGGCACAAGATACTGTGATCAACAATAAAAACAAATTTTGTAAGGTATATATGTCTTCTATGTTATGCAGTTTTTTCTTCATGCAATGACACTGGGCAAATGTGACTCAGATACACAGAACAAGCCAAGATAATGGTGTTGTTCTCCTTATGATAGAATGTTGAGGATAAATGTTGAGGACATTTCAGAGACCAACATGATGATCCCTTTAAAGGAGCCAAAGGATATTTTATTTTTAGTGACAGAAGTACCATGAACCAGAGAGCACAGATTTGGAGCAATGAAAGCAGAGCGATATTGTGAACTTAACTTTTCACAGAGTGATTTATTGTCTTTTTGATGGCACCCTTCGAATGGGCAGTGGAAACATCGGAAGGAGAATTGGTACATACTTTAATGGAGAAATAAATGGTGACTGGGAATAATTAGATACTCGGTCAACATTTTGGCACAAAGGCAAACAATAGAAATTATCTGCTTTGGATATAAAGAGCCTGTTTTAGAAATTCACTACGCTTAAGTCAATAGCATAACTTTCCCACTAACGTCCACACTGAAGAATAACAAGACTGCAAAGATAGAAACCATCACTTTAAAATTACAATTAATCATGAGTTGAACAGAGATTACAATTTTCTCAGCATCATTAAGTTGTATCCTGGAATGACGTTCATATGAACTGTATGGATTTAAACACTGAGAGCCCTGTATGTGAGGCAAATTGGATTGAATTCTTCATTATGGCATTTTCCCCCGTTTCTTAGTGTTCCATATCAATGCTTTAATGAATTTAATGCGCTGACGTAAATTCAGATTTCTTAACATTCTGACTTAATTAAGGTTAGTATTAGTATTATTATTACTATTACTATTGCATTTAGGCGATTGTTCTCAGAGAACTGGATGTCTGTCTGGAACATAGATATATCACACGGTGTTTCATTTGTTACCAGATTGTGAATTTATTCTGATGGTTTACTCATTTATGTACACAATGTTCACTTAGCATTCCAAACCATGTCTCAGATATCCGCTCTGGGTCCAGTGTATGAAAAATAAGAGTATATTACCTGGAGCTGACGCCAGCCAAAATGAACACATTTATTTGAACAGAGGGCATGTTGGGATGAAGGAATAAGTGTGGGAGTATCGGTTGCCTCTCTGGTGGAGTAAACTTCCATTGTACTCAGGCTGCTCATTCTCGACTCTCAGAGGACTGTTGTTCCAGACATTCCCTATCTGACTGTGCATTCACTTCCCTCAATGCATATCAGCGTTCCCCTAAATATATAGTTGATAGCAGGATCCTGAATAGCACTAATGTACAGAGGGATCTTGGGGTGCAAGTCCGTAGCTTCCTGAAAGTGGCCACAAAAGTAGATAGGGTGTTAGAGAAGCATTATGGCATGATTACGTTTAATGGTCTGGGCATTAAGGTTAAGGGTCAGGATGTCATGTTGCAAATTTATAAAACATTGGTTAAGCCACACTTAGAATATTGTATTCAATTCTGGTAGCCACATTACAGGAAAGATGTGGAGGTTTTGGAGAGGTGCAGAAGAGGTTTACCTGGATGCTGCCTGGATTAGAGAGTATGAGATATAAGCAAAGTGCTGGGTGAACTAGAGTTGTTTTCTCTGAGTGACAGAGGCTGAGGGGAGACTGATAGAAGTCTATAAAATTATGAGAAGCATACATGGTGTTGACAGACAGAATCTTTTTCTTCCCTAGAGTTGAAATGTCCAATACTAGGGGGAGTGCACTCAAGGTGAGTGGGAGGGAAGTTCAAAGGAAATGTGAGGGGCAAGTTTTTATACACAGAGAATGGTAGGGTCTGGAAAGTGCTGGAAGGGATACTGGAGCAGACAGATATGATAGTGGAGTTTAAGGGGTTTTTAGATAATTTTAGCACATGAATATGCAAGAAATAGAGGTATTTGGACCAAGGGCAGTTTAGAAGGGATTATTTGGAGTCATATTTGGCACAAAATTGTGGACTAAAGGGCCTGGTCTATCCTCCAAGTCATTTTCAAATATTCATAGAATCTGTAGATTCTCTACAGTACAAAAAGTGGCCATGTTGCCCATCAGGTCTGCACTGAAACTCCAAAGGTCCATCCCTGGCCCTCCCCTTCACCACAGGGCCATTCATTTACAATGGCTAAGCCACATAACCTATAGATCTTTGTACATTAAGAGTCAATTTACAGTAGTTAATTTGCATTAGCTACACATCTTTGGACTATGGGAGCAAACTGGAACACCCAGAGAAAACCTACACAGACAGAGGGAGAACATGCAAAATCCATTTGATATCTCATGGAGTTATTTTATGTTGCTGAAAATTAGAAACTGTGATGATAAGTGTTCGTAATGAGACACAGGTATAACCGAACATATTGATGGTGATAGTAAATATTTTACTGTTGCCACTAACATTAACCAGCTTGGCTTTGCTTTCTTCATGGATAAGGATGACATGGAGATTTCTCTACTGCATAATCCTTTTTTTTTCAAAACTTGGACTCACTATTTAGACCATATGACATAGGAACAGAACCCCTGATTCCCTTACTAATCAAGAACCTATTGATCGCTGTCTTAAAAACACTCAATGACCTGCCTCCACAGCGTTCTGCAGCAAAGAATTCCATAGATTCACCACATCTCTGACTGAAGAAATTCCTCCTAATCTCTGTCTTAAAGAATCATTCCTTTAGCCTGAGATCTGTGACCTAATGATGAAGATGTCATCATTGACATCAGCAGTTGTTTCTGCATTCACTTAGCTATGTTAGTGGCACTATCATTGAGTTGTTTTGCATTCGGGTAGTCTTGTTATACCTTAATGAGGTTGATGCTGCACTTGGCATTATGTTCTATAGGTCTGATTTAACTAATGCTGATCCCTTGGCTTGATGGCAATGACAGTTTGGGGGACATACTACGCAATAAGTATATAGAATGTGATTGAATTCAACACTGTTTTTGTTATGCCCTGTGTTCATCACTGTTGAGCACTCAAAAGGCAATTCTCAGATCATGGTATAGCACCTTCATTTCTTTGTCCCAGTGAAAAGCCAGAACTACTATTGGGACCATAAATGTGCACAGATAATGATGGTGGCATTTGGGCAATTTCAGTAAAGTATGTTGCCCTGAATATGAACACTCGAGACCATTCCTTGGCCTTTCTGTGGGGAAGCTATTCAAATTCTGATTCAAGCATCCAGTGCTAGTTAAAAAAAGAACATAGAGCTTCGATGGGCTTGGTGTTCTGAGGGGTGGATGACTAGATTTCTTTCTATCAGTTTGGCACAATGGGAAAGTTTTCTGGGCCATTTGTGAGGACTTCTCTTTTGTGCTGGGGATACATATAGGTTAGACCATGAAATGACATCAGATTTTGTGTGAGCTGGAAGGGCTTTGACTCACAGGGCCTAAGCAAAAAGGGTGAGGTAAGGTAAGTTTATAAGTTTTTATTACTTTCTTCTCTGTATTTCTGTAAAGGGCAAGTATGAGTGTGAGGCCAGTATGTTGTTGCCAAGCAATATGTGGGAGGTCCTGAAGGCTCCTGGTCTCCCAGACATCCGTATCTGTGCTCGGTGTGTGGAGCTGCAGTCCCTAAGGGACCAGGTTAAGGAACTGGAACTGCAGCTCAAGGACCTTCGTCTCATTAGAGAGAATGAGGAGGTAATTGACAGGAGCTACCGGCAATTGGTTACACCGGGGCAATGGGAAGAAGGCAAGTGGGTAACGGGTAGGAAGGGGAAAGCTCAGGTGATGGCGAGCATGCCGGTGGATGTCCCCTTTCAAAATAAGCACTCCTGTCTGAGTACTGCTGGGGGGGACAGCTCACCTGGGGGAGGAAGCAGTGACCAACTCTCTGGAGCTGAGCCTGACCCAGTACTTCAAAAAAGTAAGAAAAAGAGCAGCAAGGCAGTACTAATAGGGGATTCCATAGTGAGGGGATCAGACAGGCGTTTTTGCGGATGCAGACGGGAGTCATGGATGGTGGTTTGCCTCCCTGGAGCTGGGATCCGGGATGTCTCTGGATGCCTCCCAGACATCCTGAAAGGGGAGGGTGAGGAGCCGGAGGTTGTGGTTCATATAGGTACCGCTGACATAAGCAGGAAGAGGGAAGTGGTCATGAAAAGGGATTATAGGGAATTAGGTAGGCAGCTGAGAAAGAGGAACGCGAAGGTAATAATCTCAGGATTGCTGCCTGCATGGTGGGACAGTGAGAGCAGAAATGGAATGAGGTGGAGGGTGAATGCGTGGCTGAGGGACTGGAGCAGGGGGCAGGGATTCCGGCTCCTGGATCATTGGGACCTCTTTAGGGGAAGGTGTGACCTGTACAATAAAGACGGGTGGCACTTGATATCTTGGTGGGAAGGTTGGCTAGGGCTACTGGGGGGGCTTTAAACTAGAAAGGTTGGGGGGAGGGAATAGAATTGAGGTGACTGAGACCAAGGAGGTTAGCTCCCAGGTAGAGAAGGACTATAGACAGTATGAAAGGGAGGTTAGACGGGTGATGGAGAAGGGAAGTACCCAGATCGAGGGTCTGAGGTGTGTCTATTTTAACACCAGGAGTGTAGTGAACAAAGTAGATGAGCTTAGGGTGTGGATTGCTGCTTAGGAATGTGATGTGGTGGCCATTACGGAGACTTGGATGTCTCAGGGACAGGACTGGGTACTTCAGGTGCTAGGATTCAGATGCTTCAGGAACGACAGGGAATGGCGCAATAGAGGTGGTGGAGTGGCACTGTTGATCAGGGACAGTGTCATGGCTGCAGAGAAGGAGGATGCCGTGGAGGGACTGTCTACAGAGTCTCTGTGGGTGGAAGTTAGGAACAGCAAAGGGTTGATAACTTTGCTGGGTGTTTTCTATAGGCCGCCCAATAGTGACAGGGAAGTTGAGGTGCAGATAGGGAAATAGATCCTAGAGAGATGTAGTAATAACAGAGTGGTCGTGATGGGAGACTTTAATTTCCCAAACATCGACTGGAATATCCCTAGGGTAAGGGGTTTGGATGGGGAGGAGTTTGTTAGGTGTGTTCAGAGGGTTTCCTGAAACAGTACATGGGTAAGCCTACGAGAGGAGAGGCTGTACTTGACTTGGTGCTGGCTAATGAACCAGGATAGGTGACGGATCTCTTGGTGGGAGAGCATCTTGGGAATGGTGATCATAATACTATCTCCTTCACAATTGCATTGGAACGAGATAGGATCAGGCAGGCTAGGAAGGTGTTTGTCTGGAGTAAGGGGAAATATGATGACATCAGGCAGACAATTGGACGAATAAACTGGAAAGAGGTGTTCTTGGGGAAAAGTACTGAAGGAAGGTGGCAGATTTTCAAGGAATGTTTGACTGGAGCTCTGCAAGACAACGTTCTGATGAGACAAGGAGGTTTGGTAGGTCGCGGGAGCTGTGGTGCATGAAGGTTGTGGTGAACATGGTCAGGAAGAAAAGAAAGGCATATAAAAGGTTCAGAGAGCTAGGAGATGTTAAGGATCTGGAGGAGTATAAGGCTTGTAGAAAGAAGCTTAAAAATGAAATTAGGAGAGCCAGAAGGGGACATGAGAAGGCCTTGGTGGGTAAGATTAAGGGGTATCCCAAGGCGTTCTACAAGTATGTGAAAAGTAAAAGGATGAGAAGAGAAGAGATAAGACCTATAAAAGGTGAAGGGGGAAAAGTCTGTGTGTAACCAGAAGAAATGGCAGAGGTGCTTAATGAGTACTTTGCCTCGGTATTCACGGTGGAAAGTGATCTGGGAGGTTGTACTACAGGTTTGCGGCAGACTGAAAAGATTGAGTATGTGGATATTAAGAGAGAGGGTGTGTTGGAACTTTTAAATTCTATCAAGATAGATAAGTCGCCGGGACCAGATGGGATGTACCCCAGGTTACTGTGGGAGGTGAAGGAAGTGATTGCAGAGCCCCTGGCGATGATCTTTGCATCATCGATGGAGACGGGAGAGGTTCCGGAGGATTGGAGGATTGCGGATGTGGTTCCCATTTTCAAGAAAGGGAACAGGGATAGCCCAGGAAATTACCGACTGAAGGAAGGTGACAGATTTTCAAGGAATGTTTGACTGGAGCTCTGGTGAGTCTGACCTCAGTGGTTGGTAAGTTGATGGAGAAGCTTCTGAGGGACAAGATTTATAAGCATTTAGAGAAGTTTAGAATGATCAGGAATAGTCAGCACGGCTTTGTCACGGGCAGGTTGTGCCTTGCGAGCCTAGTTGAGTTCTTTGAAAATGTGGCTGAACACATTGACGAAGGAAGGGCAGTGGATATGGTCTACATGGACTTCAGCAAAGCGTTTGACAAGGTCCCCCAAGCAAAACTTGAGAAAGTGAGAGGGCATGGGATCCAAGGGGCTTTGGCCTTGTGGATCCAGAACTGGCTTGCCTGCAGAAGGCAAGTGGTTGTGGATGGGGCTTTTTCTGCATGGAGGTCGGTCACCAGTGGAGTGCCCCAGGAATCTGTTCTAAGATCCTTGCTGTTTGTCATTTTCATAAATGACCTGGATGAGTAAGTGGAGGGATGGGTTAGTAAGCTTGCCGACGATACAAAGGTTGGTGGTGTTGTGGATAGTCTGGAAGGATGTCAGAAGATGCAGCATGACATAGATAGGATGGAAGACTGGGCGGAAAAGTGGCAGATGGACTTCAACGTGGATAAATGTGTAGTGGTCCATTTTGGCAGGACCAACGGGATGCAGGAGCCAAACATCAAGGGTAGGAGTCTTAGCTGGGTTGCAGAGCAGAAAGATCTTGGGGTCCGGGTCCATAGGACTCTTAAATCGGCCCCGCAGGTGGAGGAAGTGGTCAAGAAGGCATATGGTGTACTGGCCTTCATTAATCGAGGGATTGAGTTTAGGAGTCGGGAGGTAATGCTACAACTTTATAAGACCCTTGTCAGACCCCACTTGGAGTACTGTGCGCAGTTCTGGTCGCCTCACTACAGGAAGGATGTGGAAACTATTCAGAGGGTGCAGAGGAGATTTACAAGGATGTTGCCTGGACTGGGAGGCATGCCTTATGAAGTTAGGTTGAGGGAGCTGGGTCTCTTTTCCCTGGAGAGACGAAGGTTGAGAGGCGACCTGATAGAGGTTTCTAAAATGTTGAGAGGAATGGATAGGGTGGATTCTCAGGTTTGAAATGGTCACTACGAGAAGACACAAGTTTAAGGTACTGGGAAGCAAGTACAGAGGAGATGTTAGAGGTAAGTTTTTCACCTAGAGGGTGGTGAGTGAGTGGAATCGGCTGCCGTCGGTGGTGTTAGAGGAAAACTTGCTGGGCTCTTTTGAAAGACTTCTGGATGAATATATGGGATCTAATGGCATTGGAAGTTACAGATAGTTCTCTGGCCTGGTAGGTATGGATATGATCAGCACAATTGTGGGCCGAAGGGCCTATTTGTGCTGTAGTGTTCTATGTTCTATTTTCATCGCAAAATGACATCAGTGAACAGATTGATTTCCTCAACAACTGGCAATGGTTTCATGGTCACCAATGTGATCAAACTTGGCAATCATGTAATGGATGTTCTTGGATTTGATCTGATGTCGCCAATGCATTAGGCTGGGCTTTTGGATTTCAGTTCAGTGGCATTTTTTTTATGTGGTTGCCTACATTTTAAATGAGCTTTGTAGTTGACATCTTACAATTTGCAGATGTTGCAGATGGTTGCTGCATGTTAAGGTATCAGGAAAATCCTGACAAATAATGAAGCGGAGGTTGATCTCTCTCTGAGAACTAACACCTAACTACTCAAAGCGGAATATCGTGTCTCACAATCTATTAAAAGTGTGTGAGAAGTGGTACGAACTGCTCTTAAGCAACTTTTAGTGGTTTAATCAAAATAACCATCCAACACGCTCTGTACAATCAACAAGTAACAGTTTATTTATCGAACTAACAGTGAACAGGTTAACTAAACTATTAATAAACCGAATAAAACACTATTCTAATGGAATGCTGTTTAGATAAATATAATTTCCAGTTATTAACAAAAAAAAACTTGCATTTAGGTTTGTCACCTTCTGGAATCTTCTGTTTTCTTTTCTCTGAGGAATGTTTTCTTTTGCTATCTTTTACTATCTTTACTATTGAGGTGAGGCTTTCTTTTAAGACATAATGCAGCTATGACAACCAGCCAGTCTATCTCTCTCTCTCAGAGCTGAACTAAGCTGTCATTCAGCAGGTGGCAGTTGCCTTTCATAAAATCATAGAAACTCTAAAGTGCAGAAAGAGGCCATTTGGCCCATCGAGTCTGCACTGACCACAATCCCAACCAGGCCCTACCTCCACATCCCTAAATATTTATCCGCTAATCTGTCTAACCTACGCATCTCAGGACACTAAGGACAATTTTTAACATGGCCAATCAACCTAACCCGCACATCTTTGGACTGTGGGATGAAACCAGAGCACCCGGAGGAAACCCACGCAGACACAAGGAGAATGTGCAAACTCCACACAGACAGTGACCCAACCCGGAAATCGAACCCAGGTCCCTGCGAAGCAACAGTGCTCACCACTGTGCTACCGTGCCGCCCATGTTTGTGTCCTAGGTCCAAACATCTTTCGCAGCTTCATCAATTACTTTGGAGCCATCATTAGACCAGCACTGTTTCTAAATGTACACCATGTTCTTTCACATCTCAATACACTATCTTAATCCAGACATTGACTCATTCTGTTGCCACTGAGGCCTGAGGCTATGCCAAGATATCTGTGCTGTTGGTGTGCCAAAATACATAACACAACACTTGACAATACCTTTCTGAGAACTGGTGTTTATTGAGATGCTTAATTAAACTAATTGTCTTTCCTTCCTTCCAGGCACAGTTTCCATCTCAGCACGCAATCTGTTAGTTAGACAGATAGATGACAGACTGTACCATGTCCAGAATGCCCTGTACCACACAGAAATAACATGTAGAATCTAATGTGGAACAGCTTCAATTTTTAAGTATTCAAAATCGAAACTTTGAGAATGAAGGATGCATTTTTTGCCCAAAGTTTGGAGGTGGAGTAATTCAGAAAACAACATACATATAACCAAATTGGTCATAGAGTGCAAGAATTATCACATCCTGGTGTTAGTTGAATCAAAGAATACCAACAGTTCAGAAGAAGGCCATTCAGCCCATTGAGACTGCATTGATCACAATTCCCGGCTTGGGTTGTTGTCTCTGCGGAGTTTGCATGTTCTCCCTCTGTCTGCATGTGAGTTTTTTCTGAGCGTTTTGATTTCCTTCACAGTCCAAAGATGTGGGGGTTAGGTGCATTGGCTATGCTATGTCGCCCCTTAGTGTTCCGGGACGCATAGGTATAAGGATTGATGGGGTAAATACATGCGATTACAGAAGTGGGGCCTGGGTGGGATTGTTGTCAATGCAGATTTGATGGGCCGAATGACCCCCTTCTGCATTGCAGGGTTTCTATGGCTCTATGATTCTTACTCAATGTTTCACCAAGTGGTAATATTTGTACTGTCGCAGATGGAAAGTCTCAGTAGTCTTTGAAGATGCTCCCTTCTGATCGTTTGGTTTGACAGGGACTGACGCCAAACAAATTAAGCCTAAAAAAATGATTTTGCTTTTCTTGTTTTGTGAAATATTTGAGGTTGAATGAAACAGCCAGAAGCCAGCAGCCACAAGATAATTGCCCTTTGGTTATCAAGACAATTTGCTCGTACTCCCTACACAGTAGAGTTAGTGACCCAAGGCCAGAATTGAACACGGCTCCCTGGTACTATGAGGCAGCAGTGTCATCCTGCCACCCTCACTGTGTGGACACACAAGGAAACCTTCACCCATTGTTATTCTTTTATTCTTTCTGGTCACATTTTAAAACCTGGCATGATAACTGTCAATACAAATCAAGACTGAGTTGATGAAAAGCCCCTGGAAAGGGTAATAAGAGCCCTAGTAACTCCAAAAGTGATGGATAAACAGCGATTAATATCCTTTGGTGGACAACAAGGGTCCAGAACACGGATTAGTCTGCACTAAGAATAGAGGGGCTGACAGAATCAATGCTGGATTGTGATACTGTTTGTAAATAGTGTGGATGAACAGAGGGATCTAGGTGTATGTGTACATAGATCCCTGAAAGTTGGGAATCAAGTAGATAGGGTTGTTAGGAAGGCATACGGTGTCTTGGCGTTTATTGGTAGGGGGATTGAATTTAGGAGTCGCAGTGTCATGTTGCAACTGTACACAACTCTGGTGCGGCTGCACTTGGAGTATTGTGTGCAGTTCTGGTCCCCACATTATAGGAAGGATGTGGAGGCTTTGGAAAGGGTGCAGAGGAGGTTTACCAGGATGTTGCCTGGTATGGAGGGGAGGTCCTATGAGGAGAGGCTGAGGGATTTGGGGTTGTTTTCGTTAGAAAGAAGGCGGCTAAGAGGGGATCTTATTGAAACATATAAGATGATTAGAGGTTTAGATAGGGTGGACAGTGATAGCCTTTTTCCTCGGATGGAGAAAGCTAGCACGAGGGGGCATGGCTTTAAATTAAGGGGTGGTAGTTATAGGACTGATGTCAGGGGTAGGTTCTTTACCCAGAGAGTAGTGAGGGATTGGAATGCCCTGCCTGCTGCAGTTGTGGATGCGCCTAGTTTGGGGGCGTTTAAGAGATCCGTGGATAGGTTTATGGATGGAAAGGGATTGGTTTAGGTTAGTGGGTCATTGTTTTTTAACTGGTCGGCGCAAACAGGCCATCGTGGGCCGACCAGTTACATTCTGCGCTGTAATGTTCTATGTTCTAAAAGTGGAAGTAAATGAGCTATGTTTGGGAGCAAATTTCTGAAGTAAAATTTGGCTCATTCAGATCTCAAAACTGGGAGAAATATTTTGGAGAATGGCCATATCAACGGTTGAGCGAAGTAATCGAATAACTGTTGGTCAGTTGAGGGTACAGACAGTGTGGTGCCTGATCACATTGCAGATAGCTATCACATATGAACAAAATATTGAGTGGCTGGAGGATAGTAGAACATAGAACCCTACAGTGCAGAAACAGGCCCTTCGAGTCTGCACTGACCACAATCTCACGCAGACCCTATCCCCATATCCCTACACATTTACCCGCTAATCCCTCTAACCTACACATCCCAGGACACTAAGGGGCAACTTTAGCATGGCCAATCAACCTAACCTCACATCTTTGGACTGTGGGAGGAAACCGGAGCACCCGGAGGAAACCCACGCAGACACAAGGAGAATGTACAAACTCCACATAGACAGTGACCCGAGCTTGGAATCGAACCCAGGTCCCTTGAGCTGTGAAGCAGTTGTGCTAACCACTGTTCTATCGTGCCGCCCCTTTAATAGTGAAGGTTATTGTCCAATTCATAGAATAGAACATAGAACATTACAGCGCAGAACAGGCCCTTCGGCCCACGATGTTGCGCCGACCAGTTACAAAACAATGACCTAACCAATCCCTAAACCAATCCCTTTTCATCCATAAACCTATCCACAGATCTCTTAAACGCCCCCAAACTAGGTGCATTTACAACTGCAGCTGGCAGGGCATTCCAGTCCCTCACCACCCTCTGGGTAAAGAACCTACCCCTGAAATCTGTCCTATAACTACCCCCCCTTAATTTAAAATCGTGCCCCCTCGTGCTAGATTTCTCCATCCTAGGAAAAAGGCTATCACTATCTACCATGTCTAAACCTCTAATCATCTTATATGTTTCAATGAGATCCCCTCTTAGCCGCCTTCTTTCCAGCGAAAACAACCCCAAATCTCTCAGTCTCTCCTCATAGGATCTCCCCTCCATACCAGGCAACATCCTGCTAAACCTCCTCTGCACCCTCTCCAAAGCCTCTACATCCTTCCTGTAATGTGGGGACCAGAACTGCACACAAAACTCCAAGTGTGGCCGCACCAGAGATGTGTACAGTTGCATCATGACACTGCGACTCCTAAATTCAATCCCCCTACCAATAAACGCCAAGACTCCGTATGCCTTCTTAACAACCTTATCTACTTGATTCCCAACTTTCAGGGATCTATGTACACATACACCTAGATCCCTCTGCTCCTCCACACTATTCAAAGTCCTCCCGTTAGCCCTATACTCAACACATCTGTTATTCCTACCGAAATGAATTACCTCACACTTCTCCACATTAAACTCCATCCGCCACCTCTCAGCCCAGCTCTGCAACCTTTCTAAGTCATCCTGCAAACTATGACACCCTTCCTCACAATCTACCACACCTCCGACTTTGGTGTCATCAGCAAACTTACTAATCCACCCAACTATACCCTCATCCAGATCATTAATAAAAATTACAAACAGCAGTGGCCCCAAAACAGATCCCTGAGGCACACCACTTGTAACCGAACTCCATGACGAATATTTCCCATCAACCACCACTCTCTGTCTCCTATTTGCTAGCCATGGAGAATGCTAGAATGGAGTAAGAACTTCAGCCATAGGCTTCATAATACATCCATGCGCTATAAGTGCTGGATACACACGTTAATCACAATTAGTGAGCAGCCTTACTTAGTTTGTTCAACATTGGGATTCACAAGATCTGTCCTGAAAAGTGGCTGGAGTGTACGCACTAACAACATGGATAGATCAATATTTATCCAGTTATGGATATGAGCATGAAGAATCTACCACCAACCTTTCACACTGCTCACTCTGAAACAGGTCCCCTAACAAATATTAAAGCAAACAACATCAAAAGTGTAAGGAGAGATTGCATTGCCACATAAATTATCTATATAAGTGCATGTAAATGAATAAACAATAGGCAGAATCCTCCAGCCTTTAAATAACTGTCTGAATGTTATGAAGGCAAACCGTTAGTACCTCCCACATTTCATCAAGCTCCAAATCCAGCTTCTGAAATTAAAGAATACATCGTGTCAATGCAAACATTTTAATTTTCCTCATCATTTGCCTTTCATACACAGAGATAGATCCATTCCATTAATCTATCTTCAAGATTTAGATTACAATGTGAAAGATGAATGCAGTTCAAGAATGGAATCACCACAATATCACAATGTTTTAGAAAATTCCTGAAGACTGGTGAAGCCATCAATATTTAGAACATAGAACACTACAGCACAAACAGGCCCTTCGGCCCACAAGTTGCGCCGATCACATCAATACCTACCAATCCATAGACCTATCTATAACCCTCAATCTCATTAAATCCCATATACTCATCCAGAAGTCTTTTAAAAGACCCCAGCGAGTTCGCCTCCACCACCACTGACAGCAGCCGATTCCATTCACTCACCACCCTCTGAGTGAAAAACTTACCCCTAACATCACCTCTGTACTTGCTTCCCTGCGCCTTAAATCTGTGTCCTCTCGTAGCGACCATTTCAGCCCTGGGAAATAGCCTCTGAGAATCCACCCTATCTATTCCTCAACATTTTGTAAACTTCTATCAGGTCGCCTCTCAACCTTCGTCTCTCCAGGGAGAAGAGACCCAGCTCCCTCAACCTACCTTCATAAGGCATGCCTCCCAATCCAGGCAACATCCTTGTAAATCTGCTCTGCACCCTCTCAATAGCTTCCATATCCTTCCTGTAGCGAGGCGACCAGAACTGCACACAGTACTCCAAGTGGGGTCTGACAAGGGTCTTATAAAGTTGTAGCATTACCTCTCAACTCCTAAACTCAATTCCTCGATTAATGAAGGCCAGTACACCATACGCCTTCTTGACCGCATCCTCCACCTGCGAGGCCGATTTAAGAGTCCTGTGGACCCGGACCCCAAGATCCTTCTGCTCTTCAACACTGCTAAGACTCCTGCCCTTAATAGTGTACTCGTTCATCCCATTGGTCCTGCCAAAATGGACCACTACACATTTATCCGTGTTGAAGTCCATCTGCCACTTCTCCGCCCAGTCTTGCATCCTATTTATGTCCTGCTGCAACTTCTGACATCCTTCCAGACCATCCACAACACCATCGACCTTCGTGTCATTGGCGAACTTACTAACCCATCCCTCCACTTCCTCATTTATGGAAATGACAAACAGCAAGGGTCCTAGAACAGATCCCTGGGGCACTCCACTGGTGACCGACCTCCATGCAGAAAAAGACCCGTCCACAACCACTCTCTGCCTTCTGCAGGCAAGCCAGTTCTGGATCCACAAGGCCAAAGCCCCTTGGATCCCATGCCCTCTCACCTTCTCAAGAAGTCTTGCATGGGGGATCTTATCAAACGCCTTGCTGAAGTCCATGTAGACCACATCCACTGCTCTTCCTTCGTCAATGTATTCAGTCACATTTTTGAAGAACTCGCAAGGCACGATCTGCCCTTGACAAAACCATGCTGACTATTTCTGATAATGCTAAACCTCTCCAAATGCTCATAAATCTTGCCCCTCAGAAGCCTCTCCATCAGCTTACCAACCACTGAGGTCAGACTCACCGGTCAGTAATTTCCCGGGCTATCTCCGTTCCCTTTCTTGAAAATAGGAACCACATCCGCAATCCTCCAATCCTCCGGAACCTCTCCCATCTCCATTGACGCCGCAAAGATCATCGCCAGGGGCTCTGCAATCACCTCCCTCACCTCCCACAGTAACCTGGGGTACATCCCATCTGGTCCCGGTGACTTATCTATCTTGATAGAATTCAAAAGTTCTAACACATCCTCTTCCTTAATATCCACATACCTAATCTTTTCCATCTGCTGCAAACCAATAGCAAAATCTCCCAGATCAGTTTCCACTGTGAATACTGAGGCAAAGTACTCATTAAGCACCTCTCCCATTTGTCTGGTTCCACACAGACCTTTCCCCCTTCACCTTTTATAGGTCCTATCCCTTCTCTTCTCATCCTTTTACTTTTCACATATTTATAGAAGGCCTTGGGATTTTCCTTAATCTTTCCTGCCAAGGTCTTCTCATGATCCCTTCTGGCTCTCCTAATTTCCCTTTTAAGCTCCTTTCTACAATCCTTATACTCCTCTAGATCCTTAACATCTTCTAGCTCCCTGAACCTTTTGTACACCTTCCTGACTAGGTTCACCACAGCCTTTGTGCACCACGGTTCCCGCGACCTCCCAAAACCTCCTTGTCTCATTGGAATGTTGTCGTGCAGAGCTCTAGACAAACATTCCTTGAATATCTGCCACCTTCCTTCTGTACTTTTCCCCAAGAATGCCTCCTTCCAGTTTATTTGCCCAATTAACTTCCTGATGCCTTTGTATTTCCCCTTACTCCAGACAAACACCTTCCTAGCCTGCCTGATTCTATCTCGTTCCAATGCAATTGTGAAGGAGATAGAACTATGATCACCATTCCCAAGATGCTCTCCTACCGAGAGATCCGTCACCTGTCCTGGTTCATTCGCCAGTACCAGGTCAAGTACAGCCTCTCCTCTAGTAGGTTTACCCATGTACTGTGTCAGGAAACCTTCCTGAACACACCTAACAAACTCCTCCCCATCCAAACCCCTTACCCTTGGGATATTCCAATCGATGTTTGGGAAATTGAAGTCTCCCATCACGACCACTCTGTTATTACTACATCTCTCTAGAATCTGTTTCCCTGTCTGCACCTCAACTTCCCTGTCACTATTGGGTGGCCTGTAGAAAACACCCAGCAAAGTTATCGACCCTTTGCTGTTCCTAACTTCCACCCACAGAGACTCTGTAGACAGTCCCTCCACGGCATCCTCCTTCTCTGCAGCCATGACACTATCCCTGATCAACAGTGCCACTCCACCACCTCTTTTGCCTCCCTCCCTGTCCTTCCTGAAGCATCTGAATCCTGGCACCTGAAGTACCCAGTCCTGTCCCTGAGATATCCAAGTCTCCGTAATGGCCACCACATCACATTCCCAAGCAGCAATCCACGTCCTAAGCTCATCTACCTTATTTACTACACTCCTGGCGTTAAAATAGATACACTTCAGCCCCTCAGTCTGGACATTTCCCTTCTCCACCCCCTGTCTAACTTCCCTCTCATACTGCCTGCGGTCCTCCCCTACCTGGGAGCTAACCTCCTCGGTCCCAGTCTCCCCATCACAATTCCCTCCCCCCACCCTTTCTAGTTTAAAGTCCCCCCCCCCGTTGTCACTTCCTCACCTACAGGAACTTCTACAGAAAGAGTTGACAAGAGCATATTTTGAAAGATCGTGTTACCTCACAAAAAGGGAAATATCCAATAACAAAGATTTTTTGGAGACTAAGGTTTTCTTCCTTTGCACCCATTAGCATCTAGAAAAGCAAAAGGCAGCTTGATTGCTACTTTAGGGAACTTAGGGCTATTGGCAAGGTGAATATTGCGGGTGTGGTTCCTCTTGCTGGAGAATCCAGAACTTTGTATCACTGTTTAAAGATAAGTTCATAAAAATGATGTCAGTTAAAATGGAGATGATGATTATTTTCTCAGAGAGCTGTGAGCCGCTGTAACTACCTTCCTGCTCCGAATCCATATGTGTGCATTATTCATGTGTTCCTTCTTGATATTAATTGTTCTATCTGGCTAACTGATACCCAGCACTGATCTGAAACCAGGCACATTCTGCTCATTCACAGATAGCGTCTCAATTACAGTAAACATCATATTGCCATATGAACTGACCCTCAGAATCGTTCACACACATTGTGTATCCAATAGCAGTCTTTACGGATAATCACCATCAAAGGACAAAGACAAGGAGAAGTACAGCACAGGAACAGGCCCTTCAGCCCTCCAAGCGTCTGCTGCATGATACCCTAACTAAATTAAAAAGGTCCGCATCCTTCTATTCCCTCCCTATTCCTATACCCATCCAGACGCTTCTTAAATGTTGCTAATATGTCTACTTTCACCACCTCCTCTGGCAGCGTGTTCCTCGCACCCACCACCCTGCACGCACATCTCCTTTAAACTTTCCCCCTCTCACCTTGAACCTGTGCTACCTTGACACTTCTCCCCACCTTGAAAAAAGCCTCTGATTGTCCATCTTGTCTGTGCCTCTCATAATTTTGAAGACATCTATCAGGTCTTCCCTCAGCCTCTGTCTTTCCGTGATTTCAATATTGGCAATTACTGTGGATGTTTTTGGAATAATGTAGATAAATCACATCAAAAATGAGGAATATTCCATGTTAGACCTCTTGATTTCTTCAAAAATTATCAATGTATCTGGTAGATATGGAGCAGAATTATCCTTCAGGTGCCATATATTTCTGCCAGTGCATTCCTATCGCAGAAAAAAAAGTGGCAAATGTGAGATGGCTATGATACAGGACCTGGTCAGGAAAGCTCATCAAAATTACGGTGCAGACTTTGATCCCCTTTTGAGAAGTAATACTGAATTCCCCAAAGAGGAATGCCTCACCTTGTAATCTATTATAAGTGTATATGAAGATGTGAACGGTTCTTCAGTAATGTTCAGTAGTTAACTAACAGAAATACCCGAAACTCACTTTAAAATGAACACATAATAATTTATTTATTGAACTAACAGGGATCTTAAATAAACAAGTAAAATACTGAACAAGAACATAAGAACACAAGAACTAGGAGCAGGAATAGGTCATCTGGCCCTCGAGCCTGCTCCGCTATTCAATAAGATCATGGCTGATCTTCTGGTGGACTCAGCTCCACTTACCCACCCGCTCACCATAGCCCTTAATTCCTTTACTGTTCACAAATTTATCTTTCCTTGCCTTAAAAGCATTCAATGAGGTAGTCTCAGCTGCTTCACTGGGCAGGGAATTTCACAGATTCACAACCCTTTGTGTGAAGAAGTTCCTCCTCAACTCAGTCCTAAATCTGCTCCCCCTACTAATAAATATTAATAAATATTGAGAGTGCAGAGGGGGTTTATAGAGAGTGCAGAGGAAGTTTACCAGGATGTTCCCAGGTTTTAAGTTGGTCCACCTCGTGTCCAACGAGGGGCATACACGCGATGGGTCGTACTGGGGCTGCTCTTGGTTGTTCGAGATTGGCCTAGTGCTTCATGTCGTTAGTGTGTTCCTAAACTGGACAAGATACTGGGCAAGACGACAGCTCAGTGACTATCGCTGTTTGCTGTGCAGACACATGGATTTGGGCCGGCGTCTGTGGGAGTTTGCGCATTCTCCCATAATTGTCACATAAACTGGGAGAATAAATTCAGAACTTTGAAGCACCAGTGGCTCCTGAATTAATTTGAGTGATGTATTTACTTCATGACCACAAATTATCCCAAAAGGACTGTTAACATTGACACCAAGGTTACCTTGACACCAAAGTTAACCATGTTAATCTTTTAGCGGCACCTGCATAACAAGTGCCAATAATACTTGCTATGCAGCGTGGCACGGTGGCACAGTGGTTAACACTGCTGCCTCACAGCTCCAGAGACCTGGGTTTAATTCTGGCCTTGGGTCACTGTCTGTGTGGAGTTTGCACATTCTCCCATGTCTGCAGGCATTTCCTCCAGATGCTCCAGTTTCCTCCCAGACTCTGATGATGTGCGGGTTAGATTGGCTGTGTTAAATTGACCCTTAGTATCAGGTGGACTAGCAGAGTAAATACGTGGTGTTACAGGGATAAGGCCTAGAATCATAGAAGAATCAAAGAATCCCTATAGTAGGCTATTTGGCCCATTGAGTCTGCACTGACCACAATCTCACCCAGACATTCCTGTAACCCCAAGCATAATACCCCTGACACTAGAGTCAATTTAGCATGGCCAATCAACCTAACACGCACATCTTTGGACTGTGGGAAGAAACAGAGCACCCAGAGAAAACCCATGCAGACACAGGGAGAACGTGCAAACTCCACACAGATAGTGACCTGGGGCCGGAATTGAACAGGCGCTGTGAGGCAGCAGTGCTAACCGTTGTGCAGCCTGGGTGGAACAAGTTCGATGGGCTGAATGACCTCAATCTGCACTGTTGGGACTCTATGATTCTACCAGTGTGTCACTGGCCTTGGCAATATGTTTATATCTTTCTGTTACTCTTAACTTCCTTGCTTAACCACCGGTCTCTTTTCTGCTTCCCAGAATATTTAACAGTCTCAAGTATTTGAACATTTCCTTTAATTTCCGCCACTGTTCACCACCTGTCCTAATTTTTAGTCTCCCTGCCCAGTCCATGTGGGTCAAGATAAAGGACTATCCCCTCTTCCTCAACTTACAAGGGTACCTTAATTCCCAAACACCCATAGTATAAAGTTTAAAGATTAGTCACAAGTAGGCTTACATTCACACTGCAATGAAGTTACTGTGAAAATCCTCTAGTCACCACATTCCGGTGCCCATTCAGGTACACTGAAGGAATCTTACCATAGCCAATTCACCTAACCTGTACATCTTTTGGACTGTCGGATGAAACCTGAGCACCCAGGGGAAACCCATGCACAACACAGGGAGAATGTGAAAACTCCACAAAGATAGTGACCCAAGCTGGGAATTGAACTTGGGTCCCTGGTGCTGTGAGTCAACAGCTCTAACCACTGTGCCACCATAATGGCACTCCATGAAGAGGCACTAGCAATTTTGTTGTTCACCTGTTTTCAAAAATACGTTTGAACCATGTTTTTCACTGCCCTAATTTGCTCCTTTGGCAATTCTCACCAAGGGACCTTGTTATACCTTCTTTATGTCATGAGGATTTAAAATTTCTGACAGCGAGTTGGAAAGCAGTAAATTTCTCAATAATTTAGTTTAGATGTAAGAAAAAAAAATTGATGTTAAATCTCTTAAATTATTTGAAAATGCTCATTCACCTCAACTCTCACACACACAGAGCAAAATGGTCCTCTGTGCAGAATCACTGGAAAGCATATTTTATAGTCTCATCCTCACCAATCTAAAAAATAAAGCAGTCTGAACCAGGTTTCAAGTGCCCCAATTTACACAGTGCAATCATTTACTAGGACATAATGGTGGCACAGTGGTTAGTAGTGCATGCTCACAATGCCAAGGACCCAGGTTTGATTCGCGGCTTGGGACATTGTGTGGAGTTTGCACATTCTCCTTGTGTCTACGTGGGTTTCCTCTAGATGCTCTGGTTTCCTCCCACAGTCCAAAGGTGTGTGGGTTAGGTGGATTGGCCATGCTAAATTGTCCCTTTGTGTCAGGGGGAGTAGCTAGGATTAATATAAGGGACTATAGGGCCAGGTGGATTTGTGGTTGGTGCAGACTCGGTGGGCCAAATGGCCTCCTTCTGCACTGTAGAATCTATGATTCATTTGGCTGATCTCACCAAGGAACATTCACAGAATCACAGAATTCCTACAGTGCAAAAAGTGGCCATTCAGCCCATCAGCCTGCACCGACAACAATCCCACCCAGGCCCTATATTCCTAACCCCACACATTTACCCTGCTTATCCCCCTGACACAAAGGGGCAATTAAGCATGTTCAATGCACCCAGTCTGCACATCTTTGGACTATGGGACGTAAACCGTTAAATTCACCAGCAATTTATGTTAGACTTAAGAAAGAAAAGATTGAGAAAAGGTTCTCACTTCAATAAAGAATAACTCCAGACTTCTTAGCCTCTACATTCTGCTGTAAAAATCCAAATAATTTCAAGGGAAAAAATGGCTTTTGAAAGCAAAGATGTTTCTGGTGTCACTGAGTGAAGGCTGCAGATTTCAAACATTTTCTCAACACAAAGCTCATCTCAGGGCACGTCTCCCATTACTGCAAATCAGTTCAATATTCTACCTTCAATATTCTTTCACCTTTCATTCCCAATGCCACTGTCCTCAGCACTTCTTTG
This sequence comes from Prionace glauca, assembly GCA_037974335.1. Taxonomy (NCBI): domain Eukaryota; kingdom Metazoa; phylum Chordata; class Chondrichthyes; order Carcharhiniformes; family Carcharhinidae; genus Prionace; species Prionace glauca. The sequence continues at coordinate 99,072,721 of CM075729.1, read as the reverse complement.
ATCTCATTTTTTGCAAAATAGAAAATATACCCATTCAAATAACATGTGAAATCTAACAGCTAACAAAAACAATTTTCTATCTATCTCCAAATGCAAATTGCTGAAAGTCATGGCTTCTCACTCCAAATGCATGTATGGTCACTTTATCATTCTGTATTTCAGTTATCTCAGAGAAGCTGACTTTATTAACATATCTCAAGCTTAATCAAATCTGGCTGACATCCACGCAAACATGCTCGCAGGGAACTACCCATCCCCACACTCAAACACACATGTGCACACAACAAAGGACACAAACTGTATTTACATATTGCCAACATAATTCTAGAATATTAAAAAAAGCATCCTTATTCATACTTCTTCCTTTTTTTCATCCCTGTTCTTTGTGCACCCCCACACACTTTCTACCATTTATTTTCCCTAGAGACACTGAAGTGGAGATTCACTGGAATGTTTGGATGTTTGGAACTTAGCTACAATGCTAGGTTAAATAAACTTCAGTTATGTCAAGGAATTATAGGGATATTGTGAGGCAAAGTTTATGTTTCCATGGATAATGAGTTACAATATACTTAATCTACTGACAACAGATTTTTCATACAAGGTCTCCAAGCAGCAAAGCATGCACTTAGCTACCACCAAGGTGTTGTTAACACCATGATGTGGAGATGCTGGCATTGGCGGGCATAGGCACAGTAAGAAGTCTCACATCAGGCTACAGACCAACAGATTTATTTGATAGCATGAGTTGCCCCTTCGTTAGGTATGTGGGAAGTTGGGTTCGCAAACAGGGCATATGTAGACACAGACTCAATTGCAAGATAATGGTCTTAACAGGCAATCAATCAAGTCTTTAGAGATACAGACAATGCGAATGGAGAGAGGGATAAGCACAGGTTAAAGAGGTGTAAATTGTCTCAAGCCAGGATAGTTGGTAAGATTTAGTCAACCCAGGCAATTCTTGGGGGTTACACGTCGTTGTTAACACCATGAAAAACATTTTTTCTTTCCTTATTGATAAACAGTTTTAGTGTTTGTCTTCAGAATTTCCACCTGCTAATCTTTTACAATGTAATATACTTGCCTAAACTGCTCCATCCATGAGGGAAGAGGCATTTAAATATATATTCAATCAAGCCCTGTGATATGTCATGACAATGCCAGTGTATCAACAGATTGCTTATTTCTCTACAGACAGCATTTGATTCGCTACAAAGTGCATGGGGTGATCTCAAGATTTTCAGCATCCACGGTATTTTCTGCAATGTTTTATATATTATGGCCATATATATAACCACAATCACAGGAACATTTTTTTTCGCTACTATCAGTCCAAATTATTCAAAATATATCTGGGATGAAGGTCCAATACTTAATGTTTCACACTTAAACCTCACAAAAATTGACTGTTATTGCTGAAACATAAAATCATAGAAGATAGGAGCAGGAGGAGGCTATTTGGCCCTTTGACTCTGCTCCACCATTCATCATGATAATGGCTGATCATCCAACTCAATAGCCTAATCCTGCTTTTTCCCCATAATCTTTATCCCATTTGCCCCAAATGCTATATTCAGCCGCCTCTTGAATGCATTCAATGTTTTGGCAAATGTTCGTAAAACGTTTGTATGTCCAGAAGGTAATTGAATATATATGCAAGTATATAAATACATGAGGTTAATGTGAATGTGAGAGTTCAGTCATATTAAAAATGACTAATCTTACTGATCAAAAAATGAAAAATTCTTGAAAATATCATTCGGTCTGACAACATCTGACAGCACCGAACAAAGCTAATTGATGATAAGAGTAATTCAGCTGATTCCTCATCTGAGTTATTCTTATTGACGCATGTCACCCAGGCAAACTCTTTGAATCTTGGCCATATTCATCAGTGAAGAAAGGATTTTCCAAAGAAAATGTTTTCTTTCCCATATCCTCGATCGAATATGTTATATTACAGACAAACCCTTGAGCAAACATAGTACTGTTCATGAGAATACAATTAATTTCCCTGCTCAGATTCCCAAGGTGACAGTCCACGTGTCTTTTCCTCTGGTTTAAATAAGTGTTCCTCTGTATAAGTCTCTACATCCATACACTCAGTATCTTTGACTGGCGAGTCTGATTTTGATATTTCACAGCAGAAGTGGAATACCCTGTAATTTACCAGATAGAGCAAATTTACCACCCAGTCCTTACAGCCATTAGTATTCCAGGTAAGGCAATCAATGAAGCTAATATATGTGAAATACCAATTTTGGATTATTGTTATTTGTTCAATATTTGTTACTAACAATTAAATGTAAAGAGAAAACTTGGAAACATGGTATTTAAAATGGTCTCTGCATTGATGTTTTTCTTGAATCTTCACTGCAAGTATTTTTGAAGCAATAATCCCCTTTAAATTTACCAGATAATCCACTGCCTTTAGAATCATAGAATCCCTACAGTACAGAAGAAAGCCATTCAGCCAATCGATTCTGTGCTGACCACAATCCCACTCAGGCCCTATTCTACTAATCCCCTGATATTAGAGTCAACTTAGCTTGGGTAATCAACCTAACCCGCACATCTTTGGACTGTGGGAGAAAATTGGAGTACCCGGAGGAAACCCATGCAGACACAGGGAGAATGTGCAAACTTCACACAGACAGTGACCCAAGGCTGTATTGAACTTGGGACTCTGGCGATGTGAGGCATCAGTGCTAATCGCTGTGCCACCGATTTGATTTAGTATTGTCACATATATTAGTGTACAGTGAAAAGTATTGTTTCTTATGCACTGTAGAAAGCATACCATATATAGAGAAGGAAAGGAGAGTGTGGAGAATGGAGTGTTACAGTCATAGCTCAGGTGTAGCAGTGAAGAATAAATATCAGGAACATTTTTTTCAAAGTCTGCAACTTGTAAAATTGTTGGTGGGGTAATGCAAAGGTTTTAATATGGTATTAATTTCACACTATTTGCTATTTTAATTCTGCTTCACTGTGCCTTTGATGATCTCCTGGCAGCTGCTGGCTAAATAAAGTTATGTTTTTAAAATGAGACAGAGGCTTCAGAGTCTTGTATTGTCACCTAGGGTACCTCACCAACATTTGGATAGCCAAGGTAAGATTACAGATGGTCAACACAGCCTGATATAGTCAGATTATAAACATAGTCTGACACATCTTTTAGCATTAGTCAAAGAGGCAACCAAGAAAATGGATGAGGGTAGGGCAGTAGAGATCTGTACGGATTTTAGCAAGGCCTTTGGCAAAGTCCTGCATGGCTGGCTAGTCTGCAAGGTTAGGTCACATGGGATCCAGGGAGAGCTAACTAATTGGATTCAAAATTGGCTCCATGGTAGGAAGCAGAGATTCAATGGTTGTTTTTGGCTTCTGATTAGTTTCATGCCTCAGGTATCGGTGTTAGATCTTTGTTATTCATTAATTATATAAATAATTACACAAGGCATGGTTAATACATTTTTTAAAATTCATTCGTGGGACATGCACTTCCCTGGCTGGCAAGCATTTCTTGCCCATCCTTAATTGCCCTCGTCTGGAGGCTAGTTGAGAGGTAACCACATTGCTTTTGCTTGGAGTCACATGCAGGCTAGACCCGATAATAAATGCAGATTTCCTTCCCTAAAGTACATTAGTGAACCAGATGTTTTCTTCCTGGCAATCAACAATGGTTTCATGGTCATCAGAAAATTCCTAACTTCAAATATCTTGTATTGAATTCAAATTCTACCATGGCAGCATTTGAATCCGGATCCCCAGAACATTAGCTGAGTTTCCTGAATTAGTAGCCTAGGATAATACCACTCAGCTATTGTCTCCCCAGGATGATAATAAATTTGCTATCGTTGATAGCAAAGAAGGTTATCAAAAATTACAGGGAGATCTTGATCAGTAGGGAATTGGGCAAAGATTGGCAAATCAATGTCAATACAGATAAAAGTGAGGTGTTGCATTTTGAAAAGTCAAACCACGGTAGGACTTATACAATGAATAGTAGGGCCCTGGAGAGTGCTGTGGAACATAGGGACCAAGGAATGCAAGTACATAGTTTGTTCAAAGTGGCTAAACAGGTAGACAGGCTGATGAAGAAGGCATTTAGCACACTGGTCTTCATCAGCCAGGATATAAGAGTTGGGGCATTATGTTAAAAGTTGCATTATGCACAGTTTTTGTCAGCACATTATAAGAAAGACATTGATAAACTGAAAAGAGTTCCAAGATGGTCTATGAGGATGTTGCCAAGTCTAGTGGGTCTGAGTTATAAAGAGGTGCATAGCTAGGACTTTATCCCTTGGAACATAGAAGAACGAGGGATGACCTTATTGAACTATATAAAATCATGAAGGGCACGCTGGTCTTCATCAGCCAGGATATAGGAGTTGGAACATTATGTTAAAAGTTGTATAAGTCATTGTTGAGGCCACACTTGGCATCATTAGGAACTAGAAATCTATCTACTTTCTTCATAAATATTTTCACTGACTTGTCCTTCACAGCCTTCTGTGTTAGAGAACTGCACCAGTAGAGAACACCATCAAATTCTGAGGGAAAATCTCCTCATCTCAATCCTGAGATGGCAACCATTTTTTTCAACCCTTATCCTGAGATGGCATCCATTTTTTCTACACACCCAGCCAAAAGGAAAATTCCACTTTGTCCAGGCCTGTCACAATCTCAATTACTTCTTATCTCATTATTCTAAAATTCAGTGAATAACCACACTGACCCAATCTCCACTCATAAGCCCATTCACTTAATCCAAGGAATCAGTAAAAATAAAAGCTGTTCTGCCCTCATTCAACACAAATCATAGAAATTATGAAGTAAGGCAACCAAAACAGCTCAGAATACTCTGGTAGGGTCTCATCATATCCCCATACAACTGCAGCAAGACAGCCTTCCTTGGCATCCTCATAAAATGAAGGTAAACATACCATTGTCTTCTAACTACTTATTACACCTCCATGCAAGGTTTCTGTAAATATTGTGCAAACAGGCTGTTTTACATTAACATTTTCCAATCCATGACCATTGTAATAAAACTATGCCATTCTGTTTCTCCATCTGAAGTGGATGATTTTGCATTACTGCTGGTTATGATGCATCTGCTTTATACATACCCAGTAACTCAACTTAAATCTTGCTTAACACTCACATTCCTGCTACGTTTTGTGTCATCAGCAAATTTGCAAAAGTTATATTTTGTTCGCTCATCCAAAACATAATAGCTGCTGATAATATTACTGACTGCTGCCGGACCTGGCCAGTCACTGCATGCCACTTCAAAATAAGCGCAGGTTTTTCCTACCCTCTAAATATTTGAATTGATTGAGTGAAGACATAGATGATTTTTTTATAACCAAGTAGGTGAACTTTTATAAGGGGTAGATGGTTAGTTATAGTAAATTAAGCCATGAACTTTTTGATTGGAGGGTAAGGATCCAGGTGCCAAGTGGCCTACTGCTGCATATGATTCCAATGGGGAATAAAAATTTGTCTTACACATGTTGTCTAATGGTATGGAATTTATTTTGTTTGGGCAGAAAGAGAACCTCAAAAAGTTTTGCAATATGATTCAGTGTTATAATCCAGGTCAGAAGCTCTGCTTCGATAAAGGGTTATCTGGACTCAAAACATCACCTCTTTTCTCTCCTTATAAATGCTGCCAGACCTGCTGAGATTTTCCAGCATTTTCTTGTTTGGTTTCAGAAACTGTATGGTGTTTGATGGTATCAGCCTAGACCATACGTTTTGCACTTTGAACTTTGGCACGGTAAGCATAAGACATTTCACTCCAGATATGATTCAAGTGACCCACTGGGGAGCATTTATCAAACAAAATTTATTTAAGAATACAGTTAACATATAAGACAATGAGCAAAAATGTTTATCAATTACAAACAAGAAAAGAAATAGCCATGGTATTGCATATATCTTAACAGCTAAGAATGCTATTCCAATCAAATAAATCTCTATACATACACACCCCATCCTAGGTTTAGCATAGAAAATACAGATGCTCACGTGATGCTAGGTGTTGTAGCTTTCCAAACCCTAATGTGCAGTACTCCTTTGGATGTTGAGTAAAATGCTAAGCCCTTCCAGCCCTGGAAATTTCAACACACTTTGAGAGACAGAGATACTCATTAATTTTAGTTACTTGCTATCCACCACCAAAAACTAAATTCCCAATACCAGGGGGAGAGACAGAATTACACTGCTTGCAGTCTGGAGTCTTAACAGCTGCTGCCAAACTGAAAGTTTGGATTTCCCTGGAAAGCCACCTGATCTTGACCTATCAGTCAGTCACAAACCAGATAATTCAAAAGGATTGTAAAACTCCAGGACATTGCGTTAGGCCCAGATTTAAAACAAACAAAAGGCTCATTATATGGCTTTATCAACAATGAAAGGACATTGGCTCAGACAATTCAGTGCCCCAATAAATAGAAAAGCAGGTCTGCTTTATAACTACAGAGAACATGTCTAAAATACATTTCTTAAAGGCACAATAACATCACAGTATTTATCTTGTAGAAGTATATTATACTTCTGATTCCTCTTCCTGTCATAACAAATATAAATAAACGTGCTTTCAGTGACTTTCCCCAAAATGTTTTGAGCTACAAGCGTTTCTCCACAAGTCCAAAGGTGTGTGAGCTAGGTTGATTGATGATGCTAAATTGACCTTGGTGTCAGGGGAGATTAGCAAGGTAAAAATGAGGGGTTACGGGAATAGGGCCAGATGGGATTGTGGTTGGTGCAGATATGATGGGCCAAAAGGCCCTAAGTGTGCTATCATGTACAGATTGTGTTACCTACTGATTTTATCTGAATGTTTTGTTGTTGTCGGACTCTTAATATTACTGTGCCACAATGCAAGTCCAATGTCCCAAACCTGCAAAGGATAACAGTTGTCAGTCATGCCAGATATGCCTAAATCTCATTAATCTAAAAACAATACAGTGGAAGATTGTATCAATTTGTGTTAATATTTTAAAGTATGACTAATCCAAAAGGAGAAATACATTGAAAAAGGTGGAAAAGGATGTAAGTTCCAACATCATTAAATTCTTGTTCTTACTGTTCAATTATTTTTTACAATAAGAGTGAAAGGATACTTCACTAGATTTTTCAACTCTTCTCTGAACTTGGTTTGTGTAATGGCATAAATGCAGGTGTTTGTGCAACAACTCAGGAGTTGGAGCATGAAGCCAATTTCTAGAAGAAAACTGGGTAGATATAAAGATTCATAACCCAAACCGAACATTCGCCACCATATAGAGTATACCATAATAACTGACCATAACAATATGAAATTACCAGAGATAACAAACAATAATGTGATGGATTTCCTTCTGCTCTCAATCTCAGGGTCATGCATGTTCTCACCATTACTGCATTTTCGGAGTCTTATTCGTGCTCTGCTGGCCACTATAATGTGTCTTATTGTCAATGCATTTAACAGCAGAATCAGGACAAATGGAAGGCATGGTGTGAGGATATAATGAAGGAACTCAATTATAGCCCATACCCGTGATTCCATCACATCAATGGTTACAGCACAGAACCAGGGAATATTCTGAAGCCAATATTTTGCTGATAACATAAAGTACCAGAAAATGTTTTTTAAACAGCTTATACTAGTGACTGTCAACAGAACCACCGCTGCTGTTCTCTTTGTGCAATATTTACTATTGATTTTCTGGCAACAAATGGCCACAAATCGATCAAATGTGAAAGCAACAGTGAACCAGACAGAGCACTCAGTGGCCGCATAAAGTAGTGCAGCATGAATATTACATACAGGAACGGAAATCAAGAAAATAAACTGCAACCAATAAACAATAGGTATCTGCCTCAATATCAGATCGATGACAACAACCAGTAGGTCTGCCATTGCCATGGCCATGAGATAGCGGGTGACACATTGGGACAGACCGCACTTTCCACGAAAGAGTGTCAGCATCGTCAGTATGTTAACTGTGAATAAGGGTAATCAATAGAGAAGTTACACATAAAGCTCAAATAAAAGCTAATCATTTCGCTAATGCTATTGAGATTTGCTTATGTATGTTTTTTTTGCAAGAATATATATCAAATTATTTTGCCATCGGCATGGTTACTTCCTAAAGGCAGATAGATGCCTGATAGATCCCATTGAACAACACACAGCACAACTAAAATTAACAATTGTAAGCAACTTGTTTGTTCAAAATTGAATCAGGAAAATAATTGTGTGCTTTGATACTATACATCAGAACAAAGAACAAAGAACAACACAGCACGGGAAACAGGCCCTTCGGCCCAACGAGCCTGCGCCGCTGTCCCATTGTCTCAGTGACCTATTCATGATTTTAGTCTACGCCTAATGTGCGAGGATCAGGGAGGTCCAATATAGGGACAATTTGTTACCCAATCAATCAGCCGAAAAGCACATTTTTGGGATGTGGGAGGAAACCGGAGCACCCGGAGGAAACCCACGCAACCACGGGGAGAACACGCAAACTCCCACGGACACAGGCCCAAATCCATGTGTCCGCACAGCAACAGAGATAGTCTCTGAGCTGTCATGTTGCCCTCGAGATGGTCCAGTTTAAGCACACCAACGACATGAAGCAGTAGGCAACTCCCGAAGCAACATCCAAGAGCAGCCCACCACAACCTGCCACACGCATGCCCCCTGCTGGTCAACAAGGTGGACTTAAATGCCTGTGGAGACAAAAAATTCATTATTAAACAGGCAAAGACTCTACATCCCTGAGGCAAAAATGGAATCCCAAGCCTACAATGCTTAGTAAGGCCTGCTATATCCCCCTACATGTAGACCGCTCATGTGACTGTCCAAGTGACTCTTAAACAACCCTAGCGTGCCTGCTTCCACCACCTTACTCGGCAGTGCATTCCACATCCCCACTACCCTTTGTGTGAAAAACTGCCCTCTAATATTAGTCTTATACCTAGCCCCCCTCACCCTAAGCCCGTGACCCCTCGTTCTATCCATTTCTAATAGCGGAAAAAGCTTACCACCATTTACTCTATCTATCCCCTTCATAATCTTATAAACCTCTATTAGATCCCCCCTCAGCCGACGTCTCTCAAGGGAAAACAGCCCAACAGCCCAATCAGCTGCCCATTTATCCACTCATTGAAAAAAACAATGTTCTAATCTATTTTTGTATGAACAATATCTACAACATTCGGCTGCTAATGCGTCTAATCCATTCATTCTGCCCATTGGGATACTTTACCTGGAGGTGTCACATAATGTTTCAATGACTCTGAGAGGGCTAATGAAATAATTGTCGCCATTCAGCAATAACATTATAGAAATAAATGTTCATGAACAATGCAATATCAAATGCTCTGCAATTCACACTGTTGCAGTTTAACAGCAAATAAAAAAGACTGACAGGTAAAGAGAGAAGGATACAATATCTCAGTGAAGACTGGGGTCAAAAATGACTGTTCCACTTCATCAAACGCGTTTTCCATTTTAATTGCTGCAATTCTGCACACACACCCTTTGAGATAATAAACAGAAGAGGTGGAGACTATCGTGCACACAATCAACCCCAAACCCAAACCACTCCAGTTTCAGTACAAAGAACAAAGAAAATTTCAGCACAGGTCTTTGGCCCTCCATGCCTCTATTGACCATACTATTTGTTTGTTTGTTCGTGTCACAAGTAGGCATACATTAACACTGCAATGAAGTTACTGTGAAAATCACCTGACTGAACTAAAACCCCCTACTCTTTCAGGGATCATATTTCCCTATTCCCTCCTATTCATGTATTTGTCAAGAAACAAGTCACTATCATGTCTGCTTCCGCTACCTCCCCTAGCAATGAGTTTCAGGCACAAAGTTCCAGTATGTGGCTACAAAAACAGAGAATGCTAAAAAGAACTCAGCAGGTCTGAATGCATCTGTGGAGAGAGTGTAGAACTAGTTCTGCAAGTCTAGATAACCCTTCGCTAGAGCTCTGGCCAGTCTGACGAAGGGCTATCGAGCCTCGAAATATCAGCTTTATTCTCTCTCTACGGATGCTGTCCGACCTGTTGGGTGTTTCCAGAATTTTCTGTTTTTCAGATTGTATCGTCATAGTAATTTGCTTTAATTTCTGTATACAGTTGACACTTCTATGTGTGATCAACCAAGAACCGAGCACTAGTCATTGTAAACTCCTCTGAACTATATGATAAAATAGGCATTTCATATAAAACAAGGAAAACATTCTGCCAACTAGCTCCAAAGCACAATGCCTTTTCCCGTCGATTAAGGCCAATGTCGACATCTGTGAATTAAAAACTGATTTTCATATCAGGAGCCTCCTCTTGAGGAAGAAAGGTAAATGAAATGAAATTTATTATCTTTTCCAATGTAACAGCGCAGACTGTTGCCTTTGAGATAAAGGTTACCTGATGAAAGTTTAATAGTCCGTCGGGCAGTAGAGATCCCCAAACTCCTGTCTGCTTCGAGGACATAAACCACCTACACCATGAATCTCAGAGCTCTGGAAACAAGCATCAGTGGTAGCTTTACAAGATCAAATTTAACATCAAAAGGACCATTAACTGTGCCATCTTCTCCGAGAATAGGCAGCATAGAACCACTAGTCACACATTTGCTGGATTTGTTAACAAGCATTGGAATCCTATAAAATCCATGGAGACCCTACGGTGCAGAAAGAGACCATTTAGCCCATTAAATCTGCACCCATTCTCCGAAAAACAATCCATCTCTCTCCCCATAACCCCCCACATTGATCATGGCCAATCCACGAAACATGCACATACTTAGACCATAAGACCAATTTTGCATGGTAAATCCATCTAACCTGCACATAATGCCCGTCGAAATCCTGGCAAAAAAGTCCCACAGCAAGTGCTCTACTTGAAAGTTTGATCATGGCAGGAAACTCCCTGATGGACAACAGAAACTTTGTGGGATGTATTCAAAACATCCTGAAGTAGGCAAACATACTCGCCGACACACGGAAATCAACGTGACTGTCCAGAATGGTGAAGCCTTGTTTGGAAAGCTATGGAATGATGTCAATGGATAAACATAAAGTGCTGATGATCTTTCTTAGGGAGTGCACAAACAACCCAATTTTTCATGTAAAAAGAACTTGCTCGTCGCAGACACTGCAGATGGCGCATTGGAATATTCATGCGCCTCAGACCCCTTGAACCAGGAAAAAAGAGTCTAACAAAAAGACAACAGAAGCTTCAGCGTTCATTCAAATGAGTGGTTTTCTCTCATGACAAATTGCATGATGTCAATTAATTTCAGATTAACTCATTGAAACATCCTTGATAGAACAATTTACATTTAGCAGACCAATAACGTTGGTTAAATTACCATTTAGAATACTAAGCATCAGCCTGAATTACAGTTCATGGAAAGCAAAATGGATAGCTTGAGATAGATCATCAGATACAATAAATCAATCTGTAACGCTCCTGCTTAAACTAATATAATTGTGTAAATGTGGCAGAAATTGATTCTGACTTCTAACATGTGCTAATGATTCAAAAAAAGGATAAATCTTTAGAATAATCTCTCAGAGGGAGAATTAGACAGAATATGTCATTTATTCAATGCAAATATAATTGTCGTACTATGTATTAATCAAACAAATGAAACAACATTAACCTAATGCAAAAACCCAATTCCTCTGACACAAAATAGCTACAGCAACAAAAATATGGTTCATTTTTGATGGATTTGATGACTGGATAAATAGACAAACTGCAACCAACAAGAAGAATTATTGTGTTAAACATGAGTTTCGGACTTAGTATTTCCACAAACAGACTTACATGGAACTCCAACAGCAGCCAGCAGAGGATAATAAATCTTTTGGACTCTAAAGATAAAAACCTGAAACTGGAACAGTGTTGAAAAACATTTTTCCATTTTTCCCTCCTGTCAATGTGTTCACGTTCCCTCCCGATCAATACCACTGAGAAATTAAGCACTGGGAGGAGGATCCTCTTGTAGATCCTCTTATTCAGGAGGGAAACCCTCAAATGACAAACATGAGGGCCATAGACTCTCTCATTAATTACAGTCAAAGAACAAACAATTTTAGTTAACCCATTCCTGTGCAACCTTTGGAATCACAACTTATTATTTACCATATTTGAAGTCAAATGCTCTCAACACAGATGGGCAAATCTGAACAATTGATGATTTTTAATAAGTTACGGAATGTGAACATTGCTGACCAGAGCAGCTTTTATGACTCATCCCTAATTAACCTTGAAAAGTTGGTTTTAAGGTGCCTTTTTGAATCACTAGAGTCTGCGAAGTGTAGATACACCCGCAGCATTGTTAGTGAGGGAATGACAGTATTTTGAAACAGTGATATATTTCCAGCTGTCCAGGTGATGGTGTTCCCAGGTTTCTGCAACTCTTGGCCTGCTAGATGTTAATGGCTGCGTGTTTTGAAGCTGCTGCCTAAGGAACCTTCCTGAGTCGCTGCCGTGCAGCTTATTGATGGTACAGTTGGCACACTTTGCCCATGGTGGAACGTTTCTGGAAGGGATAGCAATCAAGTGGGCTGCTTTGGCCTGAATGCTGTCAACTTCCTGGGTGTTTTGCAGCAGAAATCATACAGCCAAGTGGATACTATTTCACTGTCCACCTGATTTGTGCCTTGTAAATGGTTGACAAGCTTTGAGGAGTCAGAAGGTGATGAACTCGCTGCTAGATTTCTTTGAACTGTTCTTGTGGCCACAGTATTTATATATCTAGGGCCCGATTTTATCATCAAGTTGTGCCCGTTTTTGGGTGCGAAAACCTGGTAAAGTCAGGTGTGAGGGTGGGTAGCGCAATCTGCACCCGCCTCTGTTCCGGTTTCCCCTTTACCAAGGCCCGAAAATGGCTGTGATCAGGATTGTGTCTAAAATGATGTGACAGCCATTTAAATGTATTTGCATGCATCTGAATTTACTTAATGGGCTGCATGCCCAACTTTACCAGCGCTTTCCTCTTTACCACCACATTCACCCATCCAGAATCGGTGCGAAACAGACATGCTCCACAAAAGTCCGATTTGGGCCCTCCAGTTAATGAGGAGGTAAGTGCCAAGTGTCTGACAGCTCTCTGTTTGAGATTAGTCGGGGTGGCAGAAGCTGGGTCTGACAGCTCTCTGTTTGAGATTGTGTGTAGAGCAGGGGGCGGGTGGGGGGGGAAGGTGAGTCTGACAGCTCTCTGTTTGAGATCGTGTGTAGAGCAGGGGGCGGGTGGGGGGGGAAGGTGAGTCTGACAGCTCTCTGTTTGAGATTAGTCGGGGTGGCGGAAGGTGGGTCTGACAGCTCTCTGAGATTGTGTGTAGAGCAGGGGGCGGGTGGGGGGGGAAGCTGAGTCTGACAGCTCTCTGTTTGAGATTAGTCGGGGTGGCAGAAGCTGGGTCTGACAGCTCTCTGTTTGAGATCGTGTGTAGAGCAGGGGACGGGTGGGGGGGGAAGGTGAGTCTGACAGCTCTCTGCCTGAGACCAGTTTTGGGGAGGGGGGAGGTGGTGATAGCTGGGTGGGGAGAGGGGGGGGGGTGGGGGGGGGGGGCACTACCAGTCTTTCACTCACCTGAAGAAAGAGCTTGAAGCTCTGAAAGGTAGTGCTACCAAATAAACCTGTTGGACTTTAGCCTGGTGTTATGAGACTTCTTTCTGAATCTAGTTGAGATCAGTGGGGGGAAGGGGGAGTCTGCTGCACCTCTGTCTGAGATCAATAGGGGGGAAGGGTGCAAAAGAGGCCCTTCGGCCCATCGAGTCTGCATCGATATATGAAATGCCATGACCTGCCAACCTAATCCCACTTGCCAGCACTTGGTCCATTGCCATGAATGTTATGGCGTGCCAAATGCTCTTTAAAAGGATGTGAGGCACCCTGCACCCAACAGCCACACAGGCAGTGCATTCCAGATGATTACCACCCTCTGAGTAAAATTAGTTTTTCCTCAAATCCCACCTAAACTTCCCACCCCTCACTTTTAACTTGTGTCTTCCTGTAACTGACCCTTCAACTAAGGGAACAGCTGCTCCCTATCCATACTATCCATGCTCCCTATCCATGCTCCCTATCCATACTACCATGCACCTCATAATCTTGAACACTTCAATCAGGTTGCCCCTCAGTCTTCTCTGCTCCAACGAAAACAACCAAGCCTATCCAACCTCTTTTCATAACTTAAATGTTCCATCCCAGGCAGCATCCTGGTAAATCTCCTTGGCACCCCCCTCCAGTGCATTCACATCCTTCCTATAACATGGCGACCAGAACTGCACACTGTATTCCAGCTATGGCCTTATCAAAGTTCTATACAACTCCATCATGACCTCTCCGTTTTTGTAACCGATACTCTGATTGATAAAGGCAAGTGTGCCATTTACCTTTTTCACCACCCTACTGACCTGACTTTCTGCCTTCAGAGATCTATGTTCAAATGCATCATGGTCCCTTTGTTCTTCGGAACTTCCCAGTATCAGACTTTCATAATATACTTCCTTGTCAAATTACTCCTTCCGAGGAGCATCACCTCCCACATTTCAGGGTTAAATTCCATCCGCCACTTACACACCCATTTGACCATCTCATCCATGTGTTCCTGTACCCTAGAGATTTAATCTCACTGTTAACCACCAGGCCAATCTTTGTGTCATCAACAAACTTATTGATCCTATTCCCCATATAGTCATCTATGTCATTTATATAAATGTAAAATATATAAATTTATAATATAAATAATATAATATGAATTTATATCACTAATCACTGGCCTCTAGTACCTAAAGCAGCCATCTGTCATTACCCTCTGTCTCCTACCACTAAACACAGTAAAAAGTCTGACAACACCAGGTTTTAGTCCAACCGATTTATTTGATAATATTCTCACAAGCTTTCGAGGGGGCTGCCTCTTTGTCAAGTGAATGGAGAGTTCTGGCCTCAGACAGACAGAGCAAACAAAGCACAGACAGTTGCTGATTAGAATGCGAATCCTTACACCTAACCTGCTGTTCAATTCTTAAAGTGGCTGATAATGTGAGTGGAAGGAGCACTGATCACAGTTCAAAGAGATGTGTATTGTCTCCAGACAGTACAGTAAGTGAGGTTTTGCAAACCCAGGCAAGTCACGGGGGTTACAGATAGTGCGACATGAACCCAAGATCCCTGTTGAGACCGTCCTCATGTGTGCGGAACTTGGCTATCAGTCTCTGTTCAGTCTTGGGTTCATGTCGCACTATCTGTAACCCCCGTGACTTGCCTGGGTTTGCAAAACCTCACTTACTGTACTGTCTGGAGACAATACACATCTCTTTAAACTGTGATCAGTGCTCCTTCTACTCACATTATCAGCCACTTTAAGAATTGAACAGCAGGTTAGGTGTAAGGATTCGCATTCTAATCAGCAACTGTCTGTGCTCTATGTGCTCTGTCTGTCTGAGGCCAGAACTCTCCATTCACTTGACAAAGAGGCAGCCCCCTCGAAAGCTTGTGAGAATATTATCAAATAAATCGGTTGGACTAAAACCTGGTGTTGTCAGACTTTTTACTGTGTTTACGCCAGTCCAACGCCGGCATACCCACATCATCCTACCACTAAGCCAATTATGAATCCACCTTATCAAATCACCCTGTATCCCACTTTTTTAATAAGTCTCCCATATGGGACTTTGTCAAAGGCTTTACTGAAATCCACGTAAACTACATGAAAGGGGAGAGATACAAAATGGTCCAGAGGGGCAATGGCTCACACAGAGGATGGTGTCTGAAACAGGATGCTTGAGATAGTTGTAGAGGGAGGTACAATTTTGTCTTTTACAAAACATTTATCATCATAGAAATCATGGAAACCCTACAGTGCAGAAAGAGGACGTTAGGCCCTTCGAGTTTGCACCGACCACAACTCCACCCAAGCCCTATCCCCACATCACTAAATATTTACCCACTAATCCCTCTAACCTACGCATCTCAGGACACTAAGGGCCAATTTTAGCATGGCCAATTAATATAACCCGCACATCTTTGGCCTTTGGGAAGAATGATGTGGGTATGCCGGCGTTGGACTGGCGTAAACACAGTAAAAAGTCTGACAACACCAGGTTTCTAAAACCTGGTGTTGTCAGACTTTTTACTTTGGGAAGAAACCAGACCACCCGGAGGAAACCCATGCAGACACGAGGAGAATGTTCAAACTCCACACAGACAGTGACCTAAGGCAGGAATTAAACCCAGGTCCCTGGAGCTGTGAAGCAGCAGTGCTGAGTAGCTAAGAGTAGTGGACGAGAAGAGGATTGGGAGAGGCTTAAATGTCAACATAGATTGACAAAGAAGTTGATAAAGAAGGGTAGGAGAAACTATAAAGCTGGGCTAGCGCTTAATATAAAAAAGGATAGCAAGAGTTTTTATAAATATATAAAAAGGAAGAAGCTGTCTAGGGTGAATGTTGGACCCTTAGAGGATGAGAGGGGGGACTTAGAGGTAGGGGATGGGGAAATGGCTGAGGTCTTGAATAACTTTTTTGTTTTGGTCTTCACGGAGGAGGACGTGAATAATTTGCCGGGTGTTAGCGATGGAAAGGTGGTAGGACTGGAGGGTCTCAATGACATTATTGTTACTAGAGAGGCAGTGCTCGACAGACTGGAGGGACTGATTGTGGACAAGTCCCCAGGACCGGATGGAATGCATCCAAGGGTTCTGAAAGAAATGGCGGAGGTGATAGTGGTGGTTATTTTCCAAACGTCGCTGGATTCCGGGGAAGTGCCGGAAGATTGGAAAACGGCTAATGTTACGCCATTGTTTAAGAAGGGTGCCAGGCAAAAGGCAGGGAATTATAGACCGGTTAGTTTAATGTCTGTTGTAGGTAAAATGTTAGAATCCATCATCAAGGAGGAAATAGCGAGGCATCTTGAGGGGAATTGCTTGATAGAGCAGACGCAGCACGGTTTCGTTAAGGGGAAGTCATGTCTGACAAATTTATTGGAGTTCTATGAGGATGTGTCTAGGGCGGTGGACAGAGGAGAGCCGGTGGATGTGGTCTTTTTTGATTTTCAGAAGGCGTTTGACAAGGTACCTCACAAGAGGTTATTGCAGAAGGTAAGGGGGCATGGAGTTGGGGGTAGGGTGTTAGCGTGGATAGAGGATTGGTTGCCAAATAGGAGGCAGAGAGTGGGGGTTAATGGGTGCTATTTGGATTGGCGGTTGGTGACTAGTGGAGTGCCCCAGGGGTCGGTGCTGGGGCCTCAGCTATTTACCATTTATATAGATGATCTGGAGGAGGGAACCGAGTGTAGGGTGTCGAAATTTGCTGATGACACCAAGATTGGTGAAACGGCAAATTGCGCGGAGGGAGTGGAGAGTCTGCAGAAGGATCTAGATAGGCTGGGCGAATGGGGCAGGAACTGACAAATGGAATTTAATGTTGGCAAGTGCGAGGTGGTCCACTTTGGTAGGAGGAATGGTAGGAAGGCGAAAAACTGCAGCAGGCGACGGTGCAGAGGGACCTCGGGGTCCTTGTGCATGAGTCGCAAAAGCCCAGCTTGCAGGTGCAGCAGATGGTCAGGAAGGCGAATGGGATACTGGCCCTCATAGCGAGGGGCATTGAATATAAAAATAGGGAGGTCTTGCCGCAGTTGTATAGGGCATTGGTGAGGCTGCAGCTGGAGTACTGTGTGCAGTTTTGGTCGCCGTACTTACGCAAGGATATTTTGGCCTTGGAGGGAGTGCAGAGGAGGTTTACTAGGCTGATACCGGAGTTGAGGGGTTTGAGCTATGAGGAGAGGCTGAATAAACTAGGCTTGTACTTGTTAGAGTTTAGAAGAATGAGGGGAGATTTCATTGAGACGTATAAGATGATGAATGGGATGGATAGGATCAAGGTGGAGAGACTCTTCCCGCTCAGAAAGGACAGTAGGACTAGGGGGCACAGCCTCAAGATAAAGGGGGGGGCAATTTAGAACGGAGTTGAGGAGGAACTTCTTCACTCAAAGGGTGGTGAATCTCTGGAATTCTCTGCCCGTTGAAGTGGTGGAGGCTGCCTCGCAAAATATTTTTAAGACGCGGGTTGATGGGTTTTTGATAAGCGAGGGGATTAAGGGTTATGGGGAGAGGGCGGGAATGTGGAACTGAGCCACGACAGATCAGCCATGATCTTATTGAATGGCGGGGCAGGCTCGAAGGGCTAGATGGCCTACTCCTGCTCCTATTTCTTATGTTCTTAACCACTGTGCTACCGTACCGTTAGACAGAAACATGGGTAAGATGGGTATAGAGGGATGTGGGCCAAGTGCGGGCAATTGGGACTAGCTTAGGGTTAAAAAAATGGGCAGAATGGACAAGTTGGGGCAAAGGGCCTGTTTCCATGCTGTAAACCCCTATGACTCTATAACCACAGTACTCTTAAACATACACTTGGTTACATGCGCAAAAAGTTCAATCTAATTTGTTAGGCATGACCTCCCTCTGACAAAACCATGCTGACTATCTCTGAGCAAACCTTGCCTCTCCAAAGGGAGATAGATTTTCTCTGTCAGAATCTTCTCCAGTAGTTTCCCAACCACAGATGTGAGGCTTACTGGTCTGTAGTTCCCTGACTTGTCTCTACAACCTTTCTTAAATAGTGGGACCACATTAGCTGTTTTCCAATGCTCTGTCACCTCCCTGGTGGCCAGGAAGGAATTAAAAAGTTGGGTCAGGGCCCCTGCAATTTCCTGCCTTGCTTCCCACAGCAGACTGGGGCATAATTCATCTAGACTTGGAGATTTGTCCACTTTTAAGCCCACCAGTACCAGAGCCTCACAGTCTCACTCCGAGTTCCGTAACTATCTCCTCATTCTCATGGGTGAAGGCATGTGAAATATTTGCTTAACATCCTATCAATGTCCTCTGCCTCTGCCCAGATTTTCCCCTTGGTCCCTAATGAACCCAACTCTTTCCCTGGTTATCCTCTTTCCATTGATATACTTTTCCCTACTCTTGCCAGCCAGAGCTTTCTTATATCCCCCCTTTGCTCTGTTAATTGATTTTTTAAGCTCCATTCTGCACTTTCTGTACTTCACTAATGCTTCCACAGGCTTACTCCCCTTATACTTGTTAGAACCTTCCTTTTCATTGTATCTGAATGTCTCTGGTCATCCATGATTCTCTGGGTTTGTTATACCTTCCTATGACTCTAGAAGGAGTGTGTTGAGCCTGCACCATTTCATCTTTAACACCCGCTCTGCTCGTCCAGTCTACCTTGGCCAGATCCTGTCCAATTTTGATAAAAATCTACACTTCCCCCAATCCAAAATCTTTTTATGTAACTTGTCAATTTCTTTGCCCGTAACAAATTTGAATTGAACCATGTTGTGGTCATTATCACGAAAATGGTCCCCCACCAACACATCAATCATCTGTCCAGCTTCATTCCCCAGAATTAGGTTCAGCACAGTTCCTTCCCTTGTTGGATCCTCTACATATTGACTGAAGAATTTTTCTGTATACATTTTAAGAACGCTATTCCATCTAAGCCCTTAACATGATGGCTA
Source organism: Prionace glauca (assembly GCA_037974335.1). Lineage (NCBI taxonomy): Eukaryota > Metazoa > Chordata > Chondrichthyes > Carcharhiniformes > Carcharhinidae > Prionace > Prionace glauca. Next base: position 99,053,170 of record CM075729.1, on the reverse strand, counting down.
TCCCAATTAATGTTGGGAAAGTTACACTCTTAATTAAGGCTCAGACTGGAGAAGAGGTCAGTGACACTCAACCAGAACGGTGATAAACAAAGTGTCAATCAAATGTCAACCCTTCCCCTTTTCTCCATATTGTAAACTAGGTTAAACTCAGGTCCCAGATCTTTATTTTTTGTGGTTTTATCAGAATTTATGTTTGTGTGATATTCTAAGGCTTGTCCGTCTAGTTTTCATCCATCCAACTGCATGGTTGTCTGGAGCTATAAAAATCATACTAATGGTTCCTTTTCATGGTCATGTTGTTAATTAGCTAACGTTGCAAAGTTGAGTTTGTGAACTTGGAATGTGATGGGAGAGGGCGGGAATGTGGAACTGAGCCACGACAGATCAGCCATGATCTTATTGAATGGCGGGGCAGGCTCGAAGAGCTAGATGGCCTACTCCTGCTCCTATTTCTGATGTTCTTATGTTCTTATGTTGATAAACTTGTTAAAAAAAAGCTAAAGGAAAAAAATGTGTGGTCTCTTTAAAAGCTGGTATGTTGTTTCAGTGGTTAGAGGTTTAAAATGCAAAGTACATTCCAAAGTCCAAGCTAAAATATTTGCATCGAAAAGTCAAGCAGTGATTTTGACAAGGCAATCTGCTTTGTTTAAATTTTACCTAATCAATTTAAAGCAGGCACTCACCTACCAAGAACCTTTAAGATTTGAATTTGATGCTATTGACAAAATCAGACCAATTCTATTGTCAAAAAGTTGATAGGTCATCACAGGTATGAAAGTGGGGAAAATCTTATGTGCACAGAAGATCTTTGACCTGCCACAGCTACAATCAAGATACAGCTCCAATCAAGATCGACCGAACATCCCCCAACGCTGAAGCAAGTCGCGAGCATTTGCAAAGTATGGTGCAGTGATTATGCAAGTTTTGTAAGCAAGTTATTATTATCTGACATTGATCAACAATTGTGTTTGATTGTAAAACAGAAGTTTAGACACTCCTAAACTGAATGCATGTGATTATATCTTTTTAGTATTGAATGTACAGATTTTGATTTGGATAAGATCAGCATTTGTGGAGGAGTTGTTGCAAAGGGACAGCTAAACCCCAAACACGACTTAAGTGTTTACCTCCCTACCACCTCCTCTAACCAGAGAAAAAAGACTTTGGGAGGGCCACAAGGAAGTGAAAGGTGAGTTGAGATTTTCTTATCCTTTTTATGGCAGTGAGGACAGTGGTATGCTCCTTCTGCCAGATGTGGGCAATCTAATCTCCCTAACAACTTTATCTGCAGGAAGTGTGTCCTGTTGCAGTCCTCATAGACTGCATTGTTCCGTTGGAACAGCAAGTGGCTGCATTGCGGAGCATACAGGAGGCAGAGTGTGTGATAGACACTAGTTACAGGGAGGTTGTTACACCACAGTTTCAGTCAGGTAGATGGGTGACTGCCAGGAGAGGCGGGCAGGTAGTGCAGGAGTTGCCTTGCCTATTCCAGTTTCAAACAGCTGTACTGTTTTGGATACTGTTAAGGGGGATAGCCCATCAGGGGAAGATAGCAGCAACAGCCAGCCCTGTGACACCACATCTGGTTCTGCTATAGGGCAGGGTCGGGAAAAGGACAAGCAAACATTCGTAATAGGGGACTCGCTAGTTAGAGGCACAGGCAGACATTTCTGTGGCCACGGTCAAGACTCCAGGATAGTGTGTTGCCTCTCTGCTGCCAGGGTCAAAAAGGTCTCTGAGCAATTGCAGGACATTCTTAAGGGGAGTATGAGCAGCCAGATGTCCTTGTACATATTGGTACCAACAACATAGGTAGGAAAAGGGATGAGGTCCTGAAGTGTGAATATAGAGAGTTAGGTAGAAGGTTAAAGTGCAGAACCTCGTAATTTCTGGACTACTACCGGTGCCATGTATTTGCGAAAGTAGGAATAGGAGGATTAGGCAGATGACTGCATGGCTTGAGAGGCAGGGATTTAGATTTTTAAATCATTGGGATATCTTCTGGGGAAGGGGTGACCTGTCCAAAAGGGATGGGTTACACCTGAACTGGAAGGGGATTAACATCCTGGTGGGGAAATTTGTTAGAGCCACCTGGGAAGGTTTAGTCTAGTTTGGCAGTGTAGTGGGACCCAAAGCAGGAGGGAGACAGAAGAGAAGGTTGAGGACAGCACAGAAGTTAGAGAGCACATTAAGTAGTAAAGGCAGTATCAATAATCCTAGTACCAGACAGGTCATATAAAAGCAGAGCAGAAAGTAAGGGAAGTCCAGATTAAACTGCATTTATTTCAATGCAAGAGACGTGACGGGCAAGGCAGATGAATTCAGGACGTGGATGGGTACGTGGGACTGGGATATTACAGCAATGACTGAAACATGGCTAAGGGAGGGACAGGATGGGAGCTCAATGTTCCAGGGTACAGATGCTATAAAAAAAGATAGAATAGGAGGTAAGAGAAGAGGAGGAGTTGCACTTTTGATGAGGGAAAACATCACGGCCGTACTGAGAGGGGATATATCTGTTGATTCGGCCACTGAATCTATATGGTTAGAACTGAGAAATAAGAATGAGCGAATCACTTTGATAGGGTTGTACTGTAGGCCCCCAAATAGTCAGTGGGAAATTGAGGAGCAAATATATAAGGAGATTACAGACAGCTCCAAGAAAAATAGGGTGGTAACAGTAGGGGATTTTAATTTTCCCAACATTGACTGACAGCCATAGGATTAGAGGGTTGAATGGAGAGAAATTTGTTGAGTGTATTCTGGAGGAATTTCTCATTCAGTATGTAAATGGCCCGGCTAGCATGAGGGTAAAAGTTGACCTGCTCTTGGGAAATAAAGAACAGCACGTGACAGAAGTGTTAATGAGGGATCACTTTGAGGCCAGTGACCATAATTCTATTAGTTTTACGATTGCTATGGAGAATGATAGGTTTGGCCCAAAAGTTAAAATTCTAAACTGGGGCAAGGCCAATTTTGATGGTATCATGCATAACTTTCAGAAATTAATTGGCAGAGTCTATGAGAAGGCAAAGGGACGCCTGGTAAGTGAGAGGCTTTCAAAACCAGGGTTTAAGGTAAACATATTCCCCTTGGAATGAAGGCAAACCTGGTAGAAGTAGGGAACCCTGATGACTCGGGATATTGAGGCCCTGGTCAAGAAGGAGGAGGAGGCACATGACATGCATAGGCAACTGGGATCAAGTGGATCACTTCAAGAGTATAGGGGTGTAGGAGTAGAGTTGAGAGAAATCAGGAGGGCAAAAATGGGACACAAGATTGATTTTGCAGATAAGGAAAAGGAGAATCCAAAGAATTTCTACAACTGCATAAAGGGCAGAAGTTGGGACATCTTGTTGAAGTTGTACAAGAGATTGGTAAGGCCATACTTGGAATACTGTGTACAGTTCTGGTCACCCTATTAGAGAAAGGATATTGAACTAGAAAGAGTGCAGAAAAGATTTACTAGCATAGTACCAGGACTTGATGGTATGAGTTAGAAGGAAAGGTTGGATAGACTAAGACGTTGTTCTCTGGACCGTAGGAGGCTGAGGGATGATCTTTTGGAGGTTTATAAAATAATGAGGGGCACAGATCAACTAAATAATCAATGTCTTTTCCCAAAGGTAGGGGAGTCTAAAACTAAAGGGCATATGTTTAATGTGAGAATGGAGAGATACAAAAGGGTGTAAAGGGGCAATTTTTCACGCAGAAAACCATAAGACATCGGAGCAGAATTAGGCCACTCTGCTCTGCCATTCAATCACGGCTGATATTTTTCTCATCCCCATTTTCCTGTCTTTTCCCATAGGCTCTGACCCCTTTATTCATCAAGAATCTATCTATCTCTGTCTCAATGACCTGGCCTCCATAGCCTTCTGCAGCAAAGAGTTCTACAGATTCACCACTCTGGGGCTGTAGAAATTCCTCCTCATCTGTTTTAAAGGATCATTCCTTTAGCCTGAAGTTGTGCCCTCTGGTTGTAGTTCTTCCTACTAGTGGAAACATCCTTTCCATGTCCACTCTATCCAGGCCTTGCAATATCCTATAAGTTTCACTAAGATCCCACCTCATCCTTCGAAACTCCAATGAGTAGAGACCCAGATTCCTCAGCCGTTCCTCGCATGACAAGCTCTTCATTCCAGGGATCATTCTTTTGAACTTCCTCGGGACCCTTTCCAAGGCCAGCACATCCTTCCTTGGATATGGGGCCCAGAACTGCTCACAATACTCCAAATGGGGTCTGACCAGAGCCTTATAAAGCCTCAGAAGTAGATCCCTGCTCATGTATGCCTTCTCGATATGAATGCTAACATTTAATTTATCCACTTTCAGACCCTTCTGTTTTCCCAGAACATTCTCCATGGTGATGGCCACTACACTCACCTATGCCTCCTCACTCTTCCGGAGCTCTAGCATCCCACTGATGTCTTCCACCAGGAAGACTGATGCAAAATAACTATTCAGTTCCTCTGCCATTGCTTGTTTCCTATTATTAGTTCTTCAGCCCCATTTTCCAGTAGTCCAATGGCTATTTTTGCCTCTCTTACCTTTCATTTATTGAAAAAAAAACTCTTCCTATCTTCTTTTATATTACTAGCTAGCTTACATTTGTATTTCATCCTCTTCCCACTTATTGCTTTTTTAGTTGTCCTCTGCTCACTGTTAAAGGCTTCCCAGAGGGTAGGCAAGTGTCTGGAACAAGCTGCCAGAGGTAGTAAAGGCGGGTACAATTTTGTCTTTTAAAATGCGTTTAAACAGTTACATGAGTAAGATGAGTATAGAGGGATATGGGCCAAATGTGAGCAATTGGGACTAGCTTAGGGGTTTCCTTCACTTCTCCATTGTCATAAGGTTCAGTTCCTAAAACTAATGGTGGGGCACAAGTTAACATTGGCACATTACCACTGTGCCACTGTACTTTCGGGCATCGCGGTGGCACAGTGGTTAGCACTGTCGCGTCACAGCTGAAGGGACCTGGGTTCGATTCCCAGCTTGGGTTACTGTCTGTGTGGAGTTTGAACATTCTCCCCGTGTCTGCATGGGTTTCCTCCGGGTACTCTGGTATCCTCCCACAGTCCAAAGATGTGTGAGTTAGGTGGATTGGCCTTACTAAATTGCCCGTTAGTGTCAGGGGTACTATCTAGGGTAAATGCATGGGGTTATGGGGATAGAGCTTGGGTGGGATTGTGGTCAGTGCAGACGCAATGGGCCAAATGGCCTCCTTCTGTAGGATTCTATGATCTATGACTCTTTTACGCTGGGTTCAGTTATTTTGTTGTTTCCTATTTATTTCTTTGTTGAATAGAATTTGAGTGAAGTCTTCTCTTCTTTTTGAAAGAATCATAACATGCAGCTCTTTACTTGGAACCAGCAACCAACCTCTGCTGCCACTGTTTGAACCTCTCAATTGTAGTTCAGTAAAGGAGACAAGTGTTTAGCTTCTTCATAAACTATCTTTTGTTTCTTTGATCCAACTTCACATACAATTCTTCTTCAACAAACCATGCCACCTATGGCCCCTTTATATATCAGTGACTTATATTGAATAATTGACATTAAATTAGTACTTATAGGGAAGTCTGTTAACCCATTCCTAACATAACAATACGTATTCTCAAATGCTGGAGGTGTGTTTAATAATAGGATCCTCCTTGTCCACCTGGATTGACGCCACTGCTGCAGCACCCTCAATGGATTTTGCTGCTAAAGAACACCAGAGTTTAAACATTTGTATAATCACAATGAACATTAAGATAACGAAGAAGAAAAACATTATCAAACATAGTGCAAAAGATACCAAAGAACCATCCGGCTAGTTGCCCAATTCCACAAGGAAAAGGACATTGGTTGTTTAAGTTTTTTGACCTCCTTTCAAATGTGCGTGACCAAATTGGTTATGTTCTCTGAAGTGTCAGATGTATATGTACAAAATTTTGATTGACCCAAAGACGCCAAAATGAAGTCTAGTGCCATTTGATTCTGTAGCACAACGGTGCACATTGCAACCATCTCATTATTAATTTCAGTGAGGGCTGTAGCTGTATCATTGGCAACCTGTTCCAAATCAAACTTAACATCTTCAATCTCAATTAACATTTCCTCATACGCATATGAAGAGGAGCACATCATCATACCAAGCAAATGGTCTGTTCCCAAAAGGGCATGTTAATATCTCTCAGGTGGAAGCCAATAAGAATGATACATATATGGGACTATATACCCAAGGTAACATGGCCTTTTCCGTCCAATAGACAGCCATTGATATGCCTTGTTCCCCCAAATCCAATTAGTGTCATTGAGGGTCATAGGTCATAGAGGTTTATAGGCCCTTCAGCCCAACTTGTCCATGCCACCCAGTTTTCACCACTAAGCTAGTCCCAATTGCTCACATTTGGCTCATATTCCTCTATACCCATCTTACCCAAGTAACTGTCTAAATGCTTTTTAAAAGACAAAATTGTACCCACCCTTGCTACTGGCACCTTGTTCCAGACACTCACCACTCTGAGTGAAAAAATTGCTTCTCTGGACCCTTATGTATCTCTCCCCTCTCACTTCAAACTTATGCCTTTAGTTTTAGACACCCCTACCTTTGTGAAAAGATGTTGACTAGCTATCTTATGTATGCCCCTCATTATTTTATAGACCTCTATAAGATCACACATAAGCCTCTTCCACTCCAGAGAAAAAAGTGCCACTCGATCCAGCCTTTCCTTATAATGCAAACCATCAAGTCCCAATAGCATCCTAGTAAATCTTTTCTCCACTCTTTCTAGTTTAATAATATCCTTTCTATAATAAGATGACCAGAACTGTACACGGTATTCCAAGTTTCACCTTACCAATAATGTCATGTACAACTTCTATGTTCAATGTTTTGACCAATGAAACCAAGCATGCTGAATGCCTTCTTCACCACTCTGTCCACCTATGACTCCACTTTCAAGGAGCTATGAACCTTTATACCTTGATTCTTTTGTTCTATGACTCCCCCCTCCCAAAAAAATCCTCCCATTACTGGTTTGATTAGTAAGTTTGTGGATGACACACAAGTTGGTGGATTTGTGGATAGCAATGAGGGCCATCAGAGGATACAGCAGGGTATAGATCGGTTGGAGACTCAGGCAGATAGAGCTTAATCTGGACAAATGTGAGGTAACACATTTTGGAAGATCTAATGTAGATAGGAAATACACAGTAAATGGCAAAACTCCTTAGAGTATTGATAGGCAGTGGGATCTGGGTGTGTAGGTACACAGGTCACTGAAAGTGGCAATGCAGGTGGAGAAGGTAGTCAAGGCATATGGCATGCTTGCCTTCATTGGCCAGGGCATTGAGTTTAAAAATTGGCAAATCATGTTGCAGCTTTATAGAACTTTAGTTAGGCCACACTTAATATAATGTTTGATTCTGATCGCCATACTACCAGAAGGATGTGGAGGCTTTGGAAAGAATACAAAAAAAGATATACCAGGATGTTGCCTGGTATGGAAGGCATTAACTATGAGGAGAGTTTGGAGAAACTTGATTTGTTCTCACTGGAACAACAGAGATTGAAGGGCGGCCTGTATAGAAGTCTACAAGATTATGAGAGGCATAGTGGATAATCAGAAGCTTTTTCCCAGAGTAGAAGAGTCATTTACTAGGGATAAGAACATAAGAACATAAGAAATAGGAGCAGGAGTAGGCCATCTGGCCCTTCGAGCCTGCCCCGCCATTCAATAAGATCATGGCTGATCTGTCGTGGCTCAGTTCCACCTTCCCGCCCTCTCCCCATAACCCTTAATCCCTTCTCTTATCAAAAACCCATCAATCCGTTTCTTAAAAATATTTAGCGAGGCAGCCTCCACCACTTCAACGGGCAGAGAATTCCAGAGATTCACCACCCTTTGAGTGAAGAAGTTCCTCCTCAACTCTGTTCTAAACCGCCCCCCCTTTATCTTGAGGCTGTGCCCCCTAGTCCTACTGTCTTTTTTGAGCGGGAAGAATCTCTCCACCTCTATCCTATCCATCCCATTCATCATCTTATACGTCTCAATGAGATCTCCCCTCATTCTTCTAAACTCTAACGAGTACAAGCCTAGTTTATTCAGCCTCTCCTCATAGCTCAATCCCCTCAACTCCGGTATCAGCCGAGTAAACCTCCTCTGCACTCCCTCCAGGGCCAAAATATCCTTGCGCAGGTGCGGCGCCCAAAACTGCACACAGTACTCCAGCTGCGGCCTCACCAATGCCCTATACAGCTGTAGCACGACCTCCCTACTCCTATATTCAATCCCCCTCGCTATGAACGCCAGCATCCCATTCGCCTTCCTGACCACCTGCTGCACCTGCAAGCTGGGTTTTTGCGACTCATGCACAAGGACCCCGAGGTCCCTCTGCACCGTCGCCTGCTGCAGTTTTTCGCCCCGTAAGTAATAGTCCTTCCTACCATTCCTCCTACCAAAGTGGACCACCTCACACTTGCCAACATTAAATTCCATTTGCCATTTCCTGGCCCATTCGCCCAGCCTATCTAGATCCTTCTGCAGACTCTCCACACCCTCCGCACAATTTGCCTTTCCCCCAATCTTGGTGTCATCAGCAAATTTCGACACCCTGCACTTGGTTCCCTCCTCCAGATCATCTATATAAATGGTAAATAGCTGAGGCCCCAGCACCGATCCCTGGGGCACCCCACTCATAGGTTTAAGGTGCGAGGAGGAGCAAAGTTCAAAGGAGATCTACAAGGTAAGTTCCAGGTGGTGGATGCCTGGAATTCATTCCGGAGGTAGGTAGTAGAAGCAGATATGATAATCACTTTTAAGAGGCATCTTGACTAATACATGAATAGGTTGGGAATGGAGGATATGGTCCCCGAAAGGGTAGGAGGTTTTAGTTCAGTTGGGCAGGCTTGGAGGGCTGACGGGCCTGTTCCTGTGATGCAATTTTCTTGTTCTTTGTTCCTAATTAATTAGGTTCTGCCCTGATTTTATCTACCAAAATGCATCGTCTCACATTTATCTAACTTCGATTGGGAGTGGTGGGGGAGGGGAGAAATGATGACCCATTGATATTAACAATAGACTATTAACATCTTGTACAATAAACAATCCAGAAACTCAGCTAATGTTCTGGGGACCCGGATTCGAATCCCACCATGGCAGCTGGTGGAATTTATATTCAATGAAAAAAAATCAGGAATAAATCATCTACTACTAATCATGAAACCGTTGCCGATTGTTGCAAAAACCCATCTGGTTCATTAATACCATTTAGGGAAGAAAATCTGATGTCTTTACCTGGTTGGGGTCTACATGTGACTCCAGATTGACAGCAATGTGGTTGACTCTCAACTGCCCTTGGGCAACTAGGGATGGGCAATAAATGCTGACCAGCCAGCGACACCCTTGCTCCATGAATAAAAAAAAATCTAAATTGAACTCCATCTGCCATTGACCCACTTGCCTAATCGATCAAGATCCCGTTACAATCCTAAATAACCATCTTCACTGTCCACTATGCCACCAATCTTAGTGTCATCTGCAAACTTACTAACCATGCCTCCGAACTTTTCATCCAAATCATTAATACAAATAACAACGATCCAGCACCAATCCCTGTGTCACACTGCTGGTCACAGGCCTTCAGTCTGAAAAACAACCCTCTACAACCACCACCTTCAGCATAGAACCAGCATAGAACCCTACAGTGCAGAAACAGGCCCTTCGGCCCATCGAGTCTGCACCGAACACAATCCCACCCAGACCCTATCCCCATATCCCTACACATTTACCTGCTAATCCCTCTAACCTACACATCCCAGGACACAAAGGGGCAATTTTTTAGCATAGCCAATGAACCTAACCCGCACATCTTTGGACTGTGGGAGGAAACCGGAGCACCCGGAGAAAACCCACGCAGACACGAGGAGAATGTGCAAACTCCACACAGACAGTGACCCGAGCCGGGAATCGAACCCAGGACCCTGGAGCTGTGAAGCAGCAGTGCTAACCACTGTGCTACCGTGCCGCCCTTCTGTCATCAAGCCAATTTTGTATCCAATTGGATACCTCACTGTGGATCTCGCGAGATTTATCCTTATGCAACAACCTACCATATGGTACCTTGCTAAAGATCTTGCTAAAGTCCATGTAGGCAACTTCGACTATACTGTCCTCATTTACCTTCTTGGGTACCCTTCAAAAAACTCAAATTCATGAGAAATTACTTTCCACTCACAAAGCCACGCTGACTGTCTCTAATCAGTCATTGCCTTTCTAAATGCCTATGAATCCTGTCTCTCAGAATACCTTCTAACAACTTACCCACTACAGATGGTCAGCCCACTGGACTGTAGTTCCCAGGCGTTTTCCTGCAGCTTTGACAAAGGATCATCTGGACTCAAATTGTCCGCTCTTTTCTCTCCTGACAGATGCTGCCAGTCCTGCTGAGATTTTCCACATTTTCTCTTTAGGTTTATCCTGCAACTCTTCTTAAGCAAATATTTGCTACCCTGCAAACTTCAGGCACCTCACATGTGAATGCCGGTAATTCAAATATTTCTGCTAAGGGGTTTGCAATTTCCTCCCTGGCCCCCCACAACATCCTGTGATACATTTCATCAGGTTCCTGGTTTTATCTACCTTGATGCACTTAGAATCCCTGTAGTACAGAAGGAGGCCATTTGGCCCATCATGTCTGCATGATCACAATCCCATCCAGGCTCTACCCCCATAACTTCATGCATGTACCCTGCCAATCCTCCGACATCAGGGTCAATTTAGCATAGCCAATCAACTTAAATCCACACATCTTTGGACTGTGGCAGGAAACCCATGCAGACACATGGAGAAAGTGCAAACTCCACATAGACAGTGACCTGAGGCCAGAAATAAATTTGGGACACTCACACTGTGAGGCAGTAGTGTTAACCACTGTGCCACCCGCAATTTATTTTCCCAAGTTCCCTAACATCCATTCCTTTCACAACAGTAAATGTCAATGAGAAATATTCATTTAGGATCTCCCCCATCTCCTGTGGATTCACATATAGATTATCTTGTTGATCCCTAAGAGCCCTTTATGCATTTGTAAAAGCTCTTTGGATTTTACTCTGCCTTATCTGCCAAAGTGATCTCATGTCCCTGTTTTGCCCTCCTGATTTCTCTCTTAACTCTACTCCAACAACCTCTATACTCTTCCAGAAATCCACTTGATCCCACCTGTCTATGCATGTTATATGCCTCCTTCTTTTTGACCAGGACTTCAATATCCCAAGTCATTCAGGATTCCCTACTTCTACCAGATTTGCCCTTATGGAAATAAACCTGCCAACTTTACCAGGTATGACCTATATGTGACTCCAGATAAGTGACGTGATTGCCACTGTCCCCTTGAAGTGGAGTGGGCCAACATTTATTGCCCACTCCATTAGGAGTGGGCAATAAATGTTGGCCTCGTTCCATGAATGAACTTTTAAAAATCATGGGATCTAGGGTGGATGTTGGGACTCCCTGGGTGAATCCCTCCTATTCTACACCAATACTTTTGCTGTGTCTATCCTACCAGAAGAGTTCATGTGCGGGAATGGTGACTGAGACTTCTAGGATACTATCCATTTGTTAGATTTCCATGAATTTAACCAATTCGCATTATTGTTTGTAAGGTCATGCCATTATTGTTTTGGAAGGTCATGCAAAAAAAATGTCATTTTTTCCTCACCGACTCCACCAATGTCTGCTATAGGGTGCAGATGTTGTAACAGGAGTTGTTCACTTTTCCAGTGGAGCCTCCCTTCTTTACCGTACTTTAAGGAGTTGCTTTTGTCATCTGAACTATTATGTTGACATTAGCACAACCTTCAAATTGTCAAAATTAAAACATTCCAAAATCTTAGAGATCCAAGAGACATAGATCAATGTCTCCGCACTAAAGAAGCAAAGGCCGATTTTGAGGACTTCTTAGTGTAACTCAACCATTCAATATGAGCCATTCAAGAAGGCTAAATGGCCTCTTTCTGCACTGTTGAGATTGATTGATTGATTGATTGATCCTATATAATGCTTTTACATATAGTACTGCAACTTCATGTATTTTTGCATCAATCTCCATTATTTGGCGGCTTTTAGTTAACAAATGTAAAACACTGGCAGAAATTCCAAAAATATGGAATTGCAAATTTGTTCCCATGACAAAAGCTTACTGAAATGAAAATTCCACAAGATATCCACTCTTCAATTAGACATTTTGAATAACAAGTCCAAATGCTCAACACTGGAGCTTGGCCTCACATGCTTGCTTATTGCAAATAAATAATAGAAGCAAATCTCTGATACCTATTATGTCAGTAGACAGAGAATTAATGTAATTACAATAGTACTAAAATAATTGGACAAATGGGTAAGAAAAAATATTAGAATTGAAAACTGATCATGGCCCAAGACCAATCATGGGTTAATAAGGCACATCATAAGACAATTAAGAATCAGCCTCATTAGGCCAATTAAAAAACAATATCATCAAGAATCATATTGTGGGTTGTGGCTTGCAAAGAGTTAATAAGCATCAGCTTTTACAGAGTAGATTGTACAGGAAGAACCTGCTGTCCACGGGGAAGTGGAAGAGGAGTAAACCGTCAACCTGCACCCAACATTGAATCTGAAAGCAAGAGTCATGATACGCTGATCTGCCCTCTTTTTGATAAGTGTTAATCTACAATTAAGTTAAAAATTTCCTGAGTTACTTCACCGAACTTCTACCTGTTACCTATATGGTTAAAGTCTCAAAAAAATATAATATGAACTTAAGTGCATGGAGCTTAGAAAGGTGATACAAAGAATGAACTGTGGGTTTGTTCTTTTGATGAGATGGACTGTCCTAACGTGAGGTGGTCCTAAATTACCTACATATTTGAAGAATGAGGGCTGATCTCATTGAAACATACATTATTCTAAATGAGCTTTGAAGTTTGTCAGTTTGGCTGAAAAGTTGTTTCCAAAGGATTGTTGATCTTGAGTCAAAATATATAAAGAAGTTTTTGGATGAACACCGGGAGATAATTTGTTTCTAATTGCTGTATTTATCTATTCTGAATAGTTAGGAATTGTTCAAAGTTGAATAATTGAAAGCCAAGAAGGAAAATGTCTGGAGGCATCACTGTTCTGAAGAATAGATGAAACATTGGAGCTATTGTACAATGTCAGCCAGGGTCCTAATGTATAGCAGAGCACTCCCAATGGTCTACTTCAGTATGTAATTCTGCTTTCGTGTTCCTCTGTTCTCTTTTCCACCACTGTTGTTAAATTATCCCTAACACCAAGCATCACATCATTCACTTCAAAGTCAAAATTGCCATTGCTGGAAAGCCAAAAGAAAAGGAAATCCTCAGGGCATCACGCAGCATCTGGGCGGTGAAGAAGGACAGAGTTAACCGCTCAGCAAAAATAAATGAAAACTAATAAATGTTTTCAACATTTTCAACATTTATCATAGAAAAGATGTTAGATTTAGGGGCAGAAGGACAAGCACTCTGTAACGGGCTGGATGATGTGAGACATTAAATGGCAAACGGTTTAATGACTCCAGCTGATGGGGATCGCAATGGAAAAATGTACGACACAACAAATATACCTCGTGGAGATCTGAATGGTTGGAACATCAATACATTACATCAGACAACAAACAAAATAAATAGTTGATTCCAAGCAGGGGTAGCTGAAAAACAACTAACTGACAGCAGAGGTATTGATCTGATATTGTTAAATACAACTTTGAGTTTAGCAATCTCTAATGCACCCTGTCAAAGGGCGGGGTGCTGATATTCAAGCTTATTTTTCAGTGTGAGAGAGGCTCAAAATTAAAATGACAGGCGGCCAGAATTTTGAGTAACACCGAAATAAAACCAGATAATCCTTATGATCTGTACAGTGTAGCAGGAAACCATTTGGCCCACTGTGTCTGCACTGACCTTCTGAAAATTTACTTCAAAGCAAGGAGCATCCAGAATAAGGTAGGTAAACTTGGAGCATGGATTGGTACTTGGGACTATGATGTTGTGGCCATTATGGAGATATGGTTAGAACAGGGACAGGAATGGTTGTTGGCAGTTCCGGGGTATAGATGTTTCAGTAAGAGTAGGAAAGGCAGTAAAAGAGATGGAGGAGTAGTATTATTAATCAAGGATAGTTTAACGGCTGCTGAAAGGCATTTCAAGGGCGACCTGCCTAGTGAGGTAATATGGGCTAAAGTCAGAAATAGGAAAGGATCGGTCAGGTTGTTCGGAGTTTTCTATAGGCCCCCATATAGGCCTCTATAGGCCTCCACCTCCTGTGTGGAGGACACAGGGTACTTATCATGGGTGACTTCAACTTTCCAAATATTGATTGGAACCTTTATAGGTCGAATAGTTCAGATAGGACACTTTTTGTACAGTGTGTGCAGGAGAGTTTCCTGACACAATATGTGGATAAGCCGACAAGAAGTGGGGCCACATTGGAGTTGGTGCTGGGTAATGAACCAGGGCAAGTGGTAGATTTGTTTGTGGGAGAGCACTTTGGAGATAGTGATCACAAAGGTGCGGGGAGGGAGGTACAGAGGTGATGTTAGGGGTAAGTTTTTCACTCAGAGGGTGGTGAGTGATTGGAATCGGCTGCCGTCGTCGGTGGTGGAGGCGAACTCGCTGGGGTCTTTTAAAAGACTTCTGGATGAGTATATGGGGTTTAATGGGATTGGGGGTTATAGATAGGTCTATAGTTTGGTGGGGTTGATGCGATCGGCGCAACTCGAGGGCCGAAGGGCCTGTTTGTGCTGTAATGTTCTATGTTCTATGTTCTATTTGGTGTCCTTCATTATTGCAATAGAGAGGGATAGGGCCACATGACAGGGCAAGGTTTATAATTGGGGCAGGGTAATTATGATGCAATTAGACAAGAATTAGGGAGCATAAGATGGGAACAGAAACTTTCAGGTATGGGCACAAATTAAAAGTGGAGCTTTTTCAAGGAATAAATGTCCTTGATAGGTATGTCCCTGTCAGGGAGGAAATGACCGAGTGAGGGAATCATGGTTCACAAAGGAGGTTGAATGTCTTGTTAAGGGGAAAAAGGAAGTGAATGTAAGGATGAAAAAACAAGGTTCAGTTGGGTCACTTGAGGGTTACAAGGTAGCAAGGAATGAGTTAAAGAAAGGGCTTAGGAGAGCAAGGAGGAGGCATGAGAAATCCTTGGCGGGTCAGATAAAAGAAAACCCCAAAGCTTTTTATTCTTATGTGAGAAATAAAAGAATGCCCAGGGTGAGGTTAGGGCCAGTCAAGGATTATGGTGGGAACTTGTGCATGGAGTCAGAAGAGATAGGTGAGGAATTGAATGAATACTTTTCTTCAGTGTTCACTAAGGAGAGGGGCCATGTTTTTGAGGATGAGTGCATGATACAGGCTGATGGATTGGAGGAGGTAGATGTTCTGAGGGAAGATGTATTAGCAATTTTGAAAAACCTGAGGGTCAATAAGTCCCCTGGGCTAGATGGGAAATATCCGAGGATACTTTGGGAGGCAAGAGATGAGATTGCGGAGCCTTTAGCTTTGATCTTTGGGTCCTGACTGTCCATGGGGATTGTGCCAGAGGACTGGGGAGTGGCAAATCATGGTATCATAGAATCATATAGTGCAGAAAGAGGCCATTTGGCCCATCGAGTCGACACCGGCCACAATCCCACCTAGGCCCTATCCCCATATCCCTACATATTTACCCACTAATCCTTCTAACCTATGCATCCCGGGACACTAAGGGACAATTTAGAATGGCCAATCAACCTAACCCACACATCTTTGGACTGTGGGAGTAGACCAGACACAGACACAGGGAGAATGTACAAACTCCACACTGACAGTGGCCCAAGCCAGGATTCAAACCCAGGGACCTGGAGCTATGAAGCATCAGTGCTAACCACTGTGCTACCGTGGCACCCTGAATGTTGTTCCTCTCTTCAAGAAAGGAAATAGGAATGACCCTGGTAATTATAGGCCAGTTAGTTTTACTTCAGTGGTTGGTAAATTAATGGAAAGGGTCCTGAAAGATAGCTTTTATGACCATTTGGAAAGATGCAGTTTAATCCGGGATAGTCAGATAGTGAGGGGTAAGTCCTGCCTCATTAATTTGATTGAATTCTTTGGGGAGGTAACTCAGTGTGTGGATGAAGGTAGAGCAGTTGATATCATATACATGGATTTTAGTGAGGCATTTGATAAGATTCCCCATGGTAGGCTCATGAAGAAGATAAGGAGGTATGGATAGAAGGAAATTTGGCCAATTGGATAAGTAACTGGCTGTCTCGTAGAAGACTGAAGGTGGTGATGGAAGGAAAATTTTCAGACTGGAGGCCAGTTACCAGCGGTGTACCACAGGGGTCAGTGCTGGGTCCTCTGCTTTTTGTGATTTTTATCAATGACTTGGAAGAGGGCTGGTTAGTAAATTTGCTGATGACACCAAGACTGGTGGAGTAGTGGATGAGGTGGAGGGCTCTTGTAGGCTGCAAAGAGACATTGATAAGATGTAACGCTGGGCTGAAAAGTGGCAGATGGAGTTTAACCCTGATAAGTGTGAGGTGATTCATTTTGGTAGGAAAAACTTGAATCGGGTTACAGGGTCAATGACAGGGTTCTGAGGAACGTGGAGGAACAGAGAGATCTTGGGGTTCATATCCACAGATCTCTGAAGGTTGCCACTCAAGTGGATAGAACTGTGAAGAAGGCTTATAGTGCGTTAGCGTTTATTAACAGGGGGTTTGAGTTTAAGAGCCATGGGATCGTGCTGCAACTATACTGTTCTGCGCTGTAATGTTCTATGTTCTATACCAGACGTTGGTGAGACCACATTTGGAATATTGTGTTCAGTTCTGGTCACCTCACTTATAGTGGATGTGGAAGCATTGGAGGGAGTGCAGAGGAGATTTAAACTAAACTAAACTAACTAAGCTACTAAACCAAACTACTTAGTTTAACGTCTGTTGTAGGAAAAATGCTTGAATCCGTTATCAAAGAGGAAATAACGAGGCATCTTGAGAAGAATTGTTTGACAGAGCAGACGCAGCACGGATTCGTTAAGGGAAAGTCGTGTCTGACGAATTTATTGGAATTCTATGAGGATGTGTCTCGTGCAATGGATGGAGGGGAACCGGTAGATGTGGTGTTTCTCGATTTTCAGAAGGCGTTTGATAAGGTGCCGCACAAAAGGTTGTTACAGAAGGTTAGGGGGCATGGAGTTGGGGGTAAGGTGTTAGCGTGGATAGGGGATTGGCTGTCAAATAGGAAGCAGAGAGTGGGTGTCAATGGGTGCTATTCTGATTGGCGGTTGGTGACTAGTGGAGTGCCGCAGGGATCGGAGTTGGGGCCTCAGCTATTTACCATTTATATAGATGATCTGGAGGAGGGAGCTGAGTGGTAAGGTGTCGAAATTTGCTGATGATACAAAGATAAGTAGAACAGCAAATTGTGCGGAGGGTGTAGAAAGTCTGCAGAGGGATCTAGATAGGCTAAGTGAGTGGGCGAGGACCTGGCAGATGGAATACAATGTTGGCAAGTGTGAGATTATCCACTTTGGCAAGAATAATAGTAGGAAGGACTACTACTTACAGGGCGAAAAGCTGCAGCATGCTACGGTGCAGAGGGACCTGGGGGTCCTTGTGCATGAGTCGCAAAAACCCAGACTACAGGTGCAGCTGATGGTCAGGAAGGCAAATGGGATGCTGGCCTTCATAGTGAGGGGGATTGAATATAAAAGTAGGGAGGTCTTGCTGCAACTGTACAGGGCACTGGTGAGGCCGCAGCTGGAGTACTGTGTGCAGTTTTGGTCGCCGCATTTGCACAAGAATATTTTGGCCTTGGAGGGAGTGCAGAGGAGGTTCACTAGGCTGATACCAGAGTTGAGGGGGTTGAGCTATGAAGAGAGGCTGAATAGACTGGGCTTGTACTCATTAGAGTTTAGAAGGATAAGGGGTAAGATGATAAAAGGGATGGATAGGGTAGAGGTGGAGAGGTTCTTCCCGCTCAGAAAGGACAGCAGGACTAGAGGGCACAGTCTCAAGATAAGGAGGGGGGGGCAGTTTAGAACAGAGTTGAGGAGGAACTTCTTCACTCAAAGGGTGATGAATCTCTGGAATTCTCTGCCGGTTGAAGTGGTGGAGGCTACCTCACTAAATATATTTAAGACGCGGGTAGATAGGTTTTTGGTAGGCAGGGGATTAAGGGTTATGGGGAGAAAGCGGGAAAGTGGAACTGAGCCACTTCAGATCAGCCATGATCTTATTGAATGGCGGGGCAGGCTCAAAGGGCTAGATGGCCTACTCCTGCTCCTATTTCTTATGTTCTTATGAGATTTACCAGGATGCTGCCTGGTTTGGAGAATAGATCTTATAAGGAAAGGTTGGGGGAGCTGGGGCTTTTCTCTTTAAAGCGGAGGAGGATAAGAGGCGACTTAGTAGAGGTTTATAAGATGATGAGGGGTTAAATAGAGTGGATGTAGCTGTTACTAGGGGGCATAATTATAAGATTCATGGCAGGAGACTTAGGAGAGATGTCTGAGGTAGATTCTTTACTCAGAGAGTGGTTGTGGTGTGGAATAGACTGCCTGCTGTGATAGTGGACTCGGACACATTAGGGACTTTCAAGCGGTTATTGGTTAGGCGCATGGAGCACACCAGAATTATAGGGAGGGGATAGCTTGATCTTGGGTTTGGATATAGCTCGGCACAACATTGAGGGCTGAAGGGCCTGTACTGTTCTATGTTCTATATTCTGAAAAAGCTCCCAACTAAGTGCATTCCCTTATCCTATCTCCCTGTTGATTATAACCAATCCGGTGGGGAATGTTGGGTTGGGGGGGGGGGTGTGCTAAACTCCACAGAGACAGTCTGGAATTGAACCCAGGTTTCGAGCATTGTGAGGCATCAAAGCCATCCCCTGTGCCAAAATATCACACTTGTTGGCGGGTATTTTTATGCAGGCGCAGTTTTTGCTTACTCTGCTGAAAGCAGGGAAGACCCCTCTGTGAGCATAGAAATTTAAAGAAAGTCAAGTAAATCATTTCAGAGAAGGAATATCTGGGGCCTCTCATGGTGAGTAGGAATGAGGTCATCTTTCCTTCTGATGTGTTCTTGTCACCTTTGATTCTGTCTCCATCTGTCCCTGGCTTACTGGGCTCAGGCAAACTCATTGGCTCTTCAAGTGCAAACAGGATGATGCAAAGTAAATTGAAAGAATATGAACACATGACAGAAACAAAAACATTTATTTTATGTGAACAGACAAACCAACAGAAATTGAGGCAGGGAAGGCATTGGAAATTATTATTATTATTACAAATATTCAGAAAAACATGCCAAATATTTTCCTTGAAGTAATCATTGATTTGGATTTGACAATGATGATTTAATATATGAGCAGCAACAATTTGTTGGATTGATGCTATATCTGACATCCATGATCTACAAGGGCAGTCATGGAATCCCTGAGATCTCTGCAGGAGCTCCTGTATTTACGAAGTACGCAGATATCTTCCGGTGGAATGGCTTCAACCCATGACTTGGCATCCAATAGATACTGCATCCTTCAGATTAAAGCAAGAATTTAAGATTTCATTAAAGTTGTTAATTTTGTTAAAATTTGGACACTGGAATATGACAGTTGAAAAGCTCTGATCCCACGTTACAGGTAACATTCTGAGATAAAATACAAAATGACTATAACTGTCAAGAAATAACAACAAATACGTCACTTAACCAAACACCTACATTGTCATGTTACTGCCCGACTAACAGTATTTGTGGTAACTTGCAGTTTCTTATTTCATTAGTTAATGATTTCACAAGTCAAAACATACTTTTGGTTACTTCTCAAGGTACAGGCTGAGAGCAGAATTGGCATTTATTGCGTGTTGCTAATTGCCCTGAGAATGAAGAAGTGATAGACCTCCAAAGACATTCTGCCCATTTCACATTAGAGGGTAATTGCTGCAATAGCAAATGAGAAAATTTGACTTACTTTCTGCTTGCATCGCTGGTTGTTCCATCTTGACCCATCACTAGATATTCATCACCGTCCTTCAGCTGAAACTGGCAGGATTTTTGACTCAGGAAATGTCGGACTTCACCTATTTTAATGTCATCATCCTTACCTAGTTTTATGACAGTGTAAAGGGAAATGTCTTAAATTACAGTTATAGAGTCATAGAGGTTTACAGCATGGAAACAGGCCCTTTGGACCAACTTGTCCATGCAGCCCTTTTTTTTAAACACCTAAGCTAATCCCAATTGCACCCATTGGCCCATATCCTCTATATCCATCTTAACCATGTAACTGTCTAAATACTTTTTAAAACACAAAATTTTACCCACCTCTGCTACTACCTCTGGTAGCTTGTTCCAGATACTCATCACCCTTTGAAAAAATTGCCCAACTGGATCTTTGTGTACCTCTCACCTTAAAAGTTTTAACTCCTTACTTTGGGAAAAGATATTGACTATCTAGCCCATCTATGCCCCTCATTATTTTATAGACCTCTATAGGATCACCCCTCAGCCTTCCACGCTCCAAAGAAAAAAGTCCCAGTCTACCTTATAACTCAAACCATCAAGTCCAGATAGCATCCTAGTAAATCTCTTCTGCACTCTTTCTATAATAGGATGGCCGGAACTGTACACGGTATTCCAAGTGTAGCCTTACCAACATCTTGTACTATTTCAACAAGACATTCCAACTCGTGTATTCAATGTTCTGACCAATGAAGCTAATTATGCCAAATGCCTTCTTCACCACTCAGTCCACCTGTGACTCCACTTTCAAGGAGCTATGAACCTGTACCCCTACATGTCTTTGTTCTGTAGCTCTCTCCATTAACTGAGTAAGTACTGCCTTGGTTCAATCTACCAAAATGCATCACCTCGCATTTATCTAAATTAAACTCCATCTGCCCTTTGTCAGCCCACTGGCCCAATTGTTCAAGAAATGGCAAATTAATAAATCAATTCTTTAGTGATCGGCTGGTTTATTGCTATCTATATGGCCAACAATTGCCCACACTACCCTAACTTCTATCAATCCACAATATTAGGGGCACAATTTACTTGACAATTTTCACAAATGGTGAGCATTAACTGAAACGTTATGGGGATGGGTTTCTGATTGAGATAGTGGGGATCATAAAAGCCTTCTGGAGAGAACATGGTTTCACATTCAGGACAAACATTGTGCAATGTAACCCCAATCCACATTTCACAGTAACAACAACTTCAATAAGAAGTCAGATGACGGAACAATACTTACTGCTCATTTTCAAAAGATCAGTGATAGACATCCAATAGTTGTCAAAAGATCCCACCGAACTTATGTTCAGGACTCTGACTGTATAGGCTGAAAGGCAATTTGGAGAAAGACAACTTAGAAATATCACTAAGAAATTAACTCTCATTTGTTTCAGTGAAAATTCCAACACTCCACTTATCTTTAGTTGGTACCTCTGGAAATTCCTAGAAACCATCTGAAAGTGTGACTGAAATCGCAAAATTTGAATGACTCCAATTTTAAACTCAAGTTTCCAGAAAAACAATTAAGAGAATCCAAACTATTTCCAGCTCCTGGTCAAGTATTGCACATATGCACACCAACCCGGCAAGGAAATCCCTGCTCCAGGAAGCCCTAGGGATTGACCATCAGACCTTCCACAAACCCTACGAGTCTCTACCTGGGAATGCCCCAATCTCTTTCCACCCCCGACTACAGCCCAGAAAGGTGGCATGGTGGCACAATGGTTAGCACTGTGGCCTCACAGCACCAGGGACCATGTTCAATTTCTGGCTTGGGTCACTGCCCATGTGGAGTTTAAGTATTCTCCCTGTGTGTGGGTTTTCTCCAGGTGCCCTGGTTTCCTCCTACAGTCCAATAGATGTGCTGGTTAGCTGCATTGGCCATGCTAAATTCTCCCTCAGTTTACCCGAATAGGTGAGTGTGATGACTAGGGACTTTCACAGTAACTTCATTGCAGTGTGATTATAAGCCTACTTGTGACTAATAAATAAATTAAACTTAATTACTTGCCTTACACATTTAATATCTCCCAAGTTTGTCAGAGACTGTTTAAGCAGGCGGCATCTTGAAATGTTTCAGATCTCTGACACTAATACTAAATCAAATGCCCTCCTGCCTATACCATCATTTCAATCAAGTAATAATTTAGTTATTGTCCCCTGTCTTCACTGGACTGTATGCTATGAGCAATCTGGAGATTACTATTTCAGCCACTATGCTCCAAATTGTTTTACTTATCCCTGTATATTTTTTACTGCAGGACACTACCAGTTTCTGCCCTTGCTCGTGGGTCAAATTTTGACCAGGAATGTTGACTGGGCACCCACTCATCTAAAAGCTGCTCCCAGGCGTTTATTGGAACCTATGAGTGTAGATCAACATCCCAGTTCTTATGTAATTACAGAAGTGCCAGTCTTTTTTCCTATCTGTGTTTTTTTTAAAATCAATATTGTTACTCCAATTCTGATTGGAAAGCTGAGCCAACATTTGGTGCTGTAAGTTGTTGCTGGAATCTGCAGATAAATATTGTTTTCATTAGTATTTTAAATTGAATACTGGGACCTGGGTTCGATCCCTGGCTTGGGTCACTGTGTGGAGTTTGCACACTGTCCCTGTGTCTGCGTAGATTTCCTCTGGATGTGCGGGTTAGGTGGATTGGCCATACTAAATTGCCCCTTGGTGTCAAGAGGACCAGCTAGGGTAAATGTATGGGGTTATAGAGATAGGGAATGGGTGGGATTGTGGTTGGAGCAGACTCGATGAGCCAATTGGCCTCCTTCTACACTGTAGGATTCAGAATGTTGATTGTAGAATGGATGCAGACCATAAACTGTATTGCCTGACTGCTTCTTTTTGACCTTAAATTGCTACATATTCCTTCACCCCTTGCAAAATCTCAAAAGTTTGGATCAGTACATATTTGCAGGGAACAATTAACTCAGTGGAACTCTAAAAACACCAGAAAGCTGATACAATGTTATTATCGACAAAGCTTTCGAGGGGAAATTTCTTTGTAACAACATCTGGTTCACAATGTGGACTCTGCCAATAGCATTACAGACTTGGGTAAGACGTGGACAAAAGAGCTGACCACAGGATGAGAAGTGAGATTAATAGCTCTTGACATCAAAGCAACATTTGACCAAGTGAGGCATTAAGGAGTCTGAGCAAAACTAGAGTCACTGGAAATGGAGGTGGAGTGTGGGGAAGGGATTCACCATTTATTGGATTATTATTGTTGTGACTGTTGGATTTCTGAGTTGGATCATCCATAGAAACTTTGTGGCTGGGAATTCAATGGAGAGCAATTTATCTCCTGACTTCAACAATCCTGCTCACTGGCTACAAGTAACAACTCATGATTGTGTGGAATACTTTCCACTACTTGGATTAGTGCAACTACAGCAACAGTCAACAATGCCATCCAGGATAAAACTGTGTGCCTGGAAGCATTCACGGTCTTCAATATTTAATCCCTCCACCACTGCACACAGAGATAATAGTGCATTGTATCTACAAGATGCATCAAAGCAACTTACCAAGGCTCAGTCAACAATCTCTTCTTAATCTGCAATCTCTAGCACCTAGGAAAACATGGGCAACAGATTCATGGGTGCACTACCACCTGGAAATTCACCTCAAACACATACACAATCCTGACTTGAAAATATAGTGCCATTCCTTCACTACCATTATTTTAAAATACTGGAGCTAAAATCTGGGCATTCCTACCCCAATTGAACTGCAGAAGGCAGCTCACTACCACCTTCTCAAGAGCAATTATTGATGGACAAAAATGCTGACCTAGTCATCAACACTCAGATGCAACACTTGAATATAACGATTGGCAGGACACTCACACATTTATGTAAATGTTGCTCTTGAAGATCATCTATGCCGCTCCTCATGTGTTTTCAAATATTTCTCAACAGATTCAATACTCTTGAACTCCTTTATAAAGGAGACTGCTGATTCACTATTAGGCATACCAAATTTTTGCTGGTCATTTAAAACCCAAGAGGCTGAGAGCTTGAAGAAATGTAATTATGGCACTTACCATAATCCACAATTGGACTGTAGCAAGCAAAATCAATCCGGGCCGATCCATTCACTTCATTGGATAAGATGTTGTTCACATGGGGACAGGTACCTGTGGCAAAATAGGCAAAAAAGAGTGCAGATACGAAGATGAATGTGAAACTATAGCTCAATGAATTGCCCTCATAGCTATGGTGCAGCCTATGAACATTTGACATTTCATTTCAAATAAACGCAATCATTTTTTATCCTAAATAAATTACAACATCTCGGCTAATTTAATGAATACTAGAGCTGGTGGTAGGATGCAATTAATGTGAATTTTCCACTAATATTCACATATTCAAATTGTGGCCTGCAATACCCTTTGCACTGCCTGAGGTTTTGGCATTGTCATCAATTAAACATCTAGAAAAAGCATTGCTTATCCATCTATTCACTTTGAAGCTTAATTATTTTGATCATCCTGGTCTCACACTAATGTTGCTGCAGACAAATCCCAATCCCATCCCTTTGACAACCAAAGCACGCTGAAATTAATCACGTCATCCCAGATTAATTGTCACCCACTCAAAACGTCTGCTTCAACAATCTCTTGGCCCATTTTACACTCTTCTTCACAGTGACTTAATTTCCATTGTTATGCTGCCTTAGGCCTTGATCAGTGCACCCTGAGATAATAGTCATGGAGAAAATGAGGAGAATTTACACGAATAGGGAACATATTACCAGTTCAGCCAGATGTGTAGGGCATACCTTCAGCACACATACACACTTCATCATCGCAGAGCTTTGTAATCATGACATTCTGGTTGGGGGCACTATAAGTCAGAGTGCATCTCACACCTAAAAACAAACAATGAAATGCTTGCAGTGAACAGTGGTTAAACAGTTACATAGGCAGAACGGTGAACGTTCTTGCCACAGAGAAGATGAATGAAACATTTAAAAGAAAAAAAATGGGCAGCACAGTGGCATAGTGGTTAACACTGCTGCCTCACAGCTCCAGGGACCTAGGTTCAATTCCTGTCTTGGGTCACTGTCTGCATGGAGTTTACACGTTCTCCCCGTGTCTGCTTGGGTTTCCTCCCACACGCCTGAGATGTGCAGGTTAGGTTTGTTTGGCCATGCTAAATTGTCCCTTAGTGTCCCAGGATGCATAGGTTAGAGGGATTTATGGGGTGTTTAAGAAGGGTGCCAGGCAAAAGGCGGGGAATTATAGGCCGGTTAGTTTAATGTCTCTGGTAGGTAAAATGTTAGAATCCGTCATTAAGGAGGAAATAGCGAGGCATCTTGAGGGGAATTGCTTGATAGGGCGGACGCAACACGGTTTCATTAAAGGGAAGTCGTGTCTGACAAATTTACTGGAGTTCTATGAGGATGTGTCTAGGGCAGTGGATAGAGGAGAGCCGGTGGATGTGGTCTTTCTGGATTTTCAGAAGGCGTTTGACAAGGGACCTCACAAGAGGTTATTGCAGAAGGTCAGGGGACATGGAGTTGGGGGTAGGGTGTTAGCATGGATAGAGGATTGGTTGTCAAATAGGAGGCAGAGAGTGGGGGTCAATGGGTGCTATTCGGATTGGCGGTTGGTGACTAGTGGGGTGCCCCAGGGGTCGGTGCTGGGGCCTCAGCTATTTACCATTTATATAGATGATCTGGAGGAGGGAACCGAGTGCAGGGTGTTGAAATTTGCTGATGACACCAAGATTGGAGGAAAGGCAAATTGTGCGGAGGGTGTGGAGAGTCTGCAGAAGGATCTAGATAGGCTGGGTGAATGGGCCAGGAAATGGCAAATGGAATTTAATGTTGGCAAGTGTGAGGTGGTCCACTTTGGTAGGAGGAATGGTAGGAAGGACTATTACTTACGTGGCGAAAAACTGCAGCAGGCAGCGGTGCAGAGAGACCTCGGGGTCCTTGTGCATGAGTCGCAAAAACCCAGCTGGCAGGTGCAGCAGGTGGTCAGGAAGGCGAATGGGATGCTGGCCTTCATAGCGAGGGGGATTGAATATAAAAGTAGGGAGGTTTTGCTGCAGCTGTATAGGGCATTGGTGAGGCCGCAGCTGGAGTACTGTGTGCAGTTTTGGGCGCCGCACCTGCGCAAGGATATTTTGGCCCTGGAGGGAGTGCAGAGGAGGTTTACTAGGCTGATACCAGAGTTGAGGGGATTGAGCTATGAGGAGAGGCTGAATAAACTAGGCTTGTACTCGTTAGAGTTTAGAAGAATGAGGGGAGATCGCATTGAGACGTATAAGATGATGAATGGGATGGATAGGATAGAGGTGGAGAGACTCTTCCCGCTCAAAAAAGACAGTAGGACTAGGGGGCACAGCCTCAAGATAAAGGGGAGGCGGTTTAGAACAGAGTTGAGGAGGAACTTCTTCACTCAAAGGGTGATGAATCTCTGGAATTCTCTGCCCGTTGAAGTGGTGGAGGCTGCCTCGCTAAATATTTTTAAGAAGCGGGTTGATGGGTTTTTGATAAGAGAAGGGATTAAGGGTTATGGGGAGAGGGTGTGTAATAGATAGTATTGCAGTTGATACGGGGGATGTGCTGGATATTTTAGAGGGATTGAAAATAGATAAGTCCCCTGGTCCAGATGGGATTTACCCTAGGATTCTTTGGGAGGCAAGAGGGGTGATTGCGGAGCCTCTGGCTCTGATCTTCAGGTCGTCGTTAGTCTCTGGTATAGTACCAGAAGATTGGAGGACAGCAAATGTTGTCCCATTGTTTAAGAAGGGGAGAAGGGACTTCCCTGGGAATTATAGACCGGTGAGTCTTACTTCTGTGGTGGGTAAGGTTTTGGAAAGGATTATTAGAGACAGGATTTATAGTTATTTGGAAAGTAATGAGTTGATTAGAGACAGTCAGCATGGTTTTGTAGCGGGTAGGTCATGCCTTACTAACCTTATCGAGTTCTTTGAGAAAGTGACCAAAGAGGTGGATAGGGGTAAGGCAGTTGATGTGGTGTATATGGATTTTAGCAAGGCGTTTGATAAGGTTCACCACGGTAGGCTTCTGCAGAAAATGCAGATGTATGGGATTGGGGGTGATCTAGGTAATTGGATCAGGAATTGGCTAGCAGATAGGAGACAGAGAGTGGTGGTTGATGGGAAATATTCGTCATGGAGTTCGGTTACAAGTGGTGTGCCTCAGGGATCTGTTTTGGGGCCACTGCTGTTTGTAATTTTTATTAATGATCTGGATGAGGGTATAGTTGGGTGGATTAGTAAGTTTGCTGATGACACCAAAGTCGGAGGTGTGGTAGATTGTGAGGAAGGGTGTCATAGTTTGCAGGATGACTTAGATAGGTTGCAGAGCTGGGCTGAGAGGTGGCGGATGGAGTTTAATGTGGAGAAGTGTGAGGTAATTCATTTCGGTAGGAATAACAGATGTGTTGAGTATAGGGCCAACGGGAGGACTTTGAATAGTGTGGAGGAGCAGAGGGATCTAGGTGTATGTGTACATAGATCCCTGAAAGTTGGGAATCAAGTGGATAAGGTTGTTAAGAAGGCATACGGAGTTTTGGCGTTTATTGGTAGGGGGATTGAATTTAGGAGTCGCAGCGTCATGATGCAACTGTACACATCTCTGGTGCGGCCGCACTTGGAGTTTTGTGTGCAGTTCTGGTCCCCACATTACAGGAAGGATGTGGAGGCTTTGGAGAGGGTGCAGAGGAGGTTTACCAGGATGTTGCCTGGTATGGAGGGGAGATCCTATGAGGAGAGATTGAGAGATTTGGGGTTGTTTTCGCTGGAAAGAAGGCGGCTAAGAGGGGATCTCATTGAAACATATAAGATGATTAGAGGTTTAGACAGGGTAGATAGTGATAGCCTTTTTCCTAGGATGGAGAAAGCTAGCACGAGGGGGCACAATTTTAAATTAAGGGGGGGTAGTTATAGGACAGATGTCAGGGGTAGGTTCTTTACCCAGAGGGTGGTGAGGGACTGGAATGCCCTGCCAGCTGCAGTTGTAAATGCACCTAGTTTGGGGGCGTTTAAAAGATCTGTGGATAGGTTTATGGATGAAAAGGGATTGGTTTAGGCTAGTGGGTCATTGTTTTGTAACTGGTCGGCGCAACATCGTGGGCCGAAGGGCCTGTTCTGCGCTGTAATGTTCTATGTTCTATGTTCTAGGGTGGGAAGGTGGAACTGAGCCACGACAGATCAGCCATGATCTTACTGAATGGCGGGGCAGGCTCGAAGGACTAGATGGCCTCCTCCTGCTCCTATTTCTTATGTTCTTA
This sequence comes from Prionace glauca, assembly GCA_037974335.1. Lineage (NCBI taxonomy): Eukaryota > Metazoa > Chordata > Chondrichthyes > Carcharhiniformes > Carcharhinidae > Prionace > Prionace glauca. Next base: position 99,024,830 of record CM075729.1, on the reverse strand, counting down.
TGTTCTTAAATATGTAGGGTGATGGGGATAGAGCCTGGGTGGGATTGTTGTCAGTGCAGACAAATGTGAGGTAATGCATTTTGGAAGACTTAATTCAGATAGGAAATATACAGTAAATGTCTGAACCCTTAAGGGTATTGATAGGCAGAGGGATCTGGGTGTACAGGTACACAAGTCACTGAAAGTGGCAATGCAGGTGGAGAAGGTAGTCAGGAAGGCATGCTTACCTTCATCAGCCAGGACATTAAGTTTAAAAATTGGCAAGTCATGTTGTAGCTTTAAAGAATTTCAGTTAGGTCACATTGAAATATAGTGTTCAATTCTGGTCGCCACACCACCAGAAGGATATGGAGGCTTTGGATATGGTACGGAAAAGATTTACCAAGATGTTGCTTGGTATGGAGGGCATTAGCTATGAGGAGAGATTGGAGAAACTTGGTTTGTTCTCATTGGAATAACAGAGATTGATAGAAGTCTACAAGATTATGACGGGCATGGACAGATTGGCTAGTCAGAAGGTTTTTCCCAGAGTGGATGCATGGTCCAATTTGATATTTCATTCACATGGCAATACTCCAGTCATTCAAACTACATGGTTGTGGTAGCCAGAATAATGGCTAAAATGCTGCTGGAGTTTACCACGACTCCACAACCTCCTGGATTCAAAGAAAATAATTCAACACTTAAACAGGGAATTAGGGAAATCTCAAAAGATTCTAAGACAGTCAAACGTGATACATAAATCCAAAAACTGTTGCAATATGCTGAGCATCTTATCATTGCCAAACACCCTATTGGATCTCAGAGTATTTCAGCCTGGCAACATACAATCGGGGAATTATATCACACACATTTATCCATCATACCTCCGATGGCTCATTGAAAGTTTTATCCTGTTCAGTCGGTTTCCTTGTTTTGTCTCTAAACCTTAGAAATGTTAATTTTTATATTAACATCAATCATTCCTGGGATGTCAACGTCACTGTCAAGGCCAACAATTATTATCCATCAATAATTTTCCTGGAGAAGATATTCTCCAGCTGCCTTTTTGAAACGCTGCAGTGCTGTGTTGTAGGTACCTTCAGTGTTATTAGGGTGGGGGTTTCAGGATTTTGACCCACTGACAGTGAAGGAACAGCAATTCATTTCAAAGTCAAGATGGAAAGTGACGTGGAGGGGAACCATCAAGTCATTGTGTTGTAATATGTGTTGCCATTTCCCTTGATGGTATTGGTCATAAGTGAGGAAGTTGCTTCCTAAGGGGGCGAGGTGAATTCTGAGTGTACACCTTGTAGATGTTAGAGTGACGGAGGAAGTGACTCAATGGAAAAGGTTCCACTCAAGCATGATGGGATTGTGTTGAGCATGTTTCTGGAGACCCATTCATCCTGGCAACTGGGGAGTACTCTATCCAACTCCTGACTTGAGTCTTACCAGGTGGACAGGAACTTGGGACTCAGAATTGAGATATATGTTGCTGCATTTGTAGTCACTTTGTTTATATAAACATTAAATTTCAGTTTCTGAGCAATCTAATGCCCAGGATGTCAATTGTGTATGAGGGTAATGACATTTAATGTCAGATTATAATTGTCAGATACTCCATGTTGTAAATTACAATTGGCTATCATTTGCATGGTGCGAATGTTATTTGTTATTTGCCCGGCCAAACCTAAGTATATACAGCAGGGATTAGTGTTAGGACACTAGCTATTCACAATATAAAGAACAAAAACAGCCCGGGAAATAGGCCCTTCGGCCTAATGAGCCCACGCCGCCATTTTAATACTACCAGTCCCCCCTTCACCCATGACCCTTATCTATTGTTTTTATGGAAGCTGGCTGAAAGTAGGACCTCAAAGGTCATTATCTTAGGATTACTACCTGTGTCACGTGTTAATCAGGATACATAGGATGAATAAATGGCTGAAAAGATCATGTGGGGGTTAATATTCCTGGGGCATTGGGACTGGTTCTGTGGGAAGTGGGAATGTACATACTGGGTAGGATCAAGATTGATGTCCTTGGGGGAGCCCTCTTTGCTGGATGGACAGGAAGGGTTTAAACTAATATGGCAGGAGGATAGAAACCTATGGGGAAATCAAGAACAAGAGGAAAAGAAGGCAAGGGCAATAAGAAAAGTGATAGGCAGAGAAATCCAGGGCCAGAGTCAAATAAGGACAGAGCAAAAAGTAATAGGATCAGGATAAGAAATATTAATAGGGGTCATCTTGAGGTTTTGGATCAAGAGAAATGAAATGAATGATTTAGTTGCATAGGTAGATGTACAGTGGAATGACATAGTTGCCATTATGGAGACATGGCTCCAAAGTGACCTAGGATGCAAATTAAACATTGAGGGCTATTCAGTTTTTAGGAAAACAGACAGAGAGGAAAAGGTGGTGGAGTGGCATTGTTGATTAAGAATCAATTGATGTGATATAGAATCAGGGTCATAGAGTTTTACAGCATAGAAACAGGTCCTTTGGCCCAACTTGTCCATATCCCTTTTTTTTAATCTCTAAGCTAATCCCAATTGCCCGCATTTGGCCCATATCCCTCTATACTCATCTTACCCATGTAACTATCTAAATGCTTTCTAATAGACAAAATTGTACCTGCCTCTACTATTATCTCTGGCAGCTTCTTCCATACATTCACCACCCTCTGTAAAAAAATTGCCCCTCTGGACATTTTTGTATCTCTCCCCTCTCACTTTAAACCTATGCCCTCTAGTTTTAGATTCCCCTACCTTTGGGAAAATATGTTGATTTTCTAACTGATCTGTGCCTCTCATTATTTTATAGACCTCTATAAGATCACTCCTCAGCTCCTACGCTCCAGGGAAAGGCTATCCAGCCTCTCGTTATACCTCAATCCATCAAGTCCCAGTAGCATCTCTTCTGCACTCCTTCTAGTTTAATAGTATTCTTTCTATACTAGAGTGACCGGGAATGCACACAGTATTCCAAGTCTTGTACAATTTCAACAAGACATCCCAACTCCTGTATTCAGTGTTCTGACCGATGAAACCAAGCACGCTAAATGCCTTCTTCGCCACTCTGTCCACCTGTGACTCCACTTTCAAGGAGCTATGAATATGTACCCCTAGATTTCTTTGATCTGTAACTCTCTCCAGTGCCCTGCCATTAACTGAATAAGTCCTGCCCAGGTTGAATCTACCAAAATTCATCGCCTCAAATTTCATTAAATTAAACTCCATCTGCTACTCGTCAGCCCACTGGCCCCATTGATCAAGATCTTATTCTAATTCTAACCTTCTTCACTGTCCACAATGCCACCGATCTTGGTGTCGTCTGCAAACTTACTAACTATGCCTCCTATATTCTCATCCAAATCGTTAATATAAATGATAAATAACAGTGGACCCAGCACTGAACCCTGGGATCCCTTGGATATTGAGGAAAGATATCAGCACAGATGATGTGGAATGACCAGATTAAGAAGCACCAAGGGGCAAAAAGCATTTGTGTGGGTAATATATAGACAAACTGTAGTAGGAGCTTTAGGAATAGCATTAGACAGGAAATCAGAGATGGATGTGATAAAGGATCATTTGTAATTATGGGTAACTATAAAATGCATATAGATTAGTCACAACACAATAGAGGAGGAATTTCTGGAGAACATGCAGGGTGGTTTGCTGAATCAATATGTTGAGAAACCAACAAGGAAATCGGCCACCTTGGACTGGGTATTGTGCAATTAGGGTTGGTTAGCGACCTACATGTGACAGAACCCTTGAAAATGAGTGATTATAATATGTTAGAATTTGGATAGTGACATAATTGGTTCTGAGAACAGGTCTTGGATCTCAATAAATGTAACTGTAATGGTATTAGACAGAAATTCATACTATGATGTAGTGGGAAACATTATTGAAAGGAAGGACAGTGGATAGCCAATGACAAGCATTTAAGGAAAGATTAGGTGAAGTCCAAAAGTTGTTTATTCCTGTTTGGTGCCAGAGTGGAAAGAGAACTGTGGCCAAATCATGGCTTACAAGGGAAATGAAGGAAAGTATTAGATTCAAAAGAGAAGTATATACATTGGCAAGAAAAAAAACAATAGACCTGAGGATTGGAAGCAGTTTAAAATTCAGCGAAAGGAGGACAAAGGGATTCATTAACAAGCCAGTGTGGAACATAGAAACTGACCCTAAATGTTTCTATTAGTTTGTAAGGAGAAAAAGATTGATAAAAATAAATATAGGCCCCTCACAGACAGAAAAGAGAAAATTCATAACAGGGAACAATTGAATGGCTGAGGAATTAAATTTCTACTTTGCCTCTGCTTTCATAAAGAAGGGTATGAATAATGTATCAGAAGCTCTCAGAGTATCAAATTTTAGTAGAACCCAAAGCAAGTCAGTAATAGCAGGGAAATGGTCTTGGGGAAATTGATGGGATTGAAGGTGAACAAATCTCCAGGGCCTGATAATCTTAATCTCAAAGTACTCTGTCAGTGGCTATATAAATAATCGATCATTAGTGGTCATTTTCCAAAATTCTTGACTCTCGACTGGTCCCTATGGATGGGGAGACAATTAAAATAAGCCTGCTATTCAAAAAGGGGGTAGAGAGAAAACAGGGAAGTATGAGTCAATGAGCCTTAACTCACCATTGGGAAAGTTGCTATGGATTATCAAGGATTTCATAGGTCAGCATTTAGAAAACAGTAGCATAATCAGGCAAATTCAGCATGGATTTACAAAGGAGAAATCATGTTTGACTACTTAATTAGACAGGATGTAAGGAGTTGGCATAAATGGATCTTCTTCTGACTGGCAGGTGGTCCCTACTGGTGTACTGCAGGGATTTGTTCTAGGACTTCAACTGTTCGTATTATATATTAGTGATTTGGAAGTAGGAACTAAATACATTGTCTCCAAGTCACCAAAGTTGTGAGGGAGGGTGAGCTATGAGGAGGATGCAGAGATGCTGCAATATAATTTGGACAGGCTGAGTAAGTGGGCATATGTGTTAGTGAGGGATCACTTTGGACCAGTGACCATAATTCTATTAGTTTTAAGATAGTTAATATTCTAAATTGGGGCAAACCAATTTTGATGGTATCAGGCAGGAACTTCCAAAAGGTAATTGGGGGAGTCTGTGGGAAGGCAAAGGGATGTCTGGTAAGTGGCACACTTTCAGAAGTATGTTAACCAGGATTCAGGGTAAACACATTCTTCTTAGAGTGAAGGGCAAGAGTGGAAGAAGTAGGGAACTCTGGATGGATCGGGATATTGAGGCCCTGGTCAAGAAGAAGAAAGAGGCACATGACATGCATAAGCAGCTGTGATCAAGTGATTCCCTTGGAGAGTATAGAGGGTGTAAGAGTAGAGTTAAGACAGAAATCAGGAGGGCAAAAAGGGGACACGAGATTGTTTTGGCAGACAAGACAAAGAAGCAGCAGGAAGCACAGTGGTTAGCACTGCTGCTTCACAGCTCCAGGGTCCTGGGTTTGATTCCCAGCTCGGGTCACTGTCTGTGTGAAGTTTGCACATTCTCCTCGTGCCTGCGTAGGTTTCCTCTGGGTACTCCGGTTTCCTCCCCCGAGTCTAAAGATGTGCGTGTTAGGTTGATTAGCCATGCTAAGAAGTTGCCCCTTAGTGTCCAGGGATGCGTAGGTTAGGATTAGTGGGTGTAATATGTAGGGATATGGGGGTAGGGCCTGGGTGGGATTGTGTTCGGTGCAGACTCGATGGGCCAATGGGCCTCTTTCTGCTCTGGAGGGTTCTATGATTCTAAGAATCCAAAGGGCTTCTACAAATACATAAACAGCAAAAGAGTAACAAGGGAGAGAATAGACCTCTTAAGGATCAACAAGGTCATGAATGTACGGATCCATAAGAGATGGGTGAGATCCTAAATTAATGTTTCTCACCAATATTTGCTGTTGAGAAAAGCATGGATGTTAGGAACTCGGGAAAATAAATAGTGATGTCTTGAGGAGTGTACATATTATGGTACATATTAGGTGCTGGAAGTCTTTAAGTGCATAAAGGTAGATAAATCCCCGGGACCTAATGAAGTGTATCCCAGAACATTGTGGGAGGCTAGGGATGAAATTGTGGGTCCCCTAGCCGAGATATTTGGATCATCAATTGTCACAGTGAGATACCTGAAGATTGGAAAGTGGAAAATGTTGCACCTTTGTTTAAAAAGGGCTGCAGGGAAAAGCCTGGGAACTACAGGCCAGTGAGCCTCACAGCTGTGGTGTGTAAATTGTTGAAAGGTATTTTGAGAGATAGGATCCACAGGCATTTAGAGACACAAGTACTGATTAGGGACAGTCAGCATGGCTTTGTGAGTGGAAAATCATGTCTCACAAATTTTATTGATTTTTTTGAAGGAGTTACCAAGAAGGTAGATGAGAGCAATGCAGTTGATGTTGTCTACATGGACTTTAGCAAGGCCTTTGACAGGGTACCGCATGGTAGGTTGTTGCATAAAGTTAAATCTCACAGGATCCAGGGTGAGGTATCTAAATGGATAGAAAATTGGCTTCTTGACAGAAGTCAGAGGGTGGTTGTAGAGAAGAGTTTTCTAAACAGGAGGCCTGTGACCAGTAGTGTGCCTCAGGGATCAGTGTTATGTCCACTATTATTTGTCATTTATATTAATGATTTGGATGAAAATGTAGGAGGCATGGTTAGTAAGTTTGTAGATGACACTAAGATTGGTGGCATAGTGGACAGTGAAGAAAGTTATCTCCAATTACAATGGTATCTTGACCAATTGGGCTAGTGGGCTAACAAATGGCAGATGGAGTTTAATTTAGACAAATGCGAGGTGATGCATTTAGGTAGATTGAACCATAGCAGGACTTATTCAGTTAATGGTAGGGCACTGGGGAGAGTTACAGAACAAGTAGGTCTAAAAGGTACATGTTCATAGCTCCTTGAAAATGGAGTCACAGGTGGACTGAGTGGTGAAGAAGGCATTTGGCATAATTAGCTTCATTGGTCAGAACATTGAATACACGAGTTGGAATGTCTTGTTGAAGTTGTACAAGGCATTGGTAAGGCCACATTTGGAATACCGTGTGCAATTCTGCTCGCCCTATTGAAGAAAGGATATTATTAAACTAGAAAAGAGTGCAGAACAGATTTACTAGGATGCTACTGGGACTTGATGGATTGAGTTATAAGGAGAGACTGGATAGACTGGACTTTTTTCTCTGGAGCATAGGAGACTGAGGGGTGATCTTACATAGGTCCATAAAATAATGAGGGGGTTAGATAGTCAATATTTTTTCCCAAAGATAGGGGAGTGTAAAACTAGAGGGCATATGTTTAAGATGAGAGGGGAGAGATACAAAAGTGAACAGAGTGACAATCTTTTCAGACAAAAAGTGATGAGTGTCTGGAACAAGCTGCCAGAGGTAACAGTGGAGACAGGTACAATCTGGTCTTTTAAAAAGCATTTAGATCGCTACATGGATACGATGGGTAGGGAGGGATATGGGCCAAATGCGGGCAATTGTGATTAGCTTAGGGGTTTTAAAAAGAAAAAGGGCAGCATGGACAAGTTGGGCTGAAGGGTCTGTTTCCATGCTGTAAACCTCTATAACTCTCTATGTAATATAATGTGAAAAAATGTGACATTATCCTATTCAGTAGCAATAATAGGAAGGCAGACTATTTGAATGGGTCTAAATTGAGCGAGGTGGGTGCTCAGTGAGACCTTAATGTCATCAGTCATTGAAAGTCAGTGCACAGATACAGCAGGCAGTAAAAAAGGCAAATGGTATGTTGGCCTTCGTAGTGAAGAGTTGAGTATAGGAGTAGGGATGTTTCACAACAATTGTATGGAGCGTTGTTGAGGCCATACTTGGACTATTGTGTGCAGTTGTGGTGTCCTTATGGGGAAGGATATTCTTGCTAGAGAATGCAGCAAGTGTACACCAGCCTAATTCCTGGGATGGCAAGTCTGTCATACGAGAAGAGAATTATATCAATTGGTGTGTCGAAGAGTGAGGGTGGATTGCATAGAAACTTATTGGACAGAGTAGATTCAGAAAGAATGTTCTCTATGGAGGGAAGTCCAGAACTAGAAATCAAGGTTTGAGTCTAAGATGTGCGGGTTAGGCGGATTGGCCACGATAAATTGCCCCTTCATGTCAGGGGAGCCAACCAGGGGAAATGCATGTGGTTACAGAGATAAGGCCTGGATGGGATTGTGGACACTGCAGACTTGATGGGCTGAATGGCCTCCTTTTGCACTGTAGGATTCTATGATTAGGAATAAACTGAGGGGAAGAGAAAAATATTTACTCAGAGTGACGAATCTGCGGAATTCACTACCACTGAAAGTAATTGAGGTCAACACAATGTGTGATTTCAAGAGGAGATTAAATATTGCTCCTGGGGCTAAATGGATCAAGGGATATGGGAGGGAAAAGGTATGATTACAATATTGAATTTGATGATTATAATAATTGGCTTGTCAGGCTCGAAGAGCCAAATGGCCTACTCCTGCTTCTATTTTCTATGTTTCCATGTCAGTAATGAGCATTTTGCAGGGCTGTGATTGCCCATTTTGTTGCCTCGATCCATGCCGGCTTTTATGGCTAATTTCATCCCTTCTGACCTTTTAGGTGTTGATACAACTGATTGACTTGCTAGCCCATTTCAGTGGGCATATATGAGTCCATGACATTGCTCTCGATCTAGAGTGACATGGAAGTATTGATGATTTTCTTCCCGAAAGAAAAATTAGTGAACTAGATGTTCTTTTTTAATAAAACAACAAACATTATAGGTTCACGATCATCGGACTTTTAATTACAGATTTTTTTGTTGAATTCATATTTAACCATTGCTGTAATGAGATCAAATTACAAATTCCTAAAGCATTTTGTTGGTTCGAATCCTTTTAGCAACTATTAATTCCGCCTCTAAAACTAATCCAGACCATGCATTCCAGATCATTACAATTCTTGTACTAAAACAAAATCATCTGGTGGTCAACCAGCTTTTAAAAAAATCTTACCTCGATATGTTGTTTTTTTTTTAATTAACACTATTGGTGTTAATTTAAAAAAAGTTGGTGGCCCCGTAGCACAGCAGTTAGCACTGCTGCTTCACAGCTCCAGAGACCTGGGTTTGATTCCCTGCTTGGGTCACTGTCTGTGTGGAGTTTGCATATTCTCCTCGTGTCTGTGTGGGTTTCCTCCCACAGTCCAAAGATGTGTGGGTTAGGTTGATTGGCCATGCCAAATTGACTGTTGATGCATAGGTTAGAGTAGAACATAGAACATAGAACATTACAGCACAAACAGGCCCTTCGGCCCTCGAGTTGCGCCGATCGCATCAACCCCACCAATCTATAGACCTATCTATAACCCCCAATCCCATTAAACCCCATATACTCATCCAGAAGTCTTTTAAAAGACCCCAGCGAGTTCGCCTCCACCACCGACGACGGCAGCCGATTCCAATCACTCACTACCCTCTGAGTGAAAAACTTACCCCTAACATCACCTCTGTACTTCCCTCCCCGCACCTTAAATCTGTGTCCTCTCGTAGCGACCATTTCAACCCGGGGAAATAGCCTCTGAGAGTCCACCCTATCTATTCCTCTCAACATTTTATAAACTTCTATCAGGTCGCCTCTCAACCTTCGCCTCTCCAGGGAAAAGAGTCCCAGCTCCCTCAACCTATCTTCATAAGGCATGCCTCCCAGTCCAGGCAACATCCTTGTACATCTCCTCTGCACCCTTTCAATAGCTTCTACGTCTTTCCTATAGTGAGGCGACCAGAACTGCACACAGTACTCCAAATGAGGCCTGACGAGGGTCCTGTAAAGTTGCAGCATTACCTCCCGACTCCTAAACTCAATCCCTCGATTAATGAAGGCCAGTACACCATACGCCTTCTTGACCACCTCCTCCACCTGCGAGGCCGATTTAAGAGTCCTGTGAACCCGGACCCCGAGATCCTTCTGCTCTTCAACGCTACTAAGACCCCTGCCCTTTATAGTGTACTCGTTCATCCCGTTGGTTCTGCCGAAATGGACTACTACTCATTTATCCGCGTTGAAGTCCATCTGCCACTTCTCCGCCCATTCCTGCATCCTATCTATGTCCTGCTGCAACTTTTGACATCCTTCCAGACCATCCACAACACCGCCGACCTTCGTGTCATCAGCGAACTTGCTAACCCATCCCTCCACTTCCTCATCCAGGTCATTTATGAAAATGACAAACAACAAGGGTCCCAGAACAGATCCCTGGGGCACCCCACTGGTGACTGACCTCCATTCCGAAAAAGACCCATCCACAACCACTCTCTGCCTTCTGCAGGCAAGCCAGTTCTGGATCCACAAGGCCAAAGGCCCTTGGATCCCATGCCCTCTCACCTTCTCAAGAAGTCTTGCATGGGGGACCTTATCAAAAGCCTTGCTGAAGTCTATGTACACTACGTCCACGGCACTTCCTTCGTCAATGTGTTCAGTCACATTATCGAAGAACTCAACTAGGCTCGTAAGGCACGACCTGCCCTTGACAAATCCATGCTGACTATTCCTGATCATGTCAAACCTCTCCAAATGGTCGTAAATCTTGTCCCTCAGAAGCCTCTCCATCAGCTTACCAACCACTGAGGTCAGACTCACCGGGCGGTAATTTCCCGGGCTATCTCTGTTCCCTTTCTTGAAAATAGGGACTACATCCGCAATCCTCCAATCTTCCGGAACCTCTCCCGTCTCCATTGACGACGCAAAGATCATCGCCAAGGGCTCTGCAATCACTTCCCTGGCCTCCCACAGTATCCTGGGGTACATCCCATCTGGTCCCGGTGACTTATCTACCTTGATAGAGTTCAAAAGTTCTAACACATCCTCCTCTTTAATGTCCACGTACTCAATCTTTTCCACCTGCTGCAAGTCCATAGCAAGATCTCCCAAATCAGCTTCCACTGTGAATACTGATGCAAAGTACTCATTAAGCACCTCCGCCATTTCTTCTGGTTCTACACAGACCTTTCCCCCTTCATCTTTTATAGGTCCTATCCTTTCCCTTCTCACCCTTTTACCTTTCACATACTTATAGAAGGCCTTGGGATTTTCTTTAATCTTACCCGCCAAGGTCTTCTCATGACCCCTTCTGGCTCTCCTAATTTCCCTTTTAACCTCCTTTCTACAGTCCTTATATTCTTCAAGATCCTTAACCTCTCCTAGTTCCCTGAACCTTTTGTATACCTTCCTTTTCCTCCTGACTAGGTTCAACACAGCCTTCGTGCACCACGGTTCCCGCGACCTACCAAAACCCCCTTGCCTTATCGGAACATTGTCATGCAGAGCGCCAGACAAACATTCCTTGAATATCCGCCACCTTCCTTCGGTACTCTTCCCTAAGAATGCCTCCTTCCAGTTTATTTGTCCAAGTAACTTCCTGACTTCTTCGTATCTCCCCTTACTCCAGACAAACACCTTCCTAGCCTGTCTGATCCTATCTCGTTCCAATGCAATTGTGAAGGAGATAGAATTATGATCTCCATTCCCAAGATGCTCTCCTACCGAGAGATCCATCACCTGCCCTGGTTCATTCGCCAGTACCAGGTCAAGTACTGCCTCACCCCTCGTAGGCTTGTCCACATACTGTGTCAGGAAACCTTCCTGAACACACCTAACAAACTCCTCTCCAGCCGAACCCCTTACTCTAGGGATATTCCAGTCGATGTTTGGGAAATTGAAGTCTCCCATCACGACCACTCTGTTTTTAATACATTTCTCCAGAATCTGGTTCCCTATCTGCACTTCAACTTCCCTGTCACTATTGGGCGGCCTATAGAATACACCCAGCAAAGTTTTCGACCCTATGCTGGGGTTATAGTATTAGTGGGTAAAATATGTGTGGATATGGGGGTAGGGCCTGGGTGAGATTGTGGTTGGTGCAGACTCAGTGGATTGAATGGCCTCATTCTGTACTGTAGGGTTCTATGATTCTTCCTTTTTCACTCCATCTCAACCCTTTCATGAATTTGACAACCTCAATAAAACTCCCCTCCTTAAGCAGCAAAACCTTTCTTTCTCACAGTATTCTTCTTACCCCATTGAGAGACAGCAACTTGCCTTCCTCAATAAAGAACCATTATTGCGAGAGTGGAATGTGATTGGCAGTGCCAATCCAGTGGCCATTACACCCTTGTGGGATGTTTTGTTAGTGCTGCTGGAGGAGGTAAACTAATTTGGCAGGGGGAGGGGACACTGAATGTTAATAGAATAAGGGCACGGAATCAGACAACAAAACAAACAATTCAGAGGTATTGTATTTATCCACTTTTAAGTCTGCCAACACCTCCAGTACCTTGCTCAAGAACCTCAGTCTCTCTCTCCCTGAATTCCATTCTATCATCCTCATTCTCTTGGGTGAAGATGGATGTGAATTATTCATTCAATGCTCTAACAACATCCTCTGGCTCCACCCACAGATGGACCCCTTGGTCCCTAATGGGCCCTCTTCCCACTGATACACTTACGGAGTATTTTGGCATTTTCCCAACTTCTACCAGCCAGAGCTTTCTCATACCCTCTCTTTGCATTCATAATTGTGTTCTTAAGCTCCACCATGCACTTTCTATACCTCATTTATACTCCTCTGATTTGCTCCCCTTGAACTTTTTCAAAGCCTTTCTTTTCCTTCTCATTGTATCATAAATATCACTGGTCATCCATGGTTCTCTGGGCTTGTTATTCATACTTAACACCCTAGAGGGAACATTGGGGCTTGAACTCTCCCCATTTCCTTTTTGAAACCCCCATTGCTCGTCTGTAGGTTTTCCTTTCAGTAGCTGTCCCTAGTCTACCTTGGCCAGATCCTGTGTTATTTCACTAAAATCCACTTTCCTCCAATCAATATTTTTTTGTAGCTTGTCTATTTCCTTGTCCATAACAAGCTTAAATTGGACCATGTTGGTACGGGCGGTATGGTGGTACAATTGTACAATATGGTGCAATTTAAACTCGTTATGGACAAGGAGATAGACAAGCTGCAAAAAAATATTGATTGGAGGAAAGTGGATTTTAGTGAAATAACACAGGATCTGGCCAAGGTAGCTGCTGCCTCACAGTGCCAGAAACCCAGATTTGATTCCCAGCTTGGGTCACTATCTTTTGCACATTCTCTCCGTGTCTGCGTATGTTTCCTGCAGGTGCTCTGGTTTTTCCCACAGTTGAAAGATGTGCAGGTTAGGTGAATTGATCATGCTAAATTGTCCCTCAGTGTATTCAAACAGGTGCCAAGATGTGACGACTAGAGGATTTTCACAGTAATTTCTTTACAGTGTTAACGTAAGCTTACTTATAACTAATAAATAAACTTTACTTTATGTTGTGATCACTATCACTAAAATGCTCCCCCACCACCACCTCAACCATCCATCTGGCTTCATTCCCCAGAATTAGGACCAGTGCAGCTCCCTCCCTTGTTGGAATGTGAAACCCAATGGGGTATAAAGGGTGCTGCACAACCAAGAATCTCTCTCTCCCTCTCTCTGTCTGACCCCACGGACGAGTTACAACGGTGACCATTGCCAGTGACAACCAACATGAGGAAAGCCACCACATCTGAAAAGGAAGGAATACCAGAGCCAGAGTGCCAGACCAGACATTCGCAGAGGATGACCGAGACCAGCGCACAGATAAAGGCTAATATCTGTTTGGGTACTTGCCAGTCAAACAAAGTTGTCAAGGTCTTGTATTGGACTTGAACTCTAGTATCTTTCTGTAAGATTAACTTACTGTTGGTTGGGTAGGTGATTATTGATTGTGTGTCTTAAATAAATATTGATTGTACTAACAAGATGTCTATTTGCAATTATTTGTCCATCATATTAGGATCAAAACGGACTATGCAGCAGGCAGAACAGAGTTATCTAGAACTTTGAGGCTACAGCTAGAGTACTGTCTGCAGTTCTGGTCACCACATTGCCGGAATGATGTGATTGCACTGGGGGGTATGCGGAGGAGAATTAGTAGGATGCTGCCTTGGATGGAAATTTAAGTTACTAAGAGAGGTTGCATAGGCTTGAGTCATTTTCATTGTAGCAGAGAAGACTGAGGGGCGACTTGATTGAGATGTATAAGATGATAGACACGGACAGAGTGGATAAGGAGCGACTGTTCCCCTTAGTTAAAGATTGGTCACAAGGGGACATAGGTTCAAGGCAAGGAGGTGATGTGAGGAAAAACTTTACCCAGAGCGTAGTGATGGTGATAAAGACAGGTTGTCTCACATCCTTTAAAAAGAATCTGGATGAGCATTTGGCACATTATAACATTCAGGGCTATGGGTCAAGTGCTGGCAAATGGGGATGAGGTGGGAGTTCAGGTGTTTCTAATGTATCGGTGCAGACTCAATGGGCCAAAGAGCCTTTTCTGCACTGCATAATTCTACTCCCACCAGTATCTCAGAAGCAATATAATGGACCCTAGCCAGTTTTCTCATATCCTGATAAGTAATTTAATAAATTTTAAAATACTCTAGGTGCAATGCATTTTTCCCCATAAAATCCTGGAATCAGAGCTCATGAAGCAAAATTGGGACACAAATCTCTGTACAAACCATTGCTGATCATATTGAGCAGACCAAACTTACTTGGATTATAAAAATCATACAGAGTGGCGGTTGCTGGCTGCACAAAGCCCATTCGAACAATCTGTTTGGTAGAAAACTCAATACACTCTTTCTGCTTCGGGACCTGAGGAGAACAGAAAAAGAAAATGGGACAGAACCGTGTTCAATTCTTAAAAATTAAAGGGCATATTTTTACAATGTGGATTCATTCCATATTAAAATTAATGTGCAGCAAAATCCCAATTCCTCTCTCCATCAAATTAAATAATGATAAAAATGGACATGATTGTGCCTGCTATGAATTTATGTGGCATTAAAAAATAATGTTGAGTCTACTGTGATAGAACACCAATTTAAATCAGGGCGAGGCATTGGAAACAGTGAGGAACAAGCGGAATGAGGGATCACAATTAAATAAAGCCACAGCAAAAGCTGTGGTTTCTATCTTTTGGGAACAAATAATTAGAGAGAGATTTAATAATGCTTTTCAAAATCAAGAAAAGATATATAGCGTGCTTTAGCAGAAATGTGAATCTAACTGAAGAATGAGGGCCTTTGGCCTTGTGGATCCAGAACTGGCTTGCCTGCAGAAGGCAAGTGGTTGTGGATGGGTCTTTTTCGGAATGGAGGTCAGTCACCAGTGGGGTGCCCCAGGGATCTGTTCTGGGACCCTTGTTGTTTGTCATTTTCATAAATGACCTGGATGAGGAAGTGGAGGGATGGGTTAGCAAGTTCGCTGATGACACGAAGGTCGGCGGTGTTGTGGATGGTCTGGAAGCTTGTCAAAAGTTGCAGCAGGACATAGATAGGATGCAGGAATGGGCGGAGAAGTGGCAGATGGACTTCAACGCGGATAAATGTGTAGTAGTCCATTTCGGCAGAACCAACGGGATGAACGAGTACACTATTAAGGGCAGGGGTCTTAGTAGCGTTGAAGAGCAGAAGGATCTCGGGGTCCGGGTTCACAGGACTCTTAAATCGGCCTCGCAGGTGGAGGAGGTGGTCAAGAAGGCGTATGGTGTACTGGCCTTCATTAATCGAGGGATTGAGTTTAGGAGTCGGGAGGTAATGCTGCAACTTTACAGGACCCTCGTCAGGCCTCATTTGGAGTACTGTGCGCAGTTCTGGTCGCCTCACTATAGGAAAGACGTAGAAGCTATTGAAAGGGTGCAGAGGAGATTTACAAGGATGTTGCCTGGACTGGGAGGCATGCCTTATGAAGATAGGTTGAGGGAGCTGGGACTCTTTTCCCTGGAGAGGCGAAGGTTGAGAGGCGACCTGATAGAAGTTTATAAAATGTTGAGAGGAATAGATAGGGTGGACTCTCAGAGGCTATTTCCCCGGGTTGAAATGGTCGCTACGAGAGGACACAGATTTAAGGTGCGGGGAGGGAAGTACAGAGGTGATGTTAGGGGTAAGTTTTTCACTCAGAGGGTAGTGAGTGATTGGAATCGGCTGCCGTCGTCGGTGGTGGAGGCGAACTCGCTGGGGTCTTTTAAAAGACTTCTGGATGAGTATATGGGGTTTAATGGGATTGGGGGTTATAGATAGGTCTATAGATTGGTGGGGTTGATGCGATCGGCGCAACTCGAGGGCCGAAGGGCCTGTTTGTGCTGTAATGTTCTATGTTCTATGTTCTAATGATTAATTCAGAGTATCACCTAATGATTTTTGTTTAATCTTCAGCAGGGATTTTTAAAAGAATATTGGAATTAGAAGTTTACAGCAAGGGTGCAGGTCCTTTGGCCTAACTTGTCCAAGACCCTTTTTTTAAAACCACCACACTAGTCCCAATTGCCCACGTTTGGCCCATAAGGAGGAAATAGCGAGGCATCTTGAGGGGAATTGCTTGATAGGGCGGACGCAACACGGTTTCATTAAAGGGAAGTCGTGTCTGACAAATTTACTGGAGTTCTATGAGGATGTGTCTAGGGCAGTGGATGGAGGAGAGCCGGTGGATGTGGTCTTTCTGGATTTTCAGAAGGCGTTTGACAAGGTACCTCACAAGAGGTTATTGCAGAAGGTCAGGGGACATGGAGTTGGGGGTAGGGTGTTAGCGTGGATAGAGGATTGGTTGTCAAATAGGAGGCAGAGAGTGGGGGTCAATGGATGCTATTCGGATTGGCGGTTGGTGACTAGTGGGGTGCCCCAGGGGTCGGTGCTGGGGCCTCAGCTATTTACCATTTATATAGATGATCTGGAGGAGGGAACCGAGTGCAGGGTGTCGAAATTTGCTGATGACACCAAGATTGGGGGAAAGGCAAATTGTGCGGAGGGTGTGGAGAGTCTGCAGAAGGATCTAGATAGGCTGGGCGAATGGGCCTGGAAATGGCAAATGGAATTTAATGTTGGCAAGTGTGAGGTGGTCCACTTTGGTAGGAGGAATGGTAGGAAGGACTATTACTTACGGGGCGAAAAACTGCAGCAGGCGACGGTGCAGAGGGACCTCGGGGTCCTTGTGCATGAGTCGCAAAAACCCAGCTTGCAGGTGCAGCAGGTGGTCAGGAAGGCGAATGGGATGCTGGCCTTCATAGCGAGGGGGATTGAATATAAAAGTAGGGAGGTCTTGCTGCAGCTGTATAGGGCATTGGTGAGGCCGCAGCTGGAGTACTGTGTGCAGTTTTGGGCGCCGCACCTGCGCAAGGATGTTTTGGCCCTGGAGGGAGTGCAGAGGAGGTTTACTCGGCTGATACCGGAGTTGAGGGGATTGAGCTATGAGGAGAGGCTGAATAAACTAGGCTTGTACTCGTTACAGTTTAGAAGAATGAGGGGAGATCTCATTGAGACGTATAAGATGATGAATGGGATGGATAGGATAGAGGTGGAGAGACTGTTCCCGCTCAAAAAAGACAGTAGGACTAGGGGGCACAGCCTCAAGATAAAGGGGGGGCGGTTTAGAACAGAGTTGAGGAGGAACTTCTTCACTCAAAGGGTGGTGAATCTCTGGAATTCTCTGCCCGTTGAAGTGGTGGAGGCTGCCTCGCTAAATATTTTTAAGAAACAGGTTGATGGGTTTTTGATAAGAGAAGGGATTAAGGGTTATGGGGAGAGGGCGGGAAGGTGGAGCTGAGTCACGACAGATCAGCCATGATCTCATTGAATGGCGGGGCAGGCTCGAAGGGCCAGATGGCCTACTCCTGCTCCTATTTCTTATGTTCTTATGTTCTTATTTTCTTATACCTGTCTTACCCATGTAACTGTCTAAATGCTTTTTAAAAGAAAAAATTGTACCTGCATCTACTACCACCTCTAGCAGCTTGTTCCAGACACTCACCACCCTGTGTGTGAAAAAATTGCACCCTCCTGGAACCTTTTGTATCTCTCCCCTGTCACCTTAAATCTATGCCCTCCAGTTTTAGACTCTCCTTTGGGAGAAGATATTGATTATCTCACTGATCTATGCCCTTCATTATTTTACAGAGCAGTATAAAATCACCTCTAAGTCTCCTATGCTCCAGGGAAAAAAGTCTCAGTCTATCCGGCCTCTCCTTATAACTCAAATCATCAAGTCCCAGTTAGCATCCTAGTAAATCTTTTCTGCACTCTTTCTAGTTTAATAATATCATTTCTATAATAGGATGAACAGAACTGTACACAGTATTCCAAGTGTGACCTTACCAATGTCTTATATAACTTCAACAACAGTCCCAACTGTTCTGACCAATGAAACCAAGCATGCCAAATGCCTTCTTCACCAGTCTGTTTACCTGTGACTCCACTTTCAAGGAGCTATGAACCTGTATCTCTAGATTTCTTTGTTCTATAACTCTTCTCAACACCCTACCATTAACTGGACATATATTGGTAATATAAGTATTTACAGGACAATGAGACAAAAGCAGGGAACTAAGCTATAAACAAATAACAAGTGATAGAGATTAATCTTTATGTTATATATGAGTATATATATGTGTATATATAAAACTGATAGCTGAAAATGCAAAGAAAACCAATGCAAATAGTATAATCTAACTCTCCGGAATGAGTAATTGAATTGCAATAGCAACTCAAATCTACAGATGAAATTCATATTGGTGAATGCATATTATAAACTGCATTTTCTGATTTAATCTCATTAAATCTCACTAGTTAACACATTATGTTAATTGTTACTGTGATTCACAAAATGAAGAATACCGTATTCAGATAAAGCAACACTCTTCCATCCTTGACTTCATAGTGATCGATGTATTGATCAACTCCATTCTTCAGCTGAAAAAAAAATCAGAAAATATTTGTAGATGTTTCCACTGCATAATCAACATGACAATTTACGTTTAAAGCCATGGATGGGGATGTTAAATGTTCATCTTTAGTAAACGATGTATCTACAATATAAACCTGTGGCAGAGTTTAATTTCCATCAGGGTTTTCTGAAAATCCGTTGCATCTTGTTTGCAAGTCTGCAAACCTTTAAAAAAACTTCCTCTTTGGAAGATTCATGGTGAAATTCACAACCCTCATCTCTTTGTCACTTCCACACCCAACCTGTCTCCCTCCTGTTAGCATCACACCCACCCTTCTACCTTCACCTCACTTTTTCTCCTTTAATGTCCCTTTCCCATCACCTTCCAAACTATTCTTCATCCCAGATATTTTATTCCGTCTTTTTTTGCCTAAGAAATGACATTGCTCAGAAGAAGTAGAGTCTGGGTGGGTATAGTTGAGGAACTGCCAAGGTAAAAAACCATGATGGGAGTTATGTACAGGCTCCCGAACAGTAGTCAGGGTGTCGGACACAAAATACTTCAGTAGATAAAAAAAGTTTAAGAAAGGCAAGGTTACAGTGTCATGGAGGACTTCTATGTGCTGGTGGACTGGAAAAATCAGGTTGGTAGTGGATCCCAAGAAAAGGAATTCATGGAATGTCAATGAGATGGCTTTTTGGAGAATCTTTTGGTGGAAGCCAATTCGGAACAGGCAAATCTGGATTTGATGACGTGTAATGAGGCAGACTTGATAAGGGAGATTAAGGTAAAGGAACCCTTAGGAGGCAGTGACCATAATATGATAGAATTCACCCTTTAAGTTTTCAGCTGAAGAGGGAGGGAACTGAAATCAAGTAATGGCATTGCAGTTGAGTAAAGGCAACTACAGTGACATGAGTGAGGAGCTAACAAGAGTTGATTGGAAGAGGAACTTAGGAAAGTCAGTGGAGCTGCATTGTCAGAAGTTTCTGGAAATAATTTGGGAGACACAGCAGGATTTCATCCAAGGAAGAATAAGCATACTAAGGGGAAGATGAGGCAACCAGGGCTGATGAGGGAAGTCAGGGACAGCATAAAAGCATATAATGTGGCAAAAAAGTATGTAATGTGGCAAAGATTAGTGGGGAGCCTTTATAAAGGACAACAAAAAAAGAAATAAGTCTGGGGGACAGTAGTATAAAAGAAGATTGTAAAAGTTCTTTTTAGATGTATAAAAATGGTAAGAGAGAGACAAGAGTGGATATTGGACCACTGAAAAGTGACACTGGGGAACAAACAAATGGCAGAGGAACTGAATCTATGCATTTTGTCAGTCTTCACGGTGGAAGACACCAGTAACATAACAAAAATTCAAGAGAATCAGGGAGCAAAGGTGAGTATGGTGGCCATTCCTGAGGAGAAGGTGCTAGGGAAGCTCAAAAATCTGAAGGTGAATAAATCACCTGGATCAGATGAACTACACCCCAGAATTCTGAAGAAGGTAGCAGAGGCATCAGTGGTGATCTTTCAGGAATCAGTAGTGTCAGGGAAGGTCACAGAGGACTGTAAAGTCGTTAATGTAACACGCCTGTTTAAAAAGAGAAAGGGGGAAAAGTCAGGAAATTACAGGCCGGTTAGCCAGACTTTGGTTGTTGGTAAGATTTTGGATCTTCTATTAAAGATGAGATTTTGGAATACATGGAGGTGCATTGTAAAACAGGGCAAAATCAGCATGGCTTCATCAAGGGGAGGTCATGTCTCTGTTAGAATTCTTTGAGGAGATATAAAGCAGGTACACAAAGGAGAGGCAGTGAATGTTATCTTCTTGGATTTCCAGAAGGCCTTTGACAAGCTGTCACACAGCAAGCTGTTGAGTAGGCCCATGATGTTAAGAGGCAATGTACTAGCATGGATAGAAGATTGGCTGACTGGCTGAAGGCAGAGAATGGGAATAAATGGGTTATTTTCAGGATTGTAGCCAGAAACTAGTTGAGTTCCACAGGGGTCAGTGTTGGGACCACAGTTTTTCACTATATACATTAAGGATCTAGCTGAAGGAACTGAGGGAATTGGCAAAGTTTGCAGATGATACAAATATAGCTGGAGGAACAGGTAGTATTGAAGAGACAGGGAGACTGCAAAATTACTTGGAGTTAGGAGAGTTGACAAAGAACTGGCAAATGGAATGCAACTTGGGAAAGTGTGAGGTTTCGCAATTTGGTAGGAGAAAGAGAGGTGCAGAAAAGATTCTAAATGGGGAGAGAATGCAGAAATCGGAAGCACAGAATGACTTGCAAGTCCTAGTTCAGGATTCTCTTCAGGTTAACTTGCAGGTTGAGTTGGTAGTTCGGAAGGAAAATGCAATTCATTTTGAGGGAGCAAGAATACAAAAGCAGGGATGTACTGCTGAGGCTTTATGCGGCGTAATAAGGCTCTGGTCAGGCCACATTTAGAGTATTGCGAGCAATTTTGGGACCCGTATCTCAGGAAGGATCTGATGACCCCGGAGAGGATCCAGAGGCGTTTCATGAGAGTGATCCGAGGAATGAAAACTTTCATGTATGAGGAGCGTTTGAGGATTCTGGGTCTGTACTCAATGGAGTTTAGGAGGATGGGAGGGCCCATTGAAACAGAATATTGAATAGAATGGTGGAATAGTGGATGTGGGAAAGATATTTCCACATGTAGGTGAGATGAGGGTCTAATGACACAGCCTCAGAATAAACAAGCCAATAAACAAGGCCAACTTTTTAGAACAGAGATGAGGAGGAATTTCTTCAGGTGGTGGTGAATCTATGAAATTAATTGCAGAAGGCTGAGGAGGCCAGGTCATTGAGCATAATTAAGATTATAGGTTATTGATTGGTAAGGGAATCAATGTAATGGGGAAAAGAGGGGGGTAAAGAATAAGATTGAAAAATTTCAACCATGGTTGAATAGCAGATTCAGATGGGCCAAATGACCTAATTCAGCCCCAATATTTTATGGTCCTTCATCCCTGACAAAGCCTCCTCTGACAAAGCTTGGTGGATGGCACGGTGGCATACTTGCTAGCACTGCTGCCTCACAGTGCCAGGAACCCAGGTTTGATTCCAGGCTAGGGTCACTATCTGTGTGGAATTTCCACATTCTCACCATGATGCGCTGGTTAGGTGCACTGACCCCTACAGGCTCCAGGGTGTGGTGACTAGGAGAATTTCACAGTGATTTCATTGCAAGCCTTACTTGTGACTAATAAGTAAACTCTATAATAAAGCTTCCGTCTCCCACTCCTAGCTTCCCCACCTTCCCCTGCCTCACTGTTCTCCTTCCCTTGCCCACTTGACTTCCATTACATACACCGAGTTCCTCACATTTCCCTAACCCATCTCCACACCACTCCCCTCCACTAATGTGATCCTATATTTCATTTTCCGTGACAGTAAGACCTGCCGCTGCCGTATATTAGACATTATTTTGAACTATATCTCCAGATAGAAGCAATAGAAGGGGTTTTTCCTGTTGTAAGTTGTTTCTACCTGATCAAGGTGTACCAAGTCAGGCCTCAATCCACTGAGGAGTAAGATGTCGACAATAGCCATTCCAGATGGGAACTGAATCTCTTCATGATTGCTATCACGCCTTCATAAGTAAAGTTAAAAAGATTAATTAGGAAATTATTTGCAATGTTACAGAAAAGTATGTATAAAGTTCAACTGCAGAGGCTTAAGGACTGTTTCGCTAAATTCCACTTCATCAAAAGTGAAGAAGCATTTTTTCAATAGTTAAAATTTTGTTTTGCACTTTACATGCTAGTCGGTTTCTAATGGAGAGATGGCTACAATGAATTATACAGCACAGCCCAAACATAACATTCAGGAATTTAATTTTCTCTTGATCCTCCTGTCCATAGAGCAGTGGGCGAGAAGAGGATTGGGAGAGGTTTAAATGTCAACAAAGATTGACAAAGAAATTGATAAAGGAGGGTAGGAGAAGCTATGAGGCTGGGCTAGCGCTTAATATAAAAAAGGATAGCAAGAGTTTTTATAAATATATAAAAAGGAAGAGGCTGGCTAGGGTAAACGTTGGTCCTGTAGAGGATGAGAAAGGTGACCTAGTGGTAGGGGATAGGGATATGGCTAAGGTATTGAATAACTTTTTTGTTTCTGTCTTCACGGAGGAGGACGTGAATAATTTGCCGGGTGTTAGCGATGGAAAGGTGGTAGGAATGGAGGGTCTTAATGACATTACTGTTACTAGAGAGGTGGTGCTCGACAGACTGGAGGGGCTGATTGTGGACAAGTCCCCAGGACCGGATGGAATGCATCCGAGGGTCCTGAAAGAAATGGCGGAGGTGATAGTGGATGCCTTGGTGGTAATTTTCCAGATGTCGCTGGATTCTGGGGAAGTGCTGGAAGATTGGAAAATGGCTAATGTTACGCCGTTGTTTAAGAAGGGTGCCAGGCAAAAGGCGGGTAATTATAGGCCTGTTAGTTTAACGTATGTTGTAGGTAAAATGTTAGAATCCGTCATCAAGGAGGAAATAGCGAGGCATCTTGAAGGGAATTGCTTGATAGAGCAGACGCAGCACGGTTTCGTTAAGGGGAAGTCGTGTCTGACAAATTTACTGGAGTTCTATGAGGATGTGTCGAGGGCGGTGGATGGAGGAGAGCCGGTGGATGTGGTCTTCCTGGATTTTCAGAAGGCGTTTGACAAGGTACCTCACAAGAGGTTATTGCAGAAGATCAGGGGGCATGGAGTTGGGGAAAGGGTGTTAGCGTGGATAGAGGACTGGTTGTCAAATAGGAGGCAGAGAGTGGAGGTCAATGGGTGCTATTCGGATTGGCGGATGGTGACTAGTGGAGTGCCCCAGGGGTCGGTGCTGGGGCCTCAGCTATTTACCATTTATATAGATGATCTGGAAGAGGGAACCGAGTGTAGGGTGTCGAAATTTGCTGATGACACCAAAATTGGTGGAAGGGCAAATTGTGCGGAGGGTAGGGAGAGTCTACAGAAGGATCTAGATAGGCTGGGCGAATGGGCCAGGAAATGGCAAATGGAATTTAATGTTAGTAAGTGCAAGGTAGGACTACCACTTTGGTAGGAATAATGGTAGGAAGGACTATTACTTACGTGGAGAAAAACTGCAGCAGGTGACAGTGCAGAGGGACCTCGGGGTCCTTGTGCATGAGTCGCAAAAACCCAGCTTGCAGGTGCAGCAGGTGGTCAGGAAGGCGAATGGGATGCTGGCTTTCATCACGAGGGGGATTGAATATAAAAGTAGGGAGATCTTGCTGCAGCTGTATAGGGCGTTGGTGAGGCCGCAGCTGGAGTACTGTGTGCAGTTTTGGGCACCGTACTTGCGCAAGGATATTTTAGCCTTGGAGGGAGTGCAGAGGAGGTTTACTCGGCTGATTCCGGAGTTGAGGGGCTTGAGCTATGAGGAGAGGCTGAATAGATTAGGCTGTACTCGTTAGAGTTTAGAAGAATGAGGGGAGATCTCATTGAGACGTATAAGATGATGAATGGGATGGATAGGATAGAGGTGGAGAGACTCTTCCCGCTCAGAAAGGATCGTAGGACTAGGGGGCATAGCCTCAAGATAAAGGGTGGGCGGTTTAGAACAGAGTTGAGGAGGAACTTCTTCACTCAAAGGGTGGTGAATCTCTGGAATTCTCTGCCCGTTGAAGTGGTGGAGGCTGCCTCGCCAAATATTTTTAAGACCCGGGTTGATGGATTTTTGATAAGAGAGGAGATTAAGGGTTATGGGGAGAGGGCGGGAAAGTGGAACTGAGCAGTGACAGATCAGCCATGATCTTATTGAATGGCGGGGCAGGCTCGAAGGGCTAGTTGGCCTACTCCTGCTCCTATTTCTTACGTTCTTATGTTCTTTTATCAGCTGAATCTTATAGTCCTTTCTTTCACGTTAATTTAACTAGTTCCTAAATGCATTGATGATATTCATTAATCATTTCCTTGGGCATGTCTGACATTGCTCTCATTGACTGTTTTGCTTGAATTTATATCTTGTTTATCATCTTCCATGTCCAACAATAAAAAGCACACTGGGCTGCTTTTTCATTCTAACCGAACACTTAGTTTTCAGGCGATAGGGAACTTAAATTCTGCAATGGTTTTGACGGATGCCCTGAGATACTTGGCTTCTAGCTTTGTTCCTTCTGACAACTGAGGTCGCTGTCTAAGTATTTACACTGTTATATCACTGAGAACGTCAAATCAGAATTTGCTCACAGCTAGCAAGTAAAAGAAGGGGTAAAGGGATGATTTTTCGGGCGCTCGGGAGGATAAAGGAATATGACATGGGCCCGCTGGAATTTTACC
Source organism: Prionace glauca (assembly GCA_037974335.1). NCBI lineage: Eukaryota > Metazoa > Chordata > Chondrichthyes > Carcharhiniformes > Carcharhinidae > Prionace > Prionace glauca. The sequence continues at coordinate 98,999,721 of CM075729.1, read as the reverse complement.
ACCTCACCCACCCCAGAATTGGGGCGGGCGAGGCCTACAGAATGGCACTCTCCATTGGCCTCGAGCAGGCGAGGTCAGAAACTTAGAGAATAATCAGAAAGAATTGAATAAATATAAAATGAAGGAAGAAAACTTTTGGTGTTTAGACTTAATAGGGCAAGTCAGAGCAAAAGTGCAACCTGTTGGACAGGCAAAAATGTTCCACTCTGAACAACACCTGACACCACAGCAATGCCCAATTTTAACCTGAGTTCAGCATTTCCATTGACATTGATCGAATGACTTTCTTGACTTCAGTTGAATTGATGAGATGTAATTCTAGAACACTATGATTTTATGGCCTCACTCATCCCAAAACTCTAAATCCCACCCAAGGTCAATGGATCTTTCAATGGTCTGCCCCTCACCCGCTCCTATAAAGATAATTTCACCAATACCCACCAGTAACAAACTTCATAGTAAATGGTTTGACGATTTGTGGGATCTGGAACATCCCTTTTCCTTCTGGAACGAAGATCGTACCAATCTAAGGGACCAGCTGGTGCGTTGACAGGAAGGGTTTCAGAAGCATTAAGTTGCTTGTCAGCCTCAGCATAATCATAAGGTTCTGTGGCATAAAAGAGAATGAATAGTCCATTCTTGTTCCATATTTCTGAACTTAGGGACACTTCAGGGAAATTTTTCACAGTAAAATATTTGATTTATTATTGTCACAGTATTGGCATACAGTGAAATCTATTGTTTCTTGCGTGCTATACAGGCAAAGTATACCATTCAAAGAGAAGAAAATGAGAGAGTACACAATGTAGTGTTACAGTCATAACTAGGGTGTAGAGAAAGATCAACTTCATGTGAGATAAGTCCCTTAAAAAGTCTGATGGCAGCAGGGAAGAAGCTGTTCTTGAGTCAGTTGGTATGTGACCTCAGATGTTTGTATCTTTTTGCTAATGGAGAAAGGTGGAAGAGTGTATGTCTGGGGTGTGTGGGGTCCTTAATTATGCTGGCTGCTTCGCCGAGACAGTGGGAAGTGTAGATGGATGGGAGGCTAGTTTGCATGATGGATTGGGCTACATTCATGACCTTTTGTAGTTTCTTGAGGTCTTGGGTAGAGCAGGAGCCATACCAAGCTGTGACATAACCAGAAAGAACACCTTCTATTTGTAAAAGTTGTCACTATGCTTCCTGAAGTCAATGAAAATCTCCTTTGCTTTGTTAACATTGAGGGAGAGATTATTATTGTTGCACCAGTTCACCAGATTCTCTATCTCAATCCTATATTTTGTCTCGTCATTGTTTGAGATCCACGATGGTGGTGTATTAGAAAACTTGAAAATCTTGTTGGAGGGGAGTTTGGCCACACACAGTCATAGATGTATAAGAAGTATAGTAGGGGGCTGAGAACACAGGCTTGTGAGGATGATCGTGGAGGTGTTGTTGCCCATCCTTACTGATTGTGGTCTGAGTGTTAGGAAGTTCAGGATCCAGTCACAGAGGGAGGAGCCGAGACCCAGGCCATGAAGTTTGGAGACATGTTTTGAAGGAACAATGATGTTGAAGCCTGGGTTGTAGTCAATAAATAGGAGTCTGACGTACATGTCTTTGTTATCTAGGTGTTCCAAGGTTGAGTGCAGGGCCAGGGAGATGATGTCTGCTGTGAACCTGTTGCAGTGGTAGGCAAACTGTAATACAGGTAATTCTGGAGGCTGGAATTGACTTGTACCATGATGAACCTTTCGAAGCATTTCATAATGATAGGATGATCGCTGCCTTCTTGAAGCAGATAGAAACCTCAGATTCTTGTAAAGAGAGGTTGAAAGTGTCTGTGAATACCCCTGCCAGCTGATCTGGGCCAGTCACTTGTGTTATTGTGATACTGTGTTTCCCTTTATTGCTGCTCAAATAATAATTGTGATATGGAGATGCCGGCATTGAACTGGGGTGGGCAGAGTAAGAAATTTCACAGCACCAGGTTAAAGTCCAACAGGTTTATTTGGAATCACGAGCATTTGCTCCTTCATCAGGTGAGTGGAGAATAATAATTGTTCAATATATGAATAGAAGCATAATATTCCCATGTCAGTCTTTGGTAGAATTCTCCACTGCAATCAAAACTCTGCCATAATAGTTTGAAACACATGAATGTTTCTTTGAAAGTCACCTTTAAATCTAATACATCTATTTATCCTAATAGGTTTGAAACAGATAGGAAATATACAGTAAATAGCAGAACCTTTCAGAGTATTGATAGGCAAAGGGATCTGGGTATACAGGCACACAGGTTACTGAAAGTGGCAACGCAGGTGGAGAAGGTAGTCAAGAAGGCATCCGATATGTTTGACTTCATCGGCGGGATATTGAGTTTAAAAAATGGCAAGTCATGTTGCAGATTTATAGAATCTTAGTTATGCTGCATTTGGAATATAGGGCCCGATTTTACCAATCGGAGGCTAAGGGCTGGATCTGGGCGTAAAATGGATCTGAGCCTGGAATCCTCATTCCAACGTGCCCATATGCTTTTTGCCAGTACCGATCCGGTCCACACTGTGGGCAGGGCTTAGCGCTGCCGGAACGATCGGAGCTCTGAACTGCACATGCACAGTTCAAAAAAAACTAAAACCGCACAAGGGCACAAAAAACAAAACCAGCCCCCCAGAGGAGGCAGCTCCCCCCTCGATCACCGGGGAGGGGGGCTGCCCTGGGAGGCAGCCCCCCTCCCCGGTGATCGGATCCCCGGGAGGCAGCCCCCCTCGCGATCCAACCCCTGGGAGGCAGGCCCCACCCCCCACAGACCCTCACAATGGTCAGACCCCCGCACACCCCTCCCCCCCCCAAGAAGGTAGGGCCCCCCCCCCTCAGCAGAGCACACCCCCAACATACTTCAATTGCTGCTCTCCCTCCACCATCCTTCTGACCTGCACACGTAGATGTGGAGATGCCGGCGTTGGACTGGGGTAAACACAGTAAGAAGTCTCACAACACCAGGTTAGAGTCCTGGTCCTCGGAATGGTAGAGGGCTTTAGTTAAGGCTTGGAGGGCCGAAGGGTCTTTTCTTGTGCTGTAATTTTCTTTGTTCTAATCCCATTTTTCCAACCCAGTTTCATCCACTGTGTTCCAAATCGAAGGATTCCTACCCCCAATTATGAGGTAATATCAGCAAGGTTTATTGTTGACAATGAGTGGTCACATGCAGAATTCTGTAATGTAGCACTGAAAATTGTGCTTTACTGATAATTGTCCTTACTTCAATAGGCAGTGTTTAGTTGCCACCTTTAAACATTAACTTAAAGAACTCTAAAAGCCATCTATAAATAATATTATTACTGTTACATTGAAATGAGAGCAATGTGCAAATTGATTTCTTTGATCAATGGAGACACTTTGATCCCTACAAAACACATGCAGAGTTATACTTACTTCTGAACTCCAATTGCCCTTTAACTGTGACGGAAAGGTGAACTGTCTTACAGGTACTGGAAGGCTCCTCCATTAGGTGGTAGCTTTTGCGGAACTGCAATTTAAAAATAAAATGTTCTGTTAAAGACCAACTCCCACGAGAAGTGAACCAAATTGAACTTCAGAAACAGGCATGGAAATGGAATTATCAAACCTTTCAGCAGAGATTAAGAATGTCTTTCTTGCCAGGCTATGCTGCTCTTTTTTAAAAAACTGCCTCGCTGAACCACATGTCTAGATTTCCCTCTGAAATCCCATTACTTTCTCATTCAGTAGAAACCTTTCAGGACTGATTTTTAAATTTGTTTATGGAATCAACGTGCAGCACATTTTATCAGTGAAAAGTCCCAGATACTTACACACGTCAGAATGGAAACTTATCTTCATATCCCCAAGTCATGTCTGATAAGTAATGAAATATTTTAGGAAAGGAAGTGAAGCTTCCCCAACACAGATTTAAGGTGCAGGGAAGCAAGTACAGAGGAGATGTTAGGGGTAAGTTTTTCACTCAGAGGGTGGTGAGTGAATGGAATCGGCTGCCGTCATCGGTGGTGGAGGCGAACTCGCTGGGGTCTTTTAAAAGACTTCTGGATGAGTATATGGGGTTTAATGGTATTGGGGGTTATAGATAGGTCTAGAGATTGGTGGGGTTGATGTGATTGGCGCAACTTGAGGGCCGAAGGGCCTGTTTGTGCTGTAATGTTCTATGTTCTATGTTCTATGTTCAATCTATTCTCAATCAGATGCTAGTACTTCATATGTAATTGACCTTAAACTCAACAGGATTAAGGATGGGCACCACTATGATGTTGTGGCCATTACGGAGACATGGTTAGAACAAGGACTAGAACAGTTGTTGGCAGTTCCGGGGTATAGATATTTTAATAAGAGTAGGGAAGGTGGTGATAGAGGTGGAGGAGTAACATTGTTAATCAAGGATAGTTTCACAGCTGCTGAAAGGCATTTGGAGGGCGATCTGCCTACTGAGGTAATATGGGCTAAAGTTAGAAATAGGAAAGGATCGATCACATTGTTAGGAGTTTTCTATAGGCCCCCAATAGTAAGAGAGATGTGGAGGAGGAAATGGCAAAACAGATTATGGATAGGTGTGGAGGACACAGGGTACTTATCATGGGCAACTTTAACTTTCCAAGTATTGATTGGAACCTTTATAGGTTGAATAGTTTGGATGGGGCAATTTTTGTACAGTGTGTGCAGGAGAGTTTCCTGACACAATATGTGCATAAGCCAACAAGAGGTGGGGCCACATTGGTACTGGGGAATGAACCAGGCCAAGTGTTAGATTTGTTTGTGGGAGAGCACTTTGGAGATAGTGACCACAATTCAGTGTCCTTCATTACTGTAATGGAGAGGGATAGGGTCACACGACAGGGCAAGGTTTATAATAGGGGCAGGGTAACTATGAGGCAATTAGACGAGAATTAGGGAGCATAAAATGGGAGCAGAAACTGTCAGGTATGGGCACAATTGAAAAGTGGAGCTTTTTCAAGGAACAAATACTGCATGTCCTTGATAGGTATGTGCCTAGCAGGCAGGGAGGAAATGGTCGAGTGAGGATTCATAAAGGAGGTTGAATGTCTTGTTAAGAGGGAAAAGGAAGCAAATGTAAGGATGAAAAAATAAGGTTCAGTTGGGTCGTTTGAGTGTTACAAGGTAGCTAGGAATGAGTTAAAGAAAGGGCTTAGGAGAGCGAGGAGGGGCATGAGAAGTCCTTGGTGGGTCGGATAAAAGAAAACCCCAAGGCTTTTTACTCTTATGTAAGAAATAAAAGAATGACCAGGGTTAGGTTAGGGCTGATCAAGGATAGTAGTGGGAACTTGTGCATGGAGTCAGAAGAGATAGGTCGGCAATGAATGAATACTTTTCTTCAGTGTTCACTAAGGAGAGGGGCCATGTTTTAGAGGAGGAGTGTGTGATACAGGCTGATAGGCTGGAGGAGGTGGATGTTCTGAGAGAAGATGTATTAGCAATTTTGAAAAAAAACTGAGGGTGGATAAGTCCCCTGGGCCAGATGGGATATATCCTGGGATATTTTGGGAGGCAAAGGATGAGATTGCAGAGCCTTTAGCTTTGATCTCTCAGTCCTCACTGTCCATAGGGATAGTGCTAGAGGACTGGAGAGTGGCAAATAAAGAACAAAGAACAAAGAACAATCCAGCACGGGAAACAGGCCCTTCGGTCCAACGAGCCCGCGCCGCCGCATCACCCTACACCTATTCTACCCTGCATATCTATGAATGGAACCCTACTCAGTCAGATTCAGGGAAGAAATAGTGTCAATTTGGTAAAAACCGATTAGCCTGAGAGCACATCTTTGGGGTGTGGGAGGAAACCGGAGCACCCGGAGGAAACCCACGCAACCACAGGGAGAATGCGCAAACTCCCACATACACAGGCCCAAATCCATGTGCCTGCACAGCCAGCAGTGCTAGTCAATGAGCTGTTGCGGCGCCCATCTACCGGTCCAGGATCAAGCACACACACCGACATGAAGTCCTAGGCCACTCCTGGAACTTCCAAGAGCAGCCCAGGCACGACCCGCCGTGTGAATGCCCCTCGTTTGACATGAGGTGGACCTCCACCTGTGGAATAAAGTCAAAAATATTAATCTTACAGTCTGCCTTTCCGGTGTCTCCCGAGGTTTAACCCTATTTAATATCCCCTACCATATCCCTCCATTCTCGTTTCACTCATGTACCTATCTAACTGCAACTTAAACGAGTCCAACGTTCCTGCCTCCACCACCCTACTCGGTAGCGCGTTCCAGACCTCTACAACTCTCTGCGTAAAGAACCTTCTTCTCACCTCCAAATTATACCTCTCCCCCCTCACCCTTAAATGATGACCTCTCGTGTTCGTATCCAGTCTAGGGAGCAGTCTCTCACTATTAACTCTATCCATTCCCTTCATTATCTTATATACTTCTATCATGTCCCCTCTCAATCTCCGCCTTTCCAAGGAGAATAGTCCCAGTTTCTTCAACCTCTCCTCGTAACCCAGTCCCCCCATGCCAGGCAACATCCTGGTAAACCTCCTCTGCACCCTTTCCAGAGACTCCACGTCCTTCCGGTAGTAAGGTGACCAGAACTGGACGCAGTACTCCAAATGCGGTCTAACCAATGTTCTGTACAACTGAAGCATTAGACAGCAGCTTTTATACTCTATGCCCCTTCCTATAAAGGCCAACATCCCATAAGCCTTCCTAACAACCTTCTCCACTTGTGATGCAACCTTCATGGATTTGTGAACCTGCACTCCCAGGTCCCTCTGTATGGCTATACTCCTAATCGGCCTCCCTTTAATCACATAGCTCCTCTCTGCATTATTCCGTCCAAAATGCATCACCTCGCATTTGTCAGGATTAAATGCCATCTGCCACCTATCTGCCCACTGCACCAACCTATCTATATCCTGTTGTATCACCTGACAATCCAGTTCCGTACCCACCAACCCTGCCACCTTGGTGTCATCAGCAAACTTGCTAATCACACCACCTACGCCCTCTTCCAAGTCATTTATGTAGACTACAAAGAGGAGAGGTCCTAGTACTGAGCCCTGTGGCACACCACTGGTCACTGGCCTCCAGCCCGACAAGGTCCCCTCCACAGCTACCCTCTGTCTCCTATTTCCCAGCCAGTTCTCAATCCACTTAGCTACCTTGCCTCGTATCCCATGCGCCTTAACCTTTTCTACCAGCCTACCGTGAGGGACTTTGTCAAACGCCTTACTGAAATCCATATAGATGACATCAACGGCTCTCCCATCATCAACCGTTTTTGTCACCTCCTCAAAGAATTCCACCAGATTCGTAAGGCAAGACCTCCCTCTAACAAAGCCATGTTGCGTATCCCCAATCAGACCGCAACGCTCCAAATGCTCATACATCCTACCCCTAAGTACTTTTTCCATTAATATCCCTACCACCGATGTCAAACTCACCGGTCTATAATTCCCAGGGTTATCCCTGCTACCTTTTTTGAACAGTGGTACCACATTTGCTACCCTCCAGTCTTCTGGGACCTCACCTGTGTCCAAAGAAGAGACAAAGATTTGCGCCAGAGGCCCAGCAATTTCATCTTTCGCCTCCCTAAGCAGCCTGGGATAAATACCATCAGGCCCCGGAGCTTTATCCGTCCTTACGCTACCTAAAAGCCCTAGCACTTCCTCTCTCGTAATAACTATATCCTGCAAATAAACCTCCACTCCCTCCAAGAGACCACACGATTCCGAACCCCTCTCCTTTGTGAATACCGACGCAAAGTATTCATTCAGGAGCTCCCCCATCCCCTCCGACTCAATACACAACTCACCACTCTTGTCCCTAAGAGGACCAATTTTCCCTCTAACTACTCTATTGCCTCTGATATAGGAATAAAATGCCTTTGGATTTTCCTTAATCCTACCAGCCAAAGTCATCTCATGCCCTCTCTTCACCCTTCTAATTCCCCTTTTTAGCTCCCTCCTACTCTCGCTGTATTCTTCCAGCGCACTCTCCGTACCCATTTGTTTTGACCTAACATACGCCTCCCTCTTCTTCCTGACCAAGTCTTCAATATCCTCCGTAATCCACGGCTGTCTAATCCTTCCTTTCCCATCCTTTCGCTTAACCGGAACATACCTCCCCTGCAACCATTTCATTTTGTCCCTAAATGCCTCCCACTTGCCAACCGTGGACTTGCCAGCTAACAGTCCCTCCCAATCAGTTTGCTGCAGCTCCCTCCTAATCCTGCCATAGCTCACCTTTCCCCAATTCAGCACACTCCCACTCGGACGGCACTCGTCCCTTTCCATTTTTATCCTAAAGTAGACGGACTTGTGATCACTGTTCGCCACATGTTCGCCTACCTCAACCTCACCCACCTGCCCAGGTTCGTTTCCCAACACTAGATCCAATATAGCCCCTCCCCTAGTTGGGCTAGTTACATACTGTTCTAGCGACCCTTCCATAACACAGTTCACAAACTCCTCTCCCTCCGTACCCCCAGCTCTAGGCCCCCTCCAATTCACTCCAGGAAAATTAAAATCACCCACTACAACCACTCTGTTCTTCCTGCACCTGTCCAAAATGCCCCTGCAAATGCCTTCCTCCACTGACTTAGGGCTGTTGGGTGGCCTATAGTACACCCCTAGCAATGTGATCTCTCCCTTTTTATTCCTCAACTCCACCCACACTGACTCAATCCCTATCTCTTCCACATCATCCTCCCTCTGCACTACTGTGATGTTTTCCTTGACTAACAGTGCCACCCCTCCTCCTCTCTTCATCCCTCCTCTGTCACACCTAAAACACTTGTACCCAGGAACATTCAGCTGCCAGTCCTGCCCCTCCCGTAACCACGTCTCCATTACAGCCACCACATCTAACTGCCTCACAAACATCAAGGCCCTAAGCTCATCCGTTTTCCCTACCACACTCCTAGCATTGAAACAGACACAGTTCAACCCACAAGTGTCCCACAGAACCACCTTCTCCCTGATACTTTTCCTTTCACTCGACTCTCTCCCAGCCACCTCCCCACCCCCCTTCCATATTAGTTTAAACCCTTCGTAAACACCCCAGCTAACCACCCCGCTAAGACATTAGTTCCCCTCCCGTTCAAATTCTCCCCACCCTTCCTGTACAATTGCCCTTCTCTCTTAAACACCTCCCAGTGATCCACAAAAGTAAAGCCCTCTACCCTACACCAATCCCTCAACCATGCATTCAGCTGCATGATCTCTTCAATCTTTGCCCTGCTGGTACCAGGCAGCAACCCAGAGAGTGCCACCCTGGAGGTCCTACTCTTTAGTTTGGCCCCCAATTCCCTAAATTGCCTACGTACCTCTACCCTACTCCTCCTTCCTATGTCCCCCTCCCCTACATGTACTATGACCTCAGCCTGTGCCCCCTCTCCTTTCAAAATTCCCTCTACCCTGTCCGATACATCCTTTACCCCTGCTCCAGGGAGGCAGACCACCATCCTGGAATCACGCCTCTGTCCACAGAACCTCCTATCAATACCTCTGACCCTTCCGTCCCCTACCACTATCACCTTACCGGCCCCCTTCTGTCCCTCTAAGTTAGTCTCCCCCTCCTGCCTATCTTTCTGTGCCCCTGTCGACGAACCCCGGGAGGCCTCTGGGGAGGCTGGGGGACCCTGACTGCTCTTCTTCTTCCTCTTTCCCCTCCTCACAGTCGTCCATCCGCCCTTCCCTTCAGCCCTTGAGACCTGCTCCTTCTCATGGTTCCCAGCCATTATCGCCTCGTTCTCCCTTACTAGAAAAGCGTCCTCCAGCCGCCCTTCGAGTTGCCTGACCCGGGCCCTCAAGCGCTGCAGTTCCAAACATTTACTGCAGATGTGGACTTTGGGGACACGTGACACCACCAGGAATTCCCACATGTGGCACCTGATACAACTTACGTTCCTACCTATATTCCCTGCCATGTTCAGTTTAAACTGAACTGTCGCCTCTCTCTCCGCGCTGTTCAAACTCAACTGTCGCCTCTCTCTCCGCGCTGTTTAAACTCAACTGACGTGTCTGTCTCCGCACTGTTTAAACTCAACTGTCGTCTCTGTCTCCGCGCTGTTTAAACTCAACTGTCGTCTCTGTCTCCGCGCTATTTAAACTCAACTGTCATCTCTGTCTCCGCACTGTTTAAACTCAACTGTCGTCTCTGTCTCCGCGCTGTTTAAACTGAACTGTCATCTCTGTCTCCGTGCTGTTTAAACTCAACTGTCATCTCTGTCTCCGCGCTGTTTAAACTCAACTGTCATCTCTGTCTCCGCACTGTTTAAACTCAACTGTCATCTCTGTCTCCGTGCTGTTTAAACTCAACTGTCATCTCTGTCTCCGCACTGTTTAAACTGAACTGTCATCTCTGTCTCCGCACTGTTTAAACTGAACTGTCATCTCTGTCTCCGCACTGTTTAAACGCAACTGTCATCTCTGTCTCCGTGCTGTTTAAACTCAACTGTCATCTCTGTCTCCGCACTGTTTAAACTGAACTGTCATCTCTGTCTCCGCACTGTTTAAACTGAACTGTCATCTCTGTCTCCGCACTGTTCAAACGCAACTGTCATCTCTGTCACCGCACTGTTTAAACTCAACTGTCGCCTCTGTCTCCGCACTGTTTAAACTCAACTGTCGCCTCTGTCTCCGCGCTGTTTAAACTGAACTGTCATCTCTGTCTCCATGCTGTTTAAACTCAACTGTCATCTCTGTCTCCGCACTGTTTAAACTCAACTGTCATCTCTGTCTCCGCACTGTTTAAACTCAACTGTCATCTCTGTCTCCGCACTGTTTAAACTCAACTGTCATCTCTGTCTCCGCGCTGTTTAAACTCAACTGTCATCTCTGTCTCCGCACTGTTTAAACTCAACTGTCATCTCTGTCTCCGCACTGTTTAAACTCAACTGTCGCCTCTCTCTCCGCGCTGTTTAAACTCAACTGTCATCTCTGTCTTCGCACTGTTTAAACTCAACAGTCGCCTCTGTCTCCGCGCGGTTTAAACTCATCTGTCGTCTCTGTCTCCGCACTATTTAAACTCAACTGTCGCCTCTCTCTCCGCGCTGTTTAAACTCAACTGTCGCCTCTGTCTCCGCGCTGTTTAAACTCAACTGTCATCTCTGTCTCTGCACTGTTTAAACTCAACTGTCGCCTCTCTCTCCGCGCTGTTTAAACTCAACTGTCGTCTCTGTCTCCGCGCTGTTTAAACTCAACTGTCATCTCTGTCTCCGTGCTGTTTAAACTCAACTGTCATCTCTGTCTCCGTGCTGTTTAAACTGAACTGTCGTCTCTGTCTCCGCACTGTTTAAACTCAACTGTCATCTCTGTCTCCGTGCTGTTTAAACTCAACTGTCATCTCTGTCTCCGTGCTGTTTAAACTCAACAGTCGTCTCTGTCTCCGCACTGTTTAAACTCAACTGTCATCTCTGTCTCCGCACTGCTTAAACTCAACTGTCATCTCTGTCTCCGCACTGTTTAAACTCAACTGTGGTCTCTGTCTCCGCACTGTTTAAACTCAACTGTCGTCTCTGTCTCCGCACTGTTTAAACTGAAATGTCATCTCTTTCTCGGCGCTGTTTAAACTCAACTGTCGTCTCTGTCACCGCGCTGTTTAAACTCAACTGTCATCTCTGTCTCCGCACTGTTTAAACTCAACTGTCGTCGTTGTCTCCGTGCTGTTTAAACTCAACTGTCGTCTCTGTCTCCGCACTGTTTAAACTCAACTGTCATCTCTGTCTCCACACTGTTTAAACTCCAATGTCATCTCTGTCTCCGTGCAGTTTAAACTCAACTGTCATCTCTGTCTCTGTGCTGTTTAAACTCAACTGTCATCTCTGTCTCCGCACTGTTTAAACTCAACTGTCATCTCTGTCTCCGTGCTGTTTAAACTCAACTGTCATCTCTGTCTCCGCACTGTTTAAACTCAACTGTCATCTCTGTCTCCGCACTGTTTAAACTCAACTGTCGTCTCTGTCTCCGCACTGTTTAAACTGAACTGTCATCTCTGTCTCCGCACTGTTAAAACTGAACTGTCATGTCTGTCTCCGTGCTGTTTAAACTCAACTGTCATCTCTGTCTCCGTGCTGTTTAAACTCAACTGTCGTATCTGTCTCCGCGCTGTTTAAACTCAACTGTCATCTCTGTCTCTGTGCTGTTTAAACTCAACTGTCGTCTCTGTCTCCGCACTGTTTAAACTCAACTGTCATCTCTGTCTCCGCACTGTTTAAACTCAACTGTCATCTCTGTCTCCGCACTGCTTAAACTCAACTGTCATCTCTGTCTCCGCACTGTTTAAACTCAACTGTGGTCTCTGTCTCCGCACTGTTTAAACTCAACTGTCGTCTCTGTCTCCGCACTGTTTAAACTGAACTGTCATCTCTTTCTCGGCGCTGTTTAAACTCAACTGTCGTCTCTGTCTCCGCGCTGTTTAAACTCAACTGTCATCTCTGTCTCCGCACTGTTTAAACTCAACTGTCGTCGCTGTCTCCGTGCTCTTTAAACTCAACTGTCGTCTCTGTCTCCGCACTGTTTAAACTGAACTGTCATCTCTGTCTCCGTGCTGTTTAAACTCAACTGTCATCTCTGTCTCCGCGCAGTTTAAACTCAACTGTCGTCTCTGTCTCCGTGCTGTTTAAACTCAACTGTCGTCTCTGTCTCCGCACTGTTTAAACTCAACTGTCGTCTCTGTCTCTGTGCTGTTTAAACTCAACTGCCGTCTAAGTCTCCGCGCTGTTTAAACTCAACTGTCATCTCTGTCTCCGCCCTGTTTAAACTGAACTGTCATCTCTGTCTCCGCGCTGTTTAAACTCAACTGTCATCTCTGTCTCCACACTGTTTAAACTCAAATGTCATCTCTGTCTCCGCGCTGTTTAAACTCAACTGTCATCTCTGTCTCCGTGCTATTTAAACTCAACTGTCGTCTCTGTCTCCACACTGTTTAAACTCAACTGTCATCTCTGTCTCCGCACTGTTTAAACTCAACTGTCATCTCTGTCTCCGCGCTGTTTAAACTCAACTGTCATCTCTGTCTCCGCACTGTTTAAACTCAACTGTCATCTCTGTCTCCGCACTGTTTAAACTCAACTGTCATCTCTGTCTCAGCGCTGTTTAAACTCAATTGTCATCTCTGTCTCCGCACTGTTTAAACTCAACTGTCGCCTCTCTCTCCGCGCTGTTTAAACTCAACTGTCATCTCTGTCTTCGCACTGTTTAAACTCAACAGTCGCCTCTGTCTCCGCGCTGTTTAAACTCATCTGTCGTCTCTGTCTCCGCACTATTTAAACTCAACTGTCGCCTCTCTCTCCGCGCTGTTTAAACTCAACTGTCGCCTCTGTCTCCGCGCTGTTTAAACTCAACTGTCATCTCTGTCTCTGCACTGTTTAAACTCAACTGTCATCTCTGTCTCCGTGCTGTTTAAACTCAACTGTCATCTCTGTCTCCGTGCTGTTTAAACTGAACTGTCGTCTCTGTCTCCGCACTGTTTAAACTCAATTGTCATCTCTGTCTCCGCACTGTTTAAACTCAACTGTCGCCTCTCTCTCCGCGCTGTTTAAACTCAACTGTCATCTCTGTCTTCGCACTGTTTAAACTCAACAGTCGCCTCTGTCTCCGCGCTGTTTAAACTCATCTGTCGTCTCTGTCTCCGCACTGTTTAAACTCAACTGTGGTCTCTGTCTCCGCACTGTTTAAACTCAACTGTCGTCTCTGTCTCCGCACTGTTTAAACTGAACTGTCATCTCTTTCTCGGCGCTGTTTAAACTCAACTGTCGTCTCTGTCACCGCGCTGTTTAAACTCAACTGTCATCTCTGTCTCCGCACTGTTTAAACTCAACTGTCGTCGTTGTCTCCGTGCTGTTTAAACTCAACTGTCGTCTCTGTCTCCGCACTGTTTAAACTCAACTGTCATCTCTGTCTCCACACTGTTTAAACTCCAATGTCATCTCTGTCTCCGTGCTGTTTAAACTCAACTGTCATCTCTGTCTCTGTGCTGTTTAAACTCAACTGTCATCTCTGTCTCCGCACTGTTTGAACTCAACTGTCATCTCTGTCTCCGTGCTGTTTAAACTCAACTGTCATCTCTGTCTCCGCACTGTTTAAACTCAACTGTCATCTCTGTCTCCGCACTGTTTAAACTCAACTGTCGTCTCTGTCTCCGCACTGTTTAAACTGAACTGTCATCTCTGTCTCCGCACTGTTTAAACTGAACTGTCATCTCTGTCTCCGTGCTGTTTAAACTGAACTGTCGTCTCTGTCTCCGCACTGTTTAAACTCAACTGTCATCTCTGTCTCCGTGCTGTTTAAACTCAACTGTCATCTCTGTCTCCGTGCTGTTTAAACTCAACTGTCGTCTCTGTCTCCGCACTGTTTAAACTCAACTGTCATCTCTGTCTCCGCACTGTTTAAACTCAACTGTCATCTCTGTCTCCACGCTGATTAAACTCAACTGTCATCTCTGTCTCCGCACTGTTTAAACTGAACTGTCATCTCTGTCTCCGTGCTGTTTAAACTCAACTGTCATCTCTGCCTCCGCACTGTTTAAACTCAACTGTCATCCCTGTCTCCGCGCTGTTTAAACTCAACTGTCATCTCTGTCTCCGCACTGTTTAAACTCAACTGTCGACTCTCTCTCCGCGCTGTTTAAACTCAACTGTCGTATCTGTCTCCGCGCTGTTTAAACTCAACTGTCATCTCTGTCTCCGCACTGTTTAAACTGAACTGTCATCTCTGTCTCCGTGCTGTTTAAACTCAACTGTCATCTTTGTCTCCGCACTGTTTAAACTCAACTGTCGTCTCTGTCTCCGTGCTGTTTAAACTCAACTGTCATCTCTGTCTCCGCACTGTTTAAACTCAACTGTCATCTCTGTCTCCGTGCTGTTTAAACTCAACAGTCATCTCTGTCTCCGCACTGTTTAAATTGAACTGTCATCTCTGTCTCCGCACTGTTTAAACTGAACTGTCATCTCTGTCTCCGTGCTGATTAAACTCAACTGTCATCTCTGTCTCCGCACTGTTTAAACTCAACTGTCATCTCTGTCTCCGCGCTGTTTAAACTCAACTGTCATCTCTGTCTCCGCACTGTTTAAACTCAACTGTCGACTCTCTCTCCGCACTGTTTAAACTCAACTGTCGTCTCTGTCTCCGTGCTGTTTAAACTCAACTGTCATCTCTGTCTCCGCACTGTTTAAACTCAACTGTCGTCTCTGTCTCCGTGCTGTTTAAACTCAACTGTCATCTCTGTCTCCGCACTGTTTAAACTCAACTGTCATCTCTGTCTCCGTGCTGTTTAAACTCAACTGTCATCTCTGTCTCCGCGCTGTTCAAACTGAACTGTCATCTCTGTCTCCGTGCTGTTTAAACTCAACTGTCATCTCTGTCTCCACACTGTTTAAACTCAACTGTCGTCTCTGTCTCCGCAGTGTTTAAACTCAACTGTCATCTCTGTCTCCGTGCTGTTTAAATTCAACTGTCATCTCTGTCTCCGCACTGTTTAAACTCAACTCTCATCTCTGTCTCCGCGCTGTTCAAACTCAACTGTCATCTCTGTCTCCGTGCTGTTTAAACTCAACTGTCGTCTCTGTCTCTGTGCTGTTTAAACTCAACTGTCGTCTCTGTCTCCGCACGGTTTAAACTCAACTGTCATCTCTGTCTCCGTGCTGTTTAAACTCAACTGTCATCTCTGTCTCCGCGCTGTTTAAACTCAACTGTCATCTCTGTCTCCGCACTGTTTAAACTCAACTGTCTTCTCTGTCTCCGTGCTGTTTAAACTGAACTGTCATCTCTCTCTCCGTGCTTTTTAAACTCAACTGTCGCCTCTCTCTCCACGCTGTTTAAACTCAACTGTCGTCTCTGTCTCCGTGCTGTTTAAACTCAACTGTCATCTCTGTCTCCGCACTGTTTAAACTCAACTGTCATCTCTGTCTCCGTGCTGTTTAAACTCAACTGTCATCTCTGTCTCCGCGCTGTTTAAACTCAACTGTCATCTATGTCTCCGCACTGTTTAAATTCAACTGTCATCTCTGTCTCCGTGCTGTGTAAACTCAACTGTCATCTCTGTCTCCACACTGTTTAAACTGAACGGTCATCTCTCTCTCCATGCTGTTTAAACTCAACTGTCGCCTCTCTCTCCACGCTGTTTAAACTCAACTGTCGTCTCTGTCTCCGTGCTGTTTAAACTGAACTGTCATCTCTGTCTCCGTGCTGTTTAAACTCAACTGTCATCTCTGTCTCCGCGCTGTTTAAACTCAACTGTCATCTCTGTCTCCGCACTGTTTAAACTGAACTGTCGCCTCTCTCTCCGCGCTGTTTAAACTCAACTGTCATCTCTGTCTCCGTGCTGTTTAAACTCAACTGTCATCTCTGTCTCCGTGCTGTTTAAACTCAACTGTCATCTCTGTCTCCGCAGTGTTTAAACTCAACTGTCGTCTCTGTCTCCGTGCTGTTTAAACTCAACTGTCATCTCTGTCTCCGCACTGTTTAAACTCAACAGTCATCTCTGTCTCCGCACCGTTTAAACTGAACTGTCATCTCTGTCTCCGTGCTTTTTAAACTCAACTGTCATCTCTGTCTCCGCGCTGTTTAAACTCAACTGTCATCTCTGTCTCCGCGCTGTTTAAACTCAACTGTCATCTCTGTCTCCGCGCTGTTTAAACTCAACTGTCATCTCTGTCTCCGCACTGTTTAAACTGAACTGTCATCTCTGTCTCCGTGCTGTTTAAACTCAACTGTCATCTCTGTCTCCGTGCTGTTTAAACTCAACTGTCATCTCTGTCTCCACTCTGTTTAAACTGAACTGTCGCCTCTCTCTCCGCGCTGTTTAAACTCAACTGTCATCTCTGTCTCCATGCTGTTTAAACTCAACTGTCATCTCTGTCTCCGTGCTGTTTAAACTCAACTGTCATCTCTGTCTCCGCACTGTTTAAACTCAACTGTCGTCTCTGTCTCCGTGCTGTTTAAACTCAACTGTCATCTCTGTCTCCGCACTGTTTAAACTCAACTGTCATCTCTGTCTCCGCACCGTTTAAACTGAACTGTCATCTCTGTCTCCGTGCTGTTTAAACTCAACTGTCATCTCTGTCTCCGCGCTGTTTAAACTCAACTGTCATCTCTGTCTCCGCGCTGTTTAAACTCAACTGTCATCTCTGTCTCCGCGCTGTTTAAACTCAACTGTCATCTCTGTCTCCGCACTGTTTAAACTGAACTGTCATCTCTGTCTCCGTGCTGTTTAAACTCAACTGTCATCTCTGTCTCCGCACTGTTTAAACTTAACTGTCGTCTCTGTCTCCGTGCTGTTTAAACTCAACTGTCATCTCTGTCTCCGCACTGTTTAAACTGAACTGTCGCCTCTCTCTCCGCGCTGTTTAAACTCAACTGTCATCTCTGTCTCCGTGCTGTTTAAACTCAACTGTCATCTCTGTCTCCGTGCTGTTTAAACTCAACTGTCATCTCTGTCTCCGCACTGTTTAAACTCAACTGTCGTCTCTGTCTCCGTGCTGTTTAAACTCAACTGTCATCTCTGTCTCCGCACTGTTTAAACTCAACTGTCATCTCTGTCTCCGCACCGTTTAAACTGAACTGACATCTCTGTCTCCGTGCTGTTTAAACTCAACTGTCATCTCTGTCTCCACGCTGTTTAAACTCAACTGTCATCTCTGTCTCCGCGCTGTTTAAACTCAACTGTCATCTCTGTCTCCGCGCTGTTTAAACTCAACTGTCATCTCTGTCTCCGCGCTGTTTAAACTCAACTGTCATCTCTGTCTCCGCGCTGTTTAAACTCAACTGTCATCTCTGTCTCCGCGCTGTTTAAACTCAACTGTCATCTCTGTCTCCGTGCTGTTTAAACTCAACTGTCATCTCTGTCTCCGCACTGTTTAAACTTAACTGTCGTCTCTGTCTCCGTGCTGTTTAAACTCAACTGTCATCTCTGTCTCCGCACTGTTTAAACTCAACTGTCATCTCTGTCTCCGCACTGTTTAAACTCAACTGTCATCTCGGTCTCCGCGCTGTTTAAACTCAACTGTCGTCTCTGTCTCCGCAATGTTTAAACTCAACTGTCGCCTCTCTCTCGCACTGTTTAGACTGAACTGTCGCCTCTGTCTCCGCGCTGTTTAAACTCAACTGTCGTTTCTGTCTCCGCACTGTTTAAACTCAACTGTTGTCTCTGTCTCCGTGCTGTTTAAACTGAACTGTCATCTCTGTCTCCGCACTGTTTAAACTGAACTGTCGCCTCTCTCTCCGCACTGTTTAAACTCAACTGTCATCTCTGTCTCCGCACTGTTTAAACTCAACTGTCATCTCTGTCTCCGCACTGTTTAAACTGAACTGTCATCTCTGTCTCCGTGCTGTTTAAACTGAACTGTCATCTCTGTCTCCGTGCTGTTTAAACTCAACTGTCATCTCTGTCTCCGCGCTGTTTAAACTCAACTGTCATCTCTGTCTCCGTGCTGTTTAAACTCAACTATCATCTCTGTCTCCGCACTGTTTAAACTGAACTGTCATCTCTGTTTCCGTGCTGTTTAAACTCAACTGTCATCTCTGTCTCCGCACTGTTTAAACTCAACTGTCATCTCTGTCTCCGCACTGTTTAAACTGAACTGTCATCTCTGTCTCCGTGCTGTTTAAACTCAACTGTCATCTCTGTCTCCGCGCTGTTTAAACTCAACTGTCATCTCTGTCTCCGCACTGTTTAAACTCAACTGTCATCTCTGTCTCCGCACTGTTTAAACTGAACTGTCATCTCTGTCTCCGTGCTGTTTAAACTCAACTGTCATCTCTGTCTCCGCACTGTTTAAACTGAACTGTCGTCTCTGTCTCCTTGCTGTTTAAACTCAACTGTCATCTCTGTCTCCGCACTGTTTAAATTCAACTGTCGCCTCTCTCTCGCACTGTTTAGACTGAACTGTCGCCTCTGTCTCCGCGCTGTTTAAACTCAACTGTCGTCTCTGCCTCCGCAATGTTTAAACTCGACTGTCGCCTCTCTCTCGCACTGTTTAGACTGAACTGTCGCGTCTGTCTCCGCGCTGTTTAAACTCAACTGTCGTTTCTGTCTCCGCACTGTTTAAACTCAACTGTCATCTCTGTCTCCGTGCTGTTTAAACTCAACTGTCATCTCTGTCTCCGCACTGTTTAAACTCAACTGTCGTTTCTGTCTCCGCACTGTTTAAACTGAACTGTCATCTCTGTCTCCGCACTGTTTAACCTCAACTGTCGTTTCTGTCTCCGCACTGTTTAAACTCAACTGTCATCTCTGTCTCCGCGCTGTTTAAACTCAACTGTCGTCTCTGTCTCCGTGCTGCTAAACTCAACTGTCGTCTCTGTCTCCGCACTGTTTAAACTCAACTGTCATCTCTTTCTCCGCACTGTTTAAACTCAAATGTCATCTCTGTCTCCGCACAGTTTAAACTCAACTGTCATCTCTGTCTCCGTGCTGTTTAAACTCAACTGTCATCTCTGTCTCCGTGCTGTTTAAACTCAACTGTCATCTCTGTCTCCGCACTGTTTAAACTCAACTGTCGTCTCTGTCTCCATGCTGTTTAACTTGAACTGTCATCTCTCTCTCCGTGCTGTTTAAACTCAACTGTCGCGTCTCTCTCCGCGCTGTTTAAAATCAACTGTCGTCTCGGTCTCCGTGCAGTTTAAACTCAACTGTCGACTCTCTCTCCGCGCTGTTTAAACTCAACTGTCGTCTCTGTCTCCGCGCTGTTTAAAATCAACTGTCATCTCTGTCTCCGTGCTGTTTAAATCAACTGTCATCTCTGTCTCCGCACTATTTAAACTGAACTGTCACCTCTGTCTCCGCACTGTTTAAACTGAACTGTCATCTCTGTCTCCGCGCTGATTAAACTCAACTGTCATCTCTGTCTCCGCACTGTTTAAACTGAACTGTCATCTCTGTCTCCGTGCTGTTTAAACTCAACTGTCGTTTCTGTCTCCGCACTGTTTAAACTCAACTGTCATCTCTGTCTCCGCGCTGTTTAAACTCAACTGTCGTCTCTGTCTCCGTGCTGCTAAACTCAACTGTCGTCTCTGTCTCCGCACTGTTTAAACTCAACTGTCATCTCTGTCTCCGCACTGTTTAAACTCAAATGTCATCTCTGTCTCCGCACAGTTTAAACTCAACTGTCATCTCTGTCTCCGTGCTGTTTAAACTCAACTGTCATCTCTGTCTCCGTGCTGTTTAAACTCAACTGTCATCTCTGTCTCCGCGCTGTTTAAACTCAATTGTCATCTCTGTCTCCGCACTGTTTAAACTCAACTGTCGCCTCTCTCTCCGCGCTGTTTAAACTCAACTGTCATCTCTGTCTTCGCACTGTTTAAACTCAACAGTCGCCTCTGTCTCCGCGCTGTTTAAACTCATCTGTCGTCTCTGTCTCCGCACTATTTAAACTCAACTGTCGCCTCTCTCTCCGCGCTGTTTAAACTCAACTGTCGCCTCTGTCTCCGCGCTGTTTAAACTCAACTGTCATCTCTGTCTCTGCACTGTTTAAACTCAACTGTCATCTCTGTCTCCGTGCTGTTTAAACTCAACTGTCATCTCTGTCTCCGTGCTGTTTAAACTGAACTGTCGTCTCTGTCTCCGCACTGTTTAAACTCAATTGTCATCTCTGTCTCCGCACTGTTTAAACTCAACTGTCGCCTCTCTCTCCGCGCTGTTTAAACTCAACTGTCATCTCTGTCTTCGCACTGTTTAAACTCAACAGTCGCCTCTGTCTCCGCGCTGTTTAAACTCATCTGTCGTCTCTGTCTCCGCACTGTTTAAACTCAACTGTGGTCTCTGTCTCCGCACTGTTTAAACTCAACTGTCGTCTCTGTCTCCGCACTGTTTAAACTGAACTGTCATCTCTTTCTCGGCGCTGTTTAAACTCAACTGTCGTCTCTGTCACCGCGCTGTTTAAACTCAACTGTCATCTCTGTCTCCGCACTGTTTAAACTCAACTGTCGTCGTTGTCTCCGTGCTGTTTAAACTCAACTGTCGTCTCTGTCTCCGCACTGTTTAAACTCAACTGTCATCTCTGTCTCCACACTGTTTAAACTCCAATGTCATCTCTGTCTCCGTGCTGTTTAAACTCAACTGTCATCTCTGTCTCTGTGCTGTTTAAACTCAACTGTCATCTCTGTCTCCGCACTGTTTGAACTCAACTGTCATCTCTGTCTCCGTGCTGTTTAAACTCAACTGTCATCTCTGTCTCCGCACTGTTTAAACTCAACTGTCATCTCTGTCTCCGCACTGTTTAAACTCAACTGTCATCTCTGTCTCCGCACTGTTTAAACTGAACTGTCATCTCTGTCTCCGCACTGTTTAAACTGAACTGTCATCTCTGTCTCCGTGCTGTTTAAACTCAACTGTCGTCTCTGTCTCCGCACTGTTTAAACTGAACTGTCATCTCTGTCTCCGCACTGTTTAAACTGAACTGTCATCTCTGTCTCCGCACTGTTTAAACTGAACTGTCATCTCTGTCTCCGCACTGTTTAAACTCAACTGTCATCTCTGTCTCCGCACTGTTTAAACTCAACTGTCGTCTCTGTCTCCGCACTGTTTAAACTGAACTGTCATCTCTGTCTCCGCACTGTTTAAACTGAACTGTCATCTCTGTCTCCGTGCTGTTTAAACTGAACTGTCATCTCTGTCTCCGCACTGTTTAAACTCAACTGTCATCTCTGTCTCCGTGCTGTTTAAACTCAACTGTCGTCTCTGTCTCCGCACTGTTTAAACTGAACTGTCATCTCTGTCTCCGCACTGTTTAAACTCAACTGTCGTCTCTGTCTCCGCACTGTTTAAACTGAACTGTCATCTCTGTCTCCGCACTGTTTAAACTGAACTGTCATCTCTGTCTCCGTGCTGTTTAAACTGATCTGTCGTCTCTGTCTCCGCACTGTTTAAACTCAACTGTCATCTCTGTCTCCGTGCTGTTTAAACTCAACTGTCATCTCTGTCTCCGTGCTGTTTAAACTCAACTGTCGTCTCTGTCTCCGCACTGTTTAAACTCAACTGTCATCTCTGTCTCCGCACTGTTTAAACTCAACTGTCATCTCTGTCTCCACGCTGATTAAACTCAACTGTCATCTCTGTCTCCGCACTGTTTAAACTGAACTGTCATCTCTGTCTCCGTGCTGTTTAAACTCAACTGTCATCTCTGCCTCCGCACTGTTTAAACTCAACTGTCATCCCTGTCTCCGCGCTGTTTAAACTCAACTGTCATCTCTGTCTCCGCACTGTTTAAACTCAACTGTCGACTCTCTCTCCGCGCTGTTTAAACTCAACTGTCGTCTCTGCCTCCGCAATGTTTAAACTCGACTGTCGCCTCTCTCTCGCACTGTTTAGACTGAACTGTCGCCTCTGTCTCCGCGCTGTTTAAACTCAACTGTCGTTTCTGTCTCCGCACTGTTTAAACTCAACTGTCATCTCTGTCTCCGTGCTGTTTAAACTCAACTGTCATCTCTGTCTCCGCACTGTTTAAACTCAACTGTCGTTTCTGTCTCCGCACTGTTTAAACTGAACTGTCATCTCTGTCTCCGCACTGTTTAACCTCAACTGTCGTTTCTGTCTCCGCACTGTTTAAACTCAACTGTCATCTCTGTCTCCGCGCTGTTTAAACTCAACTGTCGTCTCTGTCTCCGTGCTGCTAAACTCAACTGTCGTCTTTGTCTCCGCACTGTTTAAACTCAACTGTCATCTCTGTCTCCGCACTGTTTAAACTCAAATGTCATCTCTGTCTCCGCACAGTTTAAACTCAACTGTCATCTCTGTCTCCGTGCTGTTTAAACTCAACTGTCATCTCTGTCTCCGTGCTGTTTAAACTCAACTGTCATCTCTGTCTCCGCACTGTTTAAACTCAACTGTCGTCTCTGTCTCCATGCTGTTTAACTTGAACTGTCATCTCTCTCTCCGTGCTGTTTAAACTCAACTGTCGCGTCTCTCTCCGCGCTGTTTAAAATCAACTGTCGTCTCGGTCTCCGTGCAGTTTAAACTCAACTGTCGACTCTCTCTCCGTGCTGTTTAAACTCAACTGTCGTCTCTGTCTCCGCGCTGTTTAAAATCAACTGTCATCTCTGTCTCCGTGCTGTTTAAATCAACTGTCATCTCTGTCTCCGCACTATTTAAACTGAACTGTCACCTCTGTCTCCGCACTGTTTAAACTGAACTGTCATCTCTGTCTCCGCGCTGATTAAACTCAACTGTCATCTCTGTCTCCGCACTGTTTAAACTGAACTGTCATCTCTGTCTCCGTGCTGTTTAAACTCAACTGTCGTTTCTGTCTCCGCACTGTTTAAACTCAACTGTCATCTCTGTCTCCGCGCTGTTTAAACTCAACTGTCGTCTCTGTCTCCGTGCTGCTAAACTCAACTGTCGTCTCTGTCTCCGCACTGTTTAAACTCAACTGTCATCTCTGTCTCCGCACTGTTTAAACTCAAATGTCATCTCTGTCTCCGCACAGTTTAAACTCAACTGTCATCTCTGTCTCCGTGCTGTTTAAACTCAACTGTCATCTCTGTCTCCGTGCTGTTTAAACTCAACTGTCATCTCTGTCTCCGCGCTGTTTAAACTCAATTGTCATCTCTGTCTCCGCACTGTTTAAACTCAACTGTCGCCTCTCTCTCCGCGCTGTTTAAACTCAACTGTCATCTCTGTCTTCGCACTGTTTAAACTCAACAGTCGCCTCTGTCTCCGCGCTGTTTAAACTCATCTGTCGTCTCTGTCTCCGCACTATTTAAACTCAACTGTCGCCTCTCTCTCCGCGCTGTTTAAACTCAACTGTCGCCTCTGTCTCCGCGCTGTTTAAACTCAACTGTCATCTCTGTCTCTGCACTGTTTAAACTCAACTGTCATCTCTGTCTCCGTGCTGTTTAAACTCAACTGTCATCTCTGTCTCCGTGCTGTTTAAACTGAACTGTCGTCTCTGTCTCCGCACTGTTTAAACTCAATTGTCATCTCTGTCTCCGCACTGTTTAAACTCAACTGTCGCCTCTCTCTCCGCGCTGTTTAAACTCAACTGTCATCTCTGTCTTCGCACTGTTTAAACTCAACAGTCGCCTCTGTCTCCGCGCTGTTTAAACTCATCTGTCGTCTCTGTCTCCGCACTGTTTAAACTCAACTGTGGTCTCTGTCTCCGCACTGTTTAAACTCAACTGTCGTCTCTGTCTCCGCACTGTTTAAACTGAACTGTCATCTCTTTCTCGGCGCTGTTTAAACTCAACTGTCGTCTCTGTCACCGCGCTGTTTAAACTCAACTGTCATCTCTGTCTCCGCACTGTTTAAACTCAACTGTCGTCGTTGTCTCCGTGCTGTTTAAACTCAACTGTCGTCTCTGTCTCCGCACTGTTTAAACTCAACTGTCATCTCTGTCTCCACACTGTTTAAACTCCAATGTCATCTCTGTCTCCGTGCTGTTTAAACTCAACTGTCATCTCTGTCTCTGTGCTGTTTAAACTCAACTGTCATCTCTGTCTCCGCACTGTTTGAACTCAACTGTCATCTCTGTCTCCGTGCTGTTTAAACTCAACTGTCATCTCTGTCTCCGCACTGTTTAAACTCAACTGTCATCTCTGTCTCCGCACTGTTTAAACTCAACTGTCGTCTCTGTCTCCGCACTGTTTAAACTGAACTGTCATCTCTGTCTCCGCACTGTTTAAACTGAACTGTCATCTCTGTCTCCGTGCTGTTTAAACTGAACTGTCGTCTCTGTCTCCGCACTGTTTAAACTCAACTGTCATCTCTGTCTCCGTGCTGTTTAAACTCAACTGTCATCTCTGTCTCCGCACAGTTTAAACTGAACTGTCATCTCTGTCTCCGTGCTGTTTAAACTCAACTGTCGTCTCTGTCTCCGCACTGTTTATACTCAACTGTCGTCTCTGTCTCCGCGCTGTTTATACTCAACTGTCGTCTCTGTCTCCGCACTGTTTAAACTCAACTGTCATCTCTGTCTCCGCACTGTTTAAACTCAACTGTCATCTCTGTCTCCACGCTGATTAAACTCAACTGTCATCTCTGTCTCCGCACTGTTTAAACTGAACTGTCATCTCTGTCTCCGTGCTGTTTAAACTCAACTGTCATCTCTGCCTCCGCACTGTTTAAACTCAACTGTCATCCCTGTCTCCGCGCTGTTTAAACTCAACTGTCATCTCTGTCTCCGCACTGTTTAAACTCAACTGTCGACTCTCTCTCCGCGCTGTTTAAACTCAACTGTCGTATCTGTCTCCGCGCTGTTTAAACTCAACTGTCATCTCTGTCTCCGCACTGTTTAAACTGAACTGTCATCTCTGTCTCCGTGCTGTTTAAACTCAACTGTCATCTCTGTCTCCGCACTGTTTAAACTCAACTGTCGTCTCTGTCTCCGTGCTGTTTAAACTCAACTGTCATCTCTGTCTCCGTGCTGTTTAAACTCAACAGTCATCTCTGTCTCCGCACTGTTTAAATTGAACTGTCATCTCTGTCTCCGCACTGTTTAAACTGAACTGTCATCTCTGTCTCCGTGCTGATTAAACTCAACTGTCATCTCTGTCTCCGCACTGTTTAAACTGAACTGTCATCTCTGTCTCCGTGCTGTTTAAACTCAACTGTCATCTCTGTCTCCGCACTGTTTAAACTCAACTGTCATCTCTGTCTCCGCGCTGTTTAAACTCAACTGTCATCTCTGTCTCCGCACTGTTTAAACTCAACTGTCGACTCTCTCTCCGCACTGTTTAAACTCAACTGTCGTCTCTGTCTCCGTGCTGTTTAAACTCAACTGTCATCTCTGTCTCCGCACTGTTTAAACTCAACTGTCGTCTCTGTCTCCGTGCTGTTTAAACTCAACTGTCATCTCTGTCTCCGCACTGTTTAAACTCAACTGTCATCTCTGTCTCCGTGCTGTTTAAACTCAACTGTCATCTCTGTCTCCGCGCTGTTCAAACTGAACTGTCATCTCTGTCTCCGTGCTGTTGAAACTCAACTGTCATCTCTGTCTCCGCGCTGTTTAAACTCAACTGTCATCTCTGTCTCCACACTGTTTAAACTCAACTGTCGTCTCTGTCTCCGCAGTGTTTAAACTCAACTGTCATCTCTGTCTCCGTGCTGTTTAAATTCAACTGTCATCTCTGTCTCCGCACTGTTTAAACTCAACTCTCATCTCTGTCTCCGCGCTGTTCAAACTCAACTGTCATCTCTGTCTCCGTGCTGTTTAAACTCAACTGTCGTCTCTGTCTCTGTGCTGTTTAAACTCAACTGTCGTCTCTGTCTCCGCACGGTTTAAACTCAACTGTCATCTCTGTCTCCGTGGTGTTTAAACTCAACTGTCATCTCTGTCTCCGCGCTGTTTAAACTCAACTGTCATCTCTGTCTCCGCACTGTTTAAACTCAACTGTCTTCTCTGTCTCCGTGCTGTTTAAACTGAACTGTCATCTCTCTCTCCGTGCTTTTTAAACTCAACTGTCGCCTCTCTCTCCACGCTGTTTAAACTCAACTGTCGTCTCTGTCTCCGTGCTGTT
Source organism: Prionace glauca (assembly GCA_037974335.1). Classification (NCBI taxonomy): domain Eukaryota; kingdom Metazoa; phylum Chordata; class Chondrichthyes; order Carcharhiniformes; family Carcharhinidae; genus Prionace; species Prionace glauca. Next base: position 98,973,300 of record CM075729.1, on the reverse strand, counting down.
TAAACTCAACTGTCATCTCTGTCTCCGCACTGTTTAAACTCAACTGTCATCTCTGTCTCCGTGCTGTTTAAACTCAACTGTCATCTCTGTCTCCGCGCTGTTTAAACTCAACTGTCATCTATGTCTCCGCACTGTTTAAATTCAACTGTCATCTCTGTCTCCGTGCTGTGTAAACTCAACTGTCATCTCTGTCTCCACACTGTTTAAACTGAACGGTCATCTCTCTCTCCATGCTGTTTAAACTCAACTGTCGCCTCTCTCTCCACGCTGTTTAAACTCAACTGTCGTCTCTGTCTCCGTGCTGTTTAAACTGAACTGTCATCTCTGTCTCCGTGCTGTTTAAACTCAACTGTCATCTCTGTCTCCGCGCTGTTTAAACTCAACTGTCATCTCTGTCTCCGCACTGTTTAAACTGAACTGTCGCCTCTCTCTCCGCGCTGTTTAAACTCAACTGTCATCTCTGTCTCCGTGCTGTTTAAACTCAACTGTCATCTCTGTCTCCGTGCTGTTTAAACTCAACTGTCATCTCTGTCTCCGCAGTGTTTAAACTCAACTGTCGTCTCTGTCTCCGTGCTGTTTAAACTCAACTGTCATCTCTGTCTCCGCACTGTTTAAACTCAACAGTCATCTCTGTCTCCGCACCGTTTAAACTGAACTGTCATCTCTGTCTCCGTGCTTTTTAAACTCAACTGTCATCTCTGTCTCCGCGCTGTTTAAACTCAACTGTCATCTCTGTCTCCGCGCTGTTTAAACTCAACTGTCATCTCTGTCTCCGCGCTGTTTAAACTCAACTGTCATCTCTGTCTCCGCACTGTTTAAACTGAACTGTCATCTCTGTCTCCGTGCTGTTTAAACTCAACTGTCATCTCTGTCTCCGTGCTGTTTAAACTCAACTGTCATCTCTGTATCCACACTGTTTAAACTGAACTGTCGCCTCTCTCTCCGCGCTGTTTAAACTCAACTGTCATCTCTGTCTCCATGCTGTTTAAACTCAACTGTCATCTCTGTCTCCGTGCTGTTTAAACTCAACTGTCATCTCTGTCTCCGCACTGTTTAAACTCAACTGTCGTCTCTGTCTCCGTGCTGTTCAAACTCAACTGTCATCTCTGTCTCCGCACTGTTTAAACTCAACTGTCATCTCTGTCTCCGCACCGTTTAAACTGAACTGTCATCTCTGTCTCCGTGCTGTTTAAACTCAACTGTCATCTCTGTCTCCGCGCTGTTTAAACTCAACTGTCATCTCTGTCTCCGCGCTGTTTAAACTCAACTGTCATCTCTGTCTCCGCGCTGTTTAAACTCAACTGTCATCTCTGTCTCCGCACTGTTTAAACTGAACTGTCATCTCTGTCTCCGTGCTGTTTAAACTCAACTGTCATCTCTGTCTCCGCACTGTTTAAACTTAACTGTCGTCTCTGTCTCCGTGCTGTTTAAACTCAACTGTCATCTCTGTCTCCGCACTGTTTAAACTCAACTGTCATCTCTGTCTCCGCACTGTTTAAACTGAACTGTCGCCTCTCTCTCCGCGCTGTTTAAACTCAACTGTCATCTCTGTCTCCGTGCTGTTTAAACTCAACTGTCATCTCTGTCTCCGTGCTGTTTAAACTCAACTGTCATCTCTGTCTCCGCACTGTTTAAACTCAACTGTCGTCTCTGTCTCCGTGCTGTTTAAACTCAACTGTCATCTCTGTCTCCGCACTGTTTAAACTCAACTGTCATCTCTGTCTCCGCACCGTTTAAACTGAACTGACATCTCTGTCTCCGTGCTGTTTAAACTCAACTGTCATCTCTGTCTCCACGCTGTTTAAACTCAACTGTCATCTCTGTCTCCGCGCTGTTTAAACTCAACTGTCATCTCTGTCTCCGCGCTGTTTAAACTCAACTGTCATCTCTGTCTCCGCGCTGTTTAAACTCAACTGTCATCTCTGTCTCCGCGCTGTTTAAACTCAACTGTCATCTCTGTCTCCGCGCTGTTTAAACTCAACTGTCATCTCTGTCTCCGCACTGTTTAAACTGAACTGTCATCTCTGTCTCCGCACTGTTTAAACTCAACTGTCGTTTCTGTCTCCACACTGTTTAAACTCAACTGTCATCTCTGTCTCCGCGCTGTTTAAACTCAACTGTCGTCTCTGTCTCCGTGCTGCTAAACTCAACTGTCGTCTCTGTCTCCGCACTGTTTAAACTCAACTGTCATCTCTGTCTCCGCACTGTTTAAACTCAAATGTCATCTCTGTCTCCGCACAGTTTAAACTCAACTGTCATCTCTCTCTCCGTGCTGTTTAAACTCAACTGTCATCTCTGTCTCCGTGCTGTTTAAACTCAACTGTCATCTCTGTCTCCGCACTGTTTGAACTCAACTGTCATCTCTGTCTCCGTGCTGTTTAAACTCAACTGTCATCTCTGTCTCCGCACTGTTTAAACTCAACTGTCATCTCTGTCTCCGCACTGTTTAAACTCAACTGTCGTCTCTGTCTCCGCACTGTTTAAACTGAACTGTCATCTCTGTCTCCGCACTGTTTAAACTGAACTGTCATCTCTGTCTCCGTGCTGTTTAAACTGAACTGTCGTCTCTGTCTCCGCACTGTTTAAACTCAACTGTCATCTCTGTCTCCGTGCTGTTTAAACTCAACTGTCATCTCTGTCTCCGCACAGTTTAAACTGAACTGTCATCTCTGTCTCCGTGCTGTTTAAACTCAACTGTCGTCTCTGTCTCCGCACTGTTTATACTCAACTGTCGTCTCTGTCTCCGCGCTGTTTATACTCAACTGTCGTCTCTGTCTCCGCACTGTTTAAACTCAACTGTCATCTCTGTCTCCGCACTGTTTAAACTCAACTGTCATCTCTGTCTCCACGCTGATTAAACTCAACTGTCATCTCTGTCTCCGCACTGTTTAAACTGAACTGTCATCTCTGTCTCCGTGCTGTTTAAACTCAACTGTCATCTCTGCCTCCGCACTGTTTAAACTCAACTGTCATCCCTGTCTCCGCGCTGTTTAAACTCAACTGTCATCTCTGTCTCCGCACTGTTTAAACTCAACTGTCGACTCTCTCTCCGCGCTGTTTAAACTCAACTGTCGTATCTGTCTCCGCGCTGTTTAAACTCAACTGTCATCTCTGTCTCCGCACTGTTTAAACTGAACTGTCATCTCTGTCTCCGTGCTGTTTAAACTCAACTGTCATCTCTGTCTCCGCACTGTTTAAACTCAACTGTCGTCTCTGTCTCCGTGCTGTTTAAACTCAACTGTCATCTCTGTCTCCGTGCTGTTTAAACTCAACAGTCATCTCTGTCTCCGCACTGTTTAAATTGAACTGTCATCTCTGTCTCCGCACTGTTTAAACTGAACTGTCATCTCTGTCTCCGTGCTGATTAAACTCAACTGTCATCTCTGTCTCCGCACTGTTTAAACTGAACTGTCATCTCTGTCTCCGTGCTGTTTAAACTCAACTGTCATCTCTGTCTCCGCACTGTTTAAACTCAACTGTCATCTCTGTCTCCGCGCTGTTTAAACTCAACTGTCATCTCTGTCTCCGCACTGTTTAAACTCAACTGTCGACTCTCTCTCCGCACTGTTTAAACTCAACTGTCGTCTCTGTCTCCGTGCTGTTTAAACTCAACTGTCATCTCTGTCTCCGCACTGTTTAAACTCAACTGTCGTCTCTGTCTCCGTGCTGTTTAAACTCAACTGTCATCTCTGTCTCCGCGCTGTTCAAACTGAACTGTCATCTCTGTCTCCGTGCTGTTGAAACTCAACTGTCATCTCTGTCTCCGCGCTGTTTAAACTCAACTGTCATCTCTGTCTCCACACTGTTTAAACTCAACTGTCGTCTCTGTCTCCGCAGTGTTTAAACTCAACTGTCATCTCTGTCTCCGTGCTGTTTAAATTCAACTGTCATCTCTGTCTCCGCACTGTTTAAACTCAACTCTCATCTCTGTCTCCGCGCTGTTCAAACTCAACTGTCATCTCTGTCTCCGTGCTGTTTAAACTCAACTGTCGTCTCTGTCTCTGTGCTGTTTAAACTCAACTGTCGTCTCTGTCTCCGCACGGTTTAAACTCAACTGTCATCTCTGTCTCCGTGGTGTTTAAACTCAACTGTCATCTCTGTCTCCGCGCTGTTTAAACTCAACTGTCATCTCTGTCTCCGCACTGTTTAAACTCAACTGTCTTCTCTGTCTCCGTGCTGTTTAAACTGAACTGTCATCTCTCTCTCCGTGCTTTTTAAACTCAACTGTCGCCTCTCTCTCCACGCTGTTTAAACTCAACTGTCGTCTCTGTCTCCGTGCTGTTTAAACTCAACTGTCATCTCTGTCTCCGCACTGTTTAAACTCAACTGTCATCTCTGTCTCCGTGCTGTTTAAACTCAACTGTCATCTCTGTCTCCGCGCTGTTTAAACTCAACTGTCATCTATGTCTCCGCACTGTTTAAATTCAACTGTCATCTCTGTCTCCGTGCTGTGTAAACTCAACTGTCATCTCTGTCTCCACACTGTTTAAACTGAACGGTCATCTCTCTCTCCATGCTGTTTAAACTCAACTGTCGCCTCTCTCTCCACGCTGTTTAAACTCAACTGTCGTCTCTGTCTCCGTGCTGTTTAAACTGAACTGTCATCTCTGTCTCCGTGCTGTTTAAACTCAACTGTCATCTCTGTCTCCGCACTGTTTAAACTGAACTGTCGCCTCTCTCTCCGCGCTGTTTAAACTCAACTGTCATCTCTGTCTCCGTGCTGTTTAAACTCAACTGTCATCTCTGTCTCCGTGCTGTTTAAACTCAACTGTCATCTCTGTCTCCGCACTGTTTAAACTCAACTGTCGTCTCTGTCTCCGTGCTGTTTAAACTCAACTGTCATCTCTGTCTCCGCACTGTTTAAACTCAACTGTCATCTCTGTCTCCGCACCGTTTAAACTGAACTGACATCTCTGTCTCCGTGCTGTTTAAACTCAACTGTCATCTCTGTCTCCACGCTGTTTAAACTCAACTGTCATCTCTGTCTCCGCGCTGTTTAAACTCAACTGTCATCTCTGTCTCCGCGCTGTTTAAACTCAACTGTCATCTCTGTCTCCGCGCTGTTTAAACTCAACTGTCATCTCTGTCTCCGCGCTGTTTAAACTCAACTGTCATCTCTGTCTCCGCGCTGTTTAAACTCAACTGTCATCTCTGTCTCCGCACTGTTTAAACTGAACTGTCATCTCTGTCTCCGCACTGTTTAAACTCAACTGTCGTTTCTGTCTCCACACTGTTTAAACTCAACTGTCATCTCTGTCTCCGCGCTGTTTAAACTCAACTGTCGTCTCTGTCTCCGTGCTGCTAAACTCAACTGTCGTCTCTGTCTCCGCACTGTTTAAACTCAACTGTCATCTCTGTCTCCGCACTGTTTAAACTCAAATGTCATCTCTGTCTCCGCACAGTTTAAACTCAACTGTCATCTCTCTCTCCGTGCTGTTTAAACTCAACTGTCATCTCTGTCTCCGTGCTGTTTAAACTCAACTGTCATCTCTGTCTCCGCACTGTTTGAACTCAACTGTCATCTCTGTCTCCGTGCTGTTTAAACTCAACTGTCATCTCTGTCTCCGCACTGTTTAAACTCAACTGTCATCTCTGTCTCCGCACTGTTTAAACTCAACTGTCGTCTCTGTCTCCGCACTGTTTAAACTGAACTGTCATCTCTGTCTCCGCACTGTTTAAACTGAACTGTCATCTCTGTCTCCGTGCTGTTTAAACTGAACTGTCGTCTCTGTCTCCGCACTGTTTAAACTCAACTGTCATCTCTGTCTCCGTGCTGTTTAAACTCAACTGTCATCTCTGTCTCCGCACAGTTTAAACTGAACTGTCATCTCTGTCTCCGTGCTGTTTAAACTCAACTGTCGTCTCTGTCTCCGCACTGTTTATACTCAACTGTCGTCTCTGTCTCCGCGCTGTTTATACTCAACTGTCGTCTCTGTCTCCGCACTGTTTAAACTCAACTGTCATCTCTGTCTCCGCACTGTTTAAACTCAACTGTCATCTCTGTCTCCACGCTGATTAAACTCAACTGTCATCTCTGTCTCCGCACTGTTTAAACTGAACTGTCATCTCTGTCTCCGTGCTGTTTAAACTCAACTGTCATCTCTGCCTCCGCACTGTTTAAACTCAACTGTCATCCCTGTCTCCGCGCTGTTTAAACTCAACTGTCATCTCTGTCTCCGCACTGTTTAAACTCAACTGTCGACTCTCTCTCCGCGCTGTTTAAACTCAACTGTCGTATCTGTCTCCGCGCTGTTTAAACTCAACTGTCATCTCTGTCTCCGCACTGTTTAAACTGAACTGTCATCTCTGTCTCCGTGCTGTTTAAACTCAACTGTCATCTCTGTCTCCGCACTGTTTAAACTCAACTGTCGTCTCTGTCTCCGTGCTGTTTAAACTCAACTGTCATCTCTGTCTCCGTGCTGTTTAAACTCAACAGTCATCTCTGTCTCCGCACTGTTTAAATTGAACTGTCATCTCTGTCTCCGCACTGTTTAAACTGAACTGTCATCTCTGTCTCCGTGCTGATTAAACTCAACTGTCATCTCTGTCTCCGCACTGTTTAAACTGAACTGTCATCTCTGTCTCCGTGCTGTTTAAACTCAACTGTCATCTCTGTCTCCGCACTGTTTAAACTCAACTGTCATCTCTGTCTCCGCGCTGTTTAAACTCAACTGTCATCTCTGTCTCCGCACTGTTTAAACTCAACTGTCGACTCTCTCTCCGCACTGTTTAAACTCAACTGTCGTCTCTGTCTCCGTGCTGTTTAAACTCAACTGTCATCTCTGTCTCCGCACTGTTTAAACTCAACTGTCGTCTCTGTCTCCGTGCTGTTTAAACTCAACTGTCATCTCTGTCTCCGCGCTGTTCAAACTGAACTGTCATCTCTGTCTCCGTGCTGTTGAAACTCAACTGTCATCTCTGTCTCCGCGCTGTTTAAACTCAACTGTCATCTCTGTCTCCACACTGTTTAAACTCAACTGTCGTCTCTGTCTCCGCAGTGTTTAAACTCAACTGTCATCTCTGTCTCCGTGCTGTTTAAATTCAACTGTCATCTCTGTCTCCGCACTGTTTAAACTCAACTCTCATCTCTGTCTCCGCGCTGTTCAAACTCAACTGTCATCTCTGTCTCCGTGCTGTTTAAACTCAACTGTCGTCTCTGTCTCTGTGCTGTTTAAACTCAACTGTCGTCTCTGTCTCCGCACGGTTTAAACTCAACTGTCATCTCTGTCTCCGTGGTGTTTAAACTCAACTGTCATCTCTGTCTCCGCGCTGTTTAAACTCAACTGTCATCTCTGTCTCCGCACTGTTTAAACTCAACTGTCTTCTCTGTCTCCGTGCTGTTTAAACTGAACTGTCATCTCTCTCTCCGTGCTTTTTAAACTCAACTGTCGCCTCTCTCTCCACGCTGTTTAAACTCAACTGTCGTCTCTGTCTCCGTGCTGTTTAAACTCAACTGTCATCTCTGTCTCCGCACTGTTTAAACTCAACTGTCATCTCTGTCTCCGTGCTGTTTAAACTCAACTGTCATCTCTGTCTCCGCGCTGTTTAAACTCAACTGTCATCTATGTCTCCGCACTGTTTAAATTCAACTGTCATCTCTGTCTCCGTGCTGTGTAAACTCAACTGTCATCTCTGTCTCCACACTGTTTAAACTGAACGGTCATCTCTCTCTCCATGCTGTTTAAACTCAACTGTCGCCTCTCTCTCCACGCTGTTTAAACTCAACTGTCGTCTCTGTCTCCGTGCTGTTTAAACTGAACTGTCATCTCTGTCTCCGTGCTGTTTAAACTCAACTGTCATCTCTGTCTCCGCACTGTTTAAACTGAACTGTCGCCTCTCTCTCCGCGCTGTTTAAACTCAACTGTCATCTCTGTCTCCGTGCTGTTTAAACTCAACTGTCATCTCTGTCTCCGTGCTGTTTAAACTCAACTGTCATCTCTGTCTCCGCAGTGTTTAAACTCAACTGTCGTCTCTGTCTCCGTGCTGTTTAAACTCAACTGTCATCTCTGTCTCCGCACTGTTTAAACTCAACAGTCATCTCTGTCTCCGCACCGTTTAAACTCAACTGTCATCTCTGTCTCCGTGCTGTTTAAACTCAACTGTCATCTCTGTCTCCGTGCTGTTTAAACTCAACTGTCATCTCTGTCTCCGCACTGTTTAAACTCAACTGTCGTCTCTGTCTCCATGCTGTTTAACTTGAACTGTCATCTCTCTCTCCGTGCTGTTTAAACTCAACTGTCGCGTCTCTCTCCGCGCTGTTTAAAATCAACTGTCGTCTCGGTCTCCGTGCAGTTTAAACTCAACTGTCGACTCTCTCTCCGTGCTGTTTAAACTCAACTGTCGTCTCTGTCTCCGCGCTGTTTAAAATCAACTGTCATCTCTGTCTCCGTGCTGTTTAAATCAACTGTCATCTCTGTCTCCGCACTATTTAAACTGAACTGTCACCTCTGTCTCCGCACTGTTTAAACTGAACTGTCATCTCTGTCTCCGCGCTGATTAAACTCAACTGTCATCTCTGTCTCCGCACTGTTTAAACTGAACTGTCATCTCTGTCTCCGTGCTGTTTAAACTCAACTGTCGTTTCTGTCTCCGCACTGTTTAAACTCAACTGTCATCTCTGTCTCCGCGCTGTTTAAACTCAACTGTCGTCTCTGTCTCCGTGCTGCTAAACTCAACTGTCGTCTCTGTCTCCGCACTGTTTAAACTCAACTGTCATCTCTGTCTCCGCACTGTTTAAACTCAAATGTCATCTCTGTCTCCGCACAGTTTAAACTCAACTGTCATCTCTGTCTCCGTGCTGTTTAAACTCAACTGTCATCTCTGTCTCCGTGCTGTTTAAACTCAACTGTCATCTCTGTCTCCGCGCTGTTTAAACTCAATTGTCATCTCTGTCTCCGCACTGTTTAAACTCAACTGTCGCCTCTCTCTCCGCGCTGTTTAAACTCAACTGTCATCTCTGTCTTCGCACTGTTTAAACTCAACAGTCGCCTCTGTCTCCGCGCTGTTTAAACTCATCTGTCGTCTCTGTCTCCGCACTATTTAAACTCAACTGTCGCCTCTCTCTCCGCGCTGTTTAAACTCAACTGTCGCCTCTGTCTCCGCGCTGTTTAAACTCAACTGTCATCTCTGTCTCTGCACTGTTTAAACTCAACTGTCATCTCTGTCTCCGTGCTGTTTAAACTCAACTGTCATCTCTGTCTCCGTGCTGTTTAAACTGAACTGTCGTCTCTGTCTCCGCACTGTTTAAACTCAATTGTCATCTCTGTCTCCGCACTGTTTAAACTCAACTGTCGCCTCTCTCTCCGCGCTGTTTAAACTCAACTGTCATCTCTGTCTTCGCACTGTTTAAACTCAACAGTCGCCTCTGTCTCCGCGCTGTTTAAACTCATCTGTCGTCTCTGTCTCCGCACTGTTTAAACTCAACTGTGGTCTCTGTCTCCGCACTGTTTAAACTCAACTGTCGTCTCTGTCTCCGCACTGTTTAAACTGAACTGTCATCTCTTTCTCGGCGCTGTTTAAACTCAACTGTCGTCTCTGTCACCGCGCTGTTTAAACTCAACTGTCATCTCTGTCTCCGCACTGTTTAAACTCAACTGTCGTCGTTGTCTCCGTGCTGTTTAAACTCAACTGTCGTCTCTGTCTCCGCACTGTTTAAACTCAACTGTCATCTCTGTCTCCACACTGTTTAAACTCCAATGTCATCTCTGTCTCCGTGCTGTTTAAACTCAACTGTCATCTCTGTCTCTGTGCTGTTTAAACTCAACTGTCATCTCTGTCTCCGCACTGTTTGAACTCAACTGTCATCTCTGTCTCCGTGCTGTTTAAACTCAACTGTCATCTCTGTCTCCGCACTGTTTAAACTCAACTGTCATCTCTGTCTCCGCACTGTTTAAACTCAACTGTCGTCTCTGTCTCCGCACTGTTTAAACTGAACTGTCATCTCTGTCTCCGCACTGTTTAAACTGAACTGTCATCTCTGTCTCCGTGCTGTTTAAACTGAACTGTCGTCTCTGTCTCCGCACTGTTTAAACTCAACTGTCATCTCTGTCTCCGTGCTGTTTAAACTCAACTGTCATCTCTGTCTCCGCACAGTTTAAACTGAACTGTCATCTCTGTCTCCGTGCTGTTTAAACTCAACTGTCGTCTCTGTCTCCGCACTGTTTATACTCAACTGTCGTCTCTGTCTCCGCGCTGTTTATACTCAACTGTCGTCTCTGTCTCCGCACTGTTTAAACTCAACTGTCATCTCTGTCTCCGCACTGTTTAAACTCAACTGTCATCTCTGTCTCCACGCTGATTAAACTCAACTGTCATCTCTGTCTCCGCACTGTTTAAACTGAACTGTCATGTCTGTCTCCGTGCTGTTTAAACTCAACTGTCATCTCTGCCTCCGCACTGTTTAAACTCAACTGTCATCCCTGTCTCCGCGCTGTTTAAACTCAACTGTCATCTCTGTCTCCGCACTGTTTAAACTCAACTGTCGACTCTCTCTCCGCGCTGTTTAAACTCAACTGTCGTATCTGTCTCCGCGCTGTTTAAACTCAACTGTCATCTCTGTCTCCGCACTGTTTAAACTGAACTGTCATCTCTGTCTCCGTGCTGTTTAAACTCAACTGTCATCTCTGTCTCCGCACTGTTTAAACTCAACTGTCGTCTCTGTCTCCGTGCTGTTTAAACTCAACTGTCATCTCTGTCTCCGTGCTGTTTAAACTCAACAGTCATCTCTGTCTCCGCACTGTTTAAATTGAACTGTCATCTCTGTCTCCGCACTGTTTAAACTGAACTGTCATCTCTGTCTCCGTGCTGATTAAACTCAACTGTCATCTCTGTCTCCGCACTGTTTAAACTGAACTGTCATCTCTGTCTCCGTGCTGTTTAAACTCAACTGTCATCTCTGTCTCCGCACTGTTTAAACTCAACTGTCATCTCTGTCTCCGCGCTGTTTAAACTCAACTGTCATCTCTGTCTCCGCACTGTTTAAACTCAACTGTCGACTCTCTCTCCGCACTGTTTAAACTCAACTGTCGTCTCTGTCTCCGTGCTGTTTAAACTCAACTGTCATCTCTGTCTCCGCACTGTTTAAACTCAACTGTCGTCTCTGTCTCCGTGCTGTTTAAACTCAACTGTCATCTCTGTCTCCGCACTGTTTAAACTCAACTGTCATCTCTGTCTCCGTGCTGTTTAAACTCAACTGTCATCTCTGTCTCCGCGCTGTTCAAACTGAACTGTCATCTCTGTCTCCGTGCTGTTGAAACTCAACTGTCATCTCTGTCTCCGCGCTGTTTAAACTCAACTGTCATCTCTGTCTCCACACTGTTTAAACTCAACTGTCGTCTCTGTCTCCGCAGTGTTTAAACTCAACTGTCATCTCTGTCTCCGTGCTGTTTAAATTCAACTGTCATCTCTGTCTCCGCACTGTTTAAACTCAACTCTCATCTCTGTCTCCGCGCTGTTCAAACTCAACTGTCATCTCTGTCTCCGTGCTGTTTAAACTCAACTGTCGTCTCTGTCTCTGTGCTGTTTAAACTCAACTGTCGTCTCTGTCTCCGCACGGTTTAAACTCAACTGTCATCTCTGTCTCCGTGGTGTTTAAACTCAACTGTCATCTCTGTCTCCGCGCTGTTTAAACTCAACTGTCATCTCTGTCTCCGCACTGTTTAAACTCAACTGTCTTCTCTGTCTCCGTGCTGTTTAAACTGAACTGTCATCTCTCTCTCCGTGCTTTTTAAACTCAACTGTCGCCTCTCTCTCCACGCTGTTTAAACTCAACTGTCGTCTCTGTCTCCGTGCTGTTTAAACTCAACTGTCATCTCTGTCTCCGCACTGTTTAAACTCAACTGTCATCTCTGTCTCCGTGCTGTTTAAACTCAACTGTCATCTCTGTCTCCGCGCTGTTTAAACTCAACTGTCATCTATGTCTCCGCACTGTTTAAATTCAACTGTCATCTCTGTCTCCGTGCTGTGTAAACTCAACTGTCATCTCTGTCTCCACACTGTTTAAACTGAACGGTCATCTCTCTCTCCATGCTGTTTAAACTCAACTGTCGCCTCTCTCTCCACGCTGTTTAAACTCAACTGTCGTCTCTGTCTCCGTGCTGTTTAAACTGAACTGTCATCTCTGTCTCCGTGCTGTTTAAACTCAACTGTCATCTCTGTCTCCGCGCTGTTTAAACTCAACTGTCATCTCTGTCTCCGCACTGTTTAAACTGAACTGTCGCCTCTCTCTCCGCGCTGTTTAAACTCAACTGTCATCTCTGTCTCCGTGCTGTTTAAACTCAACTGTCATCTCTGTCTCCGTGCTGTTTAAACTCAACTGTCATCTCTGTCTCCGCAGTGTTTAAACTCAACTGTCGTCTCTGTCTCCGTGCTGTTTAAACTCAACTGTCATCTCTGTCTCCGCACTGTTTAAACTCAACAGTCATCTCTGTCTCCGCACCGTTTAAACTGAACTGTCATCTCTGTCTCCGTGCTTTTTAAACTCAACTGTCATCTCTGTCTCCGCGCTGTTTAAACTCAACTGTCATCTCTGTCTCCGCGCTGTTTAAACTCAACTGTCATCTCTGTCTCCGCGCTGTTTAAACTCAACTGTCATCTCTGTCTCCGCACTGTTTAAACTGAACTGTCATCTCTGTCTCCGTGCTGTTTAAACTCAACTGTCATCTCTGTCTCCGTGCTGTTTAAACTCAACTGTCATCTCTGTATCCACACTGTTTAAACTGAACTGTCGCCTCTCTCTCCGCGCTGTTTAAACTCAACTGTCATCTCTGTCTCCATGCTGTTTAAACTCAACTGTCATCTCTGTCTCCGTGCTGTTTAAACTCAACTGTCATCTCTGTCTCCGCACTGTTTAAACTCAACTGTCGTCTCTGTCTCCGTGCTGTTCAAACTCAACTGTCATCTCTGTCTCCGCACTGTTTAAACTCAACTGTCATCTCTGTCTCCGCACCGTTTAAACTGAACTGTCATCTCTGTCTCCGTGCTGTTTAAACTCAACTGTCATCTCTGTCTCCGCGCTGTTTAAACTCAACTGTCATCTCTGTCTCCGCGCTGTTTAAACTCAACTGTCATCTCTGTCTCCGCGCTGTTTAAACTCAACTGTCATCTCTGTCTCCGCACTGTTTAAACTGAACTGTCATCTCTGTCTCCGTGCTGTTTAAACTCAACTGTCATCTCTGTCTCCGCACTGTTTAAACTTAACTGTCGTCTCTGTCTCCGTGCTGTTTAAACTCAACTGTCATCTCTGTCTCCGCACTGTTTAAACTCAACTGTCATCTCTGTCTCCGCACTGTTTAAACTGAACTGTCGCCTCTCTCTCCGCGCTGTTTATACTCAACTGTCATCTCTGTCTCCGTGCTGTTTAAACTCAACTGTCATCTCTGTCTCCGTGCTGTTTAAACTCAACTGTCATCTCTGTCTCCGCACTGTTTAAACTCAACTGTCGTCTCTGTCTCCGTGCTGTTTAAACTCAACTGTCATCTCTGTCTCCGCACTGTTTAAACTCAACTGTCATCTCTGTCTCCGCACCGTTTAAACTGAACTGACATCTCTGTCTCCGTGCTGTTTAAACTCAACTGTCATCTCTGTCTCCACGCTGTTTAAACTCAACTGTCATCTCTGTCTCCGCGCTGTTTAAACTCAACTGTCATCTCTGTCTCCGCGCTGTTTAAACTCAACTGTCATCTCTGTCTCCGCGCTGTTTAAACTCAACTGTCATCTCTGTCTCCGCGCTGTTTAAACTCAACTGTCATCTCTGTCTCCGCGCTGTTTAAACTCAACTGTCATCTCTGTCTCCGCACTGTTTAAACTGAACTGTCATCTCTGTCTCCGCACTGTTTAAACTCAACTGTCGTTTCTGTCTCCACACTGTTTAAACTCAACTGTCATCTCTGTCTCCGCGCTGTTTAAACTCAACTGTCGTCTCTGTCTCCGTGCTGCTAAACTCAACTGTCGTCTCTGTCTCCGCACTGTTTAAACTCAACTGTCATCTCTGTCTCCGCACTGTTTAAACTCAAATGTCATCTCTGTCTCCGCACAGTTTAAACTCAACTGTCATCTCTCTCTCCGTGCTGTTTAAACTCAACTGTCATCTCTGTCTCCGTGCTGTTTAAACTCAACTGTCATCTCTGTCTCCGCACTGTTTGAACTCAACTGTCATCTCTGTCTCCGTGCTGTTTAAACTCAACTGTCATCTCTGTCTCCGCACTGTTTAAACTCAACTGTCATCTCTGTCTCCGCACTGTTTAAACTCAACTGTCGTCTCTGTCTCCGCACTGTTTAAACTGAACTGTCATCTCTGTCTCCGCACTGTTTAAACTGAACTGTCATCTCTGTCTCCGTGCTGTTTAAACTGAACTGTCGTCTCTGTCTCCGCACTGTTTAAACTCAACTGTCATCTCTGTCTCCGTGCTGTTTAAACTCAACTGTCATCTCTGTCTCCGCACAGTTTAAACTGAACTGTCATCTCTGTCTCCGTGCTGTTTAAACTCAACTGTCGTCTCTGTCTCCGCACTGTTTATACTCAACTGTCGTCTCTGTCTCCGCGCTGTTTATACTCAACTGTCGTCTCTGTCTCCGCACTGTTTAAACTCAACTGTCATCTCTGTCTCCGCACTGTTTAAACTCAACTGTCATCTCTGTCTCCACGCTGATTAAACTCAACTGTCATCTCTGTCTCCGCACTGTTTAAACTGAACTGTCATCTCTGTCTCCGTGCTGTTTAAACTCAACTGTCATCTCTGCCTCCGCACTGTTTAAACTCAACTGTCATCCCTGTCTCCGCGCTGTTTAAACTCAACTGTCATCTCTGTCTCCGCACTGTTTAAACTCAACTGTCGACTCTCTCTCCGCGCTGTTTAAACTCAACTGTCGTATCTGTCTCCGCGCTGTTTAAACTCAACTGTCATCTCTGTCTCCGCACTGTTTAAACTGAACTGTCATCTCTGTCTCCGTGCTGTTTAAACTCAACTGTCATCTCTGTCTCCGCACTGTTTAAACTCAACTGTCGTCTCTGTCTCCGTGCTGTTTAAACTCAACTGTCATCTCTGTCTCCGTGCTGTTTAAACTCAACAGTCATCTCTGTCTCCGCACTGTTTAAATTGAACTGTCATCTCTGTCTCCGCACTGTTTAAACTGAACTGTCATCTCTGTCTCCGTGCTGATTAAACTCAACTGTCATCTCTGTCTCCGCACTGTTTAAACTGAACTGTCATCTCTGTCTCCGTGCTGTTTAAACTCAACTGTCATCTCTGTCTCCGCACTGTTTAAACTCAACTGTCATCTCTGTCTCCGCGCTGTTTAAACTCAACTGTCATCTCTGTCTCCGCACTGTTTAAACTCAACTGTCGACTCTCTCTCCGCACTGTTTAAACTCAACTGTCGTCTCTGTCTCCGTGCTGTTTAAACTCAACTGTCATCTCTGTCTCCGCACTGTTTAAACTCAACTGTCGTCTCTGTCTCCGTGCTGTTTAAACTCAACTGTCATCTCTGTCTCCGCGCTGTTCAAACTGAACTGTCATCTCTGTCTCCGTGCTGTTGAAACTCAACTGTCATCTCTGTCTCCGCGCTGTTTAAACTCAACTGTCATCTCTGTCTCCACACTGTTTAAACTCAACTGTCGTCTCTGTCTCCGCAGTGTTTAAACTCAACTGTCATCTCTGTCTCCGTGCTGTTTAAATTCAACTGTCATCTCTGTCTCCGCACTGTTTAAACTCAACTCTCATCTCTGTCTCCGCGCTGTTCAAACTCAACTGTCATCTCTGTCTCCGTGCTGTTTAAACTCAACTGTCGTCTCTGTCTCTGTGCTGTTTAAACTCAACTGTCGTCTCTGTCTCCGCACGGTTTAAACTCAACTGTCATCTCTGTCTCCGTGGTGTTTAAACTCAACTGTCATCTCTGTCTCCGCGCTGTTTAAACTCAACTGTCATCTCTGTCTCCGCACTGTTTAAACTCAACTGTCTTCTCTGTCTCCGTGCTGTTTAAACTGAACTGTCATCTCTCTCTCCGTGCTTTTTAAACTCAACTGTCGCCTCTCTCTCCACGCTGTTTAAACTCAACTGTCGTCTCTGTCTCCGTGCTGTTTAAACTCAACTGTCATCTCTGTCTCCGCACTGTTTAAACTCAACTGTCATCTCTGTCTCCGTGCTGTTTAAACTCAACTGTCATCTCTGTCTCCGCGCTGTTTAAACTCAACTGTCATCTATGTCTCCGCACTGTTTAAATTCAACTGTCATCTCTGTCTCCGTGCTGTGTAAACTCAACTGTCATCTCTGTCTCCACACTGTTTAAACTGAACGGTCATCTCTCTCTCCATGCTGTTTAAACTCAACTGTCGCCTCTCTCTCCACGCTGTTTAAACTCAACTGTCGTCTCTGTCTCCGTGCTGTTTAAACTGAACTGTCATCTCTGTCTCCGTGCTGTTTAAACTCAACTGTCATCTCTGTCTCCGCACTGTTTAAACTGAACTGTCGCCTCTCTCTCCGCGCTGTTTAAACTCAACTGTCATCTCTGTCTCCGTGCTGTTTAAACTCAACTGTCATCTCTGTCTCCGTGCTGTTTAAACTCAACTGTCATCTCTGTCTCCGCAGTGTTTAAACTCAACTGTCGTCTCTGTCTCCGTGCTGTTTAAACTCAACTGTCATCTCTGTCTCCGCACTGTTTAAACTCAACAGTCATCTCTGTCTCCGCACCGTTTAAACTGAACTGTCATCTCTGTCTCCGTGCTTTTTAAACTCAACTGTCATCTCTGTCTCCGCGCTGTTTAAACTCAACTGTCATCTCTGTCTCCGCGCTGTTTAAACTCAACTGTCATCTCTGTCTCCGCGCTGTTTAAACTCAACTGTCATCTCTGTCTCCGCACTGTTTAAACTGAACTGTCATCTCTGTCTCCGTGCTGTTTAAACTCAACTGTCATCTCTGTCTCCGTGCTGTTTAAACTCAACTGTCATCTCTGTCTCCACACTGTTTAAACTGAACTGTCGCCTCTCTCTCCGCGCTGTTTAAACTCAACTGTCATCTCTGTCTCCATGCTGTTTAAACTCAACTGTCATCTCTGTCTCCGTGCTGTTTAAACTCAACTGTCATCTCTGTCTCCGCACTGTTTAAACTCAACTGTCGTCTCTGTCTCCGTGCTGTTCAAACTCAACTGTCATCTCTGTCTCCGCACTGTTTAAACTCAACTGTCATCTCTGTCTCCGCACCGTTTAAACTGAACTGTCATCTCTGTCTCCGTGCTGTTTAAACTCAACTGTCATCTCTGTCTCCGCGCTGTTTAAACTCAACTGTCATCTCTGTCTCCGCGCTGTTTAAACTCAACTGTCATCTCTGTCTCCGCGCTGTTTAAACTCAACTGTCATCTCTGTCTCCGCACTGTTTAAACTGAACTGTCATCTCTGTCTCCGTGCTGTTTAAACTCAACTGTCATCTCTGTCTCCGCACTGTTTAAACTTAACTGTCGTCTCTGTCTCCGTGCTGTTTAAACTCAACTGTCATCTCTGTCTCCGCACTGTTTAAACTCAACTGTCATCTCTGTCTCCGCACTGTTTAAACTGAACTGTCGCCTCTCTCTCCGCGCTGTTTAAACTCAACTGTCATCTCTGTCTCCGTGCTGTTTAAACTCAACTGTCATCTCTGTCTCCGTGCTGTTT
The DNA here is from genome assembly GCA_037974335.1 of Prionace glauca. Classification (NCBI taxonomy): domain Eukaryota; kingdom Metazoa; phylum Chordata; class Chondrichthyes; order Carcharhiniformes; family Carcharhinidae; genus Prionace; species Prionace glauca. The sequence goes on along the minus strand of CM075729.1, from coordinate 98,955,658 downwards.
AAACTCAACTGTCATCTCTGTCTCCGCACTGTTTAAACTCAACTGTCGTCTCTGTCTCCGTGCTGTTTAAACTCAACTGTCATCTCTGTCTCCGCACTGTTTAAACTCAACTGTCATCTCTGTCTCCGCACCGTTTAAACTGAACTGACATCTCTGTCTCCGTGCTGTTTAAACTCAACTGTCATCTCTGTCTCCACGCTGTTTAAACTCAACTGTCATCTCTGTCTCCGCGCTGTTTAAACTCAACTGTCATCTCTGTCTCCGCGCTGTTTAAACTCAACTGTCATCTCTGTCTCCGCGCTGTTTAAACTCAACTGTCATCTCTGTCTCCGCGCTGTTTAAACTCAACTGTCATCTCTGTCTCCGCGCTGTTTAAACTCAACTGTCATCTCTGTCTCCGCACTGTTTAAACTGAACTGTCATCTCTGTCTCCGCACTGTTTAAACTCAACTGTCGTTTCTGTCTCCACACTGTTTAAACTCAACTGTCATCTCTGTCTCCGCGCTGTTTAAACTCAACTGTCGTCTCTGTCTCCGTGCTGCTAAACTCAACTGTCGTCTCTGTCTCCGCACTGTTTAAACTCAACTGTCATCTCTGTCTCCGCACTGTTTAAACTCAAATGTCATCTCTGTCTCCGCACAGTTTAAACTCAACTGTCATCTCTCTCTCCGTGCTGTTTAAACTCAACTGTCATCTCTGTCTCCGTGCTGTTTAAACTCAACTGTCATCTCTGTCTCCGCACTGTTTAAACTCAACTGTCGTCTCTGTCTCCATGCTGTTTAACTTGAACTGTCATCTCTCTCTCCGTGCTGTTTAAACTCAACTGTCGCGTCTCTCTCCGCGCTGTTTAAACTCAACTGTCGTCTCGGTCTCCGTGCAGTTTAAACTCAACTGTCGACTCTCTCTCCGCGCTGTTTAAACTCAACTGTCGTCTCTGTCTCCGCGCTGTTTAAAATCAACTGTCATCTCTGTCTCCGTGCTGTTTAAATCAACTGTCATCTCTGTCTCCGCACTGTTTAAACTGAACTGTCACCTCTGTCTCCGCACTGTTTAAACTGAACTGTCATCTCTGTCTCCGCGCTGATTAAACTCAACTGTCATCTCTGTCTCCGCACTGTTTAAACTGAACTGTCATCTCTGTCTCCGCACTGTTTAAACTCAACTGTCGTTTCTGTCTCCGCACTGTTTAAACTCAACTGTCATCTCTGTCTCCGCGCTGTTTAAACTCAACTGTCGTCTCTGTCTCCGTGCTGCTAAACTCAACTGTCGTCTCTGTCTCCGCACTGTTTAAACTCAACTGTCATCTCTGTCTCCGCACTGTTTAAACTCAAATGTCATCTCTGTCTCCGCACAGTTTAAACTCAACTGTCATCTCTGTCTCCGTGCTGTTTAAACTCAACTGTCATCTCTGTCTCCGTGCTGTTTAAACTCAACTGTCATCTCTGTCTCCGCACTGTTTAAACTCAACTGTCGTCTCTGTCTCCGTGCTGTTTAAACTCAACTGTCATCTCTGTCTCCGCACTGTTTAAACTCAACTGTCATCTCTGACTCCGTGCTGTTTAAACTCAACTACACTATTAAGGGCAGGGGTCTTAGTAGCGTTGAAGAGCAGAAGGATCTCGGGGTCCGGGTTCACAGGACTCTTAAATCGGCCTCGCAGGTGGAGGAGGTGGTCAAGAAGGCGTATGGTGTACTGGCCTTCATTAATCGAGGGATTGAGTTTAGGAGTCGGGAGGTAATGCTGCAACTTTACAGGACCCTCGTCAGGCCTCATTTGGAGTACTGTGCGCAGTTCTGGTCGCCTCACTATAGGAAAGACGTAGAAGCTATTGAAAGGGTGCAGAGGAGATTTACAAGGATGTTGCCTGGACTGGGAGGCATGCCTTATGAAGATAGGTTGAGGGAGCTGGGACTCTTTTCCCTGGAGAGGCGAAGGTTGAGAGGCGACCTGATAGAAGTTTATAAAATGTTGAGAGGAATAGATAGGGTGGACTCTCAGAGGCTATTTCCCCGGGTTGAAATGGTCGCTACGAGAGGACACAGATTTAAGGTGCGGGGAGGGAAGTACAGAGGTGATGTTAGGGGTAAGTTTTTCACTCAGAGGGTAGTGAGTGATTGGAATCGGCTGCCGTCGTCGGTGGTGGAGGCGAACTCGCTGGGGTCTTTTAAAAGACTTCTGGATGAGTATATGGGGTTTAATGGGATTGGGGGTTATAGATAGGTCTATAGATTGGTGGGGTTGATGCGATCGGCGCAACTTGAGGGCCGAAGGGCCTGTTTGTGCTGTAATGTTCTATGTTCTATGTTCTATGTCATCTCTGTCTCCGCGCTGTTCAAACTGAACTGTCATCTCTGTCTCCGCGCTGTTTAAACTCAACTGTCATCTCTGTCTCCGCACTGTTTAAACTCAACTGTCATCTCTGTCTCCGCACTGTTTAAACTCAACTGTCATCTCTGTCTCCGCACTGTTTAAACTCAACTGTCATCTCTGTCTCCGTGCTGTTTAAACTCAAATGTCGTCTCTGTCTCCGCGCTGTTTAAACTCAACTGTCATCTCTGTCTCCGCGCTGTTTAAACTCAACTGTCATCTCTGTCTCCGCACTGTTTAAACTCAACTGTCGTCTCTGTCTCCGCACTGTTTAAACTCAACTGTCATCTCTGTCTCCGTGCTGTTTAAACTCAACTGTCATCTCTGTCTCCGCACTGTTTAAACTCAACTGTCATCTCGGTCTCCGCGCTGTTTAAACTCAACTGTCGTCTCTGTCTCCGCAATGTTTAAACTCAACTGTCGCCTCTCTCTCGCACTGTTTAGACTGAACTGTCGCCTCTGTCTCCGCGCTGTTTAAACTCAACTGTCGTTTCTGTCTCCGCACTGTTTAAACTCAACTGTTGTCTCTGTCTCCGTGCTGTTTAAACTGAACTGTCATCTCTGTCTCCGCACTGTTTAAACTGAACTGTCGCCTCTCTCTCCGCACTGTTTAAACTCAACTGTCATCTCTGTCTCCGCACTGTTTAAACTCAACTGTCATCTCTGTCTCCGCACTGTTTAAACTGAACTGTCATCTCTGTCTCCGTGCTGTTTAAACTGAACTGTCATCTCTGTCTCCGTGCTGTTTAAACTCAACTGTCATCTCTGTCTCCGCGCTGTTTAAACTCAACTGTCATCTCTGTCTCCGTGCTGTTTAAACTCAACTATCATCTCTGTCTCCGCACTGTTTAAACTGAACTGTCATCTCTGTTTCCGTGCTGTTTAAACTCAACTGTCATCTCTGTCTCCGCACTGTTTAAACTCAACTGTCATCTCTGTCTCCGCACTGTTTAAACTGAACTGTCATCTCTGTCTCCGTGCTGTTTAAACTCAACTGTCATCTCTGTCTCCGCGCTGTTTAAACTCAACTGTCATCTCTGTCTCCGCACTGTTTAAACTCAACTGTCATCTCTGTCTCCGCACTGTTTAAACTGAACTGTCATCTCTGTCTCCGTGCTGTTTAAACTCAACTGTCATCTCTGTCTCCGCACTGTTTAAACTGAACTGTCGTCTCTGTCTCCTTGCTGTTTAAACTCAACTGTCATCTCTGTCTCCGCACTGTTTAAATTCAACTGTCGCCTCTCTCTCGCACTGTTTAGACTGAACTGTCGCCTCTGTCTCCGCGCTGTTTAAACTCAACTGTCGTCTCTGCCTCCGCAATGTTTAAACTCGACTGTCGCCTCTCTCTCGCACTGTTTAGACTGAACTGTCGCCTCTGTCTCCGCGCTGTTTAAACTCAACTGTCGTTTCTGTCTCCGCACTGTTTAAACTCAACTGTCATCTCTGTCTCCGTGCTGTTTAAACTCAACTGTCATCTCTGTCTCCGCACTGTTTAAACTCAACTGTCGTTTCTGTCTCCGCACTGTTTAAACTGAACTGTCATCTCTGTCTCCGCACTGTTTAACCTCAACTGTCGTTTCTGTCTCCGCACTGTTTAAACTCAACTGTCATCTCTGTCTCCGCGCTGTTTAAACTCAACTGTCGTCTCTGTCTCCGTGCTGCTAAACTCAACTGTCGTCTCTGTCTCCGCACTGTTTAAACTCAACTGTCATCTCTGTCTCCGCACTGTTTAAACTCAAATGTCATCTCTGTCTCCGCACAGTTTAAACTCAACTGTCATCTCTGTCTCCGTGCTGTTTAAACTCAACTGTCATCTCTGTCTCCGTGCTGTTTAAACTCAACTGTCGCGTCTCTCTCCGCGATGTTTAAAATCAACTGTCGTCTCGGTCTCCGTGCAGTTTAAACTCAACTGTCGACTCTCTCTCCGCGCTGTTTAAACTCAACTGTCGTCTCTGTCTCCGCGCTGTTTAAAATCAACTGTCATCTCTGTCTCCGTGCTGTTTAAATCAACTGTCATCTCTGTCTCCGCACTATTTAAACTGAACTGTCACCTCTGTCTCCGCACTGTTTAAACTGAACTGTCATCTCTGTCTCCGCGCTGATTAAACTCAACTGTCATCTCTGTCTCCGCACTGTTTAAACTGAACTGTCATCTCTGTCTCCGTGCTGTTTAAACTCAACTGTCGTTTCTGTCTCCGCACTGTTTAAACTCAACTGTCATCTCTGTCTCCGCGCTGTTTAAACTCAACTGTCGTCTCTGTCTCCGTGCTGCTAAACTCAACTGTCGTCTCTGTCTCCGCACTGTTTAAACTCAACTGTCATCTCTGTCTCCGCACTGTTTAAACTCAAATGTCATCTCTGTCTCCGCACAGTTTAAACTCAACTGTCATCTCTGTCTCCGTGCTGTTTAAACTCAACTGTCATCTCTGTCTCCGTGCTGTTTAAACTCAACTGTCGTCTCTGTCTCCGCGCTGTTTAAAATCAACTGTCATCTCTGTCTCCGTGCTGTTTAAATCAACTGTCATCTCTGTCTCCGCACTGTTTAAACTGAACTGTCACCTCTGTCTCCGCACTGTTTAAACTGAACTGTCATCTCTGTCTCCGTGCTGTTTAAACTCAACTGTCATCTCTGTCTCCGCACTGTTTAAACTCAACTGTCATCTCTGTCTCCGCGCTGTTTAAACTCAACTGTCATCTCTGTCTCCGCACTGTTTAAACTCAACTGTCGACTCTCTCTCCGCGCTGTTTCAACTCAACTGTCGTATCTGTCTCCGCGCTGTTTAAACTCAACTGTCATCTCTGTCTCCGCACTGTTTAAACTGAACTGTCATCTCTGTCTCCGTGCTGTTTAAACTCAACTGTCATCTCTGTCTCCGCACTGTTTAAACTCAACTGTCGTCTCTGTCTCCGTGCTGTTTAAACTCAACTGTCATCTCTGTCTCCGCACTGTTTAAACTCAACTGTCATCTCTGACTCCGTGCTGTTTAAACTCAACTACACTATTAAGGGCAGGGGTCTTAGTAGCGTTGAAGAGCAGAAGGATCTCGGGGTCCGGGTTCATAGGACTCTTAAATCGGCCTCGCAGGTGGAGGAGGTGGTCAAGAAGGCGTATGGTGTACTGGCCTTCATTAATCGAGGGATTGAGTTTAGGAGTCGGGAGGTAATGCTGCAACTTTACAGGACCCTCGTCAGGCCTCATTTGGAGTACTGTGCGCAGTTCTGGTCGCCTCACTATAGGAAAGACGTAGAAGCTATTGAAAGGGTGCAGAGGAGATTTACAAGGATGTTGCCTGGACTGGGAGGCATGCCTTATGAAGATAGGTTGAGGGAGCTGGGACTCTTTTCCCTGGAGAGGCGAAGGTTGAGAGGCGACCTGATAGAAGTTTATAAAATGTTGAGAGGAATAGATAGGGTGGACTCTCAGAGGCTATTTGCCCGGGTTGAAATGGTCGCTACGAGAGGACACAGATTTAAGGTGCGGGGAGGGAAGTACAGAGGTGATGTTAGGGGTAAGTTTTTCACTCAGAGGGTAGTGAGTGATTGGAATCGGCTGCCGTCGTCGGTGGTGGAGGCGAACTCGCTGGGGTCTTTTAAAAGACTTCTGGATGAGTATATGGGGTTTAATGGGATTGGGGGTTATAGATAGGTCTATAGATTGGTGGGGTTGATGCGATCGGCGCAACTTGAGGGCCGAAGGGCCTGTTTGTGCTGTAATGTTCTATGTTCTATGTTCTATGTCATCTCTGTCTCCGCGCTGTTCAAACTGAACTGTCATCTCTGTCTCCGCGCTGTTGAAACTCAACTGTCATCTCTGTCTCCGCACTGTTTAAACTCAACTGTCATCTCTGTCTCCGCACTGTTTAAACTCAACTGTCATCTCTGTCTCCGCACTGTTTAAACTCAACTGTCATCTCTGTCTCCGTGCTGTTTAAACTCAAATGTCGTCTCTGTCTCCGCGCTGTTTAAACTCAACTGTCATCTCTGTCTCCGCGCTGTTTAAACTCAACTGTCATCTCTGTCTCCGCACTGTTTAAACTCAACTGTCGTCTCTGTCTCCGCACTGTTTAAACTCAACTGTCATCTCTGTCTCCGTGCTGTTTAAACTCAACTGTCATCTCTGTCTCCGCACTGTTTAAACTCAACTGTCATCTCGGTCTCCGCGCTGTTTAAACTCAACTGTCGTCTCTGTCTCCGCAATGTTTAAACTCAACTGTCGCCTCTCTCTCGCACTGTTTAGACTGAACTGTCGCCTCTGTCTCCGCGCTGTTTAAACTCAACTGTCGTTTCTGTCTCCGCACTGTTTAAACTCAACTGTCGTCTCTGTCTCCGTGCTGTTTAAACTGAACTGTCATCTCTCTCTCCGTGCTGTTTAAACTTAACTGTCGCCTCGCTCTCCACGCTGTTTAAACTCAACTGTCGTCTCTGTCTCCGTGCTGTTTAAACTGAACTGTCATCTCTGTCTCCGCACTGTTTAAACTGAACTGTCGCCTCTCTCTCCGCACTGTTTAAACTCAACTGTCATCTCTGTCTCCGCACTGTTTAAACTCAACTGTCATCTCTGTCTCCGCACTGTTTAAACTGAACTGTCATCTCTGTCTCCGTGCTGTTTAAACTCAACTGTCATCTCTGTCTCCGTGCTGTTTAAACTCAACTGTCATCTCTGTCTCCGCGCTGTTTAAACTCAACTGTCATCTCTGTCTCCGCACTGTTTAAACTCAACTGTCATCTCTGACTCCGTGCTGTTTAAACTCAACTACACTATTAAGGGCAGGGGTCTTAGTAGCGTTGAAGAGCAGAAGGATCTCGGGGTCCGGGTTCATAGGACTCTTAAATCGGCCTCGCAGGTGGAGGAGGTGGTCAAGAAGGCGTATGGTGTACTGGCCTTCATTAATCGAGGGATTGAGTTTAGGAGTCGGGAGGTAATGCTGCAACTTTACAGGACCCTCGTCAGGCCTCATTTGGAGTACTGTGCGCAGTTCTGGTCGCCTCACTATAGGAAAGACGTAGAAGCTATTGAAAGGGTGCAGAGGAGATTTACAAGGATGTTGCCTGGACTGGGAGGCATGCCTTATGAAGATAGGTTGAGGGAGCTGGGACTCTTTTCCCTGGAGAGGCGAAGGTTGAGAGGCGACCTGATAGAAGTTTATAAAATGTTGAGAGGAATAGATAGGGTGGACTCTCAGAGGCTATTTGCCCGGGTTGAAATGGTCGCTACGAGAGGACACAGATTTAAGGTGCGGGGAGGGAAGTACAGAGGTGATGTTAGGGGTAAGTTTTTCACTCAGAGGGTAGTGAGTGATTGGAATCGGCTGCCGTCGTCGGTGGTGGAGGCGAACTCGCTGGGGTCTTTTAAAAGACTTCTGGATGAGTATATGGGGTTTAATGGGATTGGGGGTTATAGATAGGTCTATAGATTGGTGGGGTTGATGCGATCGGCGCAACTTGAGGGCCGAAGGGCCTGTTTGTGCTGTAATGTTCTATGTTCTATGTTCTATGTCATCTCTGTCTCCGCGCTGTTCAAACTGAACTGTCATCTCTGTCTCCGCGCTGTTGAAACTCAACTGTCATCTCTGTCTCCGCACTGTTTAAACTCAACTGTCATCTCTGTCTCCGCACTGTTTAAACTCAACTGTCATCTCTGTCTCCGCACTGTTTAAACTCAACTGTCATCTCTGTCTCCGTGCTGTTTAAACTCAAATGTCGTCTCTGTCTCCGCGCTGTTTAAACTCAACTGTCATCTCTGTCTCCGCGCTGTTTAAACTCAACTGTCATCTCTGTCTCCGCACTGTTTAAACTCAACTGTCGTCTCTGTCTCCGCACTGTTTAAACTCAACTGTCATCTCTGTCTCCGTGCTGTTTAAACTCAACTGTCATCTCTGTCTCCGCACTGTTTAAACTCAACTGTCATCTCGGTCTCCGCGCTGTTTAAACTCAACTGTCGTCTCTGTCTCCGCAATGTTTAAACTCAACTGTCGCCTCTCTCTCGCACTGTTTAGACTGAACTGTCGCCTCTGTCTCCGCGCTGTTTAAACTCAACTGTCGTTTCTGTCTCCGCACTGTTTAAACTCAACTGTCGTCTCTGTCTCCGTGCTGTTTAAACTGAACTGTCATCTCTCTCTCCGTGCTGTTTAAACTTAACTGTCGCCTCGCTCTCCACGCTGTTTAAACTCAACTGTCGTCTCTGTCTCCGTGCTGTTTAAACTGAACTGTCATCTCTGTCTCCGCACTGTTTAAACTGAACTGTCGCCTCTCTCTCCGCACTGTTTAAACTCAACTGTCATCTCTGTCTCCGCACTGTTTAAACTCAACTGTCATCTCTGTCTCCGCACTGTTTAAACTGAACTGTCATCTCTGTCTCCGTGCTGTTTAAACTCAACTGTCATCTCTGTCTCCGTGCTGTTTAAACTCAACTGTCATCTCTGTCTCCGCGCTGTTTAAACTCAACTGTCATCTCTGTCTCCGTGCTGTTTAAACTCAACTATCATCTCTGTCTCTGCACTGTTTAAACTGAACTGTCATCTCTGTTTCCGTGCTGTTTAAACTCAACTGTCATCTCTGTCTCCGCACTGTTTAAACTCAACTGTCATCTCTGTCTCCGCACTGTTTAAACTGAACTGTCATCTCTGTCTCCGTGCTGTTTAAACTCAACTGTCATCTCTGTCTCCGCGCTGTTTAAACTCAACTGTCATCTCTATCTCCGTGCTGTTTAAACTCAACTGTCATCTCTGTCTCCGCACTGTTTAAACTGAACTGTCATCTCTGTCTCCGTGCTGTTTAAACTCAACTGTCATCTCTGTCTCCGCACTGTTTAAACTGAACTGTCGTCTCTGTCTCCTTGCTGTTTAAACTCAACTGTCATCTCTGTCTCCGCACTGTTTAAATTCAACTGTCGCCTCTCTCTCGCACTGTTTAGACTGAACTGTTGCCTCTGTCTCCGCGCTGTTTAAACTCAACTGTCGTCTCTGCCTCCGCAATGTTTAAACTCGACTGTCGCCTCTCTCTCGCACTGTTTAGACTGAACTGTCGCCTCTGTCTCCGCGCTGTTTAAACTCAACTGTCGTTTCTGTCTCCGCACTGTTTAAACTCAACTGTCATCTCTGTCTCCGTGCTGTTTAAACTCAACTGTCATCTCTGTCTCCGCACTGTTTAAACTCAACTGTCGTTTCTGTCTCCGCACTGTTTAAACTGAACTGTCATCTCTGTCTCCGCACTGTTTAAACTCAACTGTCGTTTCTGTCTCCGCACTGTTTAAACTCAACTGTCATCTCTGTCTCCGCGCTGTTTAAACACAACTGTCATCTCTGTCTCCGTGCTGCTAAACTGAACTGTCGTCTCTGTCTCCGCACTGTTTAAACTCAACTGTCATCTCTGTCTCCGCACTGTTTAAACTCAAATGTCATCTCTGTCTCCGCACAGTTTAAACTCAACTGTCATCTCTGTCTCCGTGCTGTTTAAACTCAACTGTCATCTCTGTCTCCGTGCTGTTTAAACTCAACTGTCATCTCTGTCTCCGCACTGTTTAAACTCAACTGTCGTCTCTGTCTCCATGCTGTTTAACTTGAACTGTCATCTCTCTCTCCGTGCTGTTTAAACTCAACTGTCGCGTCTCTCTCCGCGCTGTTTAAACTCAACTGTCGTCTCGGTCTCCGTGCAGTTTAAACTCAACTGTCGACTCTCTCTCCGCGCTGTTTAAACTCAACTGTCGTCTCTGTCTCCGCGCTGTTTAAAATCAACTGTCATCTCTGTCTCCGTGCTGTTTAAATCAACTGTCATCTCTGTCTCCGCACTGTTTAAACTGAACTGTCACCTCTGTCTCCGCACTGTTTAAACTGAACTGTCATCTCTGTCTCCGCGCTGATTAAACTCAACTGTCATCTCTGTCTCCGCACTGTTTAAACTGAACTGTCATCTCTGTCTCCGTGCTGTTTAAACTCAACTGTCGTTTCTGTCTCCGCACTGTTTAAACTCAACTGTCATCTCTGTCTCCGCGCTGTTTAAACTCAACTGTCGTCTCTGTCTCCGTGCTGCTAAACTCAACTGTCGTCTCTGTCTCCGCACTGTTTAAACTGAACTGTCATCTCTGTCTCCGCACTGTTTAAACTCAAATGTCATCTCTGTCTCCGCACAGTTTAAACTCAACTGTCATCTCTGTCTCCGTGCTGTTTAAACTCAACTGTCATCTCTGTCTCCGTGCTGTTTAAACTCAACTGTCATCTCTGTCTCCGCACTGTTTAAACTCAACTGTCGTCTCTGTCTCCATGCTGTTTAACTTGAACTGTCATCTCTCTCTCCGTGCTGTTTAAACTCAACTGTCGCATCTCTCTCCGCGCTGTTTAAACTCAACTGTCGTCTCGGTCTCCGTGCAGTTTAAACTCAACTGTCGACTCTCTCTCCGCGCTGTTTAAACTCAACTGTCGTCTCTGTCTCCGCGCTGTTTAAAATCAACTGTCATCTCTGTCTCCGTGCTGTTTAAACTGAACTGTCATCTCTGTCTCCGTGCTGTTTAAACTCAACTGTCATCTCTGTCTCCGCACTGTTTAAACTCAACTGTCATCTCTGTCTCCGCACTGTTTAAACTGAACTGTCACCTCTGTCTCCGCACTGTTTAAACTGAACTGTCATCTCTGTCTCCGCGCTGATTAAACTCAACTGTCATCTCTGTCTCCGCACTGTTTAAACTGAACTGTCATCTCTGTCTCCGTGCTGTTTAAACTCAACTGTCATCTCTGTCTCCGCACTGTTTAAACTCAACTGTCATCTCTGTCTCCGCGCTGTTTAAACTCAACTGTCATCTCTGTCTCCGCACTGTTTAAACTCAACTGTCGACTCTCTCTCCGCGCTGTTTAAACTCAACTGTCGTCTCTGTCTCCGCGCTGTTTAAACTGAACTGTCGTCTCTGTCTCCTTGCTGTTTAAACTCAACTGTCATCTCTGTCTCCGCACTGTTTAAATTCAACTGTCGCCTCTCTCTCGCACTGTTTAGACTGAACTGTTGCCTCTGTCTCCGCGCTGTTTAAACTCAACTGTCGCGTCTCTCTCCGCGCTGTTTAAACTCAACTGTCATCTCTGTCTCCGTGCTGTTTAAACTCAACTGTCATCTCTGTCTCCGCACTGTTTAAACTCAACTGTCGTTTCTGTCTCCGCACTGTTTAAACTGAACTGTCATCTCTGTCTCCGCACTGTTTAAACTCAACTGTCGTTTCTGTCTCCGCACTGTTTAAACTCAACTGTCATCTCTGTCTCCGCGCTGTTTAAACTCAACTGTCGTCTCTGTCTCCGTGCTGCTAAACTCAACTGTCGTCTCTGTCTCCGCACTGTTTAAACTCAACTGTCATCTCTGTCTCCGCACTGTTTAAACTCAACTGTCATCTCTGTCTCCGCGCTGTTTAAACTCAACTGTCATCTCTGTCTCCGTGCTGTTTAAACTCAACTGTCATCTCTGTCTCCGCACTGTTTAAACTGAACTGTCATCTCTGTCTCCGTGCTGTTTAAACTCAACTGTCATCTCTGTCTCCGCACTGTTTAAACTGAACTGTCGTCTCTGTCTCCTTGCTGTTTAAACTCAACTGTCATCTCTGTCTCCGCACTGTTTAAATTCAACTGTCGCCTCTCTCTCGCACTGTTTAGACTGAACTGTTGCCTCTGTCTCCGCGCTGTTTAAACTCAACTGTCGTCTCTGCCTCCGCAATGTTTAAACTCGACTGTCGCCTCTCTCTCGCACTGTTTAGACTGAACTGTCGCCTCTGTCTCCGCGCTGTTTAAACTCAACTGTCGTTTCTGTCTCCGCACTGTTTAAACTCAACTGTCATCTCTGTCTCCGTGCTGTTTAAACTCAACTGTCATCTCTGTCTCCGCACTGTTTAAACTCAACTGTCATCTCTGTCTCCGCGCTGTTTAAACTCAACTGTCGTCTCTGTCTCCGTGCTGCTAAACTCAACTGTCGTCTCTGTCTCCGCACTGTTTAAACTCAACTGTCATCTCTGTCTCCGCACTGTTTAAACTCAAATGTCATCTCTGTCTCCGCACAGTTTAAACTCAACTGTCATCTCTGTCTCCGTGCTGTTTAAACTCAACTGTCATCTCTGTCTCCGTGCTGTTTAAACTCAACTGTCATCTCTGTCTCCGCACTGTTTAAACTCAACTGTCGTCTCTGTCTCCATGCTGTTTAACTTGAACTGTCATCTCTCTCTCCGTGCTGTTTAAACTCAACTGTCGCGTCTCTCTCCGCGCTGTTTAAACTCAACTGTCGTCTCGGTCTCCGTGCAGTTTAAACTCAACTGTCGACTCTCTCTCCGCGCTGTTTAAACTCAACTGTCGTCTCTGTCTCCGCGCTGTTTAAAATCAACTGTCATCTCTGTCTCCGTGCTGTTTAAATCAACTGTCATCTCTGTCTCCGCACTGTTTAAACTGAACTGTCACCTCTGTCTCCGCACTGTTTAAACTGAACTGTCATCTCTGTCTCCGCGCTGATTAAACTCAACTGTCATCTCTGTCTCCGCACTGTTTAAACTGAACTGTCATCTCTGTCTCCGTGCTGTTTAAACTCAACTGTCGTTTCTGTCTCCGCACTGTTTAAACTCAACTGTCATCTCTGTCTCCGCGCTGTTTAAACTCAACTGTCGTCTCTGTCTCCGTGCTGCTAAACTCAACTGTCGTCTCTGTCTCCGCACTGTTTAAACTGAACTCACATCTCTGTCTCCGCACTGTTTAAACTCAAATGTCATCTCTGTCTCCGCACAGTTTAAACTCAACTGTCATCTCTGTCTCCGTGCTGTTTAAACTCAACTGTCATCTCTGTCTCCGTGCTGTTTAAACTCAACTGTCATCTCTGTCTCCGCACTGTTTAAACTCAACTGTCGTCTCTGTCTCCATGCTGTTTAACTTGAACTGTCATCTCTCTCTCCGTGCTGTTTAAACTCAACTGTCGCATCTCTCTCCGCGCTGTTTAAACTCAACTGTCGTCTCGATCTCCGTGCAGTTTAAACTCAACTGTCGACTCTCTCTCCGCGCTGTTTAAACTCAACTGTCGTCTCTGTCTCCGCGCTGTTTAAAATCAACTGTCATCTCTGTCTCCGTGCTGTTTAAATCAACTGTCATCTCTGTCTCCGCACTGTTTAAACTGAACTGTCACCTCTGTCTCCGCACTGTTTAAACTGAACTGTCATCTCTGTCTCCGCGCTGATTAAACTCAACTGTCATCTCTGTCTCCGCGCTGTTTAAACTCAACTGTCATCTCTGTCTCCGCACTGTTTAAATTCAACTGTCGCCTCTCTCTCGCACTGTTTAGACTGAACTGTTGCCTCTGTCTCCGCGCTGTTTAAACTCAACTGTCGCGTCTCTCTCCGCGCTGTTTAAACTCAACTGTCATCTCTGTCTCCGTGCTGTTTAAACTCAACTGTCATCTCTGTCTCCGCACTGTTTAAACTCAACTGTCGTTTCTGTCTCCGCACTGTTTAAACTGAACTGTCATCTCTGTCTCCGCACTGTTTAAACTCAACTGTCGTTTCTGTCTCCGCACTGTTTAAACTCAACTGTCATCTCTGTCTCCGCGCTGTTTAAACTCAACTGTCGTCTCTGTCTCCGTGCTGCTAAACTCAACTGTCGTCTCTGTCTCCGCACTGTTTAAACTCAACTGTCATCTCTGTCTCCGCACTGTTTAAACTCAACTGTCATCTCTGTCTCCGCGCTGTTTAAACTCAACTGTCATCTCTGTCTCCGTGCTGTTTAAACTCAACTGTCATCTCTGTCTCCGCACTGTTTAAACTGAACTGTCATCTCTGTCTCCGTGCTGTTTAAACTCAACTGTCATCTCTGTCTCCGCACTGTTTAAACTGAACTGTCGTCTCTGTCTCCTTGCTGTTTAAACTCAACTGTCATCTCTGTCTCCGCACTGTTTAAATTCAACTGTCGCCTCTCTCTCGCACTGTTTAGACTGAACTGTTGCCTCTGTCTCCGCGCTGTTTAAACTCAACTGTCGTCTCTGCCTCCGCAATGTTTAAACTCGACTGTCGCCTCTCTCTCGCACTGTTTAGACTGAACTGTCGCCTCTGTCTCCGCGCTGTTTAAACTCAACTGTCGTTTCTGTCTCCGCACTGTTTAAACTCAACTGTCATCTCTGTCTCCGTGCTGTTTAAACTCAACTGTCATCTCTGTCTCCGCACTGTTTAAACTCAACTGTCATCTCTGTCTCCGCGCTGTTTAAACTCAACTGTCGTCTCTGTCTCCGTGCTGCTAAACTCAACTGTCGTCTCTGTCTCCGCACTGTTTAAACTCAACTGTCATCTCTGTCTCCGCACTGTTTAAACTCAAATGTCATCTCTGTCTCCGCACAGTTTAAACTCAACTGTCATCTCTGTCTCCGTGCTGTTTAAACTCAACTGTCATCTCTGTCTCCGTGCTGTTTAAACTCAACTGTCATCTCTGTCTCCGCACTGTTTAAACTCAACTGTCGTCTCTGTCTCCATGCTGTTTAACTTGAACTGTCATCTCTCTCTCCGTGCTGTTTAAACTCAACTGTCGCGTCTCTCTCCGCGCTGTTTAAACTCAACTGTCGTCTCGGTCTCCATGCAGTTTAAACTCAACTGTCGACTCTCTCTCCGCGCTGTTTAAACTCAACTGTCGTCTCTGTCTCCGCGCTGTTTAAAATCAACTGTCATCTCTGTCTCCGTGCTGTTTAAATCAACTGTCATCTCTGTCTCCGCACTGTTTAAACTGAACTGTCACCTCTGTCTCCGCACTGTTTAAACTGAACTGTCATCTCTGTCTCCGCGCTGATTAAACTCAACTGTCATCTCTGTCTCCGCACTGTTTAAACTGAACTGTCATCTCTGTCTCCGTGCTGTTTAAACTCAACTGTCGTTTCTGTCTCCGCACTGTTTAAACTCAACTGTCATCTCTGTCTCCGCGCTGTTTAAACTCAACTGTCGTCTCTGTCTCCGTGCTGCTAAACTCAACTGTCGTCTCTGTCTCCGCACTGTTTAAACTGAACTCACATCTCTGTCTCCGCACTGTTTAAACTCAAATGTCATCTCTGTCTCCGCACAGTTTAAACTCAACTGTCATCTCTGTCTCCGTGCTGTTTAAACTCAACTGTCATCTCTGTCTCCGTGCTGTTTAAACTCAACTGTCATCTCTGTCTCCGCACTGTTTAAACTCAACTGTCGTCTCTGTCTCCATGCTGTTTAACTTGAACTGTCATCTCTCTCTCCGTGCTGTTTAAACTCAACTGTCGCATCTCTCTCCGCGCTGTTTAAACTCAACTGTCGTCTCGATCTCCGTGCAGTTTAAACTCAACTGTCGACTCTCTCTCCGCGCTGTTTAAACTCAACTGTCGTCTCTGTCTCCGCGCTGTTTAAAATCAACTGTCATCTCTGTCTCCGTGCTGTTTAAATCAACTGTCATCTCTGTCTCCGCACTGTTTAAACTGAACTGTCACCTCTGTCTCCGCACTGTTTAAACTGAACTGTCATCTCTGTCTCCGCGCTGATTAAACTCAACTGTCATCTCTGTCTCCGCGCTGTTTAAACTCAACTGTCATCTCTGTCTCCGCACTGTTTAAACTGAACTGTCATCTCTGTCTCCGTGCTGTTTAAACTCAACTGTCATCTCTGTCTCCGCACTGTTTAAACTCAACTGTCATCTCTGTCTCCGCGCTGTTTAAACTCAACTGTCATCTCTGTCTCCGCACTGTTTAAACTTAACTGTCGACTCTCTCTCCGCGCTGTTTAAACTCAACTGTCGTATCTGTCTCCGCGCTGTTTAAACTCAACTGTCATCTCTGTCTCCGCACTGTTTAAACTGAACTGTCATCTCTGTCTCCGTGCTGTTTAAACTCAACTGTCATCTCTGTCTCCGCACTGTTTAAACTGAACTGTCATCTCTGTCTCCGTGCTGTTTAAACTCAACTGTCATCTCTGTCTCCGCGCTGTTTAAACTCAACTGTCATCTCTGTCTCCGTGCTGTTTAAACTCAACTGTCATCTCTGTCTCCGCACTGTTTAAACTGAACTGTCATCTCTGTCTCCGTGCTGTTTAAACTCAACTGTCATCTCTGTCTCCGCACTGTTTAAACTGAACTGTCGTCTCTGTCTCCTTGCTGTTTAAACTCAACTGTCATCTCTGTCTCCGCACTGTTTAAATTCAACTGTCGCCTCTCTCTCGCACTGTTTAGACTGAACTGTTGCCTCTGTCTCCGCGCTGTTTAAACTCAACTGTCGTCTCTGCCTCCGCAATGTTTAAACTCGACTGTCGCCTCTCTCTCGCACTGTTTAGACTGAAAAGTCGCCTCTGTCTCCGCGCTGTTTAAACTCAACTGTCGTTTCTGTCTCCGCACTGTTTAAACTCAACTGTCATCTCTGTCTCCGTGCTGTTTAAACTCAACTGTCATCTCTGTCTCCGCACTGTTTAAACTCAACTGTCGTTTCTGTCTCCGCACTGTTTAAACTGAACTGTCATCTCTGTCTCCGCACTGTTTAAACTCAACTGTCGTTTCTGTCTCCGCACTGTTTAAACTCAACTGTCATCTCTGTCTCCGCGCTGTTTAAACTCAACTGTCGTCTCTGTCTCCGTGCTGCTAAACTCAACTGTCGTCTCTGTCTCCGCACTGTTTAAACTCAACTGTCATCTCTGTCTCCGCACTGTTTAAACTCAAATGTCATCTCTGTCTCCGCACAGTTTAAACTCAACTGTCATCTCTGTCTCCGTGCTGTTTAAACTCAACTGTCATCTCTGTCTCCGTGCTGTTTAAACTCAACTGTCATCTCTGTCTCCGCACTGTTTAAACTCAACTGTCGTCTCTGTCTCCATGCTGTTTAACTTGAACTGTCATCTCTCTCTCCGTGCTGTTTAAACTCAACTGTCGCGTCTCTCTCCGCGCTGTTTAAACTCAACTGTCGTCTCGGTCTCCGTGCAGTTTAAACTCAACTGTCGACTCTCTCTCCGCGCTGTTTAAACTCAACTGTCGTCTCTGTCTCCGCGCTGTTTAAAATCAACTGTCATCTCTGTCTCCGTGCTGTTTAAATCAACTGTCATCTCTGTCTCCGCACTGTTTAAACTGAACTGTCACCTCTGTCTCCGCACTGTTTAAACTGAACTGTCATCTCTGTCTCCGCGCTGATTAAACTCAACTGTCATCTCTGTCTCCGCACTGTTTAAACTGAACTGTCATCTCTGTCTCCGTGCTGTTTAAACTCAACTGTCGTTTCTGTCTCCGCACTGTTTAAACTCAACTGTCATCTCTGTCTCCGCGCTGTTTAAACTCAACTGTCGTCTCTGTCTCCGTGCTGCTAAACTCAACTGTCGTCTCTGTCTCCGCACTGTTTAAACTGAACTGTCATCTCTGTCTCCGCACTGTTTAAACTCAAATGTCATCTCTGTCTCCGCACAGTTTAAACTCAACTGTCATCTCTGTCTCCGTGCTGTTTAAACTCAACTGTCATCTCTGTCTCCGTGCTGTTTAAACTCAACTGTCATCTCTGTCTCCGCACTGTTTAAACTCAACTGTCGTCTCTGTCTCCATGCTGTTTAACTTGAACTGTCATCTCTCTCTCCGTGCTGTTTAAACTCAACTGTCGCATCTCTCTCCGCGCTGTTTAAACTCAACTGTCGTCTCGGTCTCCGTGCAGTTTAAACTCAACTGTCGACTCTCTCTCCGCGCTGTTTAAACTCAACTGTCGTCTCTGTCTCCGCGCTGTTTAAAATCAACTGTCATCTCTGTCTCCGTGCTGTTTAAATCAACTGTCATCTCTGTCTCCGCACTGTTTAAACTGAACTGTCACCTCTGTCTCCGCACTGTTTAAACTGAACTGTCATCTCTGTCTCCGCGCTGATTAAACTCAACTGTCATCTCTGTCTCCGCACTGTTTAAACTGAACTGTCATCTCTGTCTCCGTGCTGTTTAAACTCAACTGTCATCTCTGTCTCCGCACTGTTTAAACTCAACTGTCATCTCTGTCTCCGCGCTGTTTAAACTCAACTGTCATCTCTGTCTCCGCACTGTTTAAACTCAACTGTCGACTCTCTCTCCGCGCTGTTTAAACTCAACTGTCGTATCTGTCTCCGCGCTGTTTAAACTCAACTGTCATCTCTGTCTCCGCACTGTTTAAACTGAACTGTCATCTCTGTCTCCGTGCTGTTTAAACTCAACTGTCATCTCTGTCTCCGCACTGTTTAAACTCAACTGTCATCTCTGACTCCGTGCTGTTTAAACTCAACTACACTATTAAGGGCAGGGGTCTTAGTAGCGTTGAAGAGCAGAAGGATCTCGGGGTCCGGGTTCACAGGACTCTTAAATCGGCCTCGCAGGTGGAGGAGGTGGTCAAGAAGGCGTATGGTGTACTGGCCTTCATTAATCGAGGGATTGAGTTTAGGAGTCGGGAGGTAATGCTGCAACTTTACAGGACCCTCGTCAGGCCTCATTTGGAGTACTGTGCGCAGTTCTGGTCGCCTCACTATAGGAAAGACGTAGAAGCTATTGAAAGGGTGCAGAGGAGATTTACAAGGATGTTGCCTGGACTGGGAGGCATGCCTTATGAAGATAGGTTGAGGGAGCTGGGACTCTTTTCCCTGGAGAGGCGAAGGTTGAGAGGCGACCTGATAGAAGTTTATAAAATGTTGAGAGGAATAGATAGGGTGGACTCTCAGAGGCTATTTCCCCGGGTTGAAATGGTCGCTACGAGAGGACACAGATTTAAGGTGCGGGGAGGGAAGTACAGAGGTGATGTTCGGGGTAAGTTTTTCACTCAGAGGGTAGTGAGTGATTGGAATCGGCTGCCGTCGTCGGTGGTGGAGGCGAACTCGCTGGGGTCTTTTAAAAGACTTCTGGATGAGTATATGGGGTTTAATGGGATTGGGGGTTATAGATAGGTCTATAGATTGGTGGGGTTGATGCGATCGGCGCAACTCGAGGGCCGAAGGGCCTGTTTGTGCTGTAATGTTCTATGTTCTATGTTCTATGTCATCTCTGTCTCCGCGCTGTTCAAACTGAACTGTCATCTCTGTCTCCGCGCTGTTTAAACTCAACTGTCATCTCTGTCTCCGCACTGTTTAAACTCAACTGTCATCTCTGTCTCCGCACTGTTTAAACTCAACTGTCATCTCTGTCTCCGCACTGTTTAAACTCAACTGTCATCTCTGTCTCCGTGCTGTTTAAACTCAACTGTCGTCTCTGTCTCCGCGCTGTTTAAACTCAACTGTCATCTCTGTCTCCGTGCTGTTTAAACTCAACTGTCATCTCTGTCTCCGCACTGTTTAAACTCAACTGTCGTCTCTTTCTCCGCACTGTTTAAACTCAACTGTCATCTCTGTCTCCGTGCTGTTTAAACTCAACTGTCATCTCTGTCTCCGCTCTGTTTAAACTCAACTGTCATCTCTGTCTCCGTGCTGTTTAAACTCAACTGTCGTCTCTGTCTCCGCACTGTTTAAACTCAACTGTCATCTCTGTCTCCGTGCTGTTTAAACTCAACTGTCATCTCTGTCTCCGCACTGTTTAAACTCAACTGTCATCTCTGTCTCCGCGCTGTTTAAACTCAACTGTCGTCTCTGGCTCCGTGCTGCTAAACTCAACTGTCGTCTCTGTCTCCACACTGTTTAAACTCAACTGTCATCTCTGTCTCCGCACTGTTTAAACTCAACTGTCATCTCTGTCTCCGCACAGTTTAAACTCAACTGTCATCACTGTCTCCGTGATATTTAAACTCAACTGTCGCCTCTCTCTCGCACTGTTTAGACTGAACTGTCGCCTCTGTCTCCGCGCTGTTTAAACTCAACTGTCGTTTCTGTCTCCGCACTGTTTAAACTCAACTGTCGTCTCTGTCTCCGTGCTGTTTAAACTGAACTGTCATCTCTCTCTCCGTGCTGTTTAAACTTAACTGTCGCCTCTCTCTCCACGCTGTTTAAACTCAACTGTCATCTCTGTCTCCGTGCTGTTTAAACTCAACTATCATCTCTGTCTCCGCACTGTTTAAACTGAACTATCATCTCTGTTTCCGTGCTGTTTAAACTCAACTGTCATCTCTGTCTCCGCACTGTTTAAACTGAACTGTCATCTCTGTCTCCGTGCTGTTTAAACTCAACTGTCATCTCTGTCTCCGCGCTGTTTAAACTCAACTGTCATCTCTGTCTCCGTGCTGTTTAAACTCAACTGTCATCTCTGTCCCCGCACTGTTTAAACTGAACTGTCATCTCTGTCTCCGTGCTGTTTAAACTCAACTGTCATCTCTGTCTCCGCACTGTTTAAACTGAACTGTCGTCTCTGTCTCCTTGCTGTTTAAACTCAACTGTCATCTCTGTCTCCGCACTGTTTAAATTCAACTGTCGCCTCTCTCTCGCACTGTTTAGACTGAACCGTCGCCTCTGTCTCCGCGCTGTTTAAACTCAACTGTCGTCTCTGCCTCCGCAATGTTTAAACTCGACCGTCGCCTCTCTCTCGCACTGTTTAGACTGAACTGTCGCCTCTGTCTCCGCGCTGTTTAAACTCAACTGTCGTTTCTGTCTCCGCACTGTTTAAACTCAACTGTCATCTCTGTCTCCGTGCTGTTTAAACTCAACTGTCATCTCTGTCTCCGCACTGTTTAAACTCAACTGTCGTTTCTGTCTCCGCAGTGTTTAAACTGAACTGTCATCTCTGTCTCCGCACTGTTTAAACTCAACTGTCGTTTCTGTCTCCGCACTGTTTAAACTCAACTGTCATCTCTGTCTCCGCGCTGTTTAAACTCAACTGTCGCGTCTCTCTCCGCGATGTTTAAACTCAACTGTCGTCTCGGTCTCCGTGCAGTTTAAACTCAACTGTCGACTCTCTCTCCGCGCTGTTTAAACTCAACTGTCGTCTCTGTCTCCGCGCTGTTTAAAATCAACTGTCATCTCTGTCTCCGTGCTGTTTAAATCAACTGTCATCTCTGTCTCCGCACTGTTTAAACTGAACTGTCACCTCTGTCTCCGCACTGTTTAAACTGAACTGTCATCTCTGTCTCCGCGCTGATTAAACTCAACTGTCATCTCTGTCTCCGCACTGTTTAAACTGAACTGTCATCTCTGTCTCCGTGCTGTTTAAACTCAACTGTCGTTTCTGTCTCCGCACTGTTTAAACTCAACTGTCATCTCTGTCTCCGCGCTGTTTAAACTCAACTGTCGTCTCTGTCTCCGTGCTGCTAAACTCAACTGTCGTCTCTGTCTCCGCACTGTTTAAACTCAACTGTCATCTCTGTCTCCGCACTGTTTAAACTCAAATGTCATCTCTGTCTCCGCACAGTTTAAACTCAACTGTCATCTCTGTCTCCGTGCTGTTTAAACTCAACTGTCATCTCTGTCTCCGTGCTGTTTAAACTCAACTGTCATCTCTGTCTCCGCACTGTTTAAACTCAACTGTCGTCTCTGTCTCCATGCTGTTTAACTTGAACTGTCATCTCTCTCTCCGTGCTGTTTAAACTCAACTGTCGCATCTCTCTCCGCGCTGTTTAAACTCAACTGTCGTCTCGGTCTCCGTGCAGTTTAAACTCAACTGTCGACTCTCTCTCCGCGCTGTTTAAACTCAACTGTCGACTCTCTCTCCGCGCTGTTTAAAATCAACTGTCATCTCTGTCTCCGCGCTGATTAAACTCAACTGTCATCTCTGTCTCCGCACTGTTTAAACTGAACTGTCATCTCTGTCTCCGTGCTGTTTAAACTCAACTGTCATCTCTGTCTCCGCACTGTTTAAACTCAACTGTCATCTCTGTCTCCGCGCTGTTTAAACTCAACTTTCATCTCTGTCTCCGCACTGTTTAAACTCAACTGTCGACTCTCTCTCCGCGCTGTTTAAACTCAACTGTCGTATCTGTCTCCGCGCTGTTTAAACTCAACTGTCATCTCTGTCTCCGCACTGTTTAAACTGAACTGTCATCTCTGTCTCCGTGCTGTTTAAACTCAACTGTCATCTCTGTCTCCGCACTGTTTAAACTCAACTGTCGTCTCTGTCTCCGTGCTGTTTAAACTCAACTGTCATCTCTGTCTCCGCACTGTTTAAACTCAACTGTCATCTCTGACTCCGTGCTGTTTAAACTCAACTACACTATTAAGGGCAGGGGTCTTAGTAGCGTTGAAGAGCAGAAGGATCTCGGGGTCCGGGTTCACAGGACTCTTAAATCGGCCTCGCAGTTGGAGGAGGTGGTCAAGAAGGCGTATGGTGTACTGGCCTTCATTAATCGAGGGATTGAGTTCAGGAGTCGGGAGGTAATGCTGCAACTTTACAGGACCCTCGTCAGGTCTCATTTGGAGTACTGTGCGCAGTTCTGGTCGCCTCACTATAGGAAAGACGTAGAAGCTATTGAAAGGGTGCAGAGGAGATTTACAAGGATGTTGCCTGGACTGGGAGGCATGCCTTATGAAGATAGGTTGAGGGAGCTGGGACTCTTTTCCCTGGAGAGGCGAAGGTTGAGAGGCGACCTGATAGAAGTTTATAAAATGTTGAGAGGAATAGATAGGGTGGACTCTCAGAGGCTATTTCCCCGGGTTGAAATGGTCGCTACGAGAGGACACAGATTTAAGGTGCGGGGAGGGAAGTACAGAGGTGATGTTAGGGGTAAGTTTTTCACTCAGAGGGTAGTGAGTGATTGGAATCGGCTGCCGTCGTCGGTGGTGGAGGCGAACTCGCTGGGGTCTTTTAAAAGACTTCTGGATGAGTATATGGGGTTTAATGGGATTGGGGGTTATAGATAGGTCTATAGATTGGTGGGGTTGATGCGATCGGCGCAACTCGAGGGCCGAAGGGCCTGTTTGTGCTGTAATGTTCTATGTTCTATGTTCTATGTCATCTCTGTCTCCGCGCTGTTCAAACTGAACTGTCATCTCTGTCTCCGCGCTGTTTAAACTCAACTGTCATCTCTGTCTCCGCACTGTTTAAACTCAACTGTCATCTCTGTCTCCGCACTGTTTAAACTCAACTGTCATCTCTGTCTCCGCACTGTTTAAACTCAACTGTCATCTCTGTCTCCGTGCTGTTTAAACTCAACTGTTGTCTCTGTCTCCACGCTGTTTAAACTCAACTGTCATCTCTGTCTCCGCGCTGTTTAAACTCAACTGTCATCTCTGTCTCCGCACTGTTTAAACTCAACTGTCGTCTCTTTCTCCGCACTGTTTAAACTCAACTGTCATCTCTGTCTCCGTGCTGTTTAAGCTCAACTGTCATCTCTGTCTCCGCACTGTTTAAACTCAACTGTCATCTCTGTCTCCGTGCTGTTTAAACTCAACTGTCGTCTCTGTCTCCGCACTGTTTAAACTGAACTGTCATCTCTGTCTCCGTGCTGTTTAAACTCAACTGTCATCTCTGTCTCCGCACTGTTTAAACTCAACTGTCATCTCTGTCTCCGCGCTGTTTAAACTCAACTGTCATCTCTGTCTCCGTGCTGTTTAAACTCAACTGTCATCTCTGTCTCCGTGCTGTTTAAACTCAACTGTCATCTCTGTCTCCGCACTGTTTAAACTCAACTGTCGTCTCTGTCTCCATGCTGTTTAACTTGAACTGTCATCTCTCTCTCCGTGCTGTTTAAACTCAACTGTCGCCTCTCTCTCCGCGCTGTTTAAACTCAACTGTCGTTTCTGTCTCCGCACTGTTTAAACTCAACTGTCATCTCTGTCTCCGCGCTGTTTAAACTCAACTGTCGTCTCTGTCTCCGTGCTGCTAAACTCAACTGTCGTCTCTGTCTCCGCACTGTTTAAACTCAACTGTCATCTCTGTCTCCGCACTGTTTAAACTCAAATGTCATCTCTGTCTCCGCACAGTTTAAACTCAACTGTCATCTCTGTCTCCGTGCTGTTTAAACTCAACTGTCATCTCTGTCTCCGCACTGTTTAAACTCAACTGTCGTCTCTGTCTCCATGCTGTTTAACTTGAACTGTCATCTCTCTCTCCGTGCTGTTTAAACTCAACTGTCGCGTCTCTCTCCGCGCTGTTTAAACTCAACTGTCGTCTCGGTCTCCGTGCAGTTTAAACTCAACTGTCGACTCTCTCTCCGCGCTGTTTAAAGTCAACTGTCGTCTCTCTCTCTGCGCTGTTTAAACTCAACTGTCGTCTCTGTCTCCGCGCTGTTTAAACTCAACTGTCGTCTCTGTCTCCGTGCTGCTAAACTCAACTGTCGTCTCTGTCTCCGCACTGTTTAAACTCAACTGTCGTCTCTGTCTCCGCACTGTTTAAACTCAACTGTCATCTCTGTCTCCGTGCTGTTTAAACTGAACTGTCATCTCTGTCTCCACGCTGTTTAAACTCAAATGTCATCTCTGTCTCCGTGCTGTTTAAACTCAAATGTCGTTTCTGTCTCCGCACTGTTTAAATTCAACTGTCATCTCTGTCTCCGCACTGTTTAAACTCAACTGTCGTTTCTGTCTCCGCACTGTATAAACTCAACTGTCATCTCTGTCTCCGTGCTGTTTAAACTCAACTGTCATCTCTGTCTCCGCGCTGTTCAAACTGAACTGTCATCTCTGTTTCCGCGCTGTTTGAACTCAACTGTCATCTCTGTCTCCGCACTGTTTAAATTCAACTGTCGCCTCTCTCTCGCACTGTTTAGACTGAACTGTCGCCTCTGTCTCCGCGCTGTTTAAACTCAACTGTCGTCTCTGTCTCCGCAATGTTTAAACTCAACTGTCGCCTCTCTCTCGCACTGTTTAGACTGAACTGTCGCCTCTGTCTCCGCGCTGTTTAAACTCAACTGTCGTTTCTGTCTCCGCACTGTTTAAACTCAACTGTCGTCTCTGTCTCCGTGCTGTTTAAACTGAACTGTCATCTCTCACTCCGTGCTGTTTAAACTCAACTGTCGCCTCTCTCTCCACGCTGTTTAAACTCAACTGTCGTCTCTGTCTCCGTGCTGTCTAAACTCAACTGTCATCTCTGTCTCCGCACTGTTTAAACTGAACTGTCATCTCTGTCTCCGTGCTGTTTAAACTGAACTGTCATCTCTGTCTCCGTGCTGTTTAAACTCAACTGTACTCTCTGTCTCCGCGCTGTTTAAACTCAACTGTCATCTCTGTCTCCGTGCTGTTTAAACTCAACTGTCATCTCTGTCTCCGCACTGTTTAAACTGAACTGTCATCTCTGTTTCCGCACTGTTTAAACTCAACTGTCATCTCTGTCTCCGTGCTGTTTAAACTCAACTGTCGTCTCTGTCTCCGCACTGTTTAAACTCAACTGTCGTCTCTGTCTCCGTGCTGGTTAACTTGAACTGTCATCTCTCTCTCCGTGCTGTTTAAACTCAACTGTCGCGTCTCTCTCCGCGTTGTTTAAACTCAACTGTCGTCTCGGTCTCCGTGCAGTTTAAACTCAACTGTCGACTCTCTCTCCGCGCTGTTTAAACTCAACTGTCGTCTCTCACTCCGCGCTGTTTAAACTCAACTGTCGTCTCTGTCTCCGCGCTGTTTAAACTCAACTGTCGTCTCTGTCTCCGTGCTGCGAAACTCAACTGTCATCTCTGTCTCCGCACTGTTTAAACTCAACTGTCGTTTCTGTCTCCGCACTGTTTAAACTCAACTGTCGTCTCTGTCTCCGTGCTGCTAAACTCAACTGTCGTCTCTGTCTCCGCACTGTTTAAACTCAACTGTCATCTCTGTCTCCGCACTGTTTAAACTCAAATGTCATCACTGTCTCCGCACAGTTTAAACTCAACTGTCATCTCTGTCTCCGTGCTGTTTAAACTCAACTGTCATCTCTGTCTCCGCACAGTTTAAACTCAACTGTCATCTCTGTCTCCGTGCTGTTTAAACTCAACTGTCATCTCTGTCTCCGTGCTGTTTAAACTCAACTGTCATCTCTGTCTCCGCACTGTTTAAACTCAACTGTCGTCTCTGTCTCCATGCTGTTTACCTTGAACTGTCATCTCTCTCTCCGTGCTGTTTAAACTCAACTGTCGCGTCTCTCTCCGCGCTGTTTAAACTCAACTGTCGTCTCGGTCTCCGTGCAGTTTAAACTCAACTGTCGACTCTCTCTCCGCGCTGTTTAAATTCAACTGTCGTCTCTGTCTCCGCGCTGATTAAAATCAACTGTCATCTCTGTCTCCGTGCTGTTTAAATCAACTGTCATCTCTGTCTCCGCACTGTTTAAACTGAACTGTCACCTCTGTCTCCGCACTGTTTAAACTGAACTGTCATCTCTGTCTCCGCGCTGATTAAACTCAACTGTCATCTCTGTCTCCGCACTGTTTAAACTGAACTGTCATCTCTGTCTCCGTGCTGTTTAAACTCAACTGTCGTTTCTGTCTCCGCACTGTTTAAACTCAACTGTCATCTCTGTCTCCGCGCTGTTTAAACTCAACTGTCGTCTCTGTCTCCGTGCTGCTAAACTCAACTGTCGTCTCTGTCTCCGCACTGTTTAAACTCAACTGTCATCTCTGTCTCCGCACTGTTTAAACTCAAATGTCATCTCTGTCTCCGCACAGTTTAAACTCAACTGTCATCTCTGTCTCCGTGCTGTTTAAACTCAACTGTCATCTCTGTCTCCGTGCTGTTTAAACTCAACTGTCATCTCTGTCTCCGCACTGTTTAAACTCAACTATCATCTCTGTCTCCATGCTGTTTAACTTGAACTGTCATCTCTCTCTCCGTGCTGTTTAAACTCAACTGTCGCATCTCTCTCCGCGCTGTTTAAACTCAACTGTCGTCTCGGTCTCCGTGCAGTTTAAACTCAACTGTCGACTCTCTCTCCGCGCTGTTTAAACTCAACTGTCGTCTCTGTCTCCGCGCTGTTTAAAATCAACTGTCATCTCTGTCTCCGTGCTGTTTAAATCAACTGTCATCTCTGTCTCCGCACTGTTTAAACTGAACTGTCACCTCTGTCTCCGCACTGTTTAAACTGAACTGTCATCTCTGTCTCCGCGCTGATTAAACTCAACTGTCATCTCTGTCTCCGCACTGTTTAAACTGAACTGTCATCTCTGTCTCCGTGCTGTTTAAACTCAACTGTCATCTCTGTCTCCGCACTGTTTAAACTCAACTGTCATCTCTGTCTCCGCGCTGTTTAAACTCAACTGTCATCTCTGTCTCCGCACTGTTTAAACTCAACTGTCGACTCTCTCTCCGCGCTGTTTAAACTCAACTGTCGTATCTGTCTCCGCGCTGTTTAAACTCAACTGTCATCTCTGTCTCCGCACTGTTTAAACTGAACTGTCATCTCTGTCTCCGTGCTGTTTAAACTCAACTGTCATCTCTGTCTCCGCACTGTTTAAACTCAACTGTCGTCTCTGTCTCCGTGCTGTTTAAACTCAACTGTCATCTCTGTCTCCGCACTGTTTAAACTCAACTGTCATCTCTGACTCCGTGCTGTTTAAACTCAACTACACTATTAAGGGCAGGGGTCTTAGTAGCGTTGAAGAGCAGAAGGATCTCGGGGTCCGGGTTCACAGGACTCTTAAATCGGCCTCGCAGGTGGAGGAGGTGGTCAAGAAGGCGTATGGTGTACTGGCCTTCATTAATCGAGGGATTGAGTTTAGGAGTCGGGAGGTAATGCTGCAACTTTACAGGACCCTCGTCAGGCCTCATTTGGAGTACTGTGCGCAGTTCTGGTCGCCTCACTATAGGAAAGACGTAGAAGCTATTGAAAGGGTGCAGAGGAGATTTACAAGGATGTTGCCTGGACTGGGAGGCATGCCTTATGAAGATAGGTTGAGGGAGCTGGGACTCTTTTCCCTGGAGAGGCGAAGGTTGAGAGGCGACCTGATAGAAGTTTATAAAATGTTGAGAGGAATAGATAGGGTGGACTCTCAGAGGCTATTTCCCCGGGTTGAAATGGCCGCTACGAGAGGACACAGATTTAAGGTGCGGGGAGGGAAGTACAGAGGTGATGTTAGGGGTAAGTTTTTCACTCAGAGGGTAGTGAGTGATTGGAATCGGCTGCCGTCGTCGGTGGTGGAGGCGAACTCGGTGGGGTCTTTTAAAAGACTTCTGGATGAGTATATGGGGTTTAATGGGATTGGGGGTTATAGATAGGTCTGTAGATTGGTGGGGTCGATGCGATCGGCGCAACTCGAGGGCCGAAGGGCCTGTTTGTGCTGTAATGTTCTATGTTCTATGTTCTATGTCATCTCTGTCTCCGCGCTGTTCAAACTGAACTGTCATCTCTGTCTCCGCGCTGTTTAAACTCAACTGTCGTCTCTTTCTCCGCACTGTTTAAACTCAACTGTCATCTCTGTCTCCGCACTGTTTAAACTCAACTGTCGTCTCTTTCTCCGCACTGTTTAAACTCAACTGTCATCTCTGTCTCCGTGCTGTTTAAACTCAACTGTCATCTCTGTCTCCGCACTGTTTAAACTCAACTGTCATCTCTGTCTCCGTGCTGTTTAAACTCAACTGTCGTCTCTGTCTCCGCACTGTTTAAACTGAACTGTCATCTCTGTCTCCGTGCTGTTTAAACTCAACTGTCATCTCTGTCTCCGCACTGTTTAAACTCAACTGTCATCTCTGTCTCCGCGCTGTTTAAACTCAACTGTCGTCTCTGGCTCCGTGCTGCTAAACTCAACTGTCGTCTCTGTCTCCGCACTGTTTAAACTCAACTCTCATCTCTGTCTCCGCACTGTTTAAACTCAACTGTCATCTCTGTCTCCGCACAGTTTAAACTCAACTGTCATCTCTGTCTCCGTGCTGTTTAAACTCAACTGTCATCTCTGTCTCCGTGCTGTTTAAACTCAACTGTCATCTCTGTCTCCGCACTGTTTAAACTCAACTGTCGTCTCTGTCTCCATGCTGTTTAACTTGAACTGTCATCTCTCTCTCCGTGCTGTTTAAACTCAACTGTCGCCTCTCTCTCCGCGCTGTTTAAACTCAACTGTCGTTTCTGTCTCCGCACTGTTTAAACTCAACTGTCATCTCTGTCTCCGCGCTGTTTAAACTCAACTGTCGTCTCTGTCTCCTTGCTGCTAAACTCAACTGTCGTCTCTGTCTCCGCACTGTTTAAACTCAAATGTCATCTCTGTCTCCGCACAGTTTAAACTCAACTGTCATCTCTGTCTCCGTGCTGTTTAAACTCAACTGTCATCTCTGTCTCCGCACTGTTTAAACTCAACTGTCGTCTCTGTCTCCATGCTGTTTAACTTGAACTGTCATCTCTCTCTCCGTGCTGTTTAAACTCAACTGTCGCGTCTCTCTCCGCACTGTTTAAACTCAACTGTCGTCTCGGTCTCCGTGCAGTTTAAACTCAACTGTCATCTCTGTCTCCGTGCTGTTTAAACTGAACTGTCATCTCTGTCTCCACGCTGTTTAAACTCAAATGTCATCTCTGTCTCCGTGCTGTTTAAACTCAAATGTCGTTTCTGTCTCCGCACTGTTTAAATTCAACTGTCATCTCTGTCTCCGCACTGTTTAAACTCAACTGTCGTTTCTGTCTCCGCACTGTATAAACTCAACTGTCATCTCTGTCTCCGTGCTGTTTAAACTCAACTGTCATCTCTGTCTCCGCGCTGTTCAAACTGAACTGTCATCTCTGTTTCCGCGCTGTTTGAACTCAACTGTCATCTCTGTCTCTGTGCTGTTTAAACTCAACTGTCATCTCTGTCTCCGCACTGTTTAAACTCAACTGTCGTCTCTGTCTCCATGCTGTTTAACTTGAACTGTCATCTCTCTCTCCGTGCTGTTTAAACTCAACTGTCGCATCTCTCTCCGCGCTGTTTAAACTCAACTTTCGTCTCGGTCTCCGTGCAGTTTAAACTCAACTGTCGACTCTCTCTCCGCGCTGTTTAAACTCAACTGTCGACTCTCTCTCCGCGCTGTTTAAAATCAACTGTCATCTCTGTCTCCGCGCTGATTAAACTCAACTGTCATCTCTGTCTCCGCACTGTTTAAACTGAACTGTCATCTCTGTCTCCGTGCTGTTTAAACTCAACTGTCATCTCTGTCTCCGCACTGTTTAAACTCAACTGTCATCTCTGTCTCCGCGCTGTTTAAACTCAACTTTCATCTCTGTCTCCGCACTGTTTAAACTCAACTGTCGACTCTCTCTCCGCGCTGTTTAAACTCAACTGTCGTATCTGACTCCGTGCTGTTTAAACTCAACTACACTATTAAGGGCAGGGGTCTTAGTAGCGTTGAAGAGCAGAAGGATCTCGGGGTCCGGGTTCACAGGACTCTTAAATCGGCCTCGCAGTTGGAGGAGGTGGTCAAGAAGGCGTATGGTGTACTGGCCTTCATTAATCGAGGGATTGAGTTCAGGAGTCGGGAGGTAATGCTGCAACTTTACAGGACCCTCGTCAGGTCTCATTTGGAGTACTGTGCGCAGTTCTGGTCGCCTCACTATAGGAAAGACGTAGAAGCTATTGAAAGGGTGCAGAGGAGATTTACAAGGATGTTGCCTGGACTGGGAGGCATGCCTTATGAAGATAGGTTGAGGGAGCTGGGACTCTTTTCCCTGGAGAGGCGAAGGTTGAGAGGCGACCTGATAGAAGTTTATAAAATGTTGAGAGGAATAGATAGGGTGGACTCTCAGAGGCTATTTCCCCGGGTTGAAATGGTCGCTACGAGAGGACACAGATTTAAGGTGCGGGGAGGGAAGTACAGAGGTGATGTTAGGGGTAAGTTTTTCACTCAGAGGGTAGTGAGTGATTGGAATCGGCTGCCGTCGTCGGTGGTGGAGGCGAACTCGCTGGGGTCTTTTAAAAGACTTCTGGATGAGTATATGGGGTTTAATGGGATTGGGGGTTATAGATAGGTCTATAGATTGGTGGGGTTGATGCGATCGGCGCAACTCGAGGGCCGAAGGGCCTGTTTGTGCTGTAATGTTCTATGTTCTATGTTCTATGTCATCTCTGTCTCCGCGCTGTTCAAACTGAACTGTCATCTCTGTCTCCGCGCTGTTTAAACTCAACTGTCATCTCTGTCTCCGCACTGTTTAAACTCAACTGTCATCTCTGTCTCCGCACTGTTTAAACTCAACTGTCATCTCTGTCTCCGCACTGTTTAAACTCAACTGTCATCTCTGTCTCCGTGCTGTTTAAACTCAACTGTCGTTTCTGTCTCCACGCTGTTTAAACTCAACTGTCATCTCTGTCTCCGCGCTGTTTAAACTCAACTGTCATCTGTCTCCGCACTGTTTAAACTCAACTGTCGTCTCTTTCTCCGCACTGTTTAAACTCAACTGTCATCTCTGTCTCCGTGCTGTTTAAACTCAACTGTCATCTCTGTCTCCGCACTGTTTAAACTCAACTGTCATCTCTGTCTCCGTGCTGTTTAAACTCAACTGTCGTCTCTGTCTCCGCACTGTTTAAACTGAACTGTCATCTCTGTCTCCGTGCTGTTTAAACTCAACTGTCATCTCTGTCTCCGCACTGTTTAAACTCAACTGTCATCTCTGTCTCCGCGCTGTTTAAACTCAACTGTCGTCTCTGGCTCCGTGCTGCTAAACTCAACTGTCGTCTCTGTCTCCGCACTGGTTAAACTCAACTGTCATCTCTGTCTCCGCACTGTTTAAACTCAACTGTCATCTCTGTCTCCGCACAGATTAAACTCAACTGTCATCTCTGTCTCCGTGCTGTTTAAACTCAACTGTCATCTCTGTCTCCGTGCTGTTTAAACTCAACTGTCATCTCTGTCTCCGCACTGTTTAAACTCAACTGTCGTCTCTGTCTCCATGCTGTTTAACTTGAACTGTCATCTCTCTCTCCGTGCTGTTTAAACTCAACTGTCGCCTCTCTCTCCGCGCTGTTTAAACTCAACTGTCGTTTCTGTCTCCGCACTGTTTAAACTCAACTGTCATCTCTGTCTCCGCGCTGTTTAAACTCAACTGTCGTCTCTGTCTCCGTGCTGCTAAACTCAACTGTCGTCTCTGTCTCCGCACTGTTTAAACTCAACTGTCATCTCTGTCTCCGCACTGTTTAAACTCAAATGTCATCTCTGTCTCCGCACAGTTTAAACTCAACTGTCATCTCTGTCTCCGTGCTGTTTAAACTCAACTGTCATCTCTGTCTCCGCACTGTTTAAACTCAACTGTCGTCTCTGTCTCCATGCTGTTTAACTTGAACTGTCATCTCTCTCTCCGTGCTGTTTAAACTCAACTGTCGCGTCTCTCTCCGCGCTGTTTAAACTCAACTGTCGTCTCGGTCTCCGTGCAGTTTAAACTCAACTGTCGACTCTCTCTCCGCGCTGTTTAAAGTCAACTGTCGTCTCTCTCTCTGCGCTGTTTAAACTCAACTGTCGTCTCTGTCTCCGCGCTGTTTAAACTCAACTGTCGTCTCTGTCTCCATGCTGCTAAACTCAACTGTCGTCTCTGTCTCCGCACTGTTTAAACTCAACTGTCGTCTCTGTCTCCGCACTGTTTAAACTCAACTGTCATCTCTGTCTCCGTGCTGTTTAAACTGAACTGTCATCTCTGTCTCCACGCTATTTAAACTCAAATGTCATCTCTGTCTCCGTGCTGTTTAAACTCAAATGTCGTTTCTGTCTCTGCACTGTTTAAATTCAACTGTCATCTCTGTCTCCGCACTGTTTAAACTCAACTGTCGTTTCTGTCTCCGCACTGTATAAACTCAACTGTCATCTCTGTCTCCGTGCTGTTTAAACTCAACTGTCATCTCTGTCTCCGCGCTGTTCAAACTGAACTGTCATCTCTGTTTCCGCGCTGTTTGAACTCAACTGTCATCTCTGTCTCCGCACTGTTTAAATTCAACTGTCGCCTCTCTCTCGCACTGTTTAGACTGAACTGTCGCCTCTGTCTCCGCGCTGTTTAAACTCAACTGTCGTCTCTGTCTCCGCAATGTTTAAACTCAACTGTCGCCTCTCTCTCGCACTGTTTAGACTGAACTGTCGCCTCTGTCTCCGCGCTGTTTAAACTCAACTGTCGTTTCTGTCTCCGCACTGTTTAAACTCAACTGTCGTCTCTGTCTCCGTGCTGTTTAAACTGAACTGTCATCTCTCACTCCGTGCTGTTTAAACTCAACTGTCGCCTCTCTCTCCACGCTGTTTAAACTCAACTGTCGTCTCTGTCTCCGTGCTGTCTAAACTCAACTGTCATCTCTGTCTCCGCACTGTTTAAACTGAACTGTCATCTCTGTCTCCGTGCTGTTTAAACTGAACTGTCATCTCTGTCTCCGTGCTGTTTAAACTCAACTGTACTCTCTGTCTCCGCGCTGTTTAAACTCAACTGTCATCTCTGTCTCCGTGCTGTTTAAACTCAACTGTCATCTCTGTCTCCGCACTGTTTAAACTGAACTGTCATCTCTGTTTCCGGACTGTTTAAACTCAACTGTCATCTCTGTCTCCGTGCTGTTTAAACTCAACTGTCGTCTCTGTCTCCGCACTGTTTAAACTCAACTGTCGTCTCTGTCTCCGTGCTGGTTAACTTGAAGTGTCATCTCTCTCTCCGTGCTGTTTAAACTCAACTGTCGCGTCTCTCTCCGCGTTGTTTAAACTCAACTGTCGTCTCGGTCTCCGTGCAGTTTAAACTCAACTGTCGACTCTCTCTCCGCGCTGTTTAAACTCAACTGTCGTCTCTCTCTCCGCGCTGTTTAAACTCAACTGTCGTCTCTGTCTCCGCGCTGTTTAAACTCAACTGTCGTCTCTGTCTCCGTGCTGCTAAACTCAACTGTCATCTCTGTCTCCGCACTGTTTAAACTCAACTGTCGTTTCTGTCTCCGCACTGTTTAAACTCAACTGTTGTCTCTGTCTCCGTGCTGCTAAACTCAACTGTCGTCTCTGTCTCCGCACTGTTTAAACTCAACTGTCATCTCTGTCTCCGCACTGTTTAAACTCAAATGTCATCTCTGTCTCCGCACAGTTTAAACTCAACTGTCATCGCTGTCTCCGTGCTGTTTAAACTCAACTGTCATCTCTGTCTCCGTGCTGTTTAAACTCAACTGTCATCTCTGTCTCCGCACTGTTTAAACTCAACTGTCGTCTCTGTCTCCATGCTGTTTACCTTGAACTGTCATCTCTCTCTCCGTGCTGTTTAAACTCAACTGTCGCGTCTCTCTCCGCGCTGTTTAAACTCAACTGTCGTCTCGGTCTCCGTGCAGTTTAAACTCAACTGTCGACTCTCTCTCCGCGCTGTTTAAATTCAACTGTCGTCTCTGTCTCCGCGCTGTTTAAAATCAACTGTCATCTCTGTCTCCGTGCTGTTTAAATCAACTGTCATCTCTGTCTCCGCACTGTTTAAACTGAACTGTCACCTCTGTCTCCGCACTGTTTAAACTGAACTGTCATCTCTGTCTCCGCGCTGATTAAACTCAACTGTCATCTCTGTCTCCGCACTGTTTAAACTGAACTGTCATCTCTGTCTCCGTGCTGTTTAAACTCAACTGTCGTTTCTGTCTCCGCACTGTTTAAACTCAACTGTCATCTCTGTCTCCGCGCTGTTTAAACTCAACTGTCGTCTCTGTCTCCGTGCTGCTAAACTCAACTGTCGTCTCTGTCTCCGCACTGTTTAAACTCAACTGTCATCTCTGTCTCCGCACTGTTTAAACTCAAATGTCATCTCTGTCTCCGCACAGTTTAAACTCAACTGTCATCTCTGTCTCCGTGCTGTTTAAACTCAACTGTCATCTCTGTCTCCGTGCTGTTTAAACTCAACTGTCATCTCTGTCTCCGCACTGTTTAAACTCAACTATCATCTCTGTCTCCATGCTGTTTAACTTGAACTGTCATCTCTCTCTCCGTGCTGTTTAAACTCAACTGTCGCATCTCTCTCCGCGCTGTTTAAACTCAACTGTCGTCTCGGTCTCCGTGCAGTTTAAACTCAACTGTCGACTCTCTCTCCGCGCTGTTTAAACTCAACTGTCGTCTCTGTCTCCGCGCTGTTTAAAATCAACTGTCATCTCTGTCTCCGTGCTGTTTAAATCAACTGTCATCTCTGTCTCCGCACTGTTTAAACTGAACTGTCACCTCTGTCTCCGCACTGTTTAAACTGAACTGTCATCTCTGTCTCCGCACTGTTTAAACTGAACTGTCATCTCTTTCTCCGTGCTGTTTAAACTCAACTGTCATCTCTGTCTCCGCACTGTTTAAACTCAACTGTCATCTCTGTCTCCGCGCTGTTTAAACTCAACTGTCATCTCTGTCTCCGCACTGTTTAAACTCAACTGTCGACTCTCTCTCCGCGCTGTTTAAACTCAACTGTCGTATCTGTCTCCGCGCTGTTTAAACTCAACTGTCATCTCTGTCTCCGCACTGTTTAAACTGAACTGTCATCTCTGTCTCCGTGCTGTTTAAACTCAACTGTCATCTCTGTCTCCGCACTGTTTAAACTCAACTGTCGTCTCTGTCTCCGTGCTGTTTAAACTCAACTGTCATCTCTGTCTCCGCACTGTTTAAACTCAACTGTCATCTCTGACTCCGTGCTGTTTAAACTCAACTACACTATTAAGGGCAGGGGTCTTAGTAGCGTTGAAGAGCAGAAGGATCTCGGGGTCCGGGTTCACAGGACTCTTAAATCGGCCTCGCAGGTGGAGGAGGTGGTCAAGAAGGCGTATGGTGTACTGGCCTTCATTAATCGAGGGATTGAGTTTAGGAGTCGGGAGGTAATGCTGCAACTTTACAGGACCCTCGTCAGGCCTCATTTGGAGTACTGTGCGCAGTTCTGGTCGCCTCACTATAGGAAAGACGTAGAAGCTATTGAAAGGGTGCAGAGGAGATTTACAAGGATGTTGCCTGGACTGGGAGGCATGCCTTATGAAGATAGGTTGAGGGAGCTGGGACTCTTTTCCCTGGAGAGGCGAAGGTTGAGAGGCGACCTGATAGAAGTTTATAAAATGTTGAGAGGAATAGATAGGGTGGACTCTCAGAGGCTATTTCCCCGGGTTGAAATGGCCGCTACGAGAGGACACAGATTTAAGGTGCGGGGAGGGAAGTACAGAGGTGATGTTAGGGGTAAGTTTTTCACTCAGAGGGTAGTGAGTGATTGGAATCGGCTGCCGTCGTCGGTGGTGGAGGCGAACTCGCTGGGGTCTTTTAAAAGACTTCTGGATGAGTATATGGGGTTTAATGGGATTGGGGGTTATAGATAGGTCTGTAGATTGGTGGGGTTGATGCGATCGGCGCAATTCGAGGGCCGAAGGGCCTGTTTGTGCTGTAATGTTCTATGTTCTATGTTCTATGTCATCTCTGTCTCCGCGCTGTTCAAACTGAACTGTCATCTCTGTCTCCGCGCTGTTTAAACTCAACTGTCATCTCTGTCTCCGCACTGTTTAAACTCAACTGTCATCTCTGTCTCCGCACTGTTTAAACTCAACTGTCATCTCTGTCTCCGCACTGTTTAAACTCAACTGTCATCTCTGTCTCCGTGCTGTTTAAACTCAACTGTCGTCTCTGTCTACACGCTGTTTAAACTCAACTGTCATCTCTGTCTCCGCGCTGTTTAAACTCAACTGTCATCTCTGTCTCCGCACTGTTTAAACTCAACTGTCGTCTCTTTCTCCGCACTGTTTAAACTCAACTGTCATCTCTGTCTCCGTGCTGTTTAAACTCAACTGTCATCTCTGTCTCCGCACTGTTTAAACTCAACTGTCATCTCTGTCTCCGTGCTGTTTAAACTCAACTGTCGTCTCTGTCTCCGCACTGTTTAAACTGAACTGTCATCTCTGTCTCCGTGCTGTTTAAACTCAACTGTCATCTCTGTCTCCGCACTGTTTAAACTCAACTGTCATCTCTGTCTCCGCGCTGTTTAAACTCAACTGTCGTCTCTGGCTCCGTGCTGCTAAACTCAACTGTCGTCTCTGTCTCCGCACTGTTTAAACTCAACTGTCATCTCTGTCTCCGCACTGTTTAAACTCAACTGTCATCTCTGTCTCCGCACAGTTTAAACTCAACTGTCATCTCTGTCTCCGTGCTGTTTAAACTCAACTGTCATCTCTGTCTCCGTGCTGTTTAAACTCAACTGTCATCTCTGTCTCAGCACTGTTTAAACTCAACTGTCGTCTCTGTCTCCATGCTGTTTAACTTGAACTGTCATCTCTCTCTCCGTGCTGTTTAAACTCAACTGTCGCCTCTCTCTCCGCACTGTTTAAACTCAACTGTCGATTCTGTCTCCGCACTGTTTAAACTCAACTGTCATCTCTGTCTCCGCGCTGTTTAAACTCAACTGTCGTCTCTGTCTCCGTGCTGCTAAACTCAACTGTCGTCTCTGTCTCCGCACTGTTTAAACTCAAATGTCATCTCTGTCTCCGCACAGTTTAAACTCAACTGTCATCTCTGTCTCCGTGCTGTTTAAACTCAACTGTCATCTCTGTCTCCGCACTGTTTAAACTCAACTGTCGTCTCTGTCTCCATGCTGTTTAACTTGAACTGTCACCTCTCTCCGTGCTGTTTAAACTCAACTGTCGCGTCTCTCTCCGCGCTGTTTAAACTCAACTGTCGTCTCGGTCTCCGTGCAGTTTAAACTCAACTGTCGACTCTCTCTCCGCGCTGTTTAAAGTCAGCTGTCGTCTCTCTCTCTGCGCTGTTTAAACTCAACTGTCGTCTCTGTCTCCGCGCTGTTTAAACTCAACTGTCGTCTCTGTCTCCGTGCTGCTAAACTCAACTGTCGTCTCTGTCTCCGCACTGTTTAAACTCAACTGTCGTCTCTGTCTCCGCACTGTTTAAACTCAACTGTCATCTCTGTCTCCGTGCTGTTTAAACTGAACTGTCATCTCTG
The DNA here is from genome assembly GCA_037974335.1 of Prionace glauca. Taxonomy (NCBI): domain Eukaryota; kingdom Metazoa; phylum Chordata; class Chondrichthyes; order Carcharhiniformes; family Carcharhinidae; genus Prionace; species Prionace glauca. The sequence continues at coordinate 98,917,729 of CM075729.1, read as the reverse complement.
TCTCCACGCTGTTTAAACTCAAATGTCATCTCTGTCTCCGTGCTGTTTAAACTCAAATGTCGTTTCTGTCTCCGCACTGTTTAAATTCAACTGTCATCTCTGTCTCCGCACTGTTTAAACTCAACTGTCGTTTCTGTCTCCGCACTGTATAAACTCAACTGTCATCTCTGTCTCCGTGCTGTTTAAACTCAACTGTCATCTCTGTCTCCGCGCTGTTCAAACTGAACTGTCATCTCTGTTTCCGCGCTGTTTGAACTCAACTGTCATCTCTGTCTCCGCACTGTTTAAATTCAACTGTCGCCTCTCTCTCGCACTGTTTAGACTGAACTGTCGCCTCTGTCTCCGCGCTGTTTAAACTCAACTGTCGTCTCTGTCTCCGCAATGTTTAAACTCAACTGTCGCCTCTCTCTCGCACTGTTTAGACTGAACTGTCGCCTCTGTCTCCGCGCTGTTTAAACTCAACTGTCTTTTCTGTCTCCGCACTGTTTAAACTCAACTGTCGTCTCTGTCTCCGTGCTGTTTAAACTGAACTGTCATCTCTCACTCCGTGCTGTTTAAACTCAACTGTCGCCTCTCTCTCCACGCTGTTTAAACTCAACTGTCGTCTCTGTCTCCGTGCTGTCTAAACTCAACTGTCATCTCTGTCTCCGCACTGTTTAAACTGAACTGTCATCTCTGTCTCCGTGCTGTTTAAACTGAACTGTCATCTCTGTCTCCGTGCTGTTTAAACTCAACTGTACTCTCTGTCTCCGCGCTGTTTAAACTCAACTGTCATCTCTGTCTCCGTGCTGTTTAAACTCAACTGTCATCTCTGTCTCCGCACTGTTTAAACTGAACTGTCATCTCTGTTTCCGCACTGTTTAAACTCAACTGTCATCTCTGTCTCCGTGCTGTTTAAACTCAACTGTCGTCTCTGTCTCCGCACTGTTTAAACTCAACTGTCGTCTCTGTCTCCGTGCTGGTTAACTTGAACTGTCATCTCTCTCTCCGTGCTGTTTAAACTCAACTGTCGCGTCTCTCTCCGCGTTGTTTAAACTCAACTGTCGTCTCGGTCTCCGTGCAGTTTAAACTCAACTGTCGACTCTCTCTCCGCGCTGTTTAAACTCAACTGTCGTCTCTCTCTCCGCGCTGTTTAAACTCAACTGTCGTCTCTGTCTCCGCGCTGTTTAAACTCAACTGTCGTCTCTGTCTCCGTGCTGCGAAACTCAACTGTCATCTCTGTCTCCGCACTGTTTAAACTCAACTGTCGTTTCTGTCTCCGCACTGTTTAAACTCAACTGTCGTCTCTGTCTCCGTGCTGCTAAACTCAACTGTCGTCTCTGTCTCCGCACTGTTTAAACTCAACTGTCATCTCTGTCTCCGCACTGTTTAAACTCAAATGTCATCTCTGTCTCCGCACAGTTTAAACTCAACTGTCATCGCTGTCTCCGTGCTGTTTAAACTCAACTGTCATCTCTGTCTCCGTGCTGTTTAAACTCAACTGTCATCTCTGTCTCCGCACTGTTTAAACTCAACTGTCGTCTCTGTCTCCATGCTGTTTACCTTGAACTGTCATCTCTCTCTCCGTGCTGTTTAAACTCAACTGTCGCGTCTCTCTCCGCGCTGTTTAAACTCAACTGTCGTCTCGGTCTCCGTGCAGTTTAAACTCAACTGTCGACTCTCTCTCCGCGCTGTTTAAATTCAACTGTCGTCTCTGTCTCCGCGCTGTTTAAAATCAACTGTCATCTCTGTCTCCGTGCTGTTTAAATCAACTGTCATCTCTGTCTCCGCACTGTTTAAACTGAACTGTCACCTCTGTCTCCGCACTGTTTAAACTGAACTGTCATCTCTGTCTCCGCGCTGATTAAACTCAACTGTCACCTCTGTCTCCGCACTGTTTAAACTGAACTGTCATCTCTGTCTCCGCGCTGATTAAACTCAACTGTCATCTCTGTCTCCGCACTGTTTAAACTGAACTGTCATCTCTGTCTCCGTGCTGTTTAAACTCAACTGTCGTTTCTGTCTCCGCACTGTTTAAACTCAACTGTCATCTCTGTCTCCGCGCTGTTTAAACTCAACTGTCGTCTCTGTCTCCGTGCTGCTAAACTCAACTGTCGTCTCTGTCTCCGCACTGTTTAAACTCAACTGTCATCTCTGTCTCCGCACTTTTTAAACTCAAATGTCATCTCTGTCTCCGCACAGTTTAAACTCAACTGTCATCTCTGTCTCCGTGCTGTTTAAACTCAACTGTCTTCTCTGTCTCCGTGCTGTTTAAACTCAACTGTCATCTCTGTCTCCGCACTGTTTAAACTCAACTATCATCTCTGTCTCCATGCTGTTTAACTTGAACTGTCATCTCTCTCTCCGTGCTGTTTAAACTCAACTGTCGCATCTCTCTCCGCGCTGTTTAAACTCAACTGTCGTCTCGGTCTCCGTGCAGTTTAAACTCAACTGTCGACTCTCTCTCCGCGCTGTTTAAACTCAACTGTCGTCTCTGTCTCCGCGCTGTTTAAAATCAACTGTCATCTCTGTCTCCGTGCTGTTTAAATCAACTGTCATCTCTGTCTCCGCACTGTTTAAACTGAACTGTCACCTCTGTCTCCGCACTGTTTAAACTGAACTGTCATCTCTGTCTCCGCGCTGATTAAACTCAACTGTCATCTCTGTCTCCGCACTGTTTAAACTGAACTGTCATCTCTGTCTCCGTGCTGTTTAAACTCAACTGTCATCTCTGTCTCCGCACTGTTTAAACTCAACTGTCATCTCTGTCTCCGCGCTGTTTAAACTCAACTGTCATCTCTGTCTCCGCACTGTTTAAACTCAACTGTCGACTCTCTCTCCGCGCTGTTTAAACTCAACTGTCGTATCTGTCTCCGCGCTGTTTAAACTCAACTGTCATCTCTGTCTCCGCACTGTTTAAACTGAACTGTCATCTCTGTCTCCGTGCTGTTTAAACTCAACTGTCATCTCTGTCTCCGCACTGTTTAAACTCAACTGTCGTCTCTGTCTCCGTGCTGTTTAAACTCAACTGTCATCTCTGTCTCCGCACTGTTTAAACTCAACTGTCATCTCTGACTCCGTGCTGTTTAAACTCAACTACACTATTAAGGGCAGGGGTCTTAGTAGCGTTGAAGAGCAGAAGGATCTCGGGGTCCGGGTTCACAGGACTCTTAAATCGGCCTCGCAGGTGGAGGAGGTGGTCAAGAAGGCGTATGGTGTACTGGCCTTCATTAATCGAGGGATTGAGTTTAGGAGTCGGGAGGTAATGCTGCAACTTTACAGGACCCTCGTCAGGCCTCATTTGGAGTACTGTGCGCAGTTCTGGTCGCCTCACTATAGGAAAGACGTAGAAGCTATTGAAAGGGTGCAGAGGAGATTTACAAGGATGTTGCCTGGACTGGGAGGCATGCCTTATGAAGATAGGTTGAGGGAGCTGGGACTCTTTTCCCTGGAGAGGCGAAGGTTGAGAGGCGACCTGATAGAAGTTTATAAAATGTTGAGAGGAATAGATAGGGTGGACTCTCAGAGGCTATTTCCCCGGGTTGAAATGGCCGCTACGAGAGGACACAGATTTAAGGTGCGGGGAGGGAAGTACAGAGGTGATGTTAGGGGTAATTTTTTCACTCAGAGGGTAGTGAGTGATTGGAATCGGCTGCCGTCGTCGGTGGTGGAGGCGAACTCGCTGGGGTCTTTTAAAAGACTTCTGGATGAGTATATGGGGTTTAATGGGATTGGGGGTTATAGATAGGTCTATAGATTGGTGGGGTTGATGCGATCGGCGCAACTCGAGGGCCGAAGGGCCTGTTTGTGCTGTAATGTTCCATGTTCTATGTCATCTCTGTCTCCGCGCTGTTCAAACTGAACTGTCATCTCTGTCTCCGTGCTGTTTAAACTCAACTGTCATCTCTGTCTCCGCGCTGTTTAAACTCAACTGTCATCTCTGTCTCCGCACTGTTTAAACTCAACTGTCGTCTCTGTCTCCGCACTGTTTAAACTCAACTGTCATCGCTGTCTCCGTGCTGTTTAAATTCAACTGTCATCTCTGTCTCCGCACTGTTTAAACTCAACTGTCATCTCTGTCTCCGTGCTGTTTAAACTCAACTGTCGTCTCTGTCTCCGCACTGTTTCAACTCAACTGTCATCTCTGTCTCCGTGCTGTTTAAACTCAACTGTCATCTCTGTCTCCGCACTGTTTAAACTCAACTGTCGCGTCTCTCTCCGCGCTGTTTAAACTCAACTGTCGTCTCGGTCTCCGTGCAGTTTAAACTCAACTGTCGACTCTCTCTCCGCGCTGTTTAAACTCAACTGTCGTCTCTGTCTCCGCGCTGTTTAAAATCATCTGTCATCTCTGTCTCCGTGCTGTTTAAATCAACTGTCATCTCTGTCTCCGCACTGTTTAAACTGAACTGTCACCTCTGTCTCCGCACTGTTTAAACTGAACTGTCATCTCTGTCTCCGCGCTGATTAAACTCAACTGTCATCTCTGTCTCCGCACTGTTTAAACTGAACTGTCATCTCTGTCTCCGTGCTGTTTAAACTCAACTGTCGTTTCTGTCTCCGCACTGTTTAAACTCAACTGTCATCTCTGTCTCCGCGCTGTTTAAACTCAACTGTCGTCTCTGTCTCCGTGCTGCTAAACTCAACTGTCGTCTCTGTCTCCGCACTGTTTAAACTCAACTGTCATCTCTGTCTCCGCACTGTTTAAACTCAAATGTCATCTCTGTCTCCGCACAGTTTAAACTCAACTGTCATCTCTGTCTCTATGCTGTTTAACTTGAACTGTCATCTCTCTCTCCGTGCTGTTTAAACTCAACTGTCGCATCTCTCTCCGCGCTGTTTAAACTCAACTGTCGTCTCGGTCTCCGTGCAGTTTAAACTCAACTGTCGACTCTCTCTCCGCGCTGTTTAAACTCAACTGTCGTCTCTGTCTCCGCGCTGTTTAAAATCAACTGTCATCTCTGTCTCCGTGCTGTTTAAATCAACTGTCATCTCTGTCTTCGCACTGTTTAAACTGAACTGTCACCTCTGTCTCCGCACTGTTTAAACTGAACTGTCATCTCTGTCTCCGCGCTGATTAAACTCAACTGTCATCTCTGTCTCCGCACTGTTTAAACTGAACTGTCATCTCTGTCTCCGTGCTGTTTAAACTCAACTGCCATCTCTGTCTCCGCACTGTTTAAACTCAACTGTCGACTCTCTCTCCGCGCTGTTTAAACTCAACTGTCGTATCTGTCTCCGCGCTGTTTAAACTCAACTGTCATCTCTGTCTCCGCACTGTTTAAACTGAACTGTCATCTCTGTCTCCGTGCTGTTTAAACTGAACTGTCATCTCTGTTTCCGTGCTGTTTAAACTCAACTGTCGTCTCTGTCTCCGTGCTGTTTAAACTCAACTGTCATCTCTGTCTCCGCACTGTTTAAACTCAACTGTCACCTCTGTCTCCGCACTGTTTAAACTGAACTGTCATCTCTGTCTCTGCGCTGATTAAACTCAACTGTCATCTCTGTCTCCGCACTGTTTAAACTGAACTGTCATCTCTGTCTCCGTGCTGTTTAAACTCAACTGTCGTTTCTGTCTCCGCACTGTTTAAACTCAACTGTCATCTCTGTCTCCGCGCTGTTTAAACTCAACTGTCATCTCTGTCTCCGCACTGTTTAAACTGAACTGTCATCTCTGTCTCCGTGCTGTTTAAACTCAACTGTCGTTTCTGTCTCCGCACTGTTTAAACTCAACTGTCATCTCTGTCTCCGCGCTGTTTAAACTCAACTGTCGTCTCTGTCTCCGTGCTGCTAAACTCAACTGTCGTCTCTGTCTCCGCACTGTTTAAACTCAACTGTCATCTCTGTCTCCGCACTGTTTAAACTCAAATGTCATCTCTGTCTCCGCACAGTTTAAACTCAACTGTCATCTCTGTCTCCGTGCTGTTTAAACTCAACTGTCATCTCTGTCTCCGTGCTGTTTAAACTCAACTGTCATCTCTGTCTCCGCACTGTTTAAACTCAACTATCATCTCTGTCTCCATGCTGTTTAACTTGAACTGTCATCTCTCTCTCCGTGCTGTTTAAACTCAACTGTCGCATCTCTCTCCGCGCTGTTTAAACTCAACTGTCGTCTCGGTCTCCGTGCAGTTTAAACTCAACTGTCGACTCTCTCTCCGCGCTGTTTAAACTCAACTGTCGTCTCTGTCTCCGCGCTGTTTAAAATCAACTGTCATCTCTGTCTCCGTGCTGTTTAAATCAACTGTCATCTCTGTCTCCGCACTGTTTAAACTGAACTGTCACCTCTGTCTCCGCACTGTTTAAACTCAACTGTCATCTCTGTCTCCGCACTGATTAAACTCAACTGTCGACTCTCTCTCCGCGCTGTTTAAACTCAACTGTCGTATCTGTCTCCGCGCTGTTTAAACTCAACTGTCATCTCTGTCTCCGCACTGTTTAAACTGAACTGTCATCTCTGTCTCCGTGCTGTTTAAACTCAACTGTCATCTCTGTCTCCGCACTGTTTAAACTCAACTGTCGTCTCTGTCTCCGTGCTGTTTAAACTCAACTGTCATCTCTGTCTCCGCACTGTTTAAACTCAACTGTCATCTCTGACTCCGTGCTGTTTAAACTCAACTACACTATTAAGGGCAGGGGTCTTAGTAGCGTTGAAGAGCAGAAGGATCTCGGGGTCCGGGTTCACAGGACTCTTAAATCGGCCTCGCAGGTGGAGGAGGTGGTCAAGAAGGCGTATGGTGTACTGGCCTTCATTAATCGAGGGATTGAGTTTAGGAGTCGGGAGGTAATGCTGCAACTTTACAGGACCCTCGTCAGGCCTCATTTGGAGTACTGTGCGCAGTTCTGGTCGCCTCACTATAGGAAAGACGTAGAAGCTATTGAAAGGGTGCAGAGGAGATTTACAAGGATGTTGCCTGGACTGGGAGGCATGCCTTATGAAGATAGGTTGAGGGAGCTGGGACTCTTTTCCCTGGAGAGGCGAAGGTTGAGAGGCGACCTGATAGAAGTTTATAAAATGTTGAGAGGAATAGATAGGGTGGACTCTCAGAGGCTATTTCCCCGGGTTGAAATGGCCGCTACGAGAGGACACAGATTTAAGGTGCGGGGAGGGAAGTACAGAGGTGATGTTAGGGGTAAGTTTTTCACTCAGAGGGTAGTGAGTGATTGGAATCGGCTGCCGTCGTCGGTGGTGGAGGCGAACTCGCTGGGGTCTTTTAAAAGACTTCTGGATGAGTATATGGGGTTTAATGGGATTGGGGGTTATAGATAGGTCTATAGATTGGTGGGGTTGATGCGATCGGCGCAACTCGAGGGCCGAAGGGCCTGTTTGTGCTGTAATGTTCCATGTTCTATGTCATCTCTGTCTCCGCGCTGTTCAAACTGAACTGTCATCTCTGTCTCCGTGCTGTTTAAACTCAACTGTCATCTCTGTCTCCGCGCTGTTTAAACTCAACTGTCATCTCTGTCTCCGCACTGTTTAAACTCAACTGTCGTCTCTGTCTCCGCACTGTTTAAACTCAACTGTCATCTCTGTCTCCGTGCTGTTTAAATTCAACTGTCATCTCTGTCTCCGCACTGTTTAAACTCAACTGTCATCTCTGTCTCCGTGCTGTTTAAACTCAACTGTCGTCTCTGTCTCCGCACTGTTTAAACTCAACTGTCATCTCTGTCTCCGTGCTGTTTAAACTCAACTGTCGTTTCTGTCTCCGCACTGTTTAAATTCAACTGTCATCTCTGTCTCCGCACTGTTTAAACTCAACTGTCGTTTCTGTCTCCGCACTGTATAAACTCAACTGTCATCTCTGTCTCCGTGCTGTTTAAACTCAACTGTCATCTCTGTCTCCGCGCTGTTCAAACTGAACTGTCATCTCTGTTTCCGCGCTGTTTGAACTCAACTGTCATCTCTGTCTCCGCACTGTTTAAATTCAACTGTCGCCTCTCTCTCGCACTGTTTAAACTGAACTGTCGCCTCTGTCTCCGCGCTGTTTAAACTCAACTGTCGTCTCTGTCTCCGCAATGTTTAAACTCAACTGTCGCCTCTCTCTCGCACTGTTTAGACTGAACTGTCGCCTCTGTCTCCGCGCTGTTTAAACTCAACTGTCTTTTCTGTCTCCGCACTGTTTAAACTCAACTGTCGTCTCTGTCTCCGTGCTGTTTAAACTGAACTGTCATCTCTCACTCCGTGCTGTTTAAACTCAACTGTCGCCTCTCTCTCCACGCTGTTTAAACTCAACTGTCGTCTCTGTCTCCGTGCTGTCTAAACTCAACTGTCATCTCTGTCTCCGCACTGTTTAAACTGAACTGTCATCTCTGTCTCCGTGCTGTTTAAACTGAACTGTCATCTCTGTCTCCGTGCTGTTTAAACTCAACTGTACTCTCTGTCTCCGCGCTGTTTAAACTCAACTGTCATCTCTGTCTCCGTGCTGTTTAAACTCAACTGTCATCTCTGTCTCCGCACTGTTTAAACTGAACTGTCATCTCTGTTTCCGCACTGTTTAAACTCAACTGTCATCTCTGTCTCCGTGCTGTTTAAACTCAACTGTCGTCTCTGTCTCCGCACTGTTTAAACTCAACTGTCGTCTCTGTCTCCGTGCTGGTTAACTTGAACTGTCATCTCTCTCTCCGTGCTGTTTAAACTCAACTGTCGCGTCTCTCTCCGCGTTGTTTAAACTCAACTGTCGTCTCGGTCTCCGTGCAGTTTAAACTCAACTGTCGACTCTCTCTCCGCGCTGTTTAAACTCAACTGTCGTCTCTCTCTCCGCGCTGTTTAAACTCAACTGTCGTCTCTGTCTCCGCGCTGTTTAAACTCAACTGTCGTCTCTGTCTCCGTGCTGCGAAACTCAACTGTCATCTCTGTCTCCGCACTGTTTAAACTCAACTGTCGTTTCTGTCTCCGCACTGTTTAAACTCAACTGTCGTCTCTGTCTCCGTGCTGCTAAACTCAACTGTCGTCTCTGTCTCCGCACTGTTTAAACTCAACTGTCATCTCTGTCTCCGCACTGTTTAAACTCAAATGTCATCTCTGTCTCCGCACAGTTTAAACTCAACTGTCATCGCTGTCTCCGTGCTGTTTAAACTCAACTGTCATCTCTGTCTCCGTGCTGTTTAAACTCAACTGTCATCTCTGTCTCCGCACTGTTTAAACTCAACTGTCGTCTCTGTCTCCATGCTGTTTACCTTGAACTGTCATCTCTCTCTCCGTGCTGTTTAAACTCAACTGTCGCGTCTCTCTCCGCGCTGTTTAAACTCAACTGTCGTCTCGGTCTCCGTGCAGTTTAAACTCAACTGTCGACTCTCTCTCCGCGCTGTTTAAATTCAACTGTCGTCTCTGTCTCCGCGCTGTTTAAAATCAACTGTCATCTCTGTCTCCGTGCTGTTTAAATCAACTGTCATCTCTGTCTCCGCACTGTTTAAACTGAACTGTCACCTCTGTCTCCGCACTGTTTAAACTGAACTGTCATCTCTGTCTCCGCGCTGATTAAACTCAACTGTCATCTCTGTCTCCGCACTGTTTAAACTGAACTGTCATCTCTGTCTCCGTGCTGTTTAAACTCAACTGTCGTTTCTGTCTCCGCACTGTTTAAACTCAACTGTCATCTCTGTCTCCGCGCTGTTTAAACTCAACTGTCGTCTCTGTCTCCGTGCTGCTAAACTCAACTGTCGTCTCTGTCTCCGCACTGTTTAAACTCAACTGTCATCTCTGTCTCCGCACTTTTTAAACTCAAATGTCATCTCTGTCTCCGCACAGTTTAAACTCAACTGTCATCTCTGTCTCCGTGCTGTTTAAACTCAACTGTCATCTCTGTCTCCGTGCTGTTTAAACTCAACTGTCATCTCTGTCTCCGCACTGTTTAAACTCAACTATCATCTCTGTCTCCATGCTGTTTAACTTGAACTGTCATCTCTCTCTCCGTGCTGTTTAAACTCAACTGTCGCATCTCTCTCCGCGCTGTTTAAACTCAACTGTCGTCTCGGTCTCCGTGCAGTTTAAACTCAACTGTCGACTCTCTCTCCGCGCTGTTTAAACTCAACTGTCGTCTCTGTCTCCGCGCTGTTTAAAATCAACTGTCATCTCTGTCTCCGTGCTGTTTAAATCAACTGTCATCTCTGTCTCCGCACTGTTTAAACTGAACTGTCACCTCTGTCTCCGCACTGTTTAAACTGAACTGTCATCTCTGTCTCCGCGCTGATTAAACTCAACTGTCATCTCTGTCTCCGCACTGTTTAAACTGAACTGTCATCTCTGTCTCCGTGCTGTTTAAACTCAACTGTCATCTCTGTCTCCGCACTGTTTAAACTCAACTGTCATCTCTGTCTCCGCGCTGTTTAAACTCAACTGTCATCTCTGTCTCCGCACTGTTTAAACTCAACTGTCGACTCTCTCTCCGCGCTGTTTAAACTCAACTGTCGTATCTGTCTCCGCGCTGTTTAAACTCAACTGTCATCTCTGTCTCCGCACTGTTTAAACTGAACTGTCATCTCTGTCTCCGTGCTGTTTAAACTCAACTGTCATCTCTGTCTCCGCACTGTTTAAACTCAACTGTCGTCTCTGTCTCCGTGCTGTTTAAACTCAACTGTCATCTCTGTCTCCGCACTGTTTAAACTCAACTGTCATCTCTGACTCCGTGCTGTTTAAACTCAACTACACTATTAAGGGCAGGGGTCTTAGTAGCGTTGAAGAGCAGAAGGATCTCGGGGTCCGGGTTCACAGGACTCTTAAATCGGCCTCGCAGGTGGAGGAGGTGGTCAAGAAGGCGTATGGTGTACTGGCCTTCATTAATCGAGGGATTGAGTTTAGGAGTCGGGAGGTAATGCTGCAACTTTACAGGACCCTCGTCAGGCCTCATTTGGAGTACTGTGCGCAGTTCTGGTCGCCTCACTATAGGAAAGACGTAGAAGCTATTGAAAGGGTGCAGAGGAGATTTACAAGGATGTTGCCTGGACTGGGAGGCATGCCTTATGAAGATAGGTTGAGGGAGCTGGGACTCTTTTCCCTGGAGAGGCGAAGGTTGAGAGGCGACCTGATAGAAGTTTATAAAATGTTGAGAGGAATAGATAGGGTGGACTCTCAGAGGCTATTTCCCCGGGTTGAAATGGCCGCTACGAGAGGACACAGATTTAAGGTGCGGGGAGGGAAGTACAGAGGTGATGTTAGGGGTAATTTTTTCACTCAGAGGGTAGTGAGTGATTGGAATCGGCTGCCGTCGTCGGTGGTGGAGGCGAACTCGCTGGGGTCTTTTAAAAGACTTCTGGATGAGTATATGGGGTTTAATGGGATTGGGGGTTATAGATAGGTCTATAGATTGGTGGGGTTGATGCGATCGGCGCAACTCGAGGGCCGAAGGGCCTGTTTGTGCTGTAATGTTCCATGTTCTATGTCATCTCTGTCTCCGCGCTGTTCAAACTGAACTGTCATCTCTGTCTCCGTGCTGTTTAAACTCAACTGTCATCTCTGTCTCCGCGCTGTTTAAACTCAACTGTCATCTCTGTCTCCGCACTGTTTAAACTCAACTGTCGTCTCTGTCTCCGCACTGTTTAAACTCAACTGTCATCGCTGTCTCCGTGCTGTTTAAATTCAACTGTCATCTCTGTCTCCGCACTGTTTAAACTCAACTGTCATCTCTGTCTCCGTGCTGTTTAAACTCAACTGTCGTCTCTGTCTCCGCACTGTTTCAACTCAACTGTCATCTCTGTCTCCGTGCTGTTTAAACTCAACTGTCATCTCTGTCTCCGCACTGTTTAAACTCAACTGTCGCGTCTCTCTCCGCGCTGTTTAAACTCAACTGTCGTCTCGGTCTCCGTGCAGTTTAAACTCAACTGTCGACTCTCTCTCCGCGCTGTTTAAACTCAACTGTCGTCTCTGTCTCCGCGCTGTTTAAAATCATCTGTCATCTCTGTCTCCGTGCTGTTTAAATCAACTGTCATCTCTGTCTCCGCACTGTTTAAACTGAACTGTCACCTCTGTCTCCGCACTGTTTAAACTGAACTGTCATCTCTGTCTCCGCGCTGATTAAACTCAACTGTCATCTCTGTCTCCGCACTGTTTAAACTGAACTGTCATCTCTGTCTCCGTGCTGTTTAAACTCAACTGTCGTTTCTGTCTCCGCACTGTTTAAACTCAACTGTCATCTCTGTCTCCGCGCTGTTTAAACTCAACTGTCGTCTCTGTCTCCGTGCTGCTAAACTCAACTGTCGTCTCTGTCTCCGCACTGTTTAAACTCAACTGTCATCTCTGTCTCCGCACTGTTTAAACTCAAATGTCATCTCTGTCTCCGCACAGTTTAAACTCAACTGTCATCTCTGTCTCTATGCTGTTTAACTTGAACTGTCATCTCTCTCTCCGTGCTGTTTAAACTCAACTGTCGCATCTCTCTCCGCGCTGTTTAAACTCAACTGTCGTCTCGGTCTCCGTGCAGTTTAAACTCAACTGTCGACTCTCTCTCCGCGCTGTTTAAACTCAACTGTCGTCTCTGTCTCCGCGCTGTTTAAAATCAACTGTCATCTCTGTCTCCGTGCTGTTTAAATCAACTGTCATCTCTGTCTTCGCACTGTTTAAACTGAACTGTCACCTCTGTCTCCGCACTGTTTAAACTGAACTGTCATCTCTGTCTCCGCGCTGATTAAACTCAACTGTCATCTCTGTCTCCGCACTGTTTAAACTGAACTGTCATCTCTGTCTCCGTGCTGTTTAAACTCAACTGCCATCTCTGTCTCCGCACTGTTTAAACTCAACTGTCGACTCTCTCTCCGCGCTGTTTAAACTCAACTGTCGTATCTGTCTCCGCGCTGTTTAAACTCAACTGTCATCTCTGTCTCCGCACTGTTTAAACTGAACTGTCATCTCTGTCTCCGTGCTGTTTAAACTGAACTGTCATCTCTGTTTCCGTGCTGTTTAAACTCAACTGTCGTCTCTGTCTCCGTGCTGTTTAAACTCAACTGTCATCTCTGTCTCCGCACTGTTTAAACTCAACTGTCACCTCTGTCTCCGCACTGTTTAAACTGAACTGTCATCTCTGTCTCTGCGCTGATTAAACTCAACTGTCATCTCTGTCTCCGCACTGTTTAAACTGAACTGTCATCTCTGTCTCCGTGCTGTTTAAACTCAACTGTCGTTTCTGTCTCCGCACTGTTTAAACTCAACTGTCATCTCTGTCTCCGCGCTGTTTAAACTCAACTGTCATCTCTGTCTCCGCACTGTTTAAACTGAACTGTCATCTCTGTCTCCGTGCTGTTTAAACTCAACTGTCGTTTCTGTCTCCGCACTGTTTAAACTCAACTGTCATCTCTGTCTCCGCGCTGTTTAAACTCAACTGTCGTCTCTGTCTCCGTGCTGCTAAACTCAACTGTCGTCTCTGTCTCCGCACTGTTTAAACTCAACTGTCATCGCTGTCTCCGTGCTGTTTAAATTCAACTGTCGTCTCTGTCTCCGCACTGTTTAAACTCAACTGTCATCGCTGTCTCCGTGCTGTTTAAATTCAACTGTCATCTCTGTCTCCGCACTGTTTAAACTCAACTGTCATCTCTGTCTCCGTGCTGTTTAAACTCAACTGTCGTCTCTGTCTCCGCACTGTTTCAACTCAACTGTCATCTCTGTCTCCGTGCTGTTTAAACTCAACTGTCATCTCTGTCTCCGCACTGTTTAAACTCAACTGTCGCGTCTCTCTCCGCGCTGTTTAAACTCAACTGTCGTCTCGGTCTCCGTGCAGTTTAAACTCAACTGTCGACTCTCTCTCCGCGCTGTTTAAACTCAACTGTCGTCTCTGTCTCCGCGCTGTTTAAAATCATCTGTCATCTCTGTCTCCGTGCTGTTTAAATCAACTGTCATCTCTGTCTCCGCACTGTTTAAACTGAACTGTCACCTCTGTCTCCGCACTGTTTAAACTGAACTGTCATCTCTGTCTCCGCGCTGATTAAACTCAACTGTCATCTCTGTCTCCGCACTGTTTAAACTGAACTGTCATCTCTGTCTCCGTGCTGTTTAAACTCAACTGTCGTTTCTGTCTCCGCACTGTTTAAACTCAACTGTCATCTCTGTCTCCGCGCTGTTTAAACTCAACTGTCGTCTCTGTCTCCGTGCTGCTAAACTCAACTGTCGTCTCTGTCTCCGCACTGTTTAAACTCAACTGTCATCTCTGTCTCCGCACTGTTTAAACTCAAATGTCATCTCTGTCTCCGCACAGTTTAAACTCAACTGTCATCTCTGTCTCTATGCTGTTTAACTTGAACTGTCATCTCTCTCTCCGTGCTGTTTAAACTCAACTGTCGCATCTCTCTCCGCGCTGTTTAAACTCAACTGTCGTCTCGGTCTCCGTGCAGTTTAAACTCAACTGTCGACTCTCTCTCCGCGCTGTTTAAACTCAACTGTCGTCTCTGTCTCCGCGCTGTTTAAAATCAACTGTCATCTCTGTCTCCGTGCTGTTTAAATCAACTGTCATCTCTGTCTTCGCACTGTTTAAACTGAACTGTCACCTCTGTCTCCGCACTGTTTAAACTGAACTGTCATCTCTGTCTCCGCGCTGATTAAACTCAACTGTCATCTCTGTCTCCGCACTGTTTAAACTGAACTGTCATCTCTGTCTCCGTGCTGTTTAAACTCAACTGTCATCTCTGTCTCCGCACTGTTTAAACTCAACTGTCGACTCTCTCTCCGCGCTGTTTAAACTCAACTGTCGTATCTGTCTCCGCGCTGTTTAAACTCAACTGTCATCTCTGTCTCCGCACTGTTTAAACTGAACTGTCATCTCTGTCTCCGTGCTGTTTAAACTGAACTGTCATCTCTGTCTCCGTGCTGTTTAAACTCAACTGTCGTCTCTGTCTCCGTGCTGTTTAAACTCAACTGTCATCTCTGTCTCCGCACTGTTTAAACTCAACTGTCACCTCTGTCTCCGCACTGTTTAAACTGAACTGTCATCTCTGTCTCTGCGCTGATTAAACTCAACTGTCATCTCTGTCTCCGCACTGTTTAAACTGAACTGTCATCTCTGTCTCCGTGCTGTTTAAACTCAACTGTCGTTTCTGTCTCCGCACTGTTTAAACTCAACTGTCATCTCTGTCTCCGCGCTGTTTAAACTCAACTGTCATCTCTGTCTCCGCACTGTTTAAACTGAACTGTCATCTCTGTCTCCGTGCTGTTTAAACTCAACTGTCGTTTCTGTCTCCGCACTGTTTAAACTCAACTGTCATCTCTGTCTCCGCGCTGTTTAAACTCAACTGTCGTCTCTGTCTCCGTGCTGCTAAACTCAACTGTCATCTCTGTCTCCGCACTGTTTAAACTCAACTGTCATCTCTGTCTCCGCGCTGTTTAAACTCAACTGTCATCTCTGTCTCCGCACTGTTTAAACTCAACTGTCGACTCTCTCTCCGCGCTGTTTAAACTCAACTGTCGTATCTGTCTCCGCGCTGTTTAAACTCAACTGTCATCTCTGTCTCCGCACTGTTTAAACTGAACTGTCATCTCTGTCTCCGTGCTGTTTAAACTCAACTGTCATCTCTGTCTCCGCACTGTTTAAACTCAACTGTCGTCTCTGTCTCCGTGCTGTTTAAACTCAACTGTCGTCTCTGTCTCCGCGCTGTTTAAACTCAACTGTCACCTCTGTCTCCGCACTGTTTAAACTGAACTGTCATCTCTGTCTCCGCGCTGATTAAACTCAACTGTCATCTCTGTCTCCGCACTGTTTAAACTGAACTGTCATCTCTGTCTCCGTGCTGTTTAAACTCAACTGTCGTTTCTGTCTCCGCACTGTTTAAACTCAACTGTCATCTCTGTCTCCGCGCTGTTTAAACTCAACTGTCGTCTCTGTCTCCGTGCTGCTAAACTCAACTGTCGTCTCTGTCTCCGCACTGTTTAAACTCAACTGTCATCTCTGTCTCCGCACTGTTTAAACTCAAATGTCATCTCTGTCTCCGCACATTTTAAACTCAACTGTCATCTCTGTCTCCGTGCTGTTTAAACTCAACTGTCATCTCTGTCTCCGTGCTGTTTAAACTCAACTGTCATCTCTGTCTCCGCACTGTTTAAACTCAACTGTCGTCTCTGTCTCCATGCTGTTTAACTTGAACTGTCATCTCTCTCTTCGTGCTGTTTAAACTCAACTGTCGCATCTCTCTCCGCGCTGCTTAAACTCAACTGTCGTCTCGGTCTCCGTGCAGTTTAAACTCAACTGTCGACTCTCTCTCCGCGCTGTTTAAACTCAACTGTCGTCTCTGTCTCCGCGCTGTTTAAAATCAACTGTCATCTCTGTCTCCGTGCTGTTTAAATCAACTGTCATCTCTGTCTCCGCACTGTTTAAACTGAACTGTCACCTCTGTCTCCGCACTGTTTAAACTGAACTGTCATCTCTGTCTCCGCGCTGATTAAACTCAACTGTCATCTCTGTCTCCGCACTGTTTAAACTGAACTGTCATCTCTGTCTCCGTGCTGTTTAAACTCAACTGTCATCTCTGTCTCCGCACTGTTTAAACTCAACTGTCATCTCTGTCTCCGCGCTGTTTAAACTCAACTTTCATCTCTGTCTCCGCACTGTTTAAACTCAACTGTCGACTCTCTCTCCGCGCAGTTTAAACTCAACTGTCGTATCTGTCTCCGCGCTGTTTAAACTCAACTGTCATCTGTGTCTCCGCACTGTTTAAACTCAACTGTCATCTCTGACTCCGTGCTGTTTAAACTCAACTACACTATTAAGGGCAGGGGTCTTAGTAGCGTTGAAGAGCAGAAGGATCTCGTGGTCCGGGTTCACAGGACTCTTAAATCGGCCTCGCAGTTGGAGGAGGTGGTCAAGAAGGCGTATGGTGTACTGGCCTTCATTAATCGAGGGATTGAGTTCAGGAGTCGGGAGGTAATGCTGCAACTTTACAGGACCCTCGTCAGGCCTCATTTGGAGTACTGTGCGCAGTTCTGGTCGCCTCACTATAGGAAAGACGTAGAAGCTATTGAAAGGGTGCAGAGGAGATTTACAAGGATGTTGCCTGGACTGGGAGGCATGCCTTATGAAGATAGGTTGAGGGAGCTGGGACTCTTTTCCCTGGAGAGGCGAAGGTTGAGAGGCGACCTGATAGAAGTTTATAAAATGTTGAGAGGAATAGATAGGGTGGACTCTCAGAGGCTATTTCCCCGGGTTGAAATGGTCGCTACGAGAGGACACAGATTTAAGGTGCGGGGAGGGAAGTACAGAGGTGATGTTAGGGGTAAGTTTTTCACTCAGAGGGTAGTGAGTGATTGGAATCGGCTGCCGTCGTCGGTGGTGGAGGCGAACTCGCTGGGGTCTTTTAAAAGACTTCTGGATGAGTATATGGGGTTTAATGGGATTGGGGGTTATAGATAGGTCTATAGATTGGTGGGGTTGATGCGATCGGCGCAACTCGAGGGCCGAAGGGCCTGTTTGTGCTGTAATGTTCTATGTTCTATGTTCTATGTCATCTCTGTCTCCGCGCTGTTCAAACTGAACTGTCATCTCTGTCTCCGCGCTGTTTAAACTCAACTGTCATCTCTGTCTCCGCACAGTTTAAACTCAACTGTCATCTCTGTCTCCGCACTGTTTAAACTCAACGGTCATCTCTGTCTCCGCACTGTTTAAACTCAACTGTCATCTCTGTCTCCGCACTGTTTAAACTCAACTGTCATCTCTGTCTCCGTGCTGTTTAAACTCAACTGTCGTCTCTGTCTCCGCACTGTTTAAACTGAACTGTCATCTCTGTCTCCTTGCTGTTTAAACTCAACTGTCATCTCTGTCTCCGCACTGTTTAAACTCAACTGTCATCTCTGTCTCCGCGCTGTTTAAACTCAACTGTCGTCTCTGGCTCCGTGCTGCTAAACTCAACTGTCGTCTCTGTCTCCGCACTGTTTAAACTCAACTGTCATCTCTGTCTCCGCACTGTTTAAACTCAACTGTCATCTCTGTCTCCGCACAGTTTAAACTCAACTGTCATCTCTGTCTCCGTGCTGTTTAAACTCAACTGTCATCTCTGTCTCCGTGCTGTTTAAACTCAACTGTCATCTCTGTCTCCGCACTGTTTAAACTCAACTGTCGTCTCTGTCTCCATGCTGTTTAACTTGAACTGTCATCTCTCTCTCCGTGCTGTTTAAACTCAACTGTCGCCTCTCTCTCCGCGCTGTTTAAACTCAACTGTCGTTTCTGTCTCCGCACTGTTTAAACTCAACTGTCATCTCTGTCTCCGCGCTGTTTAAACTCAACTGTCGTCTCTGTCTCCGTGCTGCTAAACTCAACTGTCGTCTCTGTCTCCGCACTGTTTAAATTCAACTGTCATCTCTGTCTCCGCACTGTTTAAACTCAAATGTCATCTCTGTCTCCGCACAGTTTAAACTCAACTGTCATCTCTGTCTCCGTGCTGTTTAAACTCAACTGTCATCTCTGTCTCCGCACTGTTTAAACTCAACTGTCGTCTCTGTCTCCATGCTGTTTAACTTGAACTGTCATCTCCCTCTCCGTGCAGTTTAAACTCAACTGTCGCGTCTCTCTCCGCGCTGTTTAAACTCAACTGTCGTCTCGGTCTCCGTGCAGTTTAAACTCAACTGTCGACTCTCTCTCCGCGCTGTTTAAAGTCAACTGTCGTCTCTCTCTCTGCGCTGTTTAAACTCAACTGTCGTCTCTGTCTCCGCGCTGTTTAAACTCAACTGTCGTCTCTGTCTCCGTGCTGCAAACTCAACTGTCGTCTCTGTCTCCGCACTGTTTAAACTCAACTGTCGTCTCTGTCTCCGCACTGTTTAAACTCAACTGTCATCTCTGTCTCCGTGCTGTTTAAACTGAACTGTCATCTCTGTCTCCACGCTGTTTAAACTCAAATGTCATCCCTGTCTCCGTGCTGTTTAAACTCAAATGTCGTTTCTGTCTCCGCACTGTTTAAATTCAACTGTCATCTCTGTCTCCGCACTGTTTAAACTCAACTGTCGTTTCTGTCTCCGCACTGTATAAACTCAACTGTCATCTCTGTCTCCGTGCTGTTTAAACTCAACTGTCATCTCTGTCTCCGCGCTGTTCAAACTGAACTGTCATCTCTGTTTCCGCGCTGTTTGAACACAACTGTCATCTCTGTCTCCGCACTGTTTAAATTCAACTGTTGCCTCTCTCTCGCACTGTTTAGACTGAACTGTCGCCTCTGTCTCCGCGCTGTTTAAACTCAACTGTCGTCTCTGTCTCCGCAATGTTTAAACTCAACTGTCGCCTCTCTCTCGCACTGTTTAGACTGAACTGTCGCCTCTGTCTCCGCGCTGTTTAAACTCAACTATCGTTTCTGTCTCCGCACTGTTTAAACTCAACTGTCGTCTCTGTCTCCGTGCTGTTTAAACTGAACTGTAATCTCTCACTCCGTGCTGTTTAAACTCAACTGTCGCCTCTCTCTCCACGCTGTTTAAACTGAACTGTCATCTCTGTCTCCGCGCTGATTAAACTCAACTGTCATCTCTGTCTCCGCACTGTTTAAACTGAACTGTCATCTCTGTCTCCGTGCTGTTTAAACTCAACTGTCGTTTCTGTCTCCGCACTGTTTAAACTCAACTGTCATCTCTGTCTCCGCGCTGTTTAAACTCAACTGTCGTCTCTGTCTCCGTGCTGCTAAACTCAACTGTCGTCTCTGTCTCCGCACTGTTTAAACTCAACTGTCATCTCTGTCTCCGCACTGTTAAAACTCAAATGTCATCTCTGTCTCCGCACAGTTTAAACTCAACTGTCATCTCTGTCTCCATGCTGTTTAAACTCAACTGTCATCTCTGTCTCCGTGCTGTTTAAACTCAACTGTCATCTCTGTCTCCGCACTGTTTAAACTCAACTGTCGTCTCTGTCTCCATGCTGTTTAACTTGAACTGTCATCTCTCTCTTCGTGCTGTTTAAACTCAACTGTCGCATCTCTCTCCGCGCTGCTTAAACTCAACTGTCGTCTCGGTCTCCGTGCAGTTTAAACTCAACTGTCGACTCTCTCTCCGCGCTGTTTAAACTCAACTGTCGTCTCTGTCTCCGCGCTGTTTAAAATCAACTGTCATCTCTGTCTCCGTGCTGTTTAAATCAACTGTCATCTCTGTCTCCGCACTGTTTAAACTGAACTGTCACCTCTGTCTCCGCACTGTTTAAACTGAACTGTCATCTCTGTCTCCGCGCTGATTAAACTCAACTGTCATCTCTGTCTCCGCACTGTTTAAACTGAACTGTCATCTCTGTCTCCGTGCTGTTTAAACTCAACTGTCATCTCTGTCTCCGCACTGTTTAAACTCAACTGTCATCTCTGTCTCCGCGCTGTTTAAACTCAACTTTCATCTCTGTCTCCGCACTGTTTAAACTCAACTGTCGACTCTCTCTCCGCGCAGTTTAAACTCAACTGTCGTATCTGTCTCCGCGCTGTTTAAACTCAACTGTCATCTCTGTCTCCGCACTGTTTAAACTGAACTGTCATCTCTGTCTCCGTGCTGTTTAAACTCAACTGTCATCTCTGTCTCCGCACTGTTTAAACTCAACTGTCGTCTCTGTCTCCGTGCTGTTTAAACTCAACTGTCATCTCTGTCTCCGCACTGTTTAAACTCAACTGTCATCTCTGACTCCGTGCTGTTTAAACTCAACTACACTATTAAGGGCAGGGGTCTTAGTAGCGTTGAAGAGCAGAAGGATCTCGGGGTCCGGGTTCACAGGACTCTTAAATCGGCCTCGCAGTTGGAGGAGGTGGTCAAGAAGGCATATGGTGTACTGGCCTTCATTAATCGAGGGATTGAGTTCAGGAGTCGGGAGGTAATGCTGCAACTTTACAGGACCCTCGTCAGGCCTCATTTGGAGTACTGTGCGCAGTTCTGGTCGCCTCACTATAGGAAAGACGTAGAAGCTATTGAAAGGGTGCAGAGGAGATTTACAAGGATGTTGCCTGGACTGGGAGGCATGCCTTATGAAGATAGGTTGAGGGAGCTGGGACTCTTTTCCCTGGAGAGGCGAAGGTTGAGAGGCGACCTGATAGAAGTTTATAAAATGTTGAGAGGAATAGATAGGGTGGACTCTCAGAGGCTATTTCCCCGGGTTGAAATGGTCGCTACGAGAGGACACAGATTTAAGGTGCGGGGAGGGAAGTACAGAGGTGATGTTAGGGGTAAGTTTTTCACTCAGAGGGTAGTGAGTGATTGGAATCGGCTGCCGTCGTCGGTGGTGGAGGCGAACTCGCTGGGGTCTTTTAAAAGACTTCTGGATGAGTATATGGGGTTTAATGGGATTGGGGGTTATAGATAGGTCTATAGATTGGTGGGGTTGATGCGATCGGCGCAACTCGAGGGCCGAAGGGCCTGTTTGTGCTGTAATGTTCTATGTTCTATGTTCTATGTCATCTCTGTCTCCGCGCTGTTCAAACTGAACTGTCATCTCTGTCTCCGCGCTGTTTAAACTCAACTGTCATCTCTGTCTCCGCACAGTTTAAACTCAACTGTCATCTCTGTCTCCGCACTGTTTAAACTCAACGGTCATCTCTGTCTCCGCACTGTTTAAACTCAACTGTCATCTCTGTCTCCGTGCTGTTTAAACTCAACTGTCGTCTCTGTCTCCGCGCTGTTTAAACTCAACTGTCAACTCTGTCTCCGCGCTGTTTAAACTCAACTGTCATCTCTGTCTCCGCACTGTTTGAACTCAACTGTCGTCTCTTTCTCCGCACTGTTTAAACTCAACTGTCATCTCTGTCTCCGTGCTGTTTAAACTCAACTGTCATCTCTGTCTCCGCACTGTTTAAACTCAACTGTCATCTCTGTCTCCGTGCTGTTTAAACTCAACTGTCGTCTCTGTCTCCGCACTATTTAAACTGAACTGTCATCTCTGTCTCCGTGCTGTTTAAACTCAACTGTCATCTCTGTCTCCGCACTGTTTAAACTCAACTGTCATCTCTGTCTCCGCGCTGTTTAAACTCAACTGTCGTCTCTGGCTCCGTGCTGCTAAACTCAACTGTCGTCTCTGTCTCCGCACTGTTTAAACTCAACTGTCATCTCTGTCTCCGCACTGTTTAAACTCAACTGTCATCTCTGTCTCCGCACAGTTTAAACTCAACTGTCATCTCTGTCTCCGTGCTGTTTAAACTCAACTGTCATCTCTGTCTCCGTGCTGTTTAAACTCAACTGTCAACTCTGTCTCCGCACTGTTTAAACTCAACTGTCGTCTCTGTCTCCATGCTGTTTAACTTGAACTGTCATCTCTCTCTCCGTGCTGTTTAAACTCAACTGTCGCCTCTCTCTCCGCGCTGTTTAAACTCAACTGTCGTTTCTGTCTCCGCACTGTTTAAACTCAACTGTCATCTCTGTCTCCGCGCTGTTTAAACTCAACTGTCGTCTCTGTCTCCGCGCTGTTTAAACTCAACTGTCGTCTCTGTCTCCGTGCTGCTAAACTCAACTGTCGTCTCTGTCTCCGCACTGTTTAAACTCAACTGTCATCTATGTCTCCGCACAGTTTAAACTCAACTGTCATCTCTGTCTCCGTGCTGTTTAAACTCAACTGTCATCTCTGTCTCCGCACTGTTTAAACTCAACTGTCGTCTCTGTCTCCATGCTGTTTAACTTGAACTGTCATCTCTCTCTCCGTGCTGTTTAAACTCAACTGTCGCGTCTCTCTCCGCGCTGTTTAAACTCAACTGTCGTCTCGGTCTCCGTGCAGTTTAAACTCAACTGTCGACTCTCTCTCCGCGCTGTTTAAAGTCAACTGTCGTCTCTCTCTCTGCGCTGTTTAAACTCAACTGTCGTCTCTGTCTCCGCGCTGTTTAAACTCAACTGTCGTCTCTGTCTCCGTGCTGCTAAACTCAGCTGTCGTCTCTGTCTCCGCACTGTTTAAACTCAACTGTCGTCTCTGTCTCCGCACTGTTTAAACTCAACTGTCATCTCTGTCTCCGTGCTGTTTAAACTGAACTGTCATCTCTGTCTCCACGCTGTTTAAACTCAAATGTCATCTCTGTCTCCGTGCTGTTTAAACTCAAATGTCGTTTCTGTCTCCGCACTGTTTAAATTCAACTGTCATCTCTGTCTCCGCACTGTTTAAACTCAACTGTCGTTTCTGTCTCCGCACTGTATAAACTCAACTGTCATCTCTGTCTCCGTGCTGTTTAAACTCAACTGTCATCTCTGTCTCCGCGCTGTTCAAACTGAACTGTCATCTCTGTTTCCGCGCTGTTTGAACTCAACTGTCATCTCTGTCTCTGTGCTGTTTAAACTCAACTGTCATCTCTGTCTCCGCACTGTTTAAACTCAACTGTCATCTCTGTCTCCGCACTGTTTAAACTGAACTGTCATCTCTGTCTCCGTGCTGTTTAAACTCAACTGTCATCTCTGTCTCCGCACTGTTTAAACTCAACTGTCATCTCTGTCTCCGCGCTGTTTAAACTCAACTTTCATCTCTGTCTCCGCACTGTTTAAACTCAACTGTCGACTCTCTCTCCGCGCAGTTTAAACTCAACTGTCGTATCTGTCTCCGCGCTGTTTAAACTCAACTGTCATCTCTGTCTCCGCACTGTTTAAACTGAACTGTCATCTCTGTCTCCGTGCTGTTTAAACTCAACTGTCATCTCTGTCTCCGCACAGTTTAAACTCAACTGTCGTCTCTGTCTCCGTGCTGTTTAAACTCAACTGTCATCTCTGTCTCCGCACTGTTTAAACTCAACTGTCATCTCTGACTCCGTGCTGTTTAAACTCAACTACACTATTAAGGGCAGGGGTCTTAGTAGCGTTGAAGAGCAGAAGGATCTCGGGGTCCGGGTTCACAGGACTCTTAAATCGGCCTCGCAGTTGGAGGAGGTGGTCAAGAAGGCGTATGGTGTACTGGCCTTCATTAATCGAGGGATTGAGTTCAGGAGTCGGGAGGTAATGCTGCAACTTTACAGGACCCTCGTCAGGCCTCATTTGGAGTACTGTGCGCAGTTCTGGTCGCCTCACTATAGGAAAGACGTAGAAGCTATTGAAAGGGTGCAGAGGAGATTTACAAGGATGTTGCCTGGACTGGGAGGCATGCCTTATGAAGATAGGTTGAGGGAGCTGGGACTCTTTTCCCTGGAGAGGCGAAGGTTGAGAGGCGACCTGATAGAAGTTTATAAAATGTTGAGAGGAATAGATAGGGTGGACTCTCAGAGGCTATTTCCCCGGGTTGAAATGGTCGCTACGAGAGGACACAGATTTAAGGTGCGGGGAGGGAAGTACAGAGGTGATGTTAGGGGTAAGTTTTTCACTCAGAGGGTAGTGAGTGATTGGAATCGGCTGCCGTCGTCGGTGGTGGAGGCGAACTCGCTGGGGTCTTTTAAAAGACTTCTGGATGAGTATATGGGGTTTAATGGGATTGGGGGTTATAGATAGGTCTATAGATTGGTGGGGTTGATGCGATCGGCGCAACTCGAGGGCCGAAGGGCCTGTTTGTGCTGTAATGTTCTATGTTCTATGTTCTACGTCATCTCTGTCTCCGCGCTGTTCAAACTGAACTGTCATCTCTGTCTCCGCGCTGTTTAAACTCAACTGTCATCTCTGTCTCCGCACAGTTTAAACTCAACTGTCATCTCTGTCTCCGCACTGTTTAAACTCAACGGTCATCTCTGTCTCCGCACTGTTTAAACTCAACTGTCATCTCTGTCTCCGTGCTGTTTAAACTCAACTGTCGTCTCTGTCTCCGCGCTGTTTAAACTCAACTGTCAACTCTGTCTCCGCGCTGTTTAAACTCAACTGTCATCTCTGTCTCCGCACTGTTTAAACTCAACTGTCGTCTCTTTCTCCGCACTGTTTAAACTCAACTGTCATCTCTGTCTCCGTGCTGTTTAAACTCAACTGTCATCTCTGTCTCCGCACTGTTTAAACTCAACTGTCATCTCTGTCTCCGTGCTGTTTAAACTCAACTGTCGTCTCTGTCTCCGCACTATTTAAACTGAACTGTCATCTCTGTCTCCGTGCTGTTTAAACTCAACTGTCATCTCTGTCTCCGCACTGTTTAAACTCAACTGTCATCTCTGTCTCCGCGCTGTTTAAACTCAACTGTCGTCTCTGGCTCCGTGCTGCTAAACTCAACTGTCGTCTCTGTCTCCGCACTGTTTAAACTCAACTGTCATCTCTGTCTCCGCACTGTTTAAACTCAACTGTCATCTCTGTCTCCGCACAGTTTAAACTCAACTGTCATCTCTGTCTCCGTGCTGTTTAAACTCAACTGTCATCTCTGTCTCCGTGCTGTTTAAACTCAACTGTCAACTCTGTCTCCGCACTGTTTAAACTCAACTGTCGTCTCTGTCTCCATGCTGTTTAACTTGAACTGTCATCTCTCTCTCCGTGCTGTTTAAACTCAACTGTCGCCTCTCTCTCCGCGCTGTTTAAACTCAACTGTCGTTTCTGTCTCCGCACTGTTTAAACTCAACTGTCATCTCTGTCTCCGCGCTGTTTAAACTCAACTGTCGTCTCTGTCTCCGCGCTGTTTAAACTCAACTGTCGTCTCTGTCTCCGTGCTGCTAAACTCAACTGTCGTCTCTGTCTCCGCACTGTTTAAACTCAACTGTCATCTCTGTCTCCGCACTGTTTAAACTCAAATGTCATCTATGTCTCCGCACAGTTTAAACTCAACTGTCATCTCTGTCTCCGTGCTGTTTAAACTCAACTGTCATCTCTGTCTCCGCACTGTTTAAACTCAACTGTCGTCTCTGTCTCCATGCTGTTTAACTTGAACTGTCATCTCTCTCTCCGTGCTGTTTAAACTCAACTGTCGCGTCTCTCTCCGCGCTGTTTAAACTCAACTGTCGTCTCGGTCTCCGTGCAGTTTAAACTCAACTGTCGACTCTCTCTCCGCGCTGTTTAAAGTCAACTGTCGTCTCTCTCTCTGCGCTGTTTAAACTCAACTGTCGTCTCTGTCTCCGCGCTGTTTAAACTCAACTGTCGTCTCTGTCTCCGTGCTGCTAAACTCAGCTGTCGTCTCTGTCTCCGCACTGTTTAAACTCAACTGTCGTCTCTGTCTCCGCACTGTTTAAACTCAACTGTCATCTCTGTCTCCGTGCTGTTTAAACTGAACTGTCATCTCTGTCTCCACGCTGTTTAAACTCAAATGTCATCTCTGTCTCCGTGCTGTTTAAACTCAAATGTCGTTTCTGTCTCCGCACTGTTTAAATTCAACTGTCATCACTGTCTCCGCACTGTTTAAACTCAACTGTCGTTTCTGTCTCCGCACTGTATAAACTCAACTGTCATCTCTGTCTCCGTGCTGTTTAAACTCAACTGTCATCTCTGTCTCCGCGCTGTTCAAACTGAACTGTCATCTCTGTTTCCGCGCTGTTTGAACTCAACTGTCATCTCTGTCTCCGCACTGTTTAAATTCAACTGTTGCCTCTCTCTCGCACTGTTTAGACTGAACTGTCGCCTCTGTCTCCGCGCTGTTTAAACTCAACTGTCGTCTCTGTCTCCGCAATGTTTAAACTCAACTGTCGCCTCTCTCTCGCACTGTTTAGACTGAACTGTCGCCTCTGTCTCCGCGCTGTTTAAACTCAACTGTCGTTTCTGTCTCCGCACTGTTTAAACTCAACTGTCGTCTCTGTCTCCGTGCTGTTTAAACTGAACTGTAATCTCTCACTCCGTGCTGTTTAAACTCAACTGTCGCCTCTCTCTCCACGCTGTTTAAACTCAACTGTCGTCTCTGTCTCCGTGCTGTCTAAACTCAACTGTCATCTCTGTCTCCGCACTGTTTAAACTGAACTGTCATCTCTGTCTCCGTGCTGTTTAAACTGAACTGTCATCTCTGTCTCCGTGCTGTTTAAACTCAACTGTACTCTCTGTCTCCGCGCTGTTTAAACTCAACTGTCATCTCTGTCTCCGTGCTGTTTAAACTCAACTGTCATCTCTGTCTCCGCACTGTTTAAACTGAACTGTCATCTCTGTTTCCGCACTGTTTAAACTCAACTGTCATCTCTGTCTCCGTGCTGTTTAAACTCAACTGTCGTCTCTGTCTCCGCACTGTTTAAACTTAACTGTCGTCTCTGTCTCCGTGCTGGTTAACTTGAACTGTCATCTCTCTCTCCGTGCTGTTTAAACTCAACTGTCGCGTCTCTCTCCGCGTTGTTTAAACTCAACTGTCGTCTCGGTCTCCGTGCAGTTTAAACTCAACTGTCGACTCTCTCTCCGCGCTGTTTAAACTCAACTGTCGTCTCTCTCTCCGCGCTGTTTAAACTCAACTGTCGTCTCTGTCTCCGCGCTGTTTAAACTCAACTGTTGTCTCTGTCTCCGTGCTGCTAAACTCAACTGTCATCTCTGTCTCCGCACTGTTTAAACTCAACTGTCGTTTCTGTCTCCGCACTGTTTAAACTCAACTGTCGTCTCTGTCTCCGTGCTGCTAAACTCAACTGTCGTCTCTGTCTCCGCACTGTTTAAACTCAACTGTCATCTCTGTCTCCGCACTGTTTAAACTCAAATGTCATCTCTGTCTCCGCACAGTTTAAACTCAACTGTCATCTCTGTCTCCGTGCTGTTTAAACTCAACTGTCATCTCTGTCTCCGTGCTGTTTAAACTCAACTGTCATCTCTGTCTCCGCACTGTTTAAACTCAACTGTCGTCTCTGTCTCCATGCTGTTTACCTTGAACTGTCATCTCTCTCTCCGTGCTGTTTAAACTCAACTGTCGCGTCTCTCTCCGCGCTGTTTAAACTCAACTGTCGTCTCGGTCTCCGTGCAGTTTAAACTCAACTGTCGACTCTCTCTCCGCGCTGTTTAAATTCAACTGTCGTCTCTGTCTCCGCGCTGTTTAAAATCAACTGTCATCTCTGTCTCCGTGCTGTTTAAATCAACTGTCATCTCTGTCTCCGCACTGTTTAAACTGAACTGTCACCTCTGTCTCCGCACTGTTTAAACTGAACTGTCATCTCTGTCTCCGCGCTGATTAAACTCAACTGTCATCTCTGTCTCCGCACTGTTTAAACTGAACTGTCATCTCTGTCTCCGTGCTGTTTAAACTCAACTGTCGTTTCTGTCTCCGCACTGTTTAAACTCAACTGTCATCTCTGTCTCCGCGCTGTTTAAACTCAACTGTCGTCTCTGTCTCCGTGCTGCTAAACTCAACTGTCGTCTCTGTCTCCGCACTGTTTAAACTCAACTGTCATCTCTGTCTCCGCACTGTTTAAACTCAAATGTCATCTCTGTCTCCGCACAGTTTAAACTCAACTGTCATCTCTGTCTCCGTGCTTTTTAAACTCAACTGTCATCTCTGTCTCCGTGCTGTTTAAACTCAACTGTCATCTCTGTCTCCGCACTGTTTAAACTCAACTATCATCTCTGTCTCCATGCTGTTTAACTTGAACTGTCATCTCTCTCTCCGTGCTGTTTAAACTCAACTGTCGCATCTCTCTCCGCGCTGTTTAAACTTAACTGTCGTCTCGGTCTCCGTGCAGTTTAAACTCAACTGTCGACTCTCTCTCCGCGCTGTTTAAACTCAACTGTCGTCTCTGTCTCCGCGCTGTTTAAAATCAACTGTCATCTCTGTCTCCGTGCTGTTTAAATCAACTGTCATCTCTGTCTCCGCACTGTTTAAACTGAACTGTCACCTCTGTCTCCGCACTGTTTAAACTGAACTGTCATCTCTGTCTCCGCGCTGATTAAACTCAACTGTCATCTCTGTCTCCGCACTGTTTAAACTGAACTGTCATCTCTGTCTCCGTGCTGTTTAAACTCAACTGTCATCTCTGTCTCCGCACTGTTTAAACTCAACTGTCATCTCTGTCTCCGCGCTGTTTAAACTCAACTGTCATCTCTGTCTCCGCACTGTTTAAACTCAACTGTCGACTCTCTCTCCGCGCTGTTTAAACTCAACTGTCGTATCTGTCTCCGCGCTGTTTAAACTCAACTGTCATCTCTGTCTCCGCACTGTTTAAACTGAACTGTCATCTCTGTCTCCGTGCTGTTTAAACTCAACTGTCATCTCTGTCTCCGCACTGTTTAAACTCAACTGTCGTCTCTGTCTCCGTGCTGTTTAAACTCAACTGTCATCTCTGTCTCCGCACTGTTTAAACTCAACTGTCATCTCTGACTCCGTGCTGTTTAAACTCAACTACACTATTAAGGGCAGGGGTCTTAGTAGCGTTGAAGAGCAGAAGGATCTCGGGGTCCGGGTTCACAGGACTCTTAAATCGGCCTCGCAGGTGGAGGAGGTGGTCAAGAAGGCGTATGGTGTACTGGCCTTCATTAATCGAGGGATTGAGTTTAGGAGTCGGGAGGTAATGCTGCAACTTTACAGGACCCTCGTCAGGCCTCATTTGGAGTACTGTGTGCAGTTCTGGTCGCCTCACTATAGGAAAGACGTAGAAGCTATTGAAAGGGTGCAGAGGAGATTTACAAGGATGTTGCCTGGACTGGGAGGCATGCCTTATGACGATAGGTTGAGGGAGCTGGGATTCTTTTCCCTGGAGAGGCGAAGGTTGAGAGGCGACCTGATAGAAGTTTATAAAATGTTGAGAGGAATAGATAGGGTGGACTCTCAGAGGCTATTTCCCCGGGTTGAAATGGCCGCTACGAGAGGACACAGATTTAAGGTGCGGGGAGGGAAGTACAGAGGTGATGTTAGGGGTAAGTTTTTCACTCAGAGGGTAGTGAGTGATTGGAATCGGCTGCCGTCGTCGGTGGTGGAGGCGAACTCGCTGGGGTCTTTTAAAAGACTTCTGGATGAGTATATGGGGTTTAATGGGATTGGGGGTTATAGATAGGTCTATAGATTGGTGGGGTTGATGCGATCGGCGCAACTCGAGGGCCGAAGGGCCTGTTTGTGCTGTAATGTTCCATGTTCTATGTCATCTCTGTCTCCGCGCTGTTCAAACTGAACTGTCATCTCTGTCTCCGTGCTGTTTAAACTCAACTGTCATCTCTGTCTCCGCGCTGTTTAAACTCAACTGTCATCTCTGTCTCCGCACTGTTTAAACTCAACTGTCGTCTCTGTCTCCGCACTGTTTAAACTCAACTGTCATCTCTGTCTCCGTGCTGTTTAAATTCAACTGTCATCTCTGTCTCCGCACTGTTTAAACTCAACTGTCATCTCTGTCTCCGTGCTGTTTAAACTCAACTGTCGTCTCTGTCTCCGCACTGTTTAAACTCAACTGTCATCTCTGTCTCCGTGCTGTTTAAACTCAACTGTCATCTCTGTCTCCGCACTGTTTAAACTCAACTGTCATCTCTGTCTCCATGCTGGTTAACTTGAACTGTCATCTCTCTCACCGTGCTGTTTAAACTCAACTGTCGCGTCTCTCTCCGCGCTGTTTAAACTCAACTGTTGTCTCGGTCTCCGTGCAGTTTAAACTCATCTGTCGACTCTCTCTCCGCGCTGTTTAAACTCAACTGTCGTCTCTGTCTCCGCGCTGTTTAAAATCAACTGTCATCTCTGTCTCCGTGCTGTTTAAATCAACTGTCATCTCTGTCTCCGCACTGTTTAAACTGAACTGTCACCTCTGTCTCCGCACTGTTTAAACTGAACTGTCATCTCTGTCTCCGCGCTGATTAAACTCAACTGTCATCTCTGTCTCCGCACTGTTTAAACTGAACTGTCATCTCTGTCTCCGTGCTGTTTAAACTCAACTGTCGTTTCTGTCTCCGCACTGTTTAAACTCAACTGTCATCTCTGTCTCCGCGCTGTTTAAACTCAACTGTCGTCTCTGTCTCCGTGCTGCTAAACTCAACTGTCGTCTCTGTCTCCGCACTGTTTAAACTCAACTGTCACCTCTGTCTCCGCACTGTTTAAACTGAACTGTCATCTCTGTCTCCGTGCTGTTTAAACTCAACTGTCATCTCTGTCTCCGCACTGTTTAAACTCAACTGTCATCTCTGTCTCCGCGCTGTTTAAACTCAACTGTCATCTCTGTCTCCGCACTGTTTAAACTCAACTGTCGACTCTCTCTCCGCGCTGTTTAAACTCAACTGTCGTATCTGTCTCCGCGCTGTTTTAACTCAACTGTCATCTCTGTCTCCGCACTGTTTAAACTGAACTGTCATCTCTGTCTCCGTGCTGTTTAAACTCAACTGTCATCTCTGTCTCCGCAGTGTTTAAACTCAACTGTCGTCTCTGTCTCCGCGCTGTTTAAACTCAACTGTCATCTCTGTCTCCGCACTGTTTAAACTCAACTGTCGTCTCTGTCTCCGTGCTGTTTAAACTCAACTGTCATCTCTGTCTCCGCACTGTTTAAACTCAACTGTCATCTCTGACTCCGTGCTGTTTAAACTCAACTACACTATTAAGGGCAGGGGTCTTAGTAGCGTTGAAGAGCAGAAGGATCTCGGGGTCCGGGTTCACAGGACTCTTAAATCGGCCTCGCAGGTGGAGGAGGTGGTCAAGAAGGCGTATGGTGTACTGGCCTTCATTAATCGAGGGATTGAGTTTAGGAGTCGGGAGGTAATGCTGCAACTTTACAGGACCCTCGTCAGGCCTTATTTGGAGTACTGTGCGCAGTTCTGGTCGCCTCACTATAGGAAAGACGTAGAAGCTATTGAAAGGGTGCAGAGGAGATTTACAAGGATGTTGCCTGGAATGGGAGGCATGCCTTATGAAGATAGGTTGAGGGAGCTGGGACTCTTTTCCCTGGAGAGGCGAAAGTTGAGAGGCGACCTGATAGAAGTTTATAAAATGTTGAGAGGAATAGATAGGGTGGACTCTCAGAGGCTATTTCCCCGGGTTGAAATGGTCGCTACGAGAGGACACAGATTTAAGGTGCGGGGAGGGAAGTACAGAGGTGATGTTAGGGGTAAGTTTTTCACTCAGAGGGTAGTGAGTGATTGGAATCGGCTGCCGTCGTCGATGGTGGAGGCGAACTCGCTGGGGTCTTTTAAAAGACTTCTGGATGAGTATATGGGGTTTAATGGGATTGGGGGTTATAGATAGGTCTATAGATTGGTGGGGTTGATGCGATCGGCGCAACTCGAGGGCCGAAGGGCCTGTTTGTGCTGTAATGTTCTATGTTCTATGTCATCTCTGTCTCCGCGCTGTTCAAACTGAACTGTCATCTCTGTCTCCGCGCTGTTTAAACTCAACTGTCATCTCTGTCTCCGCACTGTTTAAACTCAACTGTCATCTCTGTCTCCGCACTGTTTAAACTCAACTGTCATCTCTGTCTCCGTGCTGTTTAAACTCAAATGTCGTCTCTGTCTCCGCGCTGTTTAAACTCAACTGTCATCTCTGTCTCCGCGCTGTTTAAACTCAACTGTCATCTCTGTCTCCGCACTGTTTAAACTCAACTGTCGTCTCTGTCTCCGCACTGTTTAAACTCAACTGTCATCTCTGTCTCCGTGCTGTTTAAACTCAACTGTCATCTCTGTCTCCGCACTGTTTAAATTCAACTGTCATCTCTGTCTCCGCGCTGTGTAAACTCAACTGTCGTCTCTGTCTCCGCAAAGTTTAAACTCAACTGTCGTATCTGTCTCCGCGCTGTTTAAACTCAACTGTCATCTCTGTCTCCGCACTGTTTAAACTGAACTGTCATCTCTGTCTCCGTGCTGTTTAAACTCAACTGTCATCTCTGTCTCCGCGCTGTTTAAACTCAACTGTCGTTTCTGTCTCCGCACTGTTTAAACTCAACTGTCGTCTCTGTCTCCGTGCTGTTTAAACTGAACTGTCATCTCTCTCTCCGTGCTGTTTAAACTTAACTGTCGCCTCTCTCTCCACGCTGTTTAAACTCAACTGTCGTCTCTGTCTCCGTGCTGTTTAAACTCAACTGTCATCTCTGTCTCCGCACTGTTTAAACTGAACTGTCGCCTCTCTCTCCGCACTGTTTAAACTCAACTGTCATCTCTGTCTCCGCACTGTTTAAACTCAACTGTCATCTCTGTCTCCGCACTGTTTAAACTGAACTGTCATCTCTGTCTCCGTGCTGTTTAAACTGAACTGTCATCTCTGTCTCCGTGCTGTTTAAACTCAACTATCATCTCTGTCTCCGCGCTGTTTAAACTCAACTGTCATCTCTGTCTCCGTGCTGTTTAAACTCAACTATCATCTCTGTCTCCGCACTGTTTAAACTGAACTGTCATCTCTGTTTCCGTGCTGTTTAAACTCAACTGTCATCTCTGTCTCCGCACTGTTTAAACTCAACTGTCATCTCTGTCTCCGCACTGTTTAAACTGAACTGTCATCTCTGTCTCCGTGCTGTTTAAACTCAACTGTCATCTCTGTCTCCGCGCTGTTTAAACTCAACTGTCATCTCTGTCTCCGTGCTGTTTAAACTCAACTGTCATCTCTGTCTCCGCACTGTTTAAACTGAACTGTCATCTCTGTCTCCGTGCTGTTTAAACTCAACTGTCATCTCTGTCTCCGCACTGTTTCAACTGAACTGTCGTCTCTGTATCCTTGCTGTTTAAACTCAACTGTCATCTCCGTCTCCGCACTGTTTAAATTCAACTGTCGCCTCTCTCTCGCACTGTTTAGACTGAACTGTCGCCTCTGTCTCCGCACTGTTTAAACTCAACTGTCGACTCTCTCTCCGCGCTGTTTAAACTCAACTGTCGTATCTGTCTCCGCGCTGTTTAAACTCAACTGTCAACTCTGTCTCCGCACTGTTTAAACTGAACTGTCATCTCTGTCTCCGTGCTGTTTATACTCAACTGTCATCTCTGTCTCCGCACTGTTTAAACTCAACTGTCGTCTCTGTCTCCGCGCTGTTTAAACTCAACTGTCATCTCTGTCTCCGCACTGTTTAAACTCAACTGTCGTCTCTGTCTCCGTGCTGTTTAAACTCAACTGTCATCTCTGTCTCCGCACTGTTTAAACTCAACTGTCATCTCTGACTCCGTGCTGTTTAAACTCAACTACACTATTAAGGGCAGGGGTCTTAGTAGCGTTGAAGAGCAGAAGGATCTCGGGGTCTGGGTTCACAGGACTCTTAAATCGGCCTCGCAGGTGGAGGAGGTGGTCAAGAAGGCGTATGGTGTACTGGCCTTCATTAATCGAGGGATTGAGTTTAGGAGTCGGGAGGTAATGCTGCAACTTTACAGGACCCTCGTCAGGCCTCATTTGGAGTACTGTGCGCAGTTCTGGTCGCCTCACTATAGGAAAGACGTAGAAGCTATTGAAAGGGTGCAGAGGAGATTTACAAGGATGTTGCCTGGACTGGGAGGCATGCCTTATGAAGATAGGTTGAGGGAGCTGGGACTCTTTTCCCTGGAGAGGCGAAGGTTGAGAGGCGACCTGATAGAAGTTTATAAAATGTTGAGAGGAATAGATAGGGTGGACTCTCAGAGGCTATTTCCCCGGGTTGAAATGGTCGCTACGAGAGGACACAGATTTAAGGTGCGGGGAGGGAAGTACAGAGGTGATGTTAGGGGTAAGTTTTTCACTCAGAGGGTAGTGAGTGATTGGAATCGGCTGCCGTCGTCGGTGGTGGAGGCGAACTCGCTGGGGTCTTTTAAAAGACTTCTGGATGAGTATATGGGGTTTAATGGGATTGGGGGTTATAGATAGGTCTATAGATTGGTGGGGTTGATGCGATCGGCGCAACTCGAGGGCCGAAGGGCCTGTTTGTGCTGTAATGTTCTAGTTCTATGTTCTATGTCATCTCTGTCTCCGCGCTGTTCAAACTGAACTGTCATCTCTGTCTCCGTGCTGTTTAAACTCAACTGTCATCTCTGTCTCCGCGCTGTTTAAACTCAACTGTCATCTCTGTCTCCGCACTGTTTAAACTCAACTGTCGTCTCTGTCTCCGCACTGTTTAAACTCAACTGTCATCTCTGTCTCCGTGCTGTTTAAACTCAACTGTCATCTCTGTCTCCGCACTGTTTAAACTCAACTGTCATCTCTGTCTCCGTGCTGTTTAAACTCAACTGTCGTCTCTGTCTCCGCACTGTTTAAACTCAACTGTCATCTCTGTCTCCGTGCTGTTTAAACTCAACTGTCATCTCTGTCTCCGCACTGTTTAAACTCAACTGTCATCTCTGTCTCCTCACTGTTTAAACTCAACTGTCATCTCTGTCACCGTGCTGTTTAAACTCAACTGTCATCTCTGTCTCCGTGCTGTTTAAACTCAACTGTCATCTCTGTCTCCGCACTGTTTAAACTCAACTGTCGTCTCTGTCTCCATGCTGTTTAACTTGAACTGTCATCTCTCTCTCCGTGCTGTTTAAACTCAACTGTCGCCTCTCTCTCCGCGCTGTTTAAACTCAACTGTCGTTTCTGTCTCCGCACTGTTTAAACTCAACTGTCATCTCTGTCTCCGCGCTGTTTAAACTCAACTGTCGTCTCTGTCTCCGTGCTGCTAAACTCAACTGTCGTCTCTGTCTCCGCACTGTTTAAACTCAACTGTCATCTCTGTCTCCGCACTGTTTAAACTCAAATGTCATCTCTGTCTCCGCACAGTTTAAACTCAACTGTCATCTCTGTCTCCGTGCTGTTTAAACTCAACTGTCATCTCTGTCTCCGCACTGTTTAAACTCAACTGTCGTCTCTGTCTCCATGCTGTTTAACTTGAACTGTCATCTCTCTCTCCGTGCTGTTTAAACTCAACTGTCGCGTCTCTCTCCGCGCTGTTTAAACTCAACTGTCGTCTCGGTCTCCGTGCAGTTTAAACTCAACTGTCGACTCTCTCTCTGCGCTGTTTAAAGTCAACTGTCGTCTCTCTCTCCGCGCTGTTTAAACTCAACTGTCGTCTCTGTCTCCGCGCTGTTTAAACTCAACTGTCGTCTCTGTCTCCGTGCTGCTAAACTCAACTGTCGTCTCTGTCTCCGCACTGTTTAAACTCAATTGTCGTCTCTGTCTCCGCACTATTTAAACTCAACTGTCATCTCTGTCTCCGTGCTGTTTAAACTGAACTGTCATCTCTGTCTCCGCGCTGTTTAAACTCAACTGTCATCTCTGTCTCCGTGCTGTTTAAACTCACCTGTCGTTTCTGTCTCCGCACTGTTTAAACTCAACTGTCATCTCTGTCTCCGCACTGTTTAAACTCAACTGTCGTTTCTGTCTCCGCACTGTTCAAACTCAACTGTCATCTCTGTCTCCGTGCTGTTTAAACTCAACTGTCATCTCTGTCTCCGCGCTGTTCAAACTGAACTGTCATCTCTGTTTCCGCGCTGTTTAAACTCAACTGTCATCTCTGTCTCCGCACTGTTTAAATTCAACTGTCGCCTCTCTCTCGCACTGTTTAAGCTGAACTGTCGCCTCTGTCTCCGCGCTGTTTAAACTCAACTGTCGTCTCTGTCTCCGCAATGTTTAAACTCAACTGTCGCCTCTCTCTCGCACTGTTTAGACTGAACTGTCGCCTCTGTCTCCGCGCTGTTTAAACTCAACTGTCGTTTCTGTCTCCGCACTGTTTAAACTCAACTGTCGTCTCTGTCTCCGTGCTGTTTAAACTGAACTGTCATCTCTCACTCCGTGCTGTTTAAACTCAACTGTCGCCTCTCTCTCCACGCTGTTTAAACTCAACTGTCGTCTCTGTCTCCGTGCTGTCTAAACTCAACTGTCATCTCTGTCTCCGCACTGTTTAAACTGAACTGTCATCTCTGTCTCCGTGCTGTTTAAACTCAACTGTCATCTCTGTCTCCGTGCTGTTTAAACTCAACTGTCATCTCTGTCTCCGCGCTGTTTAAACTCAACTGTCATCTCTGTCTCCGTGCTGTTTAAACTCAACTGTCATCTCCTTCTCCGCACTGTTTAAACTGAACTGTCATCTCTGTTTCCGCACTGTTTAAACTCAACTGTCATCTCTGTCTCCGTGCTGTTTAAACTCAACTGTCGTCTCTGTCTCCGCACTGTTTAAACTCAACTGTCATCTCTGTCTCCGTGCTGTTTAAACTCAACTGTCATCTCTGTCTCCGCACTGTTTAAACTCAACTGTCATCTCTGTCTCCGCGCTGTTTAAACTCAACTGTCGTCTCTGTCTCCGTGCTGCTAAACTCAACTGTCGTCTCTGTCTCCGCACTGTTTAAACTCAACTGTCATCTCTGTCTCCGCACTGTTTAAACTCAAATGTCATCTCTGTCTCCGCACAGTTTAAACTCAACTGTCATCTCTGTCTCCGTGCTGTTTAAACTCAACTGTCATCTCTGTCTCCGCACTGTTTAAACTCAACTGTCGTCTCTGTCTCCATGCTGTTTAACTTGAACTGTCATCTCTCTCTCCGTGCTGTTTAAACTCAACTGTCGCGTCTCTCTCCGCGCTGTTTAAACTCAACTGTCGTCTCGGTCTCCGTGCAGTTTAAACTCAACTGTCGACTCTCTCTCCGCGCTGTTTAAAGTCAACTGTCGTCTCTCTCTCCGCGCTGTTTAAACTCAACTGTTGTCTCTGTCTCCGCGCTGTTTAAACTCAACTGTCGTCTCTGTCTCCGTGCTGCTAAACTCAACTGTCGTCTCTGTCTCCGCACTGTTTAAACTCAATTGTCGTCTCTGTCTCCGCACTATTTAAACTCAACTGTCATCTCTGTCTCCGTGCTGTTTAAATTGAACTGTCATCTCTGTCTCCGCACTGTTTAAACTCAACTGTCATCTCTGTCTCCATGCTGTTTAAACTCACCTGTCGTTTCTGTCTCCGCACTGTTTAAACTCAACTGTCATCTCTGTCTCCGCACTGTTTAAACTCAACTGTCGTTTCTGTCTCCGCACTGTTCAAACTCAACTGTCATCTCTGTCTCCGTGCTGTTTAAACTCAACTGTCATCTCTGTCTCCGCGCTGTTCAAACTGAACTGTCATCTCTGTTTCCGCGCTGTTTAAACTCAACTGTCATCTCTGTCTCCGCACTGTTTAAATTCAACTGGCGCCTCTCTCTCGCACTGTTTAGGCTGAACTGTCGCCTCTGTCTCCGCGCTGTTTAAACTCAACTGTCGTCTCTGTCTCCGCAATGTTTAAACTCAACTGTCGCCTCTCTCTCGCACTGTTTAGACTGAACTGTCGCCTCTGTCTCCGCGCTGTTTAAACTCAACTGTCGTTTCTGTCTCCGCACTGTTTAAACTCAACTGTCGTCTCTGTCTCCGTGCTGTTTAAACTGAACTGTCATCTCTCACTCCGTGCTGTTTAAACTCAACTGTCGCCTCTCTCTCCACGCTGTTTAAACTCAACTGTCGTCTCTGTCTCCGTGCTGTCTAAACTCAACTGTCATCTCTGTCTCCGCACTGTTTAAACTGAACTGTCATCTCTGTCTCCGTGCTGTTTAAACTCAACTGTCATCTCTGTCTCCGTGCTGTTTAAACTCAACTGTCATCTCTGTCTCCGCGCTGTTTAAACTCAACTGTCATCTCTGTCTCCGTGCTGTTTAAACTCAACTGTCATCTCCTTCTCCGCACTGTTTAAACTGAACTGTCATCTCTGTTTCCGCACTGTTTAAACTCAACTGTCATCTCTGTCTCCGTGCTGTTTAAACTCAACTGTCGTCTCTGTCTCCGCACTGTTTAAACTCAACTGTCATCTCTGTCTCCGTGCTGTTTAAACTCAACTGTCATCTCTGTCTCCGCACTGTTTAAACTCAACTGTCATCTCTGTCTCCGCGCTGTTTAAACTCAACTGTCGTCTCTGTCTCCGTGCTGCTAAACTCAACTGTCGTCTCTGTCTCCGCACTGTTTAAACTCAACTGTCATCTCTGTCTCCGCACTGTTTAAACTCAACTGTCATCTCTGTCTCCGCACAGTTTAAACTCAACTGTCATCTCTGTCTCCGTGCTGTTTAAACTCAACTGTCATCTCTGTCTCGGTGCTGTTTAAACTCAACTGTCATCTCTGTCTCCGCACTGTTTAAACTCAACTGTCGTCTCTGTCTCCATGCTGTTTAACTTGAACTGTCATCTCTCTCTCCGTGCTGTTTAAACTCAACTGTCGCCTCTCTCTCCGCGCTGTTTAAACTCAACTGTCGTTTCTGTCTCCGCACTGTTTAAACTCAACTGTCATCTCTGTCTCCGCACTGTTTAAACTCAACTGTCGTCTCTGTCTCCGTGCTGCTAAACTCAACTGTCGTCTCTGTCTCCGCACTGTTTAAACTCAACTGTCGTCTCTGTCTCCATGCTGTTTAACTTGAACTGTCATCTCTCTCTCCGTGCTGTGTAAACTCAACTGTCGCGTCTCTCTCCGCGCTGTTTAAACTCAACTGTCGTCTCGGTCTCCGTGCAGTTTAAACTCAACTGTCGACTCTCTCTCCGCGCTGTTTAAACTCAACTGTCGTCTCTCTCTCCGCGCTGTTTAAACTCAACTGTCGTCTCTGTCTCCGCGCTGTTTAAACTCAACTGTCGTCTCTGTCTCCGTGCTGCTAAATTCAACTGTCGCCTCTGTCTCCGCACTGTTTAAACTCAACTGTCGTCTCTGTCTCCGCACTGTTTAAACTCAACTGTCATCTCTGTCTCCGTGCTGTTTAAACTGAACTGTCATCTCTGTCTCCGCGCTGTTTAAACTCAACTGTCATCTCTGTCTCCGTGCTGTTTAAACTCAACTGTCGTTTCTGTCTCCGCACTGTTTAAACTCAACCGTCATCTCTGTCTCCGCACTGTTTAAACTCAACTGTCGTTTCTGTCTCCGCACTGTTTAAACTCAACTGTCATCTCTGTCTCCGTGCTGTTTAAATTCAACTGTCATATCTGTCTCCGCGCAGTTCAAACTGAACTGTCATCTCTTTTTCCGCGCTGTTTAAACTCAACTGTCGTCTCTGTCTCCGCAATGTTTAAACTCAACTGTCGCCTCTCTCTCGCACTGTTTAGACTGAACTGTCGCCTCTGTCTCCGCGCTGTTTAAACTCAACTGTCGTTTCTGTCTCCGCACTGTTTAAACTCAACTGTCGTCTCTGTATCCGTGCTGTTTAAACTGAACTGTCATCTCTCACTCCGTGCTGTTTAAACTCAACTGTCGCCTCTCTCTCCACGCTGTTTAAACTCAACTGTCGTCTCTGTCTCCGTGCTGTCTAAACTCAACTGTCATCTCTGTCTCCGCACTGTTTAAACTGAACTGTCATCTCTGTCTCCGTGCTGTTTAAACTGAACTGTCATCTCTGTCTCCGTGCTGTTTAAACTCAACTGTCATCTCTGTCTCCGCGCTGTTTAAACTCAACTGTCATCTCTGTCTCCGTGCTGTTTAAACTCAACCGTCATCTCTGTCTCCGCACTGTTTAAACTGAACTGTCATCTCTGTTTCCGTGCTGTTTAAACTCAACTGTCATCTCTGTCTCCGCACTGTTTAAACTCAACTGTCATCTCTGTCTCCGCACTGTTTAAACTGAACTGTCATCTCTGTCTCCGTGCTGTTTAAACTCAACTGTCATCTCTGTCTCCGCGCTGTTTAAACTCAACTGTCATCTCTGTCTCCGTGCTGTTTAAACTCAACTGTCATCTCTGTCTCCGCACTGTTTAAATTCAACTGTCATCTCTGTCTCCGTGCTGTTTAAACTCAACTGTCATCTCTGTCTCCGCACTGTTTAAACTCAACTGTCGTCTCTGTCTCCGTGCTGTTTAAACTCAACTGTCATCTCTGTCTCCGCACTGTTTAAACTCAACTGTCATCTCTGTCTCCGCACTGTTTAAACTCAACTGTCATCTCTGTCTCCGCGCTGTTCAAACTGAACTGTCATCTCTGTCTCCGCGTTGTTTAAACTCAACTGTCATCTCTGTCTCCGCGCTGTTCAAACTGAACTGTCATCTCTGTCTCCGCGCTGTTTAAACTCAACTGTCATCTCTGTCTCCGCACTGTTTAAATTCAACTGTCGCCTCTCTCTCGCACTGTTTAGACTGAACTGTCGCCTCTGTCTCCGCGCTGTTTAAACTCAAGTGTCGTCTCTGTCTCCGCAATGTTTAAACTCAACTGTCGCCTCTCTCTCGCACTGTTTAGACTGAACTGTCGCCTCTGTCTCCGCGCTGTTTAAACTCAACTGTCGTTTCTGTCTCCGCACTGTTTAAACTCAACTGTCGTCTCTGTCTCCGTGCTGTTTAAACTCAACTGTCATCTCTGTCTCCGCACTGTTTAAACTCAACTGTCATCTCTGTCTCCGCGCTGTTCAAACTGAACTGTCATCTCTGTCTCCGCGTTGTTTAAACTCAACTGTCATCTCTGTCTCCGCGCTGTTCAAACTGAACTGTCATCTCTGTCTCCGCGCTGTTTAAACTCAACTGTCATCTCTGTCTCCGCACTGTTTAAATTCAACTGTCGCCTCTCTCTCGCACTGTTTAGACTGAACTGTCGCCTCTGTCTCCGCGCTGTTTAAACTCAAGTGTCGTCTCTGTCTCCGCAATGTTTAAACTCAACTGTCGCCTCTCTCTCGCACTGTTTAGACTGAACTGTCGCCTCTGTCTCCGCGCTGTTTAAACTCAAGTGTCGTCTCTGTCTCCGCAATGTTTAAACTCAACTGTCGCCTCTCTCTCGCACTGTTTAGACTGAACAGTCGCCTCTGTCTCCGCGCTGTTTAAACTCAACTGTCATCTCTGTCTCCGCACTGTTTAAATTCAACTGTCGCCTCTCTCTCGCACTGTTTAGACTGAACTGTCGCCTCTGTCTCCGCGCTGTTTAAACTCAAGTGTCGTCTCTGTCTCCGCAATGTTTAAACTCAACTGTCGCCTCTCTCTCGCACTGTTTAGACTGAACTGTCGCCTCTGTCTCCGCGCTGTTTAAACTCAACTGTCGTCTCTGTCTCCGTGCTGTTTAAACTCAACTGTCATCTCTGTCTCCGCACTGTTTAAACTCAACTGTCATCTCTGACTCCGTGCTGTTTAAACTCAACTACACTATTAAGGGCAGGGGTCTTAGTAGCGTTGAAGAGCAGAAGGATCTCGGGGTCCGGGTTCACAGGACTCTTAAATCGGCCTCGCAGGTGGAGGAGGTGGTCAAGAAGGCGTATGGTGTACTGGCCTTCATTAATCGAGGGATTGAGTTTAGGAGTCGGGAGGTAATGCTGCAACTTTACAGGACCCTCGTCAGGCCTCATTTGGAGTACTGTGCGCAGTTCTGGTCGCCTCACTATAGGAAAGACGTAGAAGCTATTGAAAGGGTGCAGAGGAGATTTACAAGGATGTTGCCTGGACTGGGAGGCATGCCTTATGAAGATAGGTTGAGGGAGCTGGGACTCTTTTCCCTGGAGAGGCGAAGGTTGAGAGGCGACCTGATAGAAGTTTATAAAATGTTGAGAGGAATAGATAGGG
Organism: Prionace glauca; assembly: GCA_037974335.1. Classification (NCBI taxonomy): domain Eukaryota; kingdom Metazoa; phylum Chordata; class Chondrichthyes; order Carcharhiniformes; family Carcharhinidae; genus Prionace; species Prionace glauca. The sequence continues at coordinate 98,875,750 of CM075729.1, read as the reverse complement.
TGGACTCTCAGAGGCTATTTCCCCGGGTTGAAATGGTCGCTACGAGAGGACACAGATTTAAGGTGCGGGGAGGGAAGTACAGAGGTGATGTTAGGGGTAAGTTTTTCACTCAGAGGGTAGTGAGTGATTGGAATCGGCTGCCGTCGTCGGTGGTGGAGGCGAACTCGCTGGGGTCTTTTAAAAGACTTCTGGATGAGTATATGGGGTTTAATGGGATTGGGGGTTATAGATAGGTCTATAGATTGGTGGGGTTGATGCGATCGGCGCAACTCGAGGGCCGAAGGGCCTGATTGTGCTGTAATGTTCTATGTTCTATGTCATCTCTGTCTCCGCGCTGTTCAAACTGAACTGTCATCTCTGTCTCCGTGCTGTTTAAACTCAACTGTCATCTCTGTCTCCGCGCTGTTTAAACTCAACTGTCATCTCTGTCTCCGCACTGTTTAAACTCAACTGTCGTCTCTGTCTCCGCACTGTTTAAACTCAACTGTCATCTCTGTCTCCGTGCTGTTTAAACTCAACTGTCATCTCTGTCTCCGCACTGTTTAAACTCAACTGTCATCTCTGTCTCCGTGCTGTTTAAACTCAACTGTCGTCTCTGTCTCCGCACTGTTTAAACTCAACTGTCATCTCTGTCTCCGTGCTGTTTAAACTCAACTGTCATCTCTGTCTCCGCACTGTTTAAACTCAACTGTCATCTCTGTCTCCTCACTGTTTAAACTCAACTGTCATCTCTGTCACCGTGCTGTTTAAACTCAACTGTCATCTCTGTCTCCGTGCTGTTTAAACTCAACTGTCATCTCTGTCTCCGCACTGTTTAAACTCAACTGTCGTCTCTGTCTCCATGCTGTTTAACTTGAACTGTCATCTCTCTCTCCGTGCTGTTTAAACTCAACTGTCGCCTCTCTCTCCGCGCTGTTTAAACTCAACTGTCGTTTCTGTCTCCGCACTGTTTAAACTCAACTGTCATCTCTGTCTCCGCGCTGTTTAAACTCAACTGTCGTCTCTGTCTCCGTGGTGCTAAACTCAACTGTCGTCTCTGTCTCCGCACTGTTTAAACTCAACTGTCATCTCTGTCTCCGCACTGTTTAAACTCAAATGTCATCTCTGTCTCCGCACAGTTTAAACTCAACTGTCATCTCTGTCTCCGTGCTGTTTAAACTCAACTGTCATCTCTGTCTCCGCACTGTTTAAACTCAACTGTCGTCTCTGTCTCCATGCTGTTTAACTTGAACTGTCATCTCTCTCTCCGTGCTGTTTAAACTCAACTGTCGCGTCTCTCTCCGCGCTGTTTAAACTCAACTGTCGTCTCGGTCTCCGTGCCGTTTAAACTCAACTGTCGACTCTCTCTCCGCGCTGTTTATAGTCAACTGTCGTCTCTCTCTCCGCGCTGTTTAAACTCAACTGTCGTCTCTGTCTCCGCGCTGTTTAAACTCAACTGTCGTCTCTGTCTCCGTGCTGCTAAACTCAACTGTCGTCTCTGTCTCCGCACTGTTTAAACTCAATTGTCGTCTCTGTCTCCGCACTACTTAAACTCAACTGTCATCTCTGTCTCCGTGCTGTTTAAACTGAACTGTCATCTCTGTCTCCGCGCTGTTTAAACTCAACTGTCATCTCTGTCTCCGTGCTGTTTAAACTCACCTGTCGTTTCTGTCTCCGCACTGTTTAAACTCAACTGTCATCTCTGTCTCCGCACTGTTTAAACTCAACTGTCGTTTCTGTCTCCGCACTGTTCAAACTCAACTGTCATCTCTGTCTCTGTGCTGTTTAAACTCAACTGTCATCTCTGTCTCCGCGCTGTTCAAACTGAACTGTCATCTCTGTTTCCGCGCTGTTTAAACTCAACTGTCATCTCTGTCTCCGCACTGTTTAAATTCAACTGTCGCCTCTCTCTCGCACTGTTTAGGCTGAACTGTCGCCTCTGTCTCCGCGCTGTTTAAACTCAACTGTCGTCTCTGTCTCCGCAATGTTTAAACTCAACTGTCGCCTCTCTCTCGCACTGTTTAGACTGAACTGTCGCCTCTGTCTCCGCGCTGTTTAAACTCAACTGTCGTTTCTGTCTCCGCACTGTTTAAACTCAACTGTCGTCTCTGTCTCCGTGCTCTTTAAACTGAACTGTCATCTCTCACTCCGTGCTGTTTAAACTCAACTGTCGCCTCTCTCTCCACGCTGTTTAAACTCAACTGTCGTCTCTGTCTCCGTGCTGTCTAAACTCAACTGTCATCTCTGTCTCCGCACTGTTTAAACTGAACTGTCATCTCTGTCTCCGTGCTGTTTAAACTCAACTGTCATCTCTGTCTCCGTGCTGTTTAAACTCAACTGTCATCTCTGTCTCCGCGCTGTTTAAACTCAACTGTCATCTCTGTCTCCGTGCTGTTTAAACTCAACTGTCATCTCCTTCTCCGCACTGTTTAAACTGAACTGTCATCTCTGTTTCCGCACTGTTTAAACTCAACTGTCATCTCTGTCTCCGTGCTGTTTAAACTCAACTGTCGTCTCTGTCTCCGCACTGTTTAAACTCAACTGTCATCTCTGTCTCCGTGCTGTTTAAACTCAACTGTCATCTCTGTCTCCGCACTGTTTAAACTCAACTGTCATCTCTGTCTCCGCGCTGTTTAAACTCAACTGTCGTCTCTGTCTCCGTGCTGCTAAACTCAACTGTCGTCTCTGTCTCCGCACTGTTTAAACTCAACTGTCATCTCTGTCTCCGCACTGTTTAAACTCAAATGTCATCTCTGTCTCCGCACAGTTTAAACTCAACTGTCATCTCTGTCTCCGTGCTGTTTAAACTCAACTGTCATCTCTGTCTCCGCACTGTTTAAACTCAACTGTCGTCTCTGTCTCCATGCTGTTTAACTTGAACTGTCATCTCTCTCTCCGTGCTGTTTAAACTCAACTGTCGCGTCTCTCTCCGCGCTGTTTAAACTCAACTGTCGTCTCGGTCTCCGTGCAGTTTAAACTCAACTGTCGACTCTCTCTCCGCGCTGTTTAAAGTCAACTGTCGTCTCTCTCTCCGCGCTGTTTAAACTCAACTGTCGTCTCTGTCTCCGCGCTGTTTAAACTCAACTGTCGTCTCTGTCTCCGTGCTGCTAAACTCAACTGTCGTCTCTGTCTCCGCACTGTTTAAACTCAACTGTCATCTCTGTCTCCGCACTGTTTAAACTCAACTGTCGTTTCTGTCTCCGCACTGTTTAAACTCAACTGTCATCTCTGTCTCCGTGCTGTTTAAATTCAACTGTCATATCTGTCTCCGCGCAGTTCAAACTGAACTGTCATCTCTTTTTCCGCGCTGTTTAAACTCAACTGTCGTCTCTGTCTCCGCAATGTTTAAACTCAACTGTCGCCTCTCTCTCGCACTGTTTAGACTGAACTGTCGCCTCTGTCTCCGCGCTGTTTAAACTCAACTGTCGTTTCTGTCTCCGCACTGTTTAAACTCAACTGTCGTCTCTGTCTCCGTGCTGTTTAAACTGAACTGTCATCTCTGTCTCCGTGCTGTTTAAACTCAACTGTCATCTCTGTCTCCGCGCTGTTTAAACTCAACTGTCATCTCTGTCTCCGCGCTGTTTAAACTCAACTGTCATCTCTGTCTCCGCACTGTTTAAACTGAACTGTCATCTCTGTTTCCGTGCTGTTTAAACTCAACTGTCATCTCTGTCTCCGCACTGTTTAAACTCAACTGTCATCTCTGTCTCCGCACTGTTTAAACTGAACTGTCATCTCTGTCTCCGTGCTGTTTAAACTCAACTGTCATCTCTGTCTCCGCGCTGTTTAAACTCAACTGTCATCTCTGTCTCCGTGCTGTTTAAACTCAACTGTCATCTCTGTCTCCGCACTGTTTAAATTCAACTGTCATCTCTGTCTCCGTGCTGTTTAAACTCAACTGTCATCTCTGTTTCCGCGCTGTTTAAACTCAACTGTCATCTCTGTCTCCGTGCTGTTTAAACTCAACTGTCATCTCTGTCTCCGCACTGTTTAAACTCAACTGTCATCTCTGTCTCCGTGCTGTTTAAACTCAACTGTCATCTCTGTCTCCGCACTGTTTAAACTCAACTGTCATCTCTGTCTCCGCACTGTTTAAACTCAACTGTCATCTCTGTCTCCGCGCTGTTCAAACTGAACTGTCATCTCTGTCTCCGCGTTGTTTAAACTCAACTGTCATCTCTGTCTCCGCGCTGTTCAAACTGAACTGTCATCTCTGTCTCCGCGCTGTTTAAACTCAACTGTCATCTCTGTCTCCGCACTGTTTAAATTCAACTGTCGCCTCTCTCTCGCACTGTTTAGACTGAACTGTCGCCTCTGTCTCCGCGCTGTTTAAACTCAAGTGTCGTCTCTGTCTCCGCAATGTTTAAACTCAACTGTCGCCTCTCTCTCGCACTGTTTAGACTGAACTGTCGCCTCTGTCTCCGCGCTGTTTAAACTCAACTGTCGTTTCTGTCTCCGCACTGTTTAAACTCAACTGTCGTCTCTGTCTCCGTGCTGTTTAAACTCAACTGTCATCTCTGTCTCCGCACTGTTTAAACTCAACTGTCATCTCTGTCTCCGCGCTGTTCAAACTGAACTGTCATCTCTGTCTCCGCGTTGTTTAAACTCAACTGTCATCTCTGTCTCCGCGCTGTTCAAACTGAACTGTCATCTCTGTCTCCGCGCTGTTTAAACTCAACTGTCATCTCTGTCTCCGCACTGTTTAAATTCAACTGTCGCCTCTCTCTCGCACTGTTTAGACTGAACTGTCGCCTCTGTCTCCGCGCTGTTTAAACTCAAGTGTCGTCTCTGTCTCCGCAATGTTTAAACTCAACTTTCGCCTCTCTCTCGCACTGTTTAGACTGAACTGTCGCCTCTGTCTCCGCGCTGTTTAAACTCAACTGTCGTTTCTGTCTCCGCACTGTTTAAACTCAACTGTCGTCTCTGTCTCCGTGCTGTTTAAACTCAACTGTCATCTCTGTCTCCGCGCTGTTCAAACTGAACTGTCATCTCTGCCTCCGCGCTGTTTAAACTCAACTGTCATCTCTGTCTCCGCACTGTTTAAATTCAACTGTCGCCTCTCTCTCGCACTGTTTAGACTGAACTGTCGCCTCTGTCTCCGCGCTGTTTAAACTCAACTGTCGTCTCTGGCTCCGCAATGTTTAAACTCAACTGTCGCCTCTCTCTCGCACTGTTTAGACTGAACTGTCGCCTCTGTCTCCGCGCTGTTTAAACTCAACTGTCGTTTCTGTCTCCGCACTGTTTAAACTCAACAGTCGTCTCTGTCTCCGTGCTGTTTAAACTGAACTGTCATCTCTCTCTCCGTGCTGTTTAAACTCAACTGTCGCCTCTCTCTCCACGCTGTTTAAACTCAACTGTCGTCTCTGTCTCCGTGCTGTTGAAACTCAACTGTCATCTCTGTCTCCGCACTGTTTAAACTGAACTATCGCCTCACTCTCCGCGCTGTTTAAACTCAACTGTCATCTCTGTCTCCGCACTGTTTAAACTCAACTGTCATCTCTGTCTCCGCACTGTTTAAACTGAACTGTCATCTCTGTCTCCGTGCTGTTTAAACTGAACTGTCATCTCTGTCTCCGTGCTGTTTAAACTCAACTGTCATCTCTGTCTCCGCGCTGTTTAAACTCAACTGTCATCTCTGTCTCCGTGCTGTTTAAACTCAACTGTCATCTCTTTCTCCGCACTGTTTAAACTGAACTGTCATCTCTGTTTCCGTGCTGTTTAAACTCAACTGTCATCTCTGTTTCCGCACTGTTTAAACTCAACTGTCATCTCTGTCTCCGCACTGTTTAAACTGAACTGTCATCTCTGTCTCCGTGCTGTTTAAACTCAACTGTCATCTCTGTCTCCGTGCTGTTTAAACTCAACTGTCATCTCTGTCTCCGCACTGTTTAAACTGAACTGTCATCTCTGTCTCGGTGCTGTTTAAACTCAACTGTCATCTCTGTCTCCGCACTGTTTAAACTCAACTGTCGTCTCTGTCTCCGTGCTGTTTAAACTCAACTGTCATCTCTGTCTCCGCACTGCTTAAACTCAACTGTCATCTGTGTCTCCGCGCTGTTCAAACTGAACTGTCATCTCTGTCTCCGCGTTGTTTAAACTCAACTGTCATCTCTGTCTCCGCACTGTTTAAACTCAACTGTCGTTTCTGTCTCCGCACTGTTTAAACTGAACTGTCATCTCTGTCTCCGTGCTGTTTAAACTCAACTGTCATCTCTGTCTCCGCGCTGTTTAAACTCAACTGTCATCTCTGTCTCCGTGCTGTTCAAACTGAACTGTCATCTCTGTCTCCGCGCTGTTTAAACTCAACTGTCATCTCTGTCTCCGCAATGTTTAAACTCAACTGTCGCCTCTGTCTCCGCGCTGTTTAAACTCAACTGTCGTCTCTGTCTCCGCAATGTTTAAACTCAACTGTCATCTCTGTCTCCGTGCTGTTTAAACTCAACTGTCGCCTCTGTCTCCGCGCTGTTTAAACTCAACTGTCGTTTCTGTCTCCGCACTGTTTAAACTGAACTGTCATCTCTGTCTCCGCACTGTTTAAACTCAACTGTCGTCTCTGTCTCCGCACTGTTTAAACTCAACTGTCATCTCTCTCTCTGTGCTGTTTGAACTCAACTGTCATCTCTGTCTCCGCACTGTTTAAACTCAACTGTCATCTCTGTCTCCGCGCTGTTTAAACTCAACTGTCGTCTCTGTCTCCGTGCTGCTAAACTCAACTGTCGTGTCTGTCTCCGCACTGTTTAAACTCAACTGTCATCTCTGTCTCCGCACTGTTTAAACTCAACTGTCATCTCTGCCTCCGTGCTGTTTAACTTGAACTGTCATCTCTCTCTCCGTGCTGTTTAAACCCAACTGTCGCGTCTCTGTCCGCGCTGTTTAAACTCAACTGTCGTCTCGGTCTCCGTGCAGTTTAAACTCAACTGTCGACTCTCTCTCCGCGCTGTTTAAACTCAACTGTCGTCTCTGTCTCCGTGCTGTTTAAACTCAACTGTCATCTCTGTCTCCGTGCTGTTTAAACTCAACTGTCATCTCTGTCTCCGCACTGTTTAAACTGAACTGTCATCTCTGTCTCCGCACTGTTTAAACTGAACTGTCATCTCTGTCTCCGCGCTGATTAAACTCAAATGTCTTCTCTGTCTCCGCACTGTTTAAATTGAACTGTCATCTCTGTCTCCGTGCTGTTTAAACTTTTCTGTCATCTCTGTCTCCGCACTGTTTAAACTCAACTGTCATCGCTGTCTCCGCGCTGTTTAAACTCAACTGTCACCTCTGTCTCCGCACTGTTTAAACTCAACTGTCGACTCTCTCTCCGCGCTGTTTAAACTCAACTGTCGTATCTGTCTCCGCGCTGTTTAAACTCAACTGTCATCTCTGTCTCCGCACTGTTTAAACTGAACTGTCATCTCTGTCTCCGTGCTGTTTAAACTCAACTGTCATCTCTGTCTCCGCACTGTTTAAACTCAACTGTCGTCTCTGTCTCCGTGCTGTTTAAACTCAACTGTCATCTCTGTCTCCGTGCTGTTTAAACTCAACTGTCATCTCTGTCTCCGCGCTGTTTAAATTCAACTGTCATCTCTGTCTCAGCGCTGTTCAAACTGAACTGTCATCTCTGTCTCCGTGCTGTTTAAACTCAACTGTCATCTCTGTCTCCGCGCTGTTTAAACTCAACTGTCATCTCTGTCTCCGCACTGTTTAAACTCAACTGTCGTCTCTGTCTCCGCACTGTTTAAACTCAACTGTCATCTCTGTCTCCGTGCTGTTTAAACTCAACTGTCATCTCTGTCTCCGCACTGTTTAAACTCAACTGTCATCTCTGTCTCCGTGCTGTTCAAACTCAACAGTCATCTCTGTCTCCGCACTGATTAAACTGAACTGTCATCTCTGTCTCCGCACTGTTTAAACTGAACTGTCATCTCTGTCTCCGCGCTGTTTAAACTCAACTGTCATCTCTGTCTCCGCACTGTTTAAACTGAACTGTCATCTCTGTCTCCGTGCTGTTTAAACTCAACTGTCGTCTCTGTCTCCGCACTGTTTAAACTCAACTGTCATCTCTGTCTCCGTGCTGTTTAAACTCAACTGTCATCTCTGTCTCCGCACTGTTTAAACTCAGCTGTCATCTCTGTCTCCGCGCTGTTTAAACTCAACTGTCGTCTCTGTCTCCGTGCTGCTAAACTCAACTGTCGTCTCTGTCTCCGCGCTGTTTAAACTCAACTGTCATCTCTGTCTCCGCACTGTTTAAACTCAACTGTCATCTCTCTCTCCGCACAGTTTAAACTCAACTGTCATCTCTGTCTCCGTGCTGTTTAAACTCAACTGTCATCTGTGTCTCCGTGCTGTTTAAACTCAACTGTCATCTCTGTCTCCATGCTGTTTAACTTGAACTGTCATCTCTCTCTCCGCGCTGTTTAAACTCAACTGTCGTATCTGTCTCCGTGCTGTTTAAACTCAACTGTCATCTCTGTCTCCGCGCTGTTTAAACTCAACTGTCGCCTCACTCTCCGCGCTGTTTAAACTCAACTGTCCTCTCGGTCTCCGTGCAGTTTAAACTCAACTGTCGACTCTCTCTCCGCGCTGTTTAAACGCAACTGTCGTCTCTGTCTCCGCGCTGTTTAAACTCAACTGTCATCTCTGTCTCCGTGCTGTTTAAACTCAACTGTCATCTCTGTCTCCGCACTGTTTAAACTGAACTGTCATCTCTGTCTCAGCACTGTTTAAACTGAACTGTCATCTCTGTCTCCGCGCTGTTTAAACTCAACTGTCATCTCTGTCTCCGCACTGTTTAAACTGAACTGTCGTCTCTGTCTCCGTGCTGTTTAAACTCAACTGTCGTCTCTGTCTCCGTGCTGTTTAAACTCAACTGTCGTCTCTGTCTCCGCGCTGTTTAAACTCAACTGTCATCTCTGTCTCCGTGCTGTTTAATCTCAACTGTCATCTCTGTCTCCGTGCTGTTTAAACTCAACTGTCATCTCTGTCTCCGTGCTGTTTAAACTCAACTGTCATCTCTGTCTCCGCACTGTTTAAACTCAACTGTCGTCTCTGTCTCTGTGCTGTTTAAACTGAACTGTCATCTCTCTCTCCGTGCTGTTTAAACTCAACTGTCGTCTCTCTCTCCACGCTGTTTAAACTCAACTGTCATCTCTGTCTCCGCACTGTTTAAACTCAACTGTCATCTCTGTCTCCGCGCTGTTTAAACTCAACAATCATCTCTGTCTCCGCACTGTTTAAACTCAACTGTCGACTCTCTCTCCGCGCTGTTTAAACTCAACTGTCGTATCTGTCTCCGCACTGTTTAAACTCAACTGTCATCTCTGTCTCCGCACTGTTTAAACTCAACTGTCGCCTCTCTCTCCGCGCTGTTTAAACTCAACTGTCGTCTCGGTCTCCGTGCAGTTTAAACTCAACTGTCGACTCTCTCTCCGCGCTGTTTAAACTCAACTGTCGTCTCTGTCTCCGCGCTGTTTAAACTCAACTGTCGTCTCTGTCTCCGCAATGTTTAAACTCAACTGTCATCTCTGTCTCCGTGCTGTTTAAACTCAACTGTCGCCTCTGTCTCCGCGCTGTTTAAACTCAACTGTCGTTTCTGTCTCCGCACTGTTTAAACTGAACTGTCATCTCTGTCTCCGCACTGTTTAAACTCAACTGTCGTCTCTGTCTCCGCACTGTTTAAACTCAACTGTCATCTCTCTCTCTGTGCTGTTTGAACTCAACTGTCATCTCTGTCTCCGCACTGTTTAAACTCAACTGTCATCTCTGTCTCCGCGCTGTTTAAACTCAACTGTCGTCTCTGTCTCCGTGCTGCTAAACTCAACTGTCGTCTCTGTCTCCGCACTGTTTAAACTCAACTGTCATCTCTGTCTCCGCACTGTTTAAACTCAACTGTCATCTCTGCCTCCGTGCTGTTTAACTTGAACTGTCATCTCTCTCTCCGTGCTGTTTAAACTCAACTGTCGCGTCTCTCTCCGCGCTGTTTAAACTCAACTGTCGTCTCGGTCTCCGTGCAGTTTAAACTCAACTGTCGACTCTCTCTCCGCGCTGTTTAAACTCAACTGTCGTCTCTGTCTCCGCGCTGTTTAAACTCAACTGTCATCTCTGTCTCCGTGCTGTTTAAACTCAACTGTCATCTCTGTCTCCGCACTGTTTAAACTGAACTGTCATCTCTGTCTCCGCACTGTTTAAACTGAACTGTCATCTCTGTCTCCGCGCTGATTAAACTCAAATGTCATCTCTGTCTCCGCACTGTTTAAACTGAACTGTCATCTCTGTCTCCGTGCTGTTTAAACTCTTCTGTCATCTCTGTCTCCGCACTGTTTAAACTCAACTGTCATCGCTGTCTCCGCGCTGTTTAAACTCAACTGTCACCTCTGTCTCCGCACTGTTTAAACTCAACTGTCGACTCTCTCTCCGCGCTGTTTAAACTCAACTGTCGTATCTGTCTCCGCGCTGTTTAAACTCAACTGTCATCTCTGTCTCCGCACTGTTTAAACTGAACTGTCATCTCTGTCTCCGTGCTGTTTAAACTCAACTGTCATCTCTGTCTCCGCACTGTTTAAACTCAACTGTCGTCTCTGTCTCCGTGCTGTTTAAACTCAACTGTCATCTCTGTCTCCGTGCTGTTTAAACTCAACTGTCATCTCTGTCTCCGCGCTGTTTAAACTCAACTGTCATCTCTGTCTCAGCGCTGTTCAAACTGAACTGTCATCTCTGTCTCCGTGCTGTTTAAACTCAACTGTCATCTCTGTCTCCGCGCTGTTTAAACTCAACTGTCATCTCTGTCTCCGCACTGTTTAAACTCAACTGTCGTCTCTGTCTCCGCACTGTTTAAACTCAACTGTCATCTCTGTCTCCGTGCTGTTTACACTCAACTGTCATCTCTGTCTCCGCACTGTTTAAACTCAACTGTCATCTCTGTCTCCGTGCTGTTCAAACTCAACAGTCATCTCTGTCTCCGCACTGTTTAAACTGAACTGTCATCTCTGTCTCCGCACTGTTTAAACTGAACTGTCATCTCTGTCTCCGCGCTGTTTAAACTCAACTGTCATCTCTGTCTCCGCACTGTTTAAACTGAACTGTCATCTCTGTCTCCGTGCTGTTTAAACTCAACTGTCGTCTCTGTCTCCGCACTGTTTAAACTCAACTGTCATCTCTGTCTCCGTGCTGTTTAAACTCAACTGTCATCTCTGTCTCCGCACTGTTTAAACTCAGCTGTCATCTCTGTCTCCGCGCTGTTTAAACTCAACTGTCGTCTCTGTCTCCGTGCTGCTAAACTCAACTGTCGTCTCTGTCTCCGCGCTGTTTAAACTCAACTGTCATCTCTGTCTCCGCACTGTTTAAACTCAACTGTCATCTCTCTCTCCGCACAGTTTAAACTCAACTGTCATCTCTGTCTCCGTGCTGTTTAAACTCAACTGTCATCTGTGTCTCCGTGCTGTTTAAACTCAACTGTCATCTCTGTCTCCATGCTGTTTAACTTGAACTGTCATCTCTCTCTCCGCGCTGTTTAAACTCAACTGTCGTATCTGTCTCCGTGCTGTTTAAACTCAACTGTCATCTCTGTCTCCGCGCTGTTTAAACTCAACTGTCGCCTCACTCTCCGCGCTGTTTAAACTCAACTGTCGTCTCTGTCTCCGCGTTGTTTAAACTCAACTGTCATCTCTGTCTCCGTGCTGTTTAAACTCAACTGTCATCTCTGTCTCCGCACTGTTTAAACTGAACTGTCATCTCTGTCTCAGCACTGTTTAAACTGAACTGTCATCTCTGTCTCCGCGCTGTTTAAACTCAACTGTCATCTCTGTCTCCGCACTGTTTAAACTGAACTGTCGTCTCTGTCTCCGTGCTGTTTAAACTCAACTGTCGTCTCTGTCTCCGTGCTGTTTAAACTCAACTGTCGTCTCTGTCTCCGCGCTGTTTAAACTCAACTATCATCTCTGTCTCCGCGCTGTTTAATCTCAACTGTCATCTCTGTCTCCGTGCTGTTTAAACTCAACTGTCATCTCTGTCTCCGTGCTGTTTAAACTCAACTGTCATCTCTGTCTCCGCACTGTTTAAACTCAACTGTCGTCTCTGTCTCTGTGCTGTTTAAACTGAACTGTCATCTCTCTCTCCGTGCTGTTTAAACTCAACTGTCGTCTCTCTCTCCACGCTGTTTAAACTCAACTGTCATCTCTGTCTCCGCACTGTTTAAACTCAACTGTCATCTCTGTCTCCGCGCTGTTTAAACTCAACAATCATCTCTGTCTCCGCACTGTTTAAACTCAACTGTCGACTCTCTCTCCGCGCTGTTTAAACTCAACTGTCGTATCTGTCTCCGCGCTGTTTAAACTCAACTGTCATCTCTGTCTCCGCACTGTTTAAACTCAACTGTCGCCTCTCTCTCCGCGCTGTTTAAACTCAACTGTCGTCTCGGTCTCCGTGCAGTTTAAACTCAATTGTCGACTCTCTCTCCGCGCTGTTTAAACTCAACTGTCGTCTCTGTCTCCGCGCTGTTTAAACTCAACTGTCATCTCTGTCTCCGCGCTGTTTAAACTCAACTGTCATCTCTGTCTCCGCACTGTTTAAACTGAACTATCATCTCTGTCTCCGCACTGTTTAAACTCAACTCTCGGCTCGCTCTCCGCGCTGTTTAAAATCAACTGTCGTATCTGTCTCCGCGCTGTTTAAACTCAACTGTCATCTCTGTCTCCGCACTGTTTAAACTGAACTGTCATCTCTGTCTCCGTGCTGTTTAAACTCAACTGTCATCTCTGTCTCCGCACTGTTTAAACTCAACTGTCGTCTCTGTCTCCGCGCTGTTTAAACTCAACTGTCATCTCTGTCTCCGCACTGTTTAAACTCAACTGTCATCTCTGTCTCCGTGCTGTTTAAACTCAACTGTCATCTCTGTCTCCGCGCTGTTCAAACTGAACTGTCATCTCTGTCTCCGCGCTGTTTAAACTCAACTGTCATCTCTGTCTCCGCGCTGTTTAAACTCAACTGTCATCTCTGTCTCCACACTGTTTAAACTCAACTGTCGTCTCTGTCTCCGCACTGTTTAAACTCAACTGTCATCTCTGTCTCCGTGCTGTTTAAACTCAACTGTCATCTCTGTCTCCGCACTGTTTAAACTCAACTCTCATCTCTGTCTCCGCGCTGTTCAAACTCAACTGTCATCTCTATCTCCGTGCTGTTTAAACTCAACTGTCGTCTCTGTCTCCGTGCTGTTTAAACTCAACTGTCGTCTCTGTCTCCGCACTGTTTAAACTCAACTGTCATCTCTGTCTCCGTGCTGTTTAAACTCAACTGTCATCTCTGTCTCCGTGCTGTTTAAACTCAACTGTCATCTCTGTCTCCGCGCTGTTTAAACTCAACTGTCATCTCTGTCTCCACACTGTTTAAACTCAACGGTCGTCTCTGTCTCCGCACTGTTTAAACTCAACTGTCATTTCTGTCTCCGTGCTGTTTAAACTCAACTGTCATCTCTGTCTCCGCACTGTTTAAATTCAACTCTCATCTCTGTCTCCGCGCTGTTCAAACTCAACTGTCATCTCTATCTCCGTGCTGTTTAAACTCAACTGTCGTCTCTGTCTCCGTGCTGTTTAAACTCAACTGTCGTCTCTGTCTCCGCACTGTTTAAACTCAACTGTCATCTCTGTCTCCGTGCTGTTTAATCTCAACTGTCATCTCTGTCTCCGTGCTGTTTAAACTCAACTGTCATCTCTGTCTCAGCGCTGTTCAAACTGAACTGTCATCGCTGTCTCCGTGCTGTTTAAACTCAACTGTCACCTCTCTCTCCGCGCTGTTTAAACTCAACTGTCATCTCTGTCTCCGCACTGTTTAAACTCAACTGTCGTCTCTGTCTCCGCAATGTTTAAACTCAACTGTCATCTCTGCCTCCGTGCTGTTTAAACTCAACTGTCATCTCTGTCTCCGCACTGTTTAAACTCAACTGTCATCTCTGTCTCCGCGCTGTTTAAACTCAACTGTCGTCTCTGTCTCCGTGCTGCTAAACTCAACTGTCGTCTCTGTCTCCGCGCTGTTTAAACTCAACTGTCATCTCTGTCTCCGCACTGTTTAAACTCAACTGTCATCTCTGTCTCCGCACAGTTTAAACTCAACTGTCATCTCTGTCTCCACGCTGTTTAAACTCAACAATCATCTCTGTCTCCGCACTGTTTAAACTCAACTGTCGAATCTCTCTCTGCGCTGTTTAAACTCAACTGTCGTCTCTCTCTCCACGCTGTTTAAACTCAACTGTCATCTCTGTCTCCGCACTGTTTAAACTCAACTGTCATCTCTGTCTCCGCGCTGTTTAAACTCAACAATCATCTCTGTCTCCGCACTGTTTAAACTCAACTGTCGACTCTCTCTCCGCGCTGTTTAAACTCAACTGTCGTATCTGTCTCCGCGCTGTTTAAACTCAACTGTCATCTCTGTCTCCGCACTGTTTAAACTCAACTGTCGCCTCTCTCTCCGCGCTGTTTAAACTCAACTGTCGTCTCGGTCTCCGTGCAGTTTAAACTCAATTGTCGACTCTCTCTCCGCGCTGTTTAAACTCAACTGTCGTCTCTGTCTCCGCGCTGTTTAAACTCAACTGTCATCTCTGTCTCCGCGCTGTTTAAACTCAACTGTCATCTCTGTCTCCGCACTGTTTAAACTGAACTATCATCTCTGTCTCCGCACTGTTTAAACTCAACTCTCGGCTCGCTCTCCGCGCTGTTTAAAATCAACTGTCGTATCTGTCTCCGCGCTGTTTAAACTCAACTGTCATCTCTGTCTCCGCACTGTTTAAACTGTACTGTCATCTCTGTCTCCGTGCTGTTTAAACTCAACTGTCATCTCTGTCTCCGCACTGTTTAAACTCAACTGTCGTCTCTGTCTCCGCGCTGTTTAAACTCAACTGTCATCTCTGTCTCCGCACTGTTTAAACTCAACTGTCATCTCTGTCTCCGTGCTGTTTAAACTCAACTGTCATCTCTGTCTCCGCGCTGTTCAAACTGAACTGTCATCTCTGTCTCCGCGCTGTTTAAACTCAACTGTCATCTCTGTCTCCGCGCTGTTTAAACTCAACTGTCATCTCTGTCTCCACACTGTTTAAACTCAACTGTCGTCTCTGTCTCCGCACTGTTTAAACTCAACTGTCATCTCTGTCTCCGTGCTGTTTAAACTCAACTGTCATCTCTGTCTCCGCACTGTTTAAACTCAACTCTCATCTCTGTCTCCGCGCTGTTCAAACTCAACTGTCATCTCTATCTCCGTGCTGTTTAAACTCAACTGTCGTCTCTGTCTCCGTGCTGTTTAAACTCAACTGTCGTCTCTGTCTCCGCACTGTTTAAACTCAACTGTCATCTCTGTCTCCGTGCTGTTTAAACTCAACTGTCATCTCTGTCTCCGTGCTGTTTAAACTCAACTGTCATCTCTGTCTCCGCGCTGTTTAAACTCAACTGTCATCTCTGTCTCCACACTGTTTAAACTCAACGGTCGTCTCTGTCTCCGCACTGTTTAAACTCAACTGTCATCTCTGTCTCCGTGCTGTTTAAACTCAACTGTCATCTCTGTCTCCGCACTGTTTAAATTCAACTCTCATCTCTGTCTCCGCGCTGTTCAAACTCAACTGTCATCTCTATCTCCGTGCTGTTTAAACTCAACTGTCGTCTCTGTCTCCGTGCTGTTTAAACTCAACTGTCGTCTCTGTCTCCGCACTGTTTAAACTCAACTGTCATCTCTGTCTCCGTGCTGTTTAATCTCAACTGTCATCTCTGTCTCCGTGCTGTTTAAACTCAACTGTCATCTCTGTCTCAGCGCTGTTCAAACTGAACTGTCATCTCTGTCTCCGTGCTGTTTAAACTCAACTGTCACCTCTGTCTCCGCGCTGTTTAAACTCAACTGTCATCTCTGTCTCCGCACTGTTTAAACTCAACTGTCGTCTCTGTCTCCGCAATGTTTAAACTCAACTGTCATCTCTGTCTCCGTGCTGTTTAAACTCAACTGTCATCTCTGTCTCCGCACTGTTTAAACTCAACTGTCATCTCTGTCTCCGCGCTGTTCAAACTGAACTGTCATCTCTGTCTCCGTGCTGTTTAAACTCAACTGTCATCTCTGTCTCCGTGCTGTTTAAACTCAACTGTCGTCTCTGTCTCCGTGCTGTTTAAACTCAACTGTCGTCTCTGTCTCTGCACTGTTTAAACTCAACTGTCATCTCTGTCTCTGTGCTGTTTAAACTCAACTGTCGTCTCTGTCTCCGCACTGTTTAAACTCAACTGTCATCTCTGTCTCCGTGCTGTTTAAACTCAACTGTCATCTCTGTCTCCGCACTGTTTAAACTCAACTGTCATCTCTGTCTCCGCGCTGTTTAAACTCAACTGTCGTCTCTGTCTCCGTGCTGCTAAACTCAACTGTCGTCTCTGTCTCCGCGCTGTTTAAACTCAACTGTCATCTCTGTCTCCGCACTGTTTAAATTCAACTGTCATCTCTGTCTCCGCACAGTTTAAACTCAACTGTCATCTCTGTCTCCGTGCTGTTTAAACTCAACTGTCATCTGTGTCTCCGTGCTGTTTAAACTCAACTGTCATCTCTGTCTCCGCACTGTTTAAACTCAACTGTCGTCTCTGTCTCCATGCTGTTTAACTTGTACTGTCATCTCTCTCTCCGTGCTTTTTAAACTCAACTGTCGCCTCTCTCTCCGCGTTGTTTAAACTCAACTGTCGTCTCGGTCTCCGTGCAGTTTAAACTCAACTGTCGACTCTCTCTCCGCGCTGTTTAAACTCAACTGTCATCTCTGTCTCCGTGCTGTTTAAACTCAACAGTCATCTCTGTCTCCGCACTGTTTAAACTGAACTGTCATCTCTGTCTCCGCACTGTTTAAACTGAACTGTCATCTCTGTCTCCGCGCTGTTTAAACTCAACTGTCATCTCTGTCTCCGCACTGTTTAAACTGAACTGTCATCTCTGTCTCCGTGCTGTTTAAACTCAACTGTCATCTCTGTCTCCGCACTGTTTAAACTCAACTGTCATCTCTGTCTCCACGCTGTTTAAACTCAACAATCATCTCTGTCTCCGCACTGTTTAAACTCAACTGTCGAATCTCTCTCTGCGCTGTTTAAACTCAACTGTCGTATCTGTCTCCGTGCTGTTTAAACTCAACTGTCATCTCTGTCTCCGCACTGTTTAAACTCAACTGTCGCCTCACTCTCCGCGCTGTTTAAACTCAACTGTCATCTCTGTCTCCGTGCTGTTTAAACTCAACTGTCATCTCTGTCTCTGTGCTGTTTAAACTCAACTGTCATCTCTGTCTCCGCGCTGTTTAAACTCAACTGTCATCTCTGTCTCCACACTGTTTAAACTCAACGGTCGTCTCTGTCTCCGCACTGTTTAAACTCAACTGTCATCTCTGTCTCCGTGCTGTTTAAACTCAACTGTCATCTCTGTCTCCGCACTGTTTAAACTCAACTCTCATCTCTGTCTCCGCGCTGTTCAAACTCAACTGTCATCTCTATCTCCGTGCTGTTTAAACTCAACTGTCGTCTCTGTCTCCGTGCTGTTTAAACTCAACTGTCGTCTCTGTCTCCGCACTGTTTAAACTCAACTGTCATCTCTGTCTCCGTGCTGTTTAAACTCAACTGTCATCTCTCTCTCCGCGCTGTTTAAACTCAACTGTCGTCTCTGTCTCCGCGCTGTTTAAACTCAACTGTCATCTCTGTCTCCGCACTGTTTAAACTCAACTGTCATCTCTGTCTCCGCGCTATTTAAACTCAACTGTCATCTCTGTCTCCGCACTGTTTAATCTGAACTGTCATCTCTGTCTCCGTGCTGTTTAAACTCAACTGTCATCTCTGTCTCCGCACTGTTTAAACTCAACTGTCATCTCTGTCTCCGCGCTGTTTAAACTCAACTGTCATCTCTGTCTCCGCACTGTTTAATCTGAACTGTCATCTCTGTCTCCGTGCTGTTTAAACTCAACTGTCATCTCTGCCTCCGCACTGTTTAAACTCAACTGTCATCTCTGTCTCCGCGCTGTTTAAACTCAACTTGTTCCTGTGGAGCAGATTTGAGAGGCAGCGATTTTTGGGCGAGTGAGGAGGCAGCAAAAAGGTAGCAAAAAGTTTATACTGGGTAACTTTTTATTTTAGTTTTAAAGTCGCGAGTTTCGGCGGTTTTTTTAAAAATTAAGTTAGAAACCGGAAGTCGTCACTAGGGCGCTTGCCGGTACTTGTAGTTTTTTTTTCGGGCCCCTAACCCTATAAATTAGCGCAGAGAGGATACCCGATTCTCTACACTGGTAGAGAATCCCACCCTTCCACCTCCTCTAACCTAATTATAAGTATGGGGGAAGGTTTTTTTTATATATTTTTATTTTTCTGCTGGGAATAGTTTCAGGGATGGCAGTTCAGGCTGTAAGCTGCATCTCCTGTGGGATGTATGTCGTGAGGGAGTCCAGCAGTGTTTCAGGTGGTTTTACTTGTGGGAAGTGTGTAAAAGTGCAGTTTCTGGAGGAGCGTGTAAAGGAGCTGGAGGTGGAATTAGAGGAGCTCCGCATAATCCGGAAAGTGGAGGAGGACTTAGAAAGGAGTTATAAGGAGATAGTTACTCCTAGAAATGAGTCTTGGGTCACTGTCAGGAAGAGGGGAAAGAAGCAGTTGGGGGGTCAATCCCCTGGGGCTGTTCCCCTCCAAAATAGGTTTTCGGTCCTGGAGGCTACAGTTGAGGAGGAATCAACTGGGGATAGCCAAAGGGAGCAGGTCTCTGGGGGTGAGCCTATTGGGAAATCTCAGGTGGTTAGGGGTAAGAGGTTGGGCCTCGTGATTGGGGACTCCACAGTTAAGGGTACGGATAGGAGAGTTGGAGGTAAGGGTAGGGACTCGGGGCTGGTGTGTTGCCTACCTGGGGCTGGGGTCCGGGATGTATCGGACAGGGTATTCAGGACTCTTAGGGGAGAGGGAGATCAACCCTAAGTTATAGTTCATGTGGGGACACATGACATAGGGAGATTAAGGGAAGGGGAAATTAAACAAAGATTTATGGAGTTGGGGTGGAAACTAAAGGCCAAGTCTGGAAGAATAGTTATATCCGGACTCTTGCCTGTGCCACGGGATAGTTTAGAGGGGAATGGAGAGAGGGAAAGTTTGAACTCGTGGCTGAGGGGATGGTGCAGGAGGGAGGGGTTCAGATACTTAAGCAATTGGGGCTCATTCTGGGGAAGGCGGGACCTCTATATGAGTGATGGTTTACACCTGAACCAGAGGGGAATCAATATCCTGGGAGGTAAATTTGCAAAGGCTATGCGGGGAGGTTTAAACTGATTTGGGGGGGGGGTGGGATATTGAGTAGAGGGGGTGAAAGGGCATAGATGGGGAATGCAAGGCACGGCGTAGTGGGGGTGGGGCGGAGCAGGGTTTGAAATGCATGTGCTTTAATACTTTAAAGGTAGGGAGGACCGCAGGAAACATGGGAGGGAGGTTAGACAGGAGGTGGAGAAGGGAAATGCCCAGACTGAGGGGCTGAAGTGTGTATATTTTAATGCAAGGAGTATAGTAAATAAGGTAGATGAGCTTAGGGCGTGGATAGCTGCTTGGGAATGTGATGTGGTGGCCATTACGGAGACTTGGATGTCTCAGGGACAGGACTGGGTACTTCAGGTGCCAGGTTTCAGATGTTTCAGGAAGGACAGGGAGGCTGGCAGAAGAGGTGGTGGAGTGGCACTGTTAATCAGGGACAGTGTCATGGCTGCAGAGAAAGAGGATGCCGTGGAGGGACTTTCTACAGAGTCTCTGTGGGTGGAAGTTACGAACAGCAAAGGGTCGAAAACTTTGCTGGGTGTATTCTATAGGCCGCCCAATAGTGACAGGGAAGTTGAAGTGCAGATAGGGAACCAGATTCTGGAGAAATGTATTAAAAACAGAGTTGTCGTGATGGGAGACTTCAATTTCCCAAACATCGACTGGAATATCCCTAGAGTAAGGGGTTCGGCTGGAGAGGAGTTTGTTAGGTGTGTTCAGGAAGGTTTCCTGACACAGTATGTGGACAAGCCTACGAGGGGAGAGGCTGTACTTGACCTGGTACTGGCAAATGAACCAGGGCAGGTGATGGATCTCTCGGTAGGAGAGCATCTTGGGAATGGTGACCATAATTCTATCTCCTTCACAATTGCATTGGAACGAGATAGGATCAGACAGGCTAGGAAGGTGTTTGTCTGGAGTAAGGGAAGATACGAAGAAGTCAGGAAGTTACTTGGACAAATAAACTGGAAGGAGGCATTCTTAGGGAAGAGTACCGAAGGAAGGTGGCGGATATTCAAGGAATGTTTGTCTGACGCTCTGCATGACAATGTTCCGATAAGGCAAGGGGGTTTTGGTAGGTCGCGGGAACCGTGGTGCACGAAGGCTGTGTTGAACCTAGTCAGGAGGAAAAGGAAGGTGTACAAAAGGTTCAGGGAACTAGGAGAGGTTAAGGATCTTGAAGAATATAAGGACTGTAGAAAGGAGGTTAAAAGGGAAATTAGGAGAGCCAGAAGGGGTCATGAGAAGACCTTGGCGGGTAAGATTAAAGAAAATCCCAAGGCCTTCTATAAATATGTGAAAGGTAAAAGGGTGAGAAGGGAAAGGATAGGACCTATAAAAGATGAAGGGGGAAAGGTCTGTGTAGAACCAGAAGAAATGGCGGAGGTGCTTAATGAGTACTTTGCATCAGTATTCACAGTGGAAGCTGATTTGGGAGATCTTGCTATGGACTTGCAGCAGGTGGAAAAGATTGAGTACGTGGACATTAAGGAGGAGGATGTGTTAGAACTTTTGAATTCTATCAAGGTAGATAAGTCGCTGGGACCAGATGGGATGTACCCCAGGATACTGTGGGAGGCCAGGGAAGTGATTGCAGAGCCCTTGGCGATGATCTTTGCGTCGTCAATGGAGACGGGAGAGGTTCCGGAAGATTGGAGGATTGCGGATGTAGTCCCTATTTTCAAGAAAGGGAACAGAGATAGCCCGGGAAATTACCGCCCGGTGAGTCTGACCTCAGTGGTTGGTAAGCTGATGGAGAGGCTTCTGAGGGACAAGATTTACGACCATTTGGAGAGGTTTGACATGATCAGGAATAGTCAGCATGGATTTGTCAAGGGCAGGTCGTGCCTTACGAGCCTAGTTGAGTTCTTCGATAATGTGACTGAACACATTGACGAAGGAAGTGCCGTGGACGTAGTGTACATGGACTTCAGCAAGGCTTTTGATAAGGTCCCCCATGCAAGACTTCTTGAGAAGGTGAGAGGGCATGGGATCCAAGGGCCTTTGGCCTTGTGGATCCAGAACTGGCTTGCCTGCAGAAGGCAGAGAGTGGTTGTGGATGGGTCTTTTTCGGAATGGAGGTCAGTCACCAGTGGGGTGCCCCAGGGATCTGTTCTGGGACCCTTGTTGTTTGTCATTTTCATAAATGACCTGGATGAGGAAGTGGAGGGATGGGTTAGCAAGTTCGCTGATGACACGAAGGTCGGCGGTGTTGTGGATGGTCTGGAAGGATGTCAAAAGTTACAGCAGGACATAGATAGGATGCAGGAATGGGCGGAGAAGTGGCAGATGGACTTCAACGTGGATAAATGTGTAGTAGTCCATTTCGGCAGAACCAACGGGATGAACGAGTACACTATTAAGGGCAGGGGTCTTAGTAGCGTTGAAGAGCAGAAGGATCTCGGGGTCCGGGTTCACAGGACTCTTAAATCGGCCTCGCAGGTGGAGGAGGTGGTCAAGAAGGCGTATGGTGTACTGGCCTTCATTAATCGAGGGATTGAGTTTAGGAGTCGGGAGGTAATGCTGCAACTTTACAGGACCCTTGTCAGACCTCATTTGGAGTACTGTGCGCAGTTCTGGTCGCCTCACTATAGGAAAGACGTAGAAGCTATTGAAAGGGTGCAGAGGAGATTTACAAGGATGTTGCCTGGACTGGGAGGCATGCCTTATGAAGATAGGTTGAGGGAGCTGGGACTCTTTTCCCTGGAGAGGCGAAGGTTGAGAGGCGACCTGATAGAAGTTTATAAAATGTTGAGAGGAATAGATAGGGTGGACTCTCAGAGGCTATTTCCCCGGGTTGAAATGGTCGCTACGAGAGGACACAGATTTAAGGTGCGGGGAGGGAAGTACAGAGGTGATGTTAGGGGTAAGTATTTCACTCAGAGGGTAGTCAGTGATTGGAATCGGCTGCCGTCGTCGGTGGTGGAGGCGAACTCGCTGGGGTCTTTTAAAAGACTTCTGGATGAGTATATGGGGTTTAATGGGATTGGGGGTTATAGATAGGTCTATAGATTGGTGGGGTTGATGCGATCGGCGCAACTCGAGGGCCGAAGGGCCTGTTTGTGCTGTAATGTTCTATGTTCTATGTTCTAACTGTCATCTCTGTCTCTGCGCTGTTCAAACTGAACTGTCATCTCTGTCTCCGCGCTGTTTAAACTCAACTGTCATCTCTGTCTCCGCACTGTTTAAATTCAACTGTCGCCTCTCTCTCGCACTGTTTAGACTGAACTGTCGCCTCTGTCTCCGCGCTGTTTAAACTCAACTGTCGTCTCTGTCTCCGCAATGTTTAAACTCAACTGTCGCCTCTCTCTCGCACTGTTTAGACTGAACTGTCGCCTCTGTCTCCGCGCTGTTTAAACTCAACTGTCGTTTCTGTCTCCGCACTGTTTAAACTCAACTGTCATCTCTGTCTCCGTGCTGTTTAAACTCAACTGTCATCTCTGTCTCCGCACTGTTTAAACTCAACTGTCGTTTCTGTCTCCGCACTGTTTAAACTGAACTGTCATCTCTGTCTCCGCACTGTTTAAACTCAACTGTCATCTCTGCCTCCACGCTGTTTAAACTCAACTGTCGTCTCTGTCTCCGTGCTGTTTAAACTCAACTGTCGTCTCTGTCTCCGCACTGTTTAAACTCACCTGTCATCTCTGTCTCCGCACTGTTTAAACTCAACTGTCATCTCTGTCGCCGCACTGTTTAAACTCAACTGTCATCTCTGTCTCCGCGCTGTTTAAACTCAACTGTCGTTTCTGTCTCCGCACTGTTTAAACTCAACTGTCATCTCTGTCTCCGCACTGTTTAAACTCAACTGTCGTTTCTGTCTCCGCACTGTTTAAACTCAACTGTCATCTCTGTCTCCGCACTGTTTAAACTGAACTGTCATCTCTGTCTCCGCGCTGTTTAAACTCAACTGTCATCTCTGTCTCCGTGCTGTTTAAACTCAACTGTCGTTTCTGTCTCAGCACTGTTTAAACTCAACTGTCATCTCTGTCTCCGCACTGTTTAAACTCAACTGTCGTTTCTGTCTCCGCACTGTTTAAACTCAACTGTCATCTCTGTCTCCGCACTGTTTAAACTCAACTGTCATCTCTGTCTCCGCACTGTTTAAACTGAACTGTCATCTCTGTCTCCGTGCTGTTTAAACTGAACTGTCATCTCTGTCTCCGTGCTGTTTAAACTCAACTGTCATCTCTGTCTCCGCAATGTTTAAACTGAACTGTCATCTCTGTCACCGTGCTGTTTAAACTCAACTGTCATCTCTGTCTCCGCACTGTTTAAACTCAACTGTCGTCTCTGTCTCCATGCTGTTTAAACTCAACTGTCATCTCTGTCTCCGCACTGTTTAAACTCAACTGTCATCTCTGTCTCCGCGCTGTTCAAACTGAACTGTCATCTCTGTCTCCGCGTTGTTTAAACTCAACTGTCATCTCTGTCTCCGCACTGTTTAAACTGAACTGTCATCTCTGTCTCCGCGCTGTTTAAACTCAACTGTCATCTCTGTCTCCGTGCTGTTTAAACTCAACTGTCGTTTCTGTCTCAGCACTGTTTAAACTCAACTGTCATCTCTGTCTCCGCACTGTTTAAACTCAACTGTCGTTTCTGTCTCCGCACTGTTTAAACTCAACTGTCATCTCTGTCTCCGTGCTGTTTAAACTCAACTGTCATCTCTGTCTCCGCGCTGTTCAAACTGAACTGTCATCTCTGCCTCCGCGCTGTTTAAACTCAACTGTCATCTCTGTCTCCGCACTGTTTAAATTCAACTGTCGCCTCTCTCTCGCACTGTTTAGACTGAACTGTCGCCTCTGTCTCCGCGCTGTTTAAACTCAACTGTCGTCTCTGTCTCCGCAATGTTTAAACTCAACTGTCGCCTCTCTCTTGCACTGTTTAGACTGAACTGTCGCCTCTGTCTCCGCGCTGTTTAAACTCAACTGTCGTTTCTGTCTCCGCACTGTTTAAACTCAACTGTCGTCACTGTCTCCGTGCTGTTTAAACTGAACTGTCATCTCTCTCTCCGTGCTGTTTAAACTCAACTGTCGCCTCTCTCTCCACCCTGTTTAAACTCAACTGTCGTCTCTGTCTCCGTGCTGTTTAAACTCAACTGTCATCTCTGTCTCCGCACTGTTTAAACTGAACTGTCGGCTCTCTCTCCGCGCTGTTTAAACTCAACTGTCATCTCTGTCTCCGCACTGTTTAAACTCAACTGTCATCTCTGTCTCCGCACTGTTTAAACTGAACTGTCATCTCTGTCTCCGTGCTGTTTAAACTGAACTGTCATCTCTGTCTCCGTGCTGTTTAAACTCAACTGTCATCCCTGTCTCCGCACTGTTTAAACTGAACTGTCATCTGTTTCCGTGCTGTTTAAACTCAACTGTCATCTCTGTCTCCGCGCTGTTTAAACTCAACTGTCGTTTCTGTCTCCGTGCTGTTTAAACTCAACTGTCATCTCTGTCTCCGTGCTGTTTAAACTCAACTGTCGTTTCTGTCTCCGCACTGTTTAAATTCAACTGTCATCTCTGTCTCCGCGCTGTTTAAACTCAACTGTCGTTTCTGTCTCCGCACTGTTTAAATTCAACTGTCATCTCTGTCTCCGCACTGTTTAAACTCAACTGTCATCTCTGTCTCCGCACTGTTTAAACTCAAATGTCATCTCTGTCTCCGCACTGTTTAAACTCAACTGTCGTCACTGTCTCCGTGCTGTTTAAACTCAACTGTCATCTCTGTCTCCGCGCTGTTCAAACTGAACTGTCATCTCTGCCTCCGCGCTGTTTAAACTCAACTGTCATCTCTGTCTCCGCACTGTTTAAATTCAACTGTCGCCTCTCTCTCGCACTGTTTAGACTGAACTGTCGCCTCTGTCTCCGCGCTGTTTAAACTCAACTGTCGTCTCTGTCTCCGCAATGTTTAAACTCAACTGTCGCCTCTCTCTCGCACTGTTTAGACTGAACTGTCACCTCTGTCTCCGCGCTGTTTAAACTCAACTGCCGTTTCTGTCTCCGCACTGTTTAAACTCAACTGTCGTCTCTGTCTCCACGCTGTTTAAACTCAACTGTCGTCTCAGTCTCCGTGCTGTTTAAACTCAACTGTCATCTCTGTCTCCGCACTGTTTAAACTGAACTGTCGGCTCTCTCTCCGCGCTGTTTAAACTCAACTGTCATCTCTGTCTCCGCACTGTTTAAACTCAACTGTCATCTCTGTCTCCACGCTGTTTAAACTCAACTGTCATCTCTGTCTCCGTGCTGTTTAAACTCAACTGTCATCTCTGTCTCCGCACTGTTTAAACTGAACTGTCATCTCTGTTTCCGTGCTGTTTAAACTCAACTGTCATCTCTGTCTCCGCACTGTTTAAACTCAACTGTCATCTCTGTCTCCGCACTGTTTAAACTGAACTGTCATCTCTGTCTCCGTGCTGTTTAAACTCAACTCTCATCTCTGTCTCCGCGCTGTTTAAACTCAACTGTCATCTCTGTCTCCGTGCTGTTTAAACTCAACTGTCATCTCTGTCTCCGCACTGTTTAAACTGAACTGTCATCTCTGTCTCCGTGCTGTTTAAACTCAACTGTCATCTCAGAATCCGCACTGTTTAAACTCAACTGTCGTCTCTGTCTCCGTGCTGTTTAAACTCAACTGTCATCTCTGTCTCCGCACTGTTTAAACTCAACTGTCATCTCTGTCTCCGCACTGTTCAAGCTGAACTGTCATCTCTGTCTCCGCGTTGTTTAAACTCAACTGTCATCTCTGTCTCCGCGCTGTTCAAACTGAACTGTCATCTCTGTCTCCTCGCTGTTTAAACTCAACTGTCATCTCTGTCTCCGCACTGTTTAAATTCAACTGTCGCCTCTCTCTCGCACTGTTTAGACTGGACTGTCGCATCTGTCTCCGCGCTGTTTAAACTCAACTGTCGTCTCTGTCTCCGCAATGTTTAAACTCGACTGTCGCCTCTCTCTCGCACTGTTTAGACTGAACTGTCGCCTCTGTCTCCGCGCTGTTTAAACTCAACTGTCGTTTCTGTCTCCGCACTGTTTAAACTCAACTGTCATCTCTGTCTCCGTGCTGTTTAAACTCAACTGTCATCTCTGTATCCGCACTGTTTAAACTCAACTGTCGTTTCTGTCTCCGCACTGTTTAAAGTGAACTGTCATCTCTGTCTCCGCACTGTTTAAACTCAACTGTCGTCTCTGTCTCCGCACTGTTTAAACTCAACTGTCATCTCTGTCTCCGTGCTGTTTAAACTCAACTGTCATCTCTGTCTCCGTGCTGTTTAAACTCAACTGTCATCTCTGTCTCCGCACTGTTTAAACTCAACTGTCATCTCTGTCTCCGCGCTGTTTAAACTCAACTGTCGTTTCTGTCTCCGTGCTGTTTAAACTCAACTGTCATCTCTGTCTCCGTGCTGTTTAAACTCAACTGTCGTTTCTGTCTCCGCACTGTTTAAATTCAACTGTCATCTCTGTCTCCGCGCTGTTTAAACTCAACTGTCGTCTCTGTCTCCGTGCTGCTAAACTCAACTGTCGTCTCTGTCTCCGCACTGTTTAAACTCAACTGTCATCTCTGTCTCCGCACTGTTTAAACTCAAATGTCATCTCTGTCTCCGCACAGTTTAAACTCAACTGTCATCTCTGTCTCCGTGCTGTTTAAACTCAACTGTCATCTCTGTCTCCGTGCTGTTTAAACTCAACTGTCATCTCTGTCTCCGCACTGTTTAAACTCAACTGTCGTCTCTGTCTCCATGCTGTTTAACTTGAACTGTCATCTCTCTCTGCGTGCTGTTTAAACTCAACTGTCGCGTCTCTCTCCGCGCTGTTTAAACTCAACTGTCGTCTCGGTCTCCGTGCAGTTTAAACTCAACTGTCGACTCTCTCTCCGCGCTGTTTAAACTCAACTGTCGTCTCTGTCTCCGCGCTGTTTAAAATCAACTGTCATCTCTGTCTCCGTGCTGTTTAAATCAACTGTCAACTCTGTCTCCGCACTGTTTAAACTGAACTGTCACCTCTGTCTCCGCACTGTTTAAACTGAACTGTCATCTCTGTCTCCGCGCTGATTAAACTCAACTGTCATCTCTGTCTCCGCACTGTTTAAACTGAACTGTCATCTCTGTCTCCGTGCTGTTTAAACTCAACTGTCATCTCTGTCTCCGCACTGTTTAAACTCAACTGTCGACTCTCTCTCCGCGCTGTTTAAACTCAACTGTCGTATCTGTCTCCGTGCTGATTAAAGTCAACTGTCATCTCTGTCTCCGCACTGTTTAAACTCAACTGTCATCTCTGTCTCCGTGCTGTTTAAACTCAACTGTCATCTCTGTCTCTGCACTGTTTAAACTCAACTGTCGTCTCTGTCTCCATGCTGTTTAACTTGAACTGTCATCTCTCTCTCCGTGCTGTTTAAACTCAACTGTCGCCTCTCTCTCCGCGCTGTTTAAACTCAACTGTCGTCTCGGTCTCCGCACAGTTTAAACTCAACTGTCGTCTCTGTCTCCGCGCTGTTTAAACTCAACTGTCGTCTCTGTCTCCGTGCTGTTTAAACTCAACAGTCATCTCTGTCTCCGCACTGTTTAACTGAACTGTCATCTCTGTCTCCGCACTGTTTAAACTGAACTGTCATCTCTGTCTCCGCGCTGTTTAAACTCAACTGTCATCTCTGTCTCCGCACTGTTTAAACTGAACTGTCATCTCTGTCTCCCTGCTGTTTAAACTCAACTGTCATCTCTGTCTCCGCACTGTTTAAACTCAACTGTCATCTCTGTCTCCGCGCTGTTTAAACTCAACAGTCATCTCTGTCTCCGCACTGTTTAAACTCAACTGTCGACTCTCTCTCCGCGCTGTTTAAACTCAACTGTCGTATCTGTCTCCGCGCTGTTTAAACTCAACTGTCATCTCTGTTTCCGCACTGTTTAAACTGAACTGTCATCTCTGTCTCCGTGCTGTTTAAACTCAACTGTCATCTCTGTCTCCGCACTGTTTAAACTCAACTGTCGTCTCTGTCTCCGTGCTGTTTAAACTCAACTGTCATCTCTGTCTCCACACTGTTTAAACTCAACTGTCATCTCTGACTCCGTGCTGTTTAAACTCAACTGTCATCTCTGTCTCCGCACTGTTCAAACTGAACTGTCATCTCTGTCTCCGTGCTGTTTAAACTCAACTGTCATCTCTGTCTCCGCGCTGTTTAAACTCAACTGTCATCTCTGTCTCCACACTGTTTAAACTCAACTGTCGTCTCTGTCTCCGCACTGTTTAAACTCAACTTCCATCTCTGTCTCCGTGCTGTTTAAACTGAACTGTCATCTCTGTCTCCGTACTGCTTAAACTCAACTGTCATCTCTCTCTCCGTGCTGTTTAAACTCAACTGTCGCCTCTCTCTCCGCGCTGTTTAAACTCAACTGTCGTCTCTGTCTCCGTGCTGTTTAAACTCAACTGTCATCTCTGTCTCCGTGCTGTTTAAACTCAACTGTCATCTCTGTCTCCGCACTGTTTAAACTCAACTGTCATCTCTGTCTCCGTGCTGTTTAAACTCAACTGTCGTCTCTGTCTCCGCACTGTTTAAACTCAACTGTCATCTCTGTCTCCGTGCTGTTTAAACTCAACTGTCATCTCTGTCTCCGCACTGTTTAAACGCAACTGTCATCTCTGTCTCCGCGCTGTTTAAACTCAACTGTCGTCTCTGTCTCCGTGCTGCTAAACTCAACTGTCATCTCTGTCTCCGCACTGTTTAAACTCAACTGTCATCTCTGTCTCCGCACAGTTTAACCTCAACTGTCATCTCTGTCTCCGTGCTGTTTAAACTCAACTGTCATCTCTGTCTCCGTGCTGTTTAAACTCAACTGTCATCTCTGTCTCTGCACTGTTTAAACTCAACTGTCGTCTCTGTCTCCATGCTGTTTAACTTGAACTGTCATCTCTCTCTCCGTGCTGTTTAAACTCAACTGTCGCCTCTCTCTCCGCGCTGTTTAAACTCAACTGTCGTCTCGGTCTCCGTGCAGTTTAAACTCAACTGTCGACTCTCTCTCCGCGCTGTTTAAACTCAACTGTCATCTCTGTCTCCGCACAGTTTAAACTCAACTGTCGTCTCTGTCTCCGCGCTGTTTAAACTCAACTGTCATCTCTGTCTCCGTGCTGTTTAAACTCAACAGTCATCTCTGTCTCCGCACTGTTTAAACTGAACTGTCATCTCTGTCTCCGCACTGTTTAAACTGAACTGTCATCTCTGTCTCCGCGCTGTTTAAACTCAACTGTCATCTCTGTCTCCGCACTGTTTAAACTGAACTGTCATCTCTGTCTCCGTGCTGTTTAAACTCAACTGTCATCTCTGTCTCCGCACTGTTTAAACTCAACTGTCATCTCTGTCTCCGCGCTGTTTAAACTCAACAGTCATCTCTGTCTCCGCACTGTTTAAACTCAACTGTCGACTCTCTCTCCGCGCTGTTTAAACTCAACTGTCGTATCTGTTCTGGCGCTGTTTAAACTCAACTGTCATCTCTGTCTCCGCACTGTTTAAACTGAACTGTCATCTCTGTCTCCGTGCTGTTTAAACTCAACTGTCGCCTCTCTCTCCGCGCTGTTTAAACTCAACTGTCGTCTCGGTCTCCGTGCAGTTTAAACTCAACTGTCGAATCTCTCTCCGCGCAGTTTAAACTCAACTGTCATCTCTGTCTCCGCACAGTTTAAACTCAACTGTCGTCTCTGTCTCCGCGCTGTTTAAACTGAACTGTCATCTCTGTCTCCGCACTGTTTAAACTCAACTGTCATCTCTGTCTCCGTGCTGTTTAAACTCAACAGTCATCTCTGTCTCCGCACTGTTTAAACTGAACTGTCATCTCTGTCTCCGCACTGTTTAAACTGAACTGTCATCTCTGTCTCATCGCTTTTTAAACTCAACTGTCATCTCTGTCTCCGCACTGTTTAAACTGAACTGTCATCTCTGTCTCCGTGCTGTTTAAACTCAACTGTCATCTCTGTCTCCGCACTGTTTAAACTCAACTGTCATCTCTGTCTCCGCGCTGTTTAAACTCAACAGTCATCTCTGTCTCCGCACTGTTTAAACTCAACTGTCGACTCTCTCTCCGCGCTGTTTAAACTCAACTGTCGTCTCTGTCTCCGCGCTGTTTAAACTCAACTGTCATCTCTGTCTCCGCACTGTTTAAACTGAACTGTCATCTCTGTCTCCGTGCTGTTTAAACTCAACTGTCATCTCTGTCTCCGCACTGTTTAAACTCAACTGTCGTCTCTGTCTCCGTGCTGTTTAAACTCAACTATCATCTCTGTCTCCACACTGTTTAAACTCAACTGTCATCTCTGTCTCCATGCTGTTTAAACTCAACTGTCATCTCTGTCTCCGCGCTGTTCAAACTGAACTGTCATCTCTGTCTCCGTGCTGTTTAAACTCAACTGTCATCTCTGTCTCCGCGCTGTTTAAACTCAACTGTCATCTCTGTCTCCACACTGTTTAAACTCAACTGTCGTCTCTGTCTCCGCACTGTTTAAACTCAACTGTCATCTCTGTCTCCGTGCTGTTTAAACTCAACTGTCATCTCTGTCTCCGCACTGTTTAAACTCAACTCTCATCTCTGTCTCCGCGCTGTTCAAACTCAACTGTCATCTCTGTCTCCGTGCTGTTTAAACTCAACTGTCGTCTCTGTCTCCGTGCTGTTTAAACTCAACTGTCATCTCTGTCTCCGCGCTGTTTAAACTCAACTGTCATCTCTGTCTCCGCACTGTTTAAACTCAACTGTCTTCTCTGTCTCCGTGCTGTTTAAACTGAACTGTCATCTCTCTCTCCGTGCTGTTTAAACTCAAATGTCGCCTCTCTCTCCACGCTGTTTAAACTCAACTGTCATCTCTGTCTCCGTGCTGTTTAAACTCAACTGTCATCTCTGTCTCCGCGCTGTTTAAACTGAACTGTCGCCTCTCTCTCCGCGCTGTTTAAACTCAACTGTCATCTCTGTCTCCGCACTGCTTAAACTCAACTGTCATCTCTGTCTCCGTGCTGTTTAAACTCAACTGTCATCTCTGTCTCCGCACTGTTTAAACTCAACTGTCGTCTCTGTCTCCGTGCTGTTTAAACTCAACTGTCATCTCTGTCTCCGCGCTGTTTAAACTCAACTGTCATCTCTGTCTCCGCACTGTTTAAACTCAACTGTCATCTCTGTCTCCGCACTGTTTAAACTGAACTGTCATCTCTGTCTCCGTGCTGTTTAAACTCAACTGTCATCTCTGTCTCCGCACTGTTTAAACTCAACTGTCGACTCTGTCTCCGCAATGTTTAAACTCGACTGTCGCCTCTCTCTCGCACTGTTTAGACTGAACTGTCGCCTCTGTCTCCGCGCTGTTTAAACTCAACTGTCGTTTCTGTCTCCGCACTGTTTAAACTCAACTGTCATCTCTGTCTCCGTGCTGTTTAAACTCAACTGTCATCTCTGTATCCGCACTGTTTAAACTCAACTGTCGTTTCTGTCTCCGCACTGTTTAAACTCAACTGTCATCTCTGTCTCCGTGCTGTTTAAACTCAACTGTCATCTCTGTCTCCGTGCTGTTTAAACTCAACTGTCATCTCTGTCTCCGTGCTGTTTAAACTCAACTGTCATCTCTGTCTCCGTGCTGTTTAAACTCAACTGTCATCTCTGTCTCCGCACTGTTTAAAGTGAACTGTCATCTCTGTCTCCGCACTGTTTAAACTCAGCTGTCGTCTCTGTCTCCGCACTGTTTAAACTCAACTGTCATCTCTGTCTCCGTGCTGTTTAAACTCAACTGTCATCTCTGTCTCCATGCTGTTTAATCTCAACTGTCATCTCTGTCTCCGCTCTGTTTAAACTCAACTGTCATCTCTGTCTCCGCACTGTTTAAACTCAACTGTCATCTCTGTCTCTGCGCTGTTTAAACTCAACTGTCGTTTCTGTCTCCGTGCTGTTTAAACTCAACTGTCATCTCTGTCTCCGTGCTGTTTAAACTCAACTGTCGTTTCTGTCTCCGCACTGTTTAAATTCAACTGTCATCTCTGTCTCCGCGCTGTTTAAACTCAACTGTCGTCTCTGTCTCCGTGCTGCTAAACTCAACTGTCGTCTCTGTCTCCGCACTGTTTAAACTCAACTGTCATCTCTGTCTCCGCACTGTTTAAACTCAAATGTCATCTCTGTCTCCGCACAGTTTAAACTCAACTGTCATCTCTGTCTCCGTGCTGTTTAAACTCAACTGTCATCTCTGTCTCCGTGCTGTTTAAACTCAACTGTCATCTCTGTCTCCGCACTGTTTAAACTCAACTGTCGTCTCTGTCTCCATGCTGTTTAACTTGAACTGTCATCTCTCTCTGCGTGCTGTTTAAACTCAACTGTCGCGTCTCTCTCCGCGCTGTTTAAACTCAACTGTCGTCTCGGTCTCCGTGCAGTTTAAACTCAACTGTCGACTCTCTCTCCGCGCTGTTTAAACTCAACTGTCATCTCTGTCTCCGTGCTGTTTAAACTCAACTGTCATCTCTGTCTCCGCGCTGTTCAAACTGAACTGTCATCTCTGTCTCCGTGCTGTTTAAACTCAACTGTCATCTCTGTCTCCGCGCTGTTTAAACTCAACTGTCATCTCTGTCTCCACACTGTTTAAACTCAACTGTCGTCTCTGTCTCCGCACTGTTTAAACTCAACTGTCATCTCTGTCTCCGTGCTGTTTAAACTCAACTGTCATCTCTGTTTCCGCACTGTTTAAACTCAACTCTCATCTCTGTCTCCGCGCTGTTCAAACTCAACTGTCATCTCTGTCTCCGTGCTGTTTAAACTCAACTGTCGTCTCTGTCTCCGTGCTGTTTAAACTCAACTGTCATCTCTGTCTCCGCACTGTTTAAACTCAACTGTCATCTCTGTCTCCGCGCTGTTTAAACTCAACTGTCTTCTCTGTCTCCGTGCTGTTTGAACTGAACTGTCATCTCTCTCTCCGTGCTGTTTAAACTCAACTGTCGCCTCTCTCTCCACGCTGTTTAAACTCAACTGTCATCTCTGTCTCCGTGCTGTTTAAACTCAACTGTCATCTCTGTCTCCGCGCTGTTTAAACTGAACTGTCGCCTCTCTCTCCGCGCTGTTTAAACTCAACTGTCATCTCTGTCTCCGCACTGCTTAAACTCAACTGTCATCTCTGTCTCCGTGCTGTTTAAACTCAACGGTCATCTCTGTCTCCGCACTGTTTAAACTCAACTGTCGTCTCTGTCTCCGTGCTGTTTAAACTCAACTGTCATCTCTGTCTCTGCGCTGTTTAAACTCAACTGTCATCTCTGTCTCCGCACTGTTTAAACTCAACTGTCATCTCTGTCTCCGCACTGTTTAAACTGAACTGTCATCTCTGTCTCCGTGCTGTTTAAACTCAACTGTCATCTCTGTCTCCGCACTGTTTAAACTCAACTGTCGACTCTGTCTCCGCAATGTTTAAACTCGACTGTCGCCTCTCTCTCGCACTGTTTAGACTGAACTGTCGCCTCTGTCTCCGCGCTGTTTAAACTCAACTGTCGTTTCTGTCTCCGCACTGTTTAAACTCAACTGTCATCTCTGTCTCCGTGCTGTTTAAACTCAACTGTCATCTCTGTATCCGCACTGTTTAAACTCAACTGTCGTTTCTGTCTCCGCACTGTTTAAAGTGAACTGTCATCTCTGTCTCCGCACTGTTTAAACTCAACTGTCGTCTCTGTCTCCGCACTGTTTAAACTCAACTGTCATCTCTGTCTCCGTGCTGTTTAAACTCAACTGTCATCTCTGTCTCCGTGCTGTTTAATCTCAACTGTCATCTCTGTCTCCGCTCTGTTTAAACTCAACTGTCATCTCTGTCTCCGCACTGTTTAAACTCAACTGTCATCTCTGTCTCCGCGCTGTTTAAACTCAACTGTCGTTTCTGTCTCCGTGCTGTTTAAACTCAACTGTCATCTCTGTCTCCGTGCTGTTTAAACTCAACTGTCGTTTCTGTCTCCGCACTGTTTAAATTCAACTGTCATCTCTGTCTCCGCGCTGTTTAAACTCAACTGTCGTCTCTGTCTCCGCACTGTTTAAACTCAACTGTCATCTCTGTCTCCGCACTGTTTAAACTCAAATGTCATCTCTGTCTCCGCACAGTTTAAACTCAACTGTCATCTCTGTCTCCGTGCTGTTTAAACTCAACTGTCATCTCTGTCTCCGTGCTGTTTAAACTCAACTGTCATCTCTGTCTCCGCACTGTTTAAACTCAACTGTCGTCTCTGTCTCCATGCTGTTTAACTTGAACTGTCATCTCTCTCTGCGTGCTGTTTAAACTCAACTGTCGCGTCTCTCTCCGCGCTGTTTAAACTCAACTGTCGTCTCGGTCTCCGTGCAGTTTAAACTCAACTGTCGACTCTCTCTCCGCGCTGTTTAAACTCAACTGTCATCTCTGTCTCCGTGCTGTTTAAACTCAACTGTCATCTCTGTCTCCGCGCTGTTCAAACTGAACTGTCATCTCTGTCTCCGTGCTGTTTAAACTCAACTGTCATCTCTGTCTCCGCGCTGTTTAAACTCAACTGTCATCTCTGTCTCCACACTGTTTAAACTCAACTGTCGTCTCTGTCTCCGCACTGTTTAAACTCAACTGTCATCTCTGTCTCCGTGCTGTTTAAACTCAACTGTCATCTCTGTTTCCGCACTGTTTAAACTCAACTCTCATCTCTGTCTCCGCGCTGTTCAAACTCAACTGTCATCTCTGTCTCCGTGCTGTTTAAACTCAACTGTCATCTCTGTCTCCGCACTGTTTAAACTCAACTGTCATCTCTGTCTCCGCGCTGTTTAAACTCAACTGTCTTCTCTGTCTCCGTGCTGTTTGAACTGAACTGTCATCTCTCTCTCCGTGCTGTTTAAACTCAACTGTCGCCTCTCTGTCCACGCTGTTTAAACTCAACTGTCATCTCTGTCTCCGTGCTGTTTAAACTCAACTGTCATCTCTGTCTCCGCGCTGTTTAAACTGAACTGTCGCCTTTCTCTCCGCGCTGTTTAAACTCAACTGTCATCTCTGTCTCCGCACTGCTTAAACTCAACTGTCATCTCTGTCTCCGTGCTGTTTAAACTCAACGGTCATCTCTGTCTCCGCACTGTTTAAACTCAACTGTCGTCTCTGTCTCCGTGCTGTTTAAACTCAACTGTCATCTCTGTCTCCGCGCTGTTTAAACTCAACTGTCATCTCTGTCTCCGCACTGTTTAAACTCAACTGTCATCTCTGTCTCCGCACTGTTTAAACTGAACTGTCATCTCTGTCTCCGTGCTGTTTAAACTCAACTGTCATCTCTGTCTCCGCACTGTTTAAACTCAACTGTCGACTCTGTCTCCGCAATGTTTAAACTCGACTGTCGCCTCTCTCTCGCACTGTTTAGACTGAACTGTCGCCTCTGTCTCCGCGCTGTTTAAACTCAACTGTCGTTTCTGTCTCCGCACTGTTTAAACTCAACTGTCATCTCTGTCTCCGTGCTGTTTAAACTCAACTGTCATCTCTGTATCCGCACTGTTTAAACTCAACTGTCGTTTCTGTCTCCGCACTGTTTAAAGTGAACTGTCATCTCTGTCTCCGCACTGTTTAAACTCAACTGTCGTCTCTGTCTCCGCACTGTTTAAACTCAACTGTCATCTCTGTCTCCGTGCTGTTTAAACTCAACTGTCATCTCTGTCTCCGTGCTGTTTAATCTCAACTGTCATCTCTGTCTCCGCTCTGTTTAAACTCAACTGTCGTTTCTGTCTCCGTGCTGTTTAAACTCAACTGTCATCTCTGTCTCCGTGCTGTTTAAACTCAACTGTCGTTTCTGTCTCCGCACTGTTTAAATTCAACTGTCATCTCTGTCTCCGCGCTGTTTAAACTCAACTGTCGTCTCTGTCTCCGTGCTGCTAAACTCAACTGTCGTCTCTGTCTCCGCACTGTTTAAACTCAACTGTCATCTCTGTCTCCGCACTGTTTAAACTCAAATGTCATCTCTGTCTCCGCACAGTTTAAACTCAACTGTCATCTCTGTCTCCGTGCTGTTTAAAATCAACTGTCATCTCTGTCTCCGTGCTGTTTAAACTCAACTGTCATCTCTGTCTCCGCACTGTTTAAACTCAACTGTCGTCTCTGTCTCCATGCTGTTTAACTTGAACTGTCATCTCTCTCTGCGTGCTGTTTAAACTCAACTGTCGCGTCTCTCTCCGCGCTGTTTAAACTCAACTGTCGTCTCGGTCTCCGTGCAGTTTAAACTCAACTGTCGACTCTCTCTCCGCGCTGTTTAAACTCAACTGTCATCTCTGTCTCCGTGCTGTTTAAACTCAACTGTCATCTCTGTCTCCGCGCTGTTCAAACTGAACTGTCATCTCTGTCTCCGTGCTGTTTAAACTCAACTGTCATCTCTGTCTCCGCGCTGTTTAAACTCAACTGTCATCTCTGTCTCCACACTGTTTAAACTGAACTGTCGTCTCTGTCTCCGCACTGTTTAAACTCAACTGTCATCTCTGTCTCCGTGCTGTTTAAACTCAACTGTCATCTCTGTCTCCGCACTGTTTAAACTCAACTCTCATCTCTGTCTCCGCGCTGTTCAAACTCAACTGTCATCTCTGTCTCCGTGCTGTTTAAACTCAACTGTCGTCTCTGTCTTCGTGCTGTTTAAACTCAACTGTCATCTCTGTCTCCGCACTGTTTAAACTCAACTGTCATCTCTGTCTCCGCGCTGTTTAAACTCAACTGTCTTCTCTGTCTCCGTGCTGTTTAAACTGAACTGTCATCTCTCTCTCCGTGCTGTTTAAACTCAACTGTCGCCTCTCTCTCCACGCTGTTTAAACTTAACTGTCATCTCTGTCTCCGTGCTGTTTAAACTCAACTGTCATCTCTGTCTCCGCGCTGTTTAAACTGAACTGTCGCCTCTCTCTCCGCGCTGTTTAAACTCAACTGTCATCTCTGTCTCCGCACTGCTTAAACTCAACTGTCATCTCTGTCTCCGTGCTGTTTAAACTCAACGGTCATCTCTGTCTCCGCACTGTTTAAACTCAACTGTCGTCTCTGTCTCCGTGCTGTTTAAACTCAACTGTCATCTCTGTCTCCGCGCTGTTTAAACTCAACTGTCATCTCTGTCTCCGCACTGTTTAAACTCAACTGTCATCTCTGTCTCCGCACTGTTTAAACTGAACTGTCATCTCTGTCTCCGTGCTGTTTAAACTCAACTGTCATCTCTGTCTCCGCACTGTTTAAACTCAACTGTCGACTCTGTCTCCGCAATGTTTAAACTCGACTGTCGCCTCTCTCTCGCACTGTTTAGACTGAACTGTCGCCTCTGTCTCCGCGCTGTTTAAACTCAACTGTCGTTTCTGTCTCCGCACTGTTTAAACTCAACTGTCATCTCTGTCTCCGTGCTGTTTAAACTCAACTGTCATCTCTGTATCCGCACTGTTTAAACTCAACTGTCGTTTCTGTCTCCGCACTGTTTAAAGTGAACTGTCATCTCTGTCTCCGCACTGTTTAAACTCAACTGTCATCTCTGTCTCCGTGCTGTTTAAACTCAACTGTCATCTCTGTCTCCGTGCTGTTTAATCTCAACTGTCATCTCTGTCTCCGCTCTGGTTAAACTCAACTGTCAACTCTGTCTCCGCACTGTTTAAACTCAACTGTCATCTCTGTCTCCGCGCTGTTTAAACTCAACTGTCGTTTCTGTCTCCGTGCTGTTTAAACTCAACTGTCATCTCTGTCTCCGTGCTGTTTAAACTCAACTGTCGTTTCTGTCTGCGCACTGTTTAAATTCAACTGTCATCTCTGTCTCCGCGCTGTTTAAACTCAACTGTCGTCTCTGTCTCCGTGCTGCTAAACTCAACTGTCGTCTCTGTCTCCGCACTGTTTAAACTCAACTGTCATCTCTGTCTCCGCACTGTTTAAACTCAAATGTCATCTCTGTCTCCGCACAGTTTAAACTCAACTGTCATCTCTGTCTCCGTGCTGTTTAAACTCAACTGTCATCTCTGTCTCCGTGCTGTTTAAACTCAACTGTCATCTCTGTCTCCGCACTGTTTAAACTCAACTGTCGTCTCTGTTTCCATGCTGTTTAACTTGAACTGTCATCTCTCTCTGCGTGCTGTTTAAACTCAACTGTCGCGTCTCTCTCCGCGCTGTTTAAACTCAACTGTCGTCTCGGTCTCCGTGCAGTTTAAACTCAACTGTCGACTCTCTCTCCGCGCTGTTTAAACTCAACTGTCGTCTCTGTCTCCGCGCTGTTTAA
This sequence comes from Prionace glauca, assembly GCA_037974335.1. Classification (NCBI taxonomy): domain Eukaryota; kingdom Metazoa; phylum Chordata; class Chondrichthyes; order Carcharhiniformes; family Carcharhinidae; genus Prionace; species Prionace glauca. The sequence continues at coordinate 98,837,345 of CM075729.1, read as the reverse complement.
AATCAACTGTCATCTCTGTCTCCGTGCTGTTTAAATCAACTGTCAACTCTGTCTCCGCACTGTTTAAACTGAACTGTCACCTCTGTCTCCGCAGTGTTTAAACTGAACTGTCATCTCTGTCTCCATGCTGTTTAACTTGAACTGTCATCTCTCTCTCCGTGCTGTTTAAACTCAACTGTCGTCTCTGTCTCCGCGCTGTTTAAACTCAACTGTCATCTCTGTCTCCGTGCTGTTTAAACTCAACAGTCATCTCTGTCTCCGCACTGTTTAAACTGAACTGTCATCTCTGTCTCCGCACTGTTTAAACTGAACTGTCATCTCTGTCTCCGCGCTGATTAAACTCAACTGTCATCTCTGTCTCCGCACGGTTTAAACTGAACTGTCATCTCTGTCTCCGTGCTGTTTAAACTCAACTGTCATCTCTGTCTCCGCACTGTTTAAACTCAACTGTCGACTCTCTCTCCGCGCTGTTTAAACTCAACTGTCGTATCTGTCTCCGTGCTGATTAAAGTCAACTGTCATCTCTGTCTCCGCACTGTTTAAACTCAACTGTCATCTCTGTCTCCGTGCTGTTTAAACTCAACTGTCATCTCTGTCTCTGCACTGTTTAAACTCAACTGTCGTTTCTGTCTCCATGCTGTTTAACTTGAACTGTCATCTCTCTCTCCGTGCTGTTTAAACTCAACTGTCGCCTCTCTCTCCGCACTGTTTAAACTCAACTGTCATCTCTGTCTCCGCGCTGTTTAAACTCAACAGTCATCTCTGTCTCCGCACTGTTTAAACTCAACTGTCGACTCTCTCTCCGCGCTGTTTAAACTCAACTGTCGTATCTGTCTCCGCGCTGTTTAAACTCAACTGTCATCTCTGTTTCCGCACTGTTTAAACTGAACTGTCATCTCTGTCTCCGTGCTGTTTAAACTCAACTGTCATCTCTGTCTCCGCACTGTTTAAACTCAACTGTCGTCTCTGTCTCCGTGCTGTTTAAACTCAACTGTCATCTCTGTCTCCACACTGTTTAAACTCAACTGTCATCTCTGACTCCGTCCTGTTTAAACTCAACTGTCATCTCTGTCTCCGCACTGTTCAAACTGAACTGTCATCTCTGTCTCCGTGCTGTTTAAACTCAACTGTCATCTCTGTCTCCGCGCTGTTTAAACTCAACTGTCATCTCTGTCTCCACACTGTTTAAACTCAACTGTCGTCTCTGTCTCCGCACTGTTTAAACTCAACTTCCATCTCTGTCTCCGTGCTGTTTAAACTGAACTGTCATCTCTGTCTCCGTACTGCTTAAACTCAACTGTCATCTCTCTCTCCGTGCTGTTTAAACTCAACTGTCGCCTCTCTCTCCGCGCTGTTTAAACTCAACTGTCGTCTCTGTCTCCGTGCTGTTTAAACTCAACTGTCATCTCTGTCTCCGTGCTGTTTAAACTCAACTGTCATCTCTGTCTCCGTGCTGTTTAAACTCAACTGTCGTCTCTGTCTCCGCACTGTTTAAACTCAACTGTCATCTCTGTCTCCGTGCTGTTTAAACTCAACTGTCATCTCTGTCTCCGCACTGTTTAAACGCAACTGTCATCTCTGTCTCCGCGCTGTTTCAACTCAACTGTCGTCTCTGTCTCCGTGCTGCTAAACTCAACTGTCATCTCTGTCTCCGCACTGTTTAAACTCAACTGTCATCTCTGTCTCCGCACAGTTTAACCTCAACTGTCATCTCTGTCTCCGTGCTGTTTAAACTCAACTGTCATCTCTGTCTCCGTGCTGTTTAAACTCAACTGTCATCTCTGTCTCTGCACTGTTTAAACTCAACTGTCGTCTCTGTCTCCATGCTGTTTAACTTGAACTGTCATCTCTCTCTCCGTGCTGTTTAAACTCAACTGTCGCCTCTCTCTCCGCGCTGTTTAAACTCAACTGTCGTCTCGGTCTCCGTGCAGTTTAAACTCAACTGTCGACTCTCTCTCCGCGCTGTTTAAACTCAACTGTCATCTCTGTCTCCGCACAGTTTAAACTCAACTGTCGTCTCTGTCTCCGCGCTGTTTAAACTCAACTGTCATCTCTGTCTCCGTGCTGTTTAAACTCAACAGTCATCTCTGTCTCCGCACTGTTTAAACTGAACTGTCATCTCTGTCTCCGCACTGTTTAAACTGAACTGTCATCTCTGTCTCCGCGCTGTTTAAACTCAACTGTCATCTCTGTCTCCGCACTGTTTAAACTGAACTGTCATCTCTGTCTCCGTGCTGTTTAAACTCAACTGTCATCTCTGTCTCCGTGCTGTTTAAACTCAACTGTCATCTCTGTCTCCGCGCTGTTTAAACTCAACAGTCATCTCTGTCTCCGCACTGTTTAAACTCAACTGTCGACTCTCTCTCCGCGCTGTTTAAACTCAACTGTCGTATCTGTCTCCGCGCTGTTTAAACTCAACTGTCATCTCTGTCTCCGCGCTGTTTAAACTCAACTGTCATCTCTGTCTCCGCACTGTTTAAACTCAACTGTCGCCTCTCTCTCCGCGCTGTTTAAACTCAACTGTCGTCTCGGTCTCCGTGCAGTTTAAACTCAACTGTCGACTCTCTCTCCGCGCAGTTTAAACTCAACTGTCATCTCTGTCTCCGCACAGTTTAAACTCAACTGTCGTCTCTGTCTCCGCGCTGTTTAAACTCAACTGTCATCTCTGTCTCCGCACTGTTTAAACTCAACTGTCATCTCTGTCTCCGCGCTGTTTAAACTCAACTGTCATCTCTGTCTCCGCACTGTTTAAACTGAACTGTCATCTCTGTCTCCGTGCTGTTTAAACTCAACTGTCATCTCTGTCTCCACACTGTTTAAACTCAACTGTCATCTCTGTCTCCGTGCTGTTTGAACTCAACTGTCATCTCTGTCTCCGCGCTGTTCAAACTGAACTGTCATCTCTGTCTCCGTGCTGTTTAAACTCAACTGTCATCTCTGTCTCCGCGCTGTTTAAACTCAACTGTCATCTCTGTCTCCACACTGTTTAAACTCAACTGTCGTCTCTGTCTCCGCACTGTTTAAACTCAACTGTCATCTCTGTCTCCGTGCTGTTTAAACTCAACTGTCATCTCTGTCTCCGCACTGTTTAAACTCAACTCTCATCTCTGTCTCCGCGCTGTTCAAACTCAACTGTCATCTCTGTCTCCGTGCTGTTTAAACTCAACTGTCGTCTCTGTCTCCGTGCTGTTTAAACTCAACTGTCATCTCTGTCTCCGCGCTGTTTAAACTCAACTGTCATCTCTGTCTCCGCACTGTTTAAACTCAACTGTCTTCTCTGTCTCCGTGCTGTTTAAACTGAACTGTCATCTCTCTCTCCGTGCTGTTTAAACTCAACTGTCGCCTCTCTCTCCACGCTGTTTAAACTCAACTGTCATCTCTGTCTCCGTGCTGTTTAAACTCAACTGTCATCTCTGTCTCCGCGCTGTTTAAACTGAACTGTCGCCTCTCTCTCCGCGCTGTTTAAACTCAACTGTCATCTCTGTCTCCGCACTGCTTAAACTCAACTGTCATCTCTGTCTCCGTGCTGTTTAAACTCAACTGTCATCTCTGTCTCCGCACTGTTTAAACTCAACTGTCGTCTCTGTCTCCGTGCTGTTTAAACTCAACTGTCATCTCTGTCTCCGCGCTGTTTAAACTCAACTGTCATCTCTGTCTCCGCACTGTTTAAACTCAACTGTCATCTCTGTCTCCGCACTGTTTAAACTGAACTGTCATCTCTGTCTCCGTGCTGTTTAAACTCAACTGTCATCTCTGTCTCCGCACTGTTTAAACTCAACTGTCGACTCTGTCTCCGCAATGTTTAAACTCGACTGTCGCCTCTCTCTCGCACTGTTTAGACTGAACTGTCGCCTCTGTCTCCGCGCTGTTTAAACTCAACTGTCGTTTCTGTCTCCGCACTGTTTAAACTCAACTGTCATCTCTGTCTCCGTGCTGTTTAAACTCAACTGTCATCTCTGTATCCGCACTGTTTAAACTCAACTGTCGTTTCTGTCTCCGCACTGTTTAAAGTGAACTGTCATCTCTGTCTCCGCACTGTTTAAACTCAACTGTCATCTCTGTATCCGCACTGTTTAAACTCAACTGTCGTTTCTGTCTCCGCACTGTTTAAACTCAACTGTCATCTCTGTCTCCGTGCTGTTTAAACTCAACTGTCATCTCTGTCTCCGTGCTGTTTAATCTCAACTGTCATCTCTGTCTCCGCTCTGTTTAAACTCAACTGTCATCTCTGTCTCCGCACTGTTTAAACTCAACTGTCATCTCTGTCTCCGCGCTGTTTAAACTCAACTGTCGTTTCTGTCTCCGTGCTGTTTAAACTCAACTGTCATCTCTGTCTCCGTGCTGTTTAAACTCAACTGTCGTTTCTGTCTCCGCACTGTTTAAATTCAACTGTCATCTCTGTCTCCGCGCTGTTTAAACTCAACTGTCGTCTCTGTCTCCGTGCTGCTAAACTCAACTGTCGTCTCTGTCTCCGCACTGTTTAAACTCAACTGTCATCTCTGTCTCCGCACTGTTTAAACTCAAATGTCATCTCTGTCTCCGCACAGTTTAAACTCAACTGTCATCTCTGTCTCCGTGCTGTTTAAACTCAACTGTCATCTCTGTCTCCGTGCTGTTTAAACTCAACTGTCATCTCTGTCTCCGCACTGTTTAAACTCAACTGTCGTCTCTGTCTCCATGCTGTTTAACTTGAACTGTCATCTCTCTCTGCTTGCTGTTTAAACTCAACTGTCGCGTCTCTCTCCGCGCTGTTTAAACTCAACTGTCATCTCGGTCTCCGTGCAGTTTAAACTCAACTGTCGACTCTCTCTCCGCGCTGTTTAAACTCAACTGTCATCTCTGTCTCCGTGCTGTTTAAACTCAACTGTCATCTCTGTCTGCGCGCTGTTCAAACTGAACTGTCATCTCTGTCTCCGTGCTGTTTAAACTCAACTGTCATCTCTGTCTCCGCGCTGTTTAAACTCAACTGTCATCTCTGTCTCCACACTGTTTAAACTCAACTGTCGTCTCTGTCTCCGCACTGTTTAAACTCAACTGTCATCTCCGTCTCCGTGCTGTTTAAACTCAACTGTCATCTCTGTCTCCGCACTGTTTAAACTCAACTCTCATCTCTGTCTCCGCGCTGTTCAAACTCAACTGTCATCTCTGTCTCCGTGCTGTTTAAACTCAACTGTCGTCTCTGTCTCCGTGCTGTTTAAACTCAACTGTCATCTCTGTCTCCGCGCTGTTTAAACTCAACTGTCATCTCTGTCTCCGCACTGTTTAAACTCAACTGTCTTCTCTGTCTCCGTGCTGTTTAAACTGAACTGTCATCTCTCTCTCCGTGCTGTTTAAATTCAACTGTCGCCTCTCTCTCCACGCTGTTTAAACTCAACTGTCATCTCTGTCTCCGTGCTGTTTAAACTCAACTGTCATCTCTGTCTCCGCGCTGTTTAAACTGAACTGTCGCCTCTCTCTCCGCGCTGTTTAAACTCAACTGTCATCTCTGTCTCCGCACTGCTTAAACTCAACTGTCATCTCTGTCTCCGTGCTGTTTAAACTCAACTGTCATCTCTGTCTCCGCACTGTTTAAACTCAACTGTCGTCTCTGTCTCCGTGCTGTTTAAACTCAACTGTCATCTCTGTCTCCGCGCTGTTTAAACTCAACTGTCATCTCTGTCTCCGCACTGTTGAAACTCAACTGTCATCTCTGTCTCCGCACTGTTTAAACTGAACTGTCATCTCTGTCTCCGTGCTGTTTAAACTCAACTGTCATCTCTGTCTCCGCACTGTTAAAACTCAACTGTCGACTCTGTCTCCGCAATGTTTAAACTCGACTGTCGCCTCTCTCTCGCACTGTTTAGACTGAACTGTCGCCTCTGTCTCCGCGCTGTTTAAACTCAACTGTCGTTTCTGTCTCCGCACTGTTTAAACTCAACTGTCATCTCTGTCTCCGTGCTGTTTAAACTCAACTGTCATCTCTGTATCCGCACTGTTTAAACTCAACTGTCGTTTCTGTCTCCGCACTGTTTAAAGTGAACTGTCATCTCTGTCTCCGCACTGTTTAAACTCAACTGTCGTCTCTGTCTCCGCACTGTTTAAACTCAACTGTCATCTCTGTCTCCGTGCTGTTTAAACTCAACTGTCATCTCTGTCTCCGTGCTGTTTAATCTCAACTGTCATCTCTGTCTCCGCTCTGTTTAAACTCAACTGTCATCTCTGTCTCCGCACTGTTTAAACTCAACTGTCATCTCTGTCTCCGCGCTGTTTAAACTCAACTGTCGTTTCTGTCTCCGTGCTGTTTAAACTCAACTGTCATCTCTGTCTCCGTGCTGTTTAAACTCAACTGTCGTTTCTGTCTCCGCACTGTTTAAATTCAACTGTCATCTCTGTCTCCGCGCTGTTTAAACTCAACTGTCGTCTCTGTCTCCGTGCTGCTAAACTCAACTGTCGTCTCTGTCTCCGCACTGTTTAAACTCAACTGTCATCTCTGTCTCCGCACTGTTTAAACTCAAATGTCATCTCTGTCTCCGCACAGTTTAAACTCAACTGTCATCTCTGTCTCCGTGCTGTTTAAACTCAACTGTCATCTCTGTCTCCGTGCTGTTTAAACTCAACTGTCATCTCTGTCTCCGCACTGTTTAAACTCAACTGTCGTCTCTGTCTCCATGCTGTTTAACTTGAACTGTCATCTCTCTCTGTGTGCTGTTTAAACTCAACTGTCGCGTCTCTCTCCGCGCTGTTTAAACTCAACTGTCGTCTCGGTCTCCGTGCAGTTTAAACTCAACTGTCGACTCTCTCTCCGCGCTGTTTAAACTCAACTGTCGTCTCTGTTTCCGCGCTGTTTAAAATCAACTGTCATCTCTGTCTCCGTGCTGTTTAAATCAACTGTCAACTCTGTCTCCGCACTGTTTAAACTGAACTGTCACCTCTGTCTCCGCAGTGTTTAAACTGAACTGTCATCTCTGTCTCCGCGCTGATTAAACTCAACTGTCATCTCTGTCTCCGCACTGTTTAAACTGAACTGTCATCTCTGTCTCCGTGCTGTTTAAACTCAACTGTCATCTCTGTCTCCGCACTGTTTAAACTCAACTGTCGACTCTCTCTCCGCGCTGTTTAAACTCAACTGTCGTATCTGTCTCCGTGCTGATTAAAGTCAACTGTCATCTCTGTCTCCGCACTGTTTAAACTCAACTGTCATCTCTGTCTCCGTGCTGTTTAAACTCAACTGTCATCTCTGTCTCTGCACTGTTTAAACTCAACTGTCGTCTCTGTCTCCATGCTGTTTAACTTGAACTGTCATCTCTCTCTCCGTGCTGTTTAAACTCAACTGTCGACTCTCTCTCCGCGCTGTTTAAACTCAACTGTCATCTCTGTCTCCGCACAGTTTAAACTCAACTGTCGTCTCTGTCTCCGCGCTGTTTAAACTCAACTGTCGTCTCTGTCTCCGTGCTGTTTAAACTCAACAGTCATCTCTGTCTCCGCACTGTTTAAACTGAACTGTCATCTCTGTCTCCGCACTGTTTAAACTGAACTGTCATCTCTGTCTCCGCGCTGTTTAAACTCAACTGTCATCTCTGTCTCCGCACTGTTTAAACTGAACTGTCATCTCTGTCTCCGTGCTGTTTAAACTCAACTGTCATCTCTGTCTCCGCACTGTTTAAACTCAACTGTCATCTCTGTCTCCGTGCTGTTTAAACTCAACTGTCATCTCTGTCTCCGCACTGTTTAAACTCAACTGTCGACTCTCTCTCCGCGCTGTTTAAACTCAACTGTCGTATCTGTCTCCGTGCTGATTAAAGTCAACTGTCATCTCTGTCTCCGCACTGTTTAAACTCAACTGTCATCTCTGTCTCCGTGCTGTTTAAACTCAACTGTCATCTCTGTCTCTGCACTGTTTAAACTCAACTGTCGTCTCTGTCTCCATGCTGTTTAACTTGAACTGTCATCTCTCTCTCCGTGCTGTTTAAACTCAACTGTCGACTCTCTCTCCGCGCTGTTTAAACTCAACTGTCATCTCTGTCTCCGCACAGTTTAAACTCAACTGTCGTCTCTGTCTCCGCGCTGTTTAAACTCAACTGTCGTCTCTGTCTCCGTGCTGTTTAAACTCAACAGTCATCTCTGTCTCCGCACTGTTTAAACTGAACTGTCATCTCTGTCTCCGCACTGTTTAAACTGAACTGTCATCTCTGTCTCCGCGCTGTTTAAACTCAACTGTCATCTCTGTCTCCGCACTGTTTAAACTGAACTGTCATCTCTGTCTCCGTGCTGTTTAAACTCAACTGTCATCTCTGTCTCCGCACTGTTTAAACTCAACTGTCATCTCTGTCTCCGCGCTGTTTAAACTCAACGGTCATCTCTGTCTCCGCACTGTTTAAACTCAACTGTCGACTCTCTCTCCGCGCTGTTTAAACTCAACTGTCGTATCTGTCTCCGCGCTGTTTAAACTCAACTGTCATCTCTGTCTCCGCACTGTTTAAACTGAACTGTCATCTCTGTCTCTGTGCTGTTTAAACTCAACTGTCATCTCTGTCTCCGCACTGTTTAAACTCAACTGTCGTCTCTGTCTCCGTGCTGTTTAAACTCAACTGTCATCTCTGTCTCCACACTGTTTAAACTCAACTGTCATCTCTGACTCCGTGCTGTTTAAACTCAACTGTCATCTCTGTCTCCGCACTGTTCAAACTGAACTGTCATCTCTGTCTCCGTGCTGTTTAAACTCAACTGTCATCTCTGTCTCCGCGCTGTTTAAACTCAACTGTCATCTCTGTCTCCACACTGTTTAAACTCAACTGTCGTCTCTGTCTCCGCACTGTTTAAACTCAACTGCCATCTCTGTCTCCGTGCTGTTTAAACTGAACTGTCATCTCTGTCTCCGTACTGCTTAAACTCAACTGTCATCTCTCTCTCCGTGCTGTTTAAACACAACTGTCGCCTCTCTCTCCGCGCTGTTTAAACTCAACTGTTGTCTCTGTCTCCGTGCTGTTTAAACTCAACTGTCATCTCTGTCTCCGTGCTGTTTAAACTCAACTGTCATCTCTGTCTCCGCACTGTTTAAACTCAACTGTCATCTCTGTCTCCGTGCTGTTTAAACTCAACTGTCGTCTCTGTCTCCGCACTGTTTAAACTCAACTGTCATCTTTGTCTCCGTGCTGTTTAAACTCAACTGTCATCTCTGTCTCCGCACTGTTTAAACGCAACTGTCATCTCTGTCTCCGCGCTGTTTAAACTCAACTGTCGTCTCTGTCTCCGTGCTGCTAAACTCAACTGTCATCTCTGTCTCCGCACTGTTTAAACTCAACTGTCATCTCTGTCTCCGCACAGTTTAACCTCAACTGTCATCTCTGTCTCCGTGCTGTTTAAACTCAACTGTCATCTCTGTCTCCGTGCTGTTTAAACTCAACTGTCATCTCTGTCTCTGCACTGTTTAAACTCAACTGTCGTCTCTGTCTCCATGCTGTTTAACTTGAACTGTCATCTCTCTCTCCGTGCTGTTTAAACTCAACTGTCGCCTCTCTCTCCGCGCTGTTTAAACTCAACTGTCGTCTCGGTCTCCGTGCAGTTTAAACTCAACTGTCGACTCTCTCTCCGCGCTGTTTAAACTCAACTGTCATCTCTGTCTCCGCACAGGTTAAACTCAACTGTCGTCTCTGTCTCCGCGCTGTTTAAACTCAACTGTCATCTCTGTCTCCGTGCTGTTTAAACTCAACAGTCATCTCTGTCTCCGCACTGTTTAAACTGAACTGTCATCTCTGTCTCCGCACTGTTTAAACTGAACTGTCATCTCTGTCTCCGCGCTGTTTAAACTCAACTGTCATCTCTGTCTCCGCACTGTTTAAACTGAACTGTCATCTCTGTCTCCGTGCTGTTTAAACTCAACTGTCATCTCTGTCTCCGCACAGTTTAACCTCAACTGTCATCTCTGTCTCCGTGCTGTTTAAACTCAACTGTCATCTCTGTCTCCGTGCTGTTTAAACTCAACTGTCATCTCTGTCTCTGCACTGTTTAAACTCAACTGTCGTCTCTGTCTCCATGCTGTTTAACTTGAACTGTCATCTCTCTCTCCGTGCTGTTTAAACTCAACTGTCGCCTCTCTCTCCGCGCTGTTTAAACTCAACTGTCGTCTCGGTCTCCGTGCAGTTTAAACTCAACTGTCGACTCTCTCTCCGCGCTGTTTAAACTCAACTGTCATCTCTGTCTCCGCACAGGTTAAACTCAACTGTCGTCTCTGTCTCCGCGCTGTTTAAACTCAACTGTCATCTCTGTCTCCGTGCTGTTTAAACTCAACAGTCATCTCTGTCTCCGCACTGTTTAAACTGAACTGTCATCTCTGTCTCCGCACTGTTTAAACTGAACTGTCATCTCTGTCTCCGCGCTGTTTAAACTCAACTGTCATCTCTGTCTCCGCACTGTTTAAACTGAACTGTCATCTCTGTCTCCGTGCTGTTTAAACTCAACTGTCATCTCTGTCTCCGCACTGTTTAAACTCAACTGTCATCTCTGTCTCCACGCTGTTTAAACTCAACAGTCATCTCTGTCTCCGCACTGTTTAAACTCAACTGTCGACTCTCTCTCCGCGCTGTTTAAACTCAACTGTCGTATCTGTCTCCGCGCTGTTTAAACTCAACTGTCATCTCTGTCTCCGCACTGTTTAAACTGAACTGTCATCTCTGTCTCCGCACTGTTTAAACTCAACTGTCATCTCTGTCTCCGCACTGTTTAAACTGAACTGTCATCTCTGTCTCCGCACTGTTTAAACTGAACTGTCATCTCTCTCTCCGTGCTGTTTAAACTCAACTGTCGCCTCTCTCTCCGCGCTGTTTAAACTCAACTGTCGTCTCGGTCTCCGTGCAGTTTAAACTCAACTGTCGACTCTCTCTCCGCGCAGTTTAAACTCAACTGTCATCTCTGTCTCCGCACAGTTTAAACTCAACTGTCGTCTCTGTCTCCGCGCTGTTTAAACTCAACTGTCATCTCTGTCTCCGTGCTGTTTAAACTCAACAGTCATCTCTGTCTCCGCACTGTTTAAACTGAACTGTCATCTCTGTCTCCTCACTGTTTAAACTGAACTGTCATCTCTGTCTCCGTGCTTTTTAAACTCAACTGTCATCTCTGTCTCCGCACTGTTTAAACTGAACTGTCATCTCTGTCTCCGCACTGTTTAAACTCAACTGTCATCTCTGTCTCCGCACTGTTTAAACTGAACTGTCATCTCTGTCTCCGTGCTGTTTAAACTCAACTGTCATCTCTGTCTCCGCACTGTTTAAACTCAACTGTCGTCTCTGTCTCCGTGCTGTTTAAACTCAACTATCATCTCTGTCTCCACACTGTTTAAACTCAACTGTCATCTCTGTCTCCGTGCTGTTTAAACTCAACTGTCATCTCTGTCTCCGCGCTGTTCAAACTGAACTGTCATCTCTGTCTCCGTGCTGTTTAAACTCAACTGTCATCTCTGTCTCCGCGCTGTTTAAACTCAACTGTCATCTCTGTCTCCACACTGTTTAAACTCAACTGTCGTCTCTGTCTCCGCACTGTTTAAACTCAACTGTCATCTCTGTCTCCGTGCTGTTTAAACTCAACTGTCATCTCTGTCTCCGCACTGTTTAAACTCAACTCTCATCTCTGTCTCCGCGCTGTTCAAACTCAACTGTCATCTCTGTCTCCGTGCTGTTTAAACTCAACTGTCGTCTCTGTCTCCGTGCTGTTTAAACTCAACTGTCATCTCTGTCTCCGCGCTGTTTAAACTCAACTGTCATCTCTGTCTCCGCACTGTTTAAACTCAACTGTCTTCTCTGTCTCCGTGCTGTTTAAACTGAACTGTCATCTCTCTCTCCGTGCTGTTTAATCTCAACTGTCATCTCTGTCTCCGCTCTGTTTAAACTCAACTGTCATCTCTGTCTCCGCACTGTTTAAACTCAACTGTCATCTCTGTCTCCGCGCTGTTTAAACTCAACTGTCGTTTCTGTCTCCGTGCTGTTTAAACTCAACTGTCATCTCTGTCTCCGTGCTGTTTAAACTCAACTGTCGTTTCTGTCTCCGCACTGTTTAAATTCAACTGTCATCTCTGTCTCCGCGCTGTTTAAACTCAACTGTCGTCTCTGTCTCCGTGCTGCTAAACTCAACTGTCGTCTCTGTCTCCATGCTGTTTAACTTGAACTGTCATCTCTCTCTCCGTGCTGTTTAAACTCAACTGTCGCCTCTCTCTCCGCGCTGTTTAAACTCAACTGTCGTCTCGGTCTCCGTGCAGTTTAAACTCAACTGTCGACTCTGTCTCCGCGCTGTTTAAACTCAACTGTCATCTCTGTCTCCGTGCTGTTTAAACTCAACAGTCATCTCTGTCTCCGCACTGTTTAAACTGAACTGTCATCTCTGTCTCCGCACTGTTTAAACTGAACTGTCATCTCTGTCTCCGCGCTGTTTAAACTCAACTGTCATCTCTGTCTCCGCACTGTTTAAACTGAACTGTCATCTCTGTCTCCGTGCTGTTTAAACTCAACTGTCATCTCTGTCTCCGCACTGTTTAAACTCAACTGTCATCTCTGTCTCCACGCTGTTTAAACTCAACAGTCATCTCTGTCTCCGCACTGTTTAAACTCAACTGTCGACTCTCTCTCCGCGCTGTTTAAACTCAACTGTCGTATCTGTCTCCGCGCTGTTTAAACTCAACTGTCATCTCTGTCTCCGCACTGTTTAAACTGAACTGTCATCTCTGTCTCCGTGCTGTTTAAACTCAACTGTCGCCTCTCTCTCCGCGCTGTTTAAACTCAACTGTCGTCTCGGTCTCCGTGCAGTTTAAACTCAACTGTCGACTCTCTCTCCGCGCAGTTTAAACTCAACTGTCATCTCTGTCTCCGCACAGTTTAAACTCAACTGTCGTCTCTGTCTCCGCGCTGTTTAAACTCAACTGTCATCTCTGTCTCCGTGCTGTTTAAACTCAACAGTCATCTCTGTCTCCGCACTGTTTAAACTGAACTGTCATCTCTGTCTCCGCACTGTTTAAACTGAACTGTCATCTCTGTCTCCGCGCTTTTTAAACTCAACTGTCATCTCTGTCTCCGCACTGTTTAAACTGAACTGTCATCTCTGTCTCCGCACTGTTTAAACTCAACTGTCATCTCTGACTCCGTGCTGTTTAAACTCAACTGTCATCTCTGTCTCCGCACTGTTTAAACTGAACTGTCATCTCTGTCTCCGTGCTGTTTAAACTCAACTGTCATCTCTGTCTCCGCACTGTTTAAACTCAACTGTCGTCTCTGTCTCCGTGCTGTTTAAACTCAACTATCATCTCTGTCTCCACACTGTTTAAACTCAACTGTCATCTCTGTCTCCGTGCTGTTTAAACTCAACTGTCATCTCTGTCTCCGCGCTGTTCAAACTGAACTGTCATCTCTGTCTCCGTGCTGTTTAAACTCAACTGTCATCTCTGTCTCCGCGCTGTTTAAACTCAACTGTCATCTCTGTCTCCACACTGTTTAAACTCAACTGTCGTCTCTGTCTCCGCACTGTTTAAACTCAACTGTCATCTCTGTCTCCGTGCTGTTTAAACTCAACTGTCATCTCTGTCTCCGCACTGTTTAAACTCAACTCTCATCTCTGTCTCCGCGCTGTTCAAACTCAACTGTCATCTCTGTCTCCGTGCTGTTTAAACTCAACTGTCGTCTCTGTCTCCGTGCTGTTTAAACTCAACTGTCATCTCTGTCTCCGCGCTGTTTAAACTCAACTGTCATCTCTGCCTCCGCACTGTTTAAACTCAACTGTCTTCTCTGTCTCCGTGCTGTTTAAACTGAACTGTCATCTCTCTCTCCGTGCTGTTTAATCTCAACTGTCATCTCTGTCTCCGCTCTGTTTAAACTCAACTGTCATCTCTGTCTCCGCACTGTTTAAACTCAACTGTCATCTCTGTCTCCGCGCTGTTTAAACTCAACTGTCGTTTCTGTCTCCGTGCTGTTTAAACTCAACTGTCATCTCTGTCTCCGTGCTGTTTAAACTCAACTGTCGTTTCTGTCTCCGCACTGTTTAAATTCAACTGTCATCTCTGTCTCCGCGCTGTTTAAACTCAACTGTCATCTCTGTCTCCGTGCTGTTTAAACTCAACTGTCATCTCTGTCTCCGCACTGTTTAAACTCAACTCTCATCTCTGTCTCCGCGCTGTTCAAACTCAACTGTCATCTCTGTCTCCGTGCTGTTTAAACTCAACTGTCGTCTCTGTCTCCGTGCTGTTTAAACTCAACTGTCATCTCTGTCTCCGCGCTGTTTAAACTCAACTGTCATCTCTGTCTCCGCACTGTTTAAACTCAACTGTCTTCTCTGTCTCCGTGCTGTTTAAACTGAACTGTCATCTCTCTCTCCGTGCTGTTTAAACTCAACTGTCGCCTCTCTCTCCACGCTGTTTAAACTCAACTGTCATCTCTGTCTCCGTGCTGTTTAAACTCAACTGTCATCTCTGTCTCCGCGCTGTTTAAACTGAACTGTCGCCTCTCTCTCCGCGCTGTTTAAACTCAACTGTCATCTCTGTCTCCGCACTGCTTAAACTCAACTGTCATCTCTGTCTCCGTGCTGTTTAAACTCAACTGTCATCTCTGTCTCCGCACTGTTTAAACTCAACTGTCGTCTCTGTCTCCGTGCTGTTTAAACTCAACTGTCATCTCTGTCTCCGCGCTGTTTAAACTCAACTGTCATCTCTGTCTCCGCACTGTTTAAACTCAACTGTCATCTCTGTCTCCGCACTGTTTAAACTGAACTGTCATCTCTGTCTCCGTGCTGTTTAAACTCAACTGTCATCTCTGTCTCCGCACTGTTTAAACTCAACTGTCGACTCTGTCTCCGCAATGTTTAAACTCGACTGTCGCCTCTCTCTCGCACTGTTTAGACTGAACTGTCGCCTCTGTCTCCGCGCTGTTTAAACTCAACTGTCGTTTCTGTCTCCGCACTGTTTAAACTCAACTGTCATCTCTGTCTCCGTGCTGTTTAAACTCAACTGTCATCTCTGTATCCGCACTGTTTAAACTCAACTGTCGTTTCTGTCTCCGCACTGTTTAAAGTGAACTGTCATCTCTGTCTCCGCACTGTTTAAACTCAACTGTCGTCTCTGTCTCCGCACTGTTTAAACTCAACTGTCATCTCTGTCTCCGTGCTGTTTAAACTCAACTGTCATCTCTGTCTCCGTGCTGTTTAATCTCAACTGTCATCTCTGTCTCCGCTCTGTTTAAACTCAACTGTCATCTCTGTCTCCGCACTGTTTAAACTCAACTGTCATCTCTGTCTCCGCGCTGTTTAAACTCAACTGTCGTTTCTGTCTCCGTGCTGTTTAAACTCAACTGTCATCTCTGTCTCCGTGCTGTTTAAACTCAACTGTCGTTTCTGTCTCCGCACTGTTTAAATTCAACTGTCATCTCTGTCTCCGCGCTGTTTAAACTCAACTGTTGTCTCTGTCTCCGTGCTGTTTACACTCAACTGTCATCTCTGTCTCCGTGCTGTTTAAACTCAACTGTCATCTCTGTCTCCGCACTGTTTAAACTCAACTGTCATCTCTGTCTCCGTGCTGTTTAAACTCAACTGTCGTCTCTGTCTCCGCACTGTTTAAACTCAACTGTCATCTCTGTCTCCGTGCTGTTTAAACTCAACTGTCATCTCTGTCTCCGCACTGTTTAAACGCAACTGTCATCTCTGTCTCCGCGCTGTTTAAACTCAACTGTCGTCTCTGTCTCCGTGCTGCTAAACTCAACTGTCATCTCTGTCTCCGCACTGTTTAAACTCAACTGTCATCTCTGTCTCCGCACAGTTTAACCTCAACTGTCATCTCTGTCTCCGTGCTGTTTAAACTCAACTGTCATCTCTGTCTCCGTGCTGTTTAAACTCAACTGTCATCTCTGTCTCTGCACTGTTTAAACTCAACTGTCGTCTCTGTCTCCATGCTGTTTAACTTGAACTGTCATCTCTCTCTCCGTGCTGTTTAAACTCAACTGTCGCCTCTCTCTCCGCGCTGTTTAAACTCAACAGTCATCTCTGTCTCCGCACTGTTTAAACTGAACTGTCATCTCTGTCTCCGCACTGTTTAAACTGAACTGTCATCTCTGTCTCCGCGCTGTTTAAACTCAACTGTCATCTCTGTCTCCGCACTGTTTAAACTGAACTGTCATCTCTGTCTCCGTGCTGTTTAAACTCAACTGTCATCTCTGTCTCCGCACAGTTTAACCTCAACTGTCATCTCTGTCTCCGTGCTGTTTAAACTCAACTGTCATCTCTGTCTCCGTGCTGTTTAAACTCAACTGTCATCTCTGTCTCTGCACTGTTTAAACTCAACTGTCGTCTCTGTCTCCATGCTGTTTAACTTGAACTGTCATCTCTCTCTCCGTGCTGTTTAAACTCAACTGTCGCCTCTCTCTCCGCGCTGTTTAAACTCAACTGTCGTCTCGGTCTCCGTGCAGTTTAAACTCAACTGTCGACTCTCTCTCCGCGCTGTTTAAACTCAACTGTCATCTCTGTCTCCGCACAGGTTAAACTCAACTGTCGTCTCTGTCTCCGCGCTGTTTAAACTCAACTGTCATCTCTGTCTCCGTGCTGTTTAAACTCAACAGTCATCTCTGTCTCCGCACTGTTTAAACTGAACTGTCATCTCTGTCTCCGCACTGTTTAAACTGAACTGTCATCTCTGTCTCCGCGCTGTTTAAACTCAACTGTCATCTCTGTCTCCGCACTGTTTAAACTGAACTGTCATCTCTGTCTCCGTGCTGTTTAAACTCAACTGTCATCTCTGTCTCCGCACTGTTTAAACTCAACTGTCATCTCTGTCTCCACGCTGTTTAAACTCAACAGTCATCTCTGTCTCCGCACTGTTTAAACTCAACTGTCGACTCTCTCTCCGCGCTGTTTAAACTCAACTGTCGTATCTGTCTCCGCGCTGTTTAAACTCAACTGTCATCTCTGTCTCCGCACTGTTTAAACTGAACTGTCATCTCTGTCTCCGCACTGTTTAAACTCAACTGTCATCTCTGTCTCCGCACTGTTTAAACTGAACTGTCATCTCTGTCTCCGCACTGTTTAAACTGAACTGTCATCTCTCTCTCCGTGCTGTTTAAACTCAACTGTCGCCTCTCTCTCCGCGCTGTTTAAACTCAACTGTCGTCTCGGTCTCCGTGCAGTTTAAACTCAACTGTCGACTCTCTCTCCGCGCAGTTTAAACTCAACTGTCATCTCTGTCTCCGCACAGTTTAAACTCAACTGTCGTCTCTGTCTCCGCGCTGTTTAAACTCAACTGTCATCTCTGTCTCCGTGCTGTTTAAACTCAACAGTCATCTCTGTCTCCGCACTGTTTAAACTGAACTGTCATCTCTGTCTCCTCACTGTTTAAACTGAACTGTCATCTCTGTCTCCGTGCTTTTTAAACTCAACTGTCATCTCTGTCTCCGCACTGTTTAAACTGAACTGTCATCTCTGTCTCCGCACTGTTTAAACTCAACTGTCATCTCTGTCTCCGCACTGTTTAAACTGAACTGTCATCTCTGTCTCCGTGCTGTTTAAACTCAACTGTCATCTCTGTCTCCGCACTGTTTAAACTCAACTGTCGTCTCTGTCTCCGTGCTGTTTAAACTCAACTATCATCTCTGTCTCCACACTGTTTAAACTCAACTGTCATCTCTGTCTCCGTGCTGTTTAAACTCAACTGTCATCTCTGTCTCCGCGCTGTTCAAACTGAACTGTCATCTCTGTCTCCGTGCTGTTTAAACTCAACTGTCATCTCTGTCTCCGCGCTGTTTAAACTCAACTGTCATCTCTGTCTCCACACTGTTTAAACTCAACTGTCGTCTCTGTCTCCGCACTGTTTAAACTCAACTGTCATCTCTGTCTCCGTGCTGTTTAAACTCAACTGTCATCTCTGTCTCCGCACTGTTTAAACTCAACTCTCATCTCTGTCTCCGCGCTGTTCAAACTCAACTGTCATCTCTGTCTCCGTGCTGTTTAAACTCAACTGTCGTCTCTGTCTCCGTGCTGTTTAAACTCAACTGTCATCTCTGTCTCCGCGCTGTTTAAACTCAACTGTCATCTCTGTCTCCGCACTGTTTAAACTCAACTGTCTTCTCTGTCTCCGTGCTGTTTAAACTGAACTGTCATCTCTCTCTCCGTGCTGTTTAATCTCAACTGTCATCTCTGTCTCCGCTCTGTTTAAACTCAACTGTCATCTCTGTCTCCGCACTGTTTAAACTCAACTGTCATCTCTGTCTCCGCGCTGTTTAAACTCAACTGTCGTTTCTGTCTCCGTGCTGTTTAAACTCAACTGTCATCTCTGTCTCCGTGCTGTTTAAACTCAACTGTCGTTTCTGTCTCCGCACTGTTTAAATTCAACTGTCATCTCTGTCTCCGCGCTGTTTAAACTCAACTGTCGTCTCTGTCTCCGTGCTGCTAAACTCAACTGTCGTCTCTGTCTCCATGCTGTTTAACTTGAACTGTCATCTCTCTCTCCGTGCTGTTTAAACTCAACTGTCGCCTCTCTCTCCGCGCTGTTTAAACTCAACTGTCGTCTCGGTCTCCGTGCAGTTTAAACTCAACTGTCGACTCTGTCTCCGCGCTGTTTAAACTCAACTGTCATCTCTGTCTCCGTGCTGTTTAAACTCAACAGTCATCTCTGCCTCCGCACTGTTTAAACTGAACTGTCATCTCTGTCTCCGCACTGTTTAAACTGAACTGTCATCTCTGTCTCCGCGCTGTTTAAACTCAACTGTCATCTCTGTCTCCGCACTGTTTAAACTGAACTGTCATCTCTGTCTCCGTGCTGTTTAAACTCAACTGTCATCTCTGTCTCCGCACTGTTTAAACTCAACTGTCATCTCTGTCTCCACGCTGTTTAAACTCAACAGTCATCTCTGTCTCCGCACTGTTTAAACTCAACTGTCGACTCTCTCTCCGCGCTGTTTAAACTCAACTGTCGTATCTGTCTCCGCGCTGTTTAAACTCAACTGTCATCTCTGTCTCCGCACTGTTTAAACTGAACTGTCATCTCTGTCTCCGTGCTGTTTAAACTCAACTGTCGCCTCTCTCTCCGCGCTGTTTAAACTCAACTGTCGTCTCGGTCTCCGTGCAGTTTAAACTCAACTGTCGACTCTCTCTCCGCGCAGTTTAAACTCAACTGTCATCTCTGTCTCCGCACAGTTTAAACTCAACTGTCGTCTCTGTCTCCGCGCTGTTTAAACTCAACTGTCATCTCTGTCTCCGTGCTGTTTAAACTCAACAGTCATCTCTGTCTCCGCACTGTTTAAACTGAACTGTCATCTCTGTCTCCGCACTGTTTAAACTGAACTGTCATCTCTGTCTCCGCGCTTTTTAAACTCAACTGTCATCTCTGTCTCCGCACTGTTTAAACTGAACTGTCATCTCTGTCTCCGCACTGTTTAAACTCAACTGTCATCTCTGACTCCGTGCTGTTTAAACTCAACTGTCATCTCTGTCTCCGCACTGTTTAAACTGAACTGTCATCTCTGTCTCCGTGCTGTTTAAACTCAACTGTCATCTCTGTCTCCGCACTGTTTAAACTCAACTGTCGTCTCTGTCTCCGTGCTGTTTAAACTCAACTATCATCTCTGTCTCCACACTGTTTAAACTCAACTGTCATCTCTGTCTCCGTGCTGTTTAAACTCAACTGTCATCTCTGTCTCCGCGCTGTTCAAACTGAACTGTCATCTCTGTCTCCGTGCTGTTTAAACTCAACTGTCATCTCTGTCTCCGCGCTGTTTAAACTCAACTGTCATCTCTGTCTCCACACTGTTTAAACTCAACTGTCGTCTCTGTCTCCGCACTGTTTAAACTCAACTGTCATCTCTGTCTCCGTGCTGTTTAAACTCAACTGTCATCTCTGTCTCCGCACTGTTTAAACTCAACTCTCATCTCTGTCTCCGCGCTGTTCAAACTCAACTGTCATCTCTGTCTCCGTGCTGTTTAAACTCAACTGTCGTCTCTGTCTCCGTGCTGTTTAAACTCAACTGTCATCTCTGTCTCCGCGCTGTTTAAACTCAACTGTCATCTCTGTCTCCGCACTGTTTAAACTCAACTGTCTTCTCTGTCTCCGTGCTGTTTAAACTGAACTGTCATCTCTCTCTCCGTGCTGTTTAATCTCAACTGTCATCTCTGTCTCCGCTCTGTTTAAACTCAACTGTCATCTCTGTCTCCGCACTGTTTAAACTCAACTGTCATCTCTGTCTCCGCGCTGTTTAAACTCAACTGTCGTTTCTGTCTCCGTGCTGTTTAAACTCAACTGTCATCTCTGTCTCCGTGCTGTTTAAACTCAACTGTCGTTTCTGTCTCCGCACTGTTTAAATTCAACTGTCATCTCTGTCTCCGCGCTGTTTAAACTCAACTGTCATCTCTGTCTCCGTGCTGTTTAAACTCAACTGTCATCTCTGTCTCCGCACTGTTTAAACTCAACTCTCATCTCTGTCTCCGCGCTGTTCAAACTCAACTGTCATCTCTGTCTCCGTGCTGTTTAAACTCAACTGTCGTCTCTGTCTCCGTGCTGTTTAAACTCAACTGTCATCTCTGTCTCCGCGCTGTTTAAACTCAACTGTCATCTCTGTCTCCGCACTGTTTAAACTCAACTGTCTTCTCTGTCTCCGTGCTGTTTAAACTGAACTGTCATCTCTCTCTCCGTGCTGTTTAAACTCAACTGTCGCCTCTCTCTCCACGCTGTTTAAACTCAACTGTCATCTCTGTCTCCGTGCTGTTTAAACTCAACTGTCATCTCTGTCTCCGCGCTGTTTAAACTGAACTGTCGCCTCTCTCTCCGCGCTGTTTAAACTCAACTGTCATCTCTGTCTCCGCACTGCTTAAACTCAACTGTCATCTCTGTCTCCGTGCTGTTTAAACTCAACTGTCATCTCTGTCTCCGCACTGTTTAAACTCAACTGTCGTCTCTGTCTCCGTGCTGTTTAAACTCAACTGTCATCTCTGTCTCCGCGCTGTTTAAACTCAACTGTCATCTCTGTCTCCGCACTGTTTAAACTCAACTGTCATCTCTGTCTCCGCACTGTTTAAACTGAACTGTCATCTCTGTCTCCGTGCTGTTTAAACTCAACTGTCATCTCTGTCTCCGCACTGTTTAAACTCAACTGTCGACTCTGTCTCCGCAATGTTTAAACTCGACTGTCGCCTCTCTCTCGCACTGTTTAGACTGAACTGTCGCCTCTGTCTCCGCGCTGTTTAAACTCAACTGTCGTTTCTGTCTCCGCACTGTTTAAACTCAACTGTCATCTCTGTCTCCGTGCTGTTTAAACTCAACTGTCATCTCTGTATCCGCACTGTTTAAACTCAACTGTCGTTTCTGTCTCCGCACTGTTTAAAGTGAACTGTCATCTCTGTCTCCGCACTGTTTAAACTCAACTGTCGTCTCTGTCTCCGCACTGTTTAAACTCAACTGTCATCTCTGTCTCCGTGCTGTTTAAACTCAACTGTCATCTCTGTCTCCGTGCTGTTTAATCTCAACTGTCATCTCTGTCTCCGCTCTGTTTAAACTCAACTGTCATCTCTGTCTCCGCACTGTTTAAACTCAACTGTCATCTCTGTCTCCGCGCTGTTTAAACTCAACTGTCGTTTCTGTCTCCGTGCTGTTTAAACTCAACTGTCATCTCTGTCTCCGTGCTGTTTAAACTCAACTGTCGTTTCTGTCTCCGCACTGTTTAAATTCAACTGTCATCTCTGTCTCCGCGCTGTTTAAACTCAACTGTCGTCTCTGTCTCCGTGCTGCTAAACTCAACTGTCGTCTCTGTCTCCGCACTGTTTAAACTCAACTGTCATCTCTGTCTCCGCACTGTTTAAACTCAAATGTCATCTCTGTCTCCGCACAGTTTAAACTCAACTGTCATCTCTGTCTCCGTGCTGTTTAAACTCAACTGTCATCTCTGTCTCCGTGCTGTTTAAACTCAACTGTCATCTCTGTCTCCGCACTGTTTAAACTCAACTGTCGTCTCTGTCTCCATGCTGTTTAACTTGAACTGTCATCTCTCTCTGCTTGCTGTTTAAACTCAACTGTCGCGTCTCTCTCCGCGCTGTTTAAACTCAACTGTCATCTCGGTCTCCGTGCAGTTTAAACTCAACTGTCGACTCTCTCTCCGCGCTGTTTAAACTCAACTGTCATCTCTGTCTCCGTGCTGTTTAAACTCAACTGTCATCTCTGTCTGCGCGCTGTTCAAACTGAACTGTCATCTCTGTCTCCGTGCTGTTTAAACTCAACTGTCATCTCTGTCTCCGCGCTGTTTAAACTCAACTGTCATCTCTGTCTCCACACTGTTTAAACTCAACTGTCGTCTCTGTCTCCGCACTGTTTAAACTCAACTGTCATCTCCGTCTCCGTGCTGTTTAAACTCAACTGTCATCTCTGTCTCCGCACTGTTTAAACTCAACTCTCATCTCTGTCTCCGCGCTGTTCAAACTCAACTGTCATCTCTGTCTCCGTGCTGTTTAAACTCAACTGTCGTCTCTGTCTCCGTGCTGTTTAAACTCAACTGTCATCTCTGTCTCCGCGCTGTTTAAACTCAACTGTCATCTCTGTCTCCACACTGTTTAAACTCAACTGTCTTCTCTGTCTCCGTGCTGTTTAAACTGAACTGTCATCTCTCTCTCCGTGCTGTTTAAATTCAACTGTCGCCTCTCTCTCCACGCTGTTTAAACTCAACTGTCATCTCTGTCTCCGTGCTGTTTAAACTCAACTGTCATCTCTGTCTCCGCGCTGTTTAAACTGAACTGTCGCCTCTCTCTCCGCGCTGTTTAAACTCAACTGTCATCTCTGTCTCCGCACTGCTTAAACTCAACTGTCATCTCTGTCTCCGTGCTGTTTAAACTCAACGGTCATCTCTGTCTCCGCACTGTTTAAACTCAACTGTCGTCTCTGTCTCCGTGCTGTTTAAACTCAACTGTCATCTCTGTCTCCGCGCTGTTTAAACTCAACTGTCATCTCTGTCTCCGCACTGTTTAAACTCAACTGTCATCTCTGTCTCCGCACTGTTTAAACTGAACTGTCATCTCTGTCTCCGTGCTGTTTAAACTCAACTGTCATCTCTGTCTCCGCACTGTTTAAACTCAACTGTCGACTCTGTCTCCGCAATGTTTAAACTCGACTGTCGCCTCTCTCTCGCACTGTTTAGACTGAACTGTCGCCTCTGTCTCCGCGCTGTTTAAACTCAACTGTCGTTTCTGTCTCCGCACTGTTTAAACTCAACTGTCATCTCTGTCTCCGTGCTGTTTAAACTCAACTGTCATCTCTGTATCCGCACTGTTTAAACTCAACTGTCGTTTCTGTCTCCGCACTGTTTAAAGTGAACTGTCATCTCTGTCTCCGCACTGTTTAAACTCAACTGTCGTCTCTGTCTCCGCACTGTTTAAACTCAACTGTCATCTCTGTCTCCGTGCTGTTTAAACTCAACTGTCATCTCTGTATCCGCACTGTTTAAACTCAACTGTCGTTTCTGTCTCCGCACTGTTTAAAGTGAACTGTCATCTCTGTCTCCGCACTGTTTAAACTCAACTGTCGTCTCTGTCTCCGCACTGTTTAAACTCAACTGTCATCTCTGTCTCCGTGCTGTTTAAACTCAACTGTCATCTCTGTCTCCGTGCTGTTTAATCTCAACTGTCATCTCTGTCTCCGCTCTGTTTAAACTCAACTGTCATCTCTGTCTCCGCACTGTTTAAACTCAACTGTCATCTCTGTCTCCGCGCTGTTTAAACTCAACTGTCGTTTCTGTCTCCGTGCTGTTTAAACTCAACTGTCATCTCTGTCTCCGTGCTGTTTAAACTCAACTGTCGTTTCTGTCTCCGCACTGTTTAAATTCAACTGTCATCTCTGTCTCCGCGCTGTTTAAACTCAACTGTCGTCTCTGTCTCCGTGCTGCTAAACTCAACTGTCGTCTCTGTCTCCGCACTGTTTAAACTCAACTGTCATCTCTGTCTCCGCACTGTTTAAACTCAAATGTCATCTCTGTCTCCGCACAGTTTAAACTCAACTGTCATCTCTGTCTCCGTGCTGTTTAAACTCAACTGTCATCTCTGTCTCCGTGCTGTTTAAACTCAACTGTCATCTCTGTCTCCGCACTGTTTAAACTCAACTGTCGTCTCTGTCTCCATGCTGTTTAACTTGAACTGTCATCTCTCTCTGCGTGCTGTTTAAACTCAACTGTCGCGTCTCTCTCCGCGCTGTTTAAACTCAACTGTCGTCTCGGTCTCCGTGCAGTTTAAACTCAACTGTCGACTCTCTCTCCGCGCTGTTTAAACTCAACTGTCGTCTCTGTTTCCGCGCTGTTTAAAATCAACTGTCATCTCTGTCTCCGTGCTGTTTAAATCAACTGTCAACTCTGTCTCCGCACTGTTTAAACTGAACTGTCACCTCTGTCTCCGCAGTGTTTAAACTGAACTGTCATCTCTGTCTCCGCGCTGATTAAACTCAACTGTCATCTCTGTCTCCGCACTGTTTAAACTGAACTGTCATCTCTGTCTCCGTGCTGTTTAAACTCAACTGTCATCTCTGTCTCCGCACAGTTTAAACTCAACTGTCGTCTCTGTCTCCGCGCTGTTTAAACTCAACTGTCGTCTCTGTCTCCGTGCTGTTTAAACTCAACAGTCATCTCTGTCTCCGCACTGTTTAAACTGAACTGTCATCTCTGTCTCCGCACTGTTTAAACTGAACTGTCATCTCTGTCTCCGCGCTGTTTAAACTCAACTGTCATCTCTGTCTCCGCACTGTTTAAACTGAACTGTCATCTCTGTCTCCGTGCTGTTTAAACTCAACTGTCATCTCTGTCTCCGCACTGTTTAAACTCAACTGTCATCTCTGTCTCCGTGCTGTTTAAACTCAACTGTCATCTCTGTCTCCGCACTGTTTAAACTCAACTGTCGACTCTCTCTCCGCGCTGTTTAAACTCAACTGTCGTATCTGTCTCCGTGCTGATTAAAGTCAACTGTCATCTCTGTCTCCGCACTGTTTAAACTCAACTGTCATCTCTGTCTCCGTGCTGTTTAAACTCAACTGTCATCTCTGTCTCTGCACTGTTTAAACTCAACTGTCGTCTCTGTCTCCATGCTGTTTAACTTGAACTGTCATCTCTCTCTCCGTGCTGTTTAAACTCAACTGTCGACTCTCTCTCCGCGCTGTTTAAACTCAACTGTCATCTCTGTCTCCGCACAGTTTAAACTCAACTGTCGTCTCTGTCTCCGCGCTGTTTAAACTCAACTGTCGTCTCTGTCTCCGTGCTGTTTAAACTCAACAGTCATCTCTGTCTCCGCACTGTTTAAACTGAACTGTCATCTCTGTCTCCGCACTGTTTAAACTGAACTGTCATCTCTGTCTCCGCGCTGTTTAAACTCAACTGTCATCTCTGTCTCCGCACTGTTTAAACTGAACTGTCATCTCTGTCTCCGTGCTGTTTAAACTCAACTGTCATCTCTGTCTCCGCACTGTTTAAACTCAACTGTCATCTCTGTCTCCGCGCTGTTTAAACTCAACGGTCATCTCTGTCTCCGCACTGTTTAAACTCAACTGTCGACTCTCTCTCCGCGCTGTTTAAACTCAACTGTCGTATCTGTCTCCGCGCTGTTTAAACTCAACTGTCATCTCTGTCTCCGCACTGTTTAAACTGAACTGTCATCTCTGTCTCTGTGCTGTTTAAACTCAACTGTCATCTCTGTCTCCGCACTGTTTAAACTCAACTGTCGTCTCTGTCTCCGTGCTGTTTAAACTCAACTGTCATCTCTGTCTCCACACTGTTTAAACTCAACTGTCATCTCTGACTCCGTGCTGTTTAAACTCAACTGTCATCTCTGTCTCCGCACTGTTCAAACTGAACTGTCATCTCTGTCTCCGTGCTGTTTAAACTCAACTGTCATCTCTGTCTCCGCGCTGTTTAAACTCAACTGTCATCTCTGTCTCCACACTGTTTAAACTCAACTGTCGTCTCTGTCTCCGCACTGTTTAAACTCAACTGCCATCTCTGTCTCCGTGCTGTTTAAACTGAACTGTCATCTCTGTCTCCGTACTGCTTAAACTCAACTGTCATCTCTCTCTCCGTGCTGTTTAAACACAACTGTCGCCTCTCTCTCCGCGCTGTTTAAACTCAACTGTTGTCTCTGTCTCCGTGCTGTTTAAACTCAACTGTCATCTCTGTCTCCGTGCTGTTTAAACTCAACTGTCATCTCTGTCTCCGCACTGTTTAAACTCAACTGTCATCTCTGTCTCCGTGCTGTTTAAACTCAACTGTCGTCTCTGTCTCCGCACTGTTTAAACTCAACTGTCATCTCTGTCTCCGTGCTGTTTAAACTCAACTGTCATCTCTGTCTCCGCACTGTTTAAACGCAACTGTCATCTCTGTCTCCGCGCTGTTTAAACTCAACTGTCGTCTCTGTCTCCGTGCTGCTAAACTCAACTGTCATCTCTGTCTCCGCACTGTTTAAACTCAACTGTCATCTCTGTCTCCGCACAGTTTAACCTCAACTGTCATCTCTGTCTCCGTGCTGTTTAAACTCAACTGTCATCTCTGTCTCCGTGCTGTTTAAACTCAACTGTCATCTCTGTCTCTGCACTGTTTAAACTCAACTGTCGTCTCTGTCTCCATGCTGTTTAACTTGAACTGTCATCTCTCTCTCCGTGCTGTTTAAACTCAACTGTCGCCTCTCTCTCCGCGCTGTTTAAACTCAACTGTCGTCTCGGTCTCCGTGCAGTTTAAACTCAACTGTCGACTCTCTCTCCGCGCTGTTTAAACTCAACTGTCATCTCTGTCTCCGCACAGGTTAAACTCAACTGTCGTCTCTGTCTCCGCGCTGTTTAAACTCAACTGTCATCTCTGTCTCCGTGCTGTTTAAACTCAACAGTCATCTCTGTCTCCGCACTGTTTAAACTGAACTGTCATCTCTGTCTCCGCACTGTTTAAACTGAACTGTCATCTCTGTCTCCGCGCTGTTTAAACTCAACTGTCATCTCTGTCTCCGCACTGTTTAAACTGAACTGTCATCTCTGTCTCCGTGCTGTTTAAACGCAACTGTCATCTCTGTCTCCGCACTGTTTAAACTCAACTGTCATCTCTGTCTCCACGCTGTTTAAACTCAACAGTCATCTCTGTCTCCGCACTGTTTAAACTCAACTGTCGACTCTCTCTCCGCGCTGTTTAAACTCAACTGTCGTATCTGTCTCCGCGCTGTTTAAACTCAACTGTCATCTCTGTCTCCGCACTGTTTAAACTGAACTGTCATCTCTGTCTCCGCACTGTTTAAACTCAACTGTCATCTCTGTCTCCGCACTGTTTAAACTGAACTGTCATCTCTGTCTCCGCACTGTTTAAACTGAACTGTCATCTCTCTCTCCGTGCTGTTTAAACTCAACTGTCGCCTCTCTCTCCGCGCTGTTTAAACTCAACTGTCGTCTCGGTCTCCGTGCAGTTTAAACTCAACTGTCGACTCTCTCTCCGCGCAGTTTAAACTCAACTGTCATCTCTGTCTCCGCACAGTTTAAACTCAACTGTCGTCTCTGTCTCCGCGCTGTTTAAACTCAACTGTCATCTCTGTCTCCGTGCTGTTTAAACTCAACAGTCATCTCTGTCTCCGCACTGTTTAAACTGAACTGTCATCTCTGTCTCCGCACTGTTTAAACTGAACTGTCATCTCTGTCTCCGCGCTTTTTAAACTCAACTGTCATCTCTGTCTCCGCACTGTTTAAACTGAACTGTCATCTCTGTCTCCGCACTGTTTAAACTCAACTGTCATCTCTGACTCCGTGCTGTTTAAACTCAACTGTCATCTCTGTCTCCGCACTGTTTAAACTGAACTGTCATCTCTGTCTCCGTGCTGTTTAAACTCAACTGTCATCTCTGTCTCCGCACTGTTTAAACTCAACTGTCGTCTCTGTCTCCGTGCTGTTTAAACTCAACTATCATCTCTGTCTCCACACTGTTTAAACTCAACTGTCATCTCTGTCTCCGTGCTGTTTAAACTCAACTGTCATCTCTGTCTCCGCGCTGTTCAAACTGAACTGTCATCTCTGTCTCCGTGCTGTTTAAACTCAACTGTCATCTCTGTCTCCGCGCTGTTTAAACTCAACTGTCATCTCTGTCTCCACACTGTTTAAACTCAACTGTCGTCTCTGTCTCCGCACTGTTTAAACTCAACTGTCATCTCTGTCTCCGTGCTGTTTAAACTCAACTGTCATCTCTGTCTCCGCACTGTTTAAACTCAACTCTCATCTCTGTCTCCGCGCTGTTCAAACTCAACTGTCATCTCTGTCTCCGTGCTGTTTAAACTCAACTGTCGTCTCTGTCTCCGTGCTG
Source organism: Prionace glauca (assembly GCA_037974335.1). Lineage (NCBI taxonomy): Eukaryota > Metazoa > Chordata > Chondrichthyes > Carcharhiniformes > Carcharhinidae > Prionace > Prionace glauca. The sequence goes on along the minus strand of CM075729.1, from coordinate 98,809,080 downwards.
TTTAAACTCAACTGTCATCTCTGTCTCCGCGCTGTTTAAACTCAACTGTCATCTCTGTCTCCGCACTGTTTAAACTCAACTGTCTTCTCTGTCTCCGTGCTGTTTAAACTGAACTGTCATCTCTCTCTCCGTGCTGTTTAATCTCAACTGTCATCTCTGTCTCCGCTCTGTTTAAACTCAACTGTCATCTCTGTCTCCGCACTGTTTAAACTCAACTGTCATCTCTGTCTCCGCGCTGTTTAAACTCAACTGTCGTTTCTGTCTCCGTGCTGTTTAAACTCAACTGTCATCTCTGTCTCCGTGCTGTTTAAACTCAACTGTCGTTTCTGTCTCCGCACTGTTTAAATTCAACTGTCATCTCTGTCTCCGCGCTGTTTAAACTCAACTGTCGTCTCTGTCTCCGTGCTGCTAAACTCAACTGTCGTCTCTGTCTCCATGCTGTTTAACTTGAACTGTCATCTCTCTCTCCGTGCTGTTTAAACTCAACTGTCGCCTCTCTCTCCGCGCTGTTTAAACTCAACTGTCGTCTCGGTCTCCGTGCAGTTTAAACTCAACTGTCGACTCTCTCTCCGCGCTGTTTAAACTCAACTGTCATCTCTGTCTCCGCACAGGTTAAACTCAACTGTCGTCTCTGTCTCCGCGCTGTTTAAACTCAACTGTCATCTCTGTCTCCGTGCTGTTTAAACTCAACAGTCATCTCTGTCTCCGCACTGTTTAAACTGAACTGTCATCTCTGTCTCCGCACTGTTTAAACTGAACTGTCATCTCTGTCTCCGCGCTGTTTAAACTCAACTGTCATCTCTGTCTCCGCACTGTTTAAACTGAACTGTCATCTCTGTCTCCGTGCTGTTTAAACTCAACTGTCATCTCTGTCTCCGCACTGTTTAAACTCAACTGTCATCTCTGTCTCCACGCTGTTTAAACTCAACAGTCATCTCTGTCTCCGCACTGTTTAAACTCAACTGTCGACTCTCTCTCCGCGCTGTTTAAACTCAACTGTCGTATCTGTCTCCGCGCTGTTTAAACTCAACTGTCATCTCTGTCTCCGCACAGTTTAAACTGAACTGTCATCTCTGTCTCCGTGCTGTTTAAACTCAACTGTCGCCTCTCTCTCCGCGCTGTTTAAACTCAACTTTCGTCTCGGTCTCCGTGCAGTTTAAACTCAACTGTCGACTCTCTCTCCGCGCAGTTTAAACTCAACTGTCATCTCTGTCTCCGCACAGTTTAAACTCAACTGTCGTCTCTGTCTCCGCGCTGTTTAAACTCAACTGTCATCTCTGTCTCCGTGCTGTTTAAACTCAACAGTCATCTCTGTCTCCGCACTGTTTAAACTGAACTGTCATCTCTGTCTCCGCACTGTTTAAACTGAACTGTCATCTCTGTCTCCGCGCTTTTTAAACTCAACTGTCATCTCTGTCTCCGCACTGTTTAAACTGAACTGTCATCTCTGTCTCCGCACTGTTTAAACTCAACTGTCATCTCTGACTCCGTGCTGTTTAAACTCAACTGTCATCTCTGTCTCCGCACTGTTTAAACTGAACTGTCATCTCTGTCTCCGTGCTGTTTAAACTCAACTGTCATCTCTGTCTCCGCACTGTTTAAACTCAACTGTCATCTCTGTCTCCGCGCTGTTTAAACTCAACTGTCATCTCTGTCTCCACACTGTTTAAACTCAACTGTCGTCTCTGTCTCCGCACTGTTTAAACTCAACTGTCATCTCTGTCTCCGTGCTGTTTAAACTCAACTGTCATCTCTGTCTCCGCACTGTTTAAACTCAACTCTCATCTCTGTCTCCGCGCTGTTCAAACTCAACTGTCATCTCTGTCTCCGTGCTGTTTAAACTCAACTGTCGTCTCTGTCTCCGTGCTGTTTAAACTCAACTGTCATCTCTGTCTCCGCGCTGTTTAAACTCAACTGTCATCTCTGTCTCCGCACTGTTTAAACTCAACTGTCTTCTCTGTCTCCGTGCTGTTTAAACTGAACTGTCATCTCTCTCTCCGTGCTGTTTAATCTCAACTGTCATCTCTGTCTCCGCTCTGTTTAAACTCAACTGTCATCTCTGTCTCCGCACTGTTTAAACTCAACTGTCATCTCTGTCTCCGCGCTGTTTAAACTCAACTGTCGTTTCTGTCTCCGTGCTGTTTAAACTCAACTGTCATCTCTGTCTCCGTGCTGTTTAAACTCAACTGTCGTTTCTGTCTCCGCACTGTTTAAATTCAACTGTCATCTCTGTCTCCGCGCTGTTTAAACTCAACTGTCGTCTCTGTCTCCGTGCTGCTAAACTCAACTGTCGTCTCTGTCTCCGCACTGTTTAAACTCAACTGTCATCTCTGTCTCCGCACTGTTTAAACTCAAATGTCATCTCTGTCTCCGCACAGTTTAAACTCAACTGTCATCTCTGTCTCCGTGCTGTTTAAACTCAACTGTCATCTCTGTCTCCGTGCTGTTTAAACTCAACTGTCATCTCTGTCTCCGCACTGTTTAAACTCAACTGTCGTCTCTGTCTCCATGCTGTTTAACTTGAACTGTCATCTCTCTCTGCGTGCTGTTTAAACTCAACTGTCGCGTCTCTCTCCGCGCTGTTTAAACTCAACTGTCGTCTCGGTCTCCGTGCAGTTTAAACTCAACTGTCGACTCTCTCTCCGCGCTGTTTAAACTCAACTGTCATCTCTGTCTCCCTGCTGTTTAAACTCAACTGTCATCTCTGTCTCCGCGCTGTTCAAACTGAACTGTCATCTCTGTCTCCGTGCTGTTTAAACTCAACTGTCATCTCTGTCTCCGCGCTGTTTAAACTCAACTGTCATCTCTGTCTCCACACTGTTTAAACTCAACTGTCGTCTCTGTCTCCGCACTGTTTAAACTCAACTGTCATCTCTGTCTCCGTGCTGTTTAAACTCAACTGTCATCTCTGTCTCCGCACTGTTTAAACTCAACTCTCATCTCTGTCTCCGCGCTGTTCAAACTCAACTGTCATCTCTGTCTCCCTGCTGTTTAAACTCAACTGTCGTCTCTGTCTCCGTGCTGTTAAACTCAACTGTCATCTCTGTCTCCGCGCTGTTTAAACTCAACTGTCATCTCTGTCTCCGCACTGTTTAAACTCAACTGTCTTCTCTGTCTCCGTGCTGTTTAAACTGAACTGTCATCTCTCTCTCCGTGCTGTTTAAACTCAACTGTCGCCTCTCTCTCCACGCTGTTTAAACTCAACTGTCATCTCTGTCTCCGTGCTGTTTAAACTCAACTGTCATCTCTGTCTCCGCGCTGTTTAAACTGAACTGTCGCCTCTCTCTCCGCGCTGTTTAAACTCAACTGTCATCTCTGTCTCCGCACTGCTTAAACTCAACTGTCATCTCTGTCTCCGTGCTGTTTAAACTCAACTGTCATCTCTGTCTCCGCACTGTTTAAACTCAACTGTCGTCTCTGTCTCCATGCTGTTTAAACTCAACTGTCATCTCTGTCTCCGCGCTGTTTAAACTCAACTGTCATCTCTGTCTCCGCACTGTTTAAACTCAACTGTCATCTCTGTCTCCGCACTGTTTAAACTGAACTGTCATCTCTGTCTCCGTGCAGTTTAAACTCAACTGTCATCTCTGTCTCCGCACTGTTTAAACTCAACTGTCGACTCTGTCTCCGCAATGTTTAAACTCGACTGTCGCCTCTCTCTCGCACTGTTTAGACTGAACTGTCGCCTCTGTCTCCGCGCTGTTTAAACTCAACTGTCGTTTCTGTCTCCGCACTGTTTAAACTCAACTGTCATCTCTGTCTCCGTGCTGTTTAAACTCAACTGTCATCTCTGTATCCGCGCTGTTTAAACTCAACTGTCGTTTCTGTCTCCGCACTGTTTAAAGTGAACTGTCATCTCTGTCTCCGCACTGTTTAAACTCAACTGTCGTCTCTGTCTCCGCACTGTTTAAACTCAACTGTCATCTCTGTCTCCGTGCTGTTTAAACTCAACTGTCATCTCTGTCTCCGTGCTGTTTAATCTCAACTGTCATCTCTGTCTCCGCTCTGTTTAAACTCAACTGTCATCTCTGTCTCCGCACTGTTTAAACTCAACTGTCATCTCTGTCTCCGCGCTGTTTAAACTCAACTGTCGTTTCTGTCTCCGTGCTGTTTAAACTCAACTGTCATCTCTGTCTCCGTGCTGTTTAAACTCAACTGTCGTTTCTGTCTCCGCACTGTTTAAATTCAACTGTCATCTCTGTCTCCGCGCTGTTTAAACTCAACTGTCGTCTCTGTCTCCGTGCTGCTAAACTCAACTGTCGTCTCTGTCTCCGCACTGTTTAAACTCAACTGACATCTCTGTCTCCGCACTGTTTAAACTCAAATGTCATCTCTGTCTCCGCACAGTTTAATCTCAACTGTCATCTCTGTCTCCGTGCTGTTTAAACTCAACTGTCATCTCTGTCTCCGTGCTGTTTAAACTCAACTGTCATCTCTGTCTCCGCACTGTTTAAACTCAACTGTCGTCTCTGTCTCCATGCTGTTTAACTTGAACTGTCATCTCTCTCTGCGTGCTGTTTAAACTCAACTGTCGCGTCTCTCTCCGCGCTGTTTAAACTCAACTGTCGTCTCGGTCTCCGTGCAGATTAAACTCAACTGTCGACTCTCTCTCCGCGCTGTTTAAACTCAACTGTCGTCTCTGTCTCCGCGCTGTTTAAAATCAACTGTCATCTCTGTCTCCGTGCTGTTTAAATCAACTGTCAACTCTGTCTCCGCACTGTTTAAACTGAACTGTCACCTCTGTCTCCGCAGTGTTTAAACTGAACTGTCATCTCTGTCTCCGCGCTGATTAAACTCAACTGTCATCTCTGTCTCCGCACTGTTTAAACTGAACTGTCATCTCTGTCTCCGTGCTGTTTAAACTCAACTGTCATCTCTGTCTCCGCACTGTTTAAACTCAACTGTCGACTCTCTCTCCGCGCTGTTTAAACTCAACTGTCGTATCTGTCTCCGTGCTGATTAAAGTCAACTGTCATCTCTGTCTCCGCACTGTTTAAACTCAACTGTCATCTCTGTCTCCGTGCTGTTTAAACTCAACTGTCATCTCTGTCTCTGCACTGTTTAAACTCAACTGTCGTCTCGGTCTCCGTGCAGTTTAAACTCAACTGTCGCCTCTCTCTCCGCGCTGTTTAAACTCAACTGTCGTCTCGGTCTCCGTGCAGTTTAAACTCAACTGTCGACTCTCTCTCCGCGCTGTTTAAACTCAACTGTCATCTCTGTCTCCGCACAGTTTAAACTCAACTGTCGTCTCTGTCTCCGCGCTGTTTAAACTCAACTGTCGTCTCTGTCTCCGTGCTGTTTAAACTCAACAGTCATCTCTGTCTCCGCACTGTTTAAACTGAACTGTCATCTCTGTCTCCGCACTGTTTAAACTGAACTGTCATCTCTGTCTCCGTGCTGTTTAAACTCAACTGTCATCTCTGTCTCCGCACTGTTTAAACTGAACTGTCATCTCTGTCTCCGTGCTGTTTAAACTCAACTGTCATCTCTGTCTCCGCACTGTTTAAACTCAACTGTCATCTCTGTCTCCGCGCTGTTTAAACTCAACAGTCATCTCTGTCTCCGCACTGTTTAAACTCAACTGTCGACTCTCTCTCCGCGCTGTTTAAACTCAACTGTCGTATCTGTCTCCGCGCTGTTTAAACTCAACTGTCATCTCTGTCTCCGCACTGTTTAAACTGAACTGTCATCTCTGTCTCCGTGCTGTTTAAACTCAACTGTCATCTCTGTCTCCGCACTGTTTAAACTCAACTGTCGTCTCTGTCTCCGTGCTGTTTAAACTCAACTGTCATCTCTGTCTCCACACTGTTTAAACTCAACTGTCATCTCTGACTCCATGCTGTTTAAACTCAACTGTCATCTCTGTCTCCGCACTGTTCAAACTGAACTGTCATCTCTGTCTCCGTGCTGTTTAAACTCAACTGTCATCTCTGTCTCCGCGCTGTTTAAACTCAACTGTCATCTCTGTCCCCACACTGTTTAAACTCAACTGTCGTCTCTGTCTCCGCACTGTTTAAACTCAACTGCCATCTCTGTCTCCGTGCTGTTTAAACTGAACTGTCATCTCTGTCTCCGTACTGCTTAAACTCAACTGTCATCTCTCTCTCCGTGCTGTTTAAACTCAACTGTCGCCTCTCTCTCCGCGCTGTTTAAACTCAACTGTTGTCTCTGTCTCCGTGCTGTTTAAACTCAACTGTCATCTCTGTCTCCGTGCTGTTTAAACTCAACTGTCGTCTCTGTCTCCGCACTGTTTAAACTCAACTGTCATCTCTGTCTCCGTGCTGTTTAAACTCAACTGTCATCTCTGTCTCCGCACTGTTTAAACGCAACTGTCATCTCTGTCTCCGCGCTGTTTAAACTCAACTGTCGTCTCTGTCTCCGTGCTGCTAAACTCAACTGTCATCTCTGTCTCCGCACTGTTTAAACTCAACTGTCATCTCTGTCTCCGCACAGTTTAACCTCAACTGTCATCTCTGTCTCCGTGCTGTTTAAACTCAACTGTCATCTCTGTCTCCGTGCTGTTTAAACTCAACTGTCATCTCTGTCTCTGCACTGTTTAAACTCAACTGTCGTCTCTGTCTCCATGCTGTTTAACTTGAACTGTCATCTCTCTCTCTGTGCTGTTTAAACTCAACTGTCGCCTCTCTCTCCGCGCTGTTTAAACTCAACTGTCGTCTCGGTCTCCGTGCAGTTTAAACTCAACTGTCGACTCTCTCTCCGCGCTGTTTAAACTCAACTGTCATCTCTGTCTCCGCACAGTTTAAACTCAACTGTCGTCTCTGTCTCCGCGCTGTTTAAACTCAACTGTCATCTCTGTCTCCGTGCTGTTTAAACTCAACAGTCATCTCTGTCTCCGCACTGTTTAAACTGAACTGTCATCTCTGTCTCCGCACTGTTTAAACTGAACTGTCATCTCTGTGTCCGCTCTGTTTAAACTCAACTGTCATCTCTGTCTCCGCACTGTTTAAACTGAACTGTCATCTCTGTCTCCGTGCTGTTTAAACTCAACTGTCATCTCTGTCTCCGCACTGTTTAAACTCAACTGTCATCTCTGTCTCCGCGCTGTTTAAACTCAACAGTCATCTCTGTCTCCGCACTGTTTAAACTCAACTGTCGACTCTCTCTCCGCGCTGTTTAAACTCAACTGTCGTATCTGTCTCCGCGCTGTTTAAACTCAACTGTCATCTCTGTCTCCGCACTGTTTAAACTGAACTGTCATCTCTGTCTCCGTGCTGTTTAAACTCAACTGTCGCCTCTCTCTCCGCGCTGTTTAAACTCAACTGTCGTCTCGGTCTCCGTGCAGTTTAAACTCAACTGTCGACTCTCTCTCCGCGCAATTTAAACTCAACTGTCATCTCTGTCTCCGCACAGTTTAAACTCAACTGTCGTCTCTGTCTCCGCGCTGTTTAAACTCAACTGTCATCTCTGTCTCCGTGCTGTTTAAACTCAACAGTCATCTCTGTCTCCGCACTGTTTAAACTGAACTGTCATCTCTGTCTCCGCACTGTTTAAACTGAACTGTCATCTCTGTCTCCGCGCTTTTTAAACTCAACTGTCATCTCTGTCTCCGCACTGTTTAAACAGGACTGTCATCTCTGTCTCCGTGCTGTTTAAATTCAACTGTCATCTCTGTCTCCGCACTGTTTAAACTCAACTGTCATCTCTGTCTCCGCACTGTTTAAACTCAACTGTCATCTCTGTCTCCGCACTGTTTAAACTCAACTGTCATCTCTGTCTCCGCACTGTTTAAACTCAACTGTCATCTCTGTCTCCGCACTGTTTAAACTGAACTGTCATCTCTGTCTCCGTGCTGTTTAAACTCAACTGTCATCTCTGTCTCCGTGCTGTTTAAACTCAACTGTCATCTCTGTCTCCGCACTGTTTAAACTCAACTGTCATCTCTGTCTCCGCACTGTTTAAACTGAACTGTCATCTCTGTCTCCGTGCTGTTTAAACTCAACTGTCATCTCTGTCTCCGCGCGGTTTAAACTCAACTGTCATCTCTGTCTCCGTGCTGTTTAAACTCAACTGTCATCTCTGTCTCCGCACTGTTTAAACTCAACTGTCATCTCTGTCTCCGTGCTGTTTAAACTCAACTGTCATCTCTGTCTCCGCACTGTTTAAACTCAACTGTCGTCTCTGTCTCCATGCTGTTTAAACTCAACTGTCATCTCTGTCTCCGCACTGTTTAAACTCAACTGTCATCTCTGTCTCCGCGCTGTTCAAACTGAACTGTCATCTTTGTCTCCGCGTTGTTTAAACTCAACTGTCATCTCTGTCTCCGCGCTGTTCAAACTGAACTGTCATCTCTGTCTCCGCGCTGTTTAAACTCAACTGTCATCTCTGTCTCCGCACTGTTTAAATTGAACTGTCGCCTCTCTCTCACACTGTTTAGACTGAACTGTCGCCTCTGTCTCCGCGCTGTTTAAACTCAACTGTCATCTCTGTCTCCACAATGTTTAAACTCAACTGTCGCCTCTCTCTCGCACTGTTTAGACTGAACTGTCGCCTCTGTCTCCGCGCTGTTTAAACTCAACTGTCGTTTCTGTCTCCGCACTGTTTAAACTCAACTGTCATCTCTGTCTCCGTGCTGTTTAAACTCAACTGGCATCTCTGTCTCCGCGCTGTTCAAACTGAACTGTCATCTCTGCCTCCGCGCTGTTTAAACTCAACTGTCATCTCTGTCTCCGCACTGTTTAAATTCAACCGTCGCCTCTCTCTCGCACTGTTTAGACTGAACTGTCGCCTCTGTCTCCGCGCTGTTTAAACTCAACTGTCGTCTCTGTCTCCGCAATGTTTAAACTCAACTGTCGCCTCTCTCTCGCACTGTTTAGACTGAACTGTCGCCTCTGTCTCCGCGCTGTTTAAACTCAACTGTCGTTTCTGTCTCCGCACGGTTTAAACTCAACTGTCGTCTCTGTCTCCGTTCTGTTTAAACTGAACTGTCATCTCTCTCTCCGTGCTGTTTAAACTCAACTGTCGCCTCTCTCTCCACGCTGTTTAAACTCAACTGTCGTCTCTGTCTCCGTGCTGTTTAAACTCAACTGTCATCTCTGTCTCCGCACTGTTTAAACTGAACTGTCATCTCTGTTTCCGTGCTGTTTAAACTCAACTGTCATCTCTGTCTCCGCACTGTTTAAACTCAACTGTCATCTCTGTGTCCGCACTGTTTAAACTGAACTGTCATCTCTGTCTCCGTGCTGTTTAAACTCAACTGTCATCTCTGTCTCCGCGCTGTTTAAACTCAACTGTCATCTCTGTCTCCGTGCTGTTTAAACTCAACTGTCATCTCTGTCTCCGCACTGTTTAAATTGAACTGTCATCTCTGTCTCCGTGCTGTTTAAACTCAACTGTCATCTCTGAATCCGCACTGTTTAAACTCAACTGTCGTCTCTGTCTCCGTGCTGTTTAAACTCAACTGTCATCTCTGTCTCCGCACTGTTTAAACTCAACTGTCATCTCTGTCTCCGCGCTGTTCAAGCTGAACTGTCATCTCTGTCTCCGCGTTGTTTAAACTCAACTGTCATCTCTGTCTCCGCGCTGTTCAAACTGAACTGTCATCTCTGTCTCCGCGCTGTTTAAACTCAACTGTCATCTCTGTCTCCGCACTGTTTAAATTCAACTGTCGCCTCTCTCTCGCACTGTTTAGACTGGACTGTCGCCTCTGTCTCCGCGCTGTTTAAACTCAACTGTCGTCTCTGTCACCGCAATGTTTAAACTCGACTGTCGCCTCTCTCTCGCACTGTTTAGACTGAACTGTCGCCTCTGTCTCCGCGCTGTTTAAACTCAACTGTCGTTTCTGTCTCCGCACTGTTTAAACTCAACTGTCATCTCTGTCTCCGTGCTGTTTAAACTCAACTGTCATCTCTGTCTCCGCACTGTTTAAACTCAACTGTCGTTTCTGTCTCCGCACTGTTTAAAGTGAACTGTCATCTCTGTCTCCGCACTGTTTAAACTCAACTGTCGTCTCTGTCTCCGCACTGTTTAAACTCAACTGTCATCTCTGTCTCCGTGCTGTTTAAACTCAACTGTCATCTCTGTCTCCGTGCTGTTTAAACTCAACTGTCATCTCTGTCTGCTCACTGTTTAAACTCAACTGTCATCTCTGTCTCCGCACTGTTTAAACTCAACTGTCATCTCTGTCTCCGCGCTGTTTAAACACAACTGTCGTTTCTGTCTCCGTGCTGTTTAAACTCAACTGTCATCTCTGTCTCCGTGCTGTTTAAACTCAACTGTCGTTTCTGTCTCCGCACTGTTTAAATTCAACTGTCATCTCTGTCTCCGCGCTGTTTAAACTCAACTGTCGTCTCTGTCTCCGTGCTGCTAAACTCAACTGTCGTCTCTGTCTCCGCACTGTTTAAACTCAACTGTCATCTCTGTCTCCGCACTGTTTAAACTCAAATGTCATCTCTGTCTCCGCACAGTTTAAACTCAACTGTCATCTCTGTCTCCGTGCTGTTTAAACTCAACTGTCATCTCTGTCTCCGTGCTGTTTAAACTCAACTGTCATCTCTGTCTCCGCACTGTTTAAACTCAACTGTCGTCTCTGTCTCCATGCTGTTTAACTTGAACTGTCATCTCTCTCTGCGTGCTGTTTAAACTCAACTGTCGCGTCTCTCTCCACGCTGTTTAAACTCAACTGTCGTCTCGGTCTCCGTGCAGTTTAAACTCAACTGTCGACTATCTGTCCGCGCTGTTTAAAATCAACTGTCATCTCTGTCTCCGTGCTGTTTAAATCAACTGTCAACTCTGTCTCCGCACTGTTTAGACTGAACTGTCACCTCTGTCTCCGCACTGTTTAAACTGATCTGTCATCTCTGTCTCCGCGCTGATTAAACTCAACTGTCATCTCTGTCTCCGCACTGTTTAAACTGAACTGTCATCTCTGTCTCCGTGCTGTTTAAACTCAACTGTCGTCTCTGTCTCCGCGCTGTTTAAAATCAACTGTCATCTCTGTCTCCGTGCTGTTTAAATCAACTGTCAACTCTGTCTCCGCACTGTTTAGACTGAACTGTCACCTCTGTCTCCGCACTGTTTAAACTGAACTGTCATCTCTGTCTCCGCGCTGATTAAACTCAACTGTCATCTCTGTCTCCGCACTGTTTAAATTCAACTGTCGCCTCTCTCTCGTACTGTTTAGACTGAACTGTCGCCTCTGTCTCCGCGCTGTTTAAACTCAACTGTCGTCTCTGTCTCCGCAATGTTTAAACTGAACTGTCGCCTCTCTCTCGCACTGTTTAGACTGAACTGTCGCCTCTGTCTCCGCGCTGTTTAAACTCAACTGTCGTTTCTGTCTCCGCACTGTTTAAACTCAACTGTCGTCACTGTCTCCGTGCTGTTTAAACTGAACTGTCATCTCTCTCTCCGTGCTGTTTAAACTCAACTGTCGCCTCTCTCTCCACGCTGTTTAAACTCAACTGTCGTCTCTGTCTCCGTGCTGTTTAAACTCAACTGTCATCTCTGTCTCCGCACTGTTTAAACTGAACTGTCGCCTCTCTCTCCGCGCTGTTTAAACTCAACTGTCATCTCTGTCTCCGCACTGTTTAAACTCAACTGTCATCTCTGTCTCCGCACTGTTTAAACTGAACTGTCATCTCTGTCTCCGTGCTGTTTAAACTGAACTGTCATCTCTGTCTCCGTGCTGTTTAAACTCAACTGTCATCCCTGTCTCCGCACTGTTTAAACTGAACTGTCATCTGTTTCGTGCTGTTTAAACTCAACTGTCATCTCTGTCTCCGCACTGTTTAAACTCAACTGTCATCTCTGTCTCTGCACTGTTTAAACTGAACTGTCATCTCTGTCTCCGTGCTGTTTAAACTCAACTGTCATCTCTGTCTCCGCGCGGTTTAAACTCAACTGTCATCTCTGTCTCCGTGCTGTTTAAACTCAACTGTCATCTCTGTCTCCGCACTGTTTAAACTCAACTGTCATCTCTGTCTCCGTGCTGTTTAAACTCAACTGTCATCTCTGTCTCCGCACTGTTTAAACTCAACTGTCGTCTCTGTCTCCATGCTGTTTAAACTCAACTGTCATCTCTGTCTCCGCACTGTTTAAACTCAACTGTCATCTCTGTCTCCGCGCTGTTCAAACTGAACTGTCATCTCTGTCTCCGCGTTGTTTAAACTCAACTGTCATCTCTGTCTCCGCGCTGTTCAAACTGAACTGTCATCTCTGTCTCCGCGCTGTTTAAACTCAACTGTCGTCTCTGTCTCCGCACTGTTTAAATTCAACTGTCGCCTCTCTCTCGCACTGTTTAGACTGAACTGTCGCCTCTGTCTCCGCGCTGTTTAAACTCAACTGTCGTTTCTGTCTCCGCACTGTTTAAACTCAACTGTCATCTCTGTCTCCGTGCTGTTTAAACTCAACTGTCATCTCTGTCTCCGCGCTGTTCAAACTGAACTGTCATCTCTGCCTCCGCGCTGTTTAAACTCAACTGTCATCTCTGTCTCCGCACTGTTTAAATTCAACTGTCGCCTCTCTCTCGCACTGTTTAGACTGAACTGTCGCCTCTGTCTCCGCGCTGTTTAAACTCAACTGTCGTCTCTGTCTCCGCAATGTTTAAACTCAACTGTCGCCTCTCTCTCGCACTGTTTCGACTGAACGGTTGCCTCTGTCTCCGCGCTGTTTAAACTCAACTGTCGTTTCTGTCTCCGCACTGTTTAAACTCAACTGTCGTCTCTGTCTCCGTTCTGTTTAAACTGAACTGTCATCTCTCTCTCCGTGCTGTTTAAACTCAACTGTCGCCTCTCTCTCCACGCTGTTTAAACTCAACTGTCGTCTCTGTCTCCGTGCTGTTTAAACTCAACTGTCATCTCTGTCTCCGCACTGTTTAAACTGAACTGTCGGCTCTCTCTCCGCGCTGTTTAAACTCAACTGTCATCTCTGTCTCCGCACCGTTTAAACTCAACTGTCATCTCTGTCTCCGTGCTGTTTAAACTGCACTGTCATCTCTGTCTCCGTGCTGTTTAAACTCAACTGTCATCTCTGTCTCCGCGCTGTTTAAACTCAACTGTCATCTCTGTCTCCGTGCTGTTTAAACTCAACTGTCATCTCTGTCTCCGCACTGTTTAAACTGAACTGTCATCTCTGTTTCCGTGCTGTTTAAACTCAACTGTCATCTCTGTCTCCGCACTGTTTAAACTCAACTGTCATCTCTGTCTCCGCACTGTTTAAACTGAACTGTCATCTCTGTCTCCGTGCTGTTTAATCTCAACTGTCATCTCTGTCTCCGCGCTGTTTAAACTCAACTGTCATCTCTGTCTCCATGCTGTTTAAACTCAACTGTCATCTCTGTCTCCGCACTGTTTAAACTGAACTGTCATCTCTGTCTCCGTGCTGTTTAAACTCAACTGTCATCTCTGAATCCGCACTGTTTAAACTCAACTGTCGTCTCTGTCTCCGCACTGTTTAAACTCAACTGTCATCTCTGTCTCCGCACTGTTTAAACTGAACTGTCATCTCTGTCTCCGTGCTGTTTAAACTGAACTGTCATCTCTGTCTCCGTGCTGTTTAAACTCAACTGTCATCCCTGTCTCCGCACTGTTTAAACTGAACTGTCATCTGTTTCGTGCTGTTTAAACTCAACTGTCATCTCTGTCTCCACACTGTTTAAACTCAACTGTCATCTCTGTCTCCGCACTGTTTAAACTGAACTGTCATCTCTGTCTCCGTGCTGTTTAAACTCAACTGTCATCTCTGTCTCCGCGCGGTTTAAACTCAACTGTCATCTCTGTCTCCGTGCTGTTTAAACTCAACTGTCATCTCTGTCTCCGCACTGTTTAAACTCAACTGTCATCTCTGTCTCCGTGCTGTTTAAACTCAACTGTCATCTCTGTCTCCGCACTGTTTAAACTGAACTGTCGGCTCTCTCTCCGCGCTGTTTAAACTCAACTGTCATCTCTGTCTCCGCACTGTTTAAACTCAACTGTCATCTCTGTCTCCGTGCTGTTTAAACTGCACTGTCATCTCTGTCTCCGTGCTGTTTAAACTCAACAGTCATCTCTGTCTCCGCGCTGTTTAAACTCAACTGTCATCTCTGTCTCCGTGCTGTTTAAACTCAACTGTCATCTCTGTCTCCGCACTGTTTAAACTGAACTGTCATCTCTGTTTCCGTGCTGTTTAAACTCAACTGTCATCTCTGTCTCCGCACTGTTTAAACTCAACTGTCATCTCTGTCTCCGCACTGTTTAAACTGAACTGTCATCTCTGTCTCCGTGCTGTTTAAATTCAACTGTCATCTCTGTCTCCGCACTGTTTAAACTCAACTGTCATCTCTGTCTCCGCACTGTTTAAACTCAACTGTCATCTCTGTCTCCGCACTGTTTAAACTCAACTGTCATCTCTGTCTCCGCACTGTTTAAACTCAACTGTCATCTCTGTCTCCGCACTGTTTAAACTGAACTGTCATCTCTGTCTCCGTGCTGTTTAAACTCAACTGTCATCTCTGTCTCCGTGCTGTTTAAACTCAACTGTCATCTCTGTCTCCGCACTGTTTAAACTCAACTGTCATCTCTGTCTCCGCACTGTTTAAACTGAACTGTCATCTCTGTCTCCGTGCTGTTTAAACTCAACTGTCATCTCTGTCTCCGCGCGGTTTAAACTCAACTGTCATCTCTGTCTCCGTGCTGTTTAAACTCAACTGTCATCTCTGTCTCCGCACTGTTTAAACTCAACTGTCATCTCTGTCTCCGTGCTGTTTAAACTCAACTGTCATCTCTGTCTCCGCACTGTTTAAACTCAACTGTCGTCTCTGTCTCCATGCTGTTTAAACTCAACTGTCATCTCTGTCTCCGCACTGTTTAAACTCAACTGTCATCTCTGTCTCCGCGCTGTTCAAACTGAACTGTCATCTTTGTCTCCGCGTTGTTTAAACTCAACTGTCATCTCTGTCTCCGCGCTGTTCAAACTGAACTGTCATCTCTGTCTCCGCGCTGTTTAAACTCAACTGTCATCTCTGTCTCCGCACTGTTTAAATTGAACTGTCGCCTCTCTCTCGCACTGTTTAGACTGAACTGTCGCCTCTGTCTCCGCGCTGTTTAAACTCAACTGTCATCTCTGTCTCCACAATGTTTAAACTCAACTGTCGCCTCTCTCTCGCACTGTTTAGACTGAACTGTCGCCTCTGTCTCCGCGCTGTTTAAACTCAACTGTCGTTTCTGTCTCCGCACTGTTTAAACTCAACTGTCATCTCTGTCTCCGTGCTGTTTAAACTCAACTGTCATCTCTGTCTCCGCGCTGTTCAAACTGAACTGTCATCTCTGCCTCCGCGCTGTTTAAACTCAACTGTCATCTCTGTCTCCGCACTGTTTAAATTCAACCGTCGCCTCTCTCTTGCACTGTTTAGACTGAACTGTCGCCTCTGTCTCCGCGCTGTTTAAACTCAACTGTCGTCTCTGTCTCCGCAATGTTTAAACTCAACTGTCGCCTCTCTCTCGCACTGTTTAGACTGAACTGTCGCCTCTGTCTCCGCGCTGTTTAAACTCAACTGTCGTTTCTGTCTCCGCACGGTTTAAACTCAACTGTCGTCTCTGTCTCCGTTCTGTTTAAACTGAACTGTCATCTCTCTCTCCGTGCTGTTTAAACTCAACTGTCGCCTCTCTCTCCACGCTGTTTAAACTCAACTGTCGTCTCTGTCTCCGTGCTGTTTAAACTCAACTGTCATCTCTGTCTCCGCACTGTTTAAACTGAACTGTCGGCTCTCTCTCCGCGCTGTTTAAACTCAACTGTCATCTCTGTCTCCGCACTGTTTAAACTCAACTGTCATCTCTGTCTCCGCACTGTTTAAACTGAACTGTCATCTCTGTCTCCGTGCTGTTTAAACTGCACTGTCATCTCTGTCTCCGTGCTGTTTAAACTGAACTGTCATCTCTGTTTCCGTGCTGTTTAAACTCAACTGTCATCTCTGTCTCCGCGCTGTTTAAACTCAACTGTCATCTCTGTCTCCGTGCTGTTTAAACTCAACTGTCATCTCTGTCTCCGCACTGTTTAAATTGAACTGTCATCTCTGTCTCCGTGCTGTTTAAACTCAACTGTCATCTCTGAATCCGCACTGTTTAAACTCAACTGTCGTCTCTGTCTCCGTGCTGTTTAAACTCAACTGTCATCTCTGTCTCCGCACTGTTTAAACTCAACTGTCATCTCTGTCTCCGCGCTGTTCAAGCTGAACTGTCATCTCTGTCTCCGCGTTGTTTAAACTCAACTGTCATCTCTGTCTCCGCGCTGTTCAAACTGAACTGTCATCTCTGTCTCCGCGCTGTTTAAACTCAACTGTCATCTCTGTCTCCGCACTGTTTAAATTCAACTGTCGCCTCTCTCTCGCACTGTTTAGACTGGACTGTCGCCTCTGTCTCCGCGCTGTTTAAACTCAACTGTCGTCTCTGTCTCCGCAATGTTTAAACTCGACTGTCGCCTCTCTCTCGCACTGTTTAGACTGAACTGTCGCCTCTGTCTCCGCGCTGTTTAAACTCAACTGTCGTTTCTGTCTCCGCACTGTTTAAACTCAACTGTCATCTCTGTCTCCGTGCTGTTTAAACTCAACTGTCATCTCTGTCTCCGCACTGTTTAAACTCAACTGTCGTTTCTGTCTCCGCACTGTTTAAAGTGAACTGTCATCTCTGTCTCCGCACTGTTTAAACTCAACTGTCGTCTCTGTCTCCGCACTGTTTAAACTCAACTGTCATCTCTGTCTCCGTGCTGTTTAAACTCAACTGTCATCTCTGTCTCCGTGCTGTTTAAACTCAACTGTCATCTCTGTCTCCTCACTGTTTAAACTCAACTGTCATCTCTGTCTCCGCACTGTTTAAACTCAACTGTCATCTCTGTCTCCGCGCTGTTTAAACACAACTGTCGTTTCTGTCTCCGTGCTGTTTAAACTCAACTGTCATCTCTGTCTCCGTGCTGTTTAAACTCAACTGTCGTTTCTGTCTCCGCACTGTTTAAATTCAACTGTCATCTCTGTCTCCGCGCTGTTTAAACTCAACTGTCGTCTCTGTCTCCGTGCTGCTAAACTCAACTGTCGTCTCTGTCTCCGCACTGTTTAAACTCAACTGTCATCTCTGTCTCCGCACTGTTTAAACTCAAATGTCATCTCTGTCTCCGCACAGTTTAAACTCAACTGTCATCTCTGTCTCCGTGCTGTTTAAACTCAACTGTCATCTCTGTCTCCGTGCTGTTTAAACTCAACTGTCATCTCTGTCTCCGCACTGTTTAAACTCAACTGTCGTCTCTGTCTCCATGCTGTTTAACTTGAACTGTCATCTCTCTCTGCGTGCTGTTTAAACTCAACTGTCGCGTCTCTCTCCACGCTGTTTAAACTCAACTGTCGTCTCGGTCTCCGTGCAGTTTAAACTCAACTGTCGACTCTCTCTCCGCACTGTTTAAAATCAACTGTCATCTCTGTCTCCGTGCTGTTTAAATCAACTGTCAACTCTGTCTCCGCACTGTTTAGACTGAACTGTCACCTCTGTCTCCGCACTGTTTAAACTGAACTGTCATCTCTGTCTCCGCGCTGATTAAACTCAACTGTCATCTCTGTCTCCGCACTGTTTAAACTGAACTGTCATCTCTGTCTCCGTGCTGTTTAAACTCAACTGTCGTCTCTGTCTCCGCGCTGTTTAAAATCAACTGTCATCTCTGTCTCCGTGCTGTTTAAATCAACTGTCAACTCTGTCTCCGCACTGTTTAGACTGAACTGTCACCTCTGTCTCCGCACTGTTTAAACTGAACTGTCATCTCTGTCTCCGCGCTGATTAAACTCAACTGTCATCTCTGTCTCCGCACTGTTTAAATTCAACTGTCGCCTCTCTCTCGTACTGTTTAGACTGAACTGTCGCCTCTGTCTCCGCGCTGTTTAAACTCAACTGTCGTCTCTGTCTCCGCAATGTTTAAACTGAACTGTCGCCTCTCTCTCGCACTGTTTAGACTGAACTGTCGCCTCTGTCTCCGCACTGTTTAAACTCAAATGTCATCTCTGTCTCCGCACAGTTTAAACTCAACTGTCATCTCTGTCTCCGTGCTGTTTAAACTCAACTGTCATCTCTGTCTCCGTGCTGTTTAAACTCAACTGTCATCTCTGTCTCCGCACTGTTTAAACTCAACTGTCGTCTCTGTCTCCATGCTGTTTAACTTGAACTGTCATCTCTCTCTGCGTGCTGTTTAAACTCAACTGTCGCGTCTCTCTCCACGCTGTTTAAACTCAACTGTCGTCTCGGTCTCCGTGCAGTTTAAACTCAACTGTCGACTCTCTCTCCGCACTGTTTAAAATCAACTGTCATCTCTGTCTCCGTGCTGTTTAAATCAACTGTCAACTCTGTCTCCGCACTGTTTAGACTGAACTGTCACCTCTGTCTCCGCACTGTTTAAACTGAACTGTCATCTCTGTCTCCGCGCTGATTAAACTCAACTGTCATCTCTGTCTCCGCACTGTTTAAACTGAACTGTCATCTCTGTCTCCGTGCTGTTTAAACTCAACTGTCGTCTCTGTCTCCGCGCTGTTTAAAATCAACTGTCATCTCTGTCTCCGTGCTGTTTAAATCAACTGTCAACTCTGTCTCCGCACTGTTTAGACTGAACTGTCACCTCTGTCTCCGCACTGTTTAAACTGAACTGTCATCTCTGTCTCCGCGCTGATTAAACTCAACTGTCATCTCTGTCTCCGCACTGTTTAAATTCAACTGTCGCCTCTCTCTCGTACTGTTTAGACTGAACTGTCGCCTCTGTCTCCGCGCTGTTTAAACTCAACTGTCGTCTCTGTCTCCGCAATGTTTAAACTGAACTGTCGCCTCTCTCTCGCACTGTTTAGACTGAACTGTCGCCTCTGTCTCCGCGCTGTTTAAACTCAACTGTCGTTTCTGTCTCCGCACTGTTTAAACTCAACTGTCGTCACTGTCTCCGTGCTGTTTAAACTGAACTGTCATCTCTCTCTCCGTGCTGTTTAAACTCAACTGTCGCCTCTCTCTCCACGCTGTTTAAACTCAAATGTCGTCTCTGTCTCCGTGCTGTTTAAACTCAACTGTCATCTCTGTCTCCGCACTGTTTAAACTGAACTGTCGCCTCTCTCTCCGCGCTGTTTAAACTCAACTGTCATCTCTGTCTCCGCACTGTTTAAACTCAACTGTCATCTCTGTCTCCGCACTGTTTAAACTGAACTGTCATCTCTGTCTCCGTGCTGTTTAAACTCAACTGTCATCTCTGTCTCCGCGCGGTTTAAACTCAACTGTCATCTCTGTCTCCGTGCTGTTTAAACTCAACTGTCATCTCTGTCTCCGCACTGTTTAAACTCAACTGTCATCTCTGTCTCCGTGCTGTTTAAACTCAACTGTCATCTCTGTCTCCGCACTGTTTAAACTCAACTGTCGTCTCTGTCTCCATGCTGTTTAAACTCAACTGTCATCTCTGTCTCCGCACTGTTTAAACTCAACTGTCATCTCTGTCTCCGCGCTGTTCAAACTGAACTGTCATCTCTGTCTCCGCGTTGTTTAAACTCAACTGTCATCTCTGTCTCCGCGCTGTTCAAACTGAACTGTCATCTCTGTCTCCGCGCTGTTTAAACTCAACTGTCGTCTCTGTCTCCGCACTGTTTAAATTCAACTGTCGCCTCTCTCTCGCACTGTTTAGACTGAACTGTCGCCTCTGTCTCCGCGCTGTTTAAACTCAACTGTCGTTTCTGTCTCCGCACTGTTTAAACTCAACTGTCATCTCTGTCTCCGTGCTGTTTAAACTCAACTGTCATCTCTGTCTCCGCGCTGTTCAAACTGAACTGTCATCTCTGCCTCCGCGCTGTTTAAACTCAACTGTCATCTCTGTCTCCGCACTGTTTAAATTCAACTGTCGCCTCTCTCTCGCACTGTTTAGACTGAACTGTCGCCTCTGTCTCCGCGCTGTTTAAACTCAACTGTCGTCTCTGTCTCCGCAATGTTTAAACTCAACTGTCGCCTCTCTCTCGCACTGTTTCGACTGAACGGTTGCCTCTGTCTCCGCGCTGTTTAAACTCAACTGTCGTTTCTGTCTCCGCAGTGTTTAAACTCAACTGTCGTCTCTGTCTCCGTTCTGTTTAAACTGAACTGTCATCTCTCTCTCCGTGCTGTTTAAACTCAACTGTCGCCTCTCTCTCCACGCTGTTTAAACTCAACTGTCGTCTCTGTCTCCGCACTGTTTAAACTGAACTGTCGGCTCTCTCTCCGCGCTGTTTAAACTCAACTGTCATCTCTGTCTCCGCACTGTTTAAACTCAACTGTCATCTCTGTCTCCGTGCTGTTTAAACTGCACTGTCATCTCTGTCTCCGTGCTGTTTAAACTCAACTGTCATCTCTGTCTCCGCGCTGTTTAAACTCAACTGTCATCTCTGTCTCCGTGCTGTTTAAACTCAACTGTCATCTCTGTCTCCGCACTGTTTAAACTGAACTGTCATCTCTGTTTCCGTGCTGTTTAAACTCAACTGTCATCTCTGTCTCCGCACTGTTTAAACTCAACTGTCATCTCTGTCTCCGCACTGTTTAAACTGAACTGTCATCTCTGTCTCCGTGCTGTTTAATCTCAACTGTCATCTCTGTCTCCGCGCTGTTTAAACTCAACTGTCATCTCTGTCTCCGTGCTGTTTAAACTCAACTGTCATCTCTGTCTCCGCACTGTTTAAACTGAACTGTCATCTCTGTCTCCGTGCTGTTTAAACTCAACTGTCATCTCTGAATCCGCACTGTTTAAACTCAACTGTCGTCTCTGTCTCCGCACTGTTTAAACTCAACTGTCATCTCTGTCTCCGCACTGTTTAAACTGAACTGTCATCTCTGTCTCCGTGCTGTTTAAACTGAACTGTCATCTCTGTCTCCGTGCTGTTTAAACTCAACTGTCATCCCTGTCTCCGCACTGTTTAAACTGAACTGTCATCTGTTTCGTGCTGTTTAAACTCAACTGTCATCTCTGTCTCCACACTGTATAAACTCAACTGTCATCTCTGTCTCCGCACTGTTTAAACTGAACTGTCATCTCTGTCTCCGTGCTGTTTAAACTCAACTGTCATCTCTGTCTCCGCGCGGTTTAAACTCAACTGTCATCTCTGTCTCCGTGCTGTTTAAACTCAACTGTCATCTCTGTCTCCGTGCTGTTTAAACTCAACTGTCATCTCTGTCTCCGCACTGTTTAAACTCAACTGTCGTCTCTGTCTCCATGCTGTTTAACTTGAACTGTCATCTCTCTCTGCGTGCTGTTTAAACTCAACTGTCGCGTCTCTCTCCACGCTGTTTAAACTCAACTGTCGTCTCGGTCTCCGTGCAGTTTAAACTCAACTGTCGACTCTCTCTCCGCACTGTTTAAAATCAACTGTCATCTCTGTCTCCGTGCTGTTTAAATCAACTGTCAACTCTGTCTCCGCACTGTTTAGACTGAACTGTCACCTCTGTCTCCGCACTGTTTAAACTGAACTGTCATCTCTGTCTCCGCGCTGATTAAACTCAACTGTCATCTCTGTCTCCGCACTGTTTAAACTGAACTGTCATCTCTGTCTCCGTGCTGTTTAAACTCAACTGTCGTCTCTGTCTCCGCGCTGTTTAAAATCAACTGTCATCTCTGTCTCCGTGCTGTTTAAATCAACTGTCAACTCTGTCTCCGCACTGTTTAGACTGAACTGTCACTTCTGTCTCCGCACTGTTTAAACTGAACTGTCATCTCTGTCTCCGCGCTGATTAAACTCAACTGTCATCTCTGTCTCCGCACTGTTTAAATTCAACTGTCGCCTCTCTCTCGTACTGTTTAGACTGAACTGTCGCCTCTGTCTCCGCGCTGTTTAAACTCAACTGTCGTCTCTGTCTCCGCAATGTTTAAACTGAACTGTCGCCTCTCTCTCGCACTGTTTAGACTGAACTGTCGCCTCTGTCTCCGCGCTGTTTAAACTCAACTGTCGTTTCTGTCTCCGCACTGTTTAAACTCAACTGTCGTCACTGTCTCCGTGCTGTTTAAACTGAACTGTCATCTCTCTCTCCGTGCTGTTTAAACTCAACTGTCGCCTCTCTCTCCACGCTGTTTAAACTCAACTGTCGTCTCTGTCTCCGTGCTGTTTAAACTCAACTGTCATCTCTGTCTCCGCACTGTTTAAACTGAACTGTCGCCTCTCTCTCCGCGCTGTTTAAACTCAACTGTCATCTCTGTCTCCGCACTGTTTAAACTCAACTGTCATCTCTGTCTCCGCACTGTTTAAACTGAACTGTCATCTCTGTCTCCGTGCTGTTTAAACTCAACTGTCATCTCTGTCTCCGCGCGGTTTAAACTCAACTGTCATCTCTGTCTCCGTGCTGTTTAAACTCAACTGTCATCTCTGTCTCCGCACTGTTTATACTCAACTGTCATCTCTGTCTCCGTGCTGTTTAAACTCAACTGTCATCTCTGTCTCCGCACTGTTTAAACTCAACTGTCGTCTCTGTCTCCATGCTGTTTAAACTCAACTGTCATCTCTGTCTCCGCACTGTTTAAACTCAACTGTCATCTCTGTCTCCGCGCTGTTCAAACTGAACTGTCATCTCTGTCTCCGCGTTGTTTAAACTCAACTGTCATCTCTGTCTCCGCGCTGTTCAAACTGAACTGTCATCTCTGTCTCCGCGCTGTTTAAACTCAACTGTCGTCTCTGTCTCCGCACTGTTTAAATTCAACTGTCGCCTCTCTCTCGCACTGTTTAGACTGAACTGTCGCCTCTGTCTCCGCGCTGTTTAAACTCAACTGTCGTTTCTGTCTCCGCACTGTTTAAACTCAACTGTCATCTCTGTCTCCGTGCTGTTTAAACTCAACTGTCATCTCTGTCTCCGCGCTGTTCAAACTGAACTGTCATCTCTGCCTCCGCGCTGTTTAAACTCAACTGTCATCTCTGTCTCCGCACTGTTTAAATTCAACTGTCGCCTCTCTCTCGCACTGTTTAGACTGAACTGTCGCCTCTGTCTCCGCGCTGTTTAAACTCAACTGTCGTCTCTGTCTCCGCAATGTTTAAACTCAACTGTCGCCTCTCTCTCGCACTGTTTCGACTGAACGGTTGCCTCTGTCTCCGCGCTGTTTAAACTCAACTGTCGTTTCTGTCTCCGCACTGTTTAAACTCAACTGTCGTCTCTGTCTCCGTTCTGTTTAAACTGAACTGTCATCTCTCTCTCCGTGCTGTTTAAACTCAACTGTCGCCTCTCTCTCCACGCTGTTTAAACTCAACTGTCGTCTCTGTCTCCGCACTGTTTAAACTGAACTGTCGGCTCTCTCTCCGCGCTGTTTAAACTCAACTGTCATCTCTGTCTCCGCACTGTTTAAACTCAACTGTCATCTCTGTCTCCGTGCTGTTTAAACTGAACTGTCATCTCTGTCTCCGTGCTGTTTAAACTCAACTGTCATCCCTGTCTCCGCACTGTTTAAACTGAACTGTCATCTGTTTCGTGCTGTTTAAACTCAACTGTCATCTCTGTCTCCACACTGTATAAACTCAACTGTCATCTCTGTCTCCGCACTGTTTAAACTGAACTGTCATCTCTGTCTCCGTGCTGTTTAAACTCAACTGTCATCTCTGTCTCCGCGCGGTTTAAACTCAACTGTCATCTCTGTCTCCGTGCTGTTTAAACTCAACTGTCATCTCTGTCTCCGTGCTGTTTAAACTCAACTGTCATCTCTGTCTCCGCACTGTTTAAACTCAACTGTCGTCTCTGTCTCCATGCTGTTTAACTTGAACTGTCATCTCTCTCTGCGTGCTGTTTAAACTCAACTGTCGCGTCTCTCTCCACGCTGTTTAAACTCAACTGTCGTCTCGGTCTCCGTGCAGTTTAAACTCAACTGTCGACTCTCTCTCCGCACTGTTTAAAATCAACTGTCATCTCTGTCTCCGTGCTGTTTAAATCAACTGTCAACTCTGTCTCCGCACTGTTTAGACTGAACTGTCACCTCTGTCTCCGCACTGTTTAAACTGAACTGTCATCTCTGTCTCCGCGCTGATTAAACTCAACTGTCATCTCTGTCTCCGCACTGTTTAAACTGAACTGTCATCTCTGTCTCCGTGCTGTTTAAACTCAACTGTCGTCTCTGTCTCCGCGCTGTTTAAAATCAACTGTCATCTCTGTCTCCGTGCTGTTTAAATCAACTGTCAACTCTGTCTCCGCACTGTTTAGACTGAACTGTCACTTCTGTCTCCGCACTGTTTAAACTGAACTGTCATCTCTGTCTCCGCGCTGATTAAACTCAACTGTCATCTCTGTCTCCGCACTGTTTAAATTCAACTGTCGCCTCTCTCTCGTACTGTTTAGACTGAACTGTCGCCTCTGTCTCCGCGCTGTTTAAACTCAACTGTCGTCTCTGTCTCCGCAATGTTTAAACTGAACTGTCGCCTCTCTCTCGCACTGTTTAGACTGAACTGTCGCCTCTGTCTCCGCGCTGTTTAAACTCAACTGTCGTTTCTGTCTCCGCACTGTTTAAACTCAACTGTCGTCACTGTCTCCGTGCTGTTTAAACTGAACTGTCATCTCTCTCTCCGTGCTGTTTAAACTCAACTGTCGCCTCTCTCTCCACGCTGTTTAAACTCAACTGTCGTCTCTGTCTCCGTGCTGTTTAAACTCAACTGTCATCTCTGTCTCCGCACTGTTTAAACTGAACTGTCGCCTCTCTCTCCGCGCTGTTTAAACTCAACTGTCATCTCTGTCTCCGCACTGTTTAAACTCAACTGTCATCTCTGTCTCCGCACTGTTTAAACTGAACTGTCATCTCTGTCTCCGTGCTGTTTAAACTCAACTGTCATCTCTGTCTCCGCGCGGTTTAAACTCAACTGTCATCTCTGTCTCCGTGCTGTTTAAACTCAACTGTCATCTCTGTCTCCGCACTGTTTATACTCAACTGTCATCTCTGTCTCCGTGCTGTTTAAACTCAACTGTCATCTCTGTCTCCGCACTGTTTAAACTCAACTGTCGTCTCTGTCTCCATGCTGTTTAAACTCAACTGTCATCTCTGTCTCCGCACTGTTTAAACTCAACTGTCATCTCTGTCTCCGCGCTGTTCAAACTGAACTGTCATCTCTGTCTCCGCGTTGTTTAAACTCAACTGTCATCTCTGTCTCCGCGCTGTTCAAACTGAACTGTCATCTCTGTCTCCGCGCTGTTTAAACTCAACTGTCGTCTCTGTCTCCGCACTGTTTAAATTCAACTGTCGCCTCTCTCTCGCACTGTTTAGACTGAACTGTCGCCTCTGTCTCCGCGCTGTTTAAACTCAACTGTCGTTTCTGTCTCCGCACTGTTTAAACTCAACTGTCATCTCTGTCTCCGTGCTGTTTAAACTCAACTGTCATCTCTGTCTCCGCGCTGTTCAAACTGAACTGTCATCTCTGCCTCCGCGCTGTTTAAACTCAACTGTCATCTCTGTCTCCGCACTGTTTAAATTCAACTGTCGCCTCTCTCTCGCACTGTTTAGACTGAACTGTCGCCTCTGTCTCCGCGCTGTTTAAACTCAACTGTCGTCTCTGTCTCCGCAATGTTTAAACTCAACTGTCGCCTCTCTCTCGCACTGTTTCGACTGAACGGTTGCCTCTGTCTCCGCGCTGTTTAAACTCAACTGTCGTTTCTGTCTCCGCACTGTTTAAACTCAACTGTCGTCTCTGTCTCCGTTCTGTTTAAACTGAACTGTCATCTCTCTCTCCGTGCTGTTTAAACTCAACTGTCGCCTCTCTCTCCACGCTGTTTAAACTCAACTGTCGTCTCTGTCTCCGCACTGTTTAAACTGAACTGTCGGCTCTCTCTCCGCGCTGTTTAAACTCAACTGTCATCTCTGTCTCCGCACTGTTTAAACTCAACTGTCATCTCTGTCTCCGTGCTGTTTAAACTGCACTGTCATCTCTGTCTCCGTGCTGTTTAAACTCAACTGTCATCTCTGTCTCCGCGCTGTTTAAACTCAACTGTCATCTCTGTCTCCGTGCTGTTTAAACTCAACTGTCATCTCTGTCTCCGCACTGTTTAAACTGAACTGTCATCTCTGTTTCCGTGCTGTTTAAACTCAACTGTCATCTCTGTCTCCGCACTGTTTAAACTCAACTGTCATCTCTGTCTCCGCACTGTTTAAACTGAACTGTCATCTCTGTCTCCGTGCTGTTTAATCTCAACTGTCATCTCTGTCTCCGCGCTGTTTAAACTCAACTGTCATCTCTGTCTCCGTGCTGTTTAAACTCAACTGTCATCTCTGTCTCCGCACTGTTTAAACTGAACTGTCATCTCTGTCTCCGTGCTGTTTAAACTCAACTGTCATCTCTGAATCCGCACTGTTTAAACTCAACTGTCGTCTCTGTCTCCGCACTGTTTAAACTCAACTGTCATCTCTGTCTCCGCACTGTTTAAACTGAACTGTCATCTCTGTCTCCGTGCTGTTTAAACTGAACTGTCATCTCTGTCTCCGTGCTGTTTAAACTCAACTGTCATCCCTGTCTCCGCACTGTTTAAACTGAACTGTCATCTGTTTCGTGCTGTTTAAACTCAACTGTCATCTCTGTCTCCACACTGTTTAAACTCAACTGTCATCTCTGTCTCCGCACTGTTTAAACTGAACTGTCATCTCTGTCTCCGTGCTGTTTAAACTCAACTGTCATCTCTGTCTCCGCACTGTTTAAACTCAACTGTCATCTCTGTCTCCGTGGTGTTTAAACTCAACTGTCATCTCTGTCTCCGCACTGTTTAAACTCAACTGTCGTCTCTGTCTCCATGCTGTTTAAACTCAACTGTCATCTCTGTCTCCGCACTGTTTAAACTCAACTGTCATCTCTGTCTCCGCGCTGTTCAAACTGAACTGTCATCTTTGTCTCCGCGTTGTTTAAACTCAACTGTCATCTCTGTCTCCGCGCTGTTCAAACTGAACTGTCATCTCTGTCTCCGCGCTGTTTAAACTCAACTGTCATCTCTGTCTCCGCACTGTTTAAATTGAACTGTCGCCTCTCTCTCGCACTGTTTAGACTGAACTGTCGCCTCTGTCTCCGCGCTGTTTAAACTCAACTGTCATCTCTGTCTCCACAATGTTTAAACTCAACTGTCGCCTCTCTCTCGCAATGTTTAGACTGAACTGTCGCCTCTGTCTCCGCGCTGTTTAAACTCAACTGTCGTTTCTGTCTCCGCACTGTTTAAACTCAACTGTCATCTCTGTCTCCGTGCTGTTTAAACTCAACTGTCATCTCTGTCTCCGCGCTGTTCAAACTGAACTGTCATCTCTGCCTCCGCGCTGTTTAAACTCAACTGTCATCTCTGTCTCCGCACTGTTTAAATTCAACTGTCGCCTCTCTCTCGCACTGTTTAGACTGAACTGTCGCCTCTGTCTCCGCGCTGTTTAAACTCAACTGTCGTCTCTGTCTCCGCAATGTTTAAACTCAACTGTCGCCTCTCTCTCGCACTGTTTCGACTGAACGGTTGCCTCTGTCTCCGCGCTGTTTAAACTCAACTGTCGTTTCTGTCTCCGCACTGTTTAAACTCAACTGTCGTCTCTGTCTCCGTTCTGTTTAAACTGAACTGTCATCTCTCTCTCCGTGCTGTTTAAACTCAACTGTCGCCTCTCTCTCCACGCTGTTTAAACTCAACTGTCGTCTCTGTCTCCGTGCTGTTTAAACTCAACTGTCATCTCTGTCTCCGCACTGTTTAAACTGAACTGTCGGCTCTCTCTCCGCGCTGTTTAAACTCAACTGTCATCTCTGTCTCCGCACTGTTTAAACTCAACTGTCATCTCTGTCTCCGTGCTGTTTAAACTGCACTGTCATCTCTGTCTCCGTGCTGTTTAAACTCAACTGTCATCTCTGTCTCCGTGCTGTTTAAACTCAACTGTCATCTCTGTCTCCGCACTGTTTAAACTGAACTGTCATCTCTGTCTCCGTGCTGTTTAAACTCAACTGTCATCTCTGAATCCGCCATGTTTAAACTCAACTGTCGTCTCTGTCTCCGCACTGTTTAAACTCAACTGTCATCTCTGTCTCCGCACTGTTTAAACTGAACTGTCATCTCTGTCTCCGTGCTGTTTAAACTGAACTGTCATCTCTGTCTCCGTGCTGTTTAAACTCAACTGTCATCCCTGTCTCCGCACTGTTTAAACTGAACTGTCATCTGTTTCGTGCTGTTTAAACTCAACTGTCATCTCTGTCTCCGCACTGTTTAAACTCAACTGTCATCTCTGTCTCCGCACTGTTTAAACTGAACTGTCATCTCTGTCTCCGTGCTGTTTAAACTCAACTGTCATCTCTGTCTCCGCGCGGTTTAAACTCAACTGTCATCTCTGTCTCCGTGCTGTTTAAACTCAACTGTCATCTCTGTCTCCGCACTGTTTAAACTCAACTGTCATCTCTGGCTCCGTGCTGTTTAAACTCAACTGTCATCTCTGTCTCCGCACTGTTTAAACTCAACTGTCGTCTCTGTCTCCATGCTGTTTAAACTCAACTGTCATCTCTGTCTCCGCACTGTTTAAACTCAACTGTCATCTCTGTCTCCGCGCTGTTCAAACTGAACTGTCATCTTTGTCTCCGCGTTGTTTAAACTCAACTGTCATCTCTGTCTCCGCGCTGTTCAAACTGAACTGTCATCTCTGTCTCCGCGCTGTTTAAACTCAACTGTCATCTCTGTCTCCGCACTGTTTAAATTGAACTGTCGCCTCTCTCTCGCACTGTTTAGACTGAACTGTCGCCTCTGTCTCCGCGCTGTTTAAACTCAACTGTCATCTCTGTCTCCACAATGTTTAAACTCAACTGTCGCCTCTCTCTCGCACTGTTTAGACTGAACTGTCGCCTCTGTCTCCGCGCTGTTTAAACTCAACTGTCGTTTCTGTCTCCGCACTGTTTAAACTCAACTGTCATCTCTGTCTCCGTGCTGTTTAAACTCAACTGTCATCTCTGTCTCCGCGCTGTTCAAACTGAACTGTCATCTCTGCCTCCGCGCTGTTTAAACTCAACTGTCATCTCTGTCTCCGCACTGTTTAAATTCAACTGTCGCCTCTCTCTCGCACTGTTTAGACTGAACTGTCGCCTCTGTCTCCGCGCTGTTTAAACTCAACTGTCGTCTCTGTCTCCGCAATGTTTAAACTCAACTGTCGCCTCTCTCTCGCACTGTTTCGACTGAACGGTTGCCTCTGTCTCCGCGCTGTTTAAACTCAACTGTCGTTTCTGTCTCCGCACTGTTTAAACTCAACTGTCGTCTCTGTCTCCGTTCTGTTTAAACTGAACTGTCATCTCTCTCTCCGTGCTGTTTAAACTCAACTGTCGCCTCTCTCTCCACGCTGTTTAAACTCAACTGTCGTCTCTGTCTCCGTGCTGTTTAAACTCAACTGTCATCTCTGTCTCCGCACTGTTTAAACTGAACTGTCGGCTCTCTCTCCGCGCTGTTTAAACTCAACTGTCATCTCTGTCTCCGCACTGTTTAAACTCAACTGTCATCTCTGTCTCCGTGCTGTTTAAACTGCACTGTTATCTCTGTCTCCGTGCTGTTTAAACTCAACAGTCATCTCTTTCTCCGCGCTGTTTAAACTCAACTGTCATCTCTGTCTCCGTGCTGTTTAAACTCAACTGTCATCTCTGTCTCCGCACTGTTTAAACTGAACTGTCATCTCTGTTTCCGTGCTGTTTAAACTCAACTGTCATCTCTGTCTCCGCACTGTTTAAACTCAACTGTCATCTCTGTCTCCGCACTGTTTAAACTGAACTGTCATCTCTGTCTCCGTGCTGTTTAATCTCAACTGTCATCTCTGTCTCCGCGCTGTTTAAACTCAACTGTCATCTCTGTCTCCGTGCTGTTTAAACTCAACTGTCATCTCTGTCTCCGCACTGTTTAAACTGAACTGTCATCTCTGTCTCCGTGCTGTTTAAACTCAACTGTCATCTCTGAATCCGCACTGTTTAAACTCAACTGTCGTCTCTGTCTCCTCACTGTTTAAACTCAACTGTCATCTCTGTCTCCGCACTGTTTAAACTGAACTGTCATCTCTGTCTCCGTGCTGTTTAAACTGAACTGTCATCTCTGTCTCCGTGCTGTTTAAACTCAACTGTCATCCCTGTCTCCGCACTGTTTAAACTGAACTGTCATCTGTTTCGTGCTGTTTAAACTCAACTGTCATCTCTGTCTCCGCACTGTTTAAACTCAACTGTCATCTCTGTCTCCGCACTGTTTAAACTGAACTGTCATCTCTGTCTCCGTGCTGTTTAAACTCAACTGTCATCTCTGTCTCCGCGCGGTTTAAACTCAACTGTCATCTCTGTCTCCGTGCTGTTTAAACTCAACTGTCATCTCTGTCTCCGCACTGTTTAAACTCAACTGTCATCTCTGTCTCCGTGCTGTTTAAACTCAACTGTCATCTCTGTCTCCGCACTGTTTAAACTCAACTGTCGTCTCTGTCTCCATGCTGTTTAAACTCAACTGTCATCTCTGTCTCCGCACTGTTTAAACTCAACTGTCATCTCTGTCTCCGCGCTGTTCAAGCTGAACTGTCATCTCTGTCTCCGCGTTGTTTAAACTCAACTGTCATCTCTGTCTCCGCGCTGTTCAAACTGAACTGTCATCTCTGTCTCCGCGCTGTTTAAACTCAACTGTCATCTCTGTCTCCGCACTGTTTAAATTCAACTGTCGCCTCTCTCTCGCACTGTTTAGACTGGACTGTCGCCTCTGTCTCCGCGCTGTTTAAACTCAACTGTCGTCTCTGTCTCCGCAATGTTTAAACTCGACTGTCGCCTCTCTCTCGCACTGTTTAGACTGAACTGTCGCCTCTGTCTCCGCGCTGTTTAAACTCAACTGTCGTTTCTGTCTCCGCACTGTTTAAACTCAACTGTCATCTCTGTCTCCGTGCTGTTTAAACTCAACTGTCATCTCTGTCTCCGCACTGTTTAAACTCAACTGTCGTTTCTGTCTCCGCACTGTTTAAAGTGAACTGTCATCTCTGTCTCCGCACTGTTTAAACTCAACTGTCGTCTCTGTCTCCGCACTGTTTAAACTCAACTGTCATCTCTGTCTCCGTGCTGTTTAAACTCAACTGTCATCTCTGTCTCCGTGCTGTTTAAACTCAACTGTCATCTCTGTCTCCTCACTGTTTAAACTCAACTGTCATCTCTGTCTCCGCACTGTTTAAACTCAACTGTCATCTCTGTCTCCGCGCTGTTTAAACACAACTGTCGTTTCTGTCTCCGTGCTGTTTAAACTCAACTGTCATCTCTGTCTCCGTGCTGTTTAAACTCAACTGTCGTTTCTGTCTCCGCACTGTTTAAATTCAACTGTCATCTCTGTCTCCGCGCTGTTTAAACTCAACTGTCGTCTCTGTCTCCGTGCTGCTAAACTCAACTGTCGTCTCTGTCTCCGCACTGTTTAAACTCAACTGTCATCTCTGTCTCCGCACTGTTTAAACTCAAATGTCATCTCTGTCTCCGCACAGTTTAAACTCAACTGTCATCTCTGTCTCCGTGCTGTTTAAACTCAACTGTCATCTCTGTCTCCGTGCTGTTTAAACTCAACTGTCATCTCTGTCTCCACACTGTATAAACTCAACTGTCATCTCTGTCTCCGCACTGTTTAAACTGAACTGTCATCTCTGTCTCCGTGCTGTTTAAACTCAACTGTCATCTCTGTCTCCGCGCGGTTTAAACTCAACTGTCATCTCTGTCTCCGTGCTGTTTAAACTCAACTGTCATCTCTGTCTCCGTGCTGTTTAAACTCAACTGTCATCTCTGTCTCCGCACTGTTTAAACTCAACTGTCGTCTCTGTCTCCATGCTGTTTAACTTGAACTGTCATCTCTCTCTGCGTGCTGTTTAAACTCAACTGTCGCGTCTCTCTCCACGCTGTTTAAACTCAACTGTCGTCTCGGTCTCCGTGCAGTTTAAACTCAACTGTCGACTCTCTCTCCGCACTGTTTAAAATCAACTGTCATCTCTGTCTCCGTGCTGTTTAAATCAACTGTCAACTCTGTCTCCGCACTGTTTAGACTGAACTGTCACCTCTGTCTCCGCACTGTTTAAACTGAACTGTCATCTCTGTCTCCGCGCTGATTAAACTCAACTGTCATCTCTGTCTCCGCACTGTTTAAACTGAACTGTCATCTCTGTCTCCGTGCTGTTTAAACTCAACTGTCGTCTCTGTCTCCGCGCTGTTTAAAATCAACTGTCATCTCTGTCTCCGTGCTGTTTAAATCAACTGTCAACTCTGTCTCCGCACTGTTTAGACTGAACTGTCACTTCTGTCTCCGCACTGTTTAAACTGAACTGTCATCTCTGTCTCCGCGCTGATTAAACTCAACTGTCATCTCTGTCTCCGCACTGTTTAAATTCAACTGTCGCCTCTCTCTCGTACTGTTTAGACTGAACTGTCGCCTCTGTCTCCGCGCTGTTTAAACTCAACTGTCGTCTCTGTCTCCGCAATGTTTAAACTGAACTGTCGCCTCTCTCTCGCACTGTTTAGACTGAACTGTCGCCTCTGTCTCCGCGCTGTTTAAACTCAACTGTCGTTTCTGTCTCCGCACTGTTTAAACTCAACTGTCGTCACTGTCTCCGTGCTGTTTAAACTGAACTGTCATCTCTCTCTCCGTGCTGTTTAAACTCAACTGTCGCCTCTCTCTCCACGCTGTTTAAACTCAACTGTCGTCTCTGTCTCCGTGCTGTTTAAACTCAACTGTCATCTCTGTCTCCGCACTGTTTAAACTGAACTGTCGCCTCTCTCTCCGCGCTGTTTAAACTCAACTGTCATCTCTGTCTCCGCACTGTTTAAACTCAACTGTCATCTCTGTCTCCGCACTGTTTAAACTGAACTGTCATCTCTGTCTCCGTGCTGTTTAAACTCAACTGTCATCTCTGTCTCCGCGCGGTTTAAACTCAACTGTCATCTCTGTCTCCGTGCTGTTTAAACTCAACTGTCATCTCTGTCTCCGCACTGTTTATACTCAACTGTCATCTCTGTCTCCGTGCTGTTTAAACTCAACTGTCATCTCTGTCTCCGCACTGTTTAAACTCAACTGTCGTCTCTGTCTCCATGCTGTTTAAACTCAACTGTCATCTCTGTCTCCGCACTGTTTAAACTCAACTGTCATCTCTGTCTCCGCGCTGTTCAAACTGAACTGTCATCTCTGTCTCCGCGTTGTTTAAACTCAACTGTCATCTCTGTCTCCGCGCTGTTCAAACTGAACTGTCATCTCTGTCTCCGCGCTGTTTAAACTCAACTGTCGTCTCTGTCTCCGCACTGTTTAAATTCAACTGTCGCCTCTCTCTCGCACTGTTTAGACTGAACTGTCGCCTCTGTCTCCGCGCTGTTTAAACTCAACTGTCGTTTCTGTCTCCGCACTGTTTAAACTCAACTGTCATCTCTGTCTCCGTGCTGTTTAAACTCAACTGTCATCTCTGTCTCCGCGCTGTTCAAACTGAACTGTCATCTCTGCCTCCGCGCTGTTTAAACTCAACTGTCATCTCTGTCTCCGCACTGTTTAAATTCAACTGTCGCCTCTCTCTCGCACTGTTTAGACTGAACTGTCGCCTCTGTCTCCGCGCTGTTTAAACTCAACTGTCGTCTCTGTCTCCGCAATGTTTAAACTCAACTGTCGCCTCTCTCTCGCACTGTTTCGACTGAACGGTTGCCTCTGTCTCCGCGCTGTTTAAACTCAACTGTCGTTTCTGTCTCCGCACTGTTTAAACTCAACTGTCGTCTCTGTCTCCGTTCTGTTTAAACTGAACTGTCATCTCTCTCTCCGTGCTGTTTAAACTCAACTGTCGCCTCTCTCTCCACGCTGTTTAAACTCAACTGTCGTCTCTGTCTCCGCACTGTTTAAACTGAACTGTCGGCTCTCTCTCCGCGCTGTTTAAACTCAACTGTCATCTCTGTCTCCGCACTGTTTAAACTCAACTGTCATCTCTGTCTCCGTGCTGTTTAAACTGCACTGTCATCTCTGTCTCCGTGCTGTTTAAACTCAACTGTCATCTCTGTCTCCGCGCTGTTTAAACTCAACTGTCATCTCTGTCTCCGTGCTGTTTAAACTCAACTGTCATCTCTGTCTCCGCACTGTTTAAACTGAACTGTCATCTCTGTTTCCGTGCTGTTTAAACTCAACTGTCATCTCTGTCTCCGCACTGTTTAAACTCAACTGTCATCTCTGTCTCCGCACTGTTTAAACTGAACTGTCATCTCTGTCTCCGTGCTGTTTAATCTCAACTGTCATCTCTGTCTCCGCGCTGTTTAAACTCAACTGTCATCTCTGTCTCCGTGCTGTTTAAACTCAACTGTCATCTCTGTCTCCGCACTGTTTAAACTGAACTGTCATCTCTGTCTCCGTGCTGTTTAAACTCAACTGTCATCTCTGAATCCGCACTGTTTAAACTCAACTGTCGTCTCTGTCTCCGCACTGTTTAAACTCAACTGTCATCTCTGTCTCCGCACTGTTTAAACTGAACTGTCATCTCTGTCTCCGTGCTGTTTAAACTGAACTGTCATCTCTGTCTCCGTGCTGTTTAAACTCAACTGTCATCCCTGTCTCCGCACTGTTTAAACTGAACTGTCATCTGTTTCGTGCTGTTTAAACTCAACTGTCATCTCTGTCTCCACACTGTTTAAACTCAACTGTCATCTCTGTCTCCGCACTGTTTAAACTGAACTGTCATCTCTGTCTCCGTGCTGTTTAAACTCAACTGTCATCTCTGTCTCCGCACTGTTTAAACTCAACTGTCATCTCTGTCTCCGTGGTGTTTAAACTCAACTGTCATCTCTGTCTCCGCACTGTTTAAACTCAACTGTCGTCTCTGTCTCCATGCTGTTTAAACTCAACTGTCATCTCTGTCTCCGCACTGTTTAAACTCAACTGTCATCTCTGTCTCCGCGCTGTTCAAACTGAACTGTCATCTTTGTCTCCGCGTTGTTTAAACTCAACTGTCATCTCTGTCTCCGCGCTGTTCAAACTGAACTGTCATCTCTGTCTCCGCGCTGTTTAAACTCAACTGTCATCTCTGTCTCCGCACTGTTTAAATTGAACTGTCGCCTCTCTCTCGCACTGTTTAGACTGAACTGTCGCCTCTGTCTCCGCGCTGTTTAAACTCAACTGTCATCTCTGTCTCCACAATGTTTAAACTCAACTGTCGCCTCTCTCTCGCAATGTTTAGACTGAACTGTCGCCTCTGTCTCCGCGCTGTTTAAACTCAACTGTCGTTTCTGTCTCCGCACTGTTTAAACTCAACTGTCATCTCTGTCTCCGTGCTGTTTAAACTCAACTGTCATCTCTGTCTCCGCGCTGTTCAAACTGAACTGTCATCTCTGCCTCCGCGCTGTTTAAACTCAACTGTCATCTCTGTCTCCGCACTGTTTAAATTCAACTGTCGCCTCTCTCTCGCACTGTTTAGACTGAACTGTCGCCTCTGTCTCCGCGCTGTTTAAACTCAACTGTCGTCTCTGTCTCCGCAATGTTTAAACTCAACTGTCGCCTCTCTCTCGCACTGTTTCGACTGAACGGTTGCCTCTGTCTCCGCGCTGTTTAAACTCAACTGTCGTTTCTGTCTCCGCACTGTTTAAACTCAACTGTCGTCTCTGTCTCCGTTCTGTTTAAACTGAACTGTCATCTCTCTCTCCGTGCTGTTTAAACTCAACTGTCGCCTCTCTCTCCACGCTGTTTAAACTCAACTGTCGTCTCTGTCTCCGTGCTGTTTAAACTCAACTGTCATCTCTGTCTCCGCACTGTTTAAACTGAACTGTCGGCTCTCTCTCCGCGCTGTTTAAACTCAACTGTCATCTCTGTCTCCGCACTGTTTAAACTCAACTGTCATCTCTGTCTCCGTGCTGTTTAAACTGCACTGTCATCTCTGTCTCCGTGCTGTTTAAACTCAACTGTCATCTCTGTCTCCGTGCTGTTTAAACTCAACTGTCATCTCTGTCTCCGCACTGTTTAAACTGAACTGTCATCTCTGTCTCCGTGCTGTTTAAACTCAACTGTCATCTCTGAATCCGCCATGTTTAAACTCAACTGTCGTCTCTGTCTCCGCACTGTTTAAACTCAACTGTCATCTCTGTCTCCGCACTGTTTAAACTGAACTGTCATCTCTGTCTCCGTGCTGTTTAAACTGAACTGTCATCTCTGTCTCCGTGCTGTTTAAACTCAACTGTCATCCCTGTCTCCGCACTGTTTAAACTGAACTGTCATCTGTTTCGTGCTGTTTAAACTCAACTGTCATCTCTGTCTCCGCACTGTTTAAACTCAACTGTCATCTCTGTCTCCGCACTGTTTAAACTGAACTGTCATCTCTGTCTCCGTGCTGTTTAAACTCAACTGTCATCTCTGTCTCCGCGCGGTTTAAACTCAACTGTCATCTCTGTCTCCGTGCTGTTTAAACTCAACTGTCATCTCTGTCTCCGCACTGTTTAAACTCAACTGTCATCTCTGGCTCCGTGCTGTTTAAACTCAACTGTCATCTCTGTCTCCGCACTGTTTAAACTCAACTGTCGTCTCTGTCTCCATGCTGTTTAAACTCAACTGTCATCTCTGTCTCCGCACTGTTTAAACTCAACTGTCATCTCTGTCTCCGCGCTGTTCAAACTGAACTGTCATCTTTGTCTCCGCGTTGTTTAAACTCAACTGTCATCTCTGTCTCCGCGCTGTTCAAACTGAACTGTCATCTCTGTCTCCGCGCTGTTTAAACTCAACTGTCATCTCTGTCTCCGCACTGTTTAAATTGAACTGTCGCCTCTCTCTCGCACTGTTTAGACTGAACTGTCGCCTCTGTCTCCGCGCTGTTTAAACTCAACTGTCATCTCTGTCTCCACAATGTTTAAACTCAACTGTCGCCTCTCTCTCGCACTGTTTAGACTGAACTGTCGCCTCTGTCTCCGCGCTGTTTAAACTCAACTGTCGTTTCTGTCTCCGCACTGTTTAAACTCAACTGTCATCTCTGTCTCCGTGCTGTTTAAACTCAACTGTCATCTCTGTCTCCGCGCTGTTCAAACTGAACTGTCATCTCTGCCTCCGCGCTGTTTAAACTCAACTGTCATCTCTGTCTCCGCACTGTTTAAATTCAACTGTCGCCTCTCTCTCGCACTGTTTAGACTGAACTGTCGCCTCTGTCTCCGCGCTGTTTAAACTCAACTGTCGTCTCTGTCTCCGCAATGTTTAAACTCAACTGTCGCCTCTCTCTCGCACTGTTTCGACTGAACGGTTGCCTCTGTCTCCGCGCTGTTTAAACTCAACTGTCGTTTCTGTCTCCGCACTGTTTAAACTCAACTGTCGTCTCTGTCTCCGTTCTGTTTAAACTGAACTGTCATCTCTCTCTCCGTGCTGTTTAAACTCAACTGTCGCCTCTCTCTCCACGCTGTTTAAACTCAACTGTCGTCTCTGTCTCCGTGCTGTTTAAACTCAACTGTCATCTCTGTCTCCGCACTGTTTAAACTGAACTGTCGGCTCTCTCTCCGCGCTGTTTAAACTCAACTGTCATCTCTGTCTCCGCACTGTTTAAACTCAACTGTCATCTCTGTCTCCGTGCTGTTTAAACTGCACTGTTATCTCTGTCTCCGTGCTGTTTAAACTCAACAGTCATCTCTTTCTCCGCGCTGTTTAAACTCAACTGTCATCTCTGTCTCCGTGCTGTTTAAACTCAACTGTCATCTCTGTCTCCGCACTGTTTAAACTGAACTGTCATCTCTGTTTCCGTGCTGTTTAAACTCAACTGTCATCTCTGTCTCCGCACTGTTTAAACTCAACTGTCATCTCTGTCTCCGCACTGTTTAAACTGAACTGTCATCTCTGTCTCCGTGCTGTTTAATCTCAACTGTCATCTCTGTCTCCGCGCTGTTTAAACTCAACTGTCATCTCTGTCTCCGTGCTGTTTAAACTCAACTGTCATCTCTGTCTCCGCACTGTTTAAACTGAACTGTCATCTCTGTCTCCGTGCTGTTTAAACTCAACTGTCATCTCTGAATCCGCACTGTTTAAACTCAACTGTCGTCTCTGTCTCCTCACTGTTTAAACTCAACTGTCATCTCTGTCTCCGCACTGTTTAAACTGAACTGTCATCTCTGTCTCCGTGCTGTTTAAACTGAACTGTCATCTCTGTCTCCGTGCTGTTTAAACTCAACTGTCATCCCTGTCTCCGCACTGTTTAAACTGAACTGTCATCTGTTTCGTGCTGTTTAAACTCAACTGTCATCTCTGTCTCCGCACTGTTTAAACTCAACTGTCATCTCTGTCTCCGCACTGTTTAAACTGAACTGTCATCTCTGTCTCCGTGCTGTTTAAACTCAACTGTCATCTCTGTCTCCGCGCGGTTTAAACTCAACTGTCATCTCTGTCTCCGTGCTGTTTAAACTCAACTGTCATCTCTGTCTCCGCACTGTTTAAACTCAACTGTCATCTCTGTCTCCGTGCTGTTTAAACTCAACTGTCATCTCTGTCTCCGCACTGTTTAAACTCAACTGTCGTCTCTGTCTCCATGCTGTTTAAACTCAACTGTCATCTCTGTCTCCGCACTGTTTAAACTCAACTGTCATCTCTGTCTCCGCGCTGTTCAAGCTGAACTGTCATCTCTGTCTCCGCGTTGTTTAAACTCAACTGTCATCTCTGTCTCCGCGCTGTTCAAACTGAACTGTCATCTCTGTCTCCGCGCTGTTTAAACTCAACTGTCATCTCTGTCTCCGCACTGTTTAAATTCAACTGTCGCCTCTCTCTCGCACTGTTTAGACTGGACTGTCGCCTCTGTCTCCGCGCTGTTTAAACTCAACTGTCGTCTCTGTCTCCGCAATGTTTAAACTCGACTGTCGCCTCTCTCTCGCACTGTTTAGACTGAACTGTCGCCTCTGTCTCCGCGCTGTTTAAACTCAACTGTCGTTTCTGTCTCCGCACTGTTTAAACTCAACTGTCATCTCTGTCTCCGTGCTGTTTAAACTCAACTGTCATCTCTGTCTCCGCACTGTTTAAACTCAACTGTCGTTTCTGTCTCCGCACTGTTTAAAGTGAACTGTCATCTCTGTCTCCGCACTGTTTAAACTCAACTGTCGTCTCTGTCTCCGCACTGTTTAAACTCAACTGTCATCTCTGTCTCCGTGCTGTTTAAACTCAACTGTCATCTCTGTCTCCGTGCTGTTTAAACTCAACTGTCATCTCTGTCTCCTCACTGTTTAAACTCAACTGTCATCTCTGTCTCCGCACTGTTTAAACTCAACTGTCATCTCTGTCTCCGCGCTGTTTAAACACAACTGTCGTTTCTGTCTCCGTGCTGTTTAAACTCAACTGTCATCTCTGTCTCCGTGCTGTTTAAACTCAACTGTCGTTTCTGTCTCCGCACTGTTTAAATTCAACTGTCATCTCTGTCTCCGCGCTGTTTAAACTCAACTGTCGTCTCTGTCTCCGTGCTGCTAAACTCAACTGTCGTCTCTGTCTCCGCACTGTTTAAACTCAACTGTCATCTCTGTCTCCGCACTGTTTAAACTCAAATGTCATCTCTGTCTCCGCACAGTTTAAACTCAACTGTCATCTCTGTCTCCGTGCTGTTTAAACTCAACTGTCATCTCTGTCTCCGTGCTGTTTAAACTCAACTGTCATCTCTGTCTCCGCACTGTTTAAACTCAACTGTCGTCTCTGTCTCCATGCTGTTTAACTTGAACTGTCATCTCTCTCTGCGTGCTGTTTAAACTCAACTGTCGCGTCTCTCTCCACGCTGTTTAAACTCAACTGTCGTCTCGGTCTCCGTGCAGTTTAAACTCAACTGTCGACTCTCTCTCCGCACTGTTTAAAATCAACTGTCATCTCTGTCTCCGTGCTGTTTAAATCAACTGTCAACTCTGTCTCCGCACTGTTTAGACTGAACTGTCACCTCTGTCTCCGCACTGTTTAAACTGAACTGTCATCTCTGTCTCCGCGCTGATTAAACTCAACTGTCATCTCTGTCTCCGCACTGTTTAAACTGAACTGTCATCTCTGTCTCCGTGCTGTTTAAACTCAACTGTCGTCTCTGTCTCCGCGCTGTTTAAAATCAACTGTCATCTCTGTCTCCGTGCTGTTTAAATCAACTGTCAACTCTGTCTCCGCACTGTTTAGACTGAACTGTCACCTCTGTCTCCGCACTGTTTAAACTGAACTGTCATCTCTGTCTCCGCGCTGATTAAACTCAACTGTCATCTCTGTCTCCGCACTGTTTAAATTCAACTGTCGCCTCTCTCTCGTACTGTTTAGACTGAACTGTCGCCTCTGTCTCCGCGCTGTTTAAACTCAACTGTCGTCTCTGTCTCCGCAATGTTTAAACTGAACTGTCGCCTCTCTCTCGCACTGTTTAGACTGAACTGTCGCCTCTGTCTCCGCACTGTTTAAACTCAAATGTCATCTCTGTCTCCGCACAGTTTAAACTCAACTGTCATCTCTGTCTCCGTGCTGTTTAAACTCAACTGTCATCTCTGTCTCCGTGCTGTTTAAACTCAACTGTCATCTCTGTCTCCGCACTGTTTAAACTCAACTGTCGTCTCTGTCTCCATGCTGTTTAACTTGAACTGTCATCTCTCTCTGCGTGCTGTTTAAACTCAACTGTCGCGTCTCTCTCCACGCTGTTTAAACTCAACTGTCGTCTCGGTCTCCGTGCAGTTTAAACTCAACTGTCGACTCTCTCTCCGCACTGTTTAAAATCAACTGTCATCTCTGTCTCCGTGCTGTTTAAATCAACTGTCAACTCTGTCTCCGCACTGTTTAGACTGAACTGTCACCTCTGTCTCCGCACTGTTTAAACTGAACTGTCATCTCTGTCTCCGCGCTGATTAAACTCAACTGTCATCTCTGTCTCCGCACTGTTTAAACTGAACTGTCATCTCTGTCTCCGTGCTGTTTAAACTCAACTGTCGTCTCTGTCTCCGCGCTGTTTAAAATCAACTGTCATCTCTGTCTCCGTGCTGTTTAAATCAACTGTCAACTCTGTCTCCGCACTGTTTA
Organism: Prionace glauca; assembly: GCA_037974335.1. Classification (NCBI taxonomy): domain Eukaryota; kingdom Metazoa; phylum Chordata; class Chondrichthyes; order Carcharhiniformes; family Carcharhinidae; genus Prionace; species Prionace glauca. The sequence continues at coordinate 98,768,224 of CM075729.1, read as the reverse complement.
GACTGAACTGTCACCTCTGTCTCCGCACTGTTTAAACTGAACTGTCATCTCTGTCTCCGCGCTGATTAAACTCAACTGTCATCTCTGTCTCCGCACTGTTTAAATTCAACTGTCGCCTCTCTCTCGTACTGTTTAGACTGAACTGTCGCCTCTGTCTCCGCGCTGTTTAAACTCAACTGTCGTCTCTGTCTCCGCAATGTTTAAACTGAACTGTCGCCTCTCTCTCGCACTGTTTAGACTGAACTGTCGCCTCTGTCTCCGCGCTGTTTAAACTCAACTGTCGTTTCTGTCTCCGCACTGTTTAAACTCAACTGTCGTCACTGTCTCCGTGCTGTTTAAACTGAACTGTCATCTCTCTCTCCGTGCTGTTTAAACTCAACTGTCGCCTCTCTCTCCACGCTGTTTAAACTCAACTGTCGTCTCTGTCTCCGTGCTGTTTAAACTCAACTGTCATCTCTGTCTCCGCACTGTTTAAACTGAACTGTCGCCTCTCTCTCCGCGCTGTTTAAACTCAACTGTCATCTCTGTCTCCGCACTGTTTAAACTCAACTGTCATCTCTGTCTCCGCACTGTTTAAACTGAACTGTCATCTCTGTCTCCGTGCTGTTTAAACTCAACTGTCATCTCTGTCTCCGCGCGGTTTAAACTCAACTGTCATCTCTGTCTCCGTGCTGTTTAAACTCAACTGTCATCTCTGTCTCCGCACTGTTTAAACTCAACTGTCATCTCTGTCTCCGTGCTGTTTAAACTCAACTGTCATCTCTGTCTCCGCACTGTTTAAACTCAACTGTCGTCTCTGTCTCCATGCTGTTTAAACTCAACTGTCATCTCTGTCTCCGCACTGTTTAAACTCAACTGTCATCTCTGTCTCCGCGCTTTTCAAACTGAACTGTCATCTCTGTCTCCGCGTTGTTTAAACTCAACTGTCATCTCTGTCTCCGCGCTGTTCAAACTGAACTGTCATCTCTGTCTCCGCGCTGTTTAAACTCAACTGTCGTCTCTGTCTCCGCACTGTTTAAATTCAACTGTCGCCTCTCTCTCGCACTGTTTAGACTGAACTGTCGCCTCTGTCTCCGCGCTGTTTAAACTCAACTGTCGTTTCTGTCTCCGCACTGTTTAAACTCAACTGTCATCTCTGTCTCCGTGCTGTTTAAACTCAACTGTCATCTCTGTCTCCGCGCTGTTCAAACTGAACTGTCATCTCTGCCTCCGCGCTGTTTAAACTCAACTGTCATCTCTGTCTCCGCACTGTTTAAATTCAACTGTCGCCTCTCTCTCGCACTGTTTAGACTGAACTGTCGCCTCTGTCTCCGCGCTGTTTAAACTCAACTGTCGTCTCTGTCTCCGCAATGTTTAAACTCAACTGTCGCCTCTCTCTCGCACTGTTTCGACTGAACGGTTGCCTCTGTCTCCGCGCTGTTTAAACTCAACTGTCGTTTCTGTCTCCGCACTGTTTAAACTCAACTGTCGTCTCTGTCTCCGTTCTGTTTAAACTGAACTGTCATCTCTCTCTCCGTGCTGTTTAAACTCAACTGTCGCCTCTCTCTCCACGCTGTTTAAACTCAACTGTCGTCTCTGTCTCCGCACTGTTTAAACTGAACTGTCGGCTCTCTCTCCGCGCTGTTTAAACTCAACTGTCATCTCTGTCTCCGCACTGTTTAAACTCAACTGTCATCTCTGTCTCCGTGCTGTTTAAACTGCACTGTCATCTCTGTCTCCGTGCTGTTTAAACTCAACTGTCATCTCTGTCTCCGCGCTGTTTAAACTCAACTGTCATCTCTGTCTCCGTGCTGTTTAAACTCAACTGTCATCTCTGTCTCCGCACTGTTTAAACTGAACTGTCATCTCTGTTTCCGTGCTGTTTAAACTCAACTGTCATCTCTGTCTCCGCACTGTTTAAACTCAACTGTCATCTCTGTCTCCGCACTGTTTAAACTGAACTGTCATCTCTGTCTCCGTGCTGTTTAATCTCAACTGTCATCTCTGTCTCCGCGCTGTTTAAACTCAACTGTCATCTCTGTCTCCGTGCTGTTTAAACTCAACTGTCATCTCTGTCTCCGCACTGTTTAAACTGAACTGTCATCTCTGTCTCCGTGCTGTTTAAACTCAACTGTCATCTCTGAATCCGCACTGTTTAAACTCAACTGTCGTCTCTGTCTCCGCACTGTTTAAACTCAACTGTCATCTCTGTCTCCGCACTGTTTAAACTGAACTGTCATCTCTGTCTCCGTGCTGTTTAAACTGAACTGTCATCTCTGTCTCCGTGCTGTTTAAACTCAACTGTCATCCCTGTCTCCGCACTGTTTAAACTGAACTGTCATCTGTTTCGTGCTGTTTAAACTCAACTGTCATCTCTGTCTCCACACTGTATAAACTCAACTGTCATCTCTGTCTCCGCACTGTTTAAACTGAACTGTCATCTCTGTCTCCGTGCTGTTTAAACTCAACTGTCATCTCTGTCTCCGCGCGGTTTAAACTCAACTGTCATCTCTGTCTCCGTGCTGTTTAAACTCAACTGTCATCTCTGTCTCCGTGCTGTTTAAACTCAACTGTCATCTCTGTCTCCGCACTGTTTAAACTCAACTGTCGTCTCTGTCTCCATGCTGTTTAACTTGAACTGTCATCTCTCTCTGCGTGCTGTTTAAACTCAACTGTCGCGTCTCTCTCCACGCTGTTTAAACTCAACTGTCGTCTCGGTCTCCGTGCAGTTTAAACTCAACTGTCGACTCTCTCTCCGCACTGTTTAAAATCAACTGTCATCTCTGTCTCCGTGCTGTTTAAATCAACTGTCAACTCTGTCTCCGCACTGTTTAGACTGAACTGTCACCTCTGTCTCCGCACTGTTTAAACTGAACTGTCATCTCTGTCTCCGCGCTGATTAAACTCAACTGTCATCTCTGTCTCCGCACTGTTTAAACTGAACTGTCATCTCTGTCTCCGTGCTGTTTAAACTCAACTGTCGTCTCTGTCTCCGCGCTGTTTAAAATCAACTGTCATCTCTGTCTCCGTGCTGTTTAAATCAACTGTCAACTCTGTCTCCGCACTGTTTAGACTGAACTGTCACTTCTGTCTCCGCACTGTTTAAACTGAACTGTCATCTCTGTCTCCGCGCTGATTAAACTCAACTGTCATCTCTGTCTCCGCACTGTTTAAATTCAACTGTCGCCTCTCTCTCGTACTGTTTAGACTGAACTGTCGCCTCTGTCTCCGCGCTGTTTAAACTCAACTGTCGTCTCTGTCTCCGCAATGTTTAAACTGAACTGTCGCCTCTCTCTCGCACTGTTTAGACTGAACTGTCGCCTCTGTCTCCGCGCTGTTTAAACTCAACTGTCGTTTCTGTCTCCGCACTGTTTAAACTCAACTGTCGTCACTGTCTCCGTGCTGTTTAAACTGAACTGTCATCTCTCTCTCCGTGCTGTTTAAACTCAACTGTCGCCTCTCTCTCCACGCTGTTTAAACTCAACTGTCGTCTCTGTCTCCGTGCTGTTTAAACTCAACTGTCATCTCTGTCTCCGCACTGTTTAAACTGAACTGTCGCCTCTCTCTCCGCGCTGTTTAAACTCAACTGTCATCTCTGTCTCCGCACTGTTTAAACTCAACTGTCATCTCTGTCTCCGCACTGTTTAAACTGAACTGTCATCTCTGTCTCCGTGCTGTTTAAACTCAACTGTCATCTCTGTCTCCGCGCGGTTTAAACTCAACTGTCATCTCTGTCTCCGTGCTGTTTAAACTCAACTGTCATCTCTGTCTCCGCACTGTTTATACTCAACTGTCATCTCTGTCTCCGTGCTGTTTAAACTCAACTGTCATCTCTGTCTCCGCACTGTTTAAACTCAACTGTCGTCTCTGTCTCCATGCTGTTTAAACTCAACTGTCATCTCTGTCTCCGCACTGTTTAAACTCAACTGTCATCTCTGTCTCCGCGCTGTTCAAACTGAACTGTCATCTCTGTCTCCGCGTTGTTTAAACTCAACTGTCATCTCTGTCTCCGCGCTGTTCAAACTGAACTGTCATCTCTGTCTCCGCGCTGTTTAAACTCAACTGTCGTCTCTGTCTCCGCACTGTTTAAATTCAACTGTCGCCTCTCTCTCGCACTGTTTAGACTGAACTGTCGCCTCTGTCTCCGCGCTGTTTAAACTCAACTGTCGTTTCTGTCTCCGCACTGTTTAAACTCAACTGTCATCTCTGTCTCCGTGCTGTTTAAACTCAACTGTCATCTCTGTCTCCGCGCTGTTCAAACTGAACTGTCATCTCTGCCTCCGCGCTGTTTAAACTCAACTGTCATCTCTGTCTCCGCACTGTTTAAATTCAACTGTCGCCTCTCTCTCGCACTGTTTAGACTGAACTGTCGCCTCTGTCTCCGCGCTGTTTAAACTCAACTGTCGTCTCTGTCTCCGCAATGTTTAAACTCAACTGTCGCCTCTCTCTCGCACTGTTTCGACTGAACGGTTGCCTCTGTCTCCGCGCTGTTTAAACTCAACTGTCGTTTCTGTCTCCGCACTGTTTAAACTCAACTGTCGTCTCTGTCTCCGTTCTGTTTAAACTGAACTGTCATCTCTCTCTCCGTGCTGTTTAAACTCAACTGTCGCCTCTCTCTCCACGCTGTTTAAACTCAACTGTCGTCTCTGTCTCCGCACTGTTTAAACTGAACTGTCGGCTCTCTCTCCGCGCTGTTTAAACTCAACTGTCATCTCTGTCTCCGCACTGTTTAAACTCAACTGTCATCTCTGTCTCCGTGCTGTTTAAACTGCACTGTCATCTCTGTCTCCGTGCTGTTTAAACTCAACTGTCATCTCTGTCTCCGCGCTGTTTAAACTCAACTGTCATCTCTGTCTCCGTGCTGTTTAAACTCAACTGTCATCTCTGTCTCCGCACTGTTTAAACTGAACTGTCATCTCTGTTTCCGTGCTGTTTAAACTCAACTGTCATCTCTGTCTCCGCACTGTTTAAACTCAACTGTCATCTCTGTCTCCGCACTGTTTAAACTGAACTGTCATCTCTGTCTCCGTGCTGTTTAATCTCAACTGTCATCTCTGTCTCCGCGCTGTTTAAACTCAACTGTCATCTCTGTCTCCGTGCTGTTTAAACTCAACTGTCATCTCTGTCTCCGCACTGTTTAAACTGAACTGTCATCTCTGTCTCCGTGCTGTTTAAACTCAACTGTCATCTCTGAATCCGCACTGTTTAAACTCAACTGTCGTCTCTGTCTCCGCACTGTTTAAACTCAACTGTCATCTCTGTCTCCGCACTGTTTAAACTGAACTGTCATCTCTGTCTCCGTGCTGTTTAAACTGAACTGTCATCTCTGTCTCCGTGCTGTTTAAACTCAACTGTCATCCCTGTCTCCGCACTGTTTAAACTGAACTGTCATCTGTTTCGTGCTGTTTAAACTCAACTGTCATCTCTGTCTCCACACTGTTTAAACTCAACTGTCATCTCTGTCTCCGCACTGTTTAAACTGAACTGTCATCTCTGTCTCCGTGCTGTTTAAACTCAACTGTCATCTCTGTCTCCGCACTGTTTAAACTCAACTGTCATCTCTGTCTCCGTGGTGTTTAAACTCAACTGTCATCTCTGTCTCCGCACTGTTTAAACTCAACTGTCGTCTCTGTCTCCATGCTGTTTAAACTCAACTGTCATCTCTGTCTCCGCACTGTTTAAACTCAACTGTCATCTCTGTCTCCGCGCTGTTCAAACTGAACTGTCATCTTTGTCTCCGCGTTGTTTAAACTCAACTGTCATCTCTGTCTCCGCGCTGTTCAAACTGAACTGTCATCTCTGTCTCCGCGCTGTTTAAACTCAACTGTCATCTCTGTCTCCGCACTGTTTAAATTGAACTGTCGCCTCTCTCTCGCACTGTTTAGACTGAACTGTCGCCTCTGTCTCCGCGCTGTTTAAACTCAACTGTCATCTCTGTCTCCACAATGTTTAAACTCAACTGTCGCCTCTCTCTCGCAATGTTTAGACTGAACTGTCGCCTCTGTCTCCGCGCTGTTTAAACTCAACTGTCGTTTCTGTCTCCGCACTGTTTAAACTCAACTGTCATCTCTGTCTCCGTGCTGTTTAAACTCAACTGTCATCTCTGTCTCCGCGCTGTTCAAACTGAACTGTCATCTCTGCCTCCGCGCTGTTTAAACTCAACTGTCATCTCTGTCTCCGCACTGTTTAAATTCAACTGTCGCCTCTCTCTCGCACTGTTTAGACTGAACTGTCGCCTCTGTCTCCGCGCTGTTTAAACTCAACTGTCGTCTCTGTCTCCGCAATGTTTAAACTCAACTGTCGCCTCTCTCTCGCACTGTTTCGACTGAACGGTTGCCTCTGTCTCCGCGCTGTTTAAACTCAACTGTCGTTTCTGTCTCCGCACTGTTTAAACTCAACTGTCGTCTCTGTCTCCGTTCTGTTTAAACTGAACTGTCATCTCTCTCTCCGTGCTGTTTAAACTCAACTGTCGCCTCTCTCTCCACGCTGTTTAAACTCAACTGTCGTCTCTGTCTCCGTGCTGTTTAAACTCAACTGTCATCTCTGTCTCCGCACTGTTTAAACTGAACTGTCGGCTCTCTCTCCGCGCTGTTTAAACTCAACTGTCATCTCTGTCTCCGCACTGTTTAAACTCAACTGTCATCTCTGTCTCCGTGCTGTTTAAACTGCACTGTCATCTCTGTCTCCGTGCTGTTTAAACTCAACTGTCATCTCTGTCTCCGTGCTGTTTAAACTCAACTGTCATCTCTGTCTCCGCACTGTTTAAACTGAACTGTCATCTCTGTCTCCGTGCTGTTTAAACTCAACTGTCATCTCTGAATCCGCCATGTTTAAACTCAACTGTCGTCTCTGTCTCCGCACTGTTTAAACTCAACTGTCATCTCTGTCTCCGCACTGTTTAAACTGAACTGTCATCTCTGTCTCCGTGCTGTTTAAACTGAACTGTCATCTCTGTCTCCGTGCTGTTTAAACTCAACTGTCATCCCTGTCTCCGCACTGTTTAAACTGAACTGTCATCTGTTTCGTGCTGTTTAAACTCAACTGTCATCTCTGTCTCCGCACTGTTTAAACTCAACTGTCATCTCTGTCTCCGCACTGTTTAAACTGAACTGTCATCTCTGTCTCCGTGCTGTTTAAACTCAACTGTCATCTCTGTCTCCGCGCGGTTTAAACTCAACTGTCATCTCTGTCTCCGTGCTGTTTAAACTCAACTGTCATCTCTGTCTCCGCACTGTTTAAACTCAACTGTCATCTCTGGCTCCGTGCTGTTTAAACTCAACTGTCATCTCTGTCTCCGCACTGTTTAAACTCAACTGTCGTCTCTGTCTCCATGCTGTTTAAACTCAACTGTCATCTCTGTCTCCGCACTGTTTAAACTCAACTGTCATCTCTGTCTCCGCGCTGTTCAAACTGAACTGTCATCTTTGTCTCCGCGTTGTTTAAACTCAACTGTCATCTCTGTCTCCGCGCTGTTCAAACTGAACTGTCATCTCTGTCTCCGCGCTGTTTAAACTCAACTGTCATCTCTGTCTCCGCACTGTTTAAATTGAACTGTCGCCTCTCTCTCGCACTGTTTAGACTGAACTGTCGCCTCTGTCTCCGCGCTGTTTAAACTCAACTGTCATCTCTGTCTCCACAATGTTTAAACTCAACTGTCGCCTCTCTCTCGCACTGTTTAGACTGAACTGTCGCCTCTGTCTCCGCGCTGTTTAAACTCAACTGTCGTTTCTGTCTCCGCACTGTTTAAACTCAACTGTCATCTCTGTCTCCGTGCTGTTTAAACTCAACTGTCATCTCTGTCTCCGCGCTGTTCAAACTGAACTGTCATCTCTGCCTCCGCGCTGTTTAAACTCAACTGTCATCTCTGTCTCCGCACTGTTTAAATTCAACTGTCGCCTCTCTCTCGCACTGTTTAGACTGAACTGTCGCCTCTGTCTCCGCGCTGTTTAAACTCAACTGTCGTCTCTGTCTCCGCAATGTTTAAACTCAACTGTCGCCTCTCTCTCGCACTGTTTCGACTGAACGGTTGCCTCTGTCTCCGCGCTGTTTAAACTCAACTGTCGTTTCTGTCTCCGCACTGTTTAAACTCAACTGTCGTCTCTGTCTCCGTTCTGTTTAAACTGAACTGTCATCTCTCTCTCCGTGCTGTTTAAACTCAACTGTCGCCTCTCTCTCCACGCTGTTTAAACTCAACTGTCGTCTCTGTCTCCGTGCTGTTTAAACTCAACTGTCATCTCTGTCTCCGCACTGTTTAAACTGAACTGTCGGCTCTCTCTCCGCGCTGTTTAAACTCAACTGTCATCTCTGTCTCCGCACTGTTTAAACTCAACTGTCATCTCTGTCTCCGTGCTGTTTAAACTGCACTGTTATCTCTGTCTCCGTGCTGTTTAAACTCAACAGTCATCTCTTTCTCCGCGCTGTTTAAACTCAACTGTCATCTCTGTCTCCGTGCTGTTTAAACTCAACTGTCATCTCTGTCTCCGCACTGTTTAAACTGAACTGTCATCTCTGTTTCCGTGCTGTTTAAACTCAACTGTCATCTCTGTCTCCGCACTGTTTAAACTCAACTGTCATCTCTGTCTCCGCACTGTTTAAACTGAACTGTCATCTCTGTCTCCGTGCTGTTTAATCTCAACTGTCATCTCTGTCTCCGCGCTGTTTAAACTCAACTGTCATCTCTGTCTCCGTGCTGTTTAAACTCAACTGTCATCTCTGTCTCCGCACTGTTTAAACTGAACTGTCATCTCTGTCTCCGTGCTGTTTAAACTCAACTGTCATCTCTGAATCCGCACTGTTTAAACTCAACTGTCGTCTCTGTCTCCTCACTGTTTAAACTCAACTGTCATCTCTGTCTCCGCACTGTTTAAACTGAACTGTCATCTCTGTCTCCGTGCTGTTTAAACTGAACTGTCATCTCTGTCTCCGTGCTGTTTAAACTCAACTGTCATCCCTGTCTCCGCACTGTTTAAACTGAACTGTCATCTGTTTCGTGCTGTTTAAACTCAACTGTCATCTCTGTCTCCGCACTGTTTAAACTCAACTGTCATCTCTGTCTCCGCACTGTTTAAACTGAACTGTCATCTCTGTCTCCGTGCTGTTTAAACTCAACTGTCATCTCTGTCTCCGCGCGGTTTAAACTCAACTGTCATCTCTGTCTCCGTGCTGTTTAAACTCAACTGTCATCTCTGTCTCCGCACTGTTTAAACTCAACTGTCATCTCTGTCTCCGTGCTGTTTAAACTCAACTGTCATCTCTGTCTCCGCACTGTTTAAACTCAACTGTCGTCTCTGTCTCCATGCTGTTTAAACTCAACTGTCATCTCTGTCTCCGCACTGTTTAAACTCAACTGTCATCTCTGTCTCCGCGCTGTTCAAACTGAACTGTCATCTTTGTCTCCGCGTTGTTTAAACTCAACTGTCATCTCTGTCTCCGCGCTGTTCAAACTGAACTGTCGCCTCTGTCTCCGCGCTGTTTAAACTCAACTGTCATCTCTGTCTCCACAATGTTTAAACTCAACTGTCGCCTCTCTCTCGCACTGTTTAGACTGAACTGTCGCCTCTGTCTCCGCGCTGTTTAAACTCAACTGTCGTTTCTGTCTCCGCACTGTTTAAACTCAACTGTCATCTCTGTCTCCGTGCTGTTTAAACTCAACTGTCATCTCTGTCTCCGCGCTGTTCAAACTGAACTGTCATCTCTGCCTCCGCGCTGTTTAAACTCAACTGTCATCTCTGTCTCCGCACTGTTTAAATTCAACTGTCGCCTCTCTCTCGCACTGTTTAGACTGAACTGTCGCCTCTGTCTCCGCGCTATTTAAACTCAACTGTCGTCTCTGTCTCCGCAATGTTTAAACTCAACTGTCGCCTCTCTCTCGCACTGTTTAGACTGAACTGTCGCCTCTGTCTCCGCGCTGTTTAAACTCAACTGTCGTTTCTGTCTCCGCACTGTTTAAACTCAACTGTCGTCTCTGTCTCCGTTCTGTTTAAACTGAACTGTCATCTCTCTCTCCGTGCTGTTTAAACTCAACTGTCGCCTCTCTCTCCACGCTGTTTAAACTCAACTGTCGTCTCCGTCTCCGTGCTGTTTAAACTCAACTGTCATCTCTGTCTCCGCACTGTTTAAACTGAACTGTCGGCTCTCTCTCCGCGCTGTTTAAACTCAACTGTCATCTCTGTCTCCGCACTGTTTAAACTCAACTGTCATCTCTGTCTCCGCACTGTTTAAACTGAACTGTCATCTCTGTCTCCGTGCTGTTTAAACTGCATTGTCATCTCTGTCTCCGTGCTGTTTAAACTGAACTGTCATCTCTGTTTCCGTGCTGTTTAAACTCAACTGTCATCTCTGTCTCCGCACTGTTTAAACTCAACTGTCATCTCTGTCTCCGCACTGTTTAAACTGAACTGTCATCTCTGTCTCCGTGCTGTTTAAACTCAACTGTCATCTCTGTCTCCGCGCTGTTTAAACTCAACTGTCATCTCTGTCTCCGTGCTGTTTAAACTCAACTGTCATCTCTGTCTCCGCACTGTTTAAATTGAACTGTCATCTCTGTCTCCGTGCTGTTTAAACTCAACTGTCATCTCTGTCTCCGCGCTGTTTAAACTCAACTGTCGTCTCTGTCTCCGTGCTGTTTAAACTCAACTGTCATCTCTGTCTCCGCACTGTTTAAACTCAACTGTCATCTCTGTCTCCGCGCTGTTCAAGCTGAACTGTCATCTCTGTCTCCGCGTTGTTTAAACTCAACTGTCATCTCTGTCTCCGCGCTGTTCAAACTGAACTGTCATCTCTGTCTCCGCGCTGTTTAAACTCAACTGTCATCTCTGTCTCCGCACTGTTTAAATTCAACTGTCGCCTCTGTCTCGCACTGTTTAGACTGGACTGTCGCCTCTGTCTCCGCGCTGTTTAAACTCAACTGTCGTCTCTGTCTCCGCAATGTTTAAACTCGACTGTCGCCTCTCTCTCGCACTGTTTAGACTGAACTGTCGCCTCTGTCTCCGCGCTGTTTAAACTCAACTGTCGTTTCTGTCTCCGCACTGTTTAAACTCAACTGTCATCTCTGTCTCCGTGCTGTTTAAACTCAACTGTCATCTCTGTCTCCGCACTGTTTAAACTCAACTGTCGTTTCTGTCTCCGCACTGTTTAAAGTGAACTGTCATCTCTGTCTCCGCACTGTTTAAACTCAACTGTCGTCTCTGTCTCCGCACTGTTTAAACTCAACTGTCATCTCTGTCTCCGTGCTGTTTAAACTCAACTGTCATCTCTGTCTCCGTGCTGTTTAAACTCAACTGTCATCTCTGTCTCCTCACTGTTTAAACTCAACTGTCATCTCTGTCTCCGCACTGTTTAAACTCAACTGTCATCTCAGTCTCCGCGCTGTTTAAACACAACTGTCGTTTCTGTCTCCGTGCTGTTTAAACTCAACTGTCATCTCTGTCTCCGTGCTGTTTAAACTCAACTGTCGTTTCTGTCTCCGCACTGTTTAAATTCAACTGTCATCTCTGTCTCCGCGCTGTTTAAACTCAACTGTCGTCTCTGTCTCCGTGCTGCTAAACTCAACTGTCGTCTCTGTCTCCGCACTGTTTAAACTCAACTGTCATCTCTGTCTCCGCACTGTTTAAACTCAAATGTCATCTCTGTCTCCGCACAGTTTAAACTCAACTGTCATCTCTGTCTCCGTGCTGTTTAAACTCAACTGTCATCTCTGTCTCAGTGGTGTATATGGATTTTAGCAAGGCGTTTGATAAGGTTCACCATGGTAGGCTTCTGCAGAAAATGCAGATGTATGGGATTGGGGGTGATCTAGGTAATTGGATCAGGAATTGGCTAGCAGATAGGAGACAGAGAGTGGTGGTTGATGGGAAATATTCGTCATGGAGTTCGGTTACAAGTGGTGTGCCTCAGGGATCTGTTTTGGGGCCACTGCTGTTTGTAATTTTTATTAATGATCTGGATGAGGGTATAGTTGGGTGGATTAGTAAGTTTGCTGATGACACCAAAGTCGGAGGTGTGGTAGATTGTGAGGAAGGGTGTCATAGTTTGCAGGATGACTTAGAAAGGTTGCAGAGCTGGGCTGAGAGGTGGCGAATGGAGTTTAATGTGGAGAAGTGTGAGGTAATTCATTTCGGTAGGAATAACAGATGTGTTGAGTATAGGGCTAACGGGAGGACTTTGAATAGTGTGGAGGAGCAGAGGGATCTAGGTGTATGTGTACATAGATCCCTGAAAGTTGGGAATCAAGTAGATAAAGTTGTTAAGAAGGCATACGGAGTTTTGGCGTTTATTGGTAGGGGGATTGAATTTAGGAGTCGTAGCGTCATGATGCAACTGTACACATCTCTGGTGCGGCCGCACTTGGAGTTTTGTGTGCAGTTCTGGTCCCCACATTACAAGAAGGATGTAGAGGCTTTGGAGAGGGTGCAGAGGAGGTTTACCAGGATGTTGCCTGGTATGGAGGGGAGATCCTATGAGGAGAGATTGAGTGATTTGGGGTTGTTTTCGCTGGAAAGAAGGCGGCTAAGAGGGGATCTCATTGAAACATATAAGATGATTAGAGGTTTAGACAGGGTAGATAGTGATAGCCTTTTTCCTAGGATGGAGAAAGCTAACACGAGGGGGCACGATTTTAAATTAAGGGGGGGTAGTTATAGGACAGATGTCAGGGGTAGGTTCTTTACCCAGAGGGTGGTGAGGGACTGGAATGCCCTGCCAGCTGCAGTTGTAAATGCACCTAGTTTGGGGGCGTTTAAAAGATCTGTGGATAGGTTTATGGATGAAAAGGGATTGGTTTAGGCTAGTGGGTCATTGTTTTGTAACTGGTCGGCGCAACATCGTGGGCCGAAGGGCCTGTTCTGCGCTGTAATGTTCTATGTTCTATGTTCTATGTTCTATGTTCTATGTCTCCGTGCTGTTTAAACTCAACTGTCATCTCTGTCTCCGCACTGTTTAAACTCAACTGTCGTCTCTGTCTCCATGCTGTTTAACTTGAACTGTCATCTCTCTCTGCGTGCTGTTTAAACTCAACTGTCGCGTCTCTCTCCACGCTGTTTAAACTCAACTGTCATCTCTGTCTCCGCGCTGATTAAACTCAACTGTCATCTTTGTCTCCGCACTGTTTAAACTGAACTGTCATCTCTGTCTCCGTGCTGTTTAAACTCAACTGTCATCTCTGTCTCCGCACTGTTTAAACTCAACTGTCATCTCTGTCTCCGCGCTGTTTAAACTCAACTGTCATCTCTGTCTCCGCACTGTTTAAATTCAACTGTCGACTCTCTCTCCGCGCTGTTTAAACTCAACTGTCGTATCTGTCTCCGTGCTGTTTAAACTCAACTGTCATCTCTGTCTCCGCACTGTTTAAACTGAACTGTCATCTCTGTCTCCGTGCTGTTTAAACTCAACTGTCATCTCTGTCTCCGCACTGTTTAAACTCAACTGTCGTCTCTGTCTCCGTGCTGTTTAAACTCAACTGTCATCTCTGTCTCCGCACTGTTTAAACTCAACTGTCATCTCTGTCTCCGTGCTGTTTAAACTCAACTGTCATCTCTGTCTCCGCACTGTTTAAACTCAACTGTCATCTCTGTCTCCGTGCTGTTTAAACTCAACTGTCGTCTCTGTCTCCGCACTGTTTAAACTGAACTGTCATCTCTGTCTCCGTGCTGTTTAAACTCAACTGTCATCTCTGTCTCCGCACTGTTTAAAATCAACTGTCATCTCTGTCTCCGTGCTATTTAAACTCAACTGTCATCTCTGTCTCCGTGCTGTTTAAACTCAACTGTCATCTCTGTCTCCGCACTGTTTAAACGCAACTGTCATCTCTGTCTCCGCGCTGTTTAAACTCAACTGTCGTCTCTGTCTCCGTGCTGCTAAACTCAACTGTCATCTCTTTCTCCGCACTGTTTAAACTCAACTGTCATCTCTGTCTCCGCACAGTTTAAACTCAACTGTCACCTCTGTCTCTGTGCTTTTTAAACTCAACTGTCATCTCTGTCTCCGTGCTGCTTAAACTCAACTGTCATCTCTGTCTCTGCACTGTTTAAACTCAACTGTCGACTCTGTCTCCATGCTGTTTAATTTGAACTGTCATCTCTCTCTCCGTGCTGTTTAAACTCAACTGTCGCCTCTCTCTCCGCGCTGTTTAAACTCAACTGTCGTCTCGGTCTCTGTGCAGTTTAAACTCAACTGTCGACTCTCTCTCCGCGCTGTTTAAACTCAACTGTCATCTCTGTCTCCGCACAGTTTAAACTCAACTGTCGTCTCTGTCTCCGCGCTGTTTAAACTCAACTGTCATCTCTGTCTCCGTGCTGTTTAAACTCAACAGTCATCTCTGTCTCCGCACTGTTTAAACTGAACTGTCATCTCTGTCTCCGCACTGTTTAAACTGAACTGTCATCTCTGTCTCCGCGCTGTTTAAACTCAACTGTCATCTCTGTCTCCGCACTGTTTAAACTGAACTGTCATCTCTGTCTCCGTGCTGTTTAAACTCAACTGTCATCTCTGTCTCCGCACTGTTTAAACTCAACTGTCATCTCTGTCTCCGCGCTGTTTAAACTCAACAGTCATCTCTGTCTCCGCACTGTTTAAACTCAACTGTCGACTCTCTCTCCGCGCTGTTTAAACTCAACTGTCGTATCTGTCTCCGCGCTGTTTAAACTCAACTGTCATCTCTGTCTCCGCACTGTTTAAACTGAACTGTCATCTCTGTCTCCGTGCTGTTTAAACTCAACTGTCATCTCTGTCTCCGCACTGTTTAAACTCAACTGTCGTCTCTGTCTCCGTGCTGTTTAAACTCAACTGTCATCTCTGTCTCCACACTGTTTAAACTCAACTGTCATCTCTGTCTCCGTGCTGTTTAAACTCAACTGTCATCTCTGTCTCCACACTGTTTAAACTCAACTGTCGTCTCTGTCTCCGCACTGTTTAAACTCAACTGTCATCTCTGTCTCCGTGCTGTTTAAACTCAACTGTCATCTCTGTTTCCGCACTGTTTAAACTCAACTCTCATCTCTGTCTCCGCGCTGTTGTAACTCAACTGTCATCTCTGTCTCCGTGCTGTTTAAACTCAACTGTCATCTCTGTCTCCACACTGTTTAAACTCAACTGTCATCTCTGTCTCCGCACTGTTTAAACTCAACTGTCGTCTCTGTCTCCGTGCTGATTAAACTCAACTGTCATCTCTGTCTCCGCACTGTTTAAACTCAACTGTCATCTCTGTCTCCGCACCGTTTAAACTGAACTGTCATCTCTGTCTCCGCACTGTTTAAACTCAACTGTCGTCTCTGTCTCCGTGCTGTTTAAACTCAACTGTCATCTCTGTCTCCGCACTGTTTAAACTCAACTGTCATCACAGTCTCCGCACCGTTTAAACTGAACTGTCATCTCTGTCTCCGTGCTGTTTAAACTCAACTGTCATCTCTGTCTCCGCGCTGTTTAAACTCAACTGTCATCTCTGTCTCCGCGCTGTTTAAACTCAACTGTCATCTCTGTCTCCGCGCTGTTTAAACTCAACTGTCATCTCTGTCTCCGCACTGTTTAAACTGAACTGTCATCTCTGTCTCCGTGCTGTTTAAACTCAACTGTCATCTCTGTCTCCGCACTGTTTAAACTCAACTGTCGTCTCTGTCTCCGTGCTGTTTAAACTCAACTGTCATCTCTGCCTCCGCACTGTTTAAACTCAACTGTCATCTCTGTCTCCGTGCTGTTTAAACTCAACTGTCATCTCTGTCTCCGCACTGTTTAAACTCAACTGTCATCTCTGTCTCCGTGCTGTTTAAACTCAACTGTCGTCTCTGTCTCCGCACTGTTTAAACTCAACTGTCATCTCTGTCTCCGTGCTGTTTAAACTCAACTGTCATCTCTGTCTCCGCACTGTTTAAACGCAACTGTCATCTCTGTCTCCGCGCTGTTTAAACTCAACTGTCGTCTCTGTCTCCGTGCTGCTAAACTCAACTGTCATCTCTGTCTCCGCACTGTTTAAACTCAACTGTCATCTCTGTCTCCGTGCTGCTAAACTCAACTGTCATCTCTGTCTCCACACTGTTTAAACTCAACTGTCATCTCTGTCTCCGTGCTGCTTAAACTCAACTGTCATCTCTGTCTCTGCACTGTTTAAACTCAACTGTCGTCTCTGTCTCCATGCTGTTTAATTTGAACTGTCATCTCTGTCTCCGTGCTGTTTAAACTCAACTGTCGCCTCTCTCTCCGCGCTGTTGAAACTCAACTGTCGTCTCGGTCTCTGTGCAGTTTTAACTCAACTGTCGACTCTCTCTCCGCGCTGTTTAAACTCAACTGTCATCTCTGTCTCCGCGCTGTTTAAACTCAACTGTCATCTCTGTCTCCGCACTGTTTAAACTGGACTGTCATCTCTGTCTCCGTGCTGTTTAAACTCAACTGTCATCTCTGTCTCCGCACTGTTTAAACTCAACCGTCATCTCTGTCTCCGCGCTGTTTAAACTCAACAGTCATCTCTGTCTCCGCACTGTTTAAACTCAACTGTCGACTCTCTCTCCGCGCTGTTTAAACTCAACTGTCGTATCTGTCTCCGCGCTGTTTAAACTCAACTGTCATCTCTGTCTCCGCACTGTTTAAACTGAACTGTCATCTCTGTCTCCGTGCTGTTTAAACTCAACTGTCATGTCTGTCTCCGCACTGTTTAAACTCAACTGTCGTCTCTGTCTCCGTGCTGTTTAAACTCAACTGTCATCTCTGTCTCCACACTGTTTAAACTCAACTGTCATCTCTGTCTCCGTGCTGTTTAAACTCAACTGTCATCTCTGTCTCCGCGCTGTTCAAACTGAACTGTCATCTCTGTCTCCGTGCTGTTTAAACTCAACTGTCATCTCTGTCTCCGCGCTGTTTAAACTCAACTGTCATCTCTGTCTCCACACTGTTTAAACTCAACTCTCGTCTCTGTCTCCGCACTGTTTAAACTCAACTGTCATCTCTGTCTCCGTGCTGTTTAAACTCAACTGTCATCTCTGTTTCCGCACTGTTTAAACTCAACTCTCATCTCTGTCTCCGCGCTGTTCAAACTCAACTGTCATCTCTGTCTCCGTGCTGTTTAAACTCAACTGTCGTCTCTGTCTCCGTGCTGTTTAAACTCAAGTGTCATCGCTGTCTCCGCACTGTTTAAACTCAACTGTCATCTCTGTCTCCGTGCTGTTTAAACTGAACTGTCATCTCTCTCTCCGTGCTGTTTAAACTCAACTGTCGCCTCTCTCTCCACGCTGTTTAAACTCAACTGTCGTCTCTGTCTCCGTGCTGTTTAAACTCAACTGTCATCTCTGTCTCCGCGCTGTTTAAACTGAACTGTCGCCTCTCTCTCCGCGCTGTTTAAACTCAACTGTCATCTCTGTCTCCGCACTGCTTAAACTCAACTGTCATCTCTGTTTCCGTGCTGTTTAAACTCAACAGTCATCTCTGTCTCCGCACTGTTTAAACTCAACTGTCGTCTCTTTCTCCGTGCTATTTAAACTCAACTGTCATCTCTGTCTCCGCGCTGTTTAAACTCAACTGTCATCTCTGTCTCCGCACTGTTTAAATTCAACTGTCGCCTCTCTCTCGCACTGTTTAGACTGAACTGTCGCCTCTGTCTCCGCGCTGTTTAAACTCAACTGTCGTCTCTGTCTCCGCAATGTTTAAACTCAACTGTCGCCTCTCTCTCGCACTGTTTAGACTGAACTGTCGCCTCTGTCTCCGCGCTGTTTAAACTCAACTGTCGTTTCTGTCTCCGCACTGTTTAAACTCAACTGTCGTCTCTGTCTCCGTTCTGTTTAAACTGAACTGTCATCTCTCTCTCCGTGCTGTTTAAACTCAACTGTCGCCTCTCTCTCCACGCTGTTTAAACTCAACTGTCGTCTCCGTCTCCGTGCTGTTTAAACTCAACTGTCATCTCTGTCTCCGCACTGTTTAAACTGAACTGTCGGCTCTCTCTCCGCGCTGTTTAAACTCAACTGTCATCTCTGTCTCCGCACTGTTTAAACTCAACTGTCATCTCTGTCTCCGCACTGTTTAAACTGAACTGTCATCTCTGTCTCCGTGCTGTTTAAACTGCATTGTCATCTCTGTCTCCGTGCTGTTTAAACTGAACTGTCATCTCTGTTTCCGTGCTGTTTAAACTCAACTGTCATCTCTGTCTCCGCACTGTTTAAACTCAACTGTCATCTCTGTCTCCGCACTGTTTAAACTGAACTGTCATCTCTGTCTCCGTGCTGTTTAAACTCAACTGTCATCTCTGTCTCCGCGCTGTTTAAACTCAACTGTCATCTCTGTCTCCGTGCTGTTTAAACTCAACTGTCATCTCTGTCTCCGCACTGTTTAAATTGAACTGTCATCTCTGTCTCCGTGCTGTTTAAACTCAACTGTCATCTCTGTCTCCGCGCTGTTTAAACTCAACTGTCGTCTCTGTCTCCGTGCTGTTTAAACTCAACTGTCATCTCTGTCTCCACACTGTTTAAACTCAACTGTCATCTCTGTCTCCGCGCTGTTCAAGCTGAACTGTCATCTCTGTCTCCGCGTTGTTTAAACTCAACTGTCATCTCTGTCTCCGCGCTGTTCAAACTGAACTGTCATCTCTGTCTCCGCGCTGTTTAAACTCAACTGTCATCTCTGTCTCCGCACTGTTTAAATTCAACTGTCGCCTCTGTCTCGCACTGTTTAGACTGGACTGTCGCCTCTGTCTCCGCGCTGTTTAAACTCAACTGTCGTCTCTGTCTCCGCAATGTTTAAACTCGACTGTCGCCTCTCTCTCGCACTGTTTAGACTGAACTGTCGCCTCTGTCTCCGCGCTGTTTAAACTCAACTGTCGTTTCTGTCTCCGCACTGTTTAAACTCAACTGTCATCTCTGTCTCCGTGCTGTTTAAACTCAACTGTCATCTCTGTCTCCGCACTGTTTAAACTCAACTGTCGTTTCTGTCTCCGCACTGTTTAAAGTGAACTGTCATCTCTGTCTCCGCACTGTTTAAACTCAACTGTCGTCTCTGTCTCCGCACTGTTTAAACTCAACTGTCATCTCTGTCTCCGTGCTGTTTAAACTCAACTGTCATCTCTGTCTCCGTGCTGTTTAAACTCAACTGTCATCTCTGTCTCCTCACTGTTTAAACTCAACTGTCGTCTCTGTCTCCGCACTGTTTAAACTCAACTGTCATCTCTGTCTCCGTGCTGTTTAAACTCAACTGTCATCTCTGTCTCCGCACTGTTTAAACGCAACTGTCATCTCTGTCTCCGCGCTGTTTAAACTCAACTGTCGTCTCTGTCTCCGTGCTGCTAAACTCAACTGTCATCTCTGTCTCCGCACTGTTTAAACTCAACTGTCATCTCTGTCTCCGTGCTGCTAAACTCAACTGTCATCTCTGTCTCCACACTGTTTAAACTCAACTGTCATCTCTGTCTCCGTGCTGCTTAAACTCAACTGTCATCTCTGTCTCTGCACTGTTTAAACTCAACTGTCGTCTCTGTCTCCATGCTGTTTAATTTGAACTGTCATCTCTGTCTCCGTGCTGTTTAAACTCAACTGTCGCCTCTCTCTCCGCGCTGTTTAAACTCAACTGTCGTCTCGGTCTCTGTGCAGTTTTAACTCAACTGTCGACTCTCTCTCCGCGCTGTTTAAACTCAACTGTCATCTCTGTCTCCGCGCTGTTTAAACTCAACTGTCATCTCTGTCTCCGCACTGTTTAAACTGGACTGTCATCTCTGTCTCCGTGCTGTTTAAACTCAACTGTCATCTCTGTCTCCGCACTGTTTAAACTCAACCGTCATCTCTGTCTCCGCGCTGTTTAAACTCAACAGTCATCTCTGTCTCCGCACTGTTTAAACTCAACTGTCGACTCTCTCTCCGCGCTGTTTAAACTCAACTGTCGTATCTGTCTCCGCGCTGTTTAAACTCAACTGTCATCTCTGTCTCCGCACTGTTTAAACTGAACTGTCATCTCTGTCTCCGTGCTGTTTAAACTCAACTGTCATGTCTGTCTCCGCACTGTTTAAACTCAACTGTCGTCTCTGTCTCCGTGCTGTTTAAACTCAACTGTCATCTCTGTCTCCACACTGTTTAAACTCAACTGTCATCTCTGTCTCCGTGCTGTTTAAACTCAACTGTCATCTCTGTCTCCGCGCTGTTCAAACTGAACTGTCATCTCTGTCTCCGTGCTGTTTAAACTCAACTGTCATCTCTGTCTCCGCGCTGTTTAAACTCAACTGTCATCTCTGTCTCCACACTGTTTAAACTCAACTCTCGTCTCTGTCTCCGCACTGTTTAAACTCAACTGTCATCTCTGTCTCCGTGCTGTTTAAACTCAACTGTCATCTCTGTTTCCGCACTGTTTAAACTCAACTCTCATCTCTGTCTCCGCGCTGTTCAAACTCAACTGTCATCTCTGTCTCCGTGCTGTTTAAACTCAACTGTCGTCTCTGTCTCCGTGCTGTTTAAACTCAACTGTCATCGCTGTCTCCGCACTGTTTAAACTCAACTGTCATCTCTGTCTCCGTGCTGTTTAAACTGAACTGTCATCTCTCTCTCCGTGCTGTTTAAACTCAACTGTCGCCTCTCTCTCCACGCTGTTTAAACTCAACTGTCGTCTCTGTCTCCGTGCTGTTTAAACTCAACTGTCATCTCTGTCTCCGCGCTGTTTAAACTGAACTGTCGCCTCTCTCTCCGCGCTGTTTAAACTCAACTGTCATCTCTGTCTCCGCACTGCTTAAACTCAACTGTCATCTCTGTTTCCGTGCTGTTTAAACTCAACAGTCATCTCTGTCTCCGCACTGTTTAAACTCAACTGTCGTCTCTTTCTCCGTGCTATTTAAACTCAACTGTCATCTCTGTCTCCGCGCTGTTTAAACTCAACTGTCATCTCTGTCTCCGCACTGTTTAAATTCAACTGTCGCCTCTCTCTCGCACTGTTTAGACTGAACTGTCGCCTCTGTCTCCGCGCTGTTTAAACTCAACTGTCGTCTCTGTCTCCGCAATGTTTAAACTCAACTGTCGCCTCTCTCTCGCACTGTTTAGACTGAACTGTCGCCTCTGTCTCCGCGCTGTTTAAACTCAACTGTCGTTTCTGTCTCCGCACTGTTTAAACTCAACTGTCGTCTCTGTCTCCGTTCTGTTTAAACTGAACTGTCATCTCTCTCTCCGTGCTGTTTAAACTCAACTGTCGCCTCTCTCTCCACGCTGTTTAAACTCAACTGTCGTCTCCGTCTCCGTGCTGTTTAAACTCAACTGTCATCTCTGTCTCCGCACTGTTTAAACTGAACTGTCGGCTCTCTCTCCGCGCTGTTTAAACTCAACTGTCATCTCTGTCTCCGCACTGTTTAAACTCAACTGTCATCTCTGTCTCCGCACTGTTTAAACTGAACTGTCATCTCTGTCTCCGTGCTGTTTAAACTGCATTGTCATCTCTGTCTCCGTGCTGTTTAAACTGAACTGTCATCTCTGTTTCCGTGCTGTTTAAACTCAACTGTCATCTCTGTCTCCGCACTGTTTAAACTCAACTGTCATCTCTGTCTCCGCACTGTTTAAACTGAACTGTCATCTCTGTCTCCGTGCTGTTTAAACTCAACTGTCATCTCTGTCTCCGCGCTGTTTAAACTCAACTGTCATCTCTGTCTCCGTGCTGTTTAAACTCAACTGTCATCTCTGTCTCCGCACTGTTTAAATTGAACTGTCATCTCTGTCTCCGTGCTGTTTAAACTCAACTGTCATCTCTGTCTCCGCGCTGTTTAAACTCAACTGTCGTCTCTGTCTCCGTGCTGTTTAAACTCAACTGTCATCTCTGTCTCCGCACTGTTTAAACTCAACTGTCATCTCTGTCTCCGCGCTGTTCAAGCTGAACTGTCATCTCTGTCTCCGCGTTGTTTAAACTCAACTGTCATCTCTGTCTCCGCGCTGTTCAAACTGAACTGTCATCTCTGTCTCCGCGCTGTTTAAACTCAACTGTCATCTCTGTCTCCGCACTGTTTAAATTCAACTGTCGCCTCTGTCTCGCACTGTTTAGACTGGACTGTCGCCTCTGTCTCCGCGCTGTTTAAACTCAACTGTCGTCTCTGTCTCCGCAATGTTTAAACTCGACTGTCGCCTCTCTCTCGCACTGTTTAGACTGAACTGTCGCCTCTGTCTCCGCGCTGTTTAAACTCAACTGTCGTTTCTGTCTCCGCACTGTTTAAACTCAACTGTCATCTCTGTCTCCGTGCTGTTTAAACTCAACTGTCATCTCTGTCTCCGCACTGTTTAAACTCAACTGTCGTTTCTGTCTCCGCACTGTTTAAAGTGAACTGTCATCTCTGTCTCCGCACTGTTTAAACTCAACTGTCGTCTCTGTCTCCGCACTGTTTAAACTCAACTGTCATCTCTGTCTCCGTGCTGTTTAAACTCAACTGTCATCTCTGTCTCCGTGCTGTTTAAACTCAACTGTCATCTCTGTCTCCTCACTGTTTAAACTCAACTGTCATCTCTGTCTCCGCACTGTTTAAACTCAACTGTCATCTCAGTCTCCGCGCTGTTTAAACACAACTGTCGTTTCTGTCTCCGTGCTGTTTAAACTCAACTGTCATCTCTGTCTCCGTGCTGTTTAAACTCAACTGTCGTTTCTGTCTCCGCACTGTTTAAATTCAACTGTCATCTCTGTCTCCGCGCTGTTTAAACTCAACTGTCGTCTCTGTCTCCGTGCTGCTAAACTCAACTGTCGTCTCTGTCTCCGCACTGTTTAAACTCAACTGTCATCTCTGTCTCCGCACTGTTTAAACTCAAATGTCATCTCTGTCTCCGCACAGTTTAAACTCAACTGTCATCTCTGTCTCCGTGCTGTTTAAACTCAACTGTCATCTCTGTCTCAGTGGTGTATATGGATTTTAGCAAGGCGTTTGATAAGGTTCACCATGGTAGGCTTCTGCAGAAAATGCAGATGTATGGGATTGGGGGTGATCTAGGTAATTGGATCAGGAATTGGCTAGCAGATAGGAGACAGAGAGTGGTGGTTGATGGGAAATATTCGTCATGGAGTTCGGTTACAAGTGGTGTGCCTCAGGGATCTGTTTTGGGGCCACTGCTGTTTGTAATTTTTATTAATGATCTGGATGAGGGTATAGTTGGGTGGATTAGTAAGTTTGCTGATGACACCAAAGTCGGAGGTGTGGTAGATTGTGAGGAAGGGTGTCATAGTTTGCAGGATGACTTAGAAAGGTTGCAGAGCTGGGCTGAGAGGTGGCGAATGGAGTTTAATGTGGAGAAGTGTGAGGTAATTCATTTCGGTAGGAATAACAGATGTGTTGAGTATAGGGCTAACGGGAGGACTTTGAATAGTGTGGAGGAGCAGAGGGATCTAGGTGTATGTGTACATAGATCCCTGAAAGTTGGGAATCAAGTAGATAAAGTTGTTAAGAAGGCATACGGAGTTTTGGCGTTTATTGGTAGGGGGATTGAATTTAGGAGTCGTAGCGTCATGATGCAACTGTACACATCTCTGGTGCGGCCGCACTTGGAGTTTTGTGTGCAGTTCTGGTCCCCACATTACAAGAAGGATGTAGAGGCTTTGGAGAGGGTGCAGAGGAGGTTTACCAGGATGTTGCCTGGTATGGAGGGGAGATCCTATGAGGAGAGATTGAGTGATTTGGGGTTGTTTTCGCTGGAAAGAAGGCGGCTAAGAGGGGATCTCATTGAAACATATAAGATGATTAGAGGTTTAGACAGGGTAGATAGTGATAGCCTTTTTCCTAGGATGGAGAAAGCTAACACGAGGGGGCACGATTTTAAATTAAGGGGGGGTAGTTATAGGACAGATGTCAGGGGTAGGTTCTTTACCCAGAGGGTGGTGAGGGACTGGAATGCCCTGCCAGCTGCAGTTGTAAATGCACCTAGTTTGGGGGCGTTTAAAAGATCTGTGGATAGGTTTATGGATGAAAAGGGATTGGTTTAGGCTAGTGGGTCATTGTTTTGTAACTGGTCGGCGCAACATCGTGGGCCGAAGGGCCTGTTCTGCGCTGTAATGTTCTATGTTCTATGTTCTATGTTCTATGTTCTATGTCTCCGTGCTGTTTAAACTCAACTGTCATCTCTGTCTCCGCACTGTTTAAACTCAACTGTCGTCTCTGTCTCCATGCTGTTTAACTTGAACTGTCATCTCTCTCTGCGTGCTGTTTAAACTCAACTGTCGCGTCTCTCTCCACGCTGTTTAAACTCAACTGTCATCTCTGTCTCCGCGCTGATTAAACTCAACTGTCATCTTTGTCTCCGCACTGTTTAAACTGAACTGTCATCTCTGTCTCCGTGCTGTTTAAACTCAACTGTCATCTCTGTCTCCGCACTGTTTAAACTCAACTGTCATCTCTGTCTCCGCGCTGTTTAAACTCAACTGTCATCTCTGTCTCCGCACTGTTTAAATTCAACTGTCGACTCTCTCTCCGCGCTGTTTAAACTCAACTGTCGTATCTGTCTCCGTGCTGTTTAAACTCAACTGTCATCTCTGTCTCCGCACTGTTTAAACTGAACTGTCATCTCTGTCTCCGTGCTGTTTAAACTCAACTGTCATCTCTGTCTCCGCACTGTTTAAACTCAACTGTCGTCTCTGTCTCCGTGCTGTTTAAACTCAACTGTCATCTCTGTCTCCGCACTGTTTAAACTCAACTGTCATCTCTGTCTCCGTGCTGTTTAAACTCAACTGTCATCTCTGTCTCCGCACTGTTTAAACTCAACTGTCATCTCTGTCTCCGTGCTGTTTAAACTCAACTGTCGTCTCTGTCTCCGCACTGTTTAAACTGAACTGTCATCTCTGTCTCCGTGCTGTTTAAACTCAACTGTCATCTCTGTCTCCGCACTGTTTAAAATCAACTGTCATCTCTGTCTCCGTGCTATTTAAACTCAACTGTCATCTCTGTCTCCGTGCTGTTTAAACTCAACTGTCATCTCTGTCTCCGCACTGTTTAAACGCAACTGTCGTATCTGTCTCCGTGCTGTTTAAACTCAACTGTCATCTCTGTCTCCGCATTGTTTAAACTGAACTGTCATCTCTGTCTCCGTGCTGTTTAAACTCAACTGTCATCTCTGTCTCCGCACTGTTTAAACTCAACTGTCGTCTCTGTCTCCGTGCTGTTTAAACTCAACTGTCATCTCTGTCTCCGCACTGTTTAAACTCAACTGTCATCTCTGTCTCCGTGCTGTTTAAACTCAACTGTCATCTCTGTCTCCGCACTGTTTAAACTCAACTGTCATCTCTGTCTCCGTGCTGTTTAAACTCAACTGTCGTCTCTGTCTCCGCACTGTTTAAACTGAACTGTCATCTCTGTCTCCGTGCTGTTTAAACTCAACTGTCATCTCTGTCTCCGCACTGTTTAAAATCAACTGTCATCTCTGTCTCCGTGCTATTTAAACTCAACTGTCATCTCTGTCTCCGTGCTGTTTAAACTCAACTGTCATCTCTGTCTCCGCGCTGTTTAAACTCAACTGTCGTCTCTGTCTCCGTGCTGCTAAACTCAACTGTCATCTCTGTCTCCGCACTGTTTAAACTCAACTGTCATCTCTGTCTCCGCACAGTTTAAACTCAACTGTCACCTCTGTCTCTGTGCTTTTTAAACTCAACTGTCATCTCTGTCTCCGTGCTGCTTAAACTCAACTGTCATCTCTGTCTCTGCACTGTTTAAACTCAACTGTCGTCTCTGTCTCCATGCTGTTTAATTTGAACTGTCATCTCTCTCTCCGTGCTGTTTAAACTCAACTGTCGCCTCTCTCTCCGCGCTGTTTAAACTCAACTGTCGTCTCGGTCTCTGTGCAGTTTAAACTCAACTGTCGACTCTCTCTCCGCGCTGTTTAAACTCAACTGTCATCTCTGTCTCCGCACAGTTTAAACTCAACTGTCGTCTCTGTCTCCGCGCTGTTTAAACTCAACTGTCATCTCTGTCTCCGTGCTGTTTAAACTCAACAGTCATCTCTGTCTCCGCGCTGTTTAAACTCAACAGTCATCTCTGTCTCCGCACTGTTTAAACTCAACTGTCGACTCTCTCTCCGCGCTGTTTAAACTCAACTGTCGTATCTGTCTCCGCGCTGTTTAAACTCAACTGTCATCTCTGTCTCCGCACTGTTTAAACTGAACTGTCATCTCTGTCTCCGTGCTGTTTAAACTCAACTGTCATCTCTGTCTCCGCACTGTTTAAACTCAACTGTCGTCTCTGTCTCCGTGCTGTTTAAACTCAACTGTCATCTCTGTCTCCACACTGTTTAAACTCAACTGTCATCTCTGTCTCCGTGCTGTTTAAACTCAACTGTCATCTCTGTCTCCACACTGTTTAAACTCAACTGTCGTCTCTGTCTCCGCACTGTTTAAACTCAACTGTCATCTCTGTCTCCGTGCTGTTTAAACTCAACTGTCATCTCTGTTTCCGCACTGTTTAAACTCAACTCTCATCTCTGTCTCCGCGCTGTTGTAACTCAACTGTCATCTCTGTCTCCGTGCTGTTTAAACTCAACTGTCGTCTCTGTCTCCGTGCTGTTTAAACTCAACTGTCATCTCTGTCTCCGCGCTGTTTAAACTCAACTGTCATCTCTGACTCCGCACTGTTTAAACTCAACTGTCTTCTCTGTCTCCGTGCTGTTTAAACTGAACTGTCATCTCTCTCTCCGTGCTGTTTAAACTCAACTGTCGCCTCTCTCTCCACGCTGTTTAAACTCAACTGTCGTCTCTGTCTCCGTGCTGTTTAAACTCAACTGTCATCTCTGTCTCCGCGCTGTTTCAACTGAACTGTCGCCTCTCTCTCCGCGCTGTTTAAACTCAACTGTCATCTCTGTCTCCGCACTGCTTAAACTCAACTGTCATCTCTGTCTCCGCACTGTTTAAACTCAACTGTCGTCTCTGTCTCCGTGCTGTTTAAACTCAACTGTCATCTCTGTCTCTGCGCTGTTTAAACTCAACTGTCATCTCTGTCTCCGTGCTGTTTAAACTCAACTGTCATCTCTTTCTCCGTGCTGTTTAAACTCAACTGTCATCTCTGTCTCCGCACTGTTTAAACTCAACTCTCATCTCTGTCTCCGCGCTGTTCAAACTCAACTGTCATCTCTGTCTCCGTGCTGTTTAAACTCAACTGTCGTCTCTGTCTCCGTGCTGTTTAAACTCAACTGTCGTCTCTGTCTCCGCACAGTTTAAACTCAACTGTCATCTCTGTCTCCGTGCTGTTTAATCTCAACTGTCATCTCTGTCTCCGTGCTGTTTAAACTCAACTGTCATCTCTGTCTCCGCGCTGTTTAAACCCAACTGTCATCTCTGTCTCCGCACTGTTTAAACTCAACTGTCGTCTCTGTCTCCGTGCTATTTAAACTGAACTGTCATCTCTCTCTCCGTGCTGTTAAACTCAACTGTCGCCTCTCTCTCCACGCTGTTTAAACTCAACTGTTGTCTCTGTCTCCGTGCTGTTTAAAATCAACTGTCATCTCTGTCTCCGCACTGTTTAAACTGAACTGTCGCCTCTCTCTCCGCGCTGTTTAAACTCAACTGTCATCTCTGTCTCCGTGCTGTTTAAACTCAACTGTCATCTCTGTCTCCGTGCTGTTTAAACTCAACTGTCATCTCTGTCTCCGCACTGTTTAAACTCAACTGTCGTCTCTGTCTCCGTGCTGATTAAACTCAACTGTCATCTCTGTCTCCGCACTGTTTAAACTCAACTGTCATCTCTGTCTCCGCACCGTTTAAACTGAACTGTCATCTCTGTCTCCGCACTGTTTAAACTCAACTGTCGTCTCTGTCTCCGTGCTGTTTAAACTCAACTGTCATCTCTGTCTCCGCACTGTTTAAACTCAACTGTCATCACAGTCTCCGCACCGTTTAAACTGAACTGTCATCTCTGTCTCCGTGCTGTTTAAACTCAACTGTCATCTCTGTCTCCGCGCTGTTTAAACTCAACTGTCATCTCTGTCTCCGCGCTGTTTAAACTCAACTGTCATCTCTGTCTCCGCGCTGTTTAAACTCAACTGTCATCTCTGTCTCCGCACTGTTTAAACTGAACTGTCATCTCTGTCTCCGTGCTGTTTAAACTCAACTGTCATCTCTGTCTCCGCACTGTTTAAACTCAACTGTCGTCTCTGTCTCCGTGCTGTTTAAACTCAACTGTCATCTCTGCCTCCGCACTGTTTAAACTCAACTGTCATCTCTGTCTCCGTGCTGTTTAAACTCAGCTGTCATCTCTGTCTCCGCACTGTTTAAACTCAACTGTCATCTCTGTCTCCGTGCTGTTTAAACTCAACTGTCGTCTCTGTCTCCGCACTGTTTAAACTCAACTGTCATCTCTGTCTCCGTGCTGTTTAAACTCAACTGTCATCTCTGTCTCCGTGCTGCTAAACTCAACTGTCATCTCTGTCTCCGCGCTGTTTAAACTCAACTGTCGTCTCTGTCTCCGTGCTGCTAAACTCAACTGTCATCTCTGTCTCCGCACTGTTTAAACGCAACTGTCATCTCTGTCTCCGCGCTGTTTAAACTCAACTGTCGTCTCTGTCTCCGTGCTGCTAAACTCAACTGTCATCTCTGTCTCCGCACTGTTTAAACTCAACTGTCATCTCTGTCTCCGTGCTGCTAAACTCAACTGTCATCTCTGTCTCCACACTGTTTAAACTCAACTGTCATCTCTGTCTCCGTGCTGCTTAAACTCAACTGTCATCTCTGTCTCTGCACTGTTTAAACTCAACTGTCGTCTCTGTCTCCATGCTGTTTAATTTGAACTGTCATCTCTGTCTCCGTGCTGTTTAAACTCAACTGTCGCCTCTCTCTCCGCGCTGTTTAAACTCAACTGTCGTCTCGGTCTCTGTGCAGTTTTAACTCAACTGTCGACTCTCTCTCCGCGCTGTTTAAACTCAACTGTCATCTCTGTCTCCGCGCTGTTTAAACTCAACTGTCATCTCTGTCTCCGCACTGTTTAAACTGGACTGTCATCTCTGTCTCCGTGCTGTTTAAACTCAACTGTCATCTCTGTCTCCGCACTGTTTAAACTCAACCGTCATCTCTGTCTCCGCGCTGTTTAAACTCAACAGTCATCTCTGTCTCCGCACTGTTTAAACTCAACTGTCGACTCTCTCTCCGCGCTGTTTAAACTCAACTGTCGTATCTGTCTCCGCGCTGTTTAAACTCAACTGTCATCTCTGTCTCCGCACTGTTTAAACTGAACTGTCATCTCTGTCTCCGTGCTGTTTAAACTCAACTGTCATGTCTGTCTCCGCACTGTTTAAACTCAACTGTCGTCTCTGTCTCCGTGCTGTTTAAACTCAACTGTCATCTCTGTCTCCACACTGTTTAAACTCAACTGTCATCTCTGTCTCCGTGCTGTTTAAACTCAACTGTCATCTCTGTCTCCGCGCTGTTCAAACTGAACTGTCATCTCTGTCTCCGTGCTGTTTAAACTCAACTGTCATCTCTGTCTCCGCGCTGTTTAAACTCAACTGTCATCTCTGTCTCCACACTGTTTAAACTCAACTCTCGTCTCTGTCTCCGCACTGTTTAAACTCAACTGTCATCTCTGTCTCCGTGCTGTTTAAACTCAACTGTCATCTCTGTTTCCGCACTGTTTAAACTCAACTCTCATCTCTGTCTCCGCGCTGTTCAAACTCAACTGTCATCTCTGTCTCCGTGCTGTTTAAACTCAACTGTCGTCTCTGTCTCCGTGCTGTTTAAACTCAACTGTCATCGCTGTCTCCGCACTGTTTAAACTCAACTGTCATCTCTGTCTCCGTGCTGTTTAAACTGAACTGTCATCTCTCTCTCCGTGCTGTTTAAACTCAACTGTCGCCTCTCTCTCCACGCTGTTTAAACTCAACTGTCGTCTCTGTCTCCGTGCTGTTTAAACTCAACTGTCATCTCTGTCTCCGCGCTGTTTAAACTGAACTGTCGCCTCTCTCTCCGCGCTGTTTAAACTCAACTGTCATCTCTGTCTCCGCACTGCTTAAACTCAACTGTCATCTCTGTTTCCGTGCTGTTTAAACTCAACAGTCATCTCTGTCTCCGCACTGTTTAAACTCAACTGTCGTCTCTTTCTCCGTGCTATTTAAACTCAACTGTCATCTCTGTCTCCGCGCTGTTTAAACTCAACTGTCATCTCTGTCTCCGCGCTGTTTAAACTCAACTGTCATCTCTGTCTCCGCGCTGTTTAAACTCAACTGTCATCTCTGTCTCCGTGCTGTTTAAACTCAACTGTCATCTCTGTCTCCGCACTGTTTAAACTCAACTGTCGTCTCTGTCTCCGTGCTGTTTAAACTCAACTGTCATCTCTGTCTCCGCGCTGTTTAAACTCAACTGTCATCTCTGTCTCCGCGCTGTTTAAACTGAACTGTCATCTCTGTCTCCGCGTTGTTTAAACTGAACTGTCATCTCTGTCTCCGTGCTGTTTAAACTCAACTGTCATCTCTCTCTCCACACTGTTTAAAGTCAACTGTCGTCTCTGTCTCCGTGCTGTTTAAACTCAACTGTCATCTCTTTCTCCGTGCTGTTTAAACTCAACTGTCATCTCTGTCTCCGCACTGTTTAAACTCAACTCTCATCTCTGTCTCCGCGCTGTTCAAACTCAACTGTCATCTCTGTCTCCGTGCTGTTTAAACTCAACTGTCGTCTCTGTCTCCGTGCTGTTTAAACTCAACTGTCGTCTCTGTCTCCGCACAGTTTAAACTCAACTGTCATCTCTGTCTCCGTGCTGTTTAATCTCAACTGTCATCTCTGTCTCCGTGCTGTTTAAACTCAACTGTCATCTCTGTCTCCGTGCTGTTTAAACTCAACTGTCATCTCTGTCTCCGCACTGTTTAAACTCAACTGTCATCTCTGTCTCCGCGCTGTTTAAACTCAACAGTCATCTCTGTCTCCGCACTGTTTAAACTCAACTGTCGACTCTCTCTCCGCGCTGTTTAAACTCAACTGTCGTATCTGTCTCCGCGCTGTTTAAACTCAACTGTCATCTCTGTCTCCGCACTGTTTAAACTGAACTGTCATCTCTGTCTCCATGCTGTTTAAACTCAACTGTCATCTCTGTCTCCACACTGTTTAAACTCAACTGTCATCTCTGTCTCCGCACTGTTTAAACTCAACTGTCATCTCTGTCTCCGTGCTGTTTAAACTCAACTGTCATCTCTGTCTCCGCACTGTTTAAACTCAACTGTCGTCTCTGTCTCCGTGCTGTTTAAACTCAACTGTCATCTCTGTCTCCGCGCTGTTTAAACTCAACTGTCATCTCTGTCTCCGCGCTGT
This sequence comes from Prionace glauca, assembly GCA_037974335.1. Lineage (NCBI taxonomy): Eukaryota > Metazoa > Chordata > Chondrichthyes > Carcharhiniformes > Carcharhinidae > Prionace > Prionace glauca. The sequence continues at coordinate 98,737,069 of CM075729.1, read as the reverse complement.
TTAAACTGAACTGTCATCTCTGTCTCCGCACTGTTTAAACTGAACTGTCATCTCTGTCTCCGTGCTGTTTAAACTCAACTGTCATCTCTCTCTCCACACTGTTTAAAGTCAACTGTCGTCTCTGTCTCCGTGCTGTTTAAACTCAACTGTCATCTCTTTCTCCGTGCTGTTTAAACTCAACTGTCATCTCTGTCTCCGCACTGTTTAAACTCAACTCTCATCTCTGTCTCCGCGCTGTTCAAACTCAACTGTCATCTCTGTCTCCGTGCTGTTTAAACTCAACTGTCGTCTCTGTCTCCGTGCTGTTTAAACTCAACTGTCGTCTCTGTCTCCGCACAGTTTAAACTCAACTGTCATCTCTGTCTCCGTGCTGTTTAATCTCAACTGTCATCTCTGTCTCCGTGCTGTTTAAACTCAACTGTCATCTCTGTCTCCGTGCTGTTTAAACTCAACTGTCATCTCTGTCTCCGCACTGTTTAAACTCAACTGTCATCTCTGTCTCCGCGCTGTTTAAACTCAACAGTCATCTCTGTCTCCGCACTGTTTAAACTCAACTGTCGACTCTCTCTCCGCGCTGTTTAAACTCAACTGTCATCTCTGTCTCCGTGCTGTTTAAACTCAACTGTCATCTCTGTCTCCGCACTGTTTAAACTCAACTGTCGTCTCTGTCTCCGTGCTGTTTAAACTCAACTGTCATCTCTGTCTCCACACTGTTTAAACTCAACTGTCATCTCTGTCTCCGTGCTGTTTAAACTCAACTGTCATCTCTGTCTCCGCGCTGTTCAAACTGAACTGTCATCTCTGTCTCCGTGCTGTTTAAACTCAACTGTCATCTCTGTCTCCGCGCTGTTTAAACTCAACTGTCATCTCTGTCTCCACACTGTTTAAACTCAACTGTCGTCTCTGTCTCCGCACTGTTTAAACTCAACTGTCATCTCTGTCTCCGTGCTGTTTAAACTCAACTGTCATCTCTGTTTCCGCACTGTTTAAACTCAACTCTCATCACTGTCTCCGCGCTGTTCAAACTCAACTGTCATCTCTGTCTCCGTGCTGTTTAAACTCAACTGTCGTCTCTGTCTCCGTGCTGTTTAAACTCAACTGTCATCTCTGTCTCCGCGCTGTTTAAACTCAACTGTCATCTCTGTCTCCGCACTGTTTAAACTCAACTGTCTTCTCTGTCTCCGTGCTGTTTAAACTGAACTGTCATCTCTCTCTCCGTGCTGTTTAAACTCAACTGTCGCCTCTCTCTCCACGCTGTTTAAACTCAACTGTCGTCTCTGTCTCCGTGCTGTTTAAACTCAACTGTCATCTCTGTCTCCGCGCTGTTTAAACTGAACTATCGCCTCTCTCTCCGCGCTGTTTAAACTCAACTGTCATCTCTGTCTCCGCACTGCTTAAACTCAACTGTCATCTCTGTCTCCGTGCTGTTTAAACTCAACTGTCATCTCTGTCTCCGCACTGTTTAAACTCAACTGTCGTCTCTGTCTCCGTGCTGTTTAAACTCAACTGTCATCTCTGTCTCCGCGCTGTTTAAACTCAACTGTCATCTCTGTCTCCGCGCTGTTTAAACTCAACTGTCATCTCTGTCTCCGCGCTGTTTAAACTCAACTGTCATCTCTGTCTCCGTGCTGTTTAAACTCAACTGTCATCTCTGTCTCCGCACTGTTTAAACTCAACTGTCGTCTCTGTCTCCGTGCTGTTTAAACTCAACTGTCATCTCTGTCTCCGCGCTGTTTAAACTCAACTGTCATCTCTGTCTCCGCGCTGTTTAAACTGAACTGTCATCTCTGTCTCCGCACTGTTTAAACTGAACTGTCATCTCTGTCTCCGTGCTGTTTAAACTCAACTGTCATCTCTCTCTCCACACTGTTTAAAGTCAACTGTCGTCTCTGTCTCCGTGCTGTTTAAACTCAACTGTCATCTCTTTCTCCGTGCTGTTTAAACTCAACTGTCATCTCTGTCTCCGCACTGTTTAAACTCAACTCTCATCTCTGTCTCCGCGCTGTTCAAACTCAACTGTCATCTCTGTCTCCGTGCTGTTTAAACTCAACTGTCGTCTCTGTCTCCGTGCTGTTTAAACTCAACTGTCATCTCTGTCTCCGCACTGTTTAAACTCAACTGTCATCTCTGTCTCCACACTGTTTAAACTCAACTGTCGTCTCTGTCTCCGCACTGTTTAAACTCAACTGTCATCTCTGTCTCCGTGCTGTTTAAACTCAACTGTCATCTCTGTCTCCGCACTGTTTAAACTCAACTCTCATCTCTGTCTCCGCGCTGTTCAAACTCAACTGTCATCTCTGTCTCCATGCTGTTTAAACTCAACTGTCGTCTCTGTCTCTGTGCTGTTTAAACTCAACTGTCATCTCTGTCTCCGCGCTGTTTAAACTTAACTGTCTTCTCTGTCTCCGTGCTGTTTAAACTGAACTGTCATCTCTCTGTCCGTGCTGTTTAAACTCAACTGTCGCCTCTCTCTCCACGCTGTTTAAACTCAACTGTCGTCTCTGTCTCCGTGCTGTTTAAACTCAACTGTCATCTCTGTCTCCGCGCTGATTAAACTCAACTGTCATCTTTGTCTCCGCACTGTTTAAACTGAACTGTCATCTCTGTCTCCGTGCTGTTTAAACTCAACTGTCATCTCTGTCTCCGCACTGTTTAAACTCAACTGTCATCTCTGTCTCCGCGCTGTTTAAACTCAACTGTCATCTCTGTCTCCGCACTGTTTAAATTCAAGTGTCGACTCTCTCTCCGCGCTGTTTAAACTTAACTGTCTTCTCTGTCTCCGTGCTGTTTAAACTCAACTGTCATCTCTGTCTCCGCACTGTTTAAACTGAACTGTCATCTCTGTCTCCGTGCTGTTTAAACTCAACTGTCATCTCTGTCTCCGCACTGTTTAAACTCAACTGTCGTCTCTGTCTCCGTGCTGTTTAAACTCAACTGTCATCTCTGTCTCCGCACTGTTTAAACTCAACTGTCATCTCTGTCTCCGTGCTGTTTAAACTCAACTGTCATCTCTGTCTCCGCACTGTTTAAACTCAACTGTCATCTCTGTCTCCGGGCTGTTTAAACTCAACTGTCGTCTCTGTCTCCGCACTGTTTAAACTGAACTGTCATCTCTGTCTCCGTGCTGTTTAAACTCAACTGTCATCTCTGTCTCCGCACTGTTTAAACTCAACTGTCATCTCTGTCTGCGTGCTGTTTAAACTCAACTGTCATCTCTGTCTCCGTGCTGTTTAAACTCAACTGTCATCTCTGTCTCCGCACTGTTTAAACGCAACTGTCATCTCTGTCTCCGTGCTGTTTAAACTCAACTGTCGTCTCTGTCTCCGTGCTGCTAAACTCAACTGTCATCTCTGTCTCCGCACTGTTTAAACTCAACTGTCATCTCTGTCTCCGCACACTTTAAACTCAACTGTCATCTCTGTCTCCGTGCTTTTTAAACTCAACTGTCATCTCTGTCTCCGTGCTGCTTAAACTCAACTGTCATCTCTGTCTCTGCACTGTTTAAACTCAACTGTCGTCTCTGTCTCCATGCTGTTTAATTTGAACTGTCATCTCTCTCTCCGTGCTGTTTAAACTCAACTGTCGCCTCTCTCTCCGCGCTGTTTAAACTCAACTGTCGTCTCGGTCTCTGTGCAGTTTAAACTCAACTGTCGTCTCTGTCTCCGTGATGTTTAAACTCAACTGTCGTCTCTGTCTCCGCACAGTTTAAACTCAACTGTCATCTCTGTCTCCGTGCTGTTTAATCTCAACTGTCATCTCTGTCTCCGTGCTGTTTAAACTCAACTGTCATCTCTGTCTCCGTGCTGTTTAAACTCAACTGTCATCTCTGTCTCCGCACTGTTTAAACTCAACTGTCATCTCTGTCTCCGCGCTGTTTAAACTCAACAGTCATCTCTGTCTCCGCACTGTTTAAACTCAACTGTCGACTCTCTCTCCGCGCTGTTTAAACTCAACTGTCGTATCTGTCTCCGCGCTGTTTAAACTCAACTGTCATCTCTGTCTCCGCACTGTTTAAACTGAACTGTCATCTCTGTCTCCATGCTGTTTAAACTCAACTGTCATCTCTGTCTCCACACTGTTTAAACTCAACTGTCATCTCTGTCTCCGCACTGTTTAAACTCAACTGTCATCTCTGTCTCCGTGCTGTTTAAACTCAACTGTCATCTCTGTCTCCGCACTGTTTAAACTCAACTGTCGTCTCTGTCTCCGTGCTGTTTAAACTCAACTGTCATCTCTGTCTCCGCGCTGTTTAAACTCAACTGTCATCTCTGTCTCCGCGCTGTTTAAACTGAACTGTCATCTCTGTCTCCGCACTGTTTAAACTGAACTGTCATCTCTGTCTCCGTGCTGTTTAAACTCAACTGTCATCTCTCTCTCCACACTGTTTAAAGTCAACTGTCGTCTCTGTCTCCGTGCTGTTTAAACTCAACTGTCATCTCTTTCTCCGTGCTGTTTAAACTCAACTGTCATCTCTGTCTCCGCACTGTTTAAACTCAACTCTCATCTCTGTCTCCGCGCTGTTCAAACTCAACTGTCATCTCTGTCTCCGTGCTGTTTAAACTCAACTGTCGTCTCTGTCTCCGTGCTGTTTAAACTCAACTGTCGTCTCTGTCTCCGCACAGTTTAAACTCAACTGTCATCTCTGTCTCCGTGCTGTTTAATCTCAACTGTCATCTCTGTCTCCGTGCTGTTTAAACTCAACTGTCATCTCTGTCTCCGTGCTGTTTAAACTCAACTGTCATCTCTGTCTCCGCACTGTTTAAACTCAACTGTCATCTCTGTCTCCGCGCTGTTTAAACTCAACAGTCATCTCTGTCTCCGCACTGTTTAAACTCAACTGTCGACTCTCTCTCCGCGCTGTTTAAACTCAACTGTCATCTCTGTCTCCGTGCTGTTTAAACTCAACTGTCATCTCTGTCTCCGCACTGTTTAAACTCAACTGTCGTCTCTGTCTCCGTGCTGTTTAAACTCAACTGTCATCTCTGTCTCCACACTGTTTAAACTCAACTGTCATCTCTGTCTCCGTGCTGTTTAAACTCAACTGTCATCTCTGTCTCCGCGCTGTTCAAACTGAACTGTCATCTCTGTCTCCGTGCTGTTTAAACTCAACTGTCATCTCTGTCTCCGCGCTGTTTAAACTCAACTGTCATCTCTGTCTCCACACTGTTTAAACTCAACTGTCGTCTCTGTCTCCGCACTGTTTAAACTCAACTGTCATCTCTGTCTCCGTGCTGTTTAAACTCAACTGTCATCTCTGTTTCCGCACTGTTTAAACTCAACTCTCATCACTGTCTCCGCGCTGTTCAAACTCAACTGTCATCTCTGTCTCCGTGCTGTTTAAACTCAACTGTCGTCTCTGTCTCCGTGCTGTTTAAACTCAACTGTCATCTCTGTCTCCGCGCTGTTTAAACTCAACTGTCATCTCTGTCTCCGCACTGTTTAAACTCAACTGTCTTCTCTGTCTCCGTGCTGTTTAAACTGAACTGTCATCTCTCTCTCCGTGCTGTTTAAACTCAACTGTCGCCTCTCTCTCCACGCTGTTTAAACTCAACTGTCGTCTCTGTCTCCGTGCTGTTTAAACTCAACTGTCATCTCTGTCTCCGCGCTGTTTAAACTGAACTATCGCCTCTCTCTCCGCGCTGTTTAAACTCAACTGTCATCTCTGTCTCCGCACTGCTTAAACTCAACTGTCATCTCTGTCTCCGTGCTGTTTAAACTCAACTGTCATCTCTGTCTCCGCACTGTTTAAACTCAACTGTCGTCTCTGTCTCCGTGCTGTTTAAACTCAACTGTCATCTCTGTCTCCGCGCTGTTTAAACTCAACTGTCATCTCTGTCTCCGCGCTGTTTAAACTCAACTGTCATCTCTGTCTCCGCGCTGTTTAAACTCAACTGTCATCTCTGTCTCCGTGCTGTTTAAACTCAACTGTCATCTCTGTCTCCGCACTGTTTAAACTCAACTGTCGTCTCTGTCTCCGTGCTGTTTAAACTCAACTGTCATCTCTGTCTCCGCGCTGTTTAAACTCAACTGTCATCTCTGTCTCCGCGCTGTTTAAACTGAACTGTCATCTCTGTCTCCGCACTGTTTAAACTGAACTGTCATCTCTGTCTCCGTGCTGTTTAAACTCAACTGTCATCTCTCTCTCCACACTGTTTAAAGTCAACTGTCGTCTCTGTCTCCGTGCTGTTTAAACTCAACTGTCATCTCTTTCTCCGTGCTGTTTAAACTCAACTGTCATCTCTGTCTCCGCACTGTTTAAACTCAACTCTCATCTCTGTCTCCGCGCTGTTCAAACTCAACTGTCATCTCTGTCTCCGTGCTGTTTAAACTCAACTGTCGTCTCTGTCTCCGTGCTGTTTAAACTCAACTGTCATCTCTGTCTCCGCACTGTTTAAACTCAACTGTCATCTCTGTCTCCACACTGTTTAAACTCAACTGTCGTCTCTGTCTCCGCACTGTTTAAACTCAACTGTCATCTCTGTCTCCGTGCTGTTTAAACTCAACTGTCATCTCTGTCTCCGCACTGTTTAAACTCAACTCTCATCTCTGTCTCCGCGCTGTTCAAACTCAACTGTCATCTCTGTCTCCATGCTGTTTAAACTCAACTGTCGTCTCTGTCTCTGTGCTGTTTAAACTCAACTGTCATCTCTGTCTCCGCGCTGTTTAAACTTAACTGTCTTCTCTGTCTCCGTGCTGTTTAAACTGAACTGTCATCTCTCTGTCCGTGCTGTTTAAACTCAACTGTCGCCTCTCTCTCCACGCTGTTTAAACTCAACTGTCGTCTCTGTCTCCGTGCTGTTTAAACTCAACTGTCATCTCTGTCTCCGCGCTGATTAAACTCAACTGTCATCTTTGTCTCCGCACTGTTTAAACTGAACTGTCATCTCTGTCTCCGTGCTGTTTAAACTCAACTGTCATCTCTGTCTCCGCACTGTTTAAACTCAACTGTCATCTCTGTCTCCGCGCTGTTTAAACTCAACTGTCATCTCTGTCTCCGCACTGTTTAAATTCAAGTGTCGACTCTCTCTCCGCGCTGTTTAAACTTAACTGTCTTCTCTGTCTCCGTGCTGTTTAAACTCAACTGTCATCTCTGTCTCCGCACTGTTTAAACTGAACTGTCATCTCTGTCTCCGTGCTGTTTAAACTCAACTGTCATCTCTGTCTCCGCACTGTTTAAACTCAACTGTCGTCTCTGTCTCCGTGCTGTTTAAACTCAACTGTCATCTCTGTCTCCGCACTGTTTAAACTCAACTGTCATCTCTGTCTCCGTGCTGTTTAAACTCAACTGTCATCTCTGTCTCCGCACTGTTTAAACTCAACTGTCATCTCTGTCTCCGGGCTGTTTAAACTCAACTGTCGTCTCTGTCTCCGCACTGTTTAAACTGAACTGTCATCTCTGTCTCCGTGCTGTTTAAACTCAACTGTCATCTCTGTCTCCGCACTGTTTAAACTCAACTGTCATCTCTGTCTGCGTGCTGTTTAAACTCAACTGTCATCTCTGTCTCCGTGCTGTTTAAACTCAACTGTCATCTCTGTCTCCGCACTGTTTAAACGCAACTGTCATCTCTGTCTCCGCGCTGTTTAAACTCAACTGTCGTCTCTGTCTCCGTGCTGCTAAACTCAACTGTCATCTCTGTCTCCGCACTGTTTAAACTCAACTGTCATCTCTGTCTCCGCACACTTTAAACTCAACTGTCATCTCTGTCTCCGTGCTTTTTAAACTCAACTGTCATCTCTGTCTCCGTGCTGCTTAAACTCAACTGTCATCTCTGTCTCTGCACTGTTTAAACTCAACTGTCGTCTCTGTCTCCATGCTGTTTAATTTGAACTGTCATCTCTCTCTCCGTGCTGTTTAAACTCAACTGTCGCCTCTCTCTCCGCGCTGTTTAAACTCAACTGTCGTCTCGGTCTCTGTGCAGTTTAAACTCAACTGTCGACTCTCTCTCCGCGCTGTTTAAACTCAACTGTCATCTCTGTCTCCGCACAGTTTAAACTCAACTGTCGTCTCTGTCTCCGCGCTGTTTAAACTCAACTGTCATCTCTGTCTCCGTGCTGTTTAAACTCAACAGTCATCTCTGTCTCCGCACTGTTTAAACTGAACTGTCATCTCTGTCTCCGCACTGTTTAAACTGAACTGTCATCTCTGTCTCCGCGCTGTTTAAACTCAACTGTCATCTCTGTCTCCGCACTGTTTAAACTGAACTGTCATCTCTGTCTCCGTGCTGTTTAAACTCAACTGTCATCTCTGTCTCCGCACTGTTTAAACTCAACTGTCATCTCTGTCTCCGCGCTGTTTAAACTCAACAGTCATCTCTGTCTCCGCACTGTTTAAACTCAACTGTCGACTCTCTCTCCGCGCTGTTTAAACTCAACTGTCGTATCTGTCTCCGCGCTGTTTAAACTCAACTGTCATCTCTGTCTCCGCACTGTTTAAACTGAACTGTCATCTCTGTCTCCGTGCTGTTTAAACTCAACTGTCATCTCTGTCTCCGCACTGTTTAAACTCAACTGTCGTCTCTGTCTCCGTGCTGTTTAAACTCAACTGTCATCTCTGTCTCCACACTGTTTAAACTCAACTGTCATCTCTGTCTCCGTGCTGTTTAAACTCAACTGTCATCTCTGTCTCCGCGCTGTTCAAACTGAACTGTCATCTCTGTCTCCGTGCTGTTTAAACTCAACTGTCATCTCTGTCTCCGCGCTGTTTAAACTCAACTGTCATCTCTGTCTCCACACTGTTTAAACTCAACTGTCGTCTCTGTCTCCGCACTGTTTAAACTCAACTGTCATCTCTGTCTCCGTGCTGTTTAAACTCAACTGTCATCTCTGTTTCCGCACTGTTTAAACTCAACTCTCATCTCTGTCTCCGCGCTGTTCAAACTCAACTGTCATCTCTGTCTCCGTGCTGTTTAAACTCAACTGTCGTCTCTGTCTCCGTGCTGTTTAAACTCAACTGTCATCTCTGTCTCCGCGCTGTTTAAACTCAACTGTCATCTCTGTCTCCGTGCTGTTTAAACTCAACTGTCGTCTCTGTCTCCGTGCTGTTTAAACTCAACTGTCTTCTCTGTCTCCGTGCTGTTTAAACTGAACTGTCATCTCACTCTCCGTGCTGTTTAAACTCAACTGTCGCCTCTCTCTTCAAGCTGTTTAAACTCAACTGTCGTCTCTGTCTCCGTGCTGTTTAAACTCAACTGTCATCTCTGTCTCCGCGCTGTTTAAACTGAACTGTCGCCTCTCTCTCCGCGCTGTTTAAACTCAACTGTCATCTCTGTCTCCGCACTGCTTAAACTCAACTGTCATCTCTGTCTCCGTGCTGTTTAAACTCAACTGTCATCTCTGTCTCCGCACTGTTTAAACTCAACTGTCGTCTCTGTCTCCGTGCAGTTTAAACTCAACTGTCATCTCTGTCTCTGCGCTGTTTAAACTCAACTGTCATCTCTGTCTCCGCGCTGTTTAAACTCAACTGTCATCTCTGTCTCCGCGCTGTTTAAACTCAACTGTCATCTCTGTCTCCGTGCTGTTTAAACTCAACTGTCATCTCTGTCTCCGCACTGTTTAAACTCAACTGTCGTCTCTGTCGCCGTGCTGTTTAAACTCAACTGTCATCTCTGTCTCCGCGCTGTTTAAACTCAACTGTCATCTCTGTCTCCGCGCTGTTTAAACTGAACTGTCATCTCTGTCTCCGCACTGTTTAAACTGAACTGTCATCTCTGTCTCCGTGCTGTTTAAACTCAACTGTCATCTCTCTCTCCACACTGTTTAAAGTCAACTGTCGTCTCTGTCTCCGTGCTGTTTAAACTCAACTGTCATCTCTTTCTCCGTGCTGTTTAAACTCAACTGTCATCTCTGTCTCCGCACTGTTTAAACTCAACTCTCATCTCTGTCTCCGCGCTGTTCAAACTCAACTGTCATCTCTGTCTCCGTGCTGTTTAAACTCAACTGTCGTCTCTGTCTCCGTGCTGTTTAAACTCAACTGTCGTCTCTGTCTCCGCACAGTTTAAACTCAACTGTCATCTCTGTCTCCGTGCTGTTTAATCTCAACTGTCATCTCTGTCTCCGTGCTGTTTAAACTCAACTGTCATCTCTGTCTCCGCGCTGTTTAAACTCAACTGTCATCTCTGTCTCCGCACTGTTTAAACTCAACTGTCGTCTCTGTCTCCGTGCTATTTAAACTGAACTGTCATCTCTCTCTCCGTGCTGTTAAACTCAACTGTCGCCTCTCTCTCCACGCTGTTTAAACTCAACTGTTGTCTCTGTCTCCGTGCTGTTTAAAATCAACTGTCATCTCTGTCTCCGCACTGTTTAAACTGAACTGTCGCCTCTCTCTCCGCGCTGTTTAAACTCAACTGTCATCTCTGTCTCCGTGCTGTTTAAACTCAACTGTCATCTCTGTCTCCGTGCTGTTTAAACTCAACTGTCATCTCTGTCTCCGCACTGTTTAAACTCAACTGTCGTCTCTGTCTCCGTGCTGATTAAACTCAACTGTCATCTCTGTCTCCGCACCGTTTAAACTGAACTGTCATCTCTGTCTCCGCACTGTTTAAACTCAACTGTCGTCTCTTTCTCCGTGCTGTTTAAACTCAACTGTCATCTCTGTCTCCGCACTGTTTAAACTCAACTCTCATCTCTGTCTCCGCGCTGTTCAAACTCAACTGTCATCTCTGTCTCCGTGCTGTTTAAACTCAACTGTCGTCTCTGTCTCCGTGCTGTTTAAACTCAACTGTCGTCTCTGTCTCCGCACAGTTTAAACTCAACTGTCATCTCTGTCTCCGTGCTGTTTAATCTCAACTGTCATCTCTGTCTCCGTGCTGTTTAAACTCAACTGTCATCTCTGTCTCCGTGCTGTTTAAACTCAACTGTCATCTCTGTCTCCGCACTGTTTAAACTCAACTGTCATCTCTGTCTCCGCGCTGTTTAAACTCAACAGTCATCTCTGTCTCCGCACTGTTTAAACTCAACTGTCGACTCTCTCTCCGCGCTGTTTAAACTCAACTGTCGTATCAGTCTCCGCGCTGTTTAAACTCAACTGTCATCTCTGTCTCCGCACTGTTTAAACTCAACTGTCATCTCTGTCTCCGTGCTGTTTAAACTCAACTGTCATCTCTGTCTCCGCACTGTTTGAACTCAACTGTCGTCTCTGTCTCCGTGCTGTTTAAACTCAACTGTCATCTCTGTCTCCACACTGTTTAAACTCAACTGTCATCTCTGTCTCCGTGCTGTTTAAACTCAACTGTCATCTCTGTCTCCGCGCTGTTCAAACTGAACTGTCATCTCTGTCTCCGTGCTGTTTAAACTCAACTGTCATCTCTGTCTCCGCGCTGTTTAAACTCAACTGTCATCTCTGTCTCCACACTGTTTAAACTCAACTGTCGTCTCTGTCTCCGCACTGTTTAAACTCAACTGTCATCTCTGTCTCCGTGCTGTTTAAACTCAACTGTCATCTCTGTTTCCGCACTGTTTAAACTCAACTCTCATCTCTGTCTCCGCGCTGTTCAAACTCAACTGTCATCTCTGTCTCCGTGCTGTTTAAACTCAACTGTCGTCTCTGTCTCCGTGCTGTTTAAACTCAACTGTCATCTCTGTCTCCGCGCTGTTTAAACTCAACTGTCATCTCTGTCTCCGCACTGTTTAAACTCAACTGTCGTCTCTGTCTCCGTGCTGTTTAAACTCAACTGTCATCTCTGTCTCTGTGCTGTTTAAACTGAACTGTCATCTCTCTCTCCGTGCTGTTTAAACTCAACTGTCGCCTCTCTCTCCACGCTGTTTAAACTCAACTGTCGTCTCTGTCTCCGTGCTGTTTAAACTCAACTGTCATCTCTGTCTCCGCGCTGTTTAAACTGAACTGTCGCCTCTCTCTCCGCGCTGTTTAAACTCAACTGTCATCTCTGTCTCCGCACTGTTTAAACTCAACTGTCATCTCTGTCTCCGTGCTGTTTAAACTCAACTGTCATCTCTGTCTCCGCACTGTTTAAACTCAACTGTCGTCTCTGTCTCCGTGCTGTTTAAACTCAACTGTCATCTCTGTCTCCGCGCTGTTTAAACTCAACTGTCATCTCTGTCTCCGCGCTGTTTAAACTCAACTGTCATCTCTGTCTCCGTGCTGTTTAAACTCAACTGTCATCTCTGTCTCCGCACTGTTTAAACTCAACTGTCGTCTCTGTCTCCGTGCTGTTTAAACTCAGCTGTCATCTCTGTCTCCGCGCTGTTTAAACTCAACTGTCATCTCTGTCTCCGCGCTGTTTAAACTGAACTGTCATCTCTGTCTCCGCACTGTTTAAACTGAACTGTCATTTCTGTCTCCGTGCTGTTTAAACTCAACTGTCATCTTTTTCTCCGTGCTGTTTAAACTCAACTGTCATCTCTGTCTCCGCACTGTTTAAACTCAACTCTCATCTCTGTCTCCGCGCTGTTCAAACTCAACTGTCATCTCTGTCTCCGTGCTGTTTAAACTCAACTGTCGTCTCTGTCTCCGTGCTGTTTAAACTCAACTGTCATCTCTGTCTCCGCGCTGTTTAAGCTCAACTGTCATCTCTGTCTCCACACTGTTTAAACTCAACTGTCGTCTCTGTCTCCGCACTGTTTAAATTCAATTGTCATCTCTGTCTCCGTGCTGTTTAAACTCAACTGTCATCTCTGTCTCCGCGCTGTTTAAACTGAACTGTCATCTCTGTCTCCGTGCTGTTTAAACTCAACTGTCATCTCTGTCTCCGTGCTGTTTAAACTCAACTGTCATCTCTGTCTCCGCACTGTTTAAACTCAACTGTCGTCTCTGTCTCCGTGCTGTTTAAACTCAACTGTCATCTCTGTCTCCGCGCTGTTTAAACTCAACTGTCATCTCTGTCTCCGCGCTGTTTAAACTCAACTGTCATCTCTGTCTCCGTGCTGTTTAAACTCAACTGTCATCTCTGTCTCCGCACTGTTTAAACTCAACTGTCGTCTCTGTCTCCGTGCTGTTTAAACTCAGCTGTCATCTCTGTCTCCGCGCTGTTTAAACTCAACTGTCATCTCTGTCTCCGCGCTGTTTAAACTGAACTGTCATCTCTGTCTCCGCACTGTTTAAACTGAACTGTCATTTCTGTCTCCGTGCTGTTTAAACTCAACTGTCATCTCTCTCTCCACACTGTTTAAAGTCAACTGTCGTCTCTGTCTCCGTGCTGTTTAAACTCAACTGTCATCTTTTTCTCCGTGCTGTTTAAACTCAACTGTCATCTCTGTCTCCGCACTGTTTAAACTCAACTCTCATCTCTGTCTCCGCGCTGTTCAAACTCAACTGTCATCTCTGTCTCCGTGCTGTTTAAACTCAACTGTCGTCTCTGTCTCCGTGCTGTTTAAACTCAACTGTCATCTCTGTCTCCGCGCTGTTTAAACTCAACTGTCATCTCTGTCTCCACACTGTTTAAACTCAACTGTCGTCTCTGTCTCCGCACTGTTTAAATTCAATTGTCATCTCTGTCTCCGTGCTGTTTAAACTCAACTGTCATCTCTGTCTCCGCACTGTTTAAACTCAACTCTCATCTCTGTCTCCGCGCTGTTCAAACTCAACTGTCATCTCTGTCTCCATGCTGTTTAAACTCAACTGTCGTCTCTGTCTCTGTGCTGTTTAAACTCAACTGTCATCTCTGTCTCCGCGCTGTTTAAACTCAACTGTCATCTCTGTCTCCGCACTGTTTAAACTTAACTGTCTTCTCTGTCTCCGTGCTGTTTAAACTGAACTGTCATCTCTCTGTCCGTGCTGTTTAAACTCAACTGTCGCCTCTCTCTCCACGCTGTTTAAACTCAACTGTCGTCTCTGTCTCCGTGCTGTTTAAACTCAACTGTCATCTCTGTCTCCGCGCTGATTAAACTCAACTGTCATCTTTGTCTCCGCACTGTTTAAACTGAACTGTCATCTCTGTCTCCGTGCTGTTTAAACTCAACTGTCATCTCTGTCTCCGCACTGTTTAAACTCAACTGTCATCTCTGTCTCTGCGCTGTTTAAACTCAACTGTCATCTCTGTCTCCGCACTGTTTAAATTCAACTGTCGACTCTCTCTCCGCGCTGTTTAAACTCAACTGTCGTATCTGTCTCCGTGCTGTTTAAACTCAACTGTCATCTCTGTCTCCGCACTATTTAAACTGAACTGTCATCTCTGTCTCCGTGCTGTTTAAACTCAACTGTCATCTCTGTCTCCGCACTGTTTAAACTCAACTGTCGTCTCTGTCTCCGTGCTGTTTAAACTCAACTGTCATCTCTGTCTCCGCACTGTTTAAACTCAACTGTCATCTCTGTCTCCGTGCTGTTTAAACTCAACTGTCATCTCTGTCTCCGCACTGTTTAAACTCAACTGTCGCCTCTCTCTCCACGCTGTTTAAACTCAACTGTCGTCTCTGTCACCGTGCTGTTTAAACTCAACTGTCATCTCTGTCTCCGCGCTGTTTAAACTGAACTGTCGCCTCTCTCTCCGCGCTGTTTAAACTCAACTGTCATCTCTGTCTCCGCACTGCTTAAACTCAACTGTCATCTCTGTCTCCGTGCTGTTTAAACTCAACTGTCATCTCTGTCTCCGCACTGTTTAAACTCAACTGTCGTCTCTGTCTCCGTGCTGTTTAAACTCAACTGTCATCTCTGTCTCCGCGCTGTTTAAACTCAACTGTCATCTCTGTCTCCGCGCTGTTTAAACTCAACTGTCATCTCTGTCTCCGCGCTGTTTAAACTCAACTGTCATCTCTGTCTCCGTGCTGTTTAAACTCAACTGTCATCTCTGTCTCCGCACTGTTTAAACTCAACTGTCGTCTCTGTCGCCGTGCTGTTTAAACTCAACTGTCATCTCTGTCTCCGCGCTGTTTAAACTCAACTGTCATCTCTGTCTCCGCGCTGTTTAAACTGAACTGTCATCTCTGTCTCCGCACTGTTTAAACTGAACTGTCATCTCTGTCTCCGTGCTGTTTAAACTCAACTGTCATCTCTCTCTCCACACTGTTTAAAGTCAACTGTCGTCTCTGTCTCCGTGCTGTTTAAACTCAACTGTCATCTCTTTCTCCGTGCTGTTTAAACTCAACTGTCATCTCTGTCTCCGCACTGTTTAAACTCAACTCTCATCTCTGTCTCCGCGCTGTTCAAACTCAACTGTCATCTCTGTCTCCGTGCTGTTTAAAATCAACTGTCGTCTCTGTCTCCGTGCTGTTTAAACTCAACTGTCGTCTCTGTCTCCGCACAGTTTAAACTCAACTGTCATCTCTGTCTCCGTGCTGTTTAATCTCAACTGTCATCTCTGTCTCCGTGCTGTTTAAACTCAACTGTCATCTCTGTCTCCGCGCTGTTTAAACTCAACTGTCATCTCTGTCTCCGCACTGTTTAAACTCAACTGTCGTCTCTGTCTCCGTGCTATTTAAACTGAACTGTCATCTCTCTCTCCGTGCTGTTAAACTCAACTGTCGCCTCTCTCTCCACGCTCTTTAAACTCAACTGTTGTCTCTGTCTCCGTGCTGTTTAAAATCAACTGTCATCTCTGTCTCCGCACTGTTTAAACTGAACTGTCGCCTCTCTCTCCGCGCTGTTTAAACTCAACTGTCATCTCTGTCTCCGTGCTGTTTAAACTCAACTGTCATCTCTGTCTCCGTGCTGTTTAAACTCAACTGTCATCTCTGTCTCCGCACTGTTTAAACTCAACTGTCGTCTCTGTCTCCGCACTGTTTAAACTCAACTGTCGTCTCTTTCTCCGTGCTGTTTAAACTCAACTGTCATCTCTGTCTCCGCACTGTTTAAACTCAACTCTCATCTCTATCTCCGCGCTGTTCAAACTCAACTGTCATCTCTGTCTCCGTGCTGTTTAAACTCAACTGTCGTCTCTGTCTCCGTGCTGTTTAAACTCAACTGTCGTCTCTGTCTCCGCACAGTTTAAACTCAACTGTCATCTCTGTCTCCGTGCTGTTTAATCTCAACTGTCATCTCTGTCTCCGTGCTGTTTAAACTCAACTGTCATCTCTGTCTCCGTGCTGTTTAAACTCAACTGTCATCTCTGTCTCCGCACTGTTTAAACTCAACTGTCATCTCTGTCTCCGCGCTGTTTAAACTCAACAGTCATCTCTGTCTCCGCACTGTTTAAACTCAACTGTCGACTCTCTCTCCGCGCTGTTTAAACTCAACTGTCGTATCTGTCTCCGCGCTGTTTAAACTCAACTGTCATCTCTGTCTCCGCACTGTTTAAACTGAACTGTCATCTCTGTCTCCGTGCTGTTTAAACTCAACTGTCATCTCTGTCTCCGCACTGTTTGAACTCAACTGTCGTCTCTGTCTCCGTGCTGTTTAAACTCAACTGTCATCTCTGTCTCCACACTGTTTAAACTCAACTGTCATCTCTGTCTCCGCGCTGTTCAAACTGAATTGTCATCTCTGTCTCCGTGCTGTTTAAACTCAACTGTCATCTCTGTCTCCGCGCTGTTTAAACTCAACTGTCATCTCTGTCTCCACACTGTTTAAACTCAACTGTCGTCTCTGTCTCCGCACTGTTTAAACTCAACTGTCATCTCTGTCTCCGTGCTGTTTAAACTCAACTGTCATCTATGTTTCCGCACTGTTTAAACTCAACTCTCATCTCTGTCTCCGCGCTGTTCAAACTCAACTGTCATCTCTGTCTCCGTGCTGTTTAAACTCAACTGTCGTCTCTGTCTCCGTGCTGTTTAAACTCAACTGTCATCTCTGTCTCCGCGCTGTTTAAACTCAACTGTCATCTCTGTCTCCGCACTGTTTAAACTCAACTGTCTTCTCTGTCTCCGTGCTGTTTAAACTGAACTGTCATCTCTCTCTCCGTGCTGTTTAAACTCAACTGTCGCCTCTCTCTCCACGCTGTTTAAACTCAACTGTCGTCTCTGTCTCCGTGCTGTTTAAACTCAACTGTCATCTCTGTCTCCGCGCTGTTTAAACTGAACTGTCGCCTCTCTCTCCGCGCTGTTTAAACTCAACTGTCATCTCTGTCTCCGCACTGCTTAAACTCAACTGTCATCTCTGTCTCCGTGCTGTTTAAACTCAACTGTCATCTCTGTCTCCGCACTGTTTAAACTCAACTGTCGTCTCTGTCTCCGTGCTGTTTAAACTCAACTGTCATCTCTGTCTCCGCGCTGTTTATACTCAACTGTCATCTCTGTCTCCGCGCTGTTTAAACTCAACTGTCATCTCTGTCTCCGCGCTGTTTAAACTCAACTGTCATCTCTGTCTCCGTGCTGTTTAAACTCAACTGTCATCTCTGTCTCCGCACTGTTTAAACTCAACTGTCGTCTCTGTCTCCGTGCTGTTTAAACTCAACTGTCATCTCTGTCTCCGCGCTGTTTAAACTGAACTGTCATCTCTGTCTCCGCGCTGTTTAAACTGAACTGTCATCTCTGTCTCCGCACTGTTTAAACTGAACTGTCATCTCTGTCTCCGTGCTGTTTAAACTCAACTGTCATCTCTCTCTCCACACTGTTTAAAGTCAACTGTCGTCTCTGTCTCCGTGCTGTTTAAACTCAACTGTCATCTCTTTCTCCGTGCTGTTTAAACTCAACTGTCATCTCTGTCTCCGCACTGTTTAAACTCAACTCTCATCTCTGTCTCCGCGCTGTTCAAACTCAACTGTCATCTCTGTCTCCGTGCTGTTTAAACTCAACTGTCGTCTCTGTCTCCGTGCTGTTTAAACTCAACTGTCATCTCTGTCTCCGCGCTGTTTAAACTCAACTGTCATCTCTGTCTCCACACTGTTTAAACTCAACTGTCGTCTCTGTCTCCGCACTGTTTAAACTCAACTGTCATCTCTGTCTCCGTGCTGTTTAAACTCAACTGTCATCTCTGTCTCCGCACTGTTTAAACTCAACTCTCATCTCTGTCTCCGCGCTGTTCAAACTCAACTGTCATCTCTGTCTCCATGCTGTTTAAACTCAACTGTCGTCTCTGTCTCTGTGCTGTTTAAACTCAACTGTCATCTCTGTCTCCGCGCTGTTTAAACTCAACTGTCATCTCTGTCTCCGCACTGTTTAAACTTAACTGTCTTCTCTGTCTCCGTGCTGTTTAAACTGAACTGTCATCTCTCTGTCCGTGCTGTTTAAACTCAACTGTCGCCTCTCTCTCCACGCCGTTTAAACTCAACTGTCGTCTCTGTCTCCGTGCTGTTTAAACTCAACTGTCATCTCTGTCTCCGCGCTGATTAAACTCAACTGTCATCTTTGTCTCCGCACTGTTTAAACTGAACTGTCATCTCTGTCTCCGTGCTGTTTAAACTCAACTGTCATCTCTGTCTCCGCACTGTTTAAACTCAACTGTCATCTCTGTCTCCGCGCTGTTTAAACTCAACTGTCATCTCTGTCTCCGCACTGTTTAAATTCAACTGTCGACTCTCTCTCCGCGCTGTTTAAACTCAACTGTCGTATCTGTCTCCGTGCTGTTTAAACTCAACTGTCATCTCTGTCTCCGCACTGTTTAAACTGAACTGTCATCTCTGTCTCCGTGCTGTTTAAACTCAACTGTCATCTCTGTCTCCGCACTGTTTAAACTCAACTGTCGTCTCTGTCTCCGTGCTGTTTAAACTCAACTGTCATCTCTGTCTCCGCACTGTTTAAACTCAACTGTCATCTCTGTCTCCGTGCTGTTTAAACTCAACTGTCATCTCTGTCTCCGCACTGTTTAAACTCAACTGTCATCTCTGTCTCCGTGCTGTTTAAACTCAACTGTCGTCTCTGTCTCCGCACTGTTTAAACTGAACTGTCATCTCTGTCTCCGTGCTGTTTAAACTCAACTGTCATCTCTGTCTCCGCACTGTTTAAACTCAACTGTCATCTCTGTCTCCGCACTGTTTAAACTCAACTGTCTTCTCTGTCTCCGTGCTGTTTAAACTGAACTGTCATCTCTCTCTCCGTGCTGTTTAAACTCAACTGTCGCCTCTCTCTCCACGCTGTTTAAACTCAACTGTCGTCTCTGTCTCCGTGCTGTTTAAACTCAACTGTCATCTCTGTCTCCGCGCTGTTTAAACTGAACTGTCGCCTCTCTCTCCGCGCTGTTTAAACTCAACTGTCATCTCTGTCTCCGCACTGCTTAAACTCAACTGTCATCTCTGTCTCCGTGCTGTTTAAACTCAACTGTCATCTCTGTCTCCGCACTGTTTAAACTCAACTGTCGTCTCTGTCTCCGTGCTGTTTAAACTCAACTGTCATCTCTGTCTCCGCGCTGTTTATACTCAACTGTCATCTCTGTCTCCGCGCTGTTTAAACTCAACTGTCATCTCTGTCTCCGCGCTGTTTAAACTCAACTGTCATCTCTGTCTCCGTGCTGTTTAAACTCAACTGTCATCTCTGTCTCCGCACTGTTTAAACTCAACTGTCGTCTCTGTCTCCGTGCTGTTTAAACTCAACTGTCATCTCTGTCTCCGCGCTGTTCAAACTCAACTGTCATCTCTGTCTCCGTGCTGTTTAAACTCAACTGTCGTCTCTGTCTCCGTGCTGTTTAAACTCAACTGTCGTCTCTGTCTCCGCACAGTTTAAACTCAACTGTCATCTCTGTCTCCGTGCTGTTTAATCTCAACTGTCATCTCTGTCTCCGTGCTGTTTAAACTCAACTGTCATCTCTGTCTCCGCGCTGTTTAAACTCAACTGTCATCTCTGTCTCCGCACTGTTTAAACTCAACTGTCGTCTCTGTCTCCGTGCTATTTAAACTGAACTGTCATCTCTCTCTCCGTGCTGTTAAACTCAACTGTCGCCTCTCTCTCCACGCTCTTTAAACTCAACTGTTGTCTCTGTCTCCGTGCTGTTTAAAATCAACTGTCATCTCTGTCTCCGCACTGTTTAAACTGAACTGTCGCCTCTCTCTCCGCGCTGTTTAAACTCAACTGTCATCTCTGTCTCCGTGATGTTTAAACTCAACTGTCATCTCTGTCTCCGTGCTGTTTAAACTCAACTGTCATCTCTGTCTCCGCACTGTTTAAACTCAACTGTCGTCTCTGTCTCCGTGCTGATTAAACTCAACTGTCATCTCTGTCTCCGCACTGTTTAAACTCAACTGTCATCTCTGTCTCCGCACCGTTTAAACTGAACTGTCATCTCTGTCTCCGCACTGTTTAAACTCAACTGTCGTCTCTTTCTCCGTGCTGTTTAAACTCAACTGTCATCTCTGTCTCCGCACTGTTTAAACTCAACTCTCATCTCTGTCTCCGCGCTGTTCAAACTCAACTGTCATCTCTGTCTCCGTGCTGTTTAAACTCAACTGTCGTCTCTGTCTCCGTGCTGTTTAAACTCAACTGTCGTCTCTGTCTCCGCACAGTTTAAACTCAACAGTCATCTCTGTCTCCGCACTGTTTAAACTCAACTGTCGACTCTCTCTCCGCGCTGTTTAAACTCAACTGTCGTATCTGTCTCCGCGCTGTTTAAACTCAACTGTCATCTCTGTCTCCGCACTGTTTAAACTGAACTGTCATCTCTGTCTCCGTGCTGTTTAAACTCAACTGTCATCTCTGTCTCCGCACTGTTTGAACTCAACTGTCGTCTCTGTCTCCGTGCTGTTTAAACTCAAATGTCATCTCTGTCTCCACACTGTTTAAACTCAACTGTCATCTCTGTCTCCGCGCTGTTCAAACTGAACTGTCATCTCTGTCTCCGTGCTGTTTAAACTCAACTGTCATCTCTGTCTCCGCGCTGTTTAAACTCAACTGTCATCTCTGTCTCCACACTGTTTAAACTCAACTGTCGTCTCTGTCTCCGCACTGTTTAAACTCAACTGTCATCTCTGTCTCCGTGCTGTTTAAACTCAACTGTCATCTATGTTTCCGCACTGTTTAAACTCAACTCTCATCTCTGTCTCCGCGCTGTTCAAACTCAACTGTCATCTCTGTCTCCGTGCTGTTTAAACTCAACTGTCGTCTCTGTCTCCGTGCTGTTTAAACTCAACTGTCATCTCTGTCTCCGCGCTGTTTAAACTCAACTGTCATCTCTGTCTCCTCACTGTTTAAACTCAACTGTCTTCTCTGTCTCCGTGCTGTTTAAACTGAACTGTCATCTCTCTCTCCGTGCTGTTTAAACTCAACTGTCGCCTCTCTCTCCACGCTGTTTAAACTCAACTGTCGTCTCTGTCTCCGTGCTGTTTAAACTCAACTGTCATCTCTGTCTCCGCGCTGTTTAAACTGAACTGTCGCCTCTCTCTCCGCGCTGTTTAAACTCAACTGTCATCTCTGTCTCCGCACTGCTTAAACTCAACTGTCATCTCTGTCTCCGTGCTGTTTAAACTCAACTGTCATCTCTGTCTCCGCACTGTTTAAACTCAACTGTCGTCTCTGTCTCCGTGCTGTTTAAACTCAACTGTCATCTCTGTCTCCGCGCTGTTTATACTCAACTGTCATCTCTGTCTCCGCGCTGTTTAAACTCAACTGTCATCTCTGTCTCCGCGCTGTTTAAACTCAACTGTCATCTCTGTCTCCGTGCTGTTTAAACTCAACTGTCATCTCTTTCTCCGCACTGTTTAAACTCAACTGTCGTCTCTGTCTCCGTGCTGTTTAAACTCAACTGTCATCTCTGTCTCCGCGCAGTTTAAACTGAACTGTCATCTCTGTCTCCGCGCTGTTTAAACTGAACTGTCATCTCTGTCTCCGCACTGTTTAAACTGAACTGTCATCTCTGTCTCCGTGCTGTTTAAACTCAACTGTCATCTCTCTCTCCACACTGTTTAAAGTCAACTGTCGTCTCTGTCTCCGTGCTGTTTAAACTCAACTGTCATCTCTTTCTCCGTGCTGTTTAAACTCAACTGTCATCTCTGTCTCCGCACTGTTTAAACTCAACTCTCATCTCTGTCTCCGCGCTGTTCAAACTCAACTGTCATCTCTGTCTCCGTGCTGTTTAAACTCAACTGTCGTCTCTGTCTCCGTGCTGTTTAAACTCAACTGTCATCTCTGTCTCCGCGCTGTTTAAACTCAACTGTCATCTCTGTCTCCACACTGTTTAAACTCAACTGTCGTCTCTGTCTCCGCACTGTTTAAACTCAACTGTCATCTCTGTCTCCGTGCTGTTTAAACTCAACTGTCATCTCTGTCTCCGCACTGTTTAAACTCAACTCTCATCTCTGTCTCCGCGCTGTTCAAACTCAACTGTCATCTCTGTCTCCATGCTGTTTAAACTCAACTGTCGTCTCTGTCTCTGTGCTGTTTAAACTCAACTGTCATCTCTGTCTCCGCGCTGTTTAAACTCAACTGTCATCTCTGTCTCCGCACTGTTTAAACTTAACTGTCTTCTCTGTCTCCGTGCTGTTTAAACTGAACTGTCATCTCTCTGTCCGTGCTGTTTAAACTCAACTGTCGCCTCTCTCTCCGCGCTGTTTAAACTCAACTGTCATCTCTGTCTCCGCACTGCTTAAACTCAACTGTCATCTCTGTCTCCGTGCTGTTTAAACTCAACTGTCATCTCTGTCTCCGCACTGTTTAAACTCAACTGTCGTCTCTGTCTCCGTGCTGTTTAAACTCAACTGTCATCTCTGTCTCCGCGCTGTTTATACTCAACTGTCATCTCTGTCTCCGCGCTGTTTAAACTCAACTGTCATCTCTGTCTCCGCGCTGTTTAAACTCAACTGTCATCTCTGTCTCCGTGCTGTTTAAACTCAACTGTCATCTCTGTCTCCGCACTGTTTAAACTCAACTGTCGTCTCTGTCTCCGTGCTGTTTAAACTCAACTGTCATCTCTGTCTCCGCGCTGTTTAAACTGAACTGTCATCTCTGTCTCCGCGCTGTTTAAACTGAACTGTCATCTCTGTCTCCGCACTGTTTAAACTGAACTGTCATCTCTGTCTCCGTGCTGTTTAAACTCAACTGTCATCTCTCTCTCCACACTGTTTAAAGTCAACTGTCGTCTCTGTCTCCGTGCTGTTTAAACTCAACTGTCATCTCTTTCTCCGTGCTGTTTAAACTCAACTGTCATCTCTGTCTCCGCACTGTTTAAACTCAACTCTCATCTCTGTCTCCGCGCTGTTCAAACTCAACTGTCATCTCTGTCTCCGTGCTGTTTAAACTCAACTGTCGTCTCTGTCTCCGTGCTGTTTAAACTCAACTGTCATCTCTGTCTCCGCGCTGTTTAAACTCAACTGTCATCTCTGTCTCCACACTGTTTAAACTCAACTGTCGTCTCTGTCTCCGCACTGTTTAAACTCAACTGTCATCTCTGTCTCCGTGCTGTTTAAACTCAACTGTCATCTCTGTCTCCGCACTGTTTAAACTCAACTCTCATCTCTGTCTCCGCGCTGTTCAAACTCAACTGTCATCTCTGTCTCCATGCTGTTTAAACTCAACTGTCGTCTCTGTCTCTGTGCTGTTTAAACTCAACTGTCATCTCTGTCTCCTCGCTGTTTAAACTCAACTGTCATCTCTGTCTCCGCACTGTTTAAACTTAACTGTCTTCTCTGTCTCCGTGCTGTTTAAACTGAACTGTCATCTCTCTGTCCGTGCTGTTTAAACTCAACTGTCGCCTCTCTCTCCACGCTGTTTAAACTCAACTGTCGTCTCTGTCTCCGTGCTGTTTAAACTCAACTGTCATCTCTGTCTCCGCGCTGATTAAACTCAACTGTCATCTTTGTCTCCGCACTGTTTAAACTGAACTGTCATCTCTGTCTCCGTGCTGTTTAAACTCAACTGTCATCTCTGTCTCCGCACTGTTTAAACTCAACTGTCATCTCTGTCTCCGCGCTGTTTAAACTCAACTGTCATCTCTGTCTCCGCACTGTTTAAATTCAACTGTCGACTCTCTCTCCGCGCTGTTTAAACTCAACTGTCGTATCTGTCTCCGTGCTGTTTAAACTC
Source organism: Prionace glauca (assembly GCA_037974335.1). Classification (NCBI taxonomy): domain Eukaryota; kingdom Metazoa; phylum Chordata; class Chondrichthyes; order Carcharhiniformes; family Carcharhinidae; genus Prionace; species Prionace glauca. The sequence continues at coordinate 98,713,300 of CM075729.1, read as the reverse complement.
AACTGTCATCTCTGTCTCCGCACTGTTTAAACTGAACTGTCATCTCTGTCTCCGTGCTGTTTAAACTCAACTGTCATCTCTGTCTCCGCACTGTTTAAACTCAACTGTCGTCTCTGTCTCCGTGCTGTTTAAACTCAACTGTCATCTCTGTCTCCGCACTGTTTAAACTCAACTGTCATCTCTGTCTCCGTGCTGTTTAAACTCAACTGTCATCTCTGTCTCCGCACTGTTTAAACTCAACTGTCATCTCTGTCTCCGTGCTGTTTAAACTCAACTGTCGTCTCTGTCTCCGCACTGTTTAAACTGAACTGTCATCTCTGTCTCCGTGCTGTTTAAACTCAACTGTCATCTCTGTCTCCGCACTGTTTAAACTCAACTGTCATCTCTGTCTCCGTGCTGTTTAAACTCAACTGTCATCTCTGTCTCCGTGCTGTTTAAACTCAACTGTCATCTCTGTCTCCGCACTGTTTAAACGCAACTGTCATCTCTGTCTCCGCGCTGTTTAAACTCAACTGTCGTCTCTGTCTCCGTGCTGCTAAACTCAACTGTCATCTCTGTCTCCGCACTGTTTAAACTCAACTGTCATCTCTGTCTCCGCACAGTTTAAACTCAACTGTCATCTCTGTCTCCGTGCTTTTTAAACTCAACTGTCATCTCTGTCTCCGTGCTGCTTAAACTCAACTGTCATCTCTGTCTCTGCACTGTTTAAACTCAACTGTCGTCTCTGTCTCCATGCTGTTTAATTTGAACTGTCATCTCTCTCTCCGTGCTGTTTAAACTCAACTGTCGCCTCTCTCTCCGCGCTGTTTAAACTCAACTGTCGTCTCGGTCTCTGTGCAGTTTAAACTCAACTGTCGACTCTCTCTCCGCGCTGTTTAAACTCAACTGTCATCTCTGTCTCCGCACAGTTTAAACTCAACTGTCGTCTCTGTCTCCGCGCTGTTTAAACTGAACTGTCATCTCTGTCTCCGTGCTGTTTAAACTCAACTGTCATCTCTGTCTCCGCACTGTTTAAACTCAACTGTCATCTCTGTCTCCGCGCTGTTTAAACTCAACTGTCATCTCTGTCTCCGCACTGTTTAAATTCAACTGTCGACTCTCTCTCCGCGCTGTTTAAACTCAACTGTCGTATCTGTCTCCGTGCTGTTTAAACTCAACTGTCATCTCTGTCTCCGCACTGTTTAAACTGAACTGTCATCTCTGTCTCCGTGCTGTTTAAACTCAACTGTCATCTCTGTCTCCGCACTGTTTAAACTCAACTGTCGTCTCTGTCTCCGTGCTGTTTAAACTCAACTGTCATCTCTGTCTCCGCACTGTTTAAACTCAACTGTCATCTCTGTCTCCGTGCTGTTTAAACTCAACTGTCATCTCTGTCTCCGCACTGTTTAAACTCAACTGTCATCTCTGTCTACGTGCTGTTTAAACTCAACTGTCGTCTCTGTCTCCGCACTGTTTAAACTGAACTGTCATCTCTGTCTCCGTGCTGTTTAAACTCAACTGTCATCTCTGTCTCCGCACTGTTTAAACTCAACTGTCATCTCTGTCTCCGTGCTGTTTAAACTCAACTGTCATCTCTGTCTCCGTGCTGTTTAAACTCAACTGTCATCTCTGTCTCCGCACTGTTTAAACGCAACTGTCATCTCTGTCTCCGCGCTGTTTAAACTCAACTGTCGTCTCTGTCTCCGTGCTGCTAAACTCAACTGTCATCTCTGTCTCCGCACTGTTTAAACTCAACTGTCATTTCTGTCTCCGCACAGTTTAAACTCAACTGTCATCTCTGTCTCCGTGCTTTTTAAACTCAACTGTCATCTCTGTCTCCGTGCTGCTTAAACTCAACTGTCATCTCTGTCTCTGCACTGTTTAAACTCAACTGTCGTCTCTGTCTCCATGCTGTTTAATTTGAACTGTCATCTCTCTCTCCGTGCTGTTTAAACTCAACTGTCGCCTCTCTCTCCGCGCTGTTTAAACTCAACTGTCGTCTCGGTCTCTGTGCAGTTTAAACTCAACTGTCGACTCTCTCTCCGCGCTGTTTAAACTCAACTGTCATCTCTGTCTCCGCACAGTTTAAACTCAACTGTCGTCTCTGTCTCCGCGCTGTTTAAACTCAACTGTCATCTCTGTCTCCGTGCTGTTTAAACTCAACAGTCATCTCTGTCTCCGCACTGTTTAAACTGAACTGTCATCTCTGTCTCCGCACTGTTTAAACTGAACTGTCATCTCTGTCTCCGCGCTGTTTAAACTCAACTGTCATCTCTGTCTCCGCACTGTTTAAACTGAACTGTCATCTCTGTCTCCGTGCTGTTTAAACTCAACTGTCATCTCTGTCTCCGCACTGTTTAAACTCAACTGTCATCTCTGTCTCCGCGCTGTTTAAACTCAACAGTCATCTCTGTCTCCGCACTGTTTAAACTCAACTGTCGACTCTCTCTCCGCGCTGTTTAAACTCAACTGTCGTATCTGTCTCCGCGCTGTTTAAACTCAACTGTCATCTCTGTCTCCGTGCTGTTTAAACTCAACTGTCATCTCTGTCTCCGCGCTGTTTAAACTCAACTGTCGTCTCTGTCTCCGTGCTGTTTAAACTCAACTGTCATCTCTGTCTCCACACTGTTTAAACTCAACTGTCATCTCTGTCTCCGTGCTGTTTAAACTCAACTGTCATCTCTGTCTCCGCGCTGTTCAAACTGAACTGTCATCTCTGTCTCCGTGCTGTTTAAACTCAACTGTCATCTCTGTCTCCGCGCTGTTTAAACTCAACTGTCATCTCTGTCTCCACACTGTTTAAACTCAACTGTCGTCTCTGTCTCCGCACTGTTTAAACTCAACTGTCATCTCTGTCTCCGCGCTGTTTAAACTCAACTGTTATCTCTGTCTCCGCGCTGTTTAAACTCAACTGTCATCTCTGTCTCCGCGCTGTTTAAACTCAACTGTCATCTCTGTCTCCGCGCTGTTTAAACTCAACTGTCATCTCTGTCTCCGCGCTGTTTAAACTCAACTGTCATCTCTGTCTCCGTGCTGTTTAAACTCAACTGTCATCTCTGTCTCCGCACTGTTTAAACTCAACTGTCGTCTCTGTCGCCGTGCTGTTTAAACTCAACTGTCATCTCTGTCTCCGCGCTGTTTAAACTCAACTGTCATCTCTGTCTCCGCGCTGTTTAAACTGAACTGTCATCTCTGTCTCCGCACTGTTTGAACTGAACTGTCATCTCTGTCTCCGTGCTGTTTAAACTCAACTGTCATCTCTGTTTCCGCACTGTTTAAACTCAACTCTCATCTCTGTCTCCGCGCTGTTCAAACTCAACTGTCATCTCTGTCTCCGTGCTGTTTAAACTCAACTGTCGTCTCTGTCTCCGTGCTGTTTAAACTCAACTGTCATCTCTGTCTCCGCGCTGTTTAAACTCAACTGTCATCTCTGACTCCGCACTGTTTAAACTCAACTGTCTTCTCTGTCTCCGTGCTGTTTAAACTGAACTGTCATCTCTCTCTCCGTGCTGTTTAAACTCAACTGTCGCCTCTCTCTCCACGCTGTTTAAACTCAACTGTCGTCTCTGTCTCCGTGCTGTTTAAACTCAACAGTCATCTCTGTCTCCGCGCTGTTTAAACTGAACTGTCGCCTCTCTCTCCGCGCTGTTTAAACTCAACTGTCATCTCTGTCTCCGCACTGCTTAAACTCAACTGTCATCTCTGTCTCCGTGCTGTTTAAACTCAACTGTCATCTCTGTCTCCGCACTGTTTAAACTCAACTGTCGTCTCTGTCTCCGTGCTGTTTAAACTCAACTGTCATCTCTGTCTCCGCGCTGTTTAAACTCAACTGTCATCTCTGTCTCCGCGCTGTTTAAACTCAACTGTCATCTCTGTCTCCGCGCTGTTTAAACTCAACTGTCATCTCTGTCTCCGTGCTGTTTAAACTCAACTGTCATCTCTGTCTCCGCACTGTTTAAACTCAACTGTCGTCTCTGTCGCCGTGCTGTTTAAACTCAACTGTCATCTCTGTCTCCGCGCTGTTTAAACTCAACTGTCATCTCTGTCTCCGCGCTGTTTAAACTGAACTGTCATCTCTGTCTCCGCACTGTTTAAACTGAACTGTCATCTCTGTCTCCGTGCTGTTTAAACTCAACTGTCATCTCTCTCTCCACACTGTTTAAAGTCAACTGTCGTCTCTGTCTCCGTGCTGTTTAAACTCAACTGTCATCTCTTTCTCCGTGCTGTTTAAACTCAACTGTCATCTCTGTCTCCGCACTGTTTAAACTCAACTCTCATCTCTGTCTCCGCGCTGTTCAAACTCAACTGTCATCTCTGTCTCCGTGCTGTTTAAACTCAACTGTCGTCTCTGTCTCCGTGCTGTGTAAACTCAACTGTCGTCTCTGTCTCCGCACAGTTTAAACTCAACTGTCATCTCTGTCTCCGTGCTGTTTAATCTCAACTGTCATCTCTGTCTCCGTGCTGTTTAAACTCAACTGTCATCTCTGTCTCCGCGCTGTTTAAACGCAACTGTCATCTCTGTCTCCGCACTGTTTAAACTCAACTGTCGTCTCTGTCTCCGTGCTATTTAAACTGAACTGTCATCTCTCTCTCCGTGCTGTTAAACTCAACTGTCGCCTCTCTTTCCACGCTGTTTAAACTCAACTGTTGTCTCTGTCTCCGTGCTGTTTAAAATCAACTGTCATCTCTGTCTCCGCACTGTTTAAACTGAACTGTCGCCTCTCTCTCCGCGCTGTTTAAACTCAACTGTCATCTCTGTCTCCGTGCTGTTTAAACTCAACTGTCATCTCTGTCTCCGTGCTGTTTAAACTCAACTGTCATCTCTGTCTCCGCACTGTTTAAACTCAACTGTCGTCTCTGTCTCCGTGCTGATTAAACTGAACTGTCATCTCTGTCTCCGCACTGTTTAAACTCAACTGTCATCACTGTCTCCGCACCGTTTAAACTGAACTGTCATCTCTGTCTCCGTGCTGTTTAAACTCAACTGTCATCTCTGTCTCCGCGCTGTTTAAACTCAACTGTCATCTCTGTCTCCGCGCTGTTTAAACTCAACTGTCATCTCTGTCTCCGCGCTGTTTAAACTCAACTGTCATCTCTGTCTCCGCACTGTTTAAACTCAACTGTCGTCTCTGTCTCCGTGCTGTTTAAACTCAACTGTCATCTCTGTCTCCGCACTGTTTAAACTCAACTGTCATCTCTGTCTCCGTGCTGTTTAAACTCAACTGTCATCTCTGTCTCCGCACTGTTTAAACTCAACTGTCATCTCTGTCTCCGTGCTGTTTAAACTCAACTGTCGTCTCTGTCTCCGCACTGTTTAAACTCAACTGTCATCTCTGTCTCCGTGCTGTTTAAACTCAACTGTCATCTCTGTCTCCGCACTGTTTAAACGCAACTGTCATCTCTGTCTCCGCGCTGTTTAAACTCAACTGTCGTCTCTGTCTCCGTGCTGCTAAACTCAACTGTCATCTCTGTCTCCGCACTGTTTAAACTCAACTGTCATCTCTGTCTCCGCACAGTTTAAACTCAACTGTCATCTCTGTCTCCGTGCTTTTTAAACTCAACTGTCATCTCTGTCTCCGTGCTGCTTAAACTCAACTGTCATCTCTGTCTCTGCACTGTTTAAACTCAACTGTCGTCTCTGTCTCCATGCTGTTTAATTTGAACTGTCATCTCTCTCTCCGTGCTGTTTAAACTCAACTGTCGCCTCTCTCTCCACGCTGTTTAAACTCAACTGTCGTCTCGGTCTCTGTGCAGTTTAAACTCAACTGTCGACTCTCTCTCCGCGCTGTTTAAACTCAACTGTCATCTCTGTCTCCGCGCTGTTTAAACTCAACTGTCATCTCTGTCTCCGCACTGTTTAAACTGAACTGTCATCTCTGTCTCCGTGCTGTTTAAACTCAACTGTCATCTCTGTCTCCGCACTGTTTAAACTCAACTGTCATCTCTGTCTCCGCGCTGTTTAAACTCAACAGTCATCTCTGTCTCCGCACTGTTTAAACTCAACTGTCGACTCTCTCTCCGCGCTGTTTAAACTCAACTGTCGTATCTGTCTCCGCGCTGTTTAAACTCAACTGTCATCTCTGTCTCCGCACTGTTTAAACTGAACTGTCATCTCTGTCTCCGTGCTGTTTAAACTCAACTGTCATCTCTGTCTCCGCACTGTTTAAACTCAACTGTCGTCTCTGTCTCCGTGCTGTTTAAACTCAACTGTCATCTCTGTCTCCACACTGTTTAAACTCAACTGTCATCTCCGTCTCCGTGCTGTTTTAACTCAACTGTCATCTCTGTCTCCGCGCTGTTTAAACTCAACTGTCATCTCTGTCTCCACACTGTTTAAACTCAACTGTCGTCTCTGTCTCCGCACTGTTTAAACTCAACTGTCATCTCTGTCTCCGTGCTGTTTAAACTCAACTGTCATCTCTGTTTCCGCACTGTTTAAACTCAACTCTCATCTCTGTCTCCGCGCTGTTCAAACTCAACTGTCATCTCTGTCTCCGTGCTGTTTAAACTCAACTGTCGTCTCTGTCTCCGTGCTGTTTAAACTCAACTGTCATCTCTGTCTCCGCGCTGTTTAAACTCAACTGTCATCTCTGTCTCCGCACTGTTTAAACTCAACTGTCTTCTCTGTCTCCGTGCTGTTTAAACTGAACTGTCATCTCTCTCTCCGTGCTGTTTAAACTCAACTGTCGCCTCTCTCTCTACGCTGTTTAAACTCAACTGTCATCTCTGTCTCCGCACTGTTTAAACTCAACTGTCGTCTCTGTCTCCGTGCTATTTAAACTCAACTGTCATCTCTGTCTCCGCGCTGTTTAAACTCAACTGTCATCTCTGTCTCCGCGCTGTTTAAACTCAACTGTCATCTCTGTCTCCGCGCTGTTTAAACTCAACTGTCATCTCTGTCTCCACACTGTTTAAACTCAACTGTCGTCTCTGTCTCCGCACTGTTTAAACTCAACTGTCATCTCTGTCTCCGTGCTGTTTAAACTCAACTGTCATCTCTGTTTCCGCACTGTTTAAACTCAACTCTCATCTCTGTCTCCGCGCTGTTCAAACTCAACTGTCATCTCTGTCTCCGTGCTGTTTAAACTCAACTGTCTTCTCTGTCTCCGTGCTGTTTAAACTGAACTGTCATCTCTCTCTCCGTGCTGTTTAAACTCAACTGTCATCTCTGTCTCCGCGCTGTTTAAACTGAACTGTCGCCTCTCTCTCCGCGCTGTTTAAACTCAACTGTCATCTCTGTCTCCGCACTGCTTAAACTCAACTGTCATCTCTGTCTCCGTGCTGTTTAAACTCAACTGTCATCTCTGTCTCCGCACTGTTTAAACTCAACTGTCGTCTCTGTCTCCGTGCTATTTAAACTCAACTGTCATCTCTGTCTCCGCGCTGTTTAAACTCAACTGTCATCTCTGTCTCCGCGCTGTTTAAACTCAACTGTCATCTCTGTCTCCGCGCTGTTTAAACTCAACTGTCATCTCTGTCTCCGTGCTGTTTAAACTCAACTGTCATCTCTGTCTCCGCACTGTTTAAACTCAACTGTCGTCTCTGTCTCCGTGCTGTTTAAACTCAACTGTCATCTCTGTCTCCGCGCTGTTTAAACTCAACTGTCATCTCTGTCTCCGCGCTGTTTAAACTGAACTGTCATCTCTGTCTCCGCACTGTTTAAACTGAACTGTCATCTCTATCTCCGTGCTGTTTAAACTCAACTGTCATCTCTCTCTCCACACTGTTTAAAGTCAACTGTCGTCTCTGTCTCCGTGCTGTTTAAACTCAACTGTCATCTCTTTCTCCGTGCTGTTTAAACTCAACTGTCATCTCTGTCTCCGCACTGTTTAAACTCAACTCTCATCTCTGTCTCCGCGCTGTTCAAACTCAACTGTCATCTCTGTCTCCGTGCTGTTTAAACTCAACTGTCGTCTCTGTCTCCGCACTGTTTAAACTCAACTGTCGTCTCTGTCTCCGCACAGTTTAAACTCAACTGTCATCTCTGTCTCCGTGCTGTTTAATCTCAACTGTCATCTCTGTCTCCGTGCTGTTTAAACTCAACTGTCATCTCTGTCTCCGCGCTGTTTAAACTCAACTGTCATCTCTGTCTCCGCACTGTTTAAACTCAACTGTCGTCTCTGTCTCCGTGCTATTTAAACTGAACTGTCATCTCTCTCTCCGTGCTGTTAAACTCAACTGTCGCCTCTCTCTCCACGCTGTTTAAACTCAACTGTTGTCTCTGTCTCCGTGCTGTTTAAAATCAACTGTCATCTCTGTCTCCGCACTGTTTAAACTGAACTGTCGCCTCTCTCTCCGCGCTGTTTAAACTCAACTGTCATCTCTGTCTCCGTGCTGTTTAAACTCAACTGTCATCTCTGTCTCCGTGCTGTTTAAACTCAACTGTCATCTCTGTCTCCGCACTGTTTAAACTCAACTGTCGTCTCTGTCTCCGTGCTGATTAAACTCAACTGTCATCTCTGTCTCCGCACTGTTTAAACTCAACTGTCATCTCTGTCTCCGCACCGTTTAAACTGAACTGTCATCTCTGTCTCCGCACTGTATAAACTCAACTGTCGTCTCTGTCTCCTTGCTGTTTAAACTCAACTGTCATCTCTGTCTCCGCACTGTTTAAACTCAACTGTCATCACTGTCTCCGCACCGTTTAAACTGAACTGTCATCTCTGTCTCCGTGCTGTTTAAACTCAACTGTCATCTCTGTCTCCGCGCTGTTTAAACTCAACTGTCATCTCTGTCTCCGCGCTGTTTAAACTCAACTGTCATCTCTGTCTCCGCGCTGTTTAAACTCAACTGTCATCTATGTCTCCGCACTGTTAAACTGAACTGTCATCTCTGTCTCCGTGCTGTTTAAACTCAACTGTCATCTCTGTCTCCGCACTGTTTAAACTCAACTGTCGTCTCTGTCTCCGTGCTGTTTAAACTCAACTGTCATCTCTGTCTCCGCACTGTTTAAACTCAACTGAAATCTCTGTCTCCGTGCTGTTTAAACTCAACTGTCATCTCTGTCTCCGCACTGTTTAAACTCAACTGTCATCTCTGTCTCCGCACCGTTTAAACTGAACTGTCATCTCTGTCTCCGTGCTGTTTAAACTCAACTGTCATCTCTGTCTCCGCGCTGTTTAAACTCAACTGTCATCTCTGTCTCCGTGCTGTTTAAACTCAACTGTCATCTCTGTCTCCGCACTGTTTAAACTCAACTGTCATCTCTGTCTCCGCACTGTTTAAACTCAACTGTCGCCTCTCTCTCCGCGCTGTTTAAACTCAACTGTCATCTCTGTCTCCGTGCTGTTTAAACTCAACTGTCATCTCTGTCTCCGTGCTGTTTAAACTCAACTGTCATCTCTGTCTCCGCACTGTTTAAACTCAACTGTCGTCTCTGTCTCCGTGCTGTTTAAACTCAACTGTCATCTCTGTCTCCGCACTGTTTAAACTCAACTGTCATCTCTGTCTCCGCACCGTTTAAACTGAACTGTCATCTCTGTCTCCGTGCTGTTTAAACTCAACTGTCATCTCTGTCTCCGCGCTGTTTAAACTCAACTGTCATCTCTGTCTCCGCGCTGTTTAAACTCAACTGTCATCTCTGTCTCCGCGCTGTTTAAACTCAACTGTCATCTCTGTCTCCGCTCTGTTTAAACTGAACTGTCATCTCTGTCTCCGTGCTGTTTAAACTGAACTGTCATCTCTGTCTCCGCACTGTTTAAACTCATCTGTCGTCTCTGTCTCCGTGCTGTTTAAACTCAACTGTCATCGCTGTCTCCGCACTGTTTAAACTCAACTGTCATCTCTGTCTCCGCGCTGTTCAAACTGAACTGTCATCTCTGTCTCCGCGCTGTTTAAACTCAACTTGTTCCTGTGGAGCAGAGTTGAGAGGCAGCGATTTTTGGGCGAGTGAGGAGGCAGCAAAAAGGTAGCAAAAAGTTTATACTGGGTAACTTTTTATTTTAGTTTTAAAGTCGCGAGTTTCGGCGGGTTTTTTTTAAATTAAGTTAGAAACCGGAAGTCGTCACTAGGGCGCTTGCCGGTACTTGTAGTTTTTTTTTCGGGCCCCTAACCCTATAAATTAGCGCAGAGAGGATACCCGATTCTCTACACTGGTAGAGAATCCCACCCTTCCACCTCCTCTAACCCAATTATAAGTGTGGGGGAAGGTTTTTTTTAATATATTTTTATTTTTCTGCTGGGAATAGTTTCAGGGATGGCAGTTCAGGCTGTAAGCTGCATCTCCTGTGGGATGTATGTCGTGAGGGAGTCCAGCAGTGTTTCAGGTGGTTTTACTTGTGGGAAGTGTGTAAAAGTGCAGTTTCTGGAGGAGCGTGTAAAGGAGCTGGAGGTCACGTGCTCACTGTGTCGCATAATCCGGAAAGTGGAGGAGGACTTAGAAAGGAGTTATAAGGAGATAGTTACTCCTAGAAATGAGTCTTGGGTCACTGTCAGGAAGAGGGGAAAGAAGCAGTTGGGGGGTCAATCCCCTGGGGCTGTTCCCCTCCAAAATAGGTTTTCGGTCCTGGAGGCTACAGTTGAGGAGGAATCAACTGGGGATAGCCAAAGGGAGCAGGTCTCTGGGGGTGAGCCTATTGGGAAATCTCAGGTGGTTAGGGGTAAGAGGTTGGGCCTCGTGATTGGGGACTCCACAGTTAAGGGTACGGATAGGAGAGTTGGAGGTAAGGGTAGGGACTCGGGGCTGGTGTGTTGCCTACCTGGGGCTGGGGTCCGGGATGTATCAGACAGGGTATTCAGGACTCTTAGGGGAGAGGGAGATCAACCCTAAGTTATAGTTCATGTGGGGACACATGACATAGGGAGATTAAGGGAAGGGGAAATTAAACAAAGATTTATGGAGTTGGGGTGGAAACTAAAGGCCAAGTCTGGAAGAATAGTTGTATCCGGACTCTTGCCTGTGCCACGGGATAGTTTAGAGGGGAATGGAGAGAGGGAAAGTTTGAACTCGTGGCTGAGGGGATGGTGCAGGAGGGAGGGGTTCAGGTACTTAAGCAATTGGGGCTCATTCTGGGGAAGGCGGGACCTCTATATGAGTGATGGTTTACACCTGAACCAGAGGGGAATCAATATCCTGGGGGGTAAATTTGCAAAGGCTATGCGGGGAGGTTTAAACTGATTTGGGGGGGGGGGTGGGATATTGAGTAGAGGGGGTGAAAGGGCATAGATGGGGAATGCAAGGCACGGCGTAGTGGGGGTGGGGCGGAGCAGGGTTTGAAATGCATGTGCTTTAATACTTTAAAGGTAGGGGAGGACCGCAGGAAACATGGGAGGGAGGTTAGACAGGAGGTGGAGAAGGGAAATGCCCAGACTGAGGGGCTGAAGTGTGTATATTTTAATGCAAGGAGTATAGTAAATAAGGTAGATGAGCTTAGGGAGTGGATAGCTGCTTGGGAATGTGATGTGGTGGCCATTACGGAGACTTGGATGTCTCAGGGACAGGACTGGGTACTTCAGGTGCCAGGTTTCAGATGTTTCAGGAAGGACAGGGAGGCTGGCAGAAGAGGTGGTGGAGTGGCACTGTTAATCAGGGACAGTGTCATGGCTGCAGAGAAAGAGGATGCCGTGGAGGGACTTTCTACAGAGTCTCTGTGGGTGGAAGTTACGAACAGCAAAGGGTCGAAAACTTTGCTGGGTGTATTCTATAGGCCGCCCAATAGTGACAGGGAAGTTGAAGTGCAGATAGGGAACCAGATTCTGGAGAAATGTATTAAAAACAGAGTTGTCGTGATGGGAGACTTCAATTTCCCAAACATCGACTGGAATATCCCTAGAGTAAGGGGTTCGGTTGGAGAGGAGTTTGTTAGGTGTGTTCAGGAAGGTTTCCTGACACAGTATGTGGACAAGCCTACGAGGGGAGAGGCTGTACTTGACCTGGTACTGGCAAATGAACCAGGGCAGGTGATGGATCTCTCGGTAGGAGAGCATCTTGGGAATGGTGACCATAATTCTATCTCCTTCACAATTGCATTGGAACGAGATAGGATCAGACAGGCTAGGAAGGTGTTTGTCTGGAGTAAGGGGAGATACGAAGAAGTCAGGAAGTTACTTGGACAAATAAACTGGAAGGAGGCATTCTTAGGGAAGAGTACCGAAGGAAGGTGGCGGATATTCAAGGAATGTTTGTCTGGCGCTCTGCATGACAATGTTCCGATAAGGCAAGGGGGTTTTGGTAGGTCGCGGGAACCGTGGTGCACGAAGGCTGTGTTGAACCTAGTCAGGAGGAAAAGGAAGGTATACAAAAGGTTCAGGGAACTAGGAGAGGTTAAGGATCTTGAAGAATATAAGGACTGCAGAAAGGAGGTTAAAAGGGAAATTAGGAGAGCCAGAAGGGGTCATGAGAAGACCTTGGCGGGTAAGATTAAAGAAAATCCCAAGGCCTTCTATAAATATGTGAAAGGTAAAAGGGTGAGAAGGGAAAGGATAGGACCTATAAAAGATGAAGGGGGAAAGGTCTGTGTAGAACCAGAAGAAATGGCGGAGGTGCTTAATGAGTACTTTGCATCAGTATTCACAGTGGAAGCTGATTTGGGAGATCTTGCTATGGACTTGCAGCAGGTGGAAAAGATTGAGTACGTGGACATTAAGGAGGAGGATGTGTTAGAACTTTTGAATTCTATCAAGGTAGATAAGTCGCCGGGACCAGATGGGATGTACCCCAGGATACTGTGGGAGGCCAGGGAAGTGATTGCAGAGCCCTTGGCGATGATCTTTGCGTCGTCAATGGAGACGGGAGAGGTTCCGGAAGATTGGAGGATTGCGGATGTAGTCCCTATTTTCAAGAAAGGGAACAGAGATAGCCCGGGAAATTACCGCCCGGTGAGTCTGACCTCAGTGGTTGGTAAGCTGATGGAGAGGCTTCTGAGGGACAAGATTTACGACCATTTGGAGAGGTTTGACATGATCAGGAATAGTCAGCATGGATTTGTCAAGGGCAGGTCGTGCCTTACGAGCCTAGTTGAGTTCTTCGATAATGTGACTGAACACATTGACGAAGGAAGTGCCGTGGACGTAGTGTACATGGACTTCAGCAAGGCTTTTGATAAGGTCCCCCATGCAAGACTTCTTGAGAAGGTGAGAGGGCATGGGATCCAAGGGCCTTTGGCCTTGTGGATCCAGAACTGGCTTGCCTGCAGAAGGCAGAGAGTGGTTGTGGATGGGTCTTTTTCGGAATGGAGGTCAGTCACCAGTGGGGTGCCCCAGGGATCTGTTCTGGGACCCTTGTTGTTTGTCATTTTCATAAATGACCTGGATGAGGAAGTGGAGGGATGGGTTAGCAAGTTCGCTGATGACACGAAGGTCGGCGGTGTTGTGGATGGTCTGGAAGGATGTCAAAAGTTACAGCAGGACATAGATAGGATGCAGGAATGGGCGGAGAAGTGGCAGATGGACTTCAACGCGGATAAATGTGTAGTAGTCCATTTCGGCAGAACCAACGGGATGAACGAGTACACTATTAAGGGCAGGGGTCTTAGTAGCGTTGAAGAGCAGAAGGATCTCGGGGTCCGGGTTCACAGGACTCTTAAATCAGCCTCGCAGGTGGAGGAGGTGGTCAAGAAGGCGTATGGTGTACTGGCCTTCATTAATCGAGGGATTGAGTTTAGGAGTCGGGAGGTAATGCTGCAACTTTACAGGACCCTCGTCAGGCCTCATTTGGAGTACTGTGCGCAGTTCTGGTCGCCTCACTATAGGAAAGACGTAGAAGCTATTGAAAGGGTGCAGAGGAGATTTACAAGGATGTTGCCTGGACTGGGAGGCATGCCTTATGAAGATAGGTTGAGGGAGCTGGGACTCTTTTCCCTGGAGAGGCGAAGGTTGAGAGGCGACCTGATAGAAGTTTATAAAATGTTGAGAGGAATAGATAGGGTGGACTCTCAGAGGCTATTTCCCCGGGTTGAAATGGTCGCTACGAGAGGACACAGATTTAAGGTGCGGGGAGGGAAGTACAGAGGTGATGTTAGGGGTAAGTTTTTCACTCAGGGGTAGTCAGTGATTGGAATCGGCTGCCGTCGTCGGTGGTGGAGGCGAACTCGCTGGGGTCTTTTAAAAGACTTCTGGATGAGTATATGGGGTTTAATGGGATTGGGTGTTATAGATAGGTCTATAGATTGGTGGGGTTGATGCGATCGGCGCAACTCGAGGGCCGAAGGGCCTGTTTGTGCTGTAATGTTCTATGTTCTATGTTCTAACTGTCATCTCTGTCTCCGCGCTGTTCAAACTGAACTGTCATCTCTGTCTCCGCGCTGTTTAAACTCAACTGTCATCTCTGTCTCCGCACTGTTTAAATTCAACTATCGCCTCTCTCTCGCACTGTTTAGACTGAACTGTCGCCTCTGTCTCCGCACTGTTTAAACTCAACTGTCGTCTCTGTCTCCGCAATGTTTAAATTCAACTGTCGCCTCTCTCTCGCACTGTTTAGACTGAACTGTCGCCTCTGTCTCCGCGCTGTTTAAACTCAACTGTCGTTTCTGTCTCCGCACTGTTTAAACTCAACTGTCATCTCTGTCTCCGTGCTGTTTAAACTCAACTGTCATCTCTGTCTCCGCACTGTTTAAACTCAACTGTCGTTTCTGTCTTCGCACTGTTTAAACTGAACTGTCATCTGTGTCTCCGCACTGTTTAAACTCAACTGTCATCTCTGCCTCCGCGCTGTTTAAACTCAACTGTCGTCTCTGTCTCCGTGCTGTTTAAACTCAACTGTCGTCTCTGTCTCCGCACTGTTTAAACTCAACTGTCATCTCTGTCTCCGCACTGTTTAAACTCAACTGTCATCTCTGTCTCCGCACAGTTTAAACTCAACTGTCATCTCTGTCTCCGCGCTGTTTAAACTCAACTGTCGTTTCTGTCTCCGCGCTGTTTAAACTCAACTGTCATCTCTGTCTCCGCACTGTTTAAACTCAACTGTCGTTTCTGTCTCCGCACTGTTTAAACTCAACTGTCATCTCTGTCTCCGCACTGTTTAAACTGAACTGTCATCTCTGTCTCTGCGCTGTTTAAACTCAACTGTCATCTCTGTCTCCGTGCTGTTTAAACTCAACTGTCATCTCTGTCTCCGCGCTGTTCAAACTGAACTGTCATCTCTGTCTCCGTGCTGTTTAAACTCAACTGTCATCTCTGTCTCCGCGCTGTTTAAACTCAACTGTCATCTCTGTCTCCGTGCTGTGTAAACTCAACTGTCGTCTCTGTCTCCGCACAGTTTAAACTCAACTGTCATCTCTGTCTCCGTGCTGTTTAATCTCAACTGTCATCTCTGTCTCCGTGCTGTTTAAACTCAACTGTCATCTCTGTCTCCGCGCTGTTTAAACGCAACTGTCATCTCTGTCTCCGCACTGTTTAAACTCAACTGTCGTCTCTGTCTCCGTGCTATTTAAACTGAACTGTCATCTCTCTCTCCGTGCTGTTAAACTCAACTGTCGCCTCTCTTTCCACGCTGTTTAAACTCAACTGTTGTCTCTGTCTCCGTGCTGTTTAAAATCAACTGTCATCTCTGTCTCCGCACTGTTTAAACTGAACTGTCGCCTCTCTCTCCGCGCTGTTTAAACTCAACTGTCATCTCTGTCTCCGTGCTGTTTAAACTCAACTGTCATCTCTGTCTCCGTGCTGTTTAAACTCAACTGTCATCTCTGTCTCCGCACTGTTTAAACTCAACTGTCGTCTCTGTCTCCGTGCTGATTAAACTGAACTGTCATCTCTGTCTCCGCACTGTTTAAACTCAACTGTCATCACTGTCTCCGCACCGTTTAAACTGAACTGTCATCTCTGTCTCCGTGCTGTTTAAACTCAACTGTCATCTCTGTCTCCGCGCTGTTTAAACTCAACTGTCATCTCTGTCTCCGCGCTGTTTAAACTCAACTGTCATCTCTGTCTCCGCGCTGTTTAAACTCAACTGTCATCTCTGTCTCCGCACTGTTTAAACTCAACTGTCGTCTCTGTCTCCGTGCTGTTTAAACTCAACTGTCATCTCTGTCTCCGCACTGTTTAAACTCAACTGTCATCTCTGTCTCCGTGCTGTTTAAACTCAACTGTCATCTCTGTCTCCGCACTGTTTAAACTCAACTGTCATCTCTGTCTCCGTGCTGTTTAAACTCAACTGTCGTCTCTGTCTCCGCACTGTTTAAACTCAACTGTCATCTCTGTCTCCGTGCTGTTTAAACTCAACTGTCATCTCTGTCTCCGCACTGTTTAAACGCAACTGTCATCTCTGTCTCCGCGCTGTTTAAACTCAACTGTCGTCTCTGTCTCCGTGCTGCTAAACTCAACTGTCATCTCTGTCTCCGCACTGTTTAAACTCAACTGTCATCTCTGTCTCCGCACAGTTTAAACTCAACTGTCATCTCTGTCTCCGTGCTTTTTAAACTCAACTGTCATCTCTGTCTCCGTGCTGCTTAAACTCAACTGTCATCTCTGTCTCTGCACTGTTTAAACTCAACTGTCGTCTCTGTCTCCATGCTGTTTAATTTGAACTGTCATCTCTCTCTCCGTGCTGTTTAAACTCAACTGTCGCCTCTCTCTCCACGCTGTTTAAACTCAACTGTCGTCTCGGTCTCTGTGCAGTTTAAACTCAACTGTCGACTCTCTCTCCGCGCTGTTTAAACTCAACTGTCATCTCTGTCTCCGCGCTGTTTAAACTCAACTGTCATCTCTGTCTCCGCACTGTTTAAACTGAACTGTCATCTCTGTCTCCGTGCTGTTTAAACTCAACTGTCATCTCTGTCTCCGCACTGTTTAAACTCAACTGTCATCTCTGTCTCCGCGCTGTTTAAACTCAACAGTCATCTCTGTCTCCGCACTGTTTAAACTCAACTGTCGACTCTCTCTCCGCGCTGTTTAAACTCAACTGTCGTATCTGTCTCCGCGCTGTTTAAACTCAACTGTCATCTCTGTCTCCGCACTGTTTAAACTGAACTGTCATCTCTGTCTCCGTGCTGTTTAAACTCAACTGTCATCTCTGTCTCCGCACTGTTTAAACTCAACTGTCGTCTCTGTCTCCGTGCTGTTTAAACTCAACTGTCATCTCTGTCTCCACACTGTTTAAACTCAACTGTCATCTCCGTCTCCGTGCTGTTTTAACTCAACTGTCATCTCTGTCTCCGCGCTGTTTAAACTCAACTGTCATCTCTGTCTCCACACTGTTTAAACTCAACTGTCGTCTCTGTCTCCGCACTGTTTAAACTCAACTGTCATCTCTGTCTCCGTGCTGTTTAAACTCAACTGTCATCTCTGTTTCCGCACTGTTTAAACTCAACTCTCATCTCTGTCTCCGCGCTGTTCAAACTCAACTGTCATCTCTGTCTCCGTGCTGTTTAAACTCAACTGTCGTCTCTGTCTCCGTGCTGTTTAAACTCAACTGTCATCTCTGTCTCCGCGCTGTTTAAACTCAACTGTCATCTCTGTCTCCGCACTGTTTAAACTCAACTGTCTTCTCTGTCTCCGTGCTGTTTAAACTGAACTGTCATCTCTCTCTCCGTGCTGTTTAAACTCAACTGTCGCCTCTCTCTCTACGCTGTTTAAACTCAACTGTCATCTCTGTCCCCGCACTGTTTAAACTCAACTGTCGTCTCTGTCTCCGTGCTATTTAAACTCAACTGTCATCTCTGTCTCCGCGCTGTTTAAACTCAACTGTCATCTCTGTCTCCGCGCTGTTTAAACTCAACTGTCATCTCTGTCTCCGCGCTGTTTAAACTCAACTGTCATCTCTGTCTCCACACTGTTTAAACTCAACTGTCGTCTCTGTCTCCGCACTGTTTAAACTCAACTGTCATCTCTGTCTCCGTGCTGTTTAAACTCAACTGTCATCTCTGTTTCCGCACTGTTTAAACTCAACTCTCATCTCTGTCTCCGCGCTGTTCAAACTCAACTGTCATCTCTGTCTCCGTGCTGTTTAAACTCAACTGTCTTCTCTGTCTCCGTGCTGTTTAAACTGAACTGTCATCTCTCTCTCCGTGCTGTTTAAACTCAACTGTCATCTCTGTCTCCGCGCTGTTTAAACTGAACTGTCGCCTCTCTCTCCGCGCTGTTTAAACTCAACTGTCATCTCTGTCTCCGCACTGCTTAAACTCAACTGTCATCTCTGTCTCCGTGCTGTTTAAACTCAACTGTCATCTCTGTCTCCGCACTGTTTAAACTCAACTGTCGTCTCTGTCTCCGTGCTATTTAAACTCAACTGTCATCTCTGTCTCCGCGCTGTTTAAACTCAACTGTCATCTCTGTCTCCGCGCTGTTTAAACTCAACTGTCATCTCTGTCTCCGCGCTGTTTAAACTCAACTGTCATCTCTGTCTCCGTGCTGTTTAAACTCAACTGTCATCTCTGTCTCCGCACTGTTTAAACTCAACTGTCGTCTCTGTCTCCGTGCTGTTTAAACTCAACTGTCATCTCTGTCTCCGCGCTGTTTAAACTCAACTGTCATCTCTGTCTCCGCGCTGTTTAAACTGAACTGTCATCTCTGTCTCCGCACTGTTTAAACTGAACTGTCATCTCTATCTCCGTGCTGTTTAAACTCAACTGTCATCTCTCTCTCCACACTGTTTAAAGTCAACTGTCGTCTCTGTCTCCGTGCTGTTTAAACTCAACTGTCATCTCTTTCTCCGTGCTGTTTAAACTCAACTGTCATCTCTGTCTCCGCACTGTTTAAACTCAACTCTCATCTCTGTCTCCGCGCTGTTCAAACTCAACTGTCATCTCTGTCTCCGTGCTGTTTAAACTCAACTGTCGTCTCTGTCTCCGCACTGTTTAAACTCAACTGTCGTCTCTGTCTCCGCACAGTTTAAACTCAACTGTCATCTCTGTCTCCGTGCTGTTTAATCTCAACTGTCATCTCTGTCTCCGTGCTGTTTAAACTCAACTGTCATCTCTGTCTCCGCGCTGTTTAAACTCAACTGTCATCTCTGTCTCCGCACTGTTTAAACTCAACTGTCGTCTCTGTCTCCGTGCTATTTAAACTGAACTGTCATCTCTCTCTCCGTGCTGTTAAACTCAACTGTCGCCTCTCTCTCCACGCTGTTTAAACTCAACTGTTGTCTCTGTCTCCGTGCTGTTTAAAATCAACTGTCATCTCTGTCTCCGCACTGTTTAAACTGAACTGTCGCCTCTCTCTCCGCGCTGTTTAAACTCAACTGTCATCTCTGTCTCCGTGCTGTTTAAACTCAACTGTCATCTCTGTCTCCGTGCTGTTTAAACTCAACTGTCATCTCTGTCTCCGCACTGTTTAAACTCAACTGTCGTCTCTGTCTCCGTGCTGATTAAACTCAACTGTCATCTCTGTCTCCGCACTGTTTAAACTCAACTGTCATCTCTGTCTCCGCACCGTTTAAACTGAACTGTCATCTCTGTCTCCGCACTGTATAAACTCAACTGTCGTCTCTGTCTCCTTGCTGTTTAAACTCAACTGTCATCTCTGTCTCCGCACTGTTTAAACTCAACTGTCATCACTGTCTCCGCACCGTTTAAACTGAACTGTCATCTCTGTCTCCGTGCTGTTTAAACTCAACTGTCATCTCTGTCTCCGCGCTGTTTAAACTCAACTGTCATCTCTGTCTCCGCGCTGTTTAAACTCAACTGTCATCTCTGTCTCCGCGCTGTTTAAACTCAACTGTCATCTATGTCTCCGCACTGTTAAACTGAACTGTCATCTCTGTCTCCGTGCTGTTTAAACTCAACTGTCATCTCTGTCTCCGCACTGTTTAAACTCAACTGTCGTCTCTGTCTCCGTGCTGTTTAAACTCAACTGTCATCTCTGTCTCCGCACTGTTTAAACTCAACTGAAATCTCTGTCTCCGTGCTGTTTAAACTCAACTGTCATCTCTGTCTCCGCACTGTTTAAACTCAACTGTCATCTCTGTCTCCGCACCGTTTAAACTGAACTGTCATCTCTGTCTCCGTGCTGTTTAAACTCAACTGTCATCTCTGTCTCCGCGCTGTTTAAACTCAACTGTCATCTCTGTCTCCGTGCTGTTTAAACTCAACTGTCATCTCTGTCTCCGCACTGTTTAAACTCAACTGTCATCTCTGTCTCCGCACTGTTTAAACTCAACTGTCGCCTCTCTCTCCGCGCTGTTTAAACTCAACTGTCATCTCTGTCTCCGTGCTGTTTAAACTCAACTGTCATCTCTGTCTCCGTGCTGTTTAAACTCAACTGTCATCTCTGTCTCCGCACTGTTTAAACTCAACTGTCGTCTCTGTCTCCGTGCTGTTTAAACTCAACTGTCATCTCTGTCTCCGCACTGTTTAAACTCAACTGTCATCTCTGTCTCCGCACCGTTTAAACTGAACTGTCATCTCTGTCTCCGTGCTGTTTAAACTCAACTGTCATCTCTGTCTCCGCGCTGTTTAAACTCAACTGTCATCTCTGTCTCCGCGCTGTTTAAACTCAACTGTCATCTCTGTCTCCGCGCTGTTTAAACTCAACTGTCATCTCTGTCTCCGCTCTGTTTAAACTGAACTGTCATCTCTGTCTCCGTGCTGTTTAAACTGAACTGTCATCTCTGTCTCCGCACTGTTTAAACTCATCTGTCGTCTCTGTCTCCGTGCTGTTTAAACTCAACTGTCATCGCTGTCTCCGCACTGTTTAAACTCAACTGTCATCTCTGTCTCCGCGCTGTTCAAACTGAACTGTCATCTCTGTCTCCGCGCTGTTTAAACTCAACTTGTTCCTGTGGAGCAGAGTTGAGAGGCAGCGATTTTTGGGCGAGTGAGGAGGCAGCAAAAAGGTAGCAAAAAGTTTATACTGGGTAACTTTTTATTTTAGTTTTAAAGTCGCGAGTTTCGGCGGGTTTTTTTTAAATTAAGTTAGAAACCGGAAGTCGTCACTAGGGCGCTTGCCGGTACTTGTAGTTTTTTTTTCGGGCCCCTAACCCTATAAATTAGCGCAGAGAGGATACCCGATTCTCTACACTGGTAGAGAATCCCACCCTTCCACCTCCTCTAACCCAATTATAAGTGTGGGGGAAGGTTTTTTTTAATATATTTTTATTTTTCTGCTGGGAATAGTTTCAGGGATGGCAGTTCAGGCTGTAAGCTGCATCTCCTGTGGGATGTATGTCGTGAGGGAGTCCAGCAGTGTTTCAGGTGGTTTTACTTGTGGGAAGTGTGTAAAAGTGCAGTTTCTGGAGGAGCGTGTAAAGGAGCTGGAGGTGGAATTAGAGGAGCTCCGCATAATCCGGAAAGTGGAGGAGGACTTAGAAAGGAGTTATAAGGAGATAGTTACTCCTAGAAATGAGTCTTGGGTCACTGTCAGGAAGAGGGGAAAGAAGCAGTTGGGGGGTCAATCCCCTGGGGCTGTTCCCCTCCAAAATAGGTTTTCGGTCCTGGAGGCTACAGTTGAGGAGGAATCAACTGGGGATAGCCAAAGGGAGCAGGTCTCTGGGGGTGAGCCTATTGGGAAATCTCAGGTGGTTAGGGGTAAGAGGTTGGGCCTCGTGATTGGGGACTCCACAGTTAAGGGTACGGATAGGAGAGTTGGAGGTAAGGGTAGGGACTCGGGGCTGGTGTGTTGCCTACCTGGGGCTGGGGTCCGGGATGTATCAGACAGGGTATTCAGGACTCTTAGGGGAGAGGGAGATCAACCCTAAGTTATAGTTCATGTGGGGACACATGACATAGGGAGATTAAGGGAAGGGGAAATTAAACAAAGATTTATGGAGTTGGGGTGGAAACTAAAGGCCAAGTCTGGAAGAATAGTTGTATCCGGACTCTTGCCTGTGCCACGGGATAGTTTAGAGGGGAATGGAGAGAGGGAAAGTTTGAACTCGTGGCTGAGGGGATGGTGCAGGAGGGAGGGGTTCAGGTACTTAAGCAATTGGGGCTCATTCTGGGGAAGGCGGGACCTCTATATGAGTGATGGTTTACACCTGAACCAGAGGGGAATCAATATCCTGGGGGGTAAATTTGCAAAGGCTATGCGGGGAGGTTTAAACTGATTTGGGGGGGGGGGTGGGATATTGAGTAGAGGGGGTGAAAGGGCATAGATGGGGAATGCAAGGCACGGCGTAGTGGGGGTGGGGCGGAGCAGGGTTTGAAATGCATGTGCTTTAATACTTTAAAGGTAGGGGAGGACCGCAGGAAACATGGGAGGGAGGTTAGACAGGAGGTGGAGAAGGGAAATGCCCAGACTGAGGGGCTGAAGTGTGTATATTTTAATGCAAGGAGTATAGTAAATAAGGTAGATGAGCTTAGGGAGTGGATAGCTGCTTGGGAATGTGATGTGGTGGCCATTACGGAGACTTGGATGTCTCAGGGACAGGACTGGGTACTTCAGGTGCCAGGTTTCAGATGTTTCAGGAAGGACAGGGAGGCTGGCAGAAGAGGTGGTGGAGTGGCACTGTTAATCAGGGACAGTGTCATGGCTGCAGAGAAAGAGGATGCCGTGGAGGGACTTTCTACAGAGTCTCTGTGGGTGGAAGTTACGAACAGCAAAGGGTCGAAAACTTTGCTGGGTGTATTCTATAGGCCGCCCAATAGTGACAGGGAAGTTGAAGTGCAGATAGGGAACCAGATTCTGGAGAAATGTATTAAAAACAGAGTTGTCGTGATGGGAGACTTCAATTTCCCAAACATCGACTGGAATATCCCTAGAGTAAGGGGTTCGGTTGGAGAGGAGTTTGTTAGGTGTGTTCAGGAAGGTTTCCTGACACAGTATGTGGACAAGCCTACGAGGGGAGAGGCTGTACTTGACCTGGTACTGGCAAATGAACCAGGGCAGGTGATGGATCTCTCGGTAGGAGAGCATCTTGGGAATGGTGACCATAATTCTATCTCCTTCACAATTGCATTGGAACGAGATAGGATCAGACAGGCTAGGAAGGTGTTTGTCTGGAGTAAGGGGAGATACGAAGAAGTCAGGAAGTTACTTGGACAAATAAACTGGAAGGAGGCATTCTTAGGGAAGAGTACCGAAGGAAGGTGGCGGATATTCAAGGAATGTTTGTCTGGCGCTCTGCATGACAATGTTCCGATAAGGCAAGGGGGTTTTGGTAGGTCGCGGGAACCGTGGTGCACGAAGGCTGTGTTGAACCTAGTCAGGAGGAAAAGGAAGGTATACAAAAGGTTCAGGGAACTAGGAGAGGTTAAGGATCTTGAAGAATATAAGGACTGCAGAAAGGAGGTTAAAAGGGAAATTAGGAGAGCCAGAAGGGGTCATGAGAAGACCTTGGCGGGTAAGATTAAAGAAAATCCCAAGGCCTTCTATAAATATGTGAAAGGTAAAAGGGTGAGAAGGGAAAGGATAGGACCTATAAAAGATGAAGGGGGAAAGGTCTGTGTAGAACCAGAAGAAATGGCGGAGGTGCTTAATGAGTACTTTGCATCAGTATTCACAGTGGAAGCTGATTTGGGAGATCTTGCTATGGACTTGCAGCAGGTGGAAAAGATTGAGTACGTGGACATTAAGGAGGAGGATGTGTTAGAACTTTTGAATTCTATCAAGGTAGATAAGTCGCCGGGACCAGATGGGATGTACCCCAGGATACTGTGGGAGGCCAGGGAAGTGATTGCAGAGCCCTTGGCGATGATCTTTGCGTCGTCAATGGAGACGGGAGAGGTTCCGGAAGATTGGAGGATTGCGGATGTAGTCCCTATTTTCAAGAAAGGGAACAGAGATAGCCCGGGAAATTACCGCCCGGTGAGTCTGACCTCAGTGGTTGGTAAGCTGATGGAGAGGCTTCTGAGGGACAAGATTTACGACCATTTGGAGAGGTTTGACATGATCAGGAATAGTCAGCATGGATTTGTCAAGGGCAGGTCGTGCCTTACGAGCCTAGTTGAGTTCTTCGATAATGTGACTGAACACATTGACGAAGGAAGTGCCGTGGACGTAGTGTACATGGACTTCAGCAAGGCTTTTGATAAGGTCCCCCATGCAAGACTTCTTGAGAAGGTGAGAGGGCATGGGATCCAAGGGCCTTTGGCCTTGTGGATCCAGAACTGGCTTGCCTCACGGCTCACTGTGTGAGTGGTTGTGGATGGGTCTTTTTCGGAATGGAGGTCAGTCACCAGTGGGGTGCCCCAGGATCTGTTCTGGGACCCTTGTTGTTTGTCATTTTCATAAATGACCTGGATGAGGAAGTGGAGGGATGGGTTAGCAAGTTCGCTGATGACACGAAGGTCGGCGGTGTTGTGGATGGTCTGGAAGGATGTCAAAAGTTACAGCAGGACATAGATAGGATGCAGGAATGGGCGGAGAAGTGGCAGATGGACTTCAACGCGGATAAATGTGTAGTAGTCCATTTCGGCAGAACCAACGGGATGAACGAGTACACTATTAAGGGCAGGGGTCTTAGTAGCGTTGAAGAGCAGAAGGATCTCGGGGTCCGGTTCACAGGACTCTTAAATCAGCCTCGCAGGTGGAGGAGGTGGTCAAGAAGGCGTATGGTGTACTGGCCTTCATTAATCGAGGGATTGAGTTTAGGAGTCGGGAGGTAATGCTGCAACTTTACAGGACCCTCGTCAGGCCTCATTTGGAGTACTGTGCGCAGTTCTGTCGCCTCACTATAGGAAAGACGTAGAAGCTATTGAAAGGGTGCAGAGGAGATTTACAAGGATGTTGCCTGGACTGGGAGGCATGCCTTATGAAGATAGGTTGAGGGAGCTGGGACTCTTTTCCCTGGAGAGGCGAAGGTTGAGAGGCGACCTGATAGAAGTTTATAAAATGTTGAGAGGAATAGATAGGGTGGACTCTCAGAGGCTATTTCCCCGGGTTGAAATGGTCGCTACGAGAGGACACAGATTAAGGTGCGGGGAGGGAAGTACAGAGGTGATGTTAGGGGTAAGTTTTTCACTCAGGGGTAGTCAGTGATTGGAATCGGCTGCCGGTCGTCGGTGGTGGAGGCGAACTCGCTGGGGTCTTTTAAAAGACTTCTGGATGAGTATATGGGGTTTAATGGGATTGGGTGTTATAGATAGGTCTATAGATTGGTGGGGTTGATGCGATCGGCGCAACTCGAGGGCCGAAGGGCCTGTTTGTGCTGTAATGTTCTATGTTCTATGTTCTAACTGTCATCTCTGTCTCCGCGCTGTTCAAACTGAACTGTCATCTCTGTCTCCGCGCTGTTTAAACTCAACTGTCATCTCTGTCTCCGCACTGTTTAAATTCAACTATCGCCTCTCTCTCGCACTGTTTAGACTGAACTGTCGCCTCTGTCTCCGCACTGTTTAAACTCAACTGTCGTCTCTGTCTCCGCAATGTTTAAATTCAACTGTCGCCTCTCTCTCGCACTGTTTAGACTGAACTGTCGCCTCTGTCTCCGCGCTGTTTAAACTCAACTGTCGTTTCTGTCTCCGCACTGTTTAAACTCAACTGTCATCTCTGTCTCCGTGCTGTTTAAACTCAACTGTCATCTCTGTCTCCGCACTGTTTAAACTCAACTGTCGTTTCTGTCTTCGCACTGTTTAAACTGAACTGTCATCTGTGTCTCCGCACTGTTTAAACTCAACTGTCATCTCTGCCTCCGCGCTGTTTAAACTCAACTGTCGTCTCTGTCTCCGTGCTGTTTAAACTCAACTGTCGTCTCTGTCTCCGCACTGTTTAAACTCAACTGTCATCTCTGTCTCCGCACTGTTTAAACTCAACTGTCATCTCTGTCTCCGCACAGTTTAAACTCAACTGTCATCTCTGTCTCCGCGCTGTTTAAACTCAACTGTCGTTTCTGTCTCCGCGCTGTTTAAACTCAACTGTCATCTCTGTCTCCGCACTGTTTAAACTCAACTGTCGTTTCTGTCTCCGCACTGTTTAAACTCAACTGTCATCTCTGTCTCCGCACTGTTTAAACTGAACTGTCATCTCTGTCTCTGCGCTGTTTAAACTCAACTGTCATCTCTGTCTCCGTGCTGTTTAAACTCAACTGTCATCTCTGTCTCCGCGCTGTTCAAACTGAACTGTCATCTCTGTCTCCGTGCTGTTTAAACTCAACTGTCATCTCTGTCTCCGCGCTGTTTAAACTCAACTGTCATCTCTGTCTCCGCACTGTTTAAACTCAACTGTCGTCTCTGTCTCCGTGCTGTTTAAACTCAACTGTCATCTCTGTCTCCGCACTGTTTAAACTCAACTGTCATCTCTGTCTCCGCGCTGTTCAAACTGAACTGTCGCCTCTCTCTCCGCGCGGTTTAAACTCAACTGTTGTCTCTGTCTCCATGCTGTTTAACTTGAACTGTCATCTCTCTCTCCGTGCTGTTTAAACTCAACTGTCGCCTCTCTCTCCGCGCTGTTTAAACTCAACTGTCGTCTCGGTCTCCGTGCAGTTTAAACTCAACTGTCGACTCTCTCTCCGCGCTGTTTAAAGTCAACTGTCGTCTCTGTCTCCGCGCTGTTTAAACTCAACTGTCATCTCTGTCTCCGTGCTGTTTAAACTCAACAGTCATCTCTGTCTCCGCACTGTTTAAACTGAACTGTCATCTCTGTCTCCGCACTGTTTAAACTGAACTGTCATCTCTGTCTCCGCGCTGTTTAAACTCAACTGTTATCTCTGTCTCCGCACTGTTTAAACTGAACTGTCATCTCTGTCTCCATGCTGTTTAAACTCAACTGTCATCTCTGTCTCCGCACTGTTTAAACTCAACTGTCATCTCTGTCTCCGCGCTGTTTAAACTCAACTGTCATCTCTGTCTCCGCACTGTTTAAACTCAACTGTCGACTCTCTCTCCGCGCTGTTTAAACTCAACTGTCGTATCTGTCTCCGCGCTGTTTAAACTCAACTGTCATCTCTGTCTCCGCACTGTTTAAACTGAACTGTCATCTCTGTCTCCGCACTGTTTAAACTCAACTGTCGTCTCTGTCTCCGTGCTGTTTAAACTCAACTGTCATCTCTGTCTCCGCACTGTTTAAACTCAACTGTCATCTCTCTCTCCGTGCTGTTTAAACTCAACTGTCATCTCTGTCTCCGCACTGTTTAAACTCAACTCTCATCTCTGTCTCCGCGCTGTTCAAACTCAACTGTCATCTGTGTCTCCGCGCTGTTTAAACTCAACTGTCGTCTCTGTCTCCGTGCTGTTTAAACTCAACTGTCGTCTCTGTCTCCGCACTGTTTAAACTCAACTGTCATCGCTGTCTCCGCACTATTTAAACTCAACTGTCATCTCTGTCTCCGCGCTGTTCAAACTGAACTGTCATCTCTGTCTCCACGCTGTTTAAACTCAACTTGTTCCTGTGGAGCAGAGTTGAGAGGCAGCGATTTTTGGGCGCGTGAGGAGGCAGCAAAAAGGTAGCAAAAAGTTTATACTGGGTAACTTTTTATTTTAGTTTTAAAGTCGCGAGTTTCGGCGGTTTTTTTTTAAATTAAGTTAGAAACCGGAAGTCGTCACTAGGGCGCTTGCCGGTACTTGTAGTTTTTTTTTTCGGGCCCCTAACCCTATAAATTAGCGCAGAGAGGATACCCGATTCTCTACACTGGTAGAGAATCCCACCCTTCCACCTCCTCTAACCTAATTATAAGTGTGGGGGAAGGTTTTTTTTTATATATTTTTATTTTTCTGCTGGGAATAGTTTCAGGGATGGCAGTTCAGGCTGTAAGCTGCATCTCCTGTGGGATGTATGTCGTGAGGGAGTCCAGCAGTGTTTCAGGTGGTTTTACTTGTGGGAAGTGTGTAAAAGTGCAGTTTCTGGAGGAGTGTGTAAAGGAGCTGGAGGTGGAATTAGAGGAGCTCCGCATAATCCGGAAAGTGGAGGAGGACTTAGAAAGGAGTTATAAGGAGATAGTTACTCCTAGAAATGAGTCTTGGGTCACTGTCAGGAAGAGGGGAAAGAAGCAGTTGGGGGGTCAATCCCCTGGGGCTGTTCCCCTCCAAAATAGGTTTTCGGTCCTGGAGGCTACAGTTGAGGAGGAATCAACTGGGGATAGCCAAAGGGAGCAGGTCTCTGGGGGTGAGCCTATTGGGAAATCTCAGGTGGTTAGGGGTAAGAGGTTGGGCCTCGTGATTGGGGACTCCACAGTTAAGGGTACGGATAGGAGAGTTGGAGGTAAGGGTAGGGACTCGGGGCTGGTGTGTTGCCTACCTGGGGCTGGGGTCCGGGATGTATCGGACAGGGTATTCAGGACTCTTAGGGGAGAGGGAGATCAACCCTAAGTTATAGTTCATGTGGGGACACATGACATAGGGAGATTAAGGGAAGGGGAAATTAAACAAAGATTTATGGAGTTGGGGTGGAAACTAAAGGCCAAGTCTGGAAGAATAGTTGTATCCGGACTCTTGCCTGTGCCACGGGATAGTTTAGAGGGGAATGGAGAGAGGGAAAGTTTGAACTCGTGGCTGAGGGGATGGTGCAGGAGGGAGGGGTTCAGGTACTTAAGCAATTGGGGCTCATTCTGGGGAAGGCGGGACCTCTATATGAGTGATGGTTTACACCTGAACCAGAGGGGAATCAATATCCTGGGGGGTAAATTTGCAAAGGCTATGCGGGGAGGTTTAAACTGATTTGGG
Source organism: Prionace glauca (assembly GCA_037974335.1). Lineage (NCBI taxonomy): Eukaryota > Metazoa > Chordata > Chondrichthyes > Carcharhiniformes > Carcharhinidae > Prionace > Prionace glauca. The sequence continues at coordinate 98,684,918 of CM075729.1, read as the reverse complement.
GGGGGGGTGGGATATTGAGTAGAGGGGGTGAAAGGGCATAGATGGGGAATGCAAGGCACGGCGTAGTGGGGGTGGGGCGGAGCAGGGTTTGAAATGCATGTGCTTTAATACTTTAAAGGTAGGGGAGGACCGCAGGAAACATGGGAGGGAGGTTAGACAGGAGGTGGAGAAGGGAAATGCCCAGACTGAGGGGCTGAAGTGTGTATATTTTAATGCAAGGAGTATAGTAAATAAGGTAGATGAGCTTAGGGAGTGGATAGCTGCTTGGGAATGTGATGTGGTGGCCATTACGGAGACTTGGATGTCTCAGGGACAGGACTGGGTACTTCAGGTGCCAGGTTTCAGATGTTTCAGGAAGGACAGGGAGGCTGGCAGAAGAGGTGGTGGAGTGGCACTGTTAATCAGGGACAGTGTCATGGCTGCAGAGAAAGAGGATGCCGTGGAGGGACTTTCTACAGAGTCTCTGTGGGTGGAAGTTACGAACAGCAAAGGGTCGAAAACTTTGCTGGGTGTATTCTATAGGCCGCCCAATAGTGACAGGGAAGTTGAAGTGCAGATAGGGAACCAGATTCTGGAGAAATGTATTAAAAACAGAGTTGTCGTGATGGGAGACTTCAATTTCCCAAACATCGACTGGAATATCCCTAGAGTAAGGGGTTCGGTTGGAGAGGAGTTTGTTAGGTGTGTTCAGGAAGGTTTCCTGACACAGTATGTGGACAAGCCTACGAGGGGAGAGGCTGTACTTGACCTGGTACTGGCAAATGAACCAGGGCAGGTGATGGATCTCTCGGTAGGAGAGCATCTTGGGAATGGTGACCATAATTCTATCTCCTTCACAATTGCATTGGAACGAGATAGGATCAGACAGGCTAGGAAGGTGTTTGTCTGGAGTAAGGGGAGATACGAAGAAGTCAGGAAGTTACTTGGACAAATAAACTGGAAGGAGGCATTCTTAGGGAAGAGTACCGAAGGAAGGTGGCGGATATTCAAGGAATGTTTGTCTGGCGCTCTGCATGACAATGTTCCGATAAGGCAAGGGGGTTTTGGTAGGTCGCGGGAACCGTGGTGCACGAAGGCTGTGTTGAACCTAGTCAGGAGGAAAAGGAAGGTGTACAAAAGGTTCAGGGAACTAGGAGAGGTTAAGGATCTTGAAGAATATAAGGACTGCAGAAAGGAGGTTAAAAGGGAAATTAGGAGAGCCAGAAGGGGTCATGAGAAGACCTTGGCGGGTAAGATTAAAGAAAATCCCAAGGCCTTCTATAAATATGTGAAAGGTAAAAGGGTGAGAAGGGAAAGGATAGGACCTATAAAAGATGAAGGGGGAAAGGTCTGTGTAGAACCAGAAGAAATGGCGGAGGTGCTTAATGAGTACTTTGCATCAGTATTCACAGTGGAAGCTGATTTGGGAGATCTTGCTATGGACTTGCAGCAGGTGGAAAAGATTGAGTACGTGGACATTAAGGAGGAGGATGTGTTAGAACTTTTGAATTCTATCAAGGTAGATAAGTCGCCGGGACCAGATGGGATGTACCCCAGGATACTGTGGGAGGCCAGGGAAGTGATTGCAGAGCCCTTGGCGATGATCTTTGCGTCGTCAATGGAGACGGGAGAGGTTCCGGAAGATTGGAGGATTGCGGATGTAGTCCCTATTTTCAAGAAAGGGAACAGAGATAGCCCGGGAAATTACCGCCCGGTGAGTCTGACCTCAGTGGTTGGTAAGCTGATGGAGAGGCTTCTGAGGGACAAGATTTACGACCATTTGGAGAGGTTTGACATGATCAGGAATAGTCAGCATGGATTTGTCAAGGGCAGGTCGTGCCTTACGAGCCTAGTTGAGTTCTTCGATAATGTGACTGAACACATTGACGAAGGAAGTGCCGTGGACGTAGTGTACATGGACTTCAGCAAGGCTTTTGATAAGGTCCCCCATGCAAGACTTCTTGAGAAGGTGAGAGGGCATGGGATCCAAGGGCCTTTGGCCTTGTGGATCCAGAACTGGCTTGCCTGCAGAAGGCAGAGAGTGGTTGTGGATGGGTCTTTTTCGGAATGGAGGTCAGTCACCAGTGGGGTGCCCCAGGGATCTGTTCTGGGACCCTTGTTGTTTGTCATTTTCATAAATGACCTGGATGAGGAAGTGGAGGGATGGGTTAGCAAGTTCGCTGATGACACGAAGGTCGGTGGTGTTGTGGATGGTCTGGAAGGATGTCAAAAGTTACAGCAGGACATAGATAGGATGCAGGAATGGGCGGAGAAGTGGCAGATGGACTTCAACGCGGATAAATGTGTAGTAGTCCATTTCGGCAGAACCAACGGGATGAACGAGTACACTATTAAGGGCAGGGGTCTTAGTAGCGTTGAAGAGCAGAAGGATCTCGGGGTCCGGGTTCACAGGACTCTTAAATCGGCCTCGCAGGTGGAGGAGGTGGTCAAGAAGGCGTATGGTGTACTGGCCTTCATTAATCGAGGGATTGAGTTTAGGAGTCGGGAGGTAATGCTGCAACTTTACAGGACCCTCGTCAGGCCTCATTTGGAGTACTGTGCGCAGTTCTGGTCGCCTCACTATAGGAAAGACGTAGAAGCTATTGAAAGGGTGCAGAGGAGATTTACAAGGATGTTGCCTGGACTGGGAGGCATGCCTTATGAAGATAGGTTGAGGGAGCTGGGACTCTTTTCCCTGGAGAGGCGAAGGTTGAGAGGCGACCTGATAGAAGTTTATAAAATGTTGAGAGGAATAGATAGGGTGGACTCTCAGAGGCTATTTCCCCGGGTTGAAATGGTCGCTACGAGAGGACACAGATTTAAGGTGCGGGGAGGGAAGTACAGAGGTGATGTTAGGGGTAAGTTTTTCACTCAGAGGGTAGTCAGTGATTGGAATCGGCTGCCGTCGTCGGTGGTGGAGGCGAACTCGCTGGGGTCTTTTAAAAGACTTCTGGATGAGTATATGTGGTTTAATGGGATTGGGGGTTATAGATAGGTCTATAGATTGGTGGGGTTGATGCGATCGGCGCAACTCGAGGGCCGAAGGGCCTGTTTGTGCTGTAATGTTCTATGTTCTATGTTCTAACTGTCATCTCTGTCTCCGCGCTGTTCAAACTGAACTGTCATCTCTGTCTCCGCGCTGTTTAAACTCAACTGTCATCTCTGTCTCCGCACTGTTTAAATTCAACTGTCGCCTCTCTCTCGCACTGTTTAGACTGAACTGTCGCCTCTGTCTCCGCACTGTTTAAACTCAACTGTCGTCTCTGTCTCCGCAATGTTTAAATTCAACTGTCGCCTCTCTCTCGCACTGTTTAGACTGAACTGTCGCCTCTGTCTCCGCGCTGTTTAAACTCAACTGTCGTTTCTGTCTCCGCACTGTTTAAACTCAACTGTCATCTCTGTCTCCGTGCTGTTTAAACTCAACTGTCATCTCTGTCTCCGCACTGTTTAAACTCAACTGTCGTTTCTGTCTCCGCACTGTTTAAACTGAACTGTCATCTGTGTCTCCGCACTGTTTAAACTCAACTGTCATCTCTGCCTCCGCGCTGTTTAAACTCAACTGTCGTCTCTGTCTCCGTGCTGTTTAAACTCAACTGTCGTCTCTGTCTCCGCACTGTTTAAACTCAACTGTCATCTCTGTCTCCGCACTGTTTAAACTCAACTGTCATCTCTGTCTCCGCACAGTTTAAACTCAACTGTCATCTCTGTCTCCGCGCTGTTTAAACTCAACTGTCGTTTCTGTCTCCGCGCTGTTTAAACTCAACTGTCATCTCTGTCTCCGCACTGTTTAAACTCAACTGTCGTTTCTGTCTCCGCACTGTTTAAACTCAACTGTCATCTCTGTCTCCGCACTGTTTAAACTGAACTGTCATCTCTGTCTCTGCGCTGTTTAAACTCAACTGTCATCTCTGTCTCCGTGCTGTTTAAACTCAACTGTCGTTTCTGTCTCCGCACTGTTCAAACTGAACTGTCATCTCTGCCTCCGCGCTGTTTAAACTCAACTGTCATCTCTGTCTCCGCGCTGTTTAAACTCAACTGTCATCTCTGTCTCCGCGCTGTTCAAACTGAACTGTCATCTCTGTCTCCGTGCTGTTTAAACTCAACTGTCGTTTCTGTCTCCGCACTGTTCAAACTGAACTGTCATCTCTGCCTCCGCGCTGTTTAAACTCAACTGTCATCTCTGTCTCCGCACTGTTTAAATTCAACTGTCGCCTCTCTCTCGCACTGTTTAGACTGAACTGTCGCCTCTGTCTCCGCACTGTTTAAACTCAACTGTCGTCTCTGTCTCCGCACTGTTTAAACTCAACTGTCATCTCTGTCTCCGTGCTGTTTAAACTCAACTGTCATCTCTGTCTCCGCACTGTTTAAACTCAACTGTCGTTTCTGTCTCCGCACTGTTTAAACTGAACTGTCATCTGTGTCTCCGCACTGTTTAAACTCAACTGTCATCTCTGCCTCCGCGCTGTTTAAACTCAACTGTCGTCTCTGTCTCCGTGCTGTTTAAACTCAACTGTCGTCTCTGTCTCCGCACTGTTTAAACTCAACTGTCATCTCTGTCTCCGCACTGTTTAAACTCAACTGTCATCTCTGTCTCCGCACAGTTTAAACTCAACTGTCATCTCTGTCTCCGCGCTGTTTAAACTCAACTGTCGTTTCTGTCTCCGCGCTGTTTAAACTCAACTGTCATCTCTGTCTCCGCACTGTTTAAACTCAACTGTCGTTTCTGTCTCCGCACTGTTTAAACTCAACTGTCATCTCTGTCTCCGCACTGTTTAAACTGAACTGTCATCTCTGTCTCTGCGCTGTTTAAACTCAACTGTCATCTCTGTCTCCGTGCTGTTTAAACTCAACTGTCGTTTCTGTCTCCGCACTGTTCAAACTGAACTGTCATCTCTGCCTCCGCGCTGTTTAAACTCAACTGTCATCTCTGTCTCCGCGCTGTTTAAACTCAACTGTCATCTCTGTCTCCGCGCTGTTCAAACTGAACTGTCATCTCTGTCTCCGTGCTGTTTAAACTCAACTGTCGTTTCTGTCTCCGCACTGTTCAAACTGAACTGTCATCTCTGCCTCCGCGCTGTTTAAACTCAACTGTCATCTCTGCCTCCGCGCTGTTTAAACTCAACTGTCATCTCTGCCTCCGCGCTGTTTAAACTCAACTGTCATCTCTGTCTCCGCGCTGTTTAAACTCAACTGTCATCTCTGTCTCCGCACTGTTTAAACTCAACTGTCGTCTCTGTCTCCGTGCTGTTTAAACTCAACTGTCATCTCTGTCTCCGCACTGTTTAAACTCAACTGTCATCTCTGTCTCCGCGCTGTTCAAACTGAACTGTCGCCTCTCTCTCCGCGCGGTTTAAACTCAACTGTTGTCTCTGTCTCCATCCTCTTTAACGTGAACTGTCATCTCTCTCTCCGTGCTGTTTAAACTCAACTGTCGCCTCTCTCTCCGCGCTGTTTAAACTCAACTGTCGTCTCGGTCTCCGTGCAGTTTAAACTCAACTGTCGACTCTCTCTCCGCGCTGTTTAAAGTCAACTGTCGTCTCTGTCTCCGCGCTGTTTAAACTCAACTGTCATCTCTGTCTCCGTGCTGTTTAAACTCAACAGTCATCTCTGTCTCCGCACTGTTTAAACTGAACTGTCATCTCTGTCTCCGCACTGTTTAAACTGAACTGTCATCTCTGTCTCCATGCTGTTTAAACTCAACTGTCATCTCTGTCTCCGCACTGTTTAAACTCAACTGTCATCTCTGTCTCCGCGCTGTTTAAACTCAACTGTCATCTCTGTCTCCGCACTGTTTAAACTCAACTGTCGACTCTCTCTCCGCGCTGTTTAAACTCAACTGTCGTATCTGTCTCCGCGCTGTTTAAACTCAACTGTCATCTCTGTCTCCGCACTGTTTAAACTGAACTGTCATCTCTGTCTCCGCACTGTTTAAACTCAACTGTCGTCTCTGTCTCCGTGCTGTTTAAACTCAACTGTCATCTCTGTCTCCGCACTGTTTAAACTCAACTGTCATCTCTCTCTCCGTGCTGTTTAAACTCAACTGTCATCTCTGTCTCCGCACTTTTTAAACTCAACTCTCATCTCTGTCTCCGCGCTGTTCAAACTCAACTGTCATCTCTGTCTCCGTGCTGTTTAAACTCAACTGTCGTCTCTGTCTCCGTGCTGTTTAAACTCAACTGTCGTCTCTGTCTCCGCACTGTTTAAACTCAACTGTCATCGCTGTCTCCGCACTATTTAAACTCAACTGTCATCTCTGTCTCCGCGCTGTTCAAACTGAACTGTCATCTCTGTCTCCACGCTGTTTAAACTCAACTTGTTCCTGTGGAGCAGAGTTGAGAGGCAGCGATTTTTGGGCGCGTGAGGAGGCAGCAAAAAGGTAGCAAAAAGTTTATACTGGGTAACTTTTTATTTTAGTTTTAAAGTCGCGAGTTTCGGCGGTTTTTTTTTAAATTAAGTTAGAAACCGGAAGTCGTCACTAGGGCGCTTGCCGGTACTTGTAGTTTTTTTTTCGGGCCCCTAACCCTATAAATTAGCGCAGAGAGGATACCCGATTCTCTACACTGGTAGAGAATCCCACCCTTCCACCTCCTCTAACCTAATTATAAGTGTGGGGGAAGGTTTTTTTTTATATATTTTTATTTTTCTGCTGGGAATAGTTTCAGGGATGGCAGTTCAGGCTGTAAGCTGCATCTCCTGTGGGATGTATGTCGTGAGGGAGTCCAGCAGTGTTTCAGGTGGTTTTACTTGTGGGAAGTGTGTAAAAGTGCAGTTTCTGGAGGAGCGTGTAAAGGAGCTGGAGGTGGAATTAGAGGAGCTCCGCATAATCCGGAAAGTGGAGGAGGACTTAGAAAGGAGTTATAAGGAGATAGTTACTCCTAGAAATGAGTCTTGGGTCACTGTCAGGAAGAGGGGAAAGAAGCAGTTGGGGGGTCAATCCCCTGGGGCTGTTCCCCTCCAAAATAGGTTTTCGGTCCTGGAGGCTACAGTTGAGGAGGAATCAACTGGGGATAGCCAAAGGGAGCAGGTCTCTGGGGGTGAGCCTATTGGGAAATCTCAGGTGGTTAGGGGTAAGAGGTTGGGCCTCGTGATTGGGGACTCCACAGTTAAGGGTACGGATAGGAGAGTTGGAGGTAAGGGTAGGGACTCGGGGCTGGTGTGTTGCCTACCTGGGGCTGGGGTCCGGGATGTATCGGACAGGGTATTCAGGACTCTTAGGGGAGAGGGAGATCAACCCTAAGTTATAGTTCATGTGGGGACACATGACATAGGGAGATTAAGGGAAGGGGAAATTAAACAAAGATTTATGGAGTTGGGGTGGAAACTAAAGGCCAAGTCTGGAAGAATAGTTGTATCCGGACTCTTGCCTGTGCCACGGGATAGTTTAGAGGGGAATGGAGAGAGGGAAAGTTTGAACTCGTGGCTGAGGGGATGGTGCAGGAGGGAGGGGTTCAGGTACTTAAGCAATTGGGGCTCATTCTGGGGAAGGCGGGACCTCTATATGAGTGATGGTTTACACCTGAACCAGAGGGGAATCAATATCCTGGGGGGTAAATTTGCAAAGGCTATGCGGGGAGGTTTAAACTGATTTGGGGGGGGGGTGGGATATTGAGTAGAGGGGGTGAAAGGGCATAGATGGGGAATGCAAGGCACGGCGTAGTGGGGGTGGGGCGGAGCAGGGTTTGAAATGCATGTGCTTTAATACTTTAAAGGTAGGGAGGACCGCAGGAAACATGGGAGGGAGGTTAGACAGGAGGTGGAGAAGGGAAATGCCCAGACTGAGGGGCTGAAGTGTGTATATTTTAATGCAAGGAGTATAGTAAATAAGGTAGATGAGCTTAGGGAGTGGATAGCTGCTTGGGAATGTGATGTGGTGGCCATTACGGAGACTTGGATGTCTCAGGGACAGGACTGGGTACTTCAGGTGCCAGGTTTCAGATGTTTCAGGAAGGACAGGGAGGCTGGCAGAAGAGGTGGTGGAGTGGCACTGTTAATCAGGGACAGTGTCATGGCTGCAGAGAAAGAGGATGCCGTGGAGGGACTTTCTACAGAGTCTCTGTGGGTGGAAGTTACGAACAGCAAAGGGTCGAAAACTTTGCTGGGTGTATTCTATAGGCCGCCCAATAGTGACAGGGAAGTTGAAGTGCAGATAGGGAACCAGATTCTGGAGAAATGTATTAAAAACAGAGTTGTCGTGATGGGAGACTTCAATTTCCCAAACATCGACTGGAATATCCCTAGAGTAAGGGGTTCGGTTGGAGAGGAGTTTGTTAGGTGTGTTCAGGAAGGTTTCCTGACACAGTATGTGGACAAGCCTACGAGGGGAGAGGCTGTACTTGACCTGGTACTGGCAAATGAACCAGGGCAGGTGATGGATCTCTCGGTAGGAGAGCATCTTGGGAATGGTGACCATAATTCTATCTCCTTCACAATTGCATTGGAACGAGATAGGATCAGACAGGCTAGGAAGGTGTTTGTCTGGAGTAAGGGGAGATACGAAGAAGTCAGGAAGTTACTTGGACAAATAAACTGGAAGGAGGCATTCTTAGGGAAGAGTACCGAAGGAAGGTGGCGGATATTCAAGGAATGTTTGTCTGGCGCTCTGCATGACAATGTTCCGATAAGGCAAGGGGGTTTTGGTAGGTCGCGGGAACCGTGGTGCACGAAGGCTGTGTTGAACCTAGTCAGGAGGAAAAGGAAGGTGTACAAAAGGTTCAGGGAACTAGGAGAGGTTAAGGATCTTGAAGAATATAAGGACTGCAGAAAGGAGGTTAAAAGGGAAATTAGGAGAGCCAGAAGGGGTCATGAGAAGACCTTGGCGGGTAAGATTAAAGAAAATCCCAAGGCCTTCTATAAATATGTGAAAGGTAAAAGGGTGAGAAGGGAAAGGATAGGACCTATAAAAGATGAAGGGGGAAAGGTCTGTGTAGAACCAGAAGAAATGGCGGAGGTGCTTAATGAGTACTTTGCATCAGTATTCACAGTGGAAGCTGATTTGGGAGATCTTGCTATGGACTTGCAGCAGGTGGAAAAGATTGAGTACGTGGACATTAAGGAGGAGGATGTGTTAGAACTTTTGAATTCTATCAAGGTAGATAAGTCGCCGGGACCAGATGGGATGTACCCCAGGATACTGTGGGAGGCCAGGGAAGTGATTGCAGAGCCCTTGGCGATGATCTTTGCGTCGTCAATGGAGACGGGAGAGGTTCCGGAAGATTGGAGGATTGCGGATGTAGTCCCTATTTTCAAGAAAGGGAACAGAGATAGCCCGGGAAATTACCGCCCGGTGAGTCTGACCTCAGTGGTTGGTAAGCTGATGGAGAGGCTTCTGAGGGACAAGATTTACGACCATTTGGAGAGGTTTGACATGATCAGGAATAGTCAGCATGGATTTGTCAAGGGCAGGTCGTGCCTTACGAGCCTAGTTGAGTTCTTCGATAATGTGACTGAACACATTGACGAAGGAAGTGCCGTGGACGTAGTGTACATGGACTTCAGCAAGGCTTTTGATAAGGTCCCCCATGCAAGACTTCTTGAGAAGGTGAGAGGGCATGGGATCCAAGGGCCTTTGGCCTTGTGGATCCAGAACTGGCTTGCCTGCAGAAGGCAGAGAGTGGTTGTGGATGGGTCTTTTTCGGAATGGAGGTCAGTCACCAGTGGGGTGCCCCAGGGATCTGTTCTGGGACCCTTGTTGTTTGTCATTTTCATAAATGACCTGGATGAGGAAGTGGAGGGATGGGTTAGCAAGTTCGCTGATGACACGAAGGTCGGTGGTGTTGTGGATGGTCTGGAAGGATGTCAAAAGTTACAGCAGGACATAGATAGGATGCAGGAATGGGCGGAGAAGTGGCAGATGGACTTCAACGCGGATAAATGTGTAGTAGTCCATTTCGGCAGAACCAACGGGATGAACGAGTACACTATTAAGGGCAGGGGTCTTAGTAGCGTTGAAGAGCAGAAGGATCTCGGGGTCCGGGTTCACAGGACTCTTAAATCGGCCTCGCAGGTGGAGGAGGTGGTCAAGAAGGCGTATGGTGTACTGGCCTTCATTAATCGAGGGATTGAGTTTAGGAGTCGGGAGGTAATGCTGCAACTTTACAGGACCCTCGTCAGGCCTCATTTGGAGTACTGTGCGCAGTTCTGGTCGCCTCACTATAGGAAAGACGTAGAAGCTATTGAAAGGGTGCAGAGGAGATTTACAAGGATGTTGCCTGGACTGGGAGGCATGCCTTATGAAGATAGGTTGAGGGAGCTGGGACTCTTTTCCCTGGAGAGGCGAAGGTTGAGAGGCGACCTGATAGAAGTTTATAAAATGTTGAGAGGAATAGATAGGGTGGACTCTCAGAGGCTATTTCCCCGGGTTGAAATGGTCGCTACGAGAGGACACAGATTTAAGGTGCGGGGAGGGAAGTACAGAGGTGATGTTAGGGGTAAGTTTTTCACTCAGAGGGTAGTCAGTGATTGGAATCGGCTGCCGTCGTCGGTGGTGGAGGCGAACTCGCTGGGGTCTTTTAAAAGACTTCTGGATGAGTATATGTGGTTTAATGGGATTGGGGGTTATAGATAGGTCTATAGATTGGTGGGGTTGATGCGATCGGCGCAACTCGAGGGCCGAAGGGCCTGTTTGTGCTGTAATGTTCTATGTTCTATGTTCTAACTGTCATCTCTGTCTCCGCGCTGTTCAAACTGAACTGTCATCTCTGTCTCCGCGCTGTTTAAACTCAACTGTCATCTCTGTCTCCGCACTGTTTAAATTCAACTGTCGCCTCTCTCTCGCACTGTTTAGACTGAACTGTCGCCTCTGTCTCCGCACTGTTTAAACTCAACTGTCGTCTCTGTCTCCGCAATGTTTAAATTCAACTGTCGCCTCTCTCTCGCACTGTTTAGACTGAACTGTCGCCTCTGTCTCCGCGCTGTTTAAACTCAACTGTCGTTTCTGTCTCCGCACTGTTTAAACTCAACTGTCATCTCTGTCTCCGTGCTGTTTAAACTCAACTGTCATCTCTGTCTCCGCACTGTTTAAACTCAACTGTCGTTTCTGTCTCCGCACTGTTTAAACTGAACTGTCATCTGTGTCTCCGCACTGTTTAAACTCAACTGTCATCTCTGCCTCCGCGCTGTTTAAACTCAACTGTCGTCTCTGTCTCCGTGCTGTTTAAACTAAACTGTCGTCTCTGTCTCCGCACTGTTTAAACTCAACTGTCATCTCTGTCTCCGCACTGTTTAAACTCAACTGTCATCTCTGTCTCCGCACAGTTTAAACTCAACTGTCATCTCTGTCTCCGCGCTGTTTAAACTCAACTGTCGTTTCTGTCTCCGCGCTGTTTAAACTCAACTGTCATCTCTGTCTCCGCACTGTTTAAACTCAACTGTCGTTTCTGTCTCCGCACTGTTTAAACTCAACTGTCATCTCTGTCTCCGCACTGTTTAAACTGAACTGTCATCTCTGTCTCCGCGCTGTTTAAACTCAACTGTCATCTCTGTCTCCGTGCTGTTTAAACTCAACTGTCGTTTCTGTCTCCGCACTGTTCAAACTGAACTGTCATCTCTGCCTCCGCGCTGTTTAAACTCAACTGTCATCTCTGTCTCCGCACTGTTTAAACTCAACTGTCATCTCTGTCTCCGTGCTGTTTAAACTCAACTGTCATCTCTGTCTCCGCGCTGTTCAAACTGAACTGTCATCTCTGTCTCCGTGCTGTCTAAACTCAACTGTCATCTCTGTCTCCGCGCTGTTTAAACTCAACTGTCATCTCTGTCTCCGCACTGTTTAAACTCAACTGTCGTCTCTGTCTCCGTGCTGTTTAAACTCAACTGTCATCTCTGTCTCCGCACTGTTTAAACTCAACTGTCATCTCTGTCTCCGCGCTGTTCAAACTGAACTGTCGCCTCTCTCTCCGCGCGGTTTAAACTCAACTGTCGTCTCTGTCTCCATGCTGTTTAACTTGAACTGTCATCTCTCTCTCCGTGCTGTTTAAACTCAACTGTCGCCTCTCTCTCCGCGCTGTTTAAACTCAACTGTCGTCTCGGTCTCCGTGCAGTTTAAACTCAACTGTCAACTCTCTCTCCGCGCTGTTTAAAGTCAACTGTCGTCTCTGTCTCCGCGCTGTTTAAACTCAACTGTCATCTCTGTCTCCGTGCTGTTTAAACTCAACAGTCATCTCTGTCTCCGCACTGTTTAAACTGAACTGTCATCTCTGTCTCCGCACTGTTTAAACTGAACTGTCATCTCTGTCTCCGCGCTGTTTAAACTCAACTGTCATCTCTGTCTCCGCACTGTTTAAACTGAACTGTCATCTCTGTCTCCATGCTGTTTAAACTCAACTGTCATCTCTGTCTCCGCACTGTTTAAACTCAACTGTCATCTCTGTCTCCGCACTGTTTAAACTCAACTGTCGACTCTCTCTCCGCGCTGTTTAAACTCAACTGTCGTATCTGTCTCCGCGCTGTTTAAACTCAACTGTCATCTCTGTCTCCGCACTGTTTAAACTGAACTGTCATCTCTGTCTCCGCAATGTTTAAACTCAACTGTCGTCTCTGTCTCCGTGCAGTTTAAACTCAACTGTCATCTCTGTCTCCGCACTGTTTAAACTCAACTGTCATCTCTCTCTCCGTGCTGTTTAAACTCAACTGTCATCTCTGTCTCCGCACTGTTTAAACTCAACTCTCATCTCTGTCTCCGCGCTGTTCAAACTCAACTGTCATCTCTGTCTCCGTGCTGTTTAAACTCAACTGTCGCCTCTGTCTCCGCGCTGTTTAAACTCAACTGTCGTTTCTGTCTCCGCACTGTTTAAACTCAACTGTCATCTCTGTCTCCGTGCTGTTTAAACTCAACTGTCATCTCTGTCTCCGCACTGTTTAAACTCAACTGTCGTTTCTGTCTCCGCACTGTTTAAACTGAACTGTCATCTGTGTCTCCGCACTGTTTAAACTCAACTGTCATCTCTGCCTCCGCGCTGTTTAAACTCAACTGTCGTCTCTGTCTCCGTGCTGTTTAAACTAAACTGTCGTCTCTGTCTCCGCACTGTTTAAACTCAACTGTCATCTCTGTCTCCGCACTGTTTAAACTCAACTGTCATCTCTGTCTCCGCACAGTTTAAACTCAACTGTCATCTCTGTCTCCGCGCTGTTTAAACTCAACTGTCGTTTCTGTCTCCGCGCTGTTTAAACTCAACTGTCATCTCTGTCTCCGCACTGTTTAAACTCAACTGTCGTTTCTGTCTCCGCACTGTTTAAACTCAACTGTCATCTCTGTCTCCGCACTGTTTAAACTGAACTGTCATCTCTGTCTCCGCGCTGTTTAAACTCAACTGTCATCTCTGTCTCCGTGCTGTTTAAACTCAACTGTCGTTTCTGTCTCCGCACTGTTCAAACTGAACTGTCATCTCTGCCTCCGCGCTGTTTAAACTCAACTGTCATCTCTGTCTCCGCACTGTTTAAACTCAACTGTCATCTCTGTCTCCGTGCTGTTTAAACTCAACTGTCATCTCTGTCTCCGCGCTGTTCAAACTGAACTGTCATCTCTGTCTCCGTGCTGTCTAAACTCAACTGTCATCTCTGTCTCCGCGCTGTTTAAACTCAACTGTCATCTCTGTCTCCGCACTGTTTAAACTCAACTGTCGTCTCTGTCTCCGTGCTGTTTAAACTCAACTGTCATCTCTGTCTCCGCACTGTTTAAACTCAACTGTCATCTCTGTCTCCGCGCTGTTCAAACTGAACTGTCGCCTCTCTCTCCGCGCGGTTTAAACTCAACTGTCGTCTCTGTCTCCATGCTGTTTAACTTGAACTGTCATCTCTCTCTCCGTGCTGTTTAAACTCAACTGTCGCCTCTCTCTCCGCGCTGTTTAAACTCAACTGTCGTCTCGGTCTCCGTGCAGTTTAAACTCAACTGTCAACTCTCTCTCCGCGCTGTTTAAAGTCAACTGTCGTCTCTGTCTCCGCGCTGTTTAAACTCAACTGTCATCTCTGTCTCCGTGCTGTTTAAACTCAACAGTCATCTCTGTCTCCGCACTGTTTAAACTGAACTGTCATCTCTGTCTCCGCACTGTTTAAACTGAACTGTCATCTCTGTCTCCGCGCTGTTTAAACTCAACTGTCATCTCTGTCTCCGCACTGTTTAAACTCAACTGTCGTCTCTGTCTCCGTGCTGTTTAAACTGAACTGTCATCTCTCTCTCCACGCTGTTTAAACTCAACTGTCATCTCTGTCTCCGTGCTGTTTAAACTGAACTGTCGCCTCTCTCTCCGCGCTGTTTAAACTCAACTGTCATCTCTGTCTCCACACTGTTTAAACTCAACTGTCATCTCTGTCTCCGTGCTGTTTAAACTCAACTGTCATCTCTGTCTCCGCGCTGTTTAAACTCAACTGTCATCTCTGTCTCCGCGCTGTTTAAACTCAACTGTCATCTCTGTCTCCACGCTGTTTAAACTCAACTGTCATCTCTGTCTCCGCACTGTTTAAACTGAACTGTCATCTCTGTCTCCGTGCTGTTTAAACTCAACTGTCATCTCTGTCTCCGTGCTGTTTAAACTCAACTGTCATCTCTGTCTCCGTGCTGTATAAACTCAACTGTCATCTCTGTCTCCGTGCTGTTTAAACTCAACTGTCATCTCTGTCTCCGTGCTGTTTAAACTCAACTGTCATCTCTGTCTCCGCGCTATTTAAACTCAACTGTCGTCTCTGTCTCCGTGCTGTTTAAACTCAACTGTCATCTCTGTCTCCGCACTGTTTAAACTCAACTGTCGTCTCTGTCTCCGTGCTGTTTAAACTCAACTGTCATCTCTGTCTCCGCGCTGTTTAAACTCAACTGTCATCTCTGTCTCCGCGCTGTTTAAACTGAACTGTCATCTCTGTCTCCGCACTGTTTAAACTCAACTGTCATCTCTGTCTCCGTCCTGTTTAAACTCAACTGTCATCTCTGTCTCCGCGCTGTTTAAACTCAACTGTCACCTCTGTCTCCGCACTGTTTAAACTCAACTGTCGTCTCTGTCTCCGTGCTGTTTAAACTGAACTGTCATCTCTCTCTCCGTGCTGTTTAAACTCAACTGTCGCCTCTCTCTCCACGCTGTTTAAACTCAACTGTCGTCTCTGTCTCCGTGCTGTTTAAACTCAACTGTCATCTCTGTCTCCGCACTGTTTAAACTGAACTGTCGCCTCTCTCTCCGCGCTGTTTAAACTCAACTGTCATCTCTGTCTCCGTGCTGTTTAAACTCAACTGTCATCTCTGTCTCCGTGCTGTTTAAACTCAACTGTCATCTCTGTCTCCGCACTGTTTAAACTCAACTGTCGTCTCTGTCTCCGTGCTGTTTAAACTCAACTGTCATCTCTGTCTCCGCACTGTTTAAACTCAACTGTCATTTCTGTCTCCGCACCGTTTAAACTGAACTGTCATCTCTGTCTCCGCGCTGTTTAAACTCAACTGTCATCTCTGTCTCCGCGCTGTTTAAACTCAACTGTCATCTCTGTCTCCGCGCTGTTTAAACTCAACTGTCATCTCTGTCTCCGCACTGTTTAAACTGAACTGTCATCTCTGTCTCCGTGCTGTTTAAACTCAACTGTCATCTCTGTCTCCGCACTGTTTAAGCTCAACTGTCGTCTCTGTCTCCGTGCTGTTTAAACTCAACTGTCATCTCTGTCTCCGCACTGTTTAAACTCAACTGTCATCTCTGTCTCCGCGCTGTTTAAACTCAACTTGTTCCTGTGGAGCAGAGTTGAGAGGCAGCGATTTTTGGGCGAGTGAGGAGGCAGCAAAAAGGTAGCAAAAAGTTTATACTGGGTAACTTTTTATTTTAGTTTTAAAGTCGCGAGTTTCGGCGTTTTTTTTTTAAATTAAGTTAGAAACCGGAAGTCGTCACTAGGACGCTTGCCGGTACTTGTAGTTTTTTTTTCGGGCCCCTAACCCTATAAATTAGCGCAGAGAGGATACCCGATTCTCTACACTGGTAGAGAATCCCACCCTTCCACCTCCTCTAACCTAATTATAAGTGTGGGGGAAGGTTTTTTTTTATATATTTTTATTTTTCTGCTGGGAATAGTTTCAGGGATGGCAGTTCAGGCTGTAAGCTGCATCTCCTGTGGGATGTATGTCGTGAGGGAGTCCAGCAGTGTTTCAGGTGGTTTTACTTGTGGGAAGTGTGTAAAAGTGCAGTTTCTGGAGGAGCGTGTAAAGGAGCTGGAGGTGGAATTAGAGGAGCTCCGCATAATCCGGAAAGTGGAGGAGGACTTAGAAAGGAGTTATAAGGAGATAGTTACTCCTAGAAATGAGTCTTGGGTCACTGTCAGGAAGAGGGGAAAGAAGCAGTTGGGGGTTCAATCCCCTGGGGCTGTTCCCCTCCAAAATAGGTTTTCGGTCCTGGAGGCTACAGTTGAGGAGGAATCAACTGGGGATAGCCAAAGGGAGCAGGTCTCTGGGGTTGAGCCTATTGGGAAATCTCAGGTGGTTAGGGGTAAGAGGTTGGGCCTCGTGATTGGGGACTCCACAGTTAAGGGTACGGATAGGAGAGTTGGAGATAAGGGTAGGGACTCGGGGCTGGTGTGTTGCCTACCTGGGGCTGGGGTCCGGGATGTATCGGACAGGGTATTCAGGACTCTTAGGGGAGAGGGAGATCAACCCCAAGTTATAGTTCATGTGGGGACACATGACATAGGGAGATTAAGGGAAGGGGAAATTAAACAAAGATTTATGGAGTTGGGGTGGAAACTAAAGGCCAAGTCTGGAAGAATAGTTATATCCGGACTCTTGCCTGTGCCACGGGATAGTTTAGAGAGGAATGGAGAGAGGGAAAGTTTGAACTCGTGGCTGAGGGGATGGTGCAGGAGGGAGGGGTTCAGGTACTTAAGCAATTGGGGCTCATTCTGGGGAAGGCGGGACCTCTATATGAGTGATGGTTTACACCTGAACCAGAGGGGAATCAATATCCTGGGGGGTAAATTTGCAAAGGCTATGCGGGGAGGTTTAAACTGATTTGGGGGGGGGTGGGATATTGAGTAGAGGGGGTGAAAGGGCATAGATGGGGAATGCAAGGCACGGCGTAGTGGGGGTGGGGCGGAGCAGGGTTTGAAATGCATGTGCTTTAATACTTTAAAGGTAGGGGAGGACCGCAGGAAACATGGGAGGGAGGTTAGACAGGAGGTGGAGAAGGGAAATGCCCAGACTGAGGGGCTGAAGTGTGTATATTTTAATGCAAGGAGTATAGTAAATAAGGTAGATGAGCTTAGGGCGTGGATAGCTGCTTGGGAATGTGATGTGGTGGCCATTACGGAGACTTGGATGTCTCAGGGACAGGACTGGGTACTTCAGGTGCCAGGTTTCAGATGTTTCAGGAAGGACAGGGAGGCTGGCAGAAGAGGTGGTGGAGTGGCACTGTTAATCAGGGACAGTGTCATGGCTGCAGAGAAAGAGGATGCCGTGGAGGGACTTTCTACAGAGTCTCTGTGGGTGGAAGTTACGAACAGCAAAGGGTCGAAAACTTTGCTGGGTGTATTCTATAGGCCGCCCAATAGTGACAGGGAAGTTGAAGTGCAGATAGGGAACCAGATTCTGGAGAAATGTATTAAAAACAGAGTTGTCGTGATGGGAGACTTCAATTTCCCAAACATCGACTGGAATATCCCTAGAGTAAGGGGTTCGGTTGGAGAGGAGTTTGTTAGGTGTGTTCAGGAAGGTTTCCTGACACAGTATGTGGACAAGCCTACGAGGGGAGAGGCTGTACTTGACCTGGTACTGGCAAATGAACCAGGGCAGGTGATGGATCTCTCGGTAGGAGAGCATCTTGGGAATGGTGACCATAATTCTATCTCCTTCACAATTGCATTGGAACGAGATAGGATCAGACAGGCTAGGAAGGTGTTTGTCTGGAGTAAGGGGAGATACGAAGAAGTCAGGAAGTTACTTGGACAAATAAACTGGAAGGAGGCATTCTTAGGGAAGAGTACCGAAGGAAGGTGGCGGATATTCAAGGAATGTTTGTCTGGCGCTCTGCATGACAATGTTCCGATAAGGCAAGGGGGTTTTGGTAGGTCGCGGGAACCGTGGTGCACGAAGGCTGTGTTGAACCTAGTCAGGAGGAAAAGGAAGGTGTACAAAAGGTTCAGGGAACTAGGAGAGGTTAAGGATCTTGAAGAATATAAGGACTGTAGAAAGGAGGTTAAAAGGGAAATTAGGAGAGCCAGAAGGGGTCATGAGAAGACCTTGGCGGGTAAGATTAAAGAAAATCCCAAGGCCTTCCATAAATATGTGAAAGGTAAAAGGGTGAGAAGGGAAAGGATAGGACCTATAAAAGATGAAGGGGGAAAGGTCTGTGTAGAACCAGAAGAAATGGCGGAGGTGCTTAATGAGTACTTTGCATCAGTATTCACAGTGGAAGCTTTTTTGGAAGATCTTGCTATAGACTTGCAGCAGGTGGAAAAGATTGAGTACGTGGACATTAAGGAGGAGGATGTGTTAGAACTTTTGAATTCTATCAAGGTAGATAAGTCGCCGGGACCAGATGGGATGTACCCCAGGATACTGTGGGAGGCCAGGGAAGTGATTGCAGAGCCCTTGGCGATGATCTTTGCGTCGTCAATGGAGACGGGAGAGGTTCCGGAAGATTGGAGGATTGCGGATGTAGTCCCTATTTTCAAGAAAGGGAACAGAGATAGCCCGGGAAATTACCGCCCGGTGAGTCTGACCTCAGTGGTTGGTAAGCTGATGGAGAGGCTTCTGAGGGACAAGATTTACGACCATTTGGAGAGGTTTGACATGATCAGGAATAGTCAGCATGGATTTGTCAAGGGCAGGTCGTGCCTTACGAGCCTAGTTGAGTTCTTCGATAATGTGACTGAACACATTGACGAAGGAAGTGCCGTGGACGTAGTGTACATGGACTTCAGCAAGGCTTTTGATAAGGTCCCCCATGCAAGACTTCTTGAGAAGGTGAGAGGGCATGGGATCCAAGGGCCTTTGGCCTTGTGGATCCAGAACTGGCTTGCCTGCAGAAGGCAGAGAGTGGTTGTGGATGGGTCTTTTTCGGAATGGAGGTCAGTCACCAGTGGGGTGCCCCAGGGATCTGTTCTGGGACCCTTGTTGTTTGTCATTTTCATAAATGACCTGGATGAGGAAGTGGAGGGATGGGTTAGCAAGTTCGCTGATGACACGAAGGTCGGCGGTGTTGTGGATGGTCTGGAAGGATGTCAAAAGTTACAGCAGGACATAGATAGGATGCAGGAATGGGCGGAGAAGTGGCAGATGGACTTCAACGCGGATAAATGTGTAGTAGTCCATTTCGGCAGAACCAACGGAATGAACGAGTACACTATTAAGGGCAGGGGTCTTAGTAGCGTTGAAGAGCAGAAGGATCTCGGGGTCCGGGTTCACAGGACTCTTAAATCGGCCTCGCAGGTGGAGGAGTTGGTCAAGAAGGTGTGTGGTGTACTGGCCTTCATTAATCGAGGGATTGAGTTTAGGAGTCGGGAGGTAATGCTGCAACTTTACAGGACCCTCGTCAGGCCTCATTTGGAGTAATGTGCGCAGTTCTGGTCGCCTCACTACAGGAAAGACGTAGAAGCTATTGAAAGGGTGCAGAGGAGATTTACAAGGATGTTGCCTGGACTGGGAGGCATGCCTTATGAAGATAGGTTGAGGGAGCTGGGACTCTTTTCTCTGGAGAGGCGAAGGTTGAGAGGCGACCTGATAGAAGTTTATAAAATGTTGAGAGGAATAGATAGGGTGGACTCTCAGAGGCTATTTCCCCGGGTTGAAATGGTCGCTACGAGAGGACACAGATTTAAGGTGCGGGGAGGGAAGTACAGAGGTGATGTTAGGGGTAAGTTTTTCACTCAGAGGGTAGTGAGTGATTGGAATCGGCTGCCGTCGTCGGTGGTGGAGGCGAACTCGCTGGGGTCTTTTAAAAGACTTCTGGATGAGTATATGGGGTTTAATGGGATTGGGGGTTATAGATAGGTCTATAGATTGGTGGGGTTGATGCGATCGGCTCAACTCGAGGGCCGAAGGGCCTGTTTGTGCTGTAATGTTCTATGTTCTATGTTCTAACTGTCATCTCTGTCTCCGCGCTGTTCAAACTGAACTGTCATCTCTGTCTCCGCGCTGTTTAAACTCAACTGTCATCTCTGTCTCCGCACTGTTTAAATTCAACTGTCGCCTCTCTCTCGCACTGTTTAGACTGAACTGTCGCTTCTGTCTCCGCGCTGTTTAAACTCAACTGTCGTCTCTGTCTCCGCAATGTTTATACTCAACTGTCGCCTCTCTCTCGCACTGTTTAGACTGAACTGTCGCCTCTGTCTCCGCGCTGTTTAAACTCAACTGTCGTTTCTGTCTCCGCACTGTTTAAACTCAACTGTCATCTCTGTCTCCATGCTGTTTAAACTCAACTGTCATCTCTGTCTCCGCACTGTTTAAACTCAACTGTCGTTTCTGTCTCCGCACTGTTTAAACTGAACTGTCATCTCTGTCTCCGCACTGTTTAAACTCAACTGTCATCTCTGCCTCCGCGCTGTTTAAACTCAACTGTCGTCTCTGTCTCCGTGCTGTTTAAACTCAACTGTCGTCTCTGTCTCCGCACTGTATAAACTCAACTGTCATCTCTGTCTCCGCACTGTTTAGACTCAACTGTCATCTCTGTCTCCGCACTGTTTAAACTCAACTGTCATCTCTGTCTCCGCGCTGTTTAAACTCAACTGTCGTTTCTGTCTCCGCACTGTTTAAACTCAACTGTCATCTCTGTCTCCGCACTGTTTAAACTCAACTGTCGTTTCTGTCTCCGCACTGTTTAAACTCAACTGTCATCTCTGTCTCCGCGCTGTTTAAACTCAACTGTCGTCTCTGTCTCCGTGCTGCTGAACTCAACTGTCGTCTCTGTCTCCGCACTGTTTAAACTCAACTGTCATCTCTGTCTCCGCACTGTTTAAACTCAACTGTCATCTCTGTCTCCGCACTGTTTAAACACAACTGTCATCTCTGTCTCCGTGCTGTTTAAACTCAACTGTCATCTCTGTCTCCGTGCTGTTTAAACTCAACTGTCATCTCTGTCTCCGCACTGTTTAAACTCAACTGTCGTCTCTGTCTCCGCACTGTTTAAACTCAACTGTCGTCTCTGTCTCCGCGCTGTTTAAACTCAACTGTCATCTCTGTCTCCGTGCTGTTTAAACTCAACTGTCATCTCTGTCTCCGCACCGTTTAAACTGAACTGTCATCTCTGTCTCCGCACTGTTTAAACTGAACTGTCATCTCTGTCTCCGCGCTGTTTAAACTCAACTGTCATCTCTGTCACCGCTCTGTTTAAACTCAACTGTCATCTCTGTCTCCGTGCTGTTTAAACTCAACTGTCATCTCTGTCTCCGCACTGTTTAAACACAACTGTCATCTCTGACTCCGCGCTGTTTAAACTCAACTGTCATCTCTGTCTCCGCGCTGTTTAAACTCAACTGTCGACTCTCTCTCCGCGCTGTTTAAACTCAACTGTCATCTCTGTCTCCGCGCTGTTTAAACTCAACTGTCATCTCTGTCTCCGCACTGTTTAAACTCAACTGTCGTCTCTGTCTCCGCACTGTTTAAACTGAACTGTCATCTCTGTGTCCGCACTGCTTGAACTCAACTGTCATCTCTCTCTCCGTGCTGTTTAAACTCAACTGTCGCCTCTCTCTCCGCGCTGTTTAAACTCAACTATCGTCTGTGTCTCCGTGCTGTTTAAACTCAACTGTCATCTCTGTCTCCGCACTGTTTAAACTGAACTGTCGCCTCTCTCTCCACGCTGTTTAAACTCAACTGTCATCTCTGTCTCCGCACTGTTTAAACTCATCTGTCGTCTCTGTCTCCGCACTGTTTAAACTCAACTGTCATCTCCGTCTCCGTGCTGTTTAAACTCAACTGTCATCTCTGTCTCCGCACTGTTTAAACTCAACTGTCATCTCTGTCTCCGTGCTGTTTAAACTCAACTGTCGACTCTCTCTCCGCGCTGTTTAAACTCAACTGTCATCTCTGTCTCCGCGCTGTTTAAACTCAACTGTCATCTCTGTCTCCGCACTGTTTAAACTCAACTGTCGTCTCTGTCTCCGCACTGTTTAAACTGAACTGTCATCTCTGTGTCCGCACTGCTTGAACTCAACTGTCATCTCTCTCTCCGTGCTGTTTAAACTCAACTCATACCTCTCTCTCCGCGCTGTTTAAACTCAACTGTCGTCTGTGTCTCCGTGCTGTTTAAACTCAACTGTCATCTCTGTCTCCGCACTGTTTAAACTGAACTGTCGCCTCTCTCTCCGCGCTGTTTAAACTCAACTGTCATCTCTGTCTCCGCACTGTTTAAACTCATCTGTCGTCTCTGTCTCCGCACTGTTTAAACTCAACTGTCATCTCCGTCTCCGTGCTGTTTAAACTCAACTGTCATCTCTGTCTCCGCACTGTTTAAACTCAACTGTCATCTCTGTCTCCGTGCTGTTTAATCTGAACTGTCATCTCTGTGTCCGCACTGCTTGAACTCAACTGTCATCTCTCTCTCCGCGCTGTTTAAACTCAACTGTCGTCTGTGTCTCCGTGCTGTTTAAACTCAACTGTCATCTCTGTCTCCGCACTGTTTAAACTGAACTGTCACCTCTCTCTCCGCGCTGTTTAAACTCAACTGTCATCTCTGTCTCCGCACTGTTTAAACTCAACTGTCGCCTCTCTCACCGCACTGTTTAAACTCAACTGTCGCCTCTCTCTCTGCGCTGTTTAAACTCAACTGTCGTCTCTGTCTCCGTGCTGTTTCAACTCAACTGTCATCTCTGTCTCCGCACTGTTTAAACTGAACTGTCGCCTCTCTCTCCGCGCTGTTTAAACTCAACTGTCATCTCTGTCTCCGCGCTGTTTAAACTCAACTGTCATCTCTGTCTCCGCACTGTTTAAACTGAACTGTCATCTCTGTCTCCGCGCTGTTTAAACTCAACTATCGTCTCTGTCTCCGCGCTATTTAAACTGATCTGTCGCCTCTGTCTCCGCGCTGTTTAAACTCAACTGTCGTCTCTGTCTCCGCGCTGTTTAAACTCAACTGTCATCTCTGTCTCCGTGCTGTTTAAACTCAACTGTCATCTCTGTCTCCGCTCTGTTTAAACTCAACTGTCATCTCTGTCTCCGTGCTGTTTAAACTCAACTGTCATCTCTGTCTCCGCACTGTTTAAACTGAACTGTCATCTCTGTCTCCGTGCTGTTTAAACTCAACTGTCATCTCTGTCTCCGCACTGTTTAAACTCAACTGTCATCTCTGTCTCCGTGCTGTTTAAACTCAACTGTCATCTCTGTCTCCGCACTGTTTAAACTCAACTGTCGTCTCTGTCTCCGCGCTGTTTAAACTCAACTGTCATCTCTGTCTCCGTGCTGTTTAAACTCAACTGTCATCTCTGTCTCCGCACTGTTTAAACTCAACTGTCATCTCTGTCTCCGCGCTGTTTAAACTCAGCTATCATCTCTGTCTCCGCGCTGTTTATACTGAACTGTCGCCTCTGTCTCCGCGCTGTTTAAACTCAACTGTCGTTTCTGTCTCCGCACTGTTTAAACTCAACTGTCATCTCTGTCTCCGTGCTGTTTAAACTCAACTGTCATCTCTGTCTCCGCACTGCTCAAACTCAACTGTCGTTTCTGTCTCCGCACTGTTTAAACTCAACTGTCGTCTCTGTCTCCGTGCTGTTTAAACTCAACTGTCGTCTCTGTCTCCGTGCTGTTTAAACTCAACTGTCGTCTGTGTCTCCGCACTGTTTAAACTCAACTGTCATCTCTGTCTCCGTGCTGTTTAAACTCAACTGTCATTTCTGTCTCCATGCTGTTTAAACTCAACTGTCATCTCTGTCTCCGTGCTGTTTAAACTGAACTGTCATCTCTCTCTCCGTGCTGTTGAAACTCAACTGTCGCCTCTCTCTCCACGCTGTTTAAACTCAACTGTCGTCTCTGTCTCCGTGCTGTTTAAACTCAACTGTCATCTCTATCTCCGCACTGTTTAAACTTAACTGTCGCCTCTCTCTCCGCGCTGGTTAAACTCAACTGTCATCTCTGTCTCCGCACTGTTTAAACCGGACTGTCGCCTCTCTCTCCGCGCTGTTTAAACTCAACTGTCGTCTCTGTCTCCGCGCTGTTTAAACTCAACTGTCATCTCTGTCTCCGTGCTGTTTAAACACAACTGTCATCTCTGTCTCCGCACGGTTTAAACTGAACTATCATCTCTGTCTCCACGCTGGTAAACTCAACTGTCATCTCTGTCTCCGCACTGTTTAAACTGAACTGTCATCTCTGTCTCCGTGCTGTTTAAACTCAACTGTCATCTCTGTCTCCGCACTGTTTAAACTCAACTGTCGTCTCTGTCTCCGTGCTGTTTAAACTCAACTGTCATCTCTGTCTCCGCACTGTTTAAACTCAACTGTCGTCTCTGTCTCCGCACTGTTTAAACTGAACTGTCATCTCTGTCTCCGTGCCGTTTAAACTCAACTGTCATCTCTGGCTCCGCACTGTTTTAACTCAACTGTCATCTCTGTCTCCGTGCTGTTTAAACTCAACTGTCATCTCTGTCTCCGCACTGTTTAAACTGAACTGTCATCCCTGTCTCCGCGCTGTTTAAACTCAACTGTCATCTCTGTCTCCGCACTGTTTAAACTGAACTGTCATCTCTGTCTCCGTGCTGTTTAAACTCAACTGTCATCTCTGACTCCGCACTGTTTAAACTCAACTGTCATCTCTGTCTCCGTGCTGTTTAAACTCAACTGTCATCTCTGTCTCCGCACTGTTTAAACTCAACTGTCATCTCTGTCTCCGCGCTGTTTAAACTCAACTGTCATCTCTGTCTCCGTGCTGTTTAAACAGAACTGTCATCTCTGTCTCCGTACTGCTTAAACTCAACTGTCATCTCTCTCTCCGTGCTGTTTAAACTCAACTGTCGCCTCTCTCTCCGCGCTGTTTAAACTCAACTGTCGTCTCTGTCTCCGTGCTGTTTAAACTCAACTGTCATCTCTGACTCCGCACTGTTTAAACTCAACTGTCATCTCTGTCTCCACGCTGTTTAAACTCAACTGTCATCTCTGTCTCCGTGCTGTTTAAACTGAACTGTCATCTCTGTCTCCACACTGTTTAAACTGAACTGTCGTCTCTCTCTCCGCGCTGTTTAAACTCAACTGTCATCTCTGTCTCCGCACTGTTTAAACTCAACTGTCGCCTCTCTCTCCGCGCTGTTTAAACTCAACTGTCGTCTCTGTCTCCGTGCTGTTTAAACTCAACTGTCATCTCTGTCTCCGCACTGTTTAAACTGAACTGTCGCCTCCTCTCCGCGCTGTTTAAACTCAACTGTCATCTCTGTCTCCGCACTGTTTAAACTCAACTGTCGCCTCTCTCTCCGCGCTGTTTAAACTCAACTGTCATCTCTGTCTCCGCACTGTTTAAACTCAACTGTCATCTCTGTCTCCGCGCTGTTTAAACTCAACTGTCATCTCTGTCTCCGTGCTGTTTAAACTGAACTGTCATCTCTGTCTCCGCACTGCTTAAACTCAACTGTCATCTCTCTCTCCGTGCTGTTTAAACTCAACTGTCGCCTCTCTCTCCGCGCTCTTTAAACTCAACTGTCGTCTCTGTCTACGTGCTGTTTAAACTCAACTGTCATCTCTGTCTCCATGCTGTTTAAACTCAACTGTCATCTCTGTCTCCGCGCTGTTTAAACTCAACTGTCATCTCTGTCTCCGCACTGTTTAAACTCAACTGTCGTCTCTGTCTCCGTGCTGTTTAAACTGAACTGTCATCTCTCTCTCCCTGCTGTTGAAACTCAACTGTCGCCTCTCTCTCCACGCTGATTAAACTCAACTGTCGTCTCTGTCTCCGTGCTGTTTAAACTCAACTGTCATCTCTATCTCCGCACTGTTTAAACTTAACTGTCGCCTCTCTCTCCGCGCTGTTTAAACTCAACTGTCATCTCTGTCTCCGCACTGTTTAAACCGGACTGTCGCCTCTCTCTCCGCGCTGTTTAAACTCAACTGTCGTCTCTGACTCCGCGCTGTTTAAACTCAACTGTCATCTCTGTCTCCGTGCTGTTTAAACTCAACTGTCATCTCTGTCTCCGCACGGTTTAAACTGAACTATCATTTCTGTCTCCCCGCTGTTTAAACTCAACTGTCATCTCTGTCTCCGCACTGTTTAAACTGAACTGTCATCTCTGTCTCCGTGCTGTTTAAACTCAACTGTCATCTCTGTCTCCGCACTGTTTAAACTCAACTGTCGTCTCTGTCTCCGTGCTGTTTAAAATCAACTGTCATCTGTGTCTCCGCACTGTTTAAACTCAACTGTCGTCTCTGTCTCCGCACTGTTTAAACTGAACTGTCATCTCTGTCTCCGTGCCGTTTAAACTCAACTGTCATCTCTGGCTCCGCACTGTTTTAACTCAACTGTCATCTCTGTCTCCGTGCTGTTTAAACTCAACTGTCATCTCTGTCTCCGCACTGTTTAAACTCAACTGTCATCCCTGTCTCCGCGCTGTTTAAACTCAACTGTCATCTCTGTCTCCGCACTGTTTAAACTGAACTGTCATCTCTGTCTCCGTGCTGTTTAAACTCAACTGTCATCTCTGACTCCGCACTGTTTAAACTCAACTGTCATCTCTGTCTCCGTGCTGTTTAAACTCAACTGTCATCTCTGTCTCCGCACTGTTTAAACTCAACTGTCATCTCTGTCTCCGCGCTGTTTATACTCAACTGTCATCTCTGTCTCCGTGCTGTTTAAACTGAACTGTCATCTCTATCTCCGTACTGCTTAAACTCAACTGTCATCTCTCTCTCCGTGCTGTTTAAACTCAACTGTCGCCTCTCTCTCCGCGCTGTTTAAACTCAACTGTCATCTCTGTCTCCGCACTGTTTAGACTCAACTGTCATCTCTGTCTCCGCACTGTTTAAACTCAACTGTCATCTCTGTCTCCGCACTGTTTAGACTCAACTGTCATCTCTGTCTCCGCACTGTTTAAACTCAACTGTCATCTCTGTCTCCGCGCTGTTTAAACTCAACTGTCGTTTCTGTCTCCGCACTGTTTAAACTCAACTGTCATCTCTGTCTCCGCACTGTTTAAACTCAACTGTCGTTTCTGTCTCCGCACTGTTTAAACTCAACTGTCATCTCTGTCTCCGCGCTGTTTAAACTCAAATGTCGTCTCTGTCTCCGTGCTGCTGAACTCAACTGTCGTCTCTGTCTCCGCACTGTTTAAACTCAACTGTCATCTCTGTCTCCGCACTGTTTAAACTCAACTGTCATCTCTGTCTCCGCACTGTTTAAACACAACTGTCATCTCTGTCTCCGTGCTGTTTAAACTCAACTGTCATCTCTGTCTCCGTGCTGTTTAAACTCAACTGTCATCTCTGTCTCCGCACTGTTTAAACTCAACTGTCGTCTCTGTCTCCGCACTGTTTAAACTCAACTGTCATCTCTGTCTCCGCGCTGTTTAAACTCAACTGTCGACTCTCTCTCCGCGCTGTTTAAACTCAACTGTCATCTCTGTCTCCGCGCTGTTTAAACTCAACTGTCATCTCTGTCTCCGCACTGTTTAAACTCAACTGTCGTCTCTGTCTCCGCACTGTTTAAACTGAACTGTCATCTCTGTGTCCGCACTGCTTGAACTCAACTGTCATCTCTCTCTCCGTGCTGTTTAAACTCAACTGTCGCCTCTCTCTCCGCGCTGTTTAAACTCAACTGTCGTCTGTGTCTCCGTGCTGTTTAAACTCAACTGTCATCTCTGTCTCCGCACTGTTTAAACTGAACTGTCGCCTCTCTCTCCACGCTGTTTAAACTCAACTGTCATCTCTGTCTCCGCACTGTTTAAACTCATCTGTCGTCTCTGTCTCCGCACTGTTTAAACTCAACTGTCATCTCCGTCTCCGTGCTGTTTAAACTCAACTGTCATCTCTGTCTCCGCACTGTTTAAACTCAACTGTCATCTCTGTCTCCGTGCTGTTTAAACTCAACTGTCGACTCTCTCTCCGCGCTGTTTAAACTCAACTGTCATCTCTGTCTCCGCGCTGTTTAAACTCAACTGTCATCTCTGTCTCCGCACTGTTTAAACTCAACTGTCGTCTCTGTCTCCGCACTGTTTAAACTGAACTGTCATCTCTGTGTCCGCACTGCTTGAACTCAACTGTCATCTCTCTCTCCGTGCTGTTTAAACTCAACTCATACCTCTCTCTCCGCGCTGTTTAAACTCAACTGTCGTCTGTGTCTCCGTGCTGTTTAAACTCAACTGTCATCTCTGTCTCCGCACTGTTTAAACTGAACTGTCGCCTCTCTCTCCGCGCTGTTTAAACTCAACTGTCATCTCTGTCTCCGCACTGTTTAAACTCATCTGTCGTCTCTGTCTCCGCACTGTTTAAACTCAACTGTCATCTCCGTCTCCGTGCTGTTTAAACTCAACTGTCATCTCTGTCTCCGCACTGTTTAAACTCAACTGTCATCTCTGTCTCCGTGCTGTTTAATCTGAACTGTCATCTCTGTGTCCGCACTGCTTGAACTCAACTGTCATCTCTCTCTCCGTGCTGTTTAAACTCAACTGTCGCCTCTCTCTCCGCGCTGTTTAAACTCAACTGTCGTCTGTGTCTCCGTGCTGTTTAAACTCAACTGTCATCTCTGTCTCCGCACTGTTTAAACTGAACTGTCACCTCTCTCTCCGCGCTGTTTAAACTCAACTGTCATCTCTGTCTCCGCACTGTTTAAACTCAACTGTCGCCTCTCTCACCGCACTGTTTAAACTCAACTGTCGCCTCTCTCTCTGCGCTGTTTAAACTCAACTGTCGTCTCTGTCTCCGTGCTGTTTCAACTCAACTGTCATCTCTGTCTCCGCACTGTTTAAACTGAACTGTCGCCTCTCTCTCCGCGCTGTTTAAACTCAACTGTCATCTCTGTCTCCGCGCTGTTTAAACTCAACTGTCATCTCTGTCTCCGCACTGTTTAAACTGAACTGTCATCTCTCTCTCCGCGCTGTTTAAACTCAACTATCGTCTCTGTCTCCGCGCTATTTAAACTGAACTGTCGCCTCTGTCTCCGCGCTGTTTAAACTCAACTGTCGTCTCTGTCTCCGCGCTGTTTAAACTCAACTGTCATCTCTGTCTCCGTGCTGTTTAAACTCAACTGTCATCTCTGTCTCCGCTCTGTTTAAACTCAACTGTCATCTCTGTCTCCGTGCTGTTTAAACTCAACTGTCATCTCTGTCTCCGCACTGTTTAAACTGAAATGTCATCTCTGTCTCCGTGCTGTTTAAACTCAACTGTCATCTCTGTCTCCGCACTGTTTAAACTCAACTGTCATCTCTGTCTCCGTGCTGTTTAAACTCAACTGTCATCTCTGTCTCCGCACTGTTTAAACTCAACTGTCGTCTCTGTCTCCGCGCTGTTTAAACTCAACTGTCATCTCTGTCTCCGTGCTGTTTAAACTCAACTGTCATCTCTGTCTCCGCACTGTTTAAACTGAACTGTCATCTCTGTCTCCGCGCTGTTTAAACTCAGCTATCATCTCTGTCTCCGCGCTGTTTATACTGAACTGTCGCCTCTGTCTCCGCGCTGTTTAAACTCAACTGTCGTTTCTGTCTCCGCACTGTTTAAACTCAACTGTCATCTCTGTCTCCGTGCTGTTTAAACTCAACTGTCATCTCTGTCTCCGCACTGCTCAAACTCAACTGTCGTTTCTGTCTCCGCACTGTTTAAACTCAACTGTCGTCTCTGTCTCCGTGCTGTTTAAACTCAACTGTCGTCTCTGTCTCCGTGCTGTTTAAACTCAACTGTCGTCTCTGTCTCCGCACTGTTTAAACTCAACTGTCATCTCTGTCTCCGTGCTGTTTAAACTCAACTGTCATTTCTGTCTCCATGCTGTTTAAACTCAACTGTCATCTCTGTCTCCGTGCTGTTTAATCTGAACTGTCATCTCTCTCTCCGTGCTGTTGAAACTCAACTGTCGCCTCTCTCTCCACGCTGTTTAAACTCAACTGTCGTCTCTGTCTCCGTGCTGTTTAAACTCAACTGTCATCTCTATCTCCGCACTGTTTAAACTTAACTGTCGCCTCTCTCTCCGCGCTGGTTAAACTCAACTGTCATCTCTGTCTCCGCACTGTTTAAACCGGACTGTCGCCTCTCTCTCCGCGCTGTTTAAACTCAACTGTCGTCTCTGTCTCCGCGCTGTTTAAACTCAACTGTCATCTCTGTCTCCGTGCTGTTTAAACACAACTGTCATCTCTGTCTCCGCACGGTTTAAACTGAACTATCATCTCTGTCTCCACGCTGGTAAACTCAACTGTCATCTCTGTCTCCGCACTGTTTAAACTGAACTGTCATCTCTGTCTCCGTGCTGTTTAAACTCAACTGTCATCTCTGTCTCCGCACTGTTTAAACTCAACTGTCGTCTCTGTCTCCGTGCTGTTTAAACTCAACTGTCATCTCTGTCTCCGCACTGTTTAAACTCAACTGTCATCTCTGTCTCCGCACTGTTTAAACTGAACTGTCATCTCTGTCTCCGTGCCGTTTAAACTCAACTGTCATCTCTGGCTCCGCACTGTTTTAACTCAACTGTCATCTCTGTCTCCGTGCTGTTTAAACTCAACTGTCATCTCTGTCTCCGCACTGTTTAAACTGAACTGTCATCCCTGTCTCCGCGCTGTTTAAACTCAACTGTCATCTCTGTCTCCGCACTGTTTAAACTGAACTGTCATCTCTGTCTCCGTGCTGTTTAAACTCAACTGTCATCTCTGACTCCGCACTGTTTAAACTCAACTGTCATCTCTGTCTCCGTGCTGTTTAAACTCAACTGTCATCTCTGTCTCCGCACTGTTTAAACTCAACTGTCATCTCTGTCTCCGCGCTGTTTAAACTCAACTGTCATCTCTGTCTCCGTGCTGTTTAAACAGAACTGTCATCTCTGTCTCCGTACTGCTTAAACTCAACTGTCATCTCTCTCTCCGTGCTGTTTAAACTCAACTGTCGCCTCTCTCTCCGCGCTGTTTAAACTCAACTGTCGTCTCTGTCTCCGTGCTGTTTAAACTCAACTGTCATCTCTGACTCCGCACTGTTTAAACTCAACTGTCATCTCTGTCTCCGCGCTGTTTAAACTCAACTGTCATCTCTGTCTCCGTGCTGTTTAAACTGAACTGTCATCTCTGTCTCCACACTGTTTAAACTGAACTGTCGTCTCTCTCTCCGCGCTGTTTAAACTCAACTGTCATCTCTGTCTCCGCACTGTTTAAACTCAACTGTCGCCTCTCTCTCCGCGCTGTTTAAACTCAACTGTCGTCTCTGTCTCCGTGCTGTTTAAACTCAACTGTCATCTCTGTCTCCGCACTGTTTAAACTGAACTGTCGCCTCCTCTCCGCGCTGTTTAAACTCAACTGTCATCTCTGTCTCCGCACTGTTTAAACTCAACTGTCGCCTCTCTCTCCGCGCTGTTTAAACTCAACTGTCATCTCTGTCTCCGCACTGTTTAAACTCAACTGTCATCTCTGTCTCCGCGCTGTTTAAACTCAACTGTCATCTCTGTCTCCGTGCTGTTTAAACTGAACTGTCATCTCTGTCTCCGCACTGCTTAAACTCAACTGTCATCTCTCTCTCCGTGCTGTTTAAACTCAACTGTCGCCTCTCTCTCCGCGCTCTTTAAACTCAACTGTCGTCTCTGTCTACGTGCTGTTTAAACTCAACTGTCATCTCTGTCTCCATGCTGTTTAAACTCAACTGTCATCTCTGTCTCCGCGCTGTTTAAACTCAACTGTCATCTCTGTCTCCGCACTGTTTAAACTCAACTGTCGTCTCTGTCTCCGTGCTGTTTAAACTGAACTGTCATCTCTCTCTCCGTGCTGTTGAAACTCAACTGTCGCCTCTCTCTCCACGCTGATTAAACTCAACTGTCGTCTCTGTCTCCGTGCTGTTTAAACTCAACTGTCATCTCTATCTCCGCACTGTTTAAACTTAACTGTCGCCTCTCTCTCCGCGCTGTTTAAACTCAACTGTCATCTCTGTCTCCGCACTGTTTAAACCGGACTGTCGCCTCTCTCTCCGCGCTGTTTAAACTCAACTGTCGTCTCTGACTCCGCGCTGTTTAAACTCAACTGTCATCTCTGTCTCCGTGCTGTTTAAACTCAACTGTCATCTCTGTCTCCGCACGGTTTAAACTGAACTATCATTTCTGTCTCCATGCTGTTTAAACTCAACTGTCATCTCTGTCTCCGCACTGTTTAAACTGAACTGTCATCTCTGTCTCCGTGCTGTTTAAACTCAACTGTCATCTCTGTCTCCGCACTGTTTAAACTCAACTGTCGTCTCTGTCTCCGTGCTGTTTAAAATCAACTGTCATCTGTGTCTCCGCACTGTTTAAACTCAACTGTCGTCTCTGTCTCCGCACTGTTTAAACTGAACTGTCATCTCTGTCTCCGTGCCGTTTAAACTCAACTGTCATCTCTGGCTCCGCACTGTTTTAACTCAACTGTCATCTCTGTCTCCGTGCTGTTTAAACTCAACTGTCATCTCTGTCTCCGCACTGTTTAAACTCAACTGTCATCCCTGTCTCCGCGCTGTTTAAACTCAACTGTCATCTCTGTCTCCGCACTGTTTAAACTGAACTGTCATCTCTGTCTCCGTGCTGTTTAAACTCAACTGTCATCTCTGACTCCGCACTGTTTAAACTCAACTGTCATCTCTGTCTCCGTGCTGTTTAAACTCAACTGTCATCTCTGTCTCCGCACTGTTTAAACTCAACTGTCATCTCTGTCTCCGCGCTGTTTAAACTCAACTGTCATCTCTGTCTCCGTGCTGTTTAAACTGAACTGTCATCTCTGTCTCCGTACTGCTTAAACTCAACTGTCATCTCTCTCTCCGTGCTGTTTAAACTCAACTGTCGCCTCTCTCTCCGCGCTGTTTAAACTCAACTGTCGTCTCTGTCTCCGTGCTGTTTAAACTCAACTGTCATCTCTGACTCCGCACTGTTTAAACTCAACTGTCATCTCTGTCTCCGCGCTGTTAAACTCAACTGTCATCTCTGTCTCCGTGCTGTTTAAACTGAACTGTCATCTCTGTCTCCACACTGTTTAAACTGAACTGTCGTCTCTCTCTCCGCGCTGTTTAAACTCAACTGTCATCTCTGTCTCCGCACTGTTTAAACTCAACTGTCGCCTCTCTCTCCGCGCTGTTTAAACTCAACTGTCGTCTCTGTCTCCGTGCTGTTTAAACTCAACTGTCATCTCTGTCTCCGCACTGTTTAAACTGAACTGTCGCCTCCCTCTCCGCGCTGTTTAAACTCAACTGTCATCTCTGTCTCCGCACTGTTTAAACTCAACTGTCGCCTCTCTCTCCGCGCTGTTTAAACTCAACTGTCATCTCTGTCTCCGCACTGTTTAAACTCAACTGTCATCTCTGTCTCCGCGCTGTTTAAACTCAACTGTCATCTCTGTCTCCGTGCTGTTTAAACTGAACTGTCATCTCTGTCTCCGCACTGCTTAAACTCAACTGTCATCTCTCTCTCCGTGCTGTTTAAACTCAACTGTCGCCTCTCTCTCCGCGCTCTTTAAACTCAACTGTCGTCTCTGTCTCCGTGCTGTTTAAACTCAACTGTCATCTCTGCCTCCGCACTGTTTAAACTGAACTGTCGCCTCTCTCTCCGCGCTGTTTAAACTTAACAGTCTTCTCTGTCTCCGCACTGTTTAAACTCAACTGTCGCCGCTCTCTCCGCGCTGTTTAAACTCAACTGTCATCTCTGTCTCCGCACTGTTTAAACTGAACTGTCGCCTCTCTCTCCGCGCTGTTTAAACTCAACTGTCGTCTCTGTCTCCGCGCTGTATAAACTCAACTGTCATCTCTGTCTCCGCACTGTTTAAGCTGAACTGTCATCTATGTCTCCGCGCTGTTTAAACTCAACTATCATCTCTATCTCCGCGCTGTTTAAACTGAACTGTCGCCTCTGTCTCCGCGCTGTTTAAACTCAACTGTCATCTCTGTCTCCGCGCTGTTTAAACTCAACTGTCATCTCTGTCTCCAGACTGTTTAAACTCAACTGTCATCTCTGTCTCCGCACTGTTTAAACTGAACTGTCATCTCTGTCTCTGCGCTGTTTAAACTCAACTATCATCTCTGTCTCCGTGCTGTTAAACTCAACTGTCATCTCTGTCTCCGCACTGTTTAAACTCAACTGTCGTCTGTCTCCGCGCTGTTTAAACTCAACTGTCATCTCTGTCTCCGTGCTGTTAAACTCAACTGTCGTCTCTGTCTCCGCACTGTTTAAACTGAACTGTCATCTCTGTCTCCGTGCCGTTTAAACTCAACTGTCATCTCTGGCTCCGCACTGTTTTAACTCAACTGTCATCTCTGTCTCCCTGCTGTTTAAACTCAACTGTCATCTCTGTCTCCGCACTGTTTAAACTGAACTGTCATCCCTGTCTCCGCGCTGTTTAAACTCAACTGTCATCTCTGTCTCCGCACTGTTTAAACTGAACTGTCATCTCTGTCTCCGTGCTGTTTAAACTCAACTGTCATCTCTGACTCCGCACTGTTTAAACTCAACTGTCATCTCTGTCTCCGTGCTGTTTAAACTCAACTGTCATCTCTGTCTCCGCACGGTTTAAACTCAACTGTCATCTCTGTCTCCGCGCTGTTTAAACTCAACTGTCATCTCTGTCTCCGTGCTGTTTAAACTGAACTGTCATCTCTGTCTCCGTACTGCTTAAACTCAACTGTCATCTCTCTCTCCGTGCTGTTTAAACTCAACTGTCGCCTCTCTCTCCGCACTGTTTAAACTCAACTGTCGTCTCTGTCTCCGTGCTGTTTAAACTCAACTGTCATCTCTGACTCCGCACTGTTTAAACTCAACTGTCATCTCTGTCTCCGCGCTGTTTAAACTCAACTGTCATCTCTGTCTCCGTGCTGTTTAAACTGAACTGTCATCTCTGTCTCCACACTGTTTAAACTGAACTGTCGTCTCTCTCTCCGCGCTGTTTAAACTCAACTGTCATCTCTGTCTCCGCACTGTTTAAACTCAACTGTCGCCTCTCTCTCCGCGTTGTTTAAACTCAACTGTCGTCTCTGTCTCCGTGCTGTTTAAACTCAACTGTCATCTCTGTCTCCGCACTGTTTAAACTGAACTGTCGCCTCCTCTCCGCGCTGTTTAAACTCAACTGTCATCTCTGTCTCCGCACTGTTTAAACTCAACTGTCGCCTCTCTCTCCGCGCTGTTTAAACTCAACTGTCATCTCTGTCTCCGCACTGTTTAAACTCAACTGTCATCTCTGTCTCCGCGCTGTTTAAACTCAACTGTCATCTCTGTCTCCGTGCTGTTTAAACTGAACTGTCATCTCTGTCTCCGCACTGCTTAAACTCAACTGTCATCTCTCTCTCCGTGCTGTTTAAACTCAACTGTCGCCTCTCTCTCCGCGCTCTTTAAACTCAACTGTCGTCTCTGTCTACGTGCTGTTTAAACTCAACTGTCATCTCTCTCTCCATGCTGTTTAAACTCAACTGTCATCTCTGTCTCCGCGCTGTTTAAACTCAACTGTCATCTCTGTCTCCGCACTGTTTAAACTCAACTGTCGTCTCTGTCTCCGTGCTGTTTAAACTGAACTGTCATCTCTCTCTCCGTGCTGTTGAAACTCAACTGTCGCCTCTCTCTCCACGCTGATTAAACTCAACTGTCGTCTCTGTCTCCGTGCTGTTTAAACTCAACTGTCATCTCTATCTCCGCACTGTTTAAACTTAACTGTCGCCTCTCGCTCCGCGCTGTTTAAACTCAACTGTTATCTCTGTCTCCGCACTGTTTAAACCGGACTGTCGCCTCTCTCTCCGCGCTGTTTAAACTCAACTGTCGTCTCTGACTCCGCGCTGTTTAAACTCAACTGTCATCTCTGTCTCCGTGCCGTTTAAACTCAACTGTCATCTCTGGCTCCGCACTGTTTTAACTCAACTGTCATCTCTGTCTCCCTGCTGTTTAAACTCAACTGTCATCTCTGTCTCCGCACTGTTTAAACTGAACTGTCATCCCTGTCTCCGCGCTGTTTAAACTCAACTGTCATCTCTGTCTCCGCACTGTTTAAACTGAACTGTCATCTCTGTCTCCGTGCTGTTTAAACTCAACTGTCATCTCTGACTCCGCACTGTTTAAACTCAACTGTCATCTCTGTCTCCGTGCTGTTTAAACTCAACTGTCATCTCTGTCTCCGCACGGTTTAAACTCAACTGTCATCTCTGTCTCCGCGCTGTTTAAACTCAACTGTCATCTCTGTCTCCGTGCTGTTTAAACTGAACTGTCATCCCTGTCTCCGCGCTGTTTAAACTCAACTGTCATCTCTGTCTCCGCACTGTTTAAACTGAACTGTCATCTCTGTCTCCGCGCTGTTTAAACTCAACTGTCGTCTCTGTCTCCGTGCTGTTTAAACTCAACTGTCATCTCTGACTCCGCACTGTTTAAACTCAACTGTCATCTCTGTCTCCGCGCTGTTTAAACTCAACTGTCATCTCTGTCTCCGTGCTCTTTAAACTGAACTGTCATCTCTGTCTCCACACTGTTTAAACTGAACTGTCGTCTCTCTCTCCGCGCTGTTTAAACTCAACTGTCATCTCTGTCTCCGCACTGTTTAAACTCAACTGTCGCATCTCTCCGCGTTGTTTAAACTCAACTGTCGTCTCTGTCTCCGTGCTGTTTAAACTCAACTGTCATCTCTGTCTCCGCACTGTTTAAACTGAACTGTCGCCTCCTCTCCGCGCTGTTTAAACTCAACTGTCATCTCTATCTCCGCACTGTTTAAACTCAACTGTCGCCTCTCTCTCCGCGCTGTTTAAACTCAACTGTCATCTCTGTCTCCGCACTGTTTAAACTCAACTGTCATCTCTGTCTCCGCGCTGTTTAAACTCAACTGTCATCTCTGTCTCCGCACTGTTTAAACTGAACTGTCGCCTCTCTCTCCGCGCTGTTTAAACTCAACTGTCGTCTCTGTCTCCGCGCTGTATAAACTCAACTGTCATCTCTGTCTCCGCACTGTTTAAGCTGAACTGTCATCTATGTCTCCGCGCTGTTTAAACTCAACTATCATCTCTGTCTCCGCGCTGTTTAAACTGAACTGTCGCCTCTGTCTCCGCGCTGTTTAAACTCAACTGTCATCTCTGTCTCCGCGCTGTTTAAACTCAACTGTCATCTCTGTCTCCAGACTGTTTAAACTCAACTGTCATCTCTGTCTCCGCACTGTTTAAACTGAACTGTCATCTCTGTCTCTGCGCTGTTTAAACTCAACTATCATCTCTGTCTCCGCGCTGTTTAAACTCAACTGTCATCTCTGACTCCGCACTGTTTAAACTCAACTGTCATCTCTGTCTCCGTGCTGTTTAAACTCAACTGTCATCTCTGTCTCCGCACGGTTTAAACTCAACTGTCATCTCTGTCTCCGCGCTGTTTAAACTCAACTGTCATCTCTGTCTCCGTGCTGTTTAAACTGAACTGTCATCTCTGTCTCCGTACTGCTTAAACTCAACTGTCATCTCTCTCTCCGCACTGTTTAAACTCAACTGTCGTCTCTGTCTCCGTGCTGTTTAAACTCAACTGTCATCTCTGACTCCGCACTGTTTAAACTCAACTGTCATCTCTGTCTCCGCGCTGTTTAAACTCAACTGTCATCTCTGTCTCCGTGCTGTTTAAACTGAACTGTCATCTCTGTCTCCACACTGTTTAAACTGAACTGTCGTCTCTCTCTCCGCGCTGTTTAAACTCAACTGTCATCTCTGTCTCCGCACTGTTTAAACTCAACTGTCGCCTCTCTCTCCGCGTTGTTTAAACTCAACTGTCGTCTCTGTCTCCGTGCTGTTTAAACTCAACTGTCATCTCTGTCTCCGCACTGTTTAAACTGAACTGTCGCCTCCTCTCCGCGCTGTTTAAACTCAACTGTCATCTCTGTCTCCGCACTGTTTAAACTCAACTGTCGCCTCTCTCTCCGCGCTGTTTAAACTCAACTGTCATCTCTGTCTCCGCACTGTTTAAACTCAACTGTCATCTCTGTCTCCGCGCTGTTTAAACTCAACTGTCATCTCTGTCTCCGTGCTGTTTAAACTGAACTGTCATCTCTGTCTCCGCACTGCTTAAACTCAACTGTCATCTCTCTCTCCGTGCTGTTTAAACTCAACTGTCGCCTCTCTCTCCGCGCTCTTTAAACTCAACTGTCGTCTCTGTCTACGTGCTGTTTAAACTCAACTGTCATCTCTCTCTCCATGCTGTTTAAACTCAACTGTCATCTCTGTCTCCGCGCTGTTTAAACTCAACTGTCATCTCTGTCTCCGCACTGTTTAAACTCAACTGTCGTCTCTGTCTCCGTGCTGTTTAAACTGAACTGTCATCTCTCTCTCCGTGCTGTTGAAACTCAACTGTCGCCTCTCTCTCCACGCTGATTAAACTCAACTGTCGTCTCTGTCTCCGTGCTGTTTAAACTCAACTGTCATCTCTATCTCCGCACTGTTTAAACTTAACTGTCGCCTCTCGCTCCGCGCTGTTTAAACTCAACTGTTATCTCTGTCTCCGCACTGTTTAAACCGGACTGTCGCCTCTCTCTCCGCGCTGTTTAAACTCAACTGTCGTCTCTGACTCCGCGCTGTTTAAACTCAACTGTCATCTCTGTCTCCGTGCCGTTTAAACTCAACTGTCATCTCTGGCTCCGCACTGTTTTAACTCAACTGTCATCTCTGTCTCCCTGCTGTTTAAACTCAACTGTCATCTCTGTCTCCGCACTGTTTAAACTGAACTATCATCCCTGTCTCCGCGCTGTTTAAACTCAACTGTCATCTCTGTCTCCGCACTGTTTAAACTGAACTGTCATCTCTGTCTCCGTGCTGTTTAAACTCAACTGTCATCTCTGACTCCGCACTGTTTAAACTCAACTGTCATCTCTGTCTCCGTGCTGTTTAAACTCAACTGTCATCTCTGTCTCCGCACGGTTTAAACTCAACTGTCATCTCTGTCTCCGCGCTGTTTAAACTCAACTGTCATCTCTGTCTCCGCGCTGTTTAAACTCAACTGTCGTCTCTGTCTCCGCACTGTTTAAACTCAACTGTCATCTCTGTCTCCGCGCTGTTTAAACTCAACTGTCGTCTCTGTCTCCGCGCTGTATAAACTCAACTGTCATCTCTGTCTCCGCACTGTTTAAGCTGAACTGTCATCTATGTCTCCGCGCTGTTTAAACTCAACTATCATCTCTGTCTCTGCGCTGTTTAAACTGAACTGTCGCCTCTGTCTCCGCGCTGTTTAAACTCAACTGTCATCTCTGTCTCCGCGCTGTTTAAACTCAACTGTCATCTCTGTCTCCAGACTGTTTAAACTCAACTGTCATCTCTGTCTCCGCACTGTTTAAACTGAACTGTCATCTCTGTCTCTGCGCTGTTTAAACTCAACTATCATCTCTGTCTCCGTGCTGTTAAACTCAACTGTCATCTCTGTCTCCGCACTGTTTAAACTCAACTGTCGTCTGTCTCCGCGCTGTTTAAACTCAACTGTCATCTCTGTCTCCGTGCTGTTAAACTCAACTGTCGTCTCTGTCTCCGCACTGTTTAAACTGAACTGTCATCTCTGTCTCCGTGCCGTTTAAACTCAACTGTCATCTCTGGCTCCGCACTGTTTTAACTCAACTGTCATCTCTGTCTCCCTGCTGTTTAAACTCAACTGTCATCTCTGTCTCCGCACTGTTTAAACTGAACTGTCATCCCTGTCTCCGCGCTGTTTAAACTCAACTGTCATCTCTGTCTCCGCACTGTTTAAACTGAACTGTCATCTCTGTCTCCGTGCTGTTTAAACTCAACTGTCATCTCTGACTCCGCACTGTTTAAACTCAACTGTCATCTCTGTCTCCGTGCTGTTTAAACTCAACTGTCATCTCTGTCTCCGCACGGTTTAAACTCAACTGTCATCTCTGTCTCCGCGCTGTTTAAACTCAACTGCAATCTCTGTCTCCGTGCTGTTTAAACTGAACTGTCATCTCTGTCTCCGTACTGCTTAAACTCAACTGTCATCTCTCTCTCCGTGCTGTTTAAACTCAACTGTCGCCTCTCTCTCCGCACTGTTTAAACTCAACTGTCGTCTCTGTCTCCGTGCTGTTTAAACTCAACTGTCATCTCTGACTCCGCACTGTTTAAACTCAACTGTCATCTCTGTCTCCGCGCTGTTTAAACTCAACTGTCATCTCTGTCTCCGTGCTGTTTAAACTGAACTGTCATCTCTGTCTCCACACTGTTTAAACTGAACTGTCGTCTCTCTCTCCGCGCTGTTTAAACTCAACTGTCATCTCTGTCTCCGCACTGTTTAAACTCAACTGTCGCCTCTCTCTCCGCGTTGTTTAAACTCAACTGTCGTCTCTGTCTCCGTGCTGTTTAAACTCAACTGTCATCTCTGTCTCCGCACTGTTTAAACTGAACTGTCGCCTCCTCTCCGCGCT
Source organism: Prionace glauca (assembly GCA_037974335.1). NCBI lineage: Eukaryota > Metazoa > Chordata > Chondrichthyes > Carcharhiniformes > Carcharhinidae > Prionace > Prionace glauca. The sequence goes on along the minus strand of CM075729.1, from coordinate 98,644,548 downwards.
GTTTAAACTCAACTGTCATCTCTGTCTCCGCACTGTTTAAACTCAACTGTCGCCTCTCTCTCCGCGCTGTTTAAACTCAACTGTCATCTCTGTCTCCGCACTGTTTAAACTCAACTGTCATCTCTGTCTCCGCGCTGTTTAAACTCAACTGTCATCTCTGTCTCCGTGCTGTTTAAACTGAACTGTCATCTCTGTCTCCGCACTGCTTAAACTCAACTGTCATCTCTCTCTCCGTGCTGTTTAAACTCAACTGTCGCCTCTCTCTCCGCGCTCTTTAAACTCAACTGTCGTCTCTGTCTATGTGCTGTTTAAACTCAACTGTCATCTCTCTCTCCATGCTGTTTAAACTCAACTGTCATCTCTGTCTCCGCGCTGTTTAAACTCAACTGTCATCTCTGTCTCAGCACTGTTTAAACTCAACTGTCGTCTCTGTCTCCGTGCTGTTTAAACTGAACTGTCATCTCTCTCTCCGTGCTGTTGAAACTCAACTGTCGCCTCTCTCTCCACGCTGATTAAACTCAACTGTCGTCTCTGTCTCCGTGCTGTTTAAACTCAACTGTCATCTCTATCTCCGCACTGTTTAAACTTAACTGTCGCCTCTCGCTCCGCGCTGTTTAAACTCAACTGTTATCTCTGTCTCCGCACTGTTTAAACCGGACTGTCGCCTCTCTCTCCGCGCTGTTTAAACTCAACTGTCGTCTCTGACTCCGCGCTGTTTAAACTCAACTGTCATCTCTGTCTCCGTGCCGTTTAAACTCAACTGTCATCTCTGGCTCCGCACTGTTTTAACTCAACTGTCATCTCTGTCTCCCTGCTGTTTAAACTCAACTGTCATCTCTGTCTCCGCACTGTTTAAACTGAACTATCATCCCTGTCTCCGCGCTGTTTAAACTCAACTGTCATCTCTGTCTCCGCACTGTTTAAACTGAACTGTCATCTCTGTCTCCGTGCTGTTTAAACTCAACTGTCATCTCTGACTCCGCACTGTTTAAACTCAACTGTCATCTCTGTCTCCGTGCTGTTTAAACTCAACTGTCATCTCTGTCTCCGCACGGTTTAAACTCAACTGTCATCTCTGTCTCCGCGCTGTTTAAACTCAACTGTCATCTCTGTCTCCGCGCTGTTTAAACTCAACTGTCGTCTCTGTCTCCGCACTGTTTAAACTCAACTGTCATCTCTGTCTCCGCGCTGTTTAAACTCAACTGTCGTCTCTGTCTCCGTGCTGTTTAAACTCAACTGTCATCTCTGTCTCCGCACTGTTTAAACTGAACTGTCAACTCTGTCTCCGCGCTGTTTAAACTCAACTGTCGTCTCTGTCTCCGTGCTGTTTAAACTCAACTGTCATCTCTGACTCCGCACTGTTTAAACTCAACTGTCATCTCTGTCTCCGCGCTGTTTAAACTCAACTGTCATCTCTGTCTCCGTGCTGTTTAAACTGAACTGTCATCTCTGTCTCCACACTGTTTAAACTGAACTGTCGTCTCTCTCTCCGCGCTGTTTAAACTCAACTGTCATCTCTGTCTCCGCACTGTTTAAACTCAACTGTCGCCTCTCTCTCCGCGTTGTTTAAACTCAACTGTCGTCTCTGTCTCCGTGCTGTTTAAACTCAACTGTCATCTCTGTCTCCGCACTGTTTAAACTGAACTGTCGCCTCCTCTCCGCGCTGTTTAAACTCAACTGTCATCTCTATCTCCGCACTGTTTAAACTCAACTGTCGCCTCTCTCTCCGCGCTGTTTAAACTCAACTGTCATCTCTGTCTCCGCACTGTTTAAACTCAACTGTCATCTCTGTCTCCGCGCTGTTTAAACTCAACTGTCATCTCTGTCTCCGTGCTGTTTAAACTGAACTGTCATCTCTGTCTCCGCACTGCTTAAACTCAACTGTCATCTCTCTCTCCGTGCTGTTTAAACTCAACTGTCGCCTCTGTCTACGTGCTGTTTAAACTCAACTGTCGTCTCTGTCTACGTGCTGTTTAAACTCAACTGTCATCTCTGTCTCCATGCTGTTTAAACTCAACTGTCATCTCTGTCTCCGCGCTGTTTAAACTCAACTGTCATCTCTGTCTCCGCACTGTTTAAACTCAACTGTCGTCTCTGTCTCCGTGCTGTTTAAACTGAACTGTCATCTCTCTCTCCGTGCTGTTGAAACTCAACTGTCGCCTCTCTCTCCACGCTGATTAAACTCAACTGTTGTCTCTGTCTCCGTGCTGTTTAAACTCAACTGTCATCTCTATCTCCGCACTGTTTAAACTTAAGTGTCGCCTCTCTCTCCGCGCTGTTTAAACTCAACTGTCATCTCTGTCTCCGCACTGTTTAAACCGGACTGTCGCCTCTCTCTCCGCGCTGTTTAAACTCAACTGTCGTCTCTGACTCCGCGCTGTTTAAACTCAACTGTCATCTCTGTCTCCGTGCTGTTTAAACTCAACTGTCATCTCTGTCTCCGCACGGTTTAAACTGAACTATCATTTCTGTCTCCACGCTGTTTAAACTCAACTGTCATCTCTGTCTCCGCACTGTTTAAACTGAACTGTCATCTCTGTCTCCGTGCTGTTTAAACTCAACTGTCATCTCTGTCTCCGCACTGTTTAAACTCAACTGTCGTCTCTGTCTCCGTGCTGTTTAAAATCAACTGTCATCTGTGTCTCCGCACTGTTTAAACTCAACTGTCGTCTCTGTCTCCGCACTGTTTAAACTGAACTGTCATCTCTGTCTCCGTGCCGTTTAAACTCAACTGTCATCTCTGGCTCCGCACTGTTTTAACTCAACTGTCATCTCTGTCTCCGTGCTGTTTAAACTCAACTGTCATCTCTGTCTCCGCACTGTTTAAACTCAACTGTCATCCCTGTCTCCGCGCTGTTTAAACTCAACTGTCATCTCTGTCTCCGCACTGTTTAAACTGAACTGTCATCTCTGTCTCCGTGCTGTTTAAACTCAACTGTCATCTCTGACTCCGCACTGTTTAAACTCAACTGTCATCTCTGTCTCCGTGCTGTTTAAACTCAACTGTCATCTCTGTCTCCGCACTGTTTAAACTCAACTGTCATCTCTGTCTCCGCACTGTTTAAACTCAACTGTCATCTCTGTCTCCGTGCTGTTTAAACTGAACTGTCATCTCTGTCTCCGTACTGCTTAAACTCAACTGTCATCTCTCTCTCCGTGCTGTTTAAACTCAACTGTCGCCTCTGTCTCCGCGCTGTTTAAACTCAACTGTCGTCTCTGTCTCCGTGCTGTTTAAACTCAACTGTCATCTCTGACTCCGCACTGTTTAAACTCAACTGTCATCTCTGTCTCCGCGCTGTTTAAACTCAACTGTCATCTCTGTCTCCGTGCTGTTTAAACTGAACTGTCATCTCTGTCTCCACACTGTTTAAACTGAACTGTCGTCTCTCTCTCCGCGCTGTTTAAACTCAACTGTCATCTCTGTCTCCGCACTGTTTAAACTCAACTGTCGCCTCTCTCTCCGCGCTGTTTAAACTCAACTGTCGTCTCTGTCTCCGTGCTGTTTAAACTCAACTGCCTCAGGGATCTGTTTTGGGGCCACTGCTGTTTGTAATTTTTATTAATGATCTGGATGAGGGTATAGTTGGGTGGATTAGTAAGTTTGCTGATGACACCAAAGTCGGAGGTGTGGTAGATTGTGAGGAAGGGTGTCATAGTTTGCAGGATGACTTAGAAAGGTTGCAGAGCTGGGCTGAGAGGTGGCGAATGGAGTTTAATGTGGAGAAGTGTGAGGTAATTCATTTCGGTAGGAATAACAGATGTGTTGAGTATAGGGCTAACGGGAGGACTTTGAATAGTGTGGAGGAGCAGAGGGATCTAGGTGTATGTGTACATAGATCCCTGAAAGTTGGGAATCAAGTAGATAAAGTTGTTAAGAAGGCATACGGAGTTTTGGCGTTTATTGGTAGGGGGATTGAATTTAGGAGTCGTAGCGTCATGATGCAACTGTACACATCTCTGGTGCGGCCGCACTTGGAGTTTTGTGTGCAGTTCTGGTCCCCACATTACAAGAAGGATGTAGAGGCTTTGGAGAGGGTGCAGAGGAGGTTTACCAGGATGTTGCCTGGTATGGAGGGGAGATCCTATGAGGAGAGATTGAGTGATTTGGGGTTGTTTTCGCTGGAAAGAAGGCGGCTGAGAGGGGATCTCATTGAAACATATAAGATGATTAGAGGTTTAGACAGGGTAGATAGTGATAGCCTTTTTCCTAGGATGGAGAAAGCTAACACGAGGGGGCACGATTTTAAATTAAGGGGGGGTAGTTATAGGACAGATGTCAGGGGTAGGTTCTTTACCCAGAGGGTGGTGAGGGACTGGAATGCCCTGCCAGCTGCAGTTGTAAATGCACCTAGTTTGGGGGCGTTTAAAAGATCTGTGGATAGGTTTATGGATGAAAAGGGATTGGTTTAGGCTAGTGGGTCATTGTTTTGTAACTGGTCGGCGCAACATCGTGGGCCGAAGGGCCTGTTCTGCGCTGTAATGTTCTATGTTCTATGTTCTATGTTCTATCTCTGTCTCCGCACTGTTTAAACTGAACTGTCGCCTCCCTCTCCGCGCTGTTTAAACTCAACTGTCATCTCTGTCTCCGCACTGTTTAAACTCAACTGTCGCCTCTCTCTCCGCGCTGTTTAAACTCAACTGTCATCTCTGTCTCCGCACTGTTTAAACTCAACTGTCATCTCTGTCTCCGCGCTGTTTAAACTCAACTGTCATCTCTGTCTCCGTGCTGTTTAAACTGAACTGTCATCTCTGTCTCCGCACTGCTTAAACTCAACTGTCATCTCTCTCTCCGTGCTGTTTAAACTCAACTGTCGCCTCTCTCTCCGCGCTCTTTAAACTCAACTGTCGTCTCTGTCTCCGTGCTGTTTAAACTCAACTGTCATCTCTGCCTCCGCACTGTTTAAACTGAACTGTCGCCTCTCTCTCCGCGCTGTTTAAACTCAACTGTCTTCTCTGTCTCCGCACTGTTTAAACTCAACTGTCGCCTCTCTCTCCGCGCTGTTTAAACTCAACTGTCATCTCTGTCTCCGCACTGTTTAAACTGAACTGTCGCCTCTCTCTCCGCGCTGTTTAAACTCAACTGTCGTCTCTGTCTCCGCGCTGTATAAACTCAACTGTCATCTCTGTCTCCGCACTGTTTAAGCTGAACTGTCATCTATGTCTCCGCGCTGTTTAAACTCAACTATCATCTCTGTCTCCGCGCTGTTTAAACTGAACTGTCGCCTCTGTCTCCGCGCTGTTTAAACTCAACTGTCATCTCTGTCTCCAGACTGTTTAAACTCAACTGTCATCTCTGTCTCCGCACTGTTTAAACTGAACTGTCATCTCTGTCTCTGCGCTGTTTAAACTCAACTATCATCTCTGTCTCCGTGCTGTTAAACTCAACTGTCATCTCTGTCTCCGCACTGTTTAAACTCAACTGTCGTCTGTCTCCGCGCTGTTTAAACTCAACTGTCATCTCTGTCTCCGTGCTGTTAAACTCAACTGTCATCTCTGGCTCCGCACTGTTTTAACTCAACTGTCATCTCTGTCTCCCTGCTGTTTAAACTGAACTGTCGTCTCTGTCTCCGCACTGTTTAAACTGAACTGTCATCTCTGTCTCCGTGCCGTTTAAACTCAACTGTCATCTCTGGCTCCGCACTGTTTTAACTCAACTGTCATCTCTGTCTCCCTGCTCTTTAAACTCAACTGTCATCTCTGTCTCCGCACTGTTTAAACTGAACTGTCATCCCTGTCTCCGCGCTGTTTAAACTCAACTGTCATCTCTGTCTCCGCACTGTTTAAACTGAACTGTCATCTCTGTCTCCGTGCTGTTTAAACTCAACTGTCATCTCTGACTCCGCACTGTTTAAACTCAACTGTCATCTCTGTCTCCGTGCTGTTTAAACTCAACTGTCATCTCTGTCTCCGCACGGTTTAAACTCAACTGTCATCTCTGTCTCCGCGCTGTTTAAACTCAACTGTCATCTCTGTCTCCGTGCTGTTTAAACTGAACTGTCATCTCTGTCTCCGTACTGCTTAAACTCAACTGTCATCTCTCTCTCCGTGCTGTTTAAACTCAACTGTCGCCTCTCTCTCCGCGCTGTTTAAACTCAACTGTCGTCTCTGTCTCCGTGCTGTTTAAACTCAACTGTCATCTCTGACTCCGCACTGTTTAAACTCAACTGTCATCTCTGTCTCCGCGCTGTTTAAACTCAACTGTCATCTCTGTCTCCGTGCTGTTTAAACTCAACTGTCGCCTCTCTCTCCGCGTTGTTTAAACTCAACTGTCGTCTCTGTCTCCGTGCTGTTTAAACTCAACTGTCATCTCTGTCTCCGCACTGTTTAAACTGAACTGTCGCCTCCCTCTCCGCGCTGTTTAAACTCAACTGTCATCTCTGTCTCCGCACTGTTTAAACTCAACTGTCGCCTCTCTCTCCGCGCTGTTTAAACTCAACTGTCATCTCTGTCTCCGCACTGTTTAAACTCAACTGTCATCTCTGTCTCCGCGCTGTTTAAACTCAACTGTCATCTCTGTCTCCGTGCTGTTTAAACTGAACTGTCATCTCTGTCTCCGCACTGCTTAAACTCAACTGTCATCTCTGTCTCCGCACTTTTTAAACTGAACTGTCATCCCTGTCTCCGCGCTGTTTAAACTCAACTGTCATCTCTGTCTCCGCACTGTTTAAACTGAACTGTCATCTCTGTCTCCGTGCTGTTTAAACTCAACTGTCATCTCTGACTCCGCACTGTTTAAACTCAACTGTCATCTCTGTCTCCGTGCTGTTTAAACTCAACTGTCATCTCTGTCTCCGCACTGTTTAAACTCAACTGTCATCTCTGTCTCCGCGCTGTTTAAACTCAACTGTCATCTCTGTCTCCGTGCTGTTTAAACTGAACTGTCATCTCTGTCTCCGTACTGCTTAAACTCAACTGTCATCTCTCTCTCCGTGCTGTTTAAACTCAACTGTCGCCACTCTCTCCGCGCTGTTTAAACTCAACTGTCGTCTCTGTCTCCGTGCTGTTTAAACTCAACTGTCATCTCCGACTCCGCACTGTTTAAACTCAACTGTCATCTCTGTCTCCGCGCTGTTTAAACTCAACTGTCATCTCTGTCTCCGTGCTGTTTAAACTGAACTGTCATCTCTGTCTCCACACTGTTTAAACTGAACTGTCGTCTCTCTCTCCGCGCTGTTTAAACTCAACTGTCATCTCTGTCTCCGCACTGTTTAAACTCAACTGTCGCCTCTCTCTCCGCGCTGTTTAAACTCAACTGTCGTCTCTGTCTCCGTGCTGTTTAAACTCAACTGTAATCTCTGTCTCCGCACTGTTTAAACTCAACTGTCGCCTCTCTCTCCGCGCTGTTTAAACTCAACTGTCATCTCTGTCTCCGCACTGTTTAAACTCAACTGTCATCTCTGTCTCCGCGCTGTTTAAACTCAACTGTCATCTCTGTCTCCGTGCTGTTTAAACTCAACTGTCGCCTCTCTCTCCGCGCTCTTTAAACTCAACTGTCGTCTCTGTCTCCGTGCTGTTTAAACTCAACTGTCATCTCTGTCTCCGCACTGTTTAAACTGAACTGTCGCCTCTCTCTCCGCACTGTTTAAACTCAACTGTCTTCTCTGTCTCCGCACTGTTTAAACTCAACTGTCGCCTCTCTCTCCGCGCTGTTTAAACTCAACTGTCATCTCTGTCTCCGCACTGTTTAAACTGAACTGTCGCCTCTCTCTCCGCGCAGTTTAAACTCAACTGTCGTCTCTGTCACCGCGCTGTTTAAACTCAACTGTCATCTCTGTCTCCGCACTGTTTAAACTGAACTGTCATCTATGTCTCCGCGCTGTTTAAACTCAACTATCATCTCTGTCTCCGCGCTGTTTAAACACAACTGTCATCTCTGTCTCCAGACTGTTTAAACTCAACTGTCATCTCTGTCTCCGCACTGTTTAAACTGAACTGTCATCTCTGTCTCTGCGCTGCTTAAACTCAACTATCATCTCTGTCTCCGTGCTGTTAAACTCAACTGTCATCTCTGTCTCCGCACTGTTTAAACTCAACTGTCGTCTGTCTCCGCGCTGTTTAAACTCAACTGTCATCTCTGTCTCCGTGCTGTTAAACTCAACTGTCGTCTCTGTCTCCGCACTGTTTAAACTGAACTGTCATCTCTGTCTCCGTGCCGTTTAAACTCAACTGTCATCTCTGGCTCCGCACTGTTTTAACTCAACTGTCATCTCTGTCTCCGCACTGTTTAAACTGAACTGTCATCCCTGTCTCCGCGCTGTTTAAACTCAACTGTCATCTCTGTCTCCGCACTGTTTAAACTGAACTGTCATCTCTGTCTCCGTGCTGTTTAAACTCAACTGTCATCTCTGACTCCGCACTGTTTAAACTCAACTGTCATCTCTGTCTCCGTGCTGTTTAAACACAACTGTCATCTCTGTCTCCGCACTGTTTAAACTCAACTGTCATCTCTGTCTCCGCGCTGTTTAAACTCAACTGTCATCTCTGTCTCCGTGCTGTTTAAACTGAACTGTCATCTCTGTCTCCGTACTGCTTAAGCTCAACTGTCATCTCTCTCTCCGTGCTGTTTAAACTCAACTGTCGCCTCTCTCTCCGCGCTGTTTAAACTCAACTGTCGTCTCTGTCTCCGTGCTGTTTAAACTCAACTGTCATCTCTGTCTCCGCACTGTTTAAACTGAACTGTCATCTCTGTCTCCGCGCTGTTTAAACTCAACTGTCATCTCTGTCTCCGTGCTGTTTAAACTGAACTGTCATCTCTGTCTCCACACTGTTTAAACTGAACTGTCGTCTCTCTCTCCGCGCTGTTTAAACTCAACTGTCATCTCTGTCTCCGCACTGTTTAAACTCAACTGTCGCCTCTCTCTTCGCGCTGTTTAAACTCAACTGTCGTCTCTGTCTCCGTGCTGTTTAAACTCAACTGTCATCTCTGTCTCCGCACTGTTTAAACTGAACTGTCGCCTCCCTCTCCGCGCTGTTTAAACTCAACTGTCATCTCTGTCTCCGCACTGTTTAAACTCAACTGTCGCCTCTCTCTCCGCGCTGTTTAAACTCAACTGTCATCTCTGTCTCCGCACTGTTTAAACTCAACTGTCATCTCTGTCTCCGCGCTGTTTAAACTCAACTGTCATCTCCGTCTCCGCACTGCTTAAACTCAACTGTCATCTCTGTCTCCGCACTGTTTAAACTGAACTGTCATCCCTGTCTCCGCGCTGTTTAAACTCAACTGTCATCTCTGTCTCCGCACTGTTTAAACTGAACTGTCATCTCTGTCTCCGTGCTGTTTAAACTCAACTGTCATCTCTGACTCCGCACTGTTTAAACTCAACTGTCATCTCTGTCTCCGTGCTGTTTAAACTCAACTGTCATCTCTGTCTCCGCACTGTTTAAACTCAACTGTCATCTCTGTCTCCGCGCTGTTTAAACTCAACTGTCATCTCTGTCTCCGTGCTGTTTAAACTGAACTGTCATCTCTGTCTCCGTACTGCTTAAACTCAACTGTCATCTCTCTCTCCGTGCTGTTTAAACTCAACTGTCGCCTCTCTCTCCGCGCTGTTTAAACTCAACTGTCGTCTCTGTCTCCGTGCTGTTTAAACTCAACTGTCATCTCTGACTCCGCACTGTTTAAACTCAACTGTCATCTCTGTCTCCGCGCTGTTTAAACTCAACTGTCATCTCTGTCTCCGTGCTGTTTAAACTGAACTGTCATCTCTGTCTCCACACTGTTTAAACTGAACTGTCGTCTCTCTCTCCGCGCTGTTTAAACTCAACTGTCATCTCTGTCTCCGCACTGTTTAAACTCAACTGTCGCCTCTCTCTCCGCGCTGTTTAAACTCAACTGTCGTCTCTGTCTCCGTGCTGTTTAAACTCAACTGTCATCTCTGTCTCCGCACTGTTTAAACTGAACTGTCGCCTCTCTCTCCGCGATGTTTAAACTCAACTGTCTTCTCTGTCTCCGCACTGTTTAAACTCAACTGTCGCCTCTCTCTCCGCGCTGTTTAAACTCAACTGTCATCTCTGTCTCCGCACTGTTTAAACTGAACTGTCGCCTCTCTCTCCGCGCTGTTTAAACTCAACTGTCGTCTCTGTCTCCGCGCTGTTTAAACTCAACTGTCATCTCTGTCTCCGCACTGTTTAAACTGAACTGTCATCTATGTCTCCGCGCTGTTTAAACTCAACTATCATCTCTGTCTCCGCGCTGTTTAAACTGAACTGCCGCCTCTGTCTCCGCGCTGTTTAAACTCAACTGTCATCTCTGTCTCCAGACTGTTTAAACTCAACTGTCATCTCTGTCTCCGCACTGTTTAAACTGAACTGTCATCTCTGTCTCTGCGCTGTTTAAACTCAACTATCATCTCTGTCTCCGTGCTGTTAAACTCAACTGTCATCTCTGTCTCCGCACTGTTTAAACTCAACTGTCGTCTGTCTCCGCGCTGTTTAAACTCAACTGTCATCTCTGTCTCCGTGCTGTTAAACTCAACTGTCGTCTCTGTCTCCGCACTGTTTAAACTGAACTGTCATCTCTGTCTCCGTGCCCTTTAAACTCAACTGTCATCTCTGGCTCCGCACTGTTTTAACTCAACTGTCATCTCTGTCTCCGTGCTGTTTAAACTCAACTGTCGCCTCACTCTCTGCGCTGTTTAAACTGAACTGTCATCCCTGTCTCCGTGCTGTTTAAACTCAACTGTCGACTCTCTCTCCGCGCTGTATAAACTCAACTGTCGTCTCTGTCTCCGCGCTGTTTAAACTCAACTGTCATCTCTGTCTCCGTGCTGTTTAAACTCAACGGTCATCTCTGTCTCCGCACTGTTTAAACTGAACTGTCATCTCTGTCGCCGCACTGTTTAAACTGAACTGTCATCTCTGTCTCCGCGCTGTTTAAACTCAACTGTCATCTCTGTCTCCGTGCTGTTTAAACTGAATAAGATAAGTCGCCGGGACCAGATGGGATGTACCCCAGGATACTGTGGGAGGCCAGGGAAGTGATTGCAGAGCCCTTGGCGATGATCTTTGCGTCGTCAATGGAGACGGGAGAGGTTCCGGAAGATTGGAGGATTGCGGATGTAGTCCCTATTTTCAAGAAAGGGAACAGAGATAGCCCGGGAAATTACCGCCCGGTGAGTCTGACCTCAGTGGTTGGTAAGCTGATGGAGAGGCTTCTGAGGGACAAGATTTACGACCATTTGGAGAGGTTTGACATGATCAGGAATAGTCAGCATGGATTTGTCAAGGGCAGGTCGTGCCTTACGAGCCTAGTTGAGTTCTTCGAAAATGTGACTGAACACATTGACGATGGAAGTGCCGTGGACGTAGTGTACATGGACTTCAGCAAGGCTTTTGATAAGGTCCCCCATGCAAGACTTCTTGAGAAGGTGAGAGGGCATGGGATCCAAGGGCCTTTGGCCTTGTGGATCCAGAACTGGCTTGCCTGCAGAAGGCAGAGAGTGGTTGTGGATGGGTCTTTTTCGGAATGGAGGTCAGTCACCAGTGGGGTGCCCCAGGGATCTGTTCTGGGACCCTTGTTGTTTGTCATTTTCATAAATGACCTGGATGAGGAAGTGGAGGGATGGGTTAGCAAGTTCGCTGATGACACGAAGGTCGGCGGTGTTGTGGATGGTCTGGAAGGATGTCAAAAGATACAGCAGGACATAGATAGGATGCAGGAATGGGCGGAGAAGTGGCAGATGGACTTCAACGCGGATAAATTTGTAGTAGTCCGTTTCGGCAGAACCGAAACTGTCATCTCTGTCTCCGCACTGTTTAAATTCAACTGTCATCTCTGTCTCCGTGCTGTTTAAACTGAACTGTCATCTCTGTGTCCGCACTGCTTGAACTCAACTGTCATCTCTCTCTCCGTGCTGTTTAAACTCAACTGTCGCCTCTCTCTCCGCGCTGTTTAAACTCAACTGTCGTCTGTGTCTCCGTGCTGTTTAAACTCAACTGTCATCTCTGTCTCCGCACTGTTTAAACTGAACTGTCGCCTCTCTCTCCGCGCTGTTTAAACTCAACTGTCATCTCTGTCTCCGCACTGTTTAAACTCAACTGTCGCCTCTCTCACCGCACTGTTTAAACTCAACTGTCGCCTCTCTCTCCGCGCTGTTTAAACTCAACTGTCGTGTCTGTCTCCGTGCTGTTTAAACTCAACTGTCATCTCTGTCTCCGCACTGTTTAAACTGAACTGTCGCCTCTGTCTCCGCGCTGTTTAAACTCAACTGTCGTTTCTGTCTCCGCACTGTTTAAACTCAACTGTCATCTCTGTCTCCGTGCGGTTTAAACTCAATTGTCATCTCTGTCTCCGCACTGTTTAAACTCAACTGTCGTTTCTGTCTCCGCACTGTTTAAACTGAACTGTCATCTGTGTCTCCGCACTGTTTAAACTCAACTGTCATCTCTGCCTCCGCGCTGTTTAAACTCAACTGTCGTCTCTGTCTCCGTGCTGTTTAAACTCATCTGTCGTCTCTGCCTCCGCACTGTTTAAACTCAACTGTCATCTCTGTCTCCGTGCTGTTTAATCTCAACTGTCATCTCTGTCTCCGTGCTGTTTAAACTCAACTGTCATCTCTGTCTCCGCGCTGTTTAAACTCAACTGTCATCTCTGTCTCCGCACTGTTTAAACTCAACTGTCGTCTCTGTCTCCGTGCTGTTTAAACTTAACTGTCATCTCTCTCTCCGTGCTGTTTAAACTCAACTGTCGTCTCTGTCTCCGTGCTGTTTAAACTCAACTGTCGTCTCTGTCTCCAGCCTGTTTAAACTCAACTGTCGTCTCTGTCTCCGCACTGTTTAAACTCAACTGTCATCTCTGTCTCCGCACAGTTTAAACTCAACTGTCATCTCTGTCTCCGTGCTGTTTAAACTCAACTGTCATCTCTGTCTCCGCACTGTTTAAACTGAACTGTCATCCCTGTCTCCGCGCTGTTTAAACTCAACTGTCATCTGTCTCCGCACTGTTTAAACTGAACTGTCATCTCTGTCTCCGTGCTGTTTAAACTCAACTGTCATCTCTGACTCCGCACTGTTTAAACTCAACTGTCATCTCTGTCTCCGTGCTGTTTAAACTCAACTGTCATCTCTGTCTCCGCACTGTTTAAACTCAACTGTCATCTCTGTCTCCGCGCTGTTTAAACTCAACTGTCATCTCTGTCTCCGTGCTGTTTAAACTGAACTGTCATCTCTGTCTCCGTACTGCTTAAACTCAACTGTCATCTCTGTCTCCGTGCTGTTTAAACTCAACTGTCGCCTCACTCTCCGCGCTGTTTAAACTCAACTGTCGTCTCGGTCTCCGTGCAGTTTAAACTCAACTGTCGACTCTCTCTCCGCGCTGTTTAAACTCAACTGTCGTCTCTGTCTCCGCGCTGTTTAAACTCAACTGTCATCTCTGTCTCCGTGCTGTTTAAACTCAACGGTCATCTCTGTCTCCGCACTGTTTAAACTGAACTGTCATCTCTGTCGCCGCACTGTTTAAACTGAACTGTCATCTCTGTCTCCGCGCTGTTTAAACTCAACTGTCATCTCTGTCTCCGTGCTGTTTAAACTGAATAAGATAAGTCGCCGGGACCAGATGGGATGTACCCCAGGATACTGTGGGAGGCCAGGGAAGTGATTGCAGAGCCCTTGGCGATGATCTTTGCGTCGTCAATGGAGACGGGAGAGGTTCCGGAAGATTGGAGGATTGCGGATGTAGTCCCTATTTTCAAGAAAGGGAACAGAGATAGCCCGGGAAATTACCGCCCGGTGAGTCTGACCTCAGTGGTTGGTAAGCTGATGGAGAGGCTTCTGAGGGACAAGATTTACGACCATTTGGAGAGATTTGACATGATCAGGAATAGTCAGCAAGGATTTGTCAAGGGCAGGTCGTGCCTTACGAGCCTAGTTGAGTTCTTCGAAAATGTGACTGAACACATTGACGAAGGAAGTGCCGTGGACGTAGTGTACATGGACTTCAGCAAGGCTTTTGATAAGGTCCCCCATGCAAGACTTCTTGAGAAGGTGAGAGGGCATGGGATCCAAGGGCCTTTGGCCTTGTGGATCCAGAACTGGCTTGCCTGCAGAAGGCAGAGAGTGGTTGTGGATGGGTCTTTTTCGGAATGGAGGTCAGTCACCAGTGGGGTGCCCCAGGGATCTGTTCTGGGACCCTTGTTGTTTGTCATTTTCATAAATGACCTGGATGAGGAAGTGGAGGGATGGGTTAGCAAGTTCGCTGATGACACGAAGGTCGGCGGTGTTGTGGATGGTCTGGAAGGATGTCAAAAGATACAGCAGGACATAGATAGGATGCAGGAATGGGCGGAGAAGTGGCAGATGGACTTCAACGCGGATAAATTTGTAGTAGTCCGTTTCGGCAGAACCGAAACTGTCATCTCTGTCTCCGCACTGTTTAAATTCAACTGTCATCTCTGTCTCCGTGCTGTTTAAACTGAACTGTCATCTCTGTGTCCGCACTGCTTGAACTCAACTGTCATCTCTCTCTCCGTGCTGTTTAAACTCAACTGTCGCCTCTCTCTCCGCGCTGTTTAAACTCAACTGTCGTCTGTGTCTCCGTGCTGTTTAAACTCAACTGTCATCTCTGTCTCCGCACTGTTTAAACTGAACTGTCACCTCTCTCTCCGCTCTGTTTAAACTCAACTGTCATCTCTGTCTCCGCACTGTTTAAACTCAACTGTCGCCTCTCTCACCGCACTGTTTAAACTCAACTGTCGCCTCTCTCTCCGCGCTGTTTAAACTCAACTGTCGTGTCTGTCTCCGTGCTTTTTAAACTCAACTGTCATCTCTGTCTCCGCACTGTTTAAACTGAACTGTCGCCTCTGTCTCCGCGCTGTTTAAACTCAACTGTCGTTTCTGTCTCCGCACTGTTTAAACTCAACTGTCATCTCTGTCTCCGTGCGGTTTAAACTCAATTGTCATCTCTGTCTCCGCACTGTTTAAACTCAACTGTCGTTTCTGTCTCCGCACTGTTTAAACTGAACTGTCATCTGTGTCTCCGCACTGTTTAAACTCAACTGTCATCTCTGCCTCCGGGCTGTTTAAACTCAACTGTCGTCTCTGTCTCCGTGCTGTTTAAACTCATCTGTCGTCTCTGCCTCCGCACTGTTTAAACTCAACTGTCATCTCTGTCTCCGTGCTGTTTAATCTCAACTGTCATCTCTGTCTCCGTGCTGTTTAAACTCAACTGTCATCTCTGTCTCCGCGCTGTTTAAACTCAACTGTCATCTCTGTCTCCGCACTGTTTAAACTCAACTGTCGTCTCTGTCTCCGTGCTGTTTAAACTCAACTGTCATCTCTGTCCCTGCGCTGTTTAAACTCAACTGTCGTTTCTGTCTCCGCACTGTTTAAACTCAACTGTCATCTCTGTCTCCGCACTGTTTAAACTCAACTGTCGTTTCTGTCTCCGCACTGTTTAAACTCAACTGTCATCTCTGTCTCCGCACTGTTTAAACTGAACTGTCATCTCTGTCTCCGCGCTGTTTAAACTCAACTGTCATCTCTGTCTCCGTGCTGTTTAAACTCAACTGTCGTTTCTGTCTCCGCACTGTTCAAACTGAACTGTCATCTCTGCCTCCGCACTATTTAAACTCAACTGTCATCTCTGTCTCCGCACTGTTTAAACTCAACTGTCATCTCTGTCTCCGTGCTGTTTAAACTCAACTGTCATCTCTGTCTCCGCGCTGTTCAAACTGAACTGTCATCTCTGTCTCCGTGCTGTTCAAACTGAACTGTCATCTCTGTCTCCGTGCTGTTTAAACTCAACTGTCATCTCTGTCTCCGTGCTGTTTAAACTCAACTGTCGTCTCTGTCTCCGCACTGTTTAAACTCAACTGTCATCTCTGTCCCGCGCTGTTTAAACTCAACTGTCGTCTCTGTCTCCGTGCTGCTAAACTCAACTGTCGTCTCTGTCTCCGCACTGTTTAAACTCAACTGTCATCTCTGTCTCCGCACTGTTTAAACTCAACTGTCATCTCTGTCTCCGCACAGTTTAAACTCAACTGTCATTTCTGTCTCCGTGCTGTTTAAACTCAACTGTCATCTCTGTCTCCGTGCTGTTTAAACTCAACTGTCATCTCTGTCTCCGCACTGTTTAAACTCAACTGTCGTCTCTGTCTCCATGCTGTTTAACTTGAACTGTCATCTCTCTCTCCGTGCTGTTTAAACTCAACTGTCGCCTCTCTCTCCGCGCTGTTTAAACTCAACTGTCGTCTCGGTCTCCGTGCAGTTTAAACTCAACTGTCGCCTCTCTCTCCGCGCTGTTTAAACTCAACTGTCGTCTGTCTCCGCGCTGTTTAAACTCAACTGTCATCTCTGTCTCCGTGCTGTTTAAACTCAACAGTCATCTCTGTCTCCGCACTGTTTAAACTGAACTGTCATCTCTGTCTCCGCACTGTTTAAACTGAACTGTCATCTCTGTCTCCGCGCTGTTTAAACTCAACTGTCATCTCTGTCTCCGCACTGTTTAAACTGAACTGTCATCTCTGTCTCCGTGCTGTTTAAACTCAACTGTCGTCTCTGTCTCCGCACTGTTTAAACTCAACTGTCATCTCTGTCTCCGTGCTGTTTAAACTGAATAAGATAAGTCGCCGGGACCAGATGGGATGTACCCCAGGATACTGTGGGAGGCCAGGGAAGTGATTGCAGAGCCCCTGGCGATGATCTTTGCGTCGTCAATGGAGACGGGAGAGGTTCCGGAAGATTGGAGGATTGCGGATGTAGTCCCTATTTTCAAGAAAGGGAACAGAGATAGCCCGGGAAATTACCGCCCGGTGAGTCTGACCTCAGTGGTTGGTAAGCTGATGGAGAGGCTTCTGAGGGACAAGATTTACGACCATTTGGAGAGGTTTGACATGATCAGGAATAGTCAGCATGGATTTGTCAAGGGCAGGTCGTGCCTTACGAGCCTAGTTGAGTTCTTCGATAATGTGACTGAACACATTGACGAAGGAAGTGCCGTGGACGTAGTGTACATGGACTTCAGCAAGGCTTTTGATAAGGTCCCCCATGCAAGACTTCTTGAACATAGAACATAGAACATTACAGCACAAACAGGCCCTTCGGCCCTCGAGTTGCACCGATCGCATCAACCCCACCAATCTATAGACCTATCTATAACCCCCAATCCCATTAAACCCCATATACTCATCCAGAAGTCTTTTAAAAGACCCCAGCGAGTTCGCCTCCACCACCGACGACGGCAGCCGATTCCAATCACTCACTACCCTCTGAGTGAAAAACTTACCCCTAACATCACCTCTGTACTTCCCTCCCCGCAAGAAGGTGAGAGGGCATGGGATCCAAGGGCCTTTGGCCTTGTGGATCCAGAACTGGCTTGCCTGCAGAAGGCAGAGAGTGGTTGTGGATGGGTCTATTTCGGAATGGAGGTCAGTCACCAGTGGGGTGCCCCAGGGATCTGTTCTGGGACCCTTGTTGTTTGTCATTTTCATAAATGACCTGGATGAGGAAGTGGAGGGATGGGTTAGCAAGTTCGCTGATGACACGAAGGTCGGCGGTGTTGTGGATGGTCTGGAAGGATGTCAAAAGTTACAGCAGGACATAGATAGGATGCAGGAATGGGCGGATGGACTTCAACGCGGATAAATGTGTAGTAGTCCATTTCGGCAGAACCGAAACTGTCATCTCTGTCTCCGCACTGTTTAAACTCAACTGTCATCTCTGTCTCCGTGCTGTTTAAACTGAACTGTCATCTCTGTGTCCGCACTGCTTGAACTCAACTGTCATCTCTCTCTCCGTGCTGTTTAAACTCAACTGTCGCCTCTCTCTCCGCGCTGTTTAAACTCAACTGTCGTCTGTGTCTCCGTGCTGTTTAAACTCAACTGTCATCTCTGTCTCCGCACTGTTTAAACTGAACTGTCACCTCTCTCTCCGCTCTGTTTAAACTCAACTGTCATCTCTGTCTCCGCACTGTTTAAACTCAACTGTCGCCTCTCTCACCGCACTGTTTAAACTCAACTGTCGCCTCTCTCTCCGCACTGTTTAAACTCAACTGTCGTCTCTGTCTCCGTGCTGTTTAAACTCAACTGTCATCTCTGTCTCCGCACTGTTTAAACTGAACTGTCGCCTCTGTCTCCGCGCTGTTTAAACTCAACTGTCGTTTCTGTCTCCGCACTGTTTAAACTCAACTGTCATCTCTGTCTCCGTGCTGTTTAAACTCAACTGTCATCTCTGTCTCCGCACTGTTTAAACTCAACTGTCGTTTCTGTCTCCGCACTGTTTAAACTGAACTGTCATCTGTGTCTCCGCACTGTTTAAACTCAACTGTCATCTCTGCCTCCGCGCTGTTTAAACTCAACTGTCGTCTCTGTCTCCGTGCTGTTTAAACTCAACTGTCGTCTCTGTCTCCGCACTGTTTAAACTCAACTGTCATCTCTGTCTCCGCACTGTTGAAACTCAACTGTCATCTCTGTCTCCGCACAGTTTAAACTCAACTGTCATCTCTGTCTCTGCGCTGTTTAAACTCAACTGTCGTTTCTGTCTCCGCACTGTTTAAACTCAACTGTCATCTCTGTCTCCGCACTGTTTAAACTCAACTGTCGTTTCTGTCTCCGCACTGTTTAAACTCAACTGTCATCTCTGTCTCCGCGCTGTTTAAACTCAACTATCATCTCTGTCTCCGTGCTGTTTAAACTCAACTGTCATCTCTGTCTCCGCACTGTTTAAACTCAACTGTCATCTCTGTCTCCGTGCTGTTTAAACTCAACTGTCATCTCTGCCTCCGCGCTGTTCAAACTGAACTGTCATCTCTGTCTCCGTGCTGTTTAAAGTCAACTGTCATCTCTGTCTCCGCGCTGTTTAAACTCAACTGTCATCTCTGTCTCCGCACTGTTTAAACTCAACTGTCATCTCTGTCTCCGTGCTGTTTAAACTCAACTGTCATCTCTGTCTCCGCACTGTTTAAACTCAACTGTCATCTCTGTCTCCGCGCTGTTCAAACTGAACTGTCATCTCTGTCTCCGTGCTGTTTAAACTCAACTGTCGTCTCTGTCTCCGTGCTGTTTAAACTCAACTGTCGTCTCTGTCTCCGCACTGTTTAAACTCAACTGTCATCTCTGTCTCCGCGCTGTTTAAACTCAACTGTCGTCTCTGTCTCCGTGCTGCTAAACTCAACTGTCGTCTCTGTCTCCGCACTGTTTAAACTCAACTGTCATCTCTGTCTCCGCACTGTTTAAACTCAACTGTCATCTCTGTCTCCGCACAGTTTAAACTCAACTGTCATTTCTGTCTCCGTGCTGTTTAAACTCAACTGTCATCTCTGTCTCCGTGCTGTTTAAACTCAACTGTCATCTCTGTCTCCGCACTGTTTAAACTCAACTGTCGTCTCTGTCTCCATGCTGTTTAACTTGAACTGTCATCTCTCTCTCCGTGCTGTTTAAACTCAACTGTCGCCTCTCTCTCCGCGCTGTTTAAACTCAACTGTCGTCTCGGTCTCCGTGCAGTTTAAACTCAACTGTCGACTCTCTCTCCACGCTGTTTAAAGTCAACTGTCGTCTGTCTCCGCGCTGTTTAAACTCAACTGTCATCTCTGTCTCCGTGTTGTTTAAACTCAACAGTCATCTCTGTCTCCGCACTGTTTAAACTGAACTGTCATCTCTGTCTCCGCACTGTTTAAACTGAACTGTCATCTCTGTCTCCGCGCTGTTTAAACTCAACTGTCATCTCTGTCTCCGCACTGTTTAAACTGAACTGTCATCTCTGTCTCCGTGCTGTTTAAACTCAACTGTCGTCTCTGTCTCTGCACTGTTTAAACTCAACTGTCATCTCTGTCTCCGTGCTGTTTAAACTGAATAAGATAAGTCGCCGGGACCAGATGGGATGTACCCCAGGATACTGTGGGAGGCCAGGGAAGTGATTGCAGAGCCCTTGGCGATGATCTTTGCGTCGTCAATGGAGACGGGAGAGGTTCCGGAAGATTGGAGGATTGCGGATGTAGTCCCTATTTTCAAGAAAGGGAACAGAGATAGCCCGGGAAATTACCGCCCGGTGAGTCTGACCTCAGTGGTTGGTAAGCTGATGGAGAGGCTTCTGAGGGACAAGATTTACGACCATTTGGAGAGGTTTGACATGATCAGGAATAGTCAGCATGGATTTGTCAAGGGCAGGTCGTGCCTTACGAGCCTAGTTGAGTTCTTCGATAATGTGACTGAACACATTGACGAAGGAAGTGCCGTGGACGTAGTGTACATGGACTTCAGCAAGGCTTTTGATAAGGTCCCCCATGCAAGACTTCTTGAGAAGGTGAGAGGGCATGGGATCCAAGGGCCTTTGGCCTTGTGGATCCAGAACTGGCTTGCCTGCAGAAGGCAGAGAGTGGTTGTGGATGGGTCTTTTTCGGAATGGAGGTCAGTCACCAGTGGGGTGCCCCAGGGATCTGTTCTGGGACCCTTGTTGTTTGTCATTTTCATAAATGACCTGGATGAGTAAGTGGAGGGATGGGTTAGAAAGTTCGCTGATGACACGAAGGTCGGTGGTGTTGTGGATGGTCTGGAAGGATGTCAAAAGTTACAGCAGGACATAGATAGGATGCAGGAATGGGCGGAGAAGTGGCAGATGGACTTCAACGCGGATAAATGTGTAGTAGTCCATTTCGGCAGAACCGAAACTGTCATCTCTGTCTCCGCACTGTTTAAACTCAACTGTCATCTCTGTCTCCGTGCTGTTTAAACTGAACTGTCATCTCTGTGTCCGCACTGCTTGAACTCAACTGTCATCTCTCTCTCCGTGCTGTTTAAACTCAACTGTCGCCTCTCTCTCCGCGCTGTTTAAACTCAACTGTCGTCTGTGTCTCCGTGCTGTTTAAACTCAACTGTCATCTCTGTCTCCGCACTGTTTAAACTGAACTGTCACCTCTCTCTCCGCTCTGTTTAAACTCAACAGTCATCTCTGTCTCCGCACTGTTTAAACTCAACTGTCGCCTCTCTCACCGCACTGTTTAAACTCAACTGTCGCCACTCTCTCCGCGCTGTTTAAACTCAACTGTCGTCTCTGTCTCCGTGCTGTTTAAACTCAACTGTCATCTCTGTCTCCGCACTGTTTAAACTGAACTGTCGCCTCTGTCTCCGCGCTGTTTAAACTCAACTGTCGTTTCTGTCTCCGCACTGTTTAAACTCAACTGTCATCTCTGTCTCCGTGCTGTTTAAACTCAACTGTCATCTCTGTCTCCGCACTGTTTAAACTGAACTGTCATCTCTGTCTCCGCGCTGTTTAAACTCAACTGTCATCTCTGTCTCCGTGCTATTTAAACTCAACTGTCATCTCTGTCTCCGCACTGTTTAAACTCAACTGTCATCTCTGTCTCCGTGCTGTTTAAACTCAACTGTCATCTCTGTCTCCGCGCTGTTCAAACTGAACTGTCATCTCTGTCTCCGTGCTATTTAAACTCAACTGTCATCTCTGTCTCCGCGCTGTTTAAACTCAACTGTCATCTCTGTCTCCGCACTGTTTAAACTCAACTGTCATCTCTGTCTCCGTGCTGTTTAAACTCAACTGTCATCTCTGTCTCCGCACTGTTAAAACTCAACTGTCATCTCTGTCTCCGCGCTGTTCAAACTGAACTGTCATCTCTGTCTCCGTGCTGTTTAAACTCAACTGTCGTCTCTGTCTCCGTGCTGTTTAAACTCAACTGTCGTCTCTGTCTCCGCACTGTTTAAACTCAACTGTCATCTCTGTCTCCGCGCTGTTTAAACTCAACTGTCGTCTCTGTCTCCGTGCTGCTAAACTCAACTGTCGTCTCTGTCTCCGCACTGTTTAAACTCAACTGTCATCTCTGTCTCCGCACTGTTTAAACTCAACTGTCATCTCTGTCTCCGCACAGTTTAAACTCAACTGTCATTTCTGTCTCCGTGCTGTTTAAACTCAACTGTCATCTCTGTCTCCGTGCTGTTTAAACTCAACTGTCGTCTCTGTCTCCGCACTGTTTAAACTCAACTGTCGTCTCTGTCTCCATGCTGTTTAACTTGAACTGTCATCTCTCTCTCCGTGCTGTTTAAACTCAACTGTCGCCTCTCTCTCTGCGCTGTTTAAACTCAACTGTCGTCTCGGTCTCCGTGCAGTTTAAACTCAACTGTCGACTCTCTCTCCGCGCTGTTTAAAGCCAAGTGTCGTCTGTCTCCGCGCTGTTTAAACTCAACTGTCATCTCTGTCTCCGTGCTGTTTAAACTCAACAGTCATCTCTGTCTCCGCACTGCTTAAACTGAACTGTCATCTCTGTCTCCGCGCTGTTTAAACTCAACTGTCATCTCTGTCTCCGCACTGTTTAAACTGAACTGTCATCTCTATCTCCATGCTGTTTAAACTCAACTGTCATCTCTGTCTCCGCACTGTTTAAACTCAACTGTCGACTCTCTCTCCGCGCTGTTTAAACTCAACTGTCGTATCTGTCTCCGCGCTGTTTAAACTCAACTGTCATCTCTGTCTCCGCACTGTTTAAACTGAACTGTCATCTCTGTCTCCGCACTGTTTAAACTCAACTGTCGTCTCTGTCTCCGTGCTGTTTAAACTCAACTGTCATCTCTGTCTCCGCACTGTTTAAACTCAACTGTCATCTCTGTCTCCGTGCTGTTTAAACTCAACTGTCATCTCTGTCTCTGCGCTGTTCAAACTGAACTGTCATCTCTGTCTCCGTGCTGTTTAAACTCAACTGTCATCTCTGTCTCCGCGCTGTTTAAACTCAACTGTCATCTCTGTCTCCGCGCTGTTTAAACTCAACTGTCATCTCTGTCTCCGCGCTGTTTAAACTCAACTGTCATCTCTGTCTCCGCACTGTTTAAACTGAACTGTCATCTCTGTCTCCGTGCTGTTTAAACTCAACTGTCATCTCTGTCTCCGTGCTGTTTAAACTCAACTGTCATCTCTGTCTCCGTGCTGTTTAAACTCAACTGTCATCTCTGTCTCCGCACTGTTTAAACTCAACTGTCATCTCTGTCTCCGTGCTGTTTAAACTGAACTGTCATCTCTCTCTCCGTGCTGTTTAAACTCAACTGTCGCCTCTCTCTCCACGCTGTTTAAACTCAACTGTCGTCTCTGTCTCCGTGCTGTTTAAACTCAACTGTCATCTCTGTCTCCGCACTGTTTAAACTGAACTGTCGTCTCTCTCTCCGCGCTGTTTAAACTCAACTGTCATCTCTGTCTCCGTGCTGTTTAAACTCAACTGTCATCTCTGTCTCCGTGCTGTTTAAACTCAACTGTCAACTCTGTCTCCGCACTGTTTAAACTCAACTGTCGTCTCTGTCTCCGTGCTGTTTAAACTCAACTGTCATCTCTGTCTCCGCACTGTTTAAACTCAACTGTCATCTCTATCTCCGCACCGTTTAAACTGAACTGTCATCTCTGTCTCCGTGCTGTTTAAACTCAACTGTCATCTCTGTCTCCGCGCTGTTTAAACTCAACTGTCATCTCTGTCTCCGCGCTGTTTAAACTCAACTGTCATCTCTGTCTCCACGCTGTTTAAACTCAACTGTCATCTCTGTCTCCACACTGTTTAAACTGAACTGTCATCTCTGTCTCCGTGCTGTTTAAACTCAACTGTCATCTCTGTCTCCAGACTGTTTAAACTCAACTGTCATCTCTGCCTCCGCGCTGTTCAAACTGAACTGTCATCTCTGTCTCCGTGCTGTTTAAACTCAACTGTCATCTCTGTCTCCGCGCTGTTTAAACTCAACTGTCATCTCTGTCTCCGCACTGTTTAAACTCAACTGTCATCTCTGTCTCCGTGCTGTTTAAACTCAACTGTCATCTCTGTCTCCGCACTGTTTAAACTCAACTGTCATCTCTGTCTCCGCGCTGTTCAAACTGAACTGTCATCTCTGTCTCCGTGCTGTTTAAACTCAACTGTCGTCTCTGTCTCCGTGCTGTTTAAACTCAACTGTCGTCTCTGTCTCCGCACTGTTTAAACTCAACTGTCATCTCTGTCTCCGCGCTGTTTAAACTCAACTGTCGTCTCTGTCTCCGTGCTGCTAAACTCAACTGTCGTCTCTGTCTCCGCACTGTTTAAACTCAACTGTCATCTCTGTCTCCGCACTGTTTAAACTCAACTGTCATCTCTGTCTCCGCACAGTTTAAACTCAACTGTCATTTCTGTCTCCGTGCTGTTTAAACTCAACTGTCATCTCTGTCTCCGTGCTGTTTAAACTCAACTGTCATCTCTGTCTCCGCACTGTTTAAACTCAACTGTCGTCTCTGTCTCCATGCTGTTTAACTTGAACTGTCATCTCTCTCTCCGTGCTGTTTAAACTCAACTGTCGCCTCTCTCTCCGCGCTGTTTAAACTCAACTGTCGTCTCGGTCTCCGTGCAGTTTAAACTCAACTGTCGACTCTCTCTCCACGCTGTTTAAAGTCAACTGTCGTCTGTCTCCGCGCTGTTTAAACTCAACTGTCATCTCTGTCTCCGTGTTGTTTAAACTGAACAGTCATCTCTGTCTCCGCACTGTTTAAACTGAACTGTCATCTCTGTCTCCGCACTGTTTAAACTGAACTGTCATCTCTGTCTCCGCGCTGTTTAAACTCAACTGTCATCTCTGTCTCCGCACTGTTTAAACTGAACTGTCATCTCTGTCTCCGTGCTGTTTAAACTCAACTGTCGTCTCTGTCTCCGCACTGTTTAAACTCAACTGTCATCTCTGTCTCCGTGCTGTTTAAACTGAATAAGATAAGTCGCCGGGACCAGATGGGATGTACCCCAGGATACTGTGGGAGGCCAGGGAAGTGATTGCAGAGCCCTTGGTGATTATCTTTGCGTCGTCAATGGAGACGGGAGAGGTTCCGGAAGATTGGAGGATTGCGGATGTAGTCCCTATTTTCAAGAAAGGGAACAGAGATAGCCCGGGAAATTACCGCCCGGTGAGTCTAACCTCAGTGGTTGGTAAGCTGATGGAGAGGCTTCTGAGGGACAAGATTTACGACCATTTGGAGAGGTTTGACATGATCAGGAATAGTCAGCATGGATTTGTCAAGGGCAGGTCGTGCCTTACGAGCCTAGTTGAGTTCTTCGATAATGTGACTGAACACATTGACGAAGGAAGTGCCGTGGACGTAGTGTACATGGACTTCAGCAAGGCTTTTGATAAGGTCCCCCATGCAAGACTTCTTGAGAAGGTGAGAGGGCATGGGATCCAAGGGCCTTTGGCCTTGTGGATCCAGAACTGGCTTGCCTGCAGAAGGCAGAGAGTGGTTGTGGATGGGTCTTTTTCGGAATGGAGGTCAGTCACCAGTGGGGTGCCCCAGGGATCTGTTCTGGGACCCTTGTTGTTTGTCATTTTCATAAATGACCTGGATGAGTAAGTGGAGGGATGGGTTAGCAAGTTCGCTGATGACACGAAGGTCGGTGGTGTTGTGGATGGTCTGGAAGGATGTCAAAAGTTACAGCAGGACATAGATAGGATGCAGGAATGGGCGGAGAAGTGGCAGATGGACTTCAACGCGGATAAATGTGTAGTAGTCCATTTCGGCAGAACCGAAACTGTCATCTCTGTCTCCGCACTGTTTAAACTCAACTGTCATCTCTGTCTCCGTGCTGTTTAAACTGAACTGTCATCTCTGTGTCCGCACTGCTTGAACTCAACTGTCATCTCTCTCTCCGTGCTGTTTAAACTCAACTGTCGCCTCTCTCTCCGCGCTGTTTAAACTCAACTGTCGTCTGTGTCTCCGTGCTGTTTAAACTCAACTGTCATCTCTGTCTCCGCACTGTTTAAACTGAACTGTCACCTCTCTCTCCGCTCTGTTTAAACTCAACAGTCATCTCTGTCTCCGCACTGTTTAAACTCAACTGTCGCCTCTCTCACCGCACTGTTTAAACTCAACTGTCGCCACTCTCTCCGCGCTGTTTAAACTCAACTGTCGTCTCTGTCTCCGTGCTGTTTAAACTCAACTGTCATCTCTGTCTCCGCACTGTTTAAACTGAACTGTCGCCTCTGTCTCCGCGCTGTTTAAACTCAACTGTCGTTTCTGTCTCCGCACTGTTTAAACTCAACTGTCATCTCTGTCTCCGTGCTGTTTAAACTCAACTGTCATCTCTGTCTCCGCACTGTTTAAACTGAACTGTCATCTCTGTCTCCGCGCTGTTTAAACTCAACTGTCATCTCTGTCTCCGTGCTATTTAAACTCAACTGTCATCTCTGTCTCCGCACTGTTTAAACTCAACTGTCATCTCTGTCTCCGTGCTGTTTAAACTCAACTGTCATCTCTTTCTCCGCGCTGTTCAAACTGAACTGTCATCTCTGTCTCCGTGCTGTTTAAACTCAACTGTCATCTCTGTCTCCGCGCTGTTTAAACTCAATTGTCATCTCTGTCTCCGCACTGTTTAAACTCAACTGTCATCTCTGTCTCCGTGCTGTTTAAACTCAACTGTCATCTCTGTCTCCGCACTGTTTAAACTCAACTGTCATCTCTGTCTCCGCGCTGTTCAAACTGAACTGTCATCTCTGTCTCCGTGCTGTTTAAACTCAACTGTCGTCTCTGTCTCCGTGCTGTTTAAACTCAACTGTCGTCTCTGTCTCCGCACTGTTTAAACTCAACTGTCATCTCTGTCTCCGCGCTGTTTAAACTCAACTGTCGTCTCTGTCTCCGTGCTGCTAAACTCAACTGTCGTCTCTGTCTCCGCACTGTTTAAACTCAACTGTCATCTCTGTCTCCGCACTGTTTAAACTCAACTGTCATCTCTGTCTCCGCACAGTTTAAACTCAACTGTCATTTCTGTCTCCGTGCTGTTTAAACTCAACTGTCATCTCTGTCTCCGTGCTGTTTAAACTCAACTGTCGTCTCTGTCTCCGCACTGTTTAAACTCAACTGTCGTCTCTGTCTCCATGCTGTTTAACTTGAACTGTCATCTCTCTCTCCGTGCTGTTTAAACTCAACTGTCGCCTCTCTCTCCGCGCTGTTTAAACTCAACTGTCGTCTCGGTCTCCGTGCAGTTTAAACTCAACTGTCGACTCCCTCTCCGCGCTGTTTAAAGCCAAGTGTCGTCTGTCTCCGCGCTGTTTAAACTCAACTGTCATCTCTGTCTCCGTGCTGTTTAAACTCAACAGTCATCTCTGTCTCCGCACTGCTTAAACTGAACTGTCATCTCTGTCTCCGCACTGTTTAAACTGAACTGTCATCTCTGTCTCCGCGCTGTTTAAACTCAACTGTCATCTCTGTCTCCGCACTGTTTAAACTGAACTGTCATCTCTATCTCCATGCTGTTTAAACTCAACTGTCATCTCTGTCTCCGCACTGTTTAAACTCAACTGTCGACTCTCTCTCCGCGCTGTTTAAACTCAACTGTCGTATCTGTCTCCGCGCTGTTTAAACTCAACTGTCATCTCTGTCTCCGCACTGTTTAAACTGAACTGTCATCTCTGTCTCCGCACTGTTTAAACTCAACTGTCGTCTCTGTCTCCGTGCTGTTTAAACTCAACTGTCATCTCTGTCTCCGCACTGTTTAAACTCAACTGTCATCTCTGTCTCCGTGCTGTTTAAACTCAACTGTCATCTCTGTCTCTGCGCTGTTCAAACTGAACTGTCATCTCTGTCTCCGTGCTGTTTAAACTCAACTGTCATCTCTGTCTCCGCGCTGTTTAAACTCAACTGTCATCTCTGTCTCCGCGCTGTTTAAACTCAACTGTCATCTCTGTCTCCGCGCTGTTTAAACTCAACTGTCATCTCTGTCTCCGCACTGTTTAAACTGAACTGTCATCTCTGTCTCCGTGCTGTTTAAACTCAACTGTCATCTCTGTCTCCGTGCTGTTTAAACTCAACTGTCATCTCTGTCTCCGTGCTGTTTAAACTCAACTGTCATCTCTGTCTCCGCACTGTTTAAACTCAACTGTCATCTCTGTCTCCGTGCTGTTTAAACTGAACTGTCATCTCTCTCTCCGTGCTGTTTAAACTCAACTGTCGCCTCTCTCTCCACGCTGTTTAAACTCAACTGTCGTCTCTGTCTCCGTGCTGTTTAAACTCAACTGTCATCTCTGTCTCCGCACTGTTTAAACTGAACTGTCGTCTCTCTCTCCGCGCTGTTTAAACTCAACTGTCATCTCTGTCTCCTTGCTGTTTAAACTCAACTGTCATCTCTGTCTCCGTGCTGTTTAAACTCAACTGTCAACTCTGTCTCCGCACTGTTTAAACTCAACTGTCGTCTCTGTCTCCGTGCTGTTTAAACTCAACTGTCATCTCTGTCTCCGCACTGTTTAAACTCAACTGTCATCTCTATCTCCGCACCGTTTAAACTGAACTGTCATCTCTGTCTCCGTGCTGTTTAAACTCAACTGTCATCTCTGTCTCCGCGCTGTTTAAACTCAACTGTCATCTCTGTCTCCGCGCTGTTTAAACTCAACTGTCATCTCTGTCTCCGCGCTGTTTAAACTCAACTGTCATCTCTGTCTCCGCACTGTTTAAACTGAACTGTCATCTCTGTCTCCGTGCTGTTTAAACTCAACTGTCATCTCTGTCTCCAGACTGTTTAAACTCAACTGTCATCTCTGCCTCCGCGCTGTTCAAACTGAACTGTCATCTCTGTCTCCGTGCTGTTTAAACTCAACTGTCATCTCTGTCTCCGCGCTGTTTAAACTCAACTGTCATCTCTGTCTCCGCACTGTTTAAACTCAACTGTCATCTCTGTCTCCGTGCTGTTTAAACTCAACTGTCATCTCTGTCTCCGCACTGTTTAAACTCAACTGTCATCTCTGTCTCCGCGCTGTTCAAACTGAACTGTCATCTCTGTCTCCGTGCTGTTTAAACTCAACTGTCGTCTCTGTCTCCGTGCTGTTTAAACTCAACTGTCGTCTCTGTCTCCGCACTGTTTAAACTCAACTGTCATCTCTGTCTCCGCGCTGTTTAAACTCAACTGTCGTCTCTGTCTCCGTGCTGCTAAACTCAACTGTCGTCTCTGTCTCCGCACTGTTTAAACTCAACTGTCATCTCTGTCTCCGCACTGTTTAAACTCAACTGTCATCTCTGTCTCCGCACAGTTTAAACTCAACTGTCATTTCTGTCTCCGTGCTGTTTAAACTCAACTGTCATCTCTGTCTCCGTGCTGTTTAAACTCAACTGTCATCTCTGTCTCCATGCTGTTTAACTTGAACTGTCATCTCTCTCTCCGCACTGTTTAAACTCAACTGTCGTCTCTGTCTCCATGCTGTTTAACTTGAACTGTCATCTCTCTCTCCGTGCTGTTTAAACTCAACTGTCGCCTCTCTCTCCGTGCTGTTTAAACTCAACTGTCGTCTCGGTCTCCGTGCAGTTTAAACTCAACTGTCGACTCTCTCTCCACGCTGTTTAAAGTCAACTGTCGTCTGTCTCCGCGCTGTTTAAACTCAACTGTCATCTCTGTCTCCGTGTTGTTTAAACTCAACAGTCATCTCTGTCTCCGCACTGTTTAAACTGAACTGTCATCTCTGTCTCCGCACTGTTTAAACTGAACTGTCATCTCTGTCTCCGCGCTGTTTAAACTCAACTGTCATCTCTGTCTCCGCACTGTTTAAACTGAACTGTCATCTCTGTCTCCGTGCTGTTTAAACTCAACTGTCGTCTCTGTCTCCGCACTGTTTAAACTCAACTGTCATCTCTGTCTCCGTGCTGTTTAAACTGAATAAGATAAGTCGCCGGGACCAGATGGGATGTACCCCAGGATACTGTGGGAGGCCAGGGAAGTGATTGCAGAGCCCTTGGCGATTATCTTTGCGTCGTCAATGGAGACGGGAGAGGTTCCGGAAGATTGGAGGATTGCGGATGTAGTCCCTATTTTCAAGAAAGTGAACAGAGATAGCCCGGGAAATTACCGCCCGGTGAGTCTGACCTCAGTGGTTGGTAAGCTGATGGAGAGGCTTCTGAGGGACAAGATTTACGACCATTTGGAGAGGTTTGACATGATCAGGAATAGTCAGCATGGATTTGTCAAGGGCAGGTCGTGCCTTACGAGCCTAGTTGAGTTCTTCGATAATGTGACTGAACACATTGACGAAGGAAGTGCCGTGGACGTAGTGTACATGGACTTCAGCAAGGCTTTTGATAAGGTCCCCCATGCAAGACTTCTTGAGAAGGTGAGAGGGCATGGGATCCAAGGGCCTTTGGCCTTGTGGATCCAGAACTGGCTTGCCTGCAGAAGGCAGAGAGTGGTTGTGGATGGGTCTTTTTCGGAATGGAGGTCAGTCACCAGTGGGGTGCCCCAGGGATCTGTTCTGGGACCCTTGTTGTTTGTCATTTTCATAAATGACCTGGATGAGTAAGTGGAGGGATGGGTTAGCAAGTTCGCTGATGACACGAAGGTCGGTGGTGTTGTGGATGGTCTGGAAGGATGTCAAAAGTTACAGCAGGACATAGATAGGATGCAGGAATGGGCGGAGAAGTGGCAGATGGACTTCAACGCGGATAAATGTGTAGTAGTCCATTTCGGCAGAACCGAAACTGTCATCTCTGTCTCCGCACTGTTTAAACTCAACTGTCATCTCTGTCTCCGTGCTGTTTAAACTGAACTGTCATCTCTGTGTCCGCACTGCTTGAACTCAACTGTCATCTCTCTCTCCGTGCTGTTTAAACACAACTGTCGCCTCTCTCTCCGCGCTGTTTAAACTCAACTGTCGTCTGTGTCTCCGTGCTGTTTAAACTCAACTGTCATCTCTGTCTCCGCACTGTTTAAACTGAACTGTCACCTCTCTCTCCGCTCTGTTTAAACTCAACAGTCATCTCTGTCTCCGCACTGTTTAAACTCAACTGTCGCCTCTCTCACCGCACTGTTTAAACTCAACTGTCGCCACTCTCTCCGCGCTGTTTAAACTCAACTGTCGTCTCTGTCTCCGTGCTGTTTAAACTCAACTGTCATTTCTGTCTCCGCACTGTTTAAACTGAACTGTCGCCTCTGTCTCCGCGCTGTTTAAACTCAACTGTCGTTTCTGTCTCCGCACTGTTTAAACTCAACTGTCATCTCTGTCTCCGTGCTGTTTAAACTCAACTGTCATCTCTGTCTCCGCACTGTTTAAACTGAACTGTCATCTCTGTCTCCGCGCTGTTTAAACTCAACTGTCATCTCTGTCTCCGTGCTATTTAAACTCAACTGTCATCTCTGTCTCCGCACTGTTTAAACTCAACTGTCATCTCTGTCTCCGTGCTGTTTAAACTCAACTGTCATCTCTTTCTCCGCGCTGTTCAAACTGAACTGTCATCTCTGTCTCCGTGCTGTTTAAACTCAACTGTCATCTCTGTCTCCGCGCTGTTTAAACTCAACTGTCATCTCTGTCTCCGCACTGTTTAAACTCAACTGTCATCTCTGTCTCCGTGCTGTTTAAACTCAACTGTCATCTCTGTCTCCGCACTGTTTAAACTCAACTGTCATCTCTGTCTCCGCGCTGTTCAAACTGAACTGTCATCTCTGTCTCCGTGCTGTTTAAACTCAACTGTCGTCTCTGTCTCCGTGCTGTTTAAACTCAACTGTCGTCTCTGTCTCCGCACTGTTTAAACTCAACTGTCATCTCTGTCTCCGCGCTGTTTAAACTCAACTGTCGTCTCTGTCTCCGTGCTGCTAAACTCAACTGTCGTCTCTGTCTCCGCACTGTTTAAACTCAACTGTCATCTCTGTCTCCGCACTGTTTAAACTCAACTGTCATCTCTGTCTCCGCACAGTTTAAACTCAACTGTCATTTCTGTCTCCGTGCTGTTTAAACTCAACTGTCATCTCTGTCTCCGTGCTGTTTAAACTCAACTGTCGTCTCTGTCTCCGCACTGTTTAAACTCAACTGTCGTCTCTGTCTCCATGCTGTTTAACTTGAACTGTCATCTCTCTCTCCGTGCTGTTTAAACTCAACTGTCGCCTCTCTCTCCGCGCTGTTTAAACTCAACTGTCGTCTCGGTCTCCGTGCAGTTTAAACTCAACTGTCGACTCTCTCTCCGCGCTGTTTAAAGCCAAGTGTCGTCTGTCTCCGCGCTGTTTAAACTCAACTGTCATCTCTGTCTCCGTGCTGTTTAAACTCAACAGTCATCTCTGTCTCCGCACTGCTTAAACTGAACTGTCATCTCTGTCTCCGCACTGTTTAAACTGAACTGTCATCTCTGTCTCCGCGCTGTTTAAACTCAACTGTCATCTCTGTCTCCGCACTGTTTAAACTGAACTGTCATCTCTATCACCATGCTGTTTAAACTCAACTGTCATCTCTGTCTCCGCACTGTTTAAACTCAACTGTCGACTCTCTCTCCGCGCTGTTTAAACTCAACTGTCGTATCTGTCTCCGCGCTGTTTAAACTCAACTGTCATCTCTGTCTCCGCACTGTTTAAACTGAACTGTCATCTCTGTCTCCGCACTGTTTAAACTCAACTGTCGTCTCTGTCTCCGTGCTGTTTAAACTCAACTGTCATCTCTGTCTCCGCACTGTTTAAACTCAACTGTCATCTCTGTCTCCGTGCTGTTTAAACTCAACTGTCATCTCTGTCTCCGCGCTGTTCAAACTGAACTGTCATCTCTGTCTCCGTGCTGTTTAAACTCAACTGTCATCTCTGTCTCCGCGCTGTTTAAACTCAACTGTCATCTCTGTCTCCGCGCTGTTTAAACTCAACTGTCATCTCTGTCTCCGCACTGTTTAAACTGAACTGTCATCTCTGTCTCCGTGCTGTTTAAACTCAACTGTCATCTCTGTCTCCGTGCTGTTTAAACTCAACTGTCATCTCTGTCTCCGTGCTGTTTAAACTCAACTGTCATCTCTGTCTCCGCACTGTTTAAACTCAACTGTCATCTCTGTCTCCGTGCTGTTTAAAATGAACTGTCATCTCTCTCTCCGTGCTGTTTAAACTCAACTGTCGCCTCTCTCTCCACGCTGTTTAAACTCAACTGTCGTCTCTGTCTCCGTGCTGTTTAAACTCAACTGTCATCTCTGTCTCCGCACTGTTTAAACTGAACTGTCGTCTCTCTCTCCGCGCTGTTTAAACTCAACTGTCATCTCTGTCTCCGTGCTGTTTAAACTCAACTGTCATCTCTGTCTCCGTGCTGTTTAAACTCAACTGTCGTCTCTGTCTCCGTGCTGTTTAAACTCAACTGTCATCTCTGTCTCCGCACTGTTTAAACTCAACTGTCATCTCTATCTCCGCACCGTTTAAACTGAACTGTCATCTCTGTCTCCGTGCTGTTTAAACTCAACTGTCATCTCTGTCTCCGCGCTGTTTAAACTCAACTGTCATCTCTGTCTCCACGCTGTTTAAACTCAACTGTCATCTCTGTCTCCGCGCTGTTTAAACTCAACTGTCATCTCTGTCTCCGCACCGTTTAAACTGAACTGTCATCTCTGTCTCCGTGCTGTTTAAACTCAACTGTCATCTCTGTCTCCAGACTGTTTAAACTCAACTGTCATCTCTGTCTCCGCACTGTTTAAACTGAACTGTCATCTCTGTCTCTGCGCTGTTTAAACTCAACTATCATCTCTGTCTCCGTGCTGTTAAACTCAACTGTCATCTCTGTCTCCGCACTGTTTAAACTCAACTGTCATCTCTGTCTCCGCACTGTTTAAACTCAACTGTCATCTCTGTCTCCGCACTGTTTAAACTGAACTGTCATCTCTGTCTCCGTGCTGTTTAAACTCAACTGTCACCTCTCTCTCCGCGCTGTTTAAACTCAACTGTCGTCTCGGTCTCCGTGCAGTTTAAACTCAACTGTCGACTCTCTCTCCGCGCTGTTTAAACTCAACTGTCGTCTCTGTCTCCGCGCTGTTTAAACTCAACTGTCATCTCTGTCTCCGTGCTGTTTAAACTCAACTGTCATCTCTGTCTCCGCACTGTTTAAACTGAACTGTCATCTCTGTCTCCGCACTGTTTAAACTGAACTGTCATCTCTGTCTCCGCGCTGTTTAAACTCAACTGTCATCTCTGTCTCCGTGCTGTTTAAACTGAATAAGATAAGTCGCCGGGACCAGATGGGATGTACCCCAGGATACTGTGGGAGGCCAGGGAAGTGATTGCAGAGCCCTTGGCGATGATCTTTGCGTCGTCAATGGAGACGGGAGAGGTTCCGGAAGATTGGAGGATTGCGGATGTAGTCCCTATTTTCAAGAAAGGGAACAGAGATAGCCCGGGAAATTACCGCCCGGTGAGTCTGACCTCAGTGGTTGGTAAGCTGATGGAGAGGCTTCTGAGGGACAAGATTTACGACCATTTGGAGAGGTTTGACATGATCAGGAATAGTCAGCATGGATTTGTCAAGGGCAGGTCGTGCCTTACGAGCCTAGTTGAGTTCTTCGATAATGTGACTGAACACATTGACGAAGGAATTGCCGTGGACCTAGTGTACATGGACTTCAGCAAGGCTTTTGATAAGGTCCCCCATGCAAGACTTCTTGAGAAGGTGAGAGGGCATGGGATCCAAGGGCCTTTGGCCTTGTGGATCCAGAACTGGCTTGCCTGCAGAAGGCAGAGAGTGGTTGTGGATGGGTCTTTTTCGGAATGGTGGTCAGTCACCAGTGGGGTGCCCCAGGGATCTGTTCTGGGACCCTTGTTGTTTGTCATTTTCATAAATGACCTGGATGAGGAAGTGGAGGGATGGGTTAGCAAGTTCGCTGATGACACGAAGGTCGGCGGTGTTGTGGATGGTCTGGAAGGATGTCAAAAGTTACAGCAGGACATAGATAGGATGCAGGAATGGGCGGAGAAGTGGCAGATGGACTTCAACGCGGATAAATGTGTAGTAGTCCATTTCGGCAGAACCGAAACTGTCATCTCTGTCTCCGCACTGTTTAAACTCAACTGTCATCTCTGTCTCCGTGCTGTTTAAACTGAACTGTCATCTCTGTGTCCGCACTGCTTGAACTCAACTGTCATCTCTCTCTCCGTGCTGTTTAAACTCAACTGTCGCCTCTCTCTCCGCGCTGTTTAAACTCAACTGTCATCTGTGTCTCCGTGCTGTTTAAACTCAACTGTCATCTCTGTCTCCGCACTGTTTAAACTGAACTGTCACCTCTCTCTCCGCTCTGTTTAAACTCAACTGTCATCTCTGTCTCCGCACTGTTTAAACTCAACTGTCGCCTCTCTCACCGCACTGTTTAAACTCAACTGTCGCCTCTCTCTCCGCGCTGTTTAAACTCAACTGTCGTCTCTGTCTCCGTGCTGTTTAAACTCAACTATCATCTCTGTCTCCGCACTGTTTAAACTGAACTGTCGCCTCTGTCTCCGCGCTGTTTAAACTCAACTGTCGTTTCTGTCTCCGCACTGTTTAAACTCAACTGTCATCTCTGTCTCCGTGCTGTTTAAACTCAACTGTCATCTCTGTCTCCGCACTGTTTAAACTCAACTGTCGTTTCTGTCTCCGCACTGTTTAAACTGAACTGTCATCTGTGTCTCCGCACTGTTTAAACTCAACTGTCATCTCTGCCTCCGCGCTGTTTAAACTCAACTGTCGTCTCTGTCTCCGTGCTGTTTAAACTCAACTGTCGTCTCTGTCTCCGCACTGTTTAAACTCAACTGTCATCTCTGTCTCCGCACTGTTTAAACTCAACTGTCATCTCTGTCTCCGCACAGTTTAAACTCAACTGTCATCTCTGTCTCCGCGCTGTTTAAACTCAACTGTCGTTTCTGTCTCCGCACTGTTTAAACTCAACTGTCATCTCTGTCTCCGCACTGTTTAAACTCAACTGTCGTTTCTGTCTCCGCAGTGTTTAAACTCAACTGTCATCTCTGTCTCCGCACTGTTTAAACTGAACTGTAATCTCTGTCTCCGCGCTGTTTAAACTCAACTGTCATCTCTGTCTCCGTGCTGTTTAAACTCAACTGTCGTTTCTGTCTCCGCACTGTTCAAACTGAACTGTCATCTCTGCCTCCGCGCTGTTTAAACTCAACTGTCATCTCTGTCTCCGCACTGTTTAAACTCAACTGTCATCTCTGTCTCCGTGCTGTTTAAACTCAACTGTCATCTCTGTCTCCGCGCTGTTCAAACTGAACTGTCATCTCTGTCTCCGTGCTGTTTAAACTCAACTGTCATCTCTGTCTCCGCGCTGTTTAAACTCAACTGTCATCTCTGTCTCCGCACTGTTTAAACTCAACTGTCGTCTCTGTCTCCGCACTGTTTAAACTCAACTGTCATCTCTGTCTCCGTGCTGTTTAAACTCAACTGTCATCTCTGTCTCCGCACTGTTTAAACTCAACTGTCATCTCTGTCTCCGCGCTGTTCAAACTGAACTGTCATCTCTGTCTCCGTGCTGTTAAAACTCAACTGTCATCTCTGTCTCCGTGCTGTTTAAACTCAACTGTCGTCTCTGTCTCCGTGCTGTTTAAACTCAACTGTCGTCTCTGTCTCCGCACTGTTTAAACTCAACTGTCATCTCTGTCTCCGCGCTGTTTAAACTCAACTGTCGTCTCTGTCTCCGTGCTGCTAAACTCAACTGTCATCTCTGTCTCCGCACTGTTTAAACTCAACTGTCATCTCTGTCTCCGCACTGTTTAAACTCAACTGTCATCTCTGTCTCCGCACAGTTTAAACTCAACTGTCATTTCTGTCTCCGTGCTGTTTAAACTCAACTGTCATCTCTGTCTCCGTGCTGTTTAAACTCAACTGTCATCTCTGTCTCCGCACTGTTTAAACTCAACTGTCGTCTCTGTCTCCATGCTGTTTAACTTGAACTGTCATCTCTCTCTCCGTGCTGTTTAAACTCACCTGTCGCCTCTGTCTCCGCGCTGTTTAAACTCAACTGTCGTCTCGGTCTCCGTGCAGTTTAAACTCAACTGTCGACTCTCTCTCCGCGCTGTTTAAAGTCAACTGTCGTCTGTCTCCGCGCTGTTTAAACTCAACTGTCATCTCTGTCTCCGTGCTGTTTAAACTGAACTGTCATCTCTGTCTCCGCACTGTTTAAACTGAACTGTCATCTCTCTCTCCGCACTGTTTAAACTCAACTGTCGTCTCTGTCTCCATGCTGTTTAACTTGAACTGTCATCTCTCTCTCCGTGCTGTTTAAACTCAACTGTCGCCTCTCTCTCCGTGCTGTTTAAACTCAACTGTCGTCTCGGTCTCCGTGCAGTTTAAACTCAACTGTCGACTCTCTCTCCACGCTGTTTAAAGTCAACTGTCGTCTGTCTCCGCGCTGTTTAAACTCAACTGTCATCTCTGTCTCCGTGTTGTTTAAACTCAACAGTCATCTCTGTCTCCGCACTGTTTAAACTGAACTGTCATCTCTGTCTCCGCACTGTTTAAACTGAACTGTCATCTCTGTCTCCGCGCTGTTTAAACTCAACTGTCATCTCTGTCTCCGCACTGTTTAAACTGAACTGTCATCTCTGTCTCCGTGCTGTTTAAACTCAACTGTCATCTCTGTCTCCGCACTGTTTAAACTCAACTGTCATCTCTGTCTCCGCACAGTTTAAACTCAACTGTCATTTCTGTCTCCGTGCTGTTTAAACTCAACTGTCATCTCTGTCTCCGTGCTGTTTAAACTCAACTGTCATCTCTGTCTCCGCACTGTTTAAACTCAACTGTCGTCTCTGTCTCCATGCTGTTTAACTTGAACTGTCATCTCTCTCTCCGTGCTGTTTAAACTCACCTGTCGCCTCTGTCTCCGCGCTGTTTAAACTCAACTGTCGTCTCGGTCTCCGTGCAGTTTAAACTCAACTGTCGACTCTCTCTCCGCGCTGTTTAAAGTCAACTGTCGTCTGTCTCCGCGCTGTTTAAACTCAACTGTCATCTCTGTCTCCGTGCTGTTTAAACTGAACTGTCATCTCTGTCTCCGCACTGTTTAAACTGAACTGTCATCTCTCTCTCCGCACTGTTTAAACTCAACTGTCGTCTCTGTCTCCATGCTGTTTAACTTGAACTGTCATCTCTCTCTCCGTGCTGTTTAAACTCAACTGTCGCCTCTCTCTCCGTGCTGTTTAAACTCAACTGTCGTCTCGGTCTCCGTGCAGTTTAAACTCAACTGTCGACTCTCTCTCCACGCTGTTTAAAGTCAACTGTCGTCTGTCTCCGCGCTGTTTAAACTCAACTGTCATCTCTGTCTCCGTGTTGTTTAAACTCAACAGTCATCTCTGTCTCCGCACTGTTTAAACTGAACTGTCATCTCTGTCTCCGCACTGTTTAAACTGAACTGTCATCTCTGTCTCCGCGCTGTTTAAACTCAACTGTCATCTCTGTCTCCGCACTGTTTAAACTGAACTGTCATCTCTGTCTCCGTGCTGTTTAAACTCAACTGTCGTCTCTGTCTCCGCACTGTTTAAACTCAACTGTCATCTCTGTCTCCGTGCTGTTTAAACTGAATAAGATAAGTCGCCGGGACCAGATGGGATGTACCCCAGGATACTGTGGGAGGCCAGGGAAGTGATTGCAGAGCCCTTGGCGATTATCTTTGCGTCGTCAATGGAGACGGGAGAGGTTCCGGAAGATTGGAGGATTGCGGATGTAGTCCCTATTTTCAAGAAAGGGAACAGAGATAGCCCGGGAAATTACCGCCCGGTGAGTCTGACCTCAGTGGTTGGTAAGCTGATGGAGAGGCTTCTGAGGGACAAGATTTACGACCATTTGGAGAGGTTTGACATGATCAGGAATAGTCAGCATGGATTTGTCAAGGGCAGGTCGTGCCTTACGAGCCTAGTTGAGTTCTTCGATAATGTGACTGAACACATTGACGAAGGAAGTGCCGTGGACGTAGTGTACATGGACTTCAGCAAGGCTTTTGATAAGGTCCCCCATGCAAGACTTCTTGAGAAGGTGAGAGGGCATGGGATCCAAGGGCCTTTGGCCTTGTGGATCCAGAACTGGCTTGCCTGCAGAAGGCAGAGAGTGGTTGTGGATGGGTCTTTTTCGGAATGGAGGTCAGTCACCAGTGGGGTGCCCCAGGGATCTGTTCTGGGACCCTTGTTGTTTGTCATTTTCATAAATGACCTGGATGAGTAAGTGGAGGGATGGGTTAGCAAGTTCGCTGATGACACGAAGGTCGGTGGTGTTGTGGATGGTCTGGAAGGATGTCAAAAGTTACAACAGGACATAGATAGGATGCAGGAATGGGCGGAGAAGTGGCAGATGGACTTCAACGCGGATAAATGTGTAGTAGTCCATTTCGGCAGAACCGAAACTGTCATCTCTGTCTCCGCACTGTTTAAACTCAACTGTCATCTCTGTCTCCGTGCTGTTTAAACTGAACTGTCATCTCTGTGTCCGCACTGCTTGAACTCAACTGTCATCTCTCTCTCCGTGCTGTTTAAACACAACTGTCGCCTCTCTCTCCGCGCTGTTTAAACTCAACTGTCGTCTGTGTCTCCGTGCTGTTTAAACTCAACTGTCATCTCTGTCTCCGCACTGTTTAAACTGAACTGTCACCTCTCTCTCCGCTCTGTTTAAACTCAACAGTCATCTCTGTCTCCGCACTGTTTAAACTCAACTGTCGCCTCTCTCACCGCACTGTTTAAACTCAACTGTCGCCACTCTCTCCGCGCTGTTTAAACTCAACTGTCGTCTCTGTCTCCGTGCTGTTTAAACTCAACTGTCATCTCTGTCTCCGCACTGTTTAAACTGAACTGTCGCCTCTGTCTCCGCGCTGTTTAAACTCAACTGTCGTTTCTGTCTCCGCACTGTTTAAACTCAACTGTCATCTCTGTCTCCGTGCTGTTTAAACTCAACTGTCATCTCTGTCTCCGCACTGTTTAAACTCAACTGTCATCTCTGTCTCCGTGCTGTTTAAACTCAACTGTCATCTCTTTCTCCGCGCTGTTCAAACTGAACTGTCATCTCTGTCTCCGTGCTGTTTAAACTCAACTGTCATCTCTGTCTCCGCGCTGTTTAAACTCAACTGTCATCTCTGTCTCCGCACTGTTTAAACTCAACTGTCATCTCTGTCTCCGTGCTGTTTAAACTCAACTGTCATCTCTGTCTCCGCACTGTTTAAACTCAACTGTCATCTCTGTCTCCGCGCTGTTCAAACTGAACTGTCATCTCTGTCTCCGTGCTGTTTAAACTCAACTGTCGTCTCTGTCTCCGTGCTGTTTAAACTCAACTGTCATCTCTGTCTCCGCGCTGTTTAAACTCAACTGTCGTCTCTGTCTCCGTGCTGCTAAACTCAACTGTCGTCTCTGTCTCCGCACTGTTTAAACTCAACTGTCATCTCTGTCTCCGCACTGTTTAAACTCAACTGTCATCTCTGTCTCCGCACAGTTTAAACTCAACTGTCATTTCTGTCTCCGTGCTGTTTAAACTCAACTGTCATCTCTGTCTCCGTGCTGTTTAAACTCAACTGTCGTCTCTGTCTCCGCACTGTTTAAACTCAACTGTCGTCTCTGTCTCCATGCTGTTTAACTTGAACTGTCATCTCTCTCTCCGTGCTGTTTAAACTCAACTGTCGCCTCTCTCTCCGCGCTGTTTAAACTCAACTGTCGTCTCGGTCTCCGTGCAGTTTAAACTCAACTGTCGACTCTCTCTCCGCGCTGTTTAAAGCCAAGTGTCGTCTGTCTCCGCGCTGTTTAAACTCAACTGTCATCTCTGTCTCCGTGCTGTTTAAACTCAACAGTCATCTCTGTCTCCGCACTGCTTAAACTGAACTGTCATCTCTGTCTCCGCACTGTTTAAACTGAACTGTCATCTCTGTCTCCGCGCTGTTTAAACTCAACTGTCATCTCTGTCTCCGCACTGTTTAAACTGAACTGTCATCTCTATCTCCATGCTGTTTAAACTCAACTGTCATCTCTGTCTCCGCACTGTTTAAACTCAACTGTCGACTCTCTCTCCGCGCTGTTTAAACTCAACTGTCGTATCTGTCTCCGCGCTGTTTAAACTCAACTGTCATCTCTGTCTCCGCACTGTTTAAACTGAACTGTCATCTCTGTCTCCGCACTGTTTAAACTCAACTGTCGTCTCTGTCTCCGTGCTGTTTAAACTCAACTGTCATCTCTGTCTCCGCACTGTTTAAACTCAACTGTCATCTCTGTCTCCGTGCTGTTTAAACTCAACTGTCATCTCTGTCTCCGCGCTGTTCAAACTGAACTGTCATCTCTGTCTCCGTGCTGTTTAAACTCAACTGTCATCTCTGTCTCCGCGCTGTTTAAACTCAACTGTCATCTCTGTCTCCGCGCTGTTTAAACTCAACTGTCATCTCTGTCTCCGTACTGTTTAAACTGAACTGTCATCTCTGTCTCCGTGCTGTTTAAACTCAACTGTCATCTCTGTCTCCGTGCTGTTTAAACTCAACTGTCATCTCTGTCTCCGTGCTGTTTAAACTCAACTGTCATCTCTGTCTCCGCACTGTTTAAACTCAACTGTCATCTCTGTCTCCGTGCTGTTTAAACTGAACTGTCATCTCTCTCTCCGTGCTGTTTAAACTCAACTGTCGCCTCTCTCTCCACGCTGTTTAAACTCAACTGTCGTCTCTGTCTCCGTGCTGTTTAAACTCAACTGTCATCTCTGTCTCCGCACTGTTTAAACTGAACTGTCGTCTCTCTCTCCGCGCTGTTTAAACTCAACTGTCATCTCTGTCTCCGTGCTGTTTAAACTCAACTGTCATCTCTGTCTCCGTGCTGTTTAAACTCAACTGTCGTCTCTGTCTCCGTGCTGTTTAAACTCAACTGTCATCTCTGTCTCCGCACTGTTTAAACTCAACTGTCATCTCTATCTCCGCACCGTTTAAACTGAACTGTCATCTCTGTCTCCGTGCTGTTTAAACTCAACTGTCATCTCTGTCTCCGCGCTGTTTAAACTCAACTGTCATCTCTGTCTCCACGCTGTTTAAACTCAACTGTCATCTCTGTCTCCGCGCTGTTTAAACTCAACTGTCATCTCTGTCTCCGCACTGTTTAAACTGAACTGTCATCTCTGTCTCCGTGCTGTTTAAACTCAACTGTCATCTCTGTCTCCAGACTGTTTAAACTCAACTGTCATCTCTGTCTCCGCACTGTTTAAACTGAACTGTCATCTCTGTCTCTGCGCTGTTTAAACTCAACTATCATCTCTGTCTCCGTGCTGTTAAACTCAACTGTCATCTCTGTCTCCGCACTGTTTAAACTCAACTGTCATCTCTGTCTCCGCACTGTTTAAACTCAACTGTCATCTCTGACTCCGCACTGTTTAAACTGAACTGTCATCTCTGTCTCCGTGCTGTTTAAACTCAACTGTCACCTCTCTCTCCGCGCTGTTTAAACTCAACTGTCGTCTCGGTCTCCGTGCAGTTTAAACTCAACTGTCGACTCTCTCTCCGCGCTGTTTAAACTCAACTGTCGTCTCTGTCTCCGCGCTGTTTAAACTCAACTGTCATCTCTGTCTCCGTGCTGTTTAAACTCAACTGTCATCTCTGTCTCCGCACTGTTTAAACTGAACTGTCATCTCTGTCTCCGCACTGTTTAAACTGAACTGTCATCTCTGTCTCCGCGCTGTTTAAACTCAACTGTCATCTCTGTCTCCGTGCTGTTTAAACTGAATAAGATAAGTCGCCGGGACCAGATGGGATGTACCCCAGGATACTGTGGGAGGCCAGGGAAGTGATTGCAGAGCCCTTGGCGATGATCTTTGCGTCGTCAATGGAGACGGGAGAGGTTCCGGAAGATTGGAGGATTGCGGATGTAGTCCCTAT
Source organism: Prionace glauca (assembly GCA_037974335.1). Lineage (NCBI taxonomy): Eukaryota > Metazoa > Chordata > Chondrichthyes > Carcharhiniformes > Carcharhinidae > Prionace > Prionace glauca. Next base: position 98,602,077 of record CM075729.1, on the reverse strand, counting down.
TTTCAAGAAAGGGAACAGAGATAGCCCGGGAAATTACCGCCCGGTGAGTCTGACCTCAGTGGTTGGTAAGCTGATGGAGAGGCTTCTGAGGGACAAGATTTACGACCATTTGGAGAGGTTTGACATGATCAGGAATAGTCAGCATGGATTTGTCAAGGGCAGGTCGTGCCTTACGAGCCTAGTTGAGTTCTTCGATAATGTGACTGAACACATTGACGAAGGAATTGCCGTGGACCTAGTGTACATGGACTTCAGCAAGGCTTTTGATAAGGTCCCCCATGCAAGACTTCTTGAGAAGGTGAGAGGGCATGGGATCCAAGGGCCTTTGGCCTTGTGGATCCAGAACTGGCTTGCCTGCAGAAGGCAGAGAGTGGTTGTGGATGGGTCTTTTTCGGAATGGTGGTCAGTCACCAGTGGGGTGCCCCAGGGATCTGTTCTGGGACCCTTGTTGTTTGTCATTTTCATAAATGACCTGGATGAGGAAGTGGAGGGATGGGTTAGCAAGTTCGCTGATGACACGAAGGTCGGCGGTGTTGTGGATGGTCTGGAAGGATGTCAAAAGTTACAGCAGGACATAGATAGGATGCAGGAATGGGCGGAGAAGTGGCAGATGGACTTCAACGCGGATAAATGTGTAGTAGTCCATTTCGGCAGAACCGAAACTGTCATCTCTGTCTCCGCACTGTTTAAACTCAACTGTCATCTCTGTCTCCGTGCTGTTTAAACTGAACTGTCATCTCTGTGTCCGCACTGCTTGAACTCAACTGTCATCTCTCTCTCCGTGCTGTTTAAACTCAACTGTCGCCTCTCTCTCCGCGCTGTTTAAACTCAACTGTCATCTGTGTCTCCGTGCTGTTTAAACTCAACTGTCATCTCTGTCTCCGCACTGTTTAAACTGAACTGTCACCTCTCTCTCCGCTCTGTTTAAACTCAACTGTCATCTCTGTCTCCGCACTGTTTAAACTCAACTGTCGCCTCTCTCACCGCACTGTTTAAACTCAACTGTCGCCTCTCTCTCCGCGCTGTTTAAACTCAACTGTCGTCTCTGTCTCCGTGCTGTTTAAACTCAACTATCATCTCTGTCTCCGCACTGTTTAAACTGAACTGTCGCCTCTGTCTCCGCGCTGTTTAAACTCAACTGTCGTTTCTGTCTCCGCACTGTTTAAACTCAACTGTCATCTCTGTCTCCGTGCTGTTTAAACTCAACTGTCATCTCTGTCTCCGCACTGTTTAAACTCAACTGTCGTTTCTGTCTCCGCACTGTTTAAACTGAACTGTCATCTGTGTCTCCGCACTGTTTAAACTCAACTGTCATCTCTGCCTCCGCGCTGTTTAAACTCAACTGTCGTCTCTGTCTCCGTGCTGTTTAAACTCAACTGTCGTCTCTGTCTCCGCACTGTTTAAACTCAACTGTCATCTCTGTCTCCGCACTGTTTAAACTCAACTGTCATCTCTGTCTCCGCACAGTTTAAACTCAACTGTCATCTCTGTCTCCGCGCTGTTTAAACTCAACTGTCGTTTCTGTCTCCGCACTGTTTAAACTCAACTGTCATCTCTGTCTCCGCACTGTTTAAACTCAACTGTCGTTTCTGTCTCCGCAGTGTTTAAACTCAACTGTCATCTCTGTCTCCGCACTGTTTAAACTGAACTGTAATCTCTGTCTCCGCGCTGTTTCAACTCAACTGTCATCTCTGTCTCCGTGCTGTTTAAACTCAACTGTCGTTTCTGTCTCCGCACTGTTCAAACTGAACTGTCATCTCTGCCTCCGCGCTGTTTAAACTCAACTGTCATCTCTGTCTCCGCACTGTTTAAACTCAACTGTCATCTCTGTCTCCGTGCTGTTTAAACTCAACTGTCATCTCTGTCTCCGCGCTGTTCAAACTGAACTGTCATCTCTGTCTCCGTGCTGTTTAAACTCAACTGTCATCTCTGTCTCCGCGCTGTTTAAACTCAACTGTCATCTCTGTCTCCGCACTGTTTAAACTCAACTGTCGTCTCTGTCTCCGCACTGTTTAAACTCAACTGTCATCTCTGTCTCCGTGCTGTTTAAACTCAACTGTCATCTCTGTCTCCGCACTGTTTAAACTCAACTGTCATCTCTGTCTCCGCGCTGTTCAAACTGAACTGTCATCTCTGTCTCCGTGCTGTTAAAACTCAACTGTCATCTCTGTCTCCGTGCTGTTTAAACTCAACTGTCGTCTCTGTCTCCGTGCTGTTTAAACTCAACTGTCGTCTCTGTCTCCGCACTGTTTAAACTCAACTGTCATCTCTGTCTCCGCGCTGTTCAAACTCAACTGTCGTCTCTGTCTCCGTGCTGCTAAACTCAACTGTCGTCTCTGTCTCCGCACTGTTTAAACTCAACTGTCATCTCTGTCTCCGCACTGTTTAAACTCAACTGTCATCTCTGTCTCCGCACAGTTTAAACTCAACTGTCATTTCTGTCTCCGTGCTGTTTAAACTCAACTGTCATCTCTGTCTCCGTGCTGTTTAAACTCAACTGTCATCTCTGTCTCCGCACTGTTTAAACTCAACTGTCGTCTCTGTCTCCATGCTGTTTAACTTGAACTGTCATCTCTCTCTCCGTGCTGTTTAAACTCACCTGTCGCCTCTGTCTCCGCGCTGTTTAAACTCAACTGTCGTCTCGGTCTCCGTGCAGTTTAAACTCAACTGTCGACTCTCTCTCCGCGCTGTTTAAAGTCAACTGTCGTCTGTCTCCGCGCTGTTTAAACTCAACTGTCATCTCTGTCTCCGTGCTGTTTAAACTGAACTGTCATCTCTGTCTCCGCACTGTTTAAACTGAACTGTCATCTCTGTCTCCGCACTGTTTAAACTGAACTGTCATCTCTGTCTCCGCGCTGTTTAAACTCAACTGTCATCTCTGTCTCCGCACTGTTTAAACTGAACTGTCATCTCTATCTCCATGCTGTTTAAACTCAACTGTCATCTCTGTCTCCGCACTGTTTAAACTCAACTGTCATCTCTGTCTCCGCGCTGTTTAAACTCAACTGTCATCTCTGTCTCCGCACTGTTTAAACTCAACTGTCGACTCTCTCTCCGCGCTGTTTAAACTCAACTGTCGTATCTGTCTCCGCGCTGTTTAAACTCAACTGTCATCTCTGTCTCCGCACTGTTTAAACTGAACTGTCATCTCTGTCTCCGCACTGTTTAAACTCAACTGTCGTCTCTGTCTCCGTGCTGTTTAAACTCAACTGTCATCTCTGTCTCCGTGCTGCTAAACTCAACTGTCGTCTCTGTCTCCGCACTGTTTAAACTCAACTGTCATCTCTGTCTCCGCACTGTTTAAACTCAACTGTCATCTCTGTCTCCGCACAGTTTAAACTCAACTGTCATCTCTGTCTCCGTGCTGTTTAAACTCAACTGTCATCTCTGTCTCCATGCTGTTTAAACTCAACTGTCATCTCTGTCTCCGCACTGTTTAAACTCAACTGTCATCTCTGTCTCCGTGCTGTTTAAACTCAACTGTCATCTCTGTCTCCGCACTGTTTAAACTCAACTGTCATCTCTGTCTCCGTGCTGTTTAAACTCAACTGTCATCTCTGTCTCCGCGCTGTTCAAACTGAACTGTCATCTCTGTCTCCGTGCTGTTTAAACTCAACTGTCATCTCTGTCTCTGCGCTGTTTAAACTCAACTGTCATCTGTCTCCACACTGTTTAAACTCAACTGTCGTCTCTGTCTCCATGCTGTTTAACTTGAACTGTCATCTCTCTCTCCGTGCTGTTTAAACTCAACTGTCGCCTCTCTCTCCGCGCTGTTTAAACTCAACTGTCGCCTCGGTCTCCGTACAGTTTAAACTCAACTGTCGACTCTCTCTCCGCGCTGTTTAAAGTCAACTGTCGTCTGTCTCCGCGCTGTTTAAACTCAACTGTCATCTCTGTCTCCGTGCTGTTTAAACTCAACTGTCATCTCTGTCTCCGCACTGTTTAAACTCAACTGTCATCTCTGTCTCCGTGCTGTTTAAACTCAACTGTCATCTCTGTCTCCGCACTGTTTAAACTCAACTGTCATCTCTGTCTCCGCGCTGTTCAAACTGAACTGTCATCTCTGTCTCCGTGCTGTTTAAACTCAACTGTCATCTCTGTCTCCGTGCTGTTTAAACTCAACTGTCATCTCTGTCTCCGCACTGTTTAAACTCAACTGTCGTCTCTGTCTCCATGCTGTTTAAACTCAACTGTCGTCTCTGTCTCCGCACTGTTTAAACTCAACTGTCATCTCTGTCTCCGCGCTGTTTAAACTCAACTGTCGTCTCTGTCTCCGTGCTGCTAAACTCAACTGTCGTCTCTGTCTCCGCACTGTTTAAACTCAACTGTCATCTCTGTCTCCGCACTGTTTAAACTCAATTGTCATCTCTGTCTCCGCACAGTTTAAACTCAACTGTCATCTCTGTCTCCGTGCTGTTTAAACTCAACTGTCATCTCTGCCTCCGCGCTGTTTAAACTCAACTGTCGTCTCTGTCTCCGTGCTGTTTAAACTCAACTGTCGTCTCTGTCTCCACACTGTTTAAACTCAACTGTCATCTCTGTCTCCGCACTGTTTAAACTCAACTGTCATCTCTGTCTCCGCACAGTTTAAACTCAACTGTCATCTCTGTCTCCGCGCTGTTTAAACTCAACTGTCATCTCTGTCTCCGCACTGTTTAAACTCAACTGTCATCTCTGTCTCCGTGCTGTTTAAACTCAACTGTCATCTCTGTCTCCGCACTGTTTAAACTCAACTGTCATCTCTGTCTCCGCGCTGTTCAAACTCAACTGTCGTCTCTGTCTCCGCACTGTTTAAACTCAACTGTCATCTCTGTCTCCGCACTGTTTAAACTCAACTGTCATCTCTGTCTCCGCACAGTTTAAACTCAACTGTCATCTCTGTCTCCGCGCTGTTTAAACTCAACTGTCGTTTCTGTCTCCGCACTGTTTAAACTCAACTGTCATCTCTGTCTCCGCACTGTTTAAACTCAACTGTCGTTTCTGTCTCCGCAGTGTTTAAACTCAACTGTCATCTCTGTCTCCGCACTGTTTAAACTGAACTGTAATCTCTGTCTCCGCGCTGTTTAAACTCAACTGTCATCTCTGTCTCCGTGCTGTTTAAACTCAACTGTCGTTTCTGTCTCCGCACTGTTCAAACTGAACTGTCATCTCTGCCTCCGCGCTGTTTAAACTCAACTGTCATCTCTGTCTCCGCACTGTTTAAACTCAACTGTCATCTCTGTCTCCGTGCTGTTTAAACTCAACTGTCATCTCTGTCTCCGCGCTGTTCAAACTGAACTGTCATCTCTGTCTCCGTGCTGTTTAAACTCAACTGTCATCTCTGTCTCCGCGCTGTTTAAACTCAACTGTCATCTCTGTCTCCGCACTGTTTAAACTCAACTGTCGTCTCTGTCTCCGCACTGTTTAAACTCAACTGTCATCTCTGTCTCCGTGCTGTTTAAACTCAACTGTCATCTCTGTCTCCGCACTGTTTAAACTCAACTGTCATCTCTGTCTCCGCGCTGTTCAAACTCAACTGTCATCTCTGTCTCCGTGCTGTTTAAACTCAACTGTCGTCTCTGTCTCCGTGCTGCTAAACTCAACTGTCGTCTCTGTCTCCGCACTGTTTAAACTCAACTGTCATCTCTGTCTCCGCACTGTTTAAACTCAACTGTCATCTCTGTCTCCGCACAGTTTAAACTCAACTGTCATTTCTGTCTCCGTGCTGTTTAAACTCAACTGTCATCTCTGTCTCCGTGCTGTTTAAACTCAACTGTCATCTCTGTCTCCGCACTGTTTAAACTCAACTGTCGTCTCTGTCTCCATGCTGTTTAACTTGAACTGTCATCTCTCTCTCCGTGCTGTTTAAACTCAACTGTCGCCTCTCTCTCCGCGCTGTTTAAACTCAACTGTCGTCTCGGTCTCCGTGCAGTTTAAACTCAACTGTCGACTCTCTCTCCGCGCTGTTTAAAGTCAACTGTCGTCTGTCTCCGCGCTGTTTAAACTCAACTGTCATCTCTGTCTCCGTGCTGTTTAAACTGAACTGTCATCTCTGTCTCCGCACTGTTTAAACTGAACTGTCATCTCTGTCTCCGCACTGTTTAAACTGAACTGTCATCTCTGTCTCCGCGCTGTTTAAACTCAACTGTCATCTCTGTCTCCGCACTGTTTAAACTGAACTGTCATCTCTATCTCCATGCTGTTTAAACTCAACTGTCATCTCTGTCTCCGCACTGTTTAAACTCAACTGTCATCTCTGTCTCCGCGCTGTTTAAACTCAACTGTCATCTCTGTCTCCGCACTGTTTAAACTCAACTGTCGACTCTCTCTCCGCGCTGTTTAAACTCAACTGTCGTATCTGTCTCCGCGCTGTTTAAACTCAACTGTCATCTCTGTCTCCGCACTGTTTAAACTGAACTGTCATCTCTGTCTCCGCACTGTTTAAACTCAACTGTCGTCTCTGTCTCCGTGCTGTTTAAACTCAACTGTCATCTCTGTCTCCGTGCTGCTAAACTCAACTGTCGTCTCTGTCTCCGCACTGTTTAAACTCAACTGTCATCTCTGTCTCCGTGCTGTTTAAACTCAACTGTCATCTCTGTCTCCGTGCTGTTTAAACTCAACTGTCATCTCTGTCTCCGCACTGTTTAAACTCAACTGTCATCTCTATCTCCGTGCTGTTTAAACTCAACTGTCATCTCTGTCTCCGCACTGTTTAAACTCAACTGTCATCTCTGTCTCCGTGCTGTTTAAACTCAACTGTCATCTCTGTCTCCGCGCTGTTCAAACTGAACTGTCATCTCTGTCTCCGTGCTGTTTAAACTCAACTGTCATCTCTGTCTCTGCGCTGTTTAAACTCAACTGTCATCTGTCTCCACACTGTTTAAACTCAACTGTCGTCTCTGTCTCCGCGCTGTTTAAACTCAACTGTCATCTCTGTCTCCGCACTGTTTAAACTGAACTGTCATCTCTGTCTCCGTGCTGTTTAAACTCAACTGTCATCTCTGTCTCCGTGCTGTTTAAACTCAACTGTCATCTCTGTCTCCATGCTGTTTAAACTCAACTGTCATCTCTGTCTCCGCACTGTTTAAACTCAACTGTCATCTCTGTCTCCGTGCTGTTTAAACTGAACTGTCATCTCTCTCTCCGTGCTGTTTAAACTCAACTGTCGCCTCTCTCTCCACGCTGTTTAAACTCAACTGTCGTCTCTGTCTCCGTGCTGTTTAAACTCAACTGTCATCTCTGTCTCCGCACTGTTTAAACTGAACTGTCGTCTCTCTCTCCGCGCTGTTTAAACTCAACTGTCATCTCTGTCTCCGTGCTGTTTAAACTCAACTGTCATCTCTGTCTCCGTGCTGTATAAACTCAACTGTCATCTCTGTCTCCGCACTGTTTAAACTCAACTGTCATCTCTGTCTCCGTGCTGTTTAAACTCAACTGTCATCTCTGTCTCCGCACTGTTTAAACTCAACTGTCATCTCTCTCTCCGCACCGTTTAAACTGAACTGTCATCTCTGTCTCCGTGCTGTTTAAACTCAACTGTCATCTCTGTCTCCGCGCTGTTTAAACTCAACTGTCATCTCTGTCTCCGCGCTGTTTAAACTCAACTGTCATCTCTGTCTCCGCGCTGTTTAAACTCAACTGTCATCTCTGTCTCCGCACTGTTTAAACTGAACTGTCATCTCTGTCTCCGTGCTGTTTAAACTCAACTGTCATCTCTGTCTCCAGACTGTTTAAACTCAACTGTCATCTCTGTCTCCGCACTGTTTAAACTGAACTGTCATCTCTGTCTCTGCGCTGTTTAAACTCAACTATCATCTCTGTCTCCGTGCTGTTAAACTCAACTGTCATCTCTGTCTCCGCACTGTTTAAACTCAACTGTCGTCTGTCTCCACGCTGTTTAAACTCAACTGTCATCTCTGTCTCCGTGCTGTTAAACTCAACTGACATCTCTGTCTCCGCACTGTTTAAACTGAACTGTCATCTCTGTCTCCGCGCTGTTTAAACTCAACTATCATCTCTGTCTCCGCGCTGTTTAAACTGAACTGTCGCCTCTGACTCCGCGCTGTTTAAACTCAACTGTCGTCTCTGGCTCCGCACTGTTTAAACTCAACTGTCATCTCTGTCTCCGTGCTGTTTAAACTCAACTGTCGTCTCTGTCTCCGCACTGTTTAAACTCAACTGTCATCTCTGTCTCCGCACTTGTTAAACTCAACTGTCGTCTCTGTCTCCGCGCTGTTTAAACTCAACTGTCATCTCTGTCTCCGCACTGTTTAAACTCAACTGTCATCTCTGTCTCCGCACTGTTTAAACTGAACTGTCATCTCTGTCTCCGTGCTGTTTAAACTCAACTGTCGCCTCTCTCTCCGCGCTGTTTAAACTCAACTGTCGTCTCGGTCTCCGTGCAGTTTAAACTCAACTGTCGACTCTCTCTCCGCGCTGTTTAAACTCAACTGTCGTCTCTGTCTCCGCGCTGTTTAAACTCAACTGTCATCTCTGTCTCCGTGCTGTTTAAACTCAACTGTCATCTCTGTCTCCGCACTGTTTAAACTGAACTGTCATCTCTGTCTCCGCACTGTTTAAACTGAACTGTCATCTCTGTCTCCGCGCTGTTTAAACTCAACTGTCATCTCTGTCTCCGTGCTGTTTAAACTGAATAAGATAAGTCGCCGGGACCAGATGGGATGTACCCCAGGATACTGTGGGAGGCCAGGGAAGTGATTGCAGAGCCCTTGGCGATGATCTTTGCGTCGTCAATGGAGACGGGAGAGGTTCCGGAAGATTGGAGGATTGCGGATGTAGTCCCTATTTTCAAGAAAGGGAACAGAGATAGCCCGGGAAATTACCGCCCGGTGAGTCTGACCTCAGTGGTTGGTAAGCTGATGGAGAGGCTTCTGAGGGACAAGATTTACGACCATTTGGAGAGGTTTGACATGATCAGGAATAGTCAGCATGGATTTGTCAAGGGCAGGTCGTGCCTTACGAGCCTAGTTGAGTTCTTCGATAATGTGACTGAACACATTGACGAAGGAAGTGCCGTGGACGTAGTGTACATGGACTTCAGCAAGGCTTTGATAAGGTCCCCCATGCAAGACTTCTTGAGAAGGTGAGAGGGCATGGGATCCAAGGGCCTTTGGCCATGCTGTTTAACTTGAACTGTCATCTCTCTCTCCGTGCTGTTTAAACTCAACTGTCGCCTCTCTCTCCGCGCTGTTTAAACTCAACTGTCGTCTCGGTCTCCGTGCAGTTTAAACTCAACTGTCGACTCTCTCTCCGCGCTGTTTAAAGTCAACTGTCGTCTGTCTCCGCGCTGTTTAAACTCAACTGTCATCTCTGTCTCCGTGCTGTTTAAACTCAATTGTCATCTCTGTCTCCGCACTGTTTAAACTCAACTGTCATCTCTGTCTCCGTGCTGTTTAAACTCAACTGTCATCTCTGTCTCCGCACTGTTTGAACTCAACTGTCATCTCTGTCTCCGCGCTGTTCAAACTGAACTGTCATCTCTGTCTCCGTGCTGTTTAAACTCAACTGTCGTCTCTGTCTCCGTGCTGTTTAAACTCAACTGTCGTCTCTGTCTCCGCACTGTTTAAACTCAACTGTCATCTCTGTCTCCGCGCTGTTTAAACTCAACTGTCGTCTCTGTCTCCGTGCTGCTAAACTCAACTGTCGTCTCTGTCTCCGCACTGTTTAAACTCAACTGTCATCTCTGTCTCCGCACTGTTTAAACTCAACTGTCATCTCTGTCTCCGCACAGTTTAAACTCAACTGTCATTTCTGTCTCCGTGCTGTTTAAACTCAGCTGTCATCTCTGTCTCCGTGCTGTTTAAACTCAACTGTCATCTCTGTCTCCGCACTGTTTAAACTCAACTGTCGTCTCTGTCTCCATGCTGTTTAACTTGAACTGTCATCTCTCTCACGTGCTGTTTAAACTCAACTGTCGCCTCTCTCTCCGCGCTGTTTAAACTCAACTGTCGTCTCGGTCTCCGTGCAGTTTAAACTCAACTGTCGACTCTCTCTCCGCGCTGTTTAAAGTCAACTGTCGTCTGTCTCCGCGCTGTTTAAACTCAACTGTCATCTCTGTCTCCGTGCTGTTTAAACTCAACAGTCATCTCTGTCTCCGCACTGTTTAAACTGAACTGTCAGCTCTGTCTCCGCACTGTTTAAACTGAACTGTCATCTCTGTCTCCGCGCTGTTTAAACTCAACTGTCATCTCTGTCTCCGCACTGTTTAAACTGAACTGTCATCTCTGTCTCCGTGCTGTTTAAACTCAACTGTCGTCTCTGTCTCCGCACTGTTTAAACTCAACTGTCATCTCTGTCTCCGTGCTGTTTAAACTGAATAAGATAAGTCGCCGGGACCAGATGGGATGTACCCCAGGATACTGTGGGAAGCCAGGGAAGTGATTGCAGAGCCCTTGGCGATGATCTTTGCGTCGTCAATGGAGACGGGAGAGGTTCCGGAAGATTGGAGGATTGCGGATGTAGTCCCTATTTTCAAGAAAGTGAACAGAGATAGCCCGGGAAATTACCGCCCGGTGAGTCTGACCTCAGTGGTTGGTAAGCTGATGGAGAGGCTTCTGAGGGACAAGATTTACGACCATTTGGAGAGGTTTGACATGATCAGGAATAGTCAGCATGGATTTGTCAAGGGCAGGTCGTGCCTTACGAGCCTAGTTGAGTTCTTCGATAATGTGACTGAACACATTGACGAAGGAAGTGCCGTGGACGTAGTGTACATGGACTTCAGCAAGGCTTTTGATAAGGTCCCCCATGCAAGACTTCTTGAGAAGGTGAGAGGGCATGGGATCCAAGGGCCTTTGGCCTTGTGGATCCAGAACTGGCTTGCCTGCAGAAGGCAGAGAGTGGTTGTGGATGGGTCTTTTTCGGAATGGAGGTCAGTCACCAGTGGGGTGCCCCAGGGATCTGTTCTGGGACCCTTGTTGTTTGTCATTTTCATAAATGACCTGGATGAGGAAGTGGAGGGATGGGTTAGCAAGTTCGCTGATGACACGAAGGTCGGTGGTGTTGTGGATGGTCTGGAAGGATGTCAAAAGTTACAGCAGGACATAGATAGGATGCAGGAATGGGCGGAGAAGTGGCAGATGGACTTCAACGCGGATAAATGTGTAGTAGTCCATTTCGGCAGAACCGAAACTGTCATCTCTGTCTCCGCACTGTTTAAACTCAACTGTCATCTCTGTCTCCGTGCTGTTTAAACTGAACTGTCATCTCTGTGTCCGCACTGCTTGAACTCAACTGTCATCTCTCTCTCCGTGCTGTTTAAACACAACTGTCGCCTCTCTCTCCGCGCTGTTTAAACTCAAATGTCGTCTGTGTCTCCGTGCTGTTTAAACTCAACTGTCATCTCTGTCTCCGCACTGTTTAAACTGAACTGTCACCTATCTCTCCGCTCTGTTTAAACTCAACTGTCATCTCTGTCTCCGCACTGTTTAAACTCAACTGTCGCCTCTCTCACCGCACTGTTTAAACTCAACTGTCGCCTCTCTCTCCGTGCTGTTTAAACTCAACTGTCATCTCTGTCTGCGCACTGTTTAAACTGAACTGTCGCCTCTGTCTCCGCGCTGTTTAAACTCAACTGTCATTTCTGTCTCCGCACTGTTTAAACTCAACTGTCATCTCTGTCTCCGTGCTGTTTAAACTCAACTGTCATCTCTGTCTCCGCACTGTTTAAACTCAACTGTCGTTTCTGTCTCCGCACTGTTTAAACTGAACTGTCATCTGTGTCTCCGCACTGTTTAAACTCAACAGTCATCTCTGCCTCCGCGCTGTTTAAACTCAACTGTCGTCTCTGTCTCCGTGCTGTTTAAACTCAACTGTCGTCTCTGTCTCCGCACTGTTTAAACTCAACTGTCATCTCTGTCTCCGCACTGTTTAAACTCAACTGTCATCTCTGTCTCCGCACACTTTAAACTCAACTGTCATCTCTGTCTCTGCGCTGTTTAAACTCAACTGTCGTTTCTGTCTCCGCACTGTTTAAACTCAACTGTCATCTCTGTCTCCGCACTGTTTAAACTCAACTGTCGTTTCTGTCTCCGCACTGTTTAAACTCAACTGTCATCTCTGTCTCCGCACTGTTTAAACTGAACTGTCATCTCTGTCTCCGCGCTGTTTAAACTCAACTGTCATCTCTGTCTCCGTGCTGTTTAAACTCAACTGTCATCTCTGTCTCCGCACTGTTTAAACTCAACTGTCATCTCTGTCTCCGTGCTGTTTCAACTCAACTGTCATCTCTGTCTCCGCGCTGTTCAAACTGAACTGTCATCTCTGTCTCCGTGCTGTTTAAACTCAACTGTCATGTCTGTCTCCGCGCTCTTTAAACTCAACTGTCATCTCTGTCTCCGCACTGTTTAAACTCAACTGTCATCTCTGTCTCCGTGCTGTTTAAACTCAACTGTCATCTCTGTCTCCGCACTGTTTAAACTCAACTGTCATCTCTGTCTCCGCGCTGTTCAAACTGAACTGTCATCTCTGTCTCCGTGCTGTTTAAACTCAACTGTCGTCTCTGTCTCCGTGCTGTTTAAACTCAACTGTCGTCTCTGTCTCCGCACTGTTTAAACTCAACTGTCATCTCTGTCTCCGCGCTGTTTAAACTCAACTGTCGTCTCTGTCTCCGTGCTGCTAAACTCAACTGTCGTCTCTGTCTCCGCACTGTTTAAACTCAACTGTCATCTCTGTCTCCGCACTGTTTAAACTCAACTGTCATCTCTGTCTCCGCACAGTTTAAACTCAACTGTCATTTCTGTCTCCGTGCTGTTTAAACTCAACTGTCATCTCTGTCTCCGTGCTGTTTAAACTCAACTGTCGTCTCTGTCTCCGCACTGTTTAAACTCAACTGTCGTCTCTGTCTCCATGCTGTTTAACTTGAACTGTCATCTCTCTCTCCGTGCTGTTTAAACTCAACAGTCGCCTCTCTCTCCGCGCTGTTTAAACTCAACTGTCGTCTCGGTCTCCGTGCAGTTTAAACTCAACTGTCGACTCTCTCTCCGCGCTGTTTAAAGCCAACTGTCGTCTGTCTCCGCGCTGTTTAAACTCAACTGTCATCTCTGTCTCCGTGCTGTTTAAACTCAACAGTCATCTCTGTCTCCGCACTGCTTAAACTGAACTGTCATCTCTGTCTCCGCACTGTTTAAACTGAACTGTCATCTCTGTCTCCGTGCTGTTTAAACTCAACAGTCATCTCTGTCTCCGCACTGCTTAAACTGAACTGTCATCTCTGTCTCCGCACTGTTTAAACTGAACTGTCATCTCTGTCTCCGCGCTGTTTAAACTCAACTGTCATCTCTGTCTCCGCACTGTTTAAACTGAACTGTCATCTCTATCTCCATGCTGTTTAAACTCAACTGTCATCTCTGTCTCCGCGTTGTTTAAACTCAACTGTCATCTCTGTCTCCGCACTGTTTAAACTCAACTGTCGACTCTCTCTCCGCGCTGTTTAAACTCAACTGTCGTATCTGTCTCCGCGCTGTTTAAACTCAACTGTCATCTCTGTCTCCGCACTGTTTAAACTGAACTGTCATCTCTGTCTCCGCACTGTTTAAACTCAACTGTCGTCTCTGTCTCCGTGCTGTTTAAACTCAACTGTCATCTCTGTCTCCGCACTGTTTAAACTCAACTGTCATCTCTGTCTCCGTGCTGTTTAAACTCAACTGTCATCTCTGTCTCCGCACTGTTTAAACTGAACTGTCATCTCTGTCTCCGTGCTGTTTAAACTCAACTGTCATCTCTGTCTCCGTGCTGTTAAACTCAACTGTCATCTCTGTCTCCGCACTGTTTAAACTCAACTGTCGTCTGTCTCCACGCTGTTTAAACTCAACTGTCATCTCTGTCTCCGTGCTGTTAAACTCAACTGACATCTCTGTCTCCGCACTGTTTAAACTGAACTGTCATCTCTGTCTCCGCGCTGTTTAAACTCAACTATCATCTCTGTCTCCGCGCTGTTTAAACTGAACTGTCGCCTCTGACTCCGCGCTGTTTAAACTCAACTGTCGTCTCTGGCTCCGCACTGTTTAAACTCAACTGTCATCTCTGTCTCCGTGCTGTTTAAACTCAACTGTCGTCTCTGTCTCCGCACTGTTTAAACTCAACTGTCATCTCTGTCTCCGCACTTGTTAAACTCAACTGTCGTCTCTGTCTCCGCGCTGTTTAAACTCAACTGTCATCTCTGTCTCCGCACTGTTTAAACTCAACTGTCATCTCTGTCTCCGCACTGTTTAAACTGAACTGTCATCTCTGTCTCCGTGCTGTTTAAACTCAACTGTCGCCTCTCTCTCCGCGCTGTTTAAACTCAACTGTCGTCTCGGTCTCCGTGCAGTTTAAACTCAACTGTCGACTCTCTCTCCGCGCTGTTTAAACTCAACTGTCGTCTCTGTCTCCGCGCTGTTTAAACTCAACTGTCATCTCTGTCTCCGTGCTGTTTAAACTCAACTGTCATCTCTGTCTCCGCACTGTTTAAACTGAACTGTCATCTCTGTCTCCGTGCTGTTTAAACTCAACTGTCATCTCTGTCTCCGTGCTGTTAAACTCAACTGTCATCTCTGTCTCCGCACTGTTTAAACTCAACTGTCGTCTGTCTCCACGCTGTTTAAACTCAACTGTCATCTCTGTCTCCGTGCTGTTAAACTCAACTGACATCTCTGTCTCCGCACTGTTTAAACTGAACTGTCATCTCTGTCTCCGCGCTGTTTAAACTCAACTATCATCTCTGTCTCCGCGCTGTTTAAACTGAACTGTCGCCTCTGACTCCGCGCTGTTTAAACTCAACTGTCGTCTCTGGCTCCGCACTGTTTAAACTCAACTGTCATCTCTGTCTCCGTGCTGTTTAAACTCAACTGTCGTCTCTGTCTCCGCACTGTTTAAACTCAACTGTCATCTCTGTCTCCGCACTTGTTAAACTCAACTGTCGTCTCTGTCTCCGCGCTGTTTAAACTCAACTGTCATCTCTGTCTCCGCACTGTTTAAACTCAACTGTCATCTCTGTCTCCGCACTGTTTAAACTGAACTGTCATCTCTGTCTCCGTGCTGTTTAAACTCAACTGTCGCCTCTCTCTCCGCGCTGTTTAAACTCAACTGTCGTCTCGGTCTCCGTGCAGTTTAAACTCAACTGTCGACTCTCTCTCCGCGCTGTTTAAACTCAACTGTCGTCTCTGTCTCCGCGCTGTTTAAACTCAACTGTCATCTCTGTCTCCGTGCTGTTTAAACTCAACTGTCATCTCTGTCTCCGCACTGTTTAAACTGAACTGTCATCTCTGTCTCCGCACTGTTTAAACTGAACTGTCATCTCTGTCTCCGCGCTGTTTAAACTCAACTGTCATCTCTGTCTCCGTGCTGTTTAAACTGAATAAGATAAGTCGCCGGGACCAGATGGGATGTACCCCAGGATACTGTGGGAGGCCAGGGAAGTGATTGCAGAGCCCTTGGCGATGATCTTTGCGTCGTCAATGGAGACGGGAGAGGTTCCGGAAGATTGGAGGATTGCGGATGTAGTCCCTATTTTCAAGAAAGGGAACAGAGATAGCCCGGGAAATTACCGCCCGGTGAGTCTGACCTCAGTGGTTGGTAAGCTGATGGAGAGGCTTCTGAGGGACAAGATTTACGACCATTTGGAGAGGTTTGACATGATCAGGAATAGTCAGCATGGATTTGTCAAGGGCAGGTCGTGCCTTACGAGCCTAGTTGAGTTCTTCGATAATGTGACTGAACACATTGACGAAGGAAGTGCCGTGGACGTAGTGTACATGGACTTCAGCAAGGCTTTGATAAGGTCCCCCATGCAAGACTTCTTGAGAAGGTGAGAGGGCATGGGATCCAAGGGCCTTTGGCCATGCTGTTTAACTTGAACTGTCATCTCTCTCTCCGTGCTGTTTAAACTCAACTGTCGCCTCTCTCTCCGCGCTGTTTAAACTCAACTGTCGTCTCGGTCTCCGTGCAGTTTAAACTCAACTGTCGACTCTCTCTCCGCGCTGTTTAAAGTCAACTGTCGTCTGTCTCCGCGCTGTTTAAACTCAACTGTCATCTCTGTCTCCGTGCTGTTTAAACTCAATTGTCATCTCTGTCTCCGCACTGTTTAAACTCAACTGTCATCTCTGTCTCCGTGCTGTTTAAACTCAACTGTCATCTCTGTCTCCGCACTGTTTGAACTCAACTGTCATCTCTGTCTCCGCGCTGTTCAAACTGAACTGTCATCTCTGTCTCCGTGCTGTTTAAACTCAACTGTCGTCTCTGTCTCCGTGCTGTTTAAACTCAACTGTCGTCTCTGTCTCCGCACTGTTTAAACTCAACTGTCATCTCTGTCTCCGCGCTGTTTAAACTCAACTGTCGTCTCTGTCTCCGTGCTGCTAAACTCAACTGTCGTCTCTGTCTCCGCACTGTTTAAACTCAACTGTCATCTCTGTCTCCGCACTGTTTAAACTCAACTGTCATCTCTGTCTCCGCACAGTTTAATCTCAACTGTCATTTCTGTCTCCGTGCTGTTTAAACTCAGCTGTCATCTCTGTCTCCGTGCTGTTTAAACTCAACTGTCATCTCTGTCTCCGCACTGTTTAAACTCAACTGTCGTCTCTGTCTCCATGCTGTTTAACTTGAACTGTCATCTCTCTCACGTGCTGTTTAAACTCAACTGTCGCCTCTCTCTCCGCGCTGTTTAAACTCAACTGTCGTCTCGGTCTCCGTGCAGTTTAAACTCAACTGTCGACTCTCTCTCCGCGCTGTTTAAAGTCAACTGTCGTCTGTCTCCGCGCTGTTTAAACTCAACTGTCATCTCTGTCTCCGTGCTGTTTAAACTCAACAGTCATCTCTGTCTCCGCACTGTTTAAACTGAACTGTCATCTCTGTCTCCGCACTGTTTAAACTGAACTGTCATCTCTGTCTCCGCGCTGTTTAAACTCAACTGTCATCTCTGTCTCCGCACTGTTTAAACTGAACTGTCATCTCTGTCTCCGTGCTGTTTAAACTCAACTGTCGTCTCTGTCTCCGCACTGTTTAAACTCAACTGTCATCTCTGTCTCCGTGCTGTTTAAACTGAATAAGATAAGTCGCCGGGACCAGATGGGATGTACCCCAGGATACTGTGGGAAGCCAGGGAAGTGATTGCAGAGCCCTTGGCGATGATCTTTGCGTCGTCAATGGAGACGGGAGAGGTTCCGGAAGATTGGAGGATTGCGGATGTAGTCCCTATTTTCAAGAAAGTGAACAGAGATAGCCCGGGAAATTACCGCCCGGTGAGTCTGACCTCAGTGGTTGGTAAGCTGATGGAGAGGCTTCTGAGGGACAAGATTTACGACCATTTGGAGAGGTTTGACATGATCAGGAATAGTCAGCATGGATTTGTCAAGGGCAGGTCGTGCCTTACGAGCCTAGTTGAGTTCTTCGATAATGTGACTGAACACATTGACGAAGGAAGTGCCGTGGACGTAGTGTACATGGACTTCAGCAAGGCTTTTGATAAGGTCCCCCATGCAAGACTTCTTGAGAAGGTGAGAGGGCATGGGATCCAAGGGCCTTTGGCCTTGTGGATCCAGAACTGGCTTGCCTGCAGAAGGCAGAGAGTGGTTGTGGATGGGTCTTTTTCGGAATGGAGGTCAGTCACCAGTGGGGTGCCCCAGGGATCTGTTCTGGGACCCTTGTTGTTTGTCATTTTCATAAATGACCTGGATGAGGAAGTGGAGGGATGGGTTAGCAAGTTCGCTGATGACACGAAGGTCGGTGGTGTTGTGGATGGTCTGGAAGGATGTCAAAAGTTACAGCAGGACATAGATAGGATGCAGGAATGGGCGGAGAAGTGGCAGATGGACTTCAACGCGGATAAATGTGTAGTAGTCCATTTCGGCAGAACCGAAACTGTCATCTCTGTCTCCGCACTGTTTAAACTCAACTGTCATCTCTGTCTCCGTGCTGTTTAAACTGAACTGTCATCTCTGTGTCCGCACTGCTTGAACTCAACTGTCATCTCTCTCTCCGTGCTGTTTAAACTCAACTGTCGCCTCTCTCTCCGCGCTGTTTAAACTCAAATGTCGTCTGTGTCTCCGTGCTGTTTAAACTCAACTGTCATCTCTGTCTCCGCACTGTTTAAACTGAACTGTCACCTATCTCTCCGCTCTGTTTAAACTCAACTGTCATCTCTGTCTCCGCACTGTTTAAACTCAACTGTCGCCTCTCTCACCGCACTGTTTAAACTCAACTGTCGCCTCTCTCTCCGTGCTGTTTAAACTCAACTGTCATCTCTGTCTGCGCACTGTTTAAACTGAACTGTCGCCTCTGTCTCCGCGCTGTTTAAACTCAACTGTCATTTCTGTCTCCGCACTGTTTAAACTCAACTGTCATCTCTGTCTCCGTGCTGTTTAAACTCAACTGTCATCTCTGTCTCCGCACTGTTTAAACTCAACTGTCGTTTCTGTCTCCGCACTGTTTAAACTGAACTGTCATCTGTGTCTCCGCACTGTTTAAACTCAACAGTCATCTCTGCCTCCGCGCTGTTTAAACTCAACTGTCGTCTCTGTCTCCGTGCTGTTTAAACTCAACTGTCGTCTCTGTCTCCGCACTGTTTAAACTCAACTGTCATCTCTGTCTCCGCACTGTTTAAACTCAACTGTCATCTCTGTCTCCGCACACTTTAAACTCAACTGTCATCTCTGTCTCTGCGCTGTTTAAACTCAACTGTCGTTTCAGTCTCCGCACTGTTTAAACTCAACTGTCATCTCTGTCTCCGCACTGTTTAAACTCAACTGTCGTTTCTGTCTCCGCACTGTTTAAACTCAACTGTCATCTCTGTCTCCGCACTGTTTAAACTGAACTGTCATCTCTGTCTCCGCGCTGTTTAAACTCAACTGTCATCTCTGTCTCCGTGCTGTTTAAACTCAACTGTCATCTCTGTCTCCGCACTGTTTAAACTCAACTGTCATCTCTGTCTCCGTGCTGTTTCAACTCAACTGTCATCTCTGTCTCCGCGCTGTTCAAACTGAACTGTCATCTCTGTCTCCGTGCTGTTTAAACTCAACTGTCATCTCTGTCTCCGCGCTGTTTAAACTCAACTGTCATCTCTGTCTCCGCACTGTTTAAACTCAACTGTCATCTCTGTCTCCGTGCTGTTTAAACTCAACTGTCATCTCTGTCTCCGCACTGTTTAAACTCAACTGTCATCTCTGTCTCCGCGCTGTTCAAACTGAACTGTCATCTCTGTCTCCGTGCTGTTTAAACTCAACTGTCGTCTCTGTCTCCGTGCTGTTTAAACTCAACTGTCGTCTCTGTCTCCGCACTGTTTAAACTCAACTGTCATCTCTGTCTCCGCGCTGTTTAAACTCAACTGTCGTCTCTGTCTCCGTGCTGCTAAACTCAACTGTCGTCTCTGTCTCCGCACTGTTTAAACTCAACTGTCATCTCTGTCTCCGCACTGTTTAAACTCAACTGTCATCTCTGTCTCCGCACTGTTTAAACTCAACTGTCGTCTCTGTCTCCATGCTGTTTAACTTGAACTGTCATCTCTCTCTCCGTGCTGTTTAAACTCAACTGTCGTCTCGGTCTCCGTGCAGTTTAAACTCAACTGTCGACTCTCTCTCCGCGCTGTTTAAAGCCAACTGTCGTCTGTCTCCGCGCTGTTTAAACTCAACTGTCATCTCTGTCTCCGTGCTGTTTAAACTCAACAGTCATCTCTGTCTCCGCACTGCTTAAACTGAACTGTCATCTCTGTCTCCGCACTGTTTAAACTGAACTGTCATCTCTGTCTCCGTGCTGTTTAAACTCAACAGTCATCTCTGTCTCCGCACTGCTTAAACTGAACTGTCATCTCTGTCTCCGCACTGTTTAAACTGAACTGTCATCTCTGTCTCCGCGCTGTTTAAACTCAACTGTCATCTCTGTCTCCGCACTGTTAAAACTGAACTGTCATCTCTATCTCCATGCTGTTTAAACTCAACTGTCATCTCTGTCTCCGCGTTGTTTAAACTCAACTGTCATCTCTGTCTCCGCACTGTTTAAACTCAACTGTCGACTCTCTCTCCGCGCTGTTTAAACTCAACTGTCGTATCTGTCTCCGCGCTGTTTAAACTCAACTGTCATCTCTGTCTCCGCACTGTTTAAACTGAACTGTCATCTCTGTCTCCGCACTGTTTAAACTCAACTGTCGTCTCTGTCTCCGTGCTGTTTAAACTCAACTGTCATCTCTGTCTCCGCACTGTTTAAACTCAACTGTCATCTCTGTCACCGTGCTGTTTAAACTCAACTGTCATCTCTGTCTCTGCACTGTTTAAACTGAACTGTCATCTCTGTCTCCGTGCTGTTTAAACTCAACTGTCATCTCTGTCTCCGTGCTGTTTAAACTCAACTGTCATCTCTGTCTCCGTGCTGTTTAAACTCAACTGTCATCTCTGTCTCCGCACTGTTTAAACTCAACTGTCATCTCTGTCTCCGTGCTGTTTAAACTGAACTGTCATCTCTCTCTCCGTGCTGTTTAAACTCAACTGTCGCCTCTCTCTCCACGCTGTTTAAACTCAACTGTCGTCTCTGTCTCCGTGCTGTTTAAACTCAACTGTCATCTCTGTCTCCGCACTGTTTAAACTGAACTGTCGTCTCTCTCTCCGCGCTGTTTAAACTCAACTGTCATCTCTGTCTCCGTGCTGTTTAAACTCAACTGTCATCTCTGTCTCCGTGCTGTTTAAACTCAACTGTCATCTCTGTCTCCGCACTGTTTAAACTCAACTGTCGTCTCTGTCTCCGTGCTGTTTAAACTCAACTGTCATCTCTGTCTCCGAACTGTTTAAACTCAACTGTCATCTCTCTCTCCGCACCGTTTAAACTGAACTGTCATCTCTGTCTCCGTGCTGTTTAAACTCAACTGTCATCTCTGTCTCCGCGCTGTTTAAACTCAACTGTCATCTCTGTCTCCGCGCTGTTTAAACTCAACTGTCATCTCTGTCTCTGCGCTATTTAAACTCAACTGTCATCTCTGGCTCCGCACTGTTTAAACTGAACTGTCATCTCTGTCTCCGTGCTGTTTAAACTCAACTGTCATCTCTGTCTCCAGACTGTTTAAACTCAACTGTCATCTCTGTCTCCGCACTGTTTAAACTGAACTGTCATCTCTGTCTCTGCGCTGTTTAAACTCAACTATCATCTCTGTCTCCGTGCTGTTAAACTCAACTGTCATCTCTGTCTCCGCACTGTTTAAACTCAACTGTCGTCTGTCTCCGCGCTGTTTAAACTCAACTGTCATCTCTGTCTCCGTGCTGTTAAACTCAACTGACATCTCTGTCTCCGCACTGTTTAAACTGAACTGTCATCTCTGTCTCCGCGCTGTTTAAACTCAACTATCATCTCTGTCTCCGCGCTGTTTAAACTGAACTGTCGCCGCTGACTCCGCGCTGTTTAAACTCAACTGTCGTCTCTGGCTCCGCACTGTTTAAACTCAACTGTCATCTCTGTCTCCGTGCTGTTTAAACTCAACTGTCGTCTCTGTCTCCGCACTGTTTAAACTCAACTGTCATCTCTGTCTCCGCACTTGTTAACCTCAACTGTCGTCTCTGTCTCCGCGCTGTTTAAACTCAACTGTCATCTCTGTCTCCGCACTGTTTAAACTCAACTGTCATCTCTGTCTCCGCACTGTTTAAACTGAACTGTCATCTCTGTCTCCGTGCTGTTTAAACTCAACTGTCGCCTCTCTCTCCGCGCTGTTTAAACTCAACTGTCGTCTCGGTCTCCGTGCAGTTTAAACTCAACTGTCGACTCTCTCTCCGCGCTGTTTAAACTCAACTGTCGTCTCTGTCTCCGCGCTGTTTAAACTCAACTGTCATCTCTGTCTCCGTGCTGTTTAAACTCAACTGTCATCTCTGTCTCCGCACTGTTTAAACTGAACTGTCATCTCTGTCTCCGCACTGTTTAAACTGAACTGCCATCTCTGTCTCCGCGCTGTTTAAACTCAACTGTCATCTCTGTCTCCGTGCTGTTTAAACTGAATAAGATAAGTCGCCGGGACCAGATGGGATGTACCCCAGGATACTGTGGGAGGCCAGGGAAGTGATTGCAGAGCCCTTGGCGATGATCTTTGCGTCGTCAATGGAGACGGGAGAGGTTCCGGAAGATTGGAGGATTGCGGATGTAGTCCCTATTTTCAAGAAAGGGAACAGAGATAGCCCGGGAAATTACCGCCCGGTGAGTCTGACCTCAGTGGTTGGTAAGCTGATGGAGAGGCTTCTGAGGGACAAGATTTACGACCATTTGGAGAGGTTTGACATGATCAGGAATAGTCAGCATGGATTTGTCAAGGGCAGGTCGTGCCTTACGAGCCTAGTTGAGTTCTTCGATAATGTGACTGAACACATTGACGAAGGAAGTGCCGTGGACGTAGTGTACATGGACTTCAGCAAGGCTTTGATAAGGTCCCCCATGCAAGACTTCTTGAGAAGGTGAGAGGGCATGGGATCCAAGGGCCTTTGGCCTTGTGGATCCAGAACTGGCTTGCCTGCAGAAGGCAGAGAGTGGTTGTGGATGGGTCTTTTTCGGAATGGTGGTCAGTCACCAGTGGGGTGCCCCAGGGATCTGTTCTGGGACCCTTGTTGTTTGTCATTTTCATAAATGACCTGGATGAGGAAGTGGAGGGATGGGTTAGCAAGTTCGCTGATGACACGAAGGTCGGCGGTGTTGTGGATGGTCTGGAAGGATGTCAAAAGTTACAGCAGGACATAGATAGGATGCAGGAATGGGCGGAGAAGTGGCAGATGGACTTCAACGCGGATAAATGTGTAGTAGTCCATTTCGGCAGAACCGAAACTGTCATCTCTGTCTCCGCACTGTTTAAACTCAACTGTCATCTCTGTCTCCGTGCTGTTTAAACTGAACTGTCATCTCTGTGTCCGCACTGCTTGAACTCAACTGTCATCTCTCTCTCCGTGCTGTTTAAACTCAACTGTCGCCTCTCTCTCCGCGCTGCTTAAACTCAACTGTCATCTGTGTCTCCGTGCTGTTTAAACTCAACTGTCATCTCTGTCTCCGCACTGTTTAAACTCAACTGTCGCCTCTCTCACCGCACTGTTTAAACTCAACTGTCGCCTCTCTCTCCGCGCTGTTTAAACTCAACTGTCGTCTCTGTCTCCGTGCTGTTTAAACTCAACTGTCATCTCTGTCTCCGCACTGTTTAAACTGAACTGTCGCCTCTGTCTCCGCGCTGTTTAAACTCAACTGTCGTTTCTGTCTCCGCACTGTTTAAACTCAACTGTCATCTCTGTCTCCGTGCTGTTTAAACTCAACTGTCGTTTCTGTCTCCGCACTGTTTAAACTCAACTGTCGTTTCTGTCTCCGCACTGTTTAAACTGAACTGTCATCTGTTTCTCCGCACTGTTTAAACTCAACTGTCATCTCTGTCTCCGTGCTGTTTAAACTCAACTGTCATCTCTGTCTCCGCACTGTTTAAACTCAACTGTCGTTTCTGTCTCCGCACTGTTTAAACTGAACTGTCATCTGTGTCTCCGCACTGTTTAAACTCAACTGTCGTCTCTGTCTCCGTGCTGTTTAAACTCAACTGTCGTCTCTGTCTCCGCACTGTTTAAACTCAACTGTCATCTCTGTCTCCGCACTGTTTAAACTCAACTGTCATCTCTGTCTCCGCACAGTTTAAACTCAACTGTCATCTCTGTCTCCGCGCTGTTTAAACTCAACTGTCGTTTCTGTCTCCGCACTGTTTAAACTCATCTGTCATCTCTGTCTCCGCACTGTTTAAACTCAACTGTCGTTTCTGTCTCCGCACTGTTTAAACTCAACTGTCATCTCTGTCTCCGCACTGTTTAAACTGAACTGTCATCTCTGTCTCCGCGCTGTTTAAACTCAACTGTCATCTCTGTCTCCGTGCTGTTTAAACTCAACTGTCGTTTCTGTCTCCGCACTGTTCAAACTGAACTGTCATCTCTGCCTCCGCGCTGTTTAAACTCAACTGTCATCTCTGTCTCCTCACTGTTTAAACTCAACTGTCATCTCTGTCTCCGTGCTGTTTAAACTCAACTGTCATCTCTGTCTCCGCGCTGTTTAAACTCAACTGTCATCTCTGTCTCCGCACTGTTTAAACTCAACTGTCGTCTCTGTCTCCGCACTGTTTAAACTCAACTGTCATCTCTGTCTCCGTGCTGTTTAAACTCAACTGTCATCTCTGTCTCCGCACTGTTTAAACTCAACTGTCGTCTCTGTCTCCGCACTGTTTAAACTCAACTGTCATCTCTGTCTCCGTGCTGTTTAAACTCAACTGTCATCTCTGTCTCCGCACTGTTTAAACTCAACTGTCGTCTCTGTCTCCGTGCTGTTTAAACTCAACTGTCGTCTCTGTCTCCGCACTGTTTAAACTCAACTGTCATCTCTGTCTCCGCGCTGTTTAAACTCAACTGTCGTCTCTGTCTCCGTGCTGCTAAACTCAACTGTCGTCTCTGTCTCCGCACTGTTTAAACTCAACTGTCATCTCTGTCTCCGCACTGTTTAAACTCAACTGTCATCTCTGTCTCCGCACAGTTTAAACTCAACTGTCATTTCTGTCTCCGTGCTGTTTAAACTCAACTGTCGACTCTCTCTCCGCGCTGTTTAAACTCAACTGTCATCTCTGTCTCCGTGCTGTTTAAACTCAACTGTCATCTCTGTCTCCGCACTGTTTAAACTCAACTGTCGTCTCTGTCTCCATGCTGTTTAACTTGAACTGTCATCTCTCTCTCCGTGCTGTTTAAACTCAACTGTCGCCTCTCTCTCCGCGCTGTTTAAACTCAACTGTCGTCTCGGTCTCCGTGCAGTTTAAACTCAACTGTCGACTCTCTCTCCGCGCTGTTTAAAGTCAACTGTCGTCTGTCTCCGCGCTGTTTAAACTCAACTGTCATCGCTGTCTCCGTGCTGTTTAAACTGAACTGTCATCTCTGTCTCCGCACTGTTTAAACTGAACTGTCATCTCTGTCTCCGCACTGTTTAAACTGAACTGTCATCTCTGTCTCCGCGCTGTTTAAACTCAACTGTCATCTCTGTCTCCGCACTGTTTAAACTGAATTGTCATCTCTATCTCCATGCTGTTTAAACTCAACTGTCATCTCTGTCTCCGCACTGTTTAAACTCAACTGTCATCTCTGTCTCCGCGCTGTTTAAACTCAACTGTCATCTCTGTCTCCGCACTGTTTAAACTCAACTGTCGACTCTCTCTCCGCGCTGTTTAAACTCAACTGTCGTCTCTGTCTCCGCGCTGTTTAAACTCAACTGTCATCTCTGTCTCCGCACTGTTTAAACTGAACTGTCATCTCTGTCTCCGCACTGTTTAAACTCAACTGTCGTCTCTGTCTCCGTGCTGTTTAAACTCAACTGTCATCTCTGTCTCCGCACTGTTTAAACTCAACTGTCATCTCTCTCTCCGTGCTGTTTAAACTCAACTGTCATCTCTGTCTCCGCGCTGTTCAAACTGAACTGTCATCTCTGTCTCCGTGCTGTTTAAACTCAACTGTCATCTCTGTCTCCGCGCTGTTTATACTCAACTGTCATCTGTCTTCACACTGTTTAAACTCAACTGTCGTCTCTGTCTCCGCACTGTTTAAACTCAACTGTCATCTCTGTCTCCGTGCTGTTTAAACTCAACTGTCATCTCTGTCTCCGTGCTGTTTAAACTCAACTGTCATCTCTGTCTCCGCGCTGTTCAAACTGAACTGTCATCTCTGTCTCCGCGCTGTTTAAACTCAACTGTCATCTGTCTCCACACTGTTTAAACTCAACTGTCGTCTCTGTCTCCGCACTGTTTAAACTCAACTGTCATCTCTGTCTCCGTGCTGTTTAAACTCAACTGTCATCTCTGTCTCCGCGCTGTTCAAACTCAACTGTCATCTCTGTCTCCATGCTGTTTAAACTCAACTGTCGTCTCTGTCTCCGTGCTGTTTAAACTGAACTGTCGTCTCTGCCTCCGCACTGTTTAAACTCAACTGTCATCTCTGTCTCCGTGCTGTTTAATCTCAACTGTCATCTCTGTCTCCGTGCTGTTTAAACTCAACTGTCATCTCTGTCTCCGCGCTGTTTAAACTCAACTGTCATCTCTGTCTCCGCACTGTTTAAACTCAACTGTCGTCTCTGTCTCCGTGCTGTTTAAACTGAACTGTCATCTCTCTCTCCGTGCTGTTTAAACTCAACTGTCGCCTCTCTCTCCACGCTGTTTAAACTCAACTGTCGTCTCTGTCTCCGTGCTGTTTAAACTCAACTGTCATCTCTGTCTCCGTGCTGTTTAAACTGAACTGTCGCCTCTCTCTCCGCGCTGTTTAAACTCAACTGTCATTTCTGTCTCCGCACTGTTTAAACTCAACTGTCATCTCTGTCTCCGCGCTGTTTAAACTCAACTGTCGTCTCTGTCTCCGCGCTGTTTAAACTCAACTTAGATTGTGAGGAAGGGTGTCATAGTTTGCAGGATGACTTAGAAAGGTTGCAGAGCTGGGCTGAGAGGTGGCGAATGGAGTTTAATGTGGAGAAGTGTGAGGTAATTCATTTCGGTAGGAATAACAGATGTGTTGAGTATAGGGCTAACGGGAGGACTTTGAATAGTGTGGAGGAGCAGAGGGATCTATGTATGTGTACATAGATCCCTGAAAGTTGGGAATCAAGTAGATAAAGTTGTTAAGAAGGCATACGGAGTTTTGGCGTTTATTGGTAGGGGGATTGAATTTAGGAGTCGCAGCGTCATGATGCAACTGTACACATCTCTGGTGCGGCCGCACTTGGAGTTTTGTGTGCAGTTCTGGTCCCCACATGACAAGAAGGATGTAGAGGCTTTGGAGAGGGTGCAGAGGAGGTTTACCAGGATGTTGCCTGGTATGGAGGGGAGATCCTATGAGGAGAGATTGAGAGATTTGGGGTTGTTTTCGCTGGAAAGAAGGCGGCTAAGAGGGGATCTCATTGAAACATATAAGATGATTAGAGGTTTAGACAGGGTAGATAGTGATAGCCTTTTTCCTAGGATGGAGAATGCTAACAAGAGGGGGCACGATTTTAAATTAAGGGGGGGTAGTTATAGGACAGATGTCAGGGGTAGGTGCTTTACCCAGAGGGTGGTGAGGGACTGGAATGCCCTGCCAGCTGCAGTTGTAAATGCACCTAGTTTGGGGGCGTTTAAAAGATCTGTGGATAGGTTTATGGATGAGAAGGGATTGGTTTAGGCTAGTGGGTCATTGTTTTGTAACTGGTCGGCGCAACATCGTGGGCCGAAGGGCCTGTTCTGCGCTGTAATGTTCTATGTTCTATGTTCTATGTTCTAACTTGTTCCTGTGGAGCAGAGTTGAGAGGCAGCGATTTTTGGGCGAGTGAGGAGGCAGCAAAAAGGTAGCAAAAAGTTTATATTGGGTAACTTTTTATTTTAGTTTTAAAGTCGCGAGTTTCGGCTGTTTTTTTTTAAATTAAGTTAGAAACCGGAAATCGTCACTAGGGCGCTTGCCGGTACTTGTAGTTTTTTTTTCGGGCCCCTAACCCTATAAATTAGCGCAGAGAGGATACCCGATTCTCTACACTGGTAGAGAATCCCACCCTTCCACCTCCTCTAACCTAATTATAAGTGTGGGGGAAGGTTTTTTTTATATATTTTTATTTTTCTGCTGGGAATAGTTTCAGGGATGGCAGTTCAGGCTGTAAGCTGCATCTCCTGTGGGATGTATGTCGTGAGGGAGTCCAGCAGTGTTTCAGGTGGTTTTACTTGTGGGAAGTGTGTAAAAGTGCAGTTTCTGGAGGAGCGTGTAAAGGAGCTGGAGGTGGAATTAGAGGAGCTCCGCATAATCCGGAAAGTGGAGGAGGACTTAGAAAGGAGTTATAAGGAGATAGTTACTCCTAGAAATGAGTCTTGGGTCACTGTCAGGAAGAGGGGAAAGAAGCAGTTGGGGGGTCAATCCCCTGGGGCTGTTCCCCTCCAAAATAGGTTTTCGGTCCTGGAGGCTACAGTTGAGGAGGAATCAACTGGGGATAGCCAAAGGGAGCAGGTCTCTGGGGGTGAGCCTATTGGGAAATCTCAGGTGGTTAGGGGTAAGAGGTTGGGCCTCGTGATTGGGGACTCCACAGTTAAGGGGATGGATAGGAGAGTTGGAGGTAAGTGTAGGGACTCGGGGCTGGTGTGTTGCCTACCAGGGGCTGGGGTCCGGGATGTATCGGACAGGGTATTCAGGACTCTTAGGGGAGAGGGAGATCAACCCTAAGTTATAGTTCATGTGGGGACACATGACATAGGGAGATTAAGGGAAGGGGAAATTAAACAAAGATTTATGGAGTTGGGGTGGAAACTAAAGGCCAAGTCTGGAAGAATAGTTATATCCGGACTCTTGCCTGTGCCACGGGATAGTTTAGAGAGGAATGGAGAGAGGGAAAGTTTGAACTCGTGGCTGAGGGGATGGTGCAGGAGGGAGGGGTTCAGGTACTTAAGCAATTGGGGCTCATTCTGGGGAAGGCGGGACCTCTATATGAGTGATGGTTTACACCTGAACCAGAGGGGAATCAATATCCTGGGGGGTAAATTTGCAAAGGCTATGCGGGGAGGTTTAAACTGATTTGGGGGGGGGGTGGGATATTGAGTAGAGGGGGTGAAAGGGCATAGATGGGGAATGCAAGGCACGGCGTAGTGGGGGTGGGGCGGAGCAGGGTTTGAAATGCATGTGCTTTAATACTTTAAAGGTAGGGGAGGACGTCAGGAAACATGGGAGGGAGGTTAGACAGGAGGTGGAGAAGGGAAATGCCCAGACTGAGGGGCTGAAGTGTGTATATTTTAATGCAAGGAGTATAGTAAATAAGGTAGATGAGCTTAGGGCGTGGATAGCTGCTTGGGAATGTGATGTGGTGGCCATTACGGAGACTTGGATGTCTCAGGGACAGGACTGGGTACTTCAGGTGCCAGGTTTCAGATGTTTCAGGAAGGACAGGGAGGCTGGCAGAAGAGGTGGTGGAGTGGCACTGTTAATCAGGGACAGTGTCATGGCTGCAGAGAAAGAGGATGCCGTGGAGGGACTTTCTACAGAGTCTCTGTGGGTGGAAGTTACGAACAGCAAAGGGTCGAAAACTTTGCTGGGTGTATTCTATAGGCCGCCCAATAGTGACAGGGAAGTTGAAGTGCAGATAGGGAACCAGATTCTGGAGAAATGTATTAAAAACAGAGTTGTCGTGATGGGAGACTTCAATTTCCCAAACATCGACTGGAATATCCCTAGAGTAAGGGGTTCGGCTGGAGAGGAGTTTGTTAGGTGTGTTCAGGAAGGTTTCCTGACACAGTATGTGGACAAGCCTACGAGGGGTGAGGCAGTACTTGACCTGGTACTGGCAAATGAACCAGGGCAGGTGATGGATCTCTCGGTAGGAGAGCATCTTGGGAATGGTGACCATAATTCTATCTCCTTCACAATTGCATTGGAACGAGATAGGATCAGACAGGCTAGGAAGGTGTTTGTCTGGAGTAAGGGGAGATACGAAGAAGTCAGGAAGTTACTTGGACAAATAAACTGGAAGGAGGCATTCTTAGGGAAGAGTACCGAAGGAAGGTGGCGGATATTCAAGGAATGTTTGTCTGGCGCTCTGCATGACAATGTTCCGATAAGGCAAGGGGGTTTTGGTAGGTCGCGGGAACCGTGGTGCACGAAGGCTGTGTTGAACCTAGTCAGGAGGAAAAGGAAGGTGTACAAAAGGTTCAGGGAACTAGGAGAGGTTAAGGATCTTGAAGAATATAAGGACTG
Source organism: Prionace glauca (assembly GCA_037974335.1). Taxonomy (NCBI): domain Eukaryota; kingdom Metazoa; phylum Chordata; class Chondrichthyes; order Carcharhiniformes; family Carcharhinidae; genus Prionace; species Prionace glauca. The sequence continues at coordinate 98,572,405 of CM075729.1, read as the reverse complement.
TAGAAAGGAGGTTAAAAGGGAAATTAGGAGAGCCAGAAGGGGTCATGAGAAGACCTTGGCGGGTAAGATTAAAGAAAATCCCAAGGCCTTCTATAAATATGTGAAAGGTAAAAGGGTGAGAAGGGAAAGGATAGGACCTATAAAAGATAAAGGGGGAAAGGTCTGTGTACATAGAACATAGAACATAGAACATAGAACATTACAGCACAAACAGGCCCTTCGGCCCTCGAGTTGCGCCGATCGCATCAACCCCACCAATCTATAGACCTATCTATAACCCCCAATCCCATTAAACCCCATATACTCATCCAGAAGTCTTTTAAAAGACCCCAGCGAGTTCGCCTCCACCACCGACGACGGCAGCCGATTCCAATCACTCACCACCCTCTGAGTGAAAAACTTACCCCTAACATCACCTCTGTACCTCCCTCCCCGCACCTTAAATCTGTGTCCCCTCGTAGCGACCATTTCAACCCGGGGAAATAGCCTCTGAGAGTCCACCCTATCTATTCCTCACAACATTTTATAAACTTCTATCAGGTCGCCTCTCAACCTTCGCCTCTCCAGGGAAAAGAGTCCCAGCTCCCTCAACCTATCTTCATAAGGCATGCCTCCCAGTCCAGGCAACATCCTTGTAAATCTCCTCTGCACCCTTTCAATAGCTTCTACATCTTTCCTATAGTGAGGCGACCAGAACTGCGCACAGTACTCCAAATGAGGCCTGACAAGGGTCCTGTAAAGTTGCAGCATTACCTCCCGACTCCTAAACTCAATCCCTCGATTAATGAAGGCCAGTACACCATACGCCTTCTTGACCACCTCCTCCACCTGCGAGGCCGATTTAAGAGTCCTGTGAACCCGGACCCCGAGATCCTTCTGCTCTTCAACACTACTAAGACCCCTTCCCTTAATAGTGTACTCGTTCATCCCGTTGGTTCTGCCGAAATGGACTACTACACATTTATCCGCGTTGAAGTCCATCTGCCACTTCTCCGCCCATTCCTGCATCCTATCTATGTCCTGCTGCAACTTTTGACATCCTTCCAGACCATCCACAACACCGCCGACCTTCGTGTCATCAGCGAACTTGCTAACCCATCCCTCCACTGTAGAACCAGAAGAAATGGCGGAGGTGCTTAATGAATACTTTGCATCAGTATTCACAGTGGAAGCTGATTTGGGAGATCTTGCTATGGACTTGCAGCAGGTGGAAAAGATTGAGTACGTGGACATTAAGGAGGAGGATGTGTTAGAACTTTTGAATTCTATCAAGGTAGATAAGTCGCCGGGACCAGATGGGATGTACCCCAGGATACTGTGGGAGGCCAGGGAAGTGATTGCAGAGCCTTTGGCGATGATCTTTGCGTCGTCAATGGAGACGGGAGAGGTTCCGGAAGATTGGAGGATTGCGGATGTAGTCCCTATTTTCAAGAAAGGGAACAGAGATAGCCCGGGAAATTACCACCCGGTGAGTCTGACCTCAGTGGTTGGTAAGCTGATGGAAAGGCTTCTGAGGGACAAGATTTACGACCATTTGGAGAGGTTTGACATGATCAGGAATAGTCAGCATGGATTTGTCAAGGGCAGGTCGTGCCTTACGAGCCTAGTTGAGTTCTTCGATAATGTGACTGAACACATTGACGAAGGAAGTGCCGTGGACGTAGTGTACATGGACTTCAGCAAGGCTTTTGATAAGGTCCCCCATGCAAGACTTCTTGAGAAGGTGAGAGGGCATGGGATCCAAGGGCCTTTGGCCTTGTGGATCCAGAACTGGCTTGCCTGCAGAAGGCAGAGAGTGGTTGTGGATGGGTCTTTTTCGGAATGGAGGTCAGTCACCAGTGGGGTGCCCCAGGGATCTGTTCTGGGACCCTTGTTGTTTGTCATTTTCATAAATGACCTGGATGAGGAAGTGGAGGGATGGGTTAGCAAGTTCGCTGATGACACGAAGGTCGGCGGTGTTGTGGATGGTCTGGAAGGATGTCAAAAGTTACAGCAGGACATAGATAGGATGCAGGAATGGGCGGAGAAGTGGCAGATGGACTTCAACGCGGATAAATGTGTAGTAGTCCATTTCGGCAGAACCAACGGGATGAACGAGTACACTATTAAGGGCAGGGGTCTTAGTAGCGTTGAAGAGCAGAAGGATCTCGGGGTCCGGGTTCACAGGACTCTTAAATCGGCCTCGCAGGTGGAGGAGGTGGTCAAGAAGGCGTATGGTGTACTGGCCTTCATTAATCGAGGGATTGAGTTTAGGAGTCGGGAGGTAATGCTGCAACTTTACAGGACCCTCGTCAGGCCTCATTTGGAGTACTGTGCGCAGTTCTGGTCGCCTCACTATAGGAAAGACGTAGAAGCTATTGAAAGGGTGCAGAGGAGATTTACAAGGATGTTGCCTGGACTGGGAGGCATGCCTTATGAAGATAGGTTGAGGGAGCTGGGACTCTTTTCCCTGGAGAGGCGAAGGTTGAGAGGCGACCTGATAGAAGTTTATAAAATGTTGAGAGGAATAGATAGGGTGGACTCTCAGAGGCTATTTCCCCGGGTTGAAATGGTCGCTACGAGAGGACACAGATTTAAGGTGCGGGGAGGGAAGTACAGAGGTGATGTTAGGGGTAAGTTTTTCACTCAGAGGGTAGTCAGTGATTGGAATCGGCTGCTGTCGTCGGTGGTGGAGGCGAACTAGCTGGGGTCTTTTAAAAGACTTCTGGATGAGTATATGGGGTTTAATGGGATTGGGGGTTATAGATAGGTCTATAGATTGGTGGGGTTGATGCGATCGGCGCAACTCGAGGGCCGAAGGGCCTGTTTGTGCTGTAATGTTCTATGTTCTATGTTCTAACTGTCATCTCTGTCTCCGCGCTGTTCAAACTGAACTGTCATCTCTGTCTCCGCGCTGTTTAAACTCAACTGTCATCTCTGTCTCCGCACTGGTTAAATTCAACTGTCGCCACTCTCTCGCACTGTTTAGACTGAACTGTCGCCTCTGTCTCCGCGCTGTTTAAACTCAACTGTCGTCTCTGTCTCCGCAATGTTTAAACTCAACTGTCGCCTCTCTCTCGCACTGTTTAGACTGAACTGTCGCCTCTGTCTCCGTGCTGTTTAAACTCAACTGTCGTTTCTGTCTCCGCACTGTTTAAACTCAACTGTCATCTCTGTCTCCGTGCTGTTTAAACTCAACTGTCATCTCTGTCTCCGCACAGTTTAAACTCAACTGTCGTTTCTGTCTCCGCACTGTTTAAACTCAAATGTCGTCTCTGTCTCCGTGCTGTTTAAACTCAACTGTCGTCTCTGTCTCCGCACTGTTTAAACTCAACTGTCATCTCTGTCTCCGCACTGTTTAAACTCAACTGTCATCTCTGTCTCCGCACTGTTTAAACACAACTGTCATCTCTGTCTCCGCGCTGTTTAAACTCAACTGTCGTTTCTGTCTCCGCACTGTTTAAACTCAACTGTCATCTCTGTCTCCGCACTGTTTAAACTCAACTGTCGTTTCTGTCTCCGCACTGTTTAAACTCAACTGTCATCTCTGTCTCCGCACTGTTTAAACTGAACTGTCATCTCTGTCTCCGCGCTGTTTAAACTCAACTGTCATCTCTGTCTCCGTGCTGTTTAAACTCAACTGTCGTTTCTGTCTCCGCACTGTTTAAACTCAACTGTCATCTCTGTCTCCGCACTGTTTAAACTCAACTGTCGTTTCTGTCTCCGCACTGTTTAAACTCAACTGTCATCTCTGTCTCCGCGCTGTTTAAACTCAACTGTCATCTCTGTCTCCGTGCTGTTTAAACTCAACTGTCGTTTCTGTCTCCGCGCTGTTTAAACTCAACTGTCATCTCTGTCTCCGTGCTGTTTAAACTCAACTGTCATCTCTGTCTCCGCACTGTTTAAACTCAACTGTCATCTCTGTCTCCGTGCTGTTTAAACTCAACTGTCATCTCTGTCTCCGCGCTTTTCAAACTCAACTGTCATCTCTGTCTCCGCACTGTTTAAATTCAACTGTCGCCTCTCTCTCGCACTGTTTAGACTGAACTGTCGCCTCTGTCTCCGCGCTGTTTAAACTCAACTGTCGTCTGTGTCTCCGCAATGTTTAAACTCAACTGTCGCCTCTCTCTCGCACTGTTTAGACTGAACTGTCGCCTCTGTCTCCGCGCTGTTTAAACTCAACTGTCGTTTCTGTCTCCGCACTGTTTAAACTCAACTGTCGTCTCTGTCTCCGTGCTGTTTAAACTGAACTGTCATCTCTCTCTCCGTGCTGTTTAAACTCAACTGTCGCCTCTCTTTCCACGCTGTTTAAACTCAACTGTCGTCTCTGTCTCCGTGCTGTTTAAACTCAACTGTAATCTCTGTCTCCGCGCTGTTTAAACTCAACTGTCATCTCTGTCTCCGCACTGTTTAAACTCAACTGTCATCTCTGTCTCCGCACTGTTTAAACTCAACTGTCATCTTTGTCTCCGCACTGTTTAAACTCAACTGTCATCTCTGTCTCCGTGCTGTTTAAACTCAACTGTCATCTCTGTCTCCGCGCTTTTCAAACTCAACTGTCATCTCTGTCTCCGCACTGTTTAAATTCAACTGTCGCCTCTCTCTCGCACTGTTTAGACTGAACTGTCGCCTCTGTCTCCGCGCTGTTTAAACTCAACTGTCGTCTGTGTCTCCGCAATGTTTAAACTCAACTGTCGCCTCTCTCTCGCACTGTTTAGACTGAACTGTCGCCTCTGTCTCCGCGCTGTTTAAACTCAACTGTCGTTTCTGTCTCCGCACTGTTTAAACTCAACTGTCGTCTCTGTCTCCGTGCTGTTTAAACTGAACTGTCATCTCTCTCTCCGTGCTGTTTAAACTCAACTGTCGCCTCTCTTTCCACGCTGTTTAAACTCAACTGTCGTCTCTGTCTCCGTGCTGTTTAAACTCAACTGTAATCTCTGTCTCCGCGCTGTTTAAACTCAACTGTCATCTCTGTCTCCGCACTGTTCAAACTCAACTCTCGACTCTCTCTCCGCGCTGTTTAAAATCAACTGTCGTATCTGTCTCCGCGCTGTTTAAACTCAACTGTCATTTCTGTCTCCGCACTGTTTAAACTGAACTGTCATCTCTGTCTCCGCACTGTTTAAACTCAACTGTCATCTCTGCCTCCGCGCTGTTTAAACTCAAATGTCGTCTCTATCTCCGTGCTGTTTAAACTCAACTGTCGTCTCTGTCTCCGCACTGTTTAAACTCAACTGTCATCTCTGTCTCCGCACTGTTTAAACTCAACTGTCATCTCTGTCTCCGCACTGTTTAAACTCAACTGTCATCTCTGTCTCCGCGCTGTTTAAACTCAACTGTCGTTTCTGTCTCCGCACTGTTTAAACTCAACTGTCATCTCTGTCTCCGCACTGTTTAAACTCAACTGTCGTTTCTGTCTCCGCACTGTTTAAACTCAACTGTCATCTCTGTCTCCGCACTGTTTAAACTGAACTGTCATCTCTGTCTCCGCGCTGTTTAAACTCAACTGTCATCTCTGTCTCCGTGCTGTTTAAACTCAACTGTCGTTTCTGTCTCCGCACTGTTTAAACTCAACTGTCATCTCTGTCTCCGCACTGTTTAAACTCAACTGTCGTTTCTGTCTCCGCACTGTTTAAACTCAACTGTCATCTCTGTCTCCGCGCTGTTTAAACTCAACTGTCATCTCTGTCTCCGTGCTGTTTAAACTCAACTGTCGTTTCTGTCTCCGCGCTGTTTAAACTCAACTGTCATCTCTGTCTCCGTGCTGTTTAAACTCAACTGTCGTTTCTGTCTCCGCACTGTTTAAACTCAACTGTCATCTCTGTCTCCGCACAGTTTAAACTCAACTGTCATCTCTGTCTCCGTGCTGTTTAAACTCAACTGTCATCTCTGTCTCCTCGCTTTTCAAACTCAACTGTCATCTCTGTCTCCGCACTGTTTAAATTCAACTGTCGCCTCTCTCTCGCACTGTTTAGACTGAACTGTCGCCTCTGTCTCCGCGCTTTTTTAACTCAACTGTCGTCTGTGTCTCCGCAATGTTTAAACTCAACTGTCGCCTCTCTCTCGCACTGTTTAGACTGAACTGTCGCCTCTGTCTCCGCGCTGTTTAAACTCAACTGTCGTTTCTGTCTCCGCACTGTTTAAACTCAACTGTCGTCTCTGTCTCCGTGCTGTTTAAACTGAACTGTCATCTCTCTCTCCGTGCTGTTTAAACTCAACTGTCGCCTCTCTTTCCACGCTGTTTAAACTCAACTGTCGTCTCTGTCTCCGTGCTGTTTAAACTCAACTGTATTCTCTGTCTCCGCGCTGTTTAAACTCAACTGTCATCTCTGTCTCCGCACTGTTTAAACTCAACTCTCGACTCTCTCTCCGCGCTGTTTAAAATCAACTGTCGTATCTGTCTCCGCGCTGTTTAAACTCCACTGTCGTTTCTGTCTCCGCACTGTTTAAACTGAACTGTCATCTCTGTCTCCGCACTGTTTAAACTCAACTGTCATCTCTGCCTCCGCGCTGTTTAAACTCAAATGTCGTCTCTGTCTCCGTGCTGTTTAAACTCAACTGTCGTCTCTGTCTCCGCACTGTTTAAACTCAACTGTCATCTCTGTCTCCGCACTGTTTAAACTCAACTGTCATCTCTGTCTCCGCACTGTTTAAACTCAACTGTCATCTCTGTCTCCGCGCTGTTTAAACTCAACTGTCGTTTCTGTCTCCGCACTGTTTAAACTCAACTGTCATCTCTGTGTCCGCACTGTTTAAACTCAACTGTCGTTTCTGTCTCCGCACTGTTTAAACTCAACTGTCATCTCTGTCTCCGCACTGTTTAAACTGAACTGTCATCTCTGTCTCCGCGCTGTTTAAACTCAACTGTCATCTCTGTCTCCGTGCTGTTTAAACTCAACTGTCGTTTCTGTCTCCGCACTGTTTAAACTCAACTGTCATCTCTGTCTCCGCACTGTTTAAACTCAACTGTCGTTTCTGTCTCCGCACTGTTTAAACTCAACTGTCATCTCTGTCTCCGCGCTGTTTAAACTCAACTGTCATCTCTGTCTCCGTGCTGTTTAAACTCAACTGTCGTTTCTGTCTCCGCGCTGTTTAAACTCAACTGTCATCTCTGTCTCCGTGCTGTTTAAACTCAACTGTCGTTTCTGTCTCCGCACTGTTTAAACTCAACTGTCATCTCTGTCTCCGCACTGTTTAAACTCAACTGTCATCTCTGTCTCCGTGCTGTTTAAACTCAACTGTCATCTCTGTCTCCGCGCTTTTCAAACTCAACTGTCATCTCTGTCTCCGCACTGTTTAAATTCAACTGTCGCCTCTCTCTCGCACTGTTTAGACTGAACTGTCGCCTCTGTCTCCGCGCTGTTTAAACTCAACTGTCGTCTGTGTCTCCGCAATGTTTAAACTCAACTGTCGCCTCTCTCTCGCACTGTTTAGACTGAACTGTCGCCTCTGTCTCCGCGCTGTTTAAACTCAACTGTCGTTTCTGTCTCCGCACTGTTTAAACTCAACTGTCGTCTCTGTCTCCGTGCTGTTTAAACTGAACTGTCATCTCTCTCTCCGTGCTGTTTAAACTCAACTGTCGCCTCTCTTTCCACGCTGTTTAAACTCAACTGTCGTCTCTGTCTCCGTGCTGTTTAAACTCAACTGTAATCTCTGTCTCCGCGCTGTTTAAACTCAACTGTCATCTCTGTCTCCGCACTGTTTAAACTCAACTGTCATCTCTGTCTCCGCACTGTTTAAACTCAACTCTCGACTCTCTCTCCGCGCTGTTTAAAATCAACTGTCGTATCTGTCTCCGCGCTGTTTAAACTCAACTGTCATCTCTGTCTCCGCACTGTTTAAACTGAACTGTCATCTCTGTCTCCGTGCTGTTTAAACTCAACTGACAACTCCGTCTCCGCAGTGTTTAAACTCAACTGTCGTCTCTGTCTCCGTGCTGTTTAAACTCAACTGTCATCTCTGTCTCCGCACTGTTTAAACTCAACTGTCATCTCTATCTCCGTGCGGTTTAAACTCAACTGTCATCTCTGTCTCCGCGCTGTTCAAACTGAACTGTCATCTCTGTCTCCGTGCTGTTTAAACTCAACTGACATCTCTGTCTCCACGCTGTTTAAACTCAACTGTCATCTCTGTCTCCACACTGTTTAAACTCAACTGTCATCTCTGTCTCCGCACAGTTTAAACTCAACTGTCATCTCTGTCTCCGTGCTGTTTAAACTCAACTGTCATCTCTGTCTCCGTGCTGTTTAAACTCAACTGTCATCTCTGTCTCCGCACTGTTTAAACTCAACTGTCGTCTCTGTCTCCATGCTGTTTAACTTGAACTGTCATCTCTCTCTCCGTGCTGTTTAAACTCAACTGTCGCCTCTCTCTCCGCGCTGTTTAAACTCAACTGTCATCTCTGTCTCCGTGCTGTTTAAACTCAACTGTCATCTCTGTCTCCGCACTGTTTACACTCAACTGTCATCTCTGTCTCCGCGCTGTTTAAACTCAACTGTCGTCTCTGTTTCCGCACTGTTTAAACTCAACTCTCGACTCTCTCTCCGCGCTGTTTAAAATCAACTGTCGTATCTGTCTCCGCGCTGTTTAAACTCAACTGTCATCTCTGTCTCCGCAATGTTTAAACTGAACTGTCATCTCTGTCTCCGTGCTGTTTAAACTCAACTGTCATCTCTGTCTCCGCACTGTTTAAACTCAACTGTCGTCTCTGTCTCCGTGCTGTTTAAACTCAACTGTCATCTCTGTCTCCACGCTGTTCAAACTGAACTGTCATCTCTGTCTCCGTGCTGTTTAAACTCAACTGTCATCTCTGTCTCCGCGCTGTTTAAACTCAACTGTCATCTCTGTCTCCACACTGTTTAAACTCAACTGTCGTCTCTGTCTCCGCACTGTTTAAACTCAACTGTCATCTCTGTCTCCGTGCTGTTTAAACTCAACAGTCATCTCTGTCTCCGCACTGTTTAAACTCAACTCTCATCTCTGTCTCCGTGCTGTTGAATCTCAACTTTCATCTCTGTCTCCGTGCTGTTCAAACTCAACTGTCATCTCTGTCTCCGTGCTGTTTAAACTCAACTGTCGTCTCTGTCTCCGCGCTGTTTAAACTCAACTGTCGTCTCTGTCTCCGCACTGTTTAAACTCAACTATCATCTCTGTCTCCGTGCTGTTTAATCTCAACTGTCATCTCTGTCTCCGTGCTGTTTAAACTCAACTGTCATCTCTGTCTCCGCGCTGTTTGAACTCAACTGTCATCTCTGTCTCCGCACTGTTTAAACTCAACTGTCGTCTCTGTCTCCGTGCTGTTTGAACTCAACTGTCGTCTCTGTCTCCGTGCTGTTTAAACTCAACTGTCATCTCTGTCTCCGCACTGTTTAAACTCAACTGTCATCTCTGTCTCCGCACTGTTTAAAATGAACTGTCATCTCTGTCTCCGCACTGTTTAAACTCAACTGTCATCTCTGTCTCCGCGCTGTTTAAACTCAACTGTCATCTCTGTCTCCGCACTGTTTAAACTCAACTGTCATCTCTGTCTCCGCGCTGTTTAAACTCAACTGTCATCTCTGTCTCCGCACTGTTTAATCTGAACTGTCATCTCTGTCTCCGTGCTGTTTAAACTCAACTGTCATCTCTGTCTCCGTGCTGTTTAAACTCAACTGTCATCTCTGTCTCCGCACTGTTTAAACTCAACTGTCATCTCTGTCTCCGCGCTGTTTAAACTCAACTTGTTCCTGTGGAGCAGAGTTGAGAGGCAGCGATTTTTGGGCGAGTGAGGAGGCAGCAAAAAGGTAGCAAAAAGTTTATACTGGGTAACTTTTTATTTTAGTTTTAAAGTCGCGAGTTTCGGCGTTTTTTTTTAAAATTAAGTTAGAAACCGGAAGTCGTCACTAGGGCGCTTGCCGGTACTTGTAGTTTTTTTTTCGGGCCCCTAACCCTATAAATTAGCGCAGAGAGGATACCCGATTCTCTACACTGGTAGGGAATCCCACCCTTCCACCTCCTCTAACCTAATTATAAGTGTGGGGGAAGGTTTTTTTTTATATATTTTTATTTTTCTGCTGGGAATAGTTTCAGGGATGGCAGTTCAGGCTGTAAGCTGCATCTCCTGTGGGATGTATGTCGTGAGGGAGTCCAGCAGTGTTTCAGGTGGTTTTACTTGTGGGAAGTGTGTAAAAGTGCAGTTTCTGGAGGAGCGTGTAAAGGAGCTGGAGGTGGAATTAGAGGAGCTCCGCATAATCCGGAAAGTGGAGGAGGACTTAGAAAGGAGTTATAAGGAGATAGTTACTCCTAGAAATGAGTCTTGGGTCACTGTCAGGAAGAGGGGAAAGAAGCAGTTGGGGGGTCAATCCCCTGGGGCTGTTCCCCTCCAAAATAGGTTTTCGGTCCTGGAGGCTACAGTTGAGGAGGAATCAACTGGGGTTAGCCAAAGGGAGCAGGTCTCTGGGGGTGAGCCTATTGGGAAATCTCAGGTGGTTAGGGGTAAGAGGTTGGGCCTCGTGATTGGGGACTCCACAGTTAAGGGTACAGATAGGAGAGTTGGAGGTAAGGGTAGGGACTCGGGGCTGGTGTGTTGCCTACCTGGGGCTGGGGTCCGGGATGTATCGGACAGGGTATTCAGGACTCTTAGGGGAGAGGGAGATCAACCCTAAGTTATAGTTCATGTGGGGACACATGACATAGGGAGATTAAGGGAAGGGGAAATTAAACAAAGATTTATGGAGTTGGGGTGGAAACTAAAGGCCAAGTCTGGAAGAATAGTTATATCCGGACTCTTGCCTGTGCCACGGGATAGTTTAGAGGGGAATGGAGAGAGGGAAAGTTTGAACTCGTGGCTGAGGGGATGCTGCAGGAGGGAGGGGTTCAGGTACTTAAGCAATTGGGGCTCATTCTGGGGAAGGCGGGACCTCTATATGGCTAGCAGATAGGAGACAGAGAGTGGTGGTTGATGGGAAATATTCGTCATGGAGTTCGGTTACAAGTGGTGTGCCTCAGGGATCTGTTTTGGGGCCACTGCTGTTTGTAATTTTTATTAATGATCTGGATGAGGGTATAGTTGGGTGGATTAGTAAGTTTGCTGATGACACCAAAGTCGGAGGTGTGGTAGATTGTGAGGAAGGGTGTCATAGTTTGCAGGATGACTTAGAAAGGTTGCAGAGCTGGGCTGAGAGGTGGCGAATGGAGTTTAATGTGGAGAAGTGTGAGGTAATTCATTTCGGTAGGAATAACAGATGTGTTGAGTATAGGGCTAACGGGAGGACTTTGAATAGTGTGGAGGAGCAGAGGGATCTAGGTGTATGTGTACATAGATCCCTGAAAGTTGGGAATCAAGTAGATAAAGTTGTTAAGAAGGCATACGGAGTTTTGGCGTTTATTGGTAGGGGGATTGAATTTAGGAGTCGTAGCGTCATGATGCAACTGTACACATCTCTGGTGCGGCCGCACTTGGAGTTTTGTGTGCAGTTCTGGTCCCCACATTACAAGAAGGATGTAGAGGCTTTGGAGAGGGTGCAGAGGAGGTTTACCAGGATGTTGCCTGGTATGGAGGGGAGATCCTATGAGGAGAGATTGAGTGATTTGGGGTTGTTTTCGCTGGAAAGAAGGCGGCTAAGAGGGGATCTCATTGAAACATATAAGATGATTAGAGGTTTAGACAGGGTAGATAGTGATGGCCTTTTTCCTAGGATGGAGAAAGCTAACACGAGGGGGCACGATTTTAAATTAAGGGGGGGTAGTTATAGGACAGATGTCAGGGGTAGGTTCTTTACCCAGAGGGTGGTGAGGGACTGGAATGCCCTGCCAGCTGCAGTTGTAAATGCACCTAGTTTGGGGGCGTTTAAAAGATCTGTGGATAGGTTTATGGATGAAAAGGGATTGGTTTAGGCTAGTGGGTCATTGTTTTGTAACTGGTCGGCGCAACATCGTGGGCCGAAGGGCCTGTTCTGCGCTGTAATGTTCTATATGAGTGATGGTTTACACCTGAACCAGAGGGGAATCAATATCTTGGGGGGTAAATTTGCAAAGGCTATGCGGGGAGGTTTAAACTGATTTGGGGGGGGGTGGGATATTGAGTAGAGGGGGTGAAAGGGAGGGGGGCATAGATGGGGAATGCAAGGCACGGCGTAGTGGGGGTGGGGCGGAGCAGGGTTTGAAATGCATGTGCTTTAATACTTTAAAGGTAGGGGAGGACCGCAGGAAACATGGGAGGGAGGTTAGACAGGAGGTGGAGAAGGGAAATGCCCAGACTGAGGGGCTGAAGTGTGTATATTTTAATGCAAGGAGTATAGTAAATAAGGTAGATGAGCTTAGGGCGTGGATAGCTGCTTGGGAATGTGATGTGGTGGCCATTACGGAGACTTGGATGTCTCAGGGACAGGACTGGGTACTTCAGGTGCCAGGTTTCAGATGTTTCAGGAAGGACAGGGAGGCTGGCAGAAGAGGTGGTGGAGTGGCACTGTTAATCAGGGACAGTGTCATGGCTGCAGAGAAAGAGGATGCCGTGGAGGGACTTTCTACAGAGTCTCTGTGGGTGGAAGTTACGAACAGCAAAGGGTCGAAAACTTTGCTGGGTGTATTCTATAGGCCGCCCAATAGTGACAGGGAAGTTGAAGTGCAGATAGGGAACCAGATTCTGGAGAAATGTATTAAAAACAGAGTTGTCGTGATGGGAGACTTCAATTTCCCAAACATCGACTGGAATATCCCTAGAGTAAGGGGTTCGGCTGGAGAAGAGTTTGTTAGGTGTGTTCAGGAAGGTTTCCTGACACAGTATGTGGACAAGCCTACGAGGGGAGAGGCTGTACTTGACCTGGTACTGGCAAATGAACCAGGGCAGGTGATGGATCTCTCGGTAGGAGAGCATCTTGGGAATGGTGACCATAATTCTATCTCCTTCACAATTGCATTGGAACGAGATAGGATCAGACAGGCTAGGAAGGTGTTTGTCTGGAGTAAGGGGAGATACGAAGAAGTCAGGAAGTTACTTGGACAAATAAACTGGAAGGAGGCATTCTTAGGGAAGAGTACCGAAGGAAGGTGGCGGATATTCAAGGAATGTTTGTCTGGCGCTCTGCATGACAATGTTCCGATAAGGCAAGGGGGTTTTGGTAGGTCGCGGGAACCGTGGTGCACGAAGGCTGTGTTGAACCTAGTCAGGAGGAAAAGGAAGGTGTACAAAAGGTTCAGGGAACTAGGAGAGGTTAAGGATCTTGAAGAATATAAGGACTGTAGAAAGGAGGTTAAAAGGGAAATTAGGAGAGCCAGAAGGGGTCATGAGAAGACCTTGGCGGGTAAGATTAAAGAAAATCCCAAGGCCTTCTATAAATATGTGAAAGGTAAAAGGGTGAGAAGGGAAAGGATAGGACCTATAAAAGATAAAGGGGGAAAGGTCTGTGTAGAACCAGAAGAAATGGCGGAGGTGCTTAATGAGTACTTTGGATCAGTATTCACAGTGGAAGCTGATTTGGGAGATCTTGCTATGGACTTGCAGCAGGTGGAAAAGATTGAGTACGTGGACATTAAGGAGGAGGATGTGTTAGAACTTTTGAATTCTATCAAGGTAGATAAGTCGCCGGGACCAGATGGGATGTACCCCAGGATACTGTGGGAGGCCAGGGAAGTGATTGCAGAGCCCTTGGCGATGATCTTTGCGTCGTCAATGGAGACGGGAGAGGTTCCGGAAGATTGGAGGATTGCGGATGTAGTCCCTATTTTCAAGAAAGGGAACAGAGATAGCCCGGGAAATTACCACCCGGTGAGTCTGACCTCAGTGGTTGGTAAGCTGATGGAAAGGCTTCTGAGGGACAAGATTTACGACCATTTGGAGAGGTTTGACATGATCAGGAATAGTCAGCATGGATTTGTCAAGGGCAGGTCGTGCCTTACGAGCCTAGTTGAGTTCTTCGATAATGTGACTGAACACATTGACGAAGGAAGTGCCGTGGACGTAGTGTACATGGACTTCAGCAAGGCTTTTGATAAGGTCCCCCATGCAAGACTTCTTGAGAAGGTGAGAGGGCATGGGATCCAAGGGCCTTTGGCCTTGTGGATCCAGAACTGGCTTGCCTGCAGAAGGCAGAGAGTGGTTGTGGATGGGTCTTTTTCGGAATGGAGGTCAGTCACCAGTGGGGTGCCCCAGGGATCTGTTCTGGGACCCTTGTTGTTTGTCATTTTCATAAATGACCTGGATGAGGAAGTGGAGGGATGGGTTAGCAAGTTCGCTGATGACACGAAGGTCGGCGGTGTTGTGGATGGTCTGGAAGGATGTCAAAAGTTACAGCAGGACATAGATAGGATGCAGGAATGGGCGGAGAAGTGGCAGATGGACTTCAACGCGGATAAATGTGTAGTAGTCCATTTCGGCAGAACCAACGGGATGAACGAGTACACTATTAAGGGCAGGGGTCTTAGTAGCGTTGAAGAGCAGAAGGATCTCGGGGTCCGGGTTCACAGGACTCTTAAATCGGCCTCGCAGGTGGAGGAGGTGGTCAAGAAGGCGTATGGTGTACTGGCCTTCATTAATCGAGGGATTGAGTTTAGGAGTCGGGAGGTAATGCTGCAACTTTACAGGACCCTCGTCAGGCCTCATTTGGAGTACTGTGCGCAGTTCTGGTCGCCTCACTATAGGAAAGACGTAGAAGCTATTGAAAGGGTGCAGAGGAGATTTACAAGGATGTTGCCTGGACTGGGAGGCATGCCTTATGAAGATAGGTTGAGGGAGCTGGGACTCTTTTCCCTGGAGAGGCGAAGATTGAGAGGCGACCTGATAGAAGTTTATAAAATGTTGAGAGGAATAGATAGGGTGGACTCTCAGAGGCTATTTCCCCGGGTTGAAATGGTCGCTACGAGAGGACACAGATTTAAGGTGCGGGGAGGGAAGTACAGAGGTGATGTTAGGGGTAAGTTTTTCACTCAGAGGGTAGTCAGTGATTGGAATCGGCTGCTGTCGTCGGTGGTGGAGGCGAACTAGCTGGGGTCTTTTAAAAGACTTCTGGATGAGTATATGGGGTTTAATGGGATTGGGGGTTATAGATAGGTCGATAGATTGGTGGGGTTGATGCGATCGGCGCAACTCGAGGGCCGAAGGGCCTGTTTGTGCTGTAATGTTCTATGTTCTATGTTCTAACTGTCATCTCTGTCTCCGCGCTGTTCAAACTGAACTGTCATCTCTGTCTCCGCGCTGTTTAAACTCAACTGTCATCTCTGTCTCCGCACTGGTTAAATTCAACTGTCGCCACTCTCTCGCACTGTTTAGACTGAACTGTCGCCTCTGTCTCCGCGCTGTTTAAACTCAACTGTCGTCTCTGTCTCCGCAATGTTTAAACTCAACTGTCGCCTCTCTCTCGCACTGTTTAGACTGAACTGTCGCCTCTGTCTCCGCGCTGTTTCAACTCAACTGTCGTTTCTGTCTCCGCACTGTTTAAACTCAACTGTCATCTCTGTCTCCGTGCTGTTTGAACTCAACTGTCATCTCTGTCTCCGCACTGTTTAAACTCAACTGTCGTTTCTGTCTCCGCACTGTTTAAACTGAACTGTCATCTCTGTCTCCGCACTGTTTAAACTCAACTGTCATCTCTGCCTCCGCGCTGTTTAAACTCAACTGTCGTTTCTGTCTCCGCACTGTTTAAACTCAACTGTCGTTTCTGTCTCCGCACTGCTTAAACTCAACTGTCATCTCTGTCTCCGCACTGTTTAAACTCAACTGTCATCTCTGTCTCCGTGCTGTTTAAACTCAACTGTCATCTCTGTCTCCGCGCTGTTCAAACTGAACTGTCATCTCTGGCTCCGCACTGTTTAAACTCAACTGTCATCTCTGTCTCCGAGCTGTTTAAACTCAACTGTCATCTCTGTCTCCGCACTGTTTAAATTCAACTGTCGCCTCTCTCTCGCACTGTTTAGACTGAACTGTCGCCTCTGTCTCCGCGCTGTTTAAACTCAACTGTCGTCTGTGTCTCCGCAATGTTTAAACTCAACTGTCGCCTCTCTCTCGCACTGTTTAGACTGAACTGTCGCCTCTGTCTCCGCGCTGTTTAAACTCAACTATCGTTTCTGTCTCCGCACTGTTTAAACTCAACTGTCGTCTCTGTCTCCGTGCTGTTTAAACTGAACTGTCATCTCTCTCTCCGTGCTGTTTAAACTCAACTGTCGCCTCTCTTTCCACGCTGTTTAAACTCAACTGTCGTCTCTGTCTCCGTGCTGTTTAAACTCAACTGTCATCTCTGTCTCCGCACTGTTTAAACTGAACTGTCGCCTCTCTCTCCGCGCTGTTTAAACTCAACTGTCATCTCTGTCTCCGTGCTGTTTAAACTCAACTGTCGTCTCTGTCTCCGTGCTACTGAACTCAACTGTCGTCTCTGTCTCCGCACTGTTTAAACTCAACTGTCATCTCTGTCTCCGCACTGTTTAAACTCAACTGTCGTCTCTGTCTCCGTACTGTTTAAACTCAACTGTCATCTCTGTCTCCGTGCTGTTTAAACTCAACTGTCATCTCTGTCTCCGTGCTGTTTAAACTCAACTGTCATCTCTGTCTCCGCACTGTTTAAACTCAACTGTCGTCTCTGTCTCCGCACTGTTTAAACTCAACTGTCGTCTCTGTCTCCGCGCTGTTGAAAGTCAACTGTCATCTCTGTCTCCGTGCTGTTTAAACTCAACTGTCATCTCTGTCTCCGCACTGTTTAAACTGAACTGTCATCTCTGTCTCCGCACTGTTTAAACTGAACTGTCATCTCTGTCTCCGCGGTGTTTAAACTCAACTGTCATCTCTGTCTCCGCACTGTTTAAATTCAACTGTCATCTCTGTCTCCGTGCTGTTTAAACTCAACTGTCATCTCTGTCTCCGCACTGTTTAAACACAACTGTCATCTCTGACTCCGCGCTGTTTAAACTCAACTGTCATCTCTGTCTCCGCACTGTTTAAACTCAACTGTCGACTCTCTCTCCGCGCTGTTTAAACTCAACTGTCATCTCTGTCTCCGCGCTGTTTAAACTCAACTGCCATCTCTGTCTCCGCACTGTTTAAACTCAACTGTCGTCTCTGTCTCCGCACTGTTTAAACTGAACTGTCATCTCTGTGTCCGCACTGCTTGAACTCAACTGTCATTTCTCTCTCCGTGCTGTTTAAACTCAACTGTCGCCTCTCTCTCCGCGCTGTTTAAACTCAACTGTCGTCTGTGTCTCCGTGCTGTTTAAACTCAACTGTCACCTCTGTCTCCGCACTGTTTAAACTGAACTGTCGCCTCTCTCTCCGCGCTGTTTAAACTCAACTGTCATCTCTGTCTCCGCACTGTTTAAACTCATCTGTCGTCTCTGTCTCCGCACTGTTTAAACTCAACTGTCATCTCTGTCTCCGTGCTGTTTAAACTCAACTGTCATCTCTGTCTCCGCGCTGTTTAAACTCTACTGTCATCTCTGTCTCCGTGCTGTTTAAACTGAACTGTCATCTCTGTGTCCGCACAGCTTGAACTCAACTGTCATCTCTCTCTCCGTGCTGTTTAAACTCAACTGTCGCCTCTCTCTCCGCGCTGTTTAAACACAACTGCCGTCTCTTTCTCCGTGCAGTTTAAACTCAACTGTCATCTCTGTCTCCGCACTGTTTAAACTGAACTGTCACCTCTCTCTCCGCGCGGTTTAAACTCAACTGTCATCTCTGTCTCCGCACTGTTTAAACTCAACTGTCGCCTCTCTCACCGCACTGTTTAAACTCAACTGTCGTCTCTGTCTCCGTGCTGTTTAAACTCAACTGTCGTCTCTGTCTCCGTGCTGTTTAAACTCAACTGTCGTCTCTGTCTCCGCACTGTTTAAACTCAACTGTCATCTCTGTCTCCGTGCTGTTTAAACTCAACTGTCATCTCTGTCTCCATGCTGTTTAAACTCAACTGTCATCTCTGTCTCCGCGCTGTTTAAACTCAACTGTCATCTCTGTCTCCGCACTGTTTAAACTCAACTGTCGTCTCTGTCTCCGTGCTGTTTAAACTGAACTGTCATCTCTCTCTCCGTGCTGTTGAAACTCAACTGTCGCCTCTCTCTCCACGCTGTTTAAACTCAACTGTCCTCTCTGTCTCCGTGCTGTTTAAATTCAACTGTCATCTCTATCTCCGCACTGTTTAAACTTAACTGTCGCCTCTCTCTCCGCGCTGTTTAAACTCAACTGTCATCTCTGTCTCCGCGCTATTTAAACTCAACTATCGTCTCTGTCTCCGCGCTGTTTAAACTGAACTGTCGCCTCTGTCTCCGCGCTGTTTAAACTCAACTGTCGTCTCTGTCTCCGCGCTGTTTAAACTCAACTGTCAGCTCTGTCTCCGTGCTGTTTAAACTCAACTTTCATCTCTGTCTCCGCACTGTTTAAACTGAACTGTCATCTCTGTCTCCGCGCTGTTTAAACTCAGCTATCATCTCTGTCTCCGCGCTGTTTAAACTGAACTGTCGCCTCTGTCTCCGCGCTGTTTAAACTCAACTGTCGTTTCTGTCTCCGCACTGTTTAAACTCAACTGTCATCTCTGTCTCCGTGCTGTTTAAACTCAACTGTCATCTCTGTCTCCGCACTGCTTAAACTCAACTGTCGTTTCTGTCTCCGCACTGTTTAAACTCAACTGTCGTCTCTGTCTCCGTGCTGTTTAAACTCAACTGTCGTCTCTGTCTCCGTGCTGTTTAAACTCAACTGTCGTCTCTGTCTCCGCACTGTTTAAACTCAACTGTCATCTCTGTCTCCGTGCTGTTTAAACTCAACTGTCATCTCTGTCTCCATGCTGTTTAAACTCAACTGTCATCTCTGTCTCCGCGCTGTTTAAACTCAACAGGCATCTCTGTCTCTGCACTGTTTAAACTGAACTGTCATCTCTGTCTCCGTGCTGTTTAAACTAAACTGTCATCTCTGTCTCCGCACTGTTTAAACTCGACTGTCATCTCTGTCTCCGCACTGTTTAAACTCATCTGTCGTCTCTGTCTCCGTGCTGTTTAAACTGAACTATCATCTCTGTCTCCGCACTGTTTAAACTCAACTGTCGTTTCTGCCTCCGCACTGTTTAAACTCAACTGTCGTCTCTGTCTCCGCACTGTTTAAACTGAACTGTCATCTCTGTCTCCGTGCTGTTTAAACTGAACTGTCATCTCTGTCTCCGCACTGTTTAAACTCAACTGTCGCCACTGTCTATGTGCTGTTTAAACTCAACTGTCATCTCTGTCTCCGCACTGTTTAAACTCAACTGTCGTCTCTGTCTCCGCACTGTTTAAACTCAACTGTCATCTCTGTCTCCGTGCTGTTTAAACTCAACTGTCACCTCTGTCTCCGTGCTGTTTAAACTCAACTGTCATCTCTGTCTCCGCGCTGTTTAACCTCAACTGTCGCCTCTCTCTCTACGCTGTTTAAACCCAACTATCGTCTCTGTCTCCGTGCTGTTTAAACTCAACTGTCATCTCTGTCTCCGTGCTGTTTAAACTCAACTGTCGCCTCTCTCTCCGCGCTGTTTAAACTCAACTGTCGTCTCTGTCTCCGTGCTGTTTAAACTCAACTGTCATCTTTGTCTCCGCACTGTTTAAACTGAACTGTCGCCTCTCTCTCCGCACTGTTTAAACTCAACTGTCGCCTCTCGCTCCGCGCTGTTTAAACTCAACTGTCGTCTCTGTCTCCGTGCTGTTTAAACTCAATTGTCATCTCTGACTCCGTACTGTTTAAACTGAACTGTCATCTCTGTCTTCGCGCTGTTTAAACTCAACTGTCATCTCTGTCTCCGCAGTGTTTAAACTGAACTGTCATCTCTGTCTCCGTGCTGTTTAAACTCAACTGTCATCTCTGTCTCCGCGCTGTTTAAACTCAACTGGCATCTCTGTCTCTGCACTGTTTAAACTGAACTGTCATCTCTGTCTCCGTGCTGTTTAAACTGAACTGTCATCTCTGTCTCTGCACTGTTTATACTCAACTGTCATATCTGTCTCCGCGCTGTTTAAACTCAACTGGCATCTCTGTCTCTGCACTGTTTAAACTGAACTGTCATCTCTGTCTCCGTGCTGTTTAAACTGAACTGTCATCTCTGTCTCCGCACTGTTTAAACTCAACTGTCATCTCTGTCTCCGTGCTGTTCAAACTCAACTGTCATCTCTGTCTCCGTGCTGTTTAAACTCAACTGTCATCTCTGTCTCCGCACTGTTTAAACTCAACTGTCGTCTCTGTCTCCGCACTGTTTAAACTCAACTGTCGTCTCTGTCTCCGCGCTGTTGAATGTCAACTGTCATCTCTGTCTCCGTGCTGTTTAAACTCAACTGTCATCTCTGTCTCCGCACTGTTTAAACTGAACTGTCATCTCTGTCTCCGCACTGTTTAAACTGAACTGTCATCTCTGTCTCCGCGATGTTTAAACTCAACTGTCATCTCTGTCTCCGCACTGTTTAAACTCAACTGTCATCTCTGTCTCCGTGCTGTTTAAACTCAACTGTCATCTCTGTCTCCGCACTGTTTAAACACAACTGTCATCTCTGACTCCGCGCTGTTTAAACTCAACTGTCATCTCTGTCTCCGCACTGTTTAAACTCAACTGTCGACTCTCTCTCCGCGCTGTTTAAACTCAACTGTCATCTCTGTCTCCGCGCTGTTTAAACTCAACTGCCATCTCTGTCTCCGCACTATTTAAACTCAACTGTCGTCTCTGTCTCCGCACTGTTTAAACTGAACTGTCATCTCTGTGTCCGCACTGCTTGAACTCAACTGTCATTTCTCTCTCCGTGCTATTTAAACTCAACTGTCGCCTCTCTCTCCGCGCTGTTTAAACACAACTGTCGTCTGTGTCTCCGTGCTGTTTAAACTCAACTGTCACCTCTGTCTCCGCACTGTTTAAACTGAACTGTCGCCTCTCTCTCCGCGCTGTTTAAACTCAACTGTCATCTCTGTCTCCGCACTGTTTAAACTCATCTGTCGTCTCTGTCTCCGCACTGTTTAAACTCAACTGTCATCTCTGCCTCCGCGCTGTTTAAACTCAACTGTCGTTTCTGTCTCCGCACTGTTTAAACTCAACTGTCGTTTCTGTCTCCGCACTGCTTAAACTCAACTGTCATCTCTGTCTCCGCACTGTTTAAACTCAACTGTCATCTCTGTCTCCGTGCTGTTTAAACTCAACTGTCATCTCTGTCTCCGCGCTGTTCAAACTGAACTGTCATCTCTGGCTCCGCACTGTTTAAACTCAACTGTCATCTCTGTCTCCGAGCTGTTTAAACTCAACTGTCATCTCTGTCTCCGCACTGTTTAAATTCAACTGTCGCCTCTCTCTCGCACTGTTTAGACTGAACTGTCGCCTCTGTCTCCGCGCTGTTTAAACTCAACTGTCGTCTGTGTCTCCGCAATGTTTAAACTCAACTGTCGCCTCTCTCTCGCACTGTTTAGACTGAACTGTCGCCTCTGTCTCCGCGCTGTTTAAACTCAACTATCGTTTCTGTCTCCGCACTGTTTAAACTCAACTGTCGTCTCTGTCTCCGTGCTGTTTAAACTGAACTGTCATCTCTCTCTCCGTGCTGTTTAAACTCAACTGTCGCCTCTCTTTCCACGCTGTTTAAACTCAACTGTCGTCTCTGTCTCCGTGCTGTTTAAACTCAACTGTCATCTCTGTCTCCGCACTGTTTAAACTGAACTGTCGCCTCTCTCTCCGCGCTGTTTAAACTCAACTGTCATCTCTGTCTCCGTGCTGTTTAAACTCAACTGTCGTCTCTGTCTCCGTGCTACTGAACTCAACTGTCGTCTCTGTCTCCGCACTGTTTAAACTCAACTGTCATCTCTGTCTCCGCACTGTTTAAACTCAACTGTCGTCTCTGTCTCCGTACTGTTTAAACTCAACTGTCATCTCTGTCTCCGTGCTGTTTAAACTCAACTGTCATCTCTGTCTCCGTGCTGTTTAAACTCAACTGTCATCTCTGTCTCCGTGCTGTTTAAACTCAACTGTCACCTCTGTCTCCGCACTGTTTAAACTGAACTGTCGCCTCTCTCTCCGCGCTGTTTAAACTCAACTGTCATCTCTGTCTCCGCACTGTTTAAACTCATCTGTCGTCTCTGTCTCCGCACTGTTTAAACTCAACTGTCATCTCTGTCTCCGTGCTGTTTAAACTCAACTGTCATCTCTGTCTCCGCGCTGTTTAAACTCTACTGTCATCTCTGTCTCCGTGCTGTTTAAACTGAACTGTCATCTCTGTGTCCGCACAGCTTGAACTCAACTGTCATCTCTCTCTCCGTGCTGTTTAAACTCAACTGTCGCCTCTCTCTCCGCGCTGTTTAAACACAACTGCCGTCTCTTTCTCCGTGCAGTTTAAACTCAACTGTCATCTCTGTCTCCGCACTGTTTAAACTGAACTGTCACCTCTCTCTCCGCGCGGTTTAAACTCAACTGTCATCTCTGTCTCCGCACTGTTTAAACTCAACTGTCGCCTCTCTCACCGCACTGTTTAAACTCAACTGTCGTCTCTGTCTCCGTGCTGTTTAAACTCAACTGTCGTCTCTGTCTCCGTGCTGTTTAAACTCAACTGTCGTCTCTGTCTCCGCACTGTTTAAACTCAACTGTCATCTCTGTCTCCGTGCTGTTTAAACTCAACTGTCATCTCTGTCTCCATGCTGTTTAAACTCAACTGTCATCTCTGTCTCCGCGCTGTTTAAACTCAACTGTCATCTCTGTCTCCGCACTGTTTAAACTCAACTGTCGTCTCTGTCTCCGTGCTGTTTAAACTGAACTGTCATCTCTCTCTCCGTGCTGTTGAAACTCAACTGTCGCCTCTCTCTCCACGCTGTTTAAACTCAACTGTCCTCTCTGTCTCCGTGCTGTTTAAATTCAACTGTCATCTCTATCTCCGCACTGTTTAAACTTAACTGTCGCCTCTCTCTCCGCGCTGTTTAAACTCAACTGTCATCTCTGTCTCCGCGCTATTTAAACTCAACTATCGTCTCTGTCTCCGCGCTGTTTAAACTGAACTGTCGCCTCTGTCTCCGCGCTGTTTAAACTCAACTGTCGTCTCTGTCTCCGCGCTGTTTAAACTCAACTGTCAGCTCTGTCTCCGTGCTGTTTAAACTCAACTTTCATCTCTGTCTCCGCACTGTTTAAACTGAACTGTCATCTCTGTCTCCGCGCTGTTTAAACTCAGCTATCATCTCTGTCTCCGCGCTGTTTAAACTGAACTGTCGCCTCTGTCTCCGCGCTGTTTAAACTCAACTGTCGTTTCTGTCTCCGCACTGTTTAAACTCAACTGTCATCTCTGTCTCCGTGCTGTTTAAAATCAACTGTCATCTCTGTCTCCGCACTGCTTAAACTCAACTGTCGTTTCTGTCTCCGCACTGTTTAAACTCAACTGTCGTCTCTGTCTCCGTGCTGTTTAAACTCAACTGTCGTCTCTGTCTCCGTGCTGTTTAAACTCAACTGTCGTCTCTGTCTCCGCACTGTTTAAACTCAACTGTCATCTCTGTCTCCGTGCTGTTTAAACTCAACTGTCATCTCTGTCTCCATGCTGTTTAAACTCAACTGTCATCTCTGTCTCCGCGCTGTTTAAACTCAACAGGCATCTCTGTCTCTGCACTGTTTAAACTGAACTGTCATCTCTGTCTCCGTGCTGTTTAAACTAAACTGTCATCTCTGTCTCCGCACTGTTTAAACTCGACTGTCATCTCTGTCTCCGCACTGTTTAAACTCATCTGTCGTCTCTGTCTCCGTGCTGTTTAAACTGAACTATCATCTCTGTCTCCGCACTGTTTAAACTCAACTGTCGTTTCTGCCTCCGCACTGTTTAAACTCAACTGTCGTCTCTGTCTCCGCACTGTTTAAACTGAACTGTCATCTCTGTCTCCGTGCTGTTTAAACTGAACTGTCATCTCTGTCTCCGCACTGTTTAAACTCAACTGTCGCCACTGTCTATGTGCTGTTTAAACTCAACTGTCATCTCTGTCTCCGCACTGTTTAAACTCAACTGTCGTCTCTGTCTCCGCACTGTTTAAACTCAACTGTCATCTCTGTCTCCGTGCTGTTTAAACTCAACTGTCACCTCTGTCTCCGTGCTGTTTAAACTCAACTGTCATCTCTGTCTCCGCGCTGTTTAACCTCAACTGTCGCCTCTCTCTCTACGCTGTTTAAACCCAACTATCGTCTCTGTCTCCGTGCTGTTTAAACTCAACTGTCATCTCTGTCTCCGTGCTGTTTAAACTCAACTGTCGCCTCTCTCTCCGCGCTGTTTAAACTCAACTGTCGTCTCTGTCTCCGTGCTGTTTAAACTCAACTGTCATCTTTGTCTCCGCACTGTTTAAACTGAACTGTCGCCTCTCTCTCCGCACTGTTTAAACTCAACTGTCGCCTCTCGCTCCGCGCTGTTTAAACTCAACTGTCGTCTCTGTCTCCGTGCTGTTTAAACTCAATTGTCATCTCTGACTCCGTACTGTTTAAACTGAACTGTCATCTCTGTCTTCGCGCTGTTTAAACTCAACTGTCATCTCTGTCTCCGCAGTGTTTAAACTGAACTGTCATCTCTGTCTCCGTGCTGTTTAAACTCAACTGTCATCTCTGTCTCCGCGCTGTTTAAACTCAACTGGCATCTCTGTCTCTGCACTGTTTAAACTGAACTGTCATCTCTGTCTCCGTGCTGTTTAAACTGAACTGTCATCTCTGTCTCTGCACTGTTTATACTCAACTGTCATATCTGTCTCCGCGCTGTTTAAACTCAACTGGCATCTCTGTCTCTGCACTGTTTAAACTGAACTGTCATCTCTGTCTCCGTGCTGTTTAAACTGAACTGTCATCTCTGTCTCCGCACTGTTTAAACTCAACTGTCATCTCTGTCTCCGTGCTGTTCAAACTCAACTGTCATCTCTGTCTCCGTGCTGTTTAAACTCAACTGTCATCTCTGTCTCCGCACTGTTTAAACTCAACTGTCGTCTCTGTCTCCGCACTGTTTAAACTCAACTGTCGTCTCTGTCTCCGCGCTGTTGAATGTCAACTGTCATCTCTGTCTCCGTGCTGTTTAAACTCAACTGTCATCTCTGTCTCCGCACTGTTTAAACTGAACTGTCATCTCTGTCTCCGCACTGTTTAAACTGAACTGTCATCTCTGTCTCCGCGATGTTTAAACTCAACTGTCATCTCTGTCTCCGCACTGTTTAAACTCAACTGTCATCTCTGTCTCCGTGCTGTTTAAACTCAACTGTCATCTCTGTCTCCGCACTGTTTAAACACAACTGTCATCTCTGACTCCGCGCTGTTTAAACTCAACTGTCATCTCTGTCTCCGCACTGTTTAAACTCAACTGTCGACTCTCTCTCCGCGCTGTTTAAACTCAACTGTCATCTCTGTCTCCGCGCTGTTTAAACTCAACTGCCATCTCTGTCTCCGCACTATTTAAACTCAACTGTCGTCTCTGTCTCCGCACTGTTTAAACTGAACTGTCATCTCTGTGTCCGCACTGCTTGAACTCAACTGTCATTTCTCTCTCCGTGCTATTTAAACTCAACTGTCGCCTCTCTCTCCGCGCTGTTTAAACACAACTGTCGTCTGTGTCTCCGTGCTGTTTAAACTCAACTGTCACCTCTGTCTCCGCACTGTTTAAACTGAACTGTCGCCTCTCTCTCCGCGCTGTTTAAACTCAACTGTCATCTCTGTCTCCGCACTGTTTAAACTCATCTGTCGTCTCTGTCTCCGCACTGTTTAAACTCAACTGTCATCTCTGTCTCCGTGCTGTTTAAACTCAACTGTCATCTCTGTCTCCGCACTGTTTAAACTCAACTGTCATCTCTGTCTCCGTGCTGTTTAAACTCAACTGTCGCCTCTCTCACCGCACTGTTTAAACTCAACTGTCGCCTCTCTCTCCGCGCTGTTGAAACTCAACTGTTGTCTCTGTCTCCGTGCTGTTTAAACTCAACTGTCATCTCTGTCTCCGCACTGTTTAAACTGAACTGTCGCGCCTCTCTCCGCGCTGTTTAAACTCAACTGTCATCTCTGTCTCCGCGCTGTTTAAACTCAACTGTCATCTCTGTCTCCGCACTGTTTAAACTGAACTGTCATCTCTGTCTCCGCGCTGTTTAAACTCAACTATCGTCTCTGTCTCCGCGCTGTTTAAACTGAACTGTCGCCTCTGTCTCCGCGCTGTTTAAACTCAACTGTCGTCTCTGTCTCCGCGCTGTTTAAACTCAACTGTCATCTCTGTCTCCGTGCTGTTTAAACTCAACTGTCATCTCTGTCTCCGCACTGTTTAAACTGAACTGTCATCTCTGTCTCCGCGCTGTTTAAACTCAACTATCATCTCTGTCTCCGCGCTGTTTAAACTGAACTGTCGCCTCTGTCTCCGCGCTGTTTAAACTCAACTGTCGTTTCTGTCTCCGCACTGTTTAAACTCAACTGTCATCTCTGTCTCCGTGCTGTTTAAACTCAACTGTCATCTCTGTCTCCGCACTGCTTAAACTCAACTGTCGTTTCTGTCTCCGCACTGTTTAAACTCAACTGTCGTCTCTGTCTCCGTGCTGTTTAAACTCAACTGTCGTCTCTGTCTCCGTGCTGTTTAAACTCAACTGTCGTCTCTGTCTCCGCACTGTTTAAACTCAACTGTCATCTCTGTCTCCGTGCTGTTTAAACTCAACTGTCATCTCTGTCTCGATGCTGTTTAAACTCAACTGTCATCTCTGTCTCCGCGCTGTTTAAACTCAACTGTCATCTCTGTCTCCGCACTGTTTAAACTCAACTGTCGTCTCTGTCTCCGTGCTGTTTAAACTGAACTGTCATCTCTCTCTCCGTGCTGTTGAAACTCAACTGTCGCCTCTCTCTCCACGCTGTTTAAACTCAACTGTCCTCTCTGTCTCCGTGCTGTTTAAACTCAACTGTCATCTCTATCTCCGCACTGTTTAAACTTAACTGTCGCCTCTCTCTCCGCGCTGTTTAAACTCAACTGTCATCTCTGTCTCCGCGCTATTTAAACTCAACTATCGTCTCTGTCTCCGCGCTGTTTAAACTGAACTGTCGCCTCTGTCTCCGCGCTGTTTAAACTCAACTGTCGTCTCTGTCTCCGCGCTGTTTAAACTCAACTGTCAGCTCTGTCTCCGTGCTGTTTAAACTCAACTGTCATCTCTGTCTCCGCACTGTTTAAACTGAACTGTCATCTCTGTCTCCGCGCTGTTTAAACTCAGCTATCATCTCTGTCTCCGCGCTGTTTAAACTGAACTGTCGCCTCTGTCTCCGCGCTGTTTAAACTCAACTGTCGTTTCTGTCTCCGCACTGTTTAAACTCAACTGTCATCTCTGTCTCCGTGCTGTTTAAACTCAACTGTCATCTCTGTCTCCGCACTGCTTAAACTCAACTGTCGTTTCTGTCTCCGCACTGTTTAAACTCAACTGTCGTCTCTGTCTCCGTGCTGTTTAAACTCAACTGTCGTCTCTGTCTCCGTGCTGTTTAAACTCAACTGTCGTCTCTGTCTCCGCACTGTTTAAACTCAACTGTCATCTCTGTCTCCGTGCTGTTTAAACTCAACTGTCATCTCTGTCTCCATGCTGTTTAAACTCAACTGTCATCTCTGTCTCCGCGCTGTTTAAACTCAACTGGCATCTCTGTCTCTGCACTGTTTAAACTGAACTGTCATCTCTGTCTCCGTGCTGTTTAAACTAAACTGTCATCTCTGTCTCCGCACTGTTTAAACTCGACTGTCATCTCTGTCTCCGCACTGTTTAAACTCATCTGTCGTCTCTGTCTCCGTGCTGTTTAAACTGAACTATCATCTCTGTCTCCGCACTGTTTAAACTCAACTGTCGTTTCTGCCTCCGCACTGTTTAAACTCAACTGTCGTCTCTGTCTCCGCACTGTTTAAACTGAACTGTCATCTCTGTCTCCGTGCTGTTTAAACTGAACTGTCATCTCTGTCTCCGCACTGTTTAAACTCAACTGTCGCCACTGTCTCCGTGCTGTTTAAACTCAACTGTCATCTCTGTCTCCGCACTGTTTAAACTCAACTGTCGTCTCTGTCTCCGCACTGTTTAAACTCAACTGTCATCTCTGTCTCCGTGCTGTTTAAACTCAACTGTCATCTCTGTCTCCGTGCTGTTTAAACTCAACTGTCATCTCTGTCTCCGTGCTGTTTAAACTCAACTGTCATCTCTGTCTCCGCGCTGTTTAACCTCAACTGTCGCCTCTCTCTCTACGCTGTTTAAACCCAACTATCGTCTCTGTCTCCGTGCTGTTTAAACTCAACTGTCATCTCTGTCTCCGTGCTGTTTAAACTCAACTGTCGCCTCTCTCTCTGCGCTGTTTAAACTCAACTGTCGTCTCTGTCTCCGTGCTGTTTAAACTCAACTGTCATCTTTGTCTCCGCACTGTTTAAACTGAACTGTCATCTCTGTGTCCGCACTGCTTGAACTCAACTGTCATTTCTCTCTCCGTGCTGTTTAAACTCAACTGTCGCCTCTCTCTCCGCGCTGTTTAAACTCAACTGTCGTCTGTGTCTCCGTGCTGTTTAAACTCAACTGTCACCTCTGTCTCCGCACTGTTTAAACTGAACTGTCGCCTCTCTCTCCGCGCTGTTTAAACTCAACTGTCATCTCTGTCTCCGCACTGTTTAAACTCATCTGTCGTCTCTGTCTCCGCACTGTTTAAACTCAACTGTCATCTCTGTCTCCGTGCTGTTTGAACTCAACTGTCATCTCTGTCTCCGCACTGTTTAAACTCTACTGTCATCTCTGTCTCCGTGCTGTTTAAACTGAACTGTCATCTCTGTGTCCGCACTGCTTGAACTCAACTGTCATCTCTCTCTCCGTGCTGTTTAAACTCAACTGTCGCCTCTCTCTCCGCGCTGTTTAAACTCAACTGCCGTCTCTTTCTCCGTGCTGTTTAAACTCAACTGTCATCTCTGTCTCCGCACTGTTTAAACTGAACTGTCACCTCTCTCTCCGCGCGGTTTAAACTCAACTGTCATTCTGTCTCCGCACTGTTTAAACTCAACTGTCGCCTCTCTCACCGCACTGTTTAAACTCAACTGTCGCCTCTCTCTCCGCGCTGTTGAAACTCAACAGTTGTCTCTGTCTCCGTGCTGTTTAAACTCAACTGTCATCTCTGTCTCCGCACTGTTTAAACTGAACTGTCGCCTCTCTCTCCGCGCTGTTTAAACTCAACTGTCATCTCTGTCTCCGCGCTGTTTAAACTCAACTGTCATCTCTGTCTCCGCACTGTTTAAACTGAACTGTCATCTCTGTCTCCGCGCTGTTTAAACTCAACTATCGTCTCTGTCTCCGCGCTGTTTAAACTGAACTGTCGCCTCTGTCTCCGCGCTGTTTAAACTCAACTGTCGTCTCTGTCTCCGCGCTGTTTAAACTCAACTGTCATCTCTGTCTCCGTGCTGTTTAAACTCAACTGTCATCTCTGTCTCCGCACTGTTTAAACTGAACTGTCATCTCTGTCTCCGCGCTGTTTAAACTCAACTATCATCTCTGTCTCCGCGCTGTTTAAACTGAACTGTCGCCTCTGTCTCCGCGCTGTTTAAACTCAACTGTCGTTTCTGTCTCCGCACTGTTTAAACTCAACTGTCATCTCTGTCTCCGTGCTGTTTAAACTCAACTGTCATCTCTGTCTCCGCACTGCTTAAACTCAACTGTCGTTTCTGTCTCCGCACTGTTTAAACTCAACTGTCGTCACTGTCTCCGTGCTGTTTAAACTCAACTGTCGTCTCTGTCTCCGTGCTGTTTAAACTCAACTGTCGTCTCTGTCTCCGCACTGTTTAAACTCAACTGTCATCTCTGTCTCCGTGCTGTTTAAACTCAACTGTCATCTCTGTCTCGATGCTGTTTAAACTCAACTGTCATCTCTGTCTCCGCGCTGTTTAAACTCAACTGTCATCTCTGTCTCCGCACTGTTTAAACTCAACTGTCGTCTCTGTCTCCGTGCTGTTTAAACTGAACTGTCATCTCTCTCTCCGTGCTGTTGAAACTCAACTGTCGCCTCTCTCTCCACGCTGTTTAAACTCAACTGTCCTCTCTGTCTCCGTGCTGTTTAAACTCAACTGTCATCTCTATCTCCGCACTGTTTAAACTTAACTGTCGCCTCTCTCTCCGCGCTGTTTAAACTCAACTGTCATCTCTGTCTCCGCGCTATTTAAACTCAACTATCGTCTCTGTCTCCGCGCTGTTTAAACTGAACTGTCGCCTCTGTCTCCGCGCTGTTTAAACTCAACTGTCGTCTCTGTCTCCGCGCTGTTTAAACTCAACTGTCAGCTCTGTCTCCGTGCTGTTTAAACTCAACTGTCATCTCTGTCTCCGCACTGTTTAAACTGAACTGTCATCTCTGTCTCCGCGCTGTTTAAACTCAGCTATCATCTCTGTCTCCGCGCTGTTTAAACTGAACTGTCGCCTCTGTCTCCGCGCTGTTTAAACTCAACTGTCGTTTCTGTCTCCGCACTGTTTAAACTCAACTGTCATCTCTGTCTCCGTGCTGTTTAAACTCAACTGTCATCTCTGTCTCCGCACTGCTTAAACTCAACTGTCGTTTCTGTCTCCGCACTGTTTAAACTCAACTGTCGTCTCTGTCTCCGTGCTGTTTAAACTCAACTGTCGTCTCTGTCTCCGTGCTGTTTAAACTCAACTGTCGTCTCTGTCTCCGCACTGTTTAAACTCAACTGTCATCTCTGTCTCCGTGCTGTTTAAACTCAACTGTCATCTCTGTCTTCATGCTGTTTAAACTCAACTGTCATCTCTGTCTCCGCACTGTTTAAACTCAACTGTCGTTTCTGCCTCCGCACTGTTTAAACTCAACTGTCGTCTCTGTCTCCGCACTGTTTAAACTGAACTGTCATCTCTGTCTCCGTGCTGTTTAAACTGAACTGTCATCTCTGTCTCCGCACTGTTTAAACTCGACTGTCATCTCTGTCTCCGCACTGTTTAAACTCATCTGTCGTCTCTGTCTCCGTGCTGTTTAAACTGAACTATCATCTCTGTCTCCGCACTGTTTAAACTCAACTGTCGTTTCTGCCTCCGCACTGTTTAAACTCAACTGTCGTCTCTGTCTCCGCACTGTTTAAACTGAACTGTCATCTCTGTCTCCGTGCTGTTTAAACTGAACTGTCATCTCTGTCTCCGCACTGTTTAAACTCAACTGTCGCCACTGTCTCCGTGCTGTTTAAACTCAACTGTCATCTCTGTCTCCGCACTGTTTAAACTCAACTGTCGTCTCTGTCTCCGCACTGTTTAAACTCAACTGTCATCTCTGTCTCCGTGCTGTTTAAACTCAACTGTCATCTCTGTCTCCGTGCTGTTTAAACTCAACTGTCATCTCTGTCTCCGTGCTGTTTAAACTCAACTGTCATCTCTGTCTCCGCGCTGTTTAACCTCAACTGTCGCCTCTCTCTCTACGCTGTTTAAACCCAACTATCGTCTCTGTCTCCGTGCTGTTTAAACTCAACTGTCATCTCTGTCTCCGTGCTGTTTAAACTCAACTGTCGCCTCTCTCTCCGCGCTGTTTAAACTCAACTGTCGTCTCTGTCTCCGTGCTGTTTAAACTCAACTGTCATCTTTGTCTCCGCACTGTTTAAACTGAACTGTCATCTCTGTGTCCGCACTGCTTGAACTCAACTGTCATTTCTCTCTCCGCGCTGTTTAAACTCAACTGTCATCTTTGTCTCCGCACTGTTTAAACTGAACTGTCATCTCTGTGTCCGCACTGCTTGAACTCAACTGTCATTTCTCTCTCCGCGCTGTTTAAACTCAACTGTCGTCTGTGTCTCCGTGCTGTTTAAACTCAACTGTCACCTCTGTCTCCGCACTGTTTAAACTGAACTGTCGCCTCTCTCTCCGCGCTGTTTAAACTCAACTGTCATCTCTGTCTCCGCACTGTTTAAACTCATCTGTCGTCTCTGTCTCCGCACTGTTTAAACTCAACTGTCATCTCTGTCTCCGTGCTGTTTAAACTCAACTGTCATCTCTGTCTCCGCACTGTTTAAACTCTACTGTCATCTCTGTCTCCGTGCTGTTTAAACTGAACTGTCATCTCTGTGTCCGCACTGCTTGAACTCAACTGTCATCTCTCTCTCCGTGCTGTTTAAACTCAACTGTCGCCTCTCTCTCCGCGCTGTTTAAACTCAACTGCCGTCTCTTTCTCCGTGCTGTTTAAACTCAACTGTCATCTCTGTCTCCGCACTGTTTAAACTGAACTGTCACCTCTCTCTCCGCGCGGTTTAAACTCAACTGTCATCTCTGTCTCCGCACTGTTTAAACTCAACTGTCGCCTCTCTCACCGCACTGTTTAAACTCAACTGTCGCCTCTCTCTCCGCGCTGTTGAAACTCAACTGTTGTCTCTGTCTCCGTGCTGTTTAAACTCAACTGTCATCTCTGTCTCCGCACTGTTTAAACTGAACTGTCGCCTCTCTCTCCGCGCTGTTTAAACTCAACTGTCATCTCTGTCTCCGCGCTGTTTAAACTCAACTGTCATCTCTGTCTCCGCACTGTTTAAACTGAACTGTCATCTCTGTCTCCGCGCTGTTTAAACTCAACTATCGTCTCTGTCTCCGCGCTGTTTAAACTGAACTGTCGCCTCTGTCTCCGCGCTGTTTAAACTCAACTGTCGTCTCTGTCTCCGCGCTGTTTAAACTCAACTGTCATCTCTGTCTCCGTGCTGTTTAAACTCAACTGTCATCTCTGTCTCCGCACTGTTTAAACTGAACTGTCATCTCTGTCTCCGCGCTGTTTAAACTCAACTATCATCTCTGTCTCCGCGCTGTTTAAACTGAACTGTCGCCTCTGTCTCCGCGCTGTTTAAACTCAACTGTCGTTTCTGTCTCCGCACTGTTTAAACTCAACTGTCATCTCTGTCTCCGTGCTGTTTAAACTCAACTGTCATCTCTGTCTCCGCACTGCTTAAACTCAACTGTCGTTTCTGTCTCCGCACTGTTTAAACTCAACTGTCGTCACTGTCTCCGTGCTGTTTAAACTCAACTGTCGTCTCTGTCTCCGTGCTGTTTAAACTCAACTGTCGTCTCTGTCTCCGCACTGTTTAAACTCAACTGTCATCTCTGTCTCCGTGCTGTTTAAACTCAACTGTCATCTCTGTCTCGATGCTGTTTAAACTCAACTGTCATCTCTGTCTCCGCGCTGTTTAAACTCAACTGTCATCTCTGTCTCCGCACTGTTTAAACTCAACTGTCGTCTCTGTCTCCGTGCTGTTTAAACTGAACTGTCATCTCTCTCTCCGTGCTGTTGAAACTCAACTGTCGCCTCTCTCTCCACGCTGTTTAAACTCAACTGTCCTCTCTGTCTCCGTGCTGTTTAAACTCAACTGTCATCTCTATCTCCGCACTGTTTAAACTTAACTGTCGCCTCTCTCTCCGCGCTGTTTAAACTCAACTGTCATCTCTGTCTCCGCGCTATTTAAACTCAACTATCGTCTCTGTCTCCGCGCTGTTTAAACTGAACTGTCGCCTCTGTCTCCGCGCTGTTTAAACTCAACTGTCGTCTCTGTCTCCGCGCTGTTTAAACTCAACTGTCAGCTCTGTCTCCGTGCTGTTTAAACTCAACTGTCATCTCTGTCTCCGCACTGTTTAAACTGAACTGTCATCTCTGTCTCCGCGCTGTTTAAACTCAGCTATCATCTCTGTCTCCGCGCTGTTTAAACTGAACTGTCGCCTCTGTCTCCGCGCTGTTTAAACTCAACTGTCGTTTCTGTCTCCGCACTGTTTAAACTCAACTGTCATCTCTGTCTCCGTGCTGTTTAAACTCAACTGTCATCTCTGTCTCCGCACTGCTTAAACTCAACTGTCGTTTCTGTCTCCGCACTGTTTAAACTCAACTGTCGTCTCTGTCTCCGTGCTGTTTAAACTCAACTGTCGTCTCTGTCTCCGTGCTGTTTAAACTCAACTGTCGTCTCTGTCTCCGCACTGTTTAAACTCAACTGTCATCTCTGTCTCCGTGCTGTTTAAACTCAACTGTCATCTCTGTCTCCATGCTGTTTAAACTCAACTGTCATCTCTGTCTCCGCGCTGTTTAAACTCAACTGGCATCTCTGTCTCTGCACTGTTTAAACTGAACTGTCATCTCTGTCTCCGTGCTGTTTAAACTAAACTGTCATCTCTGTCTCCGCACTGTTTAAACTCGACTGTCATCTCTGTCTCCGCACTGTTTAAACTCATCTGTCGTCTCTGTCTCCGTGCTGTTTAAACTGAACTATCATCTCTGTCTCCGCACTGTTTAAACTCAACTGTCGTCTCTGTCTCCGCACTGTTTAAACTGAACTGTCATCTCTGTCTCCGTGCTGTTTAAACTGAACTGTCATCTCTGTCTCCGCACTGTTTAAACTCAACTGTCGCCACTGTCTCCGTGCTGTTTAAACTCAACTGTCATCTCTGTCTCCGCACTGTTTAAACTCAACTGTCGTCTCTGTCTCCGCACTGTTTAAACTAAACTGTCTCCGTGCTGTTTAAACTCAACTGTCATCTCTGTCTCCGTGCTGTTTAAACTCAACTGTCATCTCTGTCTCCGTGCTGTTTAAACTCAACTGTCATCTCTGTCTCCGCGCTGTTTAACCTCAACTGTCGCCTCTCTCTCTACGCTGTTTAAACCCAACTATCGTCTCTGTCTCCGTGCTGTTTAAACTCAACTGTCATCTCTGTCTCCGTGCTGTTTAAACTCAACTGTCGCCTCTCTCTCCGCGCTGTTTAAACTCAACTGTCGTCTCTGTCTCCGTGCTGTTTAAACTCAACTGTCATCTTTGTCTCCGCACTGTTTAAACTGAACTGTCATCTCTGTGTCCGCACTGCTTGAACTCAACTGTCATTTCTCTCTCCGTGCTGTTTAAACTCAACTGTCGCCTCTCTCTCCGCGCTGTTTAAACTCAACTGTCGTCTGTGTCTCCGTGCTGTTTAAACTCAACTGTCACCTCTGTCTCCGCACTGTTTAAACTGAACTGTCGCCTCTCTCTCCGCGCTGTTTAAACTCAACTGTCATCTCTGTCTCCGCACTGTTTAAACTCATCTGTCGTCTCTGTCTCCGCACTGTTTAAACTCAACTGTCATCTCTGTCTCCGTGCTGTTTAAACTCAACTGTCATCTCTGTCTCCGCACTGTTTAAACTCTACTGTCATCTCTGTCTCCGTGCTGTTTAAACTGAACTGTCATCTCTGTGTCCGCACTGCTTGAACTCAACTGTCATCTCTCTCTCCGTGCTGTTTAAACTCAACTGTCGCCTCTCTCTCCGCGCTGTTTAAACTCAACTGCCGTCTCTTTCTCCGTGCTGTTTAAACTCAACTGTCATCTCTGTCTCCGCACTGTTTAAACTGAACTGTCACCTCTCTCTCCGCGCGGTTTAAACTCAACTGTCATCTCTGTCTCCGCACTGTTTAAACTCAACTGTCGCCTCTCTCACCGCACTGTTTAAACTCAACTGTCGCCTCTCTCTCCGCGCTGTTGAAACTCAACTGTTGTCTCTGTCTCCGTGCTGTTTAAACTCAACTGTCATCTCTGTCTCCGCACTGTTTAAACTGAACTGTCGCCTCTCTCTCCGCGCTGTTTAAACTCAACTGTCATCTCTGTCTCCGCGCTGTTTAAACTCAACTGTCATCTCTGTCTCCGCACTGTTTAAACTGAACTGTCATCTCTGTCTCCGCGCTGTTTAAACTCAACTATCGTCTCTGTCTCCGCGCTGTTTAAACTGAACTGTCGCCTCTGTCTCCGCGCTGTTTAAACTCAACTGTCGTCTCTGTCTCCGCGCTGTTTAAACTCAACTGTCATCTCTGTCTCCGTGCTGTTTAAACTCAACTGTCATCTCTGTCTCCGCACTGTTTAAACTGAACTGTCATCTCTGTCTCCGCGCTGTTTAAACTCAACTATCATCTCTGTCTCCGCGCTGTTTAAACTGAACTGTCGCCTCTGTCTCCGCGCTGTTTAAACTCAACTGTCGTTTCTGTCTCCGCACTGTTTAAACTCAACTGTCATCTCTGTCTCCGTGCTGTTTAAACTCAACTGTCATCTCTGTCTCCGCACTGCTTAAACTCAACTGTCGTTTCTGTCTCCGCACTGTTTAAACTCAACTGTCGTCACTGTTTCCGTGCTGTTTAAACTCAACTGTCGTCTCTGTCTCCGTGCTGTTTAAACTCAACTGTCGTCTCTGTCTCCGCACTGTTTAAACTCAACTGTCATCTCTGTCTCCGTGCTGTTTAAACTCAACTGTCATCTCTGTCTCGATGCTGTTTAAACTCAACTGTCATCTCTGTCTCCGCGCTGTTTAAACTCAACTGTCATCTCTGTCTCCGCACTGTTTAAACTCAACTGTCGTCTCTGTCTCCGTGCTGTTTAAACTGAACTGTCATCTCTCTCTCCGTGCTGTTGAAACTCAACTGTCGCCTCTCTCTCCACGCTGTTTAAACTCAACTGTCCTCTCTGTCTCCGTGCTGTTTAAACTCAACTGTCATCTCTATCTCCGCACTGTTTAAACTTAACTGTCGCCTCTCTCTCCGCGCTGTTTAAACTCAACTGTCATCTCTGTCTCCGCGCTATTTAAACTCAACTATCGTCTCTGTCTCCGCGCTGTTTAAACTGAACTGTCGCCTCTGTCTCCGCGCTGTTTAAACTCAACTGTCGTCTCTGTCTCCGCGCTGTTTAAACTCAACTGTCAGCTCTGTCTCCGTGCTGTTTAAACTCAACTGTCATCTCTGTCTCCGCACTGTTTAAACTGAACTGTCATCTCTGTCTCCGCGCTGTTTAAACTCAGCTATCATCTCTGTCTCCGCGCTGTTTAAACTGAACTGTCGCCTCTGTCTCCGCGCTGTTTAAACTCAACTGTCGTTTCTGTCTCCGCACTGTTTAAACTCAACTGTCATCTCTGTCTCCGTGCTGTTTAAACTCAACTGTCATCTCTGTCTCCGCACTGCTTAAACTCAACTGTCGTTTCTGTCTCCGCACTGTTTAAACTCAACTGTCGTCTCTGTCTCCGTGCTGTTTAAACTCAACTGTCGTCTCTGTCTCCGTGCTGTTTAAACTCAACTGTCGTCTCTGTCTCCGCACTGTTTAAACTCAACTGTCATCTCTGTCTCCGTGCTGTTTAAACTCAACTGTCATCTCTGTCTCCATGCTGTTTAAACTCAACTGTCATCTCTGTCTCCGCGCTGTTTAAACTCAACTGGCATCTCTGTCTCTGCACTGTTTAAACTGAACTGTCATCTCTGTCTCCGTGCTGTTTAAACTAAACTGTCATCTCTGTCTCCGCACTGTTTAAACTCGACTGTCATCTCTGTCTCCGCACTGTTTAAACTCATCTGTCGTCTCTGTCTCCGTGCTGTTTAAACTGAACTATCATCTCTGTCTCCGCACTGTTTAAACTCAACTGTCGTTTCTGCCTCCGCACTGTTTAAACTCAACTGTCGTCTCTGTCTCCGCACTGTTTAAACTGAACTGTCATCTCTGTCTCCGTGCTGTTTAAACTCAACTGTCATCTCTGTCTCCGCACTGTTTAAACTCAACTGTCGTCTCTGTCTCCGCACTGTTTAAACTCAACTGTCATCTCTGTCTCCGTGCTGTTTAAACTCAACTGTCATCTCTGTCTCCGTGCTGTTTAAACTCAACTGTCATCTCTGTCTCCGTGCTGTTTAAACTCAACTGTCATCTCTGTCTCCGCGCTGTTTAACCTCAACTGTCGCCTCTCTCTCTACGCTGTTTAAACCCAACTATCGTCTCTGTCTCCGTGCTGTTTAAACTCAACTGTCATCTCTGTCTCCGTGCTGTTTAAACTCAACTGTCGCCTCTCTCTCCGCGCTGTTTAAACTCAACTGTCGTCTCTGTCTCCGTGCTGTTTAAACTGAACTGTCATCTTTGTCTCCGCACTGTTTAAACTGAACTGTCGCCTCTCTCTCCGCACTGTTTAAACTCAACTGTCGCCTCTCGCTCCGCGCTGTTTAAACTCAACTGTCGTCTCTGTCTCCGTGCTGTTTAAACTCAAATGTCATCTCTGACTCCGTACTGTTTAAACTGAACTGTCATCTCTGTCTTCGCGCTGTTTGAACTCAACTGTCATCTCTGTCTCCGCAGTGTTTAAACTGAACTGTCATCTCTGTCTCCGTGCTGTTTAAACTCAACTGTCATCTCTGTCTCCGCGCTGTTTAAACTCAACTGGCATCTCTGTCTCTGCACTGTTTAAACTGAACTGTCATCTCTGTCTCCGTGCTGTTTAAACTGAACTGTCATCTCTGTCTCTGCACTGTTTATACTCAACTGTCATATCTGTCTCCGCGCTGTTTAAACTCAACTGGCATCTCTGTCTCTGCACTGTTTAAACTGAAATGTCATCTCTGTCTCCGTGCTGTTTAAACTGAACTGTCATCTCTGTCTCCGCACTGTTTAAACTCGACTGTCATCTCTGTCTCCGCACTGTTTAAACTCATCTGTCGTCTCTGTCTCCGTGCTGTTTAAACTGAACTGTCATCTCTGTCACCGCACTGTTTAAACTCAACTGTCGTTTCTGTCTCCGCACTGTTTAAACTCAACTGTCGTCTCTGTCTCCGTGCTGTTTAAACTCAACTGTCATCTGTGTCTCCGCACTGTTTAAACTGAACTGTCGCCTCTCTCTGCGCACTGTTTAAACTCAACTGTCGCCTCTCGCTCCGCGCTGTTTAAACTCAACTGTCGTCTCTGTCTCCGTACTGTTTAAACTGAACTGTCGCCTCTCTCTCCGCACTGTTTAAACTCAACTGTCGTCGCTGTCTCCGCGCTGTTTAAACTCAACTGTCATCTCTGTCTCCGTGCTGTTTAAACTCAACTGTCATCTCTGTCTCCGCACTGTTTAAACTGAACTGTCATCTCTGTCTCCGCGCTGTTTAAACTCAACGGTCATCTCTGTCTCCGCAGTGTTTAAACTGAACTGTCATCTCTGTCTCCGTGCTGTTTAAACTCAACTGTCATCTCTGTCTCCGCGCTGTTTAAACTCAACTGGCATCTCTGTCTCTGCACTGTTTAAACTGAACTGTCATCTCTGTCTCCGTGCTGTTTAAACTGAACTGTCATCTCTGTCTCCGCACTGTTTAAACTCGACTGTCATCTCTGTCTCCGCACTGTTTAAACTCATCTGTCGTCTCTGTCTCCGTGCTGTTTAAACTGAACTGTCATCTCTGTCTCCGCACTGTTTAAACTCAACTGTCGTTTCTGTCTCTGCACTGTTTAAACTCAACTGTCGTCTCTGTCTCCGCACTGTTTAAACTGAACTGTCATCTCTGTCTCCGTGCTGTTTAAACTGAACTGTCATCTCTGTCTCCGCACTGTTTAAACTCAACTGTCGCCACTGTCTCCGTGCTGTTTAAACTCAACTGTCATCTCTGTCTCCGCACTGTTTAAACTCAACTGTCGTCTCTGTCTCCGCACTGTTTAAACTCAACTGTCATCTCTGTCTCCTCACTGTTTAAACTCAACTGTCGTCTCTGTCTCCGCACTGTTTAAACTCAACTGTCATCTCTGTCTCCGTGCTGTTTAAACTCAACTGTCATCTCTGTCTCCGTGCTGTTTAAACTCAACTGTCATCTCTGTCTCCGTGCTGTTTAAACTCAACTGTCATCTCTGTCTCCGCGCTGTTTAAACTCAACTGTCATCTCTGTCTCCGCACTGTTTAAACTCAACTGTCGTCTCTGTCTCCGTGCTGTTTAAACTGAACTGTCATCTCTCTCTCCGTGCTGTTTATAGTCAACTGTCGCCTCTCTCTCTACGCTGTTTAAACTCAACTATCGTCTCTGTCTCCGTGCTGTTTAAACTCAACTGTCATCTCTGTCTCCGCACTGTTTAAACTGAACTATCGCCTCTCTCTCCGCGCTGTTTAAACTCAACTGTCATCTCTGTCTCCGCACTGTTAAAGCTCAACTGTCGCCTCTCTCTCCGCGCTGTTTAAACTCAACTGTCATCTCTGTCTCCGCACTGTTTAAACTGAACTGTCATCTCTGTCTCCGCGCTGTTTAAACTCAACTGTCATCTCTGTCTCCGCACTGTTTAAACTCAACTGTCATCTCTGTCTCCGTGCTGTTTAAAGTCAACTTTCATCTCTGTCTCCGCACTGTTTAAACTCAACTGTCGTCTCTGTCTCCGTGCTGTTTAAACTCAAGTGTCATCTCTGTCTCCGCACTGTTTAAACTCAACTGTCATCTCTGTCTCCGCACTGTTTAAACTCAACTGTCATCTCTGTCTCCGTGCTGTTTAAACTCAACTGTCATCTCTGTCTCCGCGCTGTTTAAACTCAACTGTCATCTCTGTCTCCGCACTGTTTAAACTGAACTGTCGTCTCTGTCTCCGCACTGTTTAAACTCAACTGTCGTCTCTGTCTCCGTGCTGTTTGAACTCAACTGTCATCTCTGTCTCCACACTGTTTAAACTCAACTGTCATCTCTGTCTCCGCACTGTTTAAACTCAACTGTCATCTCTGTCTCCGTGCTGTTTAAACTCAACTGTCATCTCTGTCTCCGCGCTGTTTAAACTCAACTGTCATCTCTGTCTCCGCACTGTTTAAACTCAACTGTCATCTCTGTCTCCGCATTGTTTAAACTGAAATGTCATCTCTGTCTCCGTGCTGTTTAAACTCAACTGTCATCTCTGTCTCCGTGCTGTTTAAACTCAACTGTCGCCTCTCTCTCCGCGCTGTTTAAACTCAACTGTCGTCTCTGTCTCCGTGCTGTTTAAACTCAACTGTCATCTCTGTCTCCGCACTGTTTAAACTGAACTGTCGCCTCTCTCTCCGCGCTGTTTAAACTCAACTGTCATCTCTGTCTCTGCACTGTTTAAACTCAACTGTCAACTCTCTCTCCGCGCTGTTTAAACTCAACTGTCATCTCTGTCTCCGCACTGTTTAAACTCAATGTCGTCTCTGTCTCCGCACTGTTTAAACTCAATGTCATCTCTGTCTCCGCACTGTTTAAACTCAACTGTCATCTCTGTCTCCGCACTGTTTAAACTCAACTGTCATCTCTGTCTCCGCGCTGTTTAAACTCAACTGTCGTTTCTGTCTCCGCACTGTTTAAACTCAACTGTCGTTTCTGTCTCCGCACTGCTTAAACTCAACTGTCATCTCTGTCTCCGCACTGTTTAAACTCAACTGTCATCTCTGTCTCCGTGCTGTTTAAACTCAACTGTCATCTCTGTCTCCGCGCTGTTCAAACTGAACTGTCATCTCTGGCTCCGCACTGTTTAAACTCAACTGTCATCTCTGTCTCCGAGCTGTTTATACTCAACTGTCATCTCTGTCTCCGCACTGTTTAAATTCAACTGTCGCCTCTCTCTCGCACTGTTTAGACTGAACTGTCGCCTCTGTCTCCGCGCTGTTTAAACTCAACTGTCGTCTGTGTCTCCGCAATGTTTAAACTCAACTGTCGCCTCTCTCTCGCACTGTTTAGACTGAACTGTCGCCTCTGTCTCCGCGCTGTTTAAACTCAACTGTCGTTTCTGTCTCCGCACTGTTTAAACTCAACTGTCGTCTCTGTCTCCGTGCTGTTTAAACTGAACTGTCATCTCTCTCTCCGTGCTGTTTAAACTCAACTGTCGCCTCTCTTTCCACGCTGTTTAAACTCAACTGTCGTCTCTGTCTCCGTGCTGTTTAAACTCAACTGTCATCTCTGTCTCCGCACTGTTTAAACTGAACTGTCGCCTCTCTCTCCGCGCTGTTTAAACTCAACTGTCATCTCTGTCTCCGTGCTGTTTAAACTCAACTGTCGTCTCTGTCTCCGTGCTACTGAACTCAACTGTCGTCTCTGTCTCCACACTGTTTAAACTCAACTGTCATCTCTGTCTCCGCACTGTTTAAACTCAACTGTCATCTCTGTCTCCGCACTGTTTAAAATCAACTGTCATCTCTGTCTCCGTGCTGTTTAAACTCAACTGTCATCTCTGTCTCCGTGCTGTTTAAACTCAACTGTCATCTCTGTCTCCGCACTGTTTAAACTCAACTGTCGTCTCTGTCTCCGCACTGTTTAAACTCAACTGTCGTCTCTGTCTCCGCGCTGTTGAAAGTCAACTGTCATCTCTGTCTCCGTGCTGTTTAAACTCAACTGTCATCTCTGTCTCCGCGCTGTTTAAACTGAACTGTCATCTCTGTCTGCGCACTGTTTAAACTGAACTGTCATCTCTGTCTCCGCGCTGTTTAAACTCAACGGTCATCTGTGTCTCCGCACTGTTTAAACTCAACTGTCGACTCTCTCTCCGCGCTGTTTAAACTCAACTGTCATCTCTGTCTCCGCGCTGTATAAACTCAACTGTCATCTCTGTCTCCGCACTGTTTAAACTCAACTGTCGTCTCTGTCTCCGCACTGTTTAAACTGAACTGTCATCTCTGTGTCCGCACTGCTTTAACTCAACTGTCATCTCTCTCTCCGTGCTGTTTAAACTCAACTGTCGCCTCTCTCTCCGCGCTGTTTAAACTCAACTGTCGTCTGTGTCTCCGTGCTGTTTAAACTCAACTGTCATCTCTGTCTCCGCACTGTTTAAACTGAACTGTCGCCTCTCTCTCCGCGCTGTTTAAACTCAACTGTCATCTCTGTCCCCGCACTGTTTAAACTCATCTGTCGTCTCTGTCTCCGCACTGTTTAAACTCAACTGTCATCTCTGTCTCCGTGCTGTTTAAACTCAACTGTCATCTCTGTCTCCGCACTGTTTAAACTCTACTGTCATCTCTGTCTCCGTGCTGTTTAAACTGAACTGTCATCTCTGTGTCCGCACTGCTTGAACTCAACTGTCATCTCTCTCTCCGTGCTGTTTAAACTCAACTGTCGCCTCTCTCTCCGCGCTGTTTAAACTCAACTGTCGTCTCTTTCTCCGTGCTGTTTAAACTCAACTGTCATCTCTGTCTCCGCACTGTTTAAACTGAACTGTCACCTCTCTCTCCGCGCGGTTTAAACTCAACTGTCATCTCTGTCTCCGCACTGTTTAAACTCAACTGTCGCCTCTCTCACCGCACTGTTTAAACTCAACTGTCGCCTCTCTCTCCGCGCTGTTGAAACTCAACTGTTGTCTCTGTCTCCGTGCTGTTTAAACTCAACTGTCATCTCTGTCTCCGCACTGTTTAAACTGAACTGTCGCCTCTCTCTCCGCGCTGTTTAAACTCAACTGTCATCTCTGTCTCCGCGCTGTTTAAACTCAACTGTCATCTCTGTCTCCGCACTGTTTAAACTGAACTGTCATCTCTGTCTCCGCGCTGTTTAAACTCAACTATCGTCTCTGTCTCCGCGCTGTTTAAACTGAACTGTCGCCTCTGTCTCCGCGCTGTTTAAACTCAACTGTCGTCTCTGTCTCCGCGCTGTTTAAACTCAACTGTCATCTCTGTCTCCGTGCTGTTTAAACTCAACTGTCATCTCTGTCTCCGCACTGTTTAAACTGAACTGTCATCTCTGTCTCCGCGCTGTTTAAACTCAACTATCATCTCTGTCTCCGCGCTGTTTAAACTGAACTGTCGCCTCTGTCTCCACGCTGTTTAAACTCAACTGTCGTTTCTGTCTCCGCACTGTTTAAACTCAACTGTCATCTCTGTCTCCGTGCTGTTTAAACTCAACTGTCATCTCTGTCTCCGCACTGCTTAAACTCAACTGTCGTTTCTGTCTCCGCACTGTTTAAACTCAACTGTCGTCTCTGTCTCCGTGCTGTTTAAACTCAACTGTCGTCTCTGTCTCCGTGCTGTTTAAACTCAACTGTCGTCTCTGTCTCCGCACTGTTTAAACTCAACTGTCATCTCTGTCTCCGTGCTGTTTAAACTCAACTGTCATCTCTGTCTCCGCGCTGTTTAAACTCAACTGTCATCTCTGTCTCCGCACTGTTTAAACTCAACTGTCGTCTCTGTCTCCGTGCTGTTTAAACTGAACTGTCATCTCTCTCTCCGTGCTGTTGAAACTCAACTGTCGCCTCTCTCTCCACGCTGTTTAAACTCAACTGTCCTCTCTGTCTCCGTGCTGTTTAAACTCAACTATCATCTCTATCTCCGCACTGTTTAAACTTAACTGTCGCCTCTCTCTCCGCGCTGTTTAAACTCAACTGTCATCTCTGTCTCCGCGCTATTTAAACTCAACTATCGTCTCTGTCTCCGCGCTGTTTAAACTGAACTGTCGCCTCTGTCTCCGCGCTGTTTAAACTCAACTGTCGTCTCTGTCTCCGCGCTGTTTAAACTCAACTGTCATCTCTGTCTCCGTGCTGTTTAAACTCAACTGTCATCTCTGTCTCCGCACTGTTTAAACTGAACTGTCATCTCTGTCTCCGCGCTGTTTAAACTCAGCTATCATCTATGTCTCCGCGCTGTTTAAACTGAACTGTCGCCTCTGTCTCCGCGCTGTTTAAACTCAACTGTCGTTTCTGTCTCCGCACTGTTTAAACTCAACTGTCATCTCTGTCTCCGTGCTGTTTAAACTCAACTGTCATCTCTGTCTCCGCACTGCTTAAACTCAACTGTCGTTTCTGTCTCCGCACTGTTTAAACTCAACTGTCGTCTCTGTCTCCGTGCTGTTTAAACTCAACTGTCGTCTCTGTCTCCGTGCTGTTTAAACTCAACTGTCGTCTCTGTCTCCGCACTGTTTAAACTCAACTGTCATCTCTGTCTCCGTGCTGTTTAAACTCAACTGTCATCTCTGTCTCCATGCTGTTTAAACTCAACTGTCATCTCTGTCTCCGCGCTGTTTAAACTCAACTGGCATCTCTGTCTCCGCACTGTTTAAACTGAACTGTCATCTCTGTCTCCGTGCTGTTTAAACTAAACTGTCATCTCTGTCTCCGCACTGTTTAAACTCGACTGTCATCTCTGTCTCCGCACTGGTTAAACTCATCTGTCGTCTCTGTCTCCGTGCTGTTTAAACTGAACTGTCATCTCTGTCTCCGCGCTGTTTAAACTCAGCTATCATCTATGT
The DNA here is from genome assembly GCA_037974335.1 of Prionace glauca. NCBI lineage: Eukaryota > Metazoa > Chordata > Chondrichthyes > Carcharhiniformes > Carcharhinidae > Prionace > Prionace glauca. The sequence goes on along the minus strand of CM075729.1, from coordinate 98,527,639 downwards.
CTCCGCGCTGTTTAAACTGAACTGTCGCCTCTGTCTCCGCGCTGTTTAAACTCAACTGTCGTTTCTGTCTCCGCACTGTTTAAACTCAACTGTCATCTCTGTCTCCGTGCTGTTTAAACTCAACTGTCATCTCTGTCTCCGCACTGCTTAAACTCAACTGTCGTTTCTGTCTCCGCACTGTTTAAACTCAACTGTCGTCTCTGTCTCCGTGCTGTTTAAACTCAACTGTCGTCTCTGTCTCCGTGCTGTTTAAACTCAACTGTCGTCTCTGTCTCCGCACTGTTTAAACTCAACTGTCATCTCTGTCTCCGCACTGTTTAAACTCAACTGTCGTTTCTGCCTCCACACTGTTTAAACTCAACTGTCGTCTCTGTCTCCGCACTGTTTAAACTGAACTGTCATCTCTGTCTCCGTGCTGTTTAAACTGAACTGTCATCTCTGTCTCCGCACTGTTTAAACTCAACTGTCGCCACTGTCTCCGTGCTGTTTAAACTCAACTGTCATCTCTGTCTCCGCGCTGTTTAAACTCAACTGTCATCTCTGTCTCCGCACTGTTTAAACTGAACTGTCATCTCTGTCTCCGCGCTGTTTAAACTCAACTATCGTCTCTGTCTCCGCGCTGTTTAAACTGAACTGTCGCCTCTGTCTCCGCGCTGTTTAAACTCAACTGTCGTCTCTGTCTCCGCGCTGTTTAAACTCAACTGTCATCTCTGTCTCCGTGCTGTTTAAACTCAACTGTCATCTCTGTCTCCGCACTGTTTAAACTGAACTGTCATCTCTGTCTCCGCGCTGTTTAAACTCAACTATCATCTCTGTCTCCGCGCTGTTTAAACTGAACTGTCGCCTCTGTCTCCGCGCTGTTTAAACTCAACTGTCGTTTCTGTCTCCGCACTGTTTAAACTCAACTGTCATCTCTGTCTCCGTGCTGTTTAAACTCAACTGTCATCTCTGTCTCCGCACTGCTTAAACTCAACTGTCGTTTCTGTCTCCGCACTGTTTAAACTCAACTGTCGTCTCTGTCTCCGTGCTGTTTAAACTCAACTGTCGTCTCTGTCTCCGTGCTGTTTAAACTCAACTGTCGTCTCTGTCTCCGCACTGTTTAAACTCAACTGTCATCTCTGTCTCCGTGCTGTTTAAACTCAACTGTCATCTCTGTCTCCATGCTGTTTAAACTCAACTGTCATCTCTGTCTCCGCGCTGTTTAAACTCAACTGTCATCTCTGTCTCCGCACTGTTTAAACTCAACTGTCGTCTCTGTCTCCGTGCTGTTTAAACTGAACTGTCATCTCTCTCTCCGTGCTGTTGAAACTCAACTGTCGCCTCTCTCTCCACGCTGTTTAAACTCAACTGTCCTCTCTGTCTCCGTGCTGTTTAAACTCAACTATCATCTCTATCTCCGCACTGTTTAAACTGAACTGTCATCTCTGTGTCCGCACTGCTTTAACTCAACTGTCATCTCTCTCTCCGTGCTGTTTAAACTCAACTGTCGCCTCTCTCTCCGCGCTGTTTAAACTCAACTGTCGTCTGTGTCTCCGTGCTGTTTAAACTCAACTGTCATCTCTGTCTCCGCAGTGTTTAAACTGAACTGTCGCCTCTCTCTCCGCGCTGTTTAAACTCAACTGTCATCTCTGTCCCCGCACTGTTTAAACTCATCTGTCGTCTCTGTCTCCGCACTGTTTAAACTCAACTGTCATCTCTGTCTCCGTGCTGTTTAAACTCAACTGTCATCTCTGTCTCCGCACTGTTTAAACTCTACTGTCATCTCTGTCTCCGTGCTGTTTAAACTGAACTGTCATCTCTGTGTCCGCACTGCTTGAACTCAACTGTCATCTCTCTCTCCGTGCTGTTTAAACTCAACTGTCGCCTCTCTCTCCGCGCTGTTTAAACTCAACTGTCGTCTCTTTCTCCGTGCTGTTCAAACTCAACTGTCATCTCTGTCTCCGCACTGTTTAAACTGAACTGTCACCTCTCTCTCCGCGCGGTTTAAACTCAACTGTCATCTCTGTCTCCGCACTGTTTAAACTCAACTGTCGCCTCTCTCACCGCACTGTTTAAACTCAACTGTCGCCTCTCTCTCCGCGCTGTTGAAACTCAACTGTTGTCTCTGTCTCCGTGCTGTTTAAACTCAACTGTCATCCCTGTCTCCGCACTGTTTAAACTGAACTGTCGCCTCTCTCTCCGCGCTGTTTAAACTCAACTGTCATCTCTGTCTCCGCGCTGTTTAAACTCAACTGTCATCTCTGTCTCCGCACTGTTTAAACTGAACTGTCATCTCTGTCTCCGCGCTGTTTAAACTCAGCTATCATCTATGTCTCCGCGCTGTTTAAACTGAACTGTCGCCTCTGTCTCCGCGCTGTTTAAACTCAACTGTCGTTTCTGTCTCCGCACTGTTTAAACTCAACTGTCATCTCTGTCTCCGTGCTGTTTAAACTCAACTGTCATCTCTGTCTCCGCACTGCTTAAACTCAACTGTCGTTTCTGTCTCCGCACTGTTTAAACTCAACTGTCGTCTCTGTCTCCGTGCTGTTTAAACTCAACTGTCGTCTCTGTCTCCGTGCTGTTTAAACTCAACTGTCGTCTCTGTCTCCGCACTGTTTAAACCCAACTGTCATCTCTGTCTCCGTGCTGTTTAAACTCAACTGTCATCTCTGTCTCCATGCTGTTTAAACTCAACTGTCATCTCTGTCTCCGCGCTGTTTAAACTCAACTGGCATCTCTGTCTCCGCACTGTTTAAACTGAACTGTCATCTCTGTCTCCGTGCTGTTTAAACTAAACTGTCATCTCTGTCTCCGTGCTGTTTAAACTCAACTGTCATCTCTGTCTCCATGCTGTTTAAACTCAACTGTCATCTCTGTCTCCGCGCTGTTTAAACTCAACTGGCATCTCTGTCTCCGCACTGTTTAAACTGAACTGTCATCTCTGTCTCCGCACTGTTTAAACTGAACTGTCATCTCTGTCTCCGCACTGTTTAAACTCGACTGTCATCTCTGTCTCCGCACTGTTTAAACTCAACTGTCGTTTCTGCCTCCACACTGTTTAAACTCAACTGTCGTCTCTGTCTCCGCACTGTTTAAACTGAACTGTCATCTCTGTCTCCGTGCTGTTTAAACTGAACTGTCATCTCTGTCTCCGCACTGTTTAAACTCAACTGTCGCCACTGTCTCCGTGCTGTTTAAACTCAACTGTCATCTCTGTCTCCGCGCTGTTTAAACTCAACTGTCATCTCTGTCTCCGCACTGTTTAAACTGAACTGTCATCTCTGTCTCCGCGCTGTTTAAACTCAACTATCGTCTCTGTCTCCGCGCTGTTTAAACTGAACTGTCGCCTCTGTCTCCGCGCTGTTTAAACTCAACTGTCGTCTCTGTCTCCGCGCTGTTTAAACTCAACTGTCATCTCTGTCTCCGTGCTGTTTAAACTCAACTGTCATCTCTGTCTCCGCACTGTTTAAACTGAACTGTCATCTCTGTCTCCGCGCTGTTTAAACTCAACTATCATCTCTGTCTCCGCGCTGTTTAAACTGAACTGTCGCCTCTGTCTCCGCGCTGTTTAAACTCAACTGTCGTTTCTGTCTCCGCACTGTTTAAACTCAACTGTCATCTCTGTCTCCGTGCTGTTTAAACTCAACTGTCATCTCTGTCTCCGCACTGCTTAAACTCAACTGTCGTTTCTGTCTCCGCACTGTTTAAACTCAACTGTCGTCTCTGTCTCCGTGCTGTTTAAACTCAACTGTCGTCTCTGTCTCCGTGCTGTTTAAACTCAACTGTCGTCTCTGTCTCCGCACTGTTTAAACTCAACTGTCATCTCTGTCTCCGTGCTGTTTAAACTCAACTGTCATCTCTGTCTCCATGCTGTTTAAACTCAACTGTCATCTCTGTCTCCGCGCTGTTTAAACTCAACTGTCATCTCTGTCTCCGCACTGTTTAAACTCAACTGTCGTCTCTGTCTCCGTGCTGTTTAAACTGAACTGTCATCTCTCTCTCCGTGCTGTTGAAACTCAACTGTCGCCTCTCTCTCCACGCTGTTTAAACTCAACTGTCCTCTCTGTCTCCGTGCTGTTTAAACTCAACTATCATCTCTATCTCCGCACTGTTTAAACTTAACTGTCGCCTCTCTCTCCGCGCTGTTTAAACTCAACTGTCATCTCTGTCTCCGCGCTATTTAAACTCAACTATCGTCTCTGTCTCCGCGCTGTTTAAACTGAACTGTCGCCTCTGTCTCCGCGCTGTTTAAACTCAACTGTCGTCTCTGTCTCCGCGCTGTTTAAACTCAACTGTCATCTCTGTCTCCGTGCTGTTTAAACTCAACTGTCATCTCTGTCTCCGCACTGTTTAAACTGAACTGTCATCTCTGTCTCCGCGCTGTTTAAACTCAGCTATCATCTATGTCTCCGCGCTGTTTAAACTGAACTGTCGCCTCTGTCTCCGCGCTGTTTAAACTCAACTGTCGTTTCTGTCTCCGCACTGTTTAAACTGAACTGTCATCTCTGTCTCCATGCTGTTTAAACTCAACTGTCATCTCTGTCTCCGTGCTGTTTAAACTCAACTGTCATCTCTGTCTCCGCACTGCTTAAACTCAACTGTCGTTTCTGTCTCCGCACTGTTTAAACTCAACTGTCGTCTCTGTCTCCGTGCTGTTTAAACTCAACTGTCGTCTCTGTCTCCGTGCTGTTTAAACTCAACTGTCGTCTCTGTCTCCGCACTGTTTAAACTCAACTGTCATCTCTGTCTCCGTGCTGTTTAAACTCAACTGTCATCTCTGTCTCCATGCTGTTTAAACTCAACTGTCATCTCTGTCTCCGCGCTGTTTAAACTCAACTGGCATCTCTGTCTCCGCACTGTTTAAACTGAACTGTCATCTCTGTCTCCGTGCTGTTTAAACTAAACTGTCATCTCTGTCTCCGCACTGTTTAAACTCGACTGTCATCTCTGTCTCCGCACTGTTTAAACTCAACTGTCATCTCTGTCTCCGCGCTGTTTAAACTCATCTGTCGTCTCTGTCTCCGTGCTGTTTAAACTGAACTATCATCTCTGTCTCCGCACTGTTTAAACTCAACTGTCGTTTCTGCCTCCACACTGTTTAAACTCAACTGTCGTTTCTGCCTCCACACTGTTTAAACTCAACTGTCGTCTCTGTCTCCGCACTGTTTAAACTGAACTGTCATCTCTGTCTCCGTGCTGTTTAAACTGAACTGTCATCTCTGTCTCCGCACTGTTTAAACTCAACTGTCGTCACTGTCTCCGTGCTGTTTAAACTCAACTGTCATCTCTGTCTCCGCGCTGTTTAAACTCAACTGTCATCTCTGTCTCCGCACTGTTTAAACTGAACTGTCATCTCTGTCTCCGCGCTGTTTAAACTCAACTATCGTCTCTGTCTCCGCGCTGTTTAAACTGAACTGTCGCCTCTGTCTCCGCGCTGTTTAAACTCAACTGTCGTCTCTGTCTCCGCGCTGTTTAAACTCAACTGTCATCTCTGTCTCCGTGCTGTTTAAACTCAACTGTCATCTCTGTCTCCGCACTGTTTAAACTGAACTGTCATCTCTGTCTCCGCGCTGTTTAAACTCAACTATCATCTCTGTCTCCGCGCTGTTTAAACTGAACTGTCGCCTCTGTCTCCGCGCTGTTTAAACTCAACTGTCGTTTCTGTCTCCGCACTGTTTAAACTCAACTGTCATCTCTGTCTCCGTGCTGTTTAAACTCAACTGTCATCTCTGTCTCCGCACTGCTTAAACTCAACTGTCGTTTCTGTCTCCGCACTGTTTAAACTCAACTGTCGTCTCTGTCTCCGTGCTGTTTAAACTCAACTGTCGTCTCTGTCTCCGTGCTGTTTAAACTCAACTGTCGTCTCTGTCTCCGCACTGTTTAAACTCAACTGTCATCTCTGTCTCCGTGCTGTTTAAACTCAACTGTCATCTCTGTCTCCATGCTGTTTAAACTCAACTGTCATCTCTGTCTCCGCGCTGTTTAAACTCAACTGTCATCTCTGTCTCCGCACTGTTTAAACTCAACTGTCGTCTCTGTCTCCGTGCTGTTTAAACTGAACTGTCATCTCTCTCTCCGTGCTGTTGAAACTCAACTGTCGCCTCTCTCTCCACGCTGTTTAAACTCAACTGTCCTCTCTGTCTCCGTGCTGTTTAAACTCAACTATCATCTCTATCTCCGCACTGTTTAAACTTAACTGTCGCCTCTCTCTCCGCGCTGTTTAAACTCAACTGTCATCTCTGTCTCCGCGCTATTTAAACTCAACTATCGTCTCTGTCTCCGCGCTGTTTAAACTGAACTGTCGCCTCTGTCTCCGCTCACGTGCTCACTGTGTGTCGTCTCTGTCTCCGCGCTGTTTAAACTCAACTGTCATCTCTGTCTCCGTGCTGTTTAAACTCAACTGTCATCTCTGTCTCCGCACTGTTTAAACTGAACTGTCATCTCTGTCTCCGCGCTGTTTAAACTCAGCTATCATCTATGTCTCCGCGCTGTTTAAACTGAACTGTCGCCTCTGTCTCCGCGCTGTTTAAACTCAACTGTCGTTTCTGTCTCCGCACTGTTTAAACTGAACTGTCATCTCTGTCTCCATGCTGTTTAAACTCAACTGTCATCTCTGTCTCCGTGCTGTTTAAACTCAACTGTCATCTCTGTCTCCGCACTGCTTAAACTCAACTGTCGTTTCTGTCTCCGCACTGTTTAAACTCAACTGTCGTCTCTGTCTCCGTGCTGTTTAAACTCAACTGTCGTCTCTGTCTCCGTGCTGTTTAAACTCAACTGTCGTCTCTGTCTCCGCACTGTTTAAACTCAACTGTCATCTCTGTCTCCGTGCTGTTTAAACTCAACTGTCATCTCTGTCTCCATGCTGTTTAAACTCAACTGTCATCTCTGTCTCCGCGCTGTTTAAACTCAACTGGCATCTCTGTCTCCGCACTGTTTAAACTGAACTGTCATCTCTGTCTCCGTGCTGTTTAAACTAAACTGTCATCTCTGTCTCCGCACTGTTTAAACTCGACTGTCATCTCTGTCTCCGCACTGTTTAAACTCAACTGTCATCTCTGTCTCCGCGCTGTTTAAACTCATCTGTCGTCTCTGTCTCCGTGCTGTTTAAACTGAACTATCATCTCTGTCTCCGCACTGTTTAAACTCAACTGTCGTTTCTGCCTCCACACTGTTTAAACTCAACTGTCGTCTCTGTCTCCGCACTGTTTAAACTGAACTGTCATCTCTGTCTCCGTGCTGTTTAAACTGAACTGTCATCTCTGTCTCCGCACTGTTTAAACTCAACTGTCGCCACTGTCTCCGTGCTGTTTAAACTCAACTGTCATCTCTGTCTCCGCACTGTTTAAACTCAACTGTCGTCTCTGTCTCCGCACTGTTTAAACTCAACTGTCATCTCTGTCTCCGTGCTGTTTAAACTCAACTGTCATCTCTGTCTCCGTGCTGTTTAAACTCAACTGTCATCTTTGTCTCCGTGCTGTTTAAACTCAACTGTCATCTCTGTCTCCGCGCTGTTTAACCTCAACTGTCGCCTCTCTCTCTACGCTGTTTAAACCCAACTATCGTCTCTGTCTCCGTGCTGTTTAAACTCAACTGTCATCTCTGTCTCCGTGCTGTTTAAACTCAACTGTCGCCTCTCTCTCCGCGCTGTTTAAACTCAACTGTCGTCTCTGTCTCCGTGCTGTTTAAACTCAACTGTCATCTTTGTCTCCGCACTGTTTAAACTGAACTGTCGCCTCTCTCTCCGCACTGTTTAAACTCAACTGTCGCCTCTCGCTCCGCGCTGTTTAAACTCAACTGTCGTCTCTGTCTCCGTGCTGTTTAAACTCAAATGTCATCTCTGACTCCGTACTGTTTAAACTGAACTGTCGCCTCTCACTCCGCACTGTTTAAACTCAACTGTCGTCGCTGTCTCCGCGCTGTTTAAACTCAACTGTCATCTCTGTCTCCGTGCTGTTTAAACTCAACTGTCATCTCTGTCTCCGCACTGTTTAAACTGAACTGTCATCTCTGTCTTCGCGCTGTTTAAACTCAACTGTCATCTCTGTCTCCGCAGTGTTTAAACTGAACTGTCATCTCTGTCTCCGTGCTGTTTAAACTCAACTGTCATCTCTGTCTCCGCGCTGTTTAAACTCAACTGGCATCTCTGTCTCTGCACAGTTTAAACTGAACTGTCATCTCTGTCTCCGTGCTGTTTAAACTGAACTGTCATCTCTGTCTCTGCACTGTTTATACTCAACTGTCATATCTGTCTCCGCGCTGTTTAAACTCAACTGGCATCTCTGTCTCTGCACTGTTTAAACTGAACTGTCATCTCTGTCTCCGTGCTGTTTAAACTGAACTGTCATCTCTGTCTCCGCACTGTTTAAACTCGACTGTCATCTCTGTCTCCGCACTGTTTAAACTCATCTGTCGTCTCTGTCTCCGTGCTGTTTAAACTGAACTGTCATCTCTGTCACCGCACTGTTTAAACTCAACTGTCGTTTCTGTCTCCGCACTGTTTAAACTCAACTGTCGTCTCTGTCTCCGTGCTGTTTAAACTCAACTGTCATCTGTGTCTCCGCACTGTTTAAACTGAACTGTCGCCTCTCTCTGCGCACTGTTTAAACTCAACTGTCGCCTCTCGCTCCGCGCTGTTTAAACTCAACTGTCGTCTCTGTCTCCGTGCTGTTTAAACTCAAATGTCATCTCTGACTCCGTACTGTTTAAACTGAACTGTCGCCTCTCTCTCCGCACTGTTTAAACTCAACTGTCGTCGCTGTCTCTGCGCTGTTTAAACTCAACTGTCATCTCTGTCTCCGTGCTGTTTAAACTCAACTGTCATCTCTGTCTCCGCACTGTTTAAACTGAACTGTCATCTCTGTCTCCGCGCTGTTTAAACTCAACTGTCATCTCTGTCTCCGCAGTGTTTAAACTGAACTGTCATCTCTGTCTCCGTGCTGTTTAAACTCAACTGTCATCTCTGTCTCCGCGCTGTTTAAACTCAACTCGCATCTCTGTCTCTGCACTGTTTAAACTGAACTGTCATCTCTGTCTCCGTGCTGTTTAAACTGAATTGTCATCTCTGTCTCCGCACTGTTTAAACTCGACTGTCATCTCTGTCTCCGCACTGTTTAAACTCATCTGTCGTCTCTGTCTCCGTGCTGTTTAAACTGAACTGTCATCTCTGTCTCCGCACTGTTTAAACTCAACTGTCGTTTCTGTCTCCGCACTGTTTAAACTCAACTGTCGTCTCTGTCTCCGCACTGTTTAAACTGAACTGTCATCTCTGTCTCCGTGCTGTTTAAACTCAACTGTCGCCACTGTCTCCGTGCTGTTTAAACTCAACTGTCATCTCTGTCTCCGCACTGTTTAAACTCAACTGTCGTCTCTGTCTCCGCACTGTTTAAACTCAACTGTCATCTCTGTCTCCGCACTGTTTAAACTCAACTGTCGTCTCTGTCTCCGCACTGTTTAAACTCAACTGTCATCTCTGTCTCCGTGCTGTTTAAACTCAACTGTCATCTCTGTCTCCGTGCTGTTTAAACTCAACTGTCATCTCTGTCTCCGTGCTGTTTAAACTCAACTGTCATCTCTGTCTCCGCGCTGTTTAAACTCAACTGTCATCTCTGTCTCCGCACTGTTTAAACTCATCTGTCGTCTCTGTCTCCGCACTGTTTAAACTCAACTGTCATCTCTGTCTCCGTGCTGTTTAAACTCAACTGTCATCTCTGTCTCCGCACTGTTTAAACTCTACTGTCATCTCTGTCTCCGTGCTGTTTAAACTGAACTGTCATCTCTGTGTCCGCACTGCTTGAACTCAACTGTCATCTCTCTCTCCGTGCTGTTTAAACTCAACTGTCGCCTCTCTCTCCGCGCTGTTTAAACTCAACTGCCGTCTCTTTCTCCGTGCTGTTTAAACTCAACTGTCATCTCTGTCTCCGCACTGTTTAAACTGAACTGTCACCTCTCTCTCCGCGCGGTTTAAACTCAACTGTCATCTCTGTCTCCGCACTGTTTAAACTCAACTGTCGCCTCTCTCACCGCACTGTTTAAACTCAACTGTCGCCTCTCTCTCCGCGCTGTTGAAACTCAACTGTTGTCTCTGTCTCCGTGCTGTTTAAACTCAACTGTCATCTCTGTCTCCGCACTGTTTAAACTGAACTGTCGCCTCTCTCTCCGCGCTGTTTAAACTCAACTGTCATCTCTGTCTCCGCGCTGTTTAAACTCAACTGTCATCTCTGTCTCCGCACTGTTTAAACTGAACTGTCATCTCTGTCTCCGCGCTGTTTAAACTCAACTATCGTCTCTGTCTCCGCGCTGTTTAAACTGAACTGTCGCCTCTGTCTCCGCGCTGTTTAAACTCAACTGTCGTCTCTGTCTCCGCGCTGTTTAAACTCAACTGTCATCTCTGTCTCCGTGCTGTTTAAACTCAACTGTCATCTCTGTCTCCGCACTGTTTAAACTGAACTGTCATCTCTGTCTCCGCGCTGTTTAAACTCAACTATCATCTCTGTCTCCGCGCTGTTTAAACTGAACTGTCGCCTCTGTCTCCGCGCTGTTTAAACTCAACTGTCGTTTCTGTCTCCGCACTGTTTAAACTCAACTGTCATCTCTGTCTCCGTGCTGTTTAAACTCAACTGTCATCTCTGTCTCCGCACTGCTTAAACTCAACTGTCGTTTCTGTCTCCGCACTGTTTAAACTCAACTGTCGTCACTGTTTCCGTGCTGTTTAAACTCAACTGTCGTCTCTGTCTCCGTGCTGTTTAAACTCAACTGTCGTCTCTGTCTCCGCACTGTTTAAACTCAACTGTCATCTCTGTCTCCGTGCTGTTTAAACTCAACTGTCATCTCTGTCTCGATGCTGTTTAAACTCAACTGTCATCTCTGTCTCCGCGCTGTTTAAACTCAACTGTCATCTCTGTCTCCGCACTGTTTAAACTCAACTGTCGTCTCTGTCTCCGTGCTGTTTAAACTGAACTGTCATCTCTCTCTCCGTGCTGTTGAAACTCAACTGTCGCCTCTCTCTCCACGCTGTTTAAACTCAACTGTCCTCTCTGTCTCCGTGCTGTTTAAACTCAACTGTCATCTCTATCTCCGCACTGTTTAAACTTAACTGTCGCCTCTCTCTCCGCGCTGTTTAAACTCAACTGTCATCTCTGTCTCCGCGCTATTTAAACTCAACTATCGTCTCTGTCTCCGCGCTGTTTAAACTGAACTGTCGCCTCTGTCTCCGCGCTGTTTAAACTCAACTGTCGTCTCTGTCTCCGCGCTGTTTAAACTCAACTGTCAGCTCTGTCTCCGTGCTGTTTAAACTCAACTGTCATCTCTGTCTCCGCACTGTTTAAACTGAACTGTCATCTCTGTCTCCGCGCTGTTTAAACTCAGCTATCATCTCTGTCTCCGCGCTGTTTAAACTGAACTGTCGCCTCTGTCTCCGCGCTGTTTAAACTCAACTGTCGTTTCTGTCTCCGCACTGTTTAAACTCAACTGTCATCTCTGTCTCCGTGCTGTTTAAACTCAACTGTCATCTCTGTCTCCGCACTGCTTAAACTCAACTGTCGTTTCTGTCTCCGCACTGTTTAAACTCAACTGTCGTCTCTGTCTCCGTGCTGTTTAAACTCAACTGTCGTCTCTGTCTCCGTGCTGTTTAAACTCAACTGTCGTCTCTGTCTCCGCACTGTTTAAACTCAACTGTCATCTCTGTCTCCGTGCTGTTTAAACTCAACTGTCATCTCTGTCTCCATGCTGTTTAAACTCAACTGTCATCTCTGTCTCCGCGCTGTTTAAACTCAACTGGCATCTCTGTCTCTGCACTGTTTAAACTGAACTGTCATCTCTGTCTCCGTGCTGTTTAAACTAAACTGTCATCTCTGTCTCCGCACTGTTTAAACTCGACTGTCATCTCTGTCTCCGCACTGTTTAAACTCATCTGTCGTCTCTGTCTCCGTGCTGTTTAAACTGAACTATCATCTCTGTCTCCGCACTGTTTAAACTCAACTGTCGTTTCTGCCTCCGCACTGTTTAAACTCAACTGTCGTCTCTGTCTCCGCACTGTTTAAACTGAACTGTCATCTCTGTCTCCGTGCTGTTTAAACTCAACTGTCATCTCTGTCTCCGCACTGTTTAAACTCAACTGTCGTCTCTGTCTCCGCACTGTTTAAACTCAACTGTCATCTCTGTCTCCGTGCTGTTTAAACTCAACTGTCATCTCTGTCTCCGTGCTGTTTAAACTCAACTGTCATCTCTGTCTCCGTGCTGTTTAAACTCAACTGTCATCTCTGTCTCCGCGCTGTTTAACCTCAACTGTCGCCTCTCTCTCTACGCTGTTTAAACCCAACTATCGTCTCTGTCTCCGTGCTGTTTAAACTCAACTGTCATCTCTGTCTCCGTGCTGTTTAAACTCAACTGTCGCCTCTCTCTCCGCGCTGTTTAAACTCAACTGTCGTCTCTGTCTCCGTGCTGTTTAAACTGAACTGTCATCTTTGTCTCCGCACTGTTTAAACTGAACTGTCGCCTCTCTCTCCGCACTGTTTAAACTCAACTGTCGCCTCTCGCTCCGCGCTGTTTAAACTCAACTGTCGTCTCTGTCTCCGTGCTGTTTAAACTCAAATGTCATCTCTGACTCCGTACTGTTTAAACTGAACTGTCATCTCTGTCTTCGCGCTGTTTAAACTCAACTGTCATCTCTGTCTCCGCAGTGTTTAAACTGAACTGTCATCTCTGTCTCCGTGCTGTTTAAACTCAACTGTCATCTCTGTCTCCGCGCTGTTTAAACTCAACTGGCATCTCTGTCTCTGCACTGTTTAAACTGAACTGTCATCTCTGTCTCCGTGCTGTTTAAACTGAACTGTCATCTCTGTCTCTGCACTGTTTATACTCAACTGTCATATCTGTCTCCGCGCTGTTTAAACTCAACTGGCATCTCTGTCTCTGCACTGTTTAAACTGAAATGTCATCTCTGTCTCCGTGCTGTTTAAACTGAACTGTCATCTCTGTCTCCGCACTGTTTAAACTCGACTGTCATCTCTGTCTCCGCACTGTTTAAACTCATCTGTCGTCTCTGTCTCCGTGCTGTTTAAACTGAACTGTCATCTCTGTCACCGCACTGTTTAAACTCAACTGTCGTTTCTGTCTCCGCACTGTTTAAACTCAACTGTCGTCTCTGTCTCCGTGCTGTTTAAACTCAACTGTCATCTGTGTCTCCGCACTGTTTAAACTGAACTGTCGCCTCTCTCTGCGCACTGTTTAAACTCAACTGTCGCCTCTCGCTCCGCGCTGTTTAAACTCAACTGTCGTCTCTGTCTCCGTACTGTTTAAACTGAACTGTCGCCTCTCTCTCCGCACTGTTTAAACTCAACTGTCGTCGCTGTCTCCGCGCTGTTTAAACTCAACTGTCATCTCTGTCTCCGTGCTGTTTAAACTCAACTGTCATCTCTGTCTCCGCACTGTTTAAACTGAACTGTCATCTCTGTCTCCGCGCTGTTTAAACTCAACTGTCATCTCTGTCTCCGCAGTGTTTAAACTGAACTGTCATCTCTGTCTCCGTGCTGTTTAAACTCAACTGTCATCTCTGTCTCCGCGCTGTTTAAACTCAACTGGCATCTCTGTCTCTGCACTGTTTAAACTGAACTGTCATCTCTGTCTCCGTGCTGTTTAAACTGAACTGTCATCTCTGTCTCCGCACTGTTTAAACTCGACTGTCATCTCTGTCTCCGCACTGTTTAAACTCATCTGTCGTCTCTGTCTCCGTGCTGTTTAAACTGAACTGTCATCTCTGTCTCCGCACTGTTTAAACTCAACTGTCGTTTCTGTCTCTGCACTGTTTAAACTCAACTGTCGTCTCTGTCTCCGCACTGTTTAAACTGAACTGTCATCTCTGTCTCCGTGCTGTTTAAACTGAACTGTCATCTCTGTCTCCGCACTGTTTAAACTCAACTGTCGCCACTGTCTCCGTGCTGTTTAAACTCAACTGTCATCTCTGTCTCCGCACTGTTTAAACTCAACTGTCGTCTCTGTCTCCGCACTGTTTAAACTCAACTGTCATCTCTGTCTCCTCACTGTTTAAACTCAACTGTCGTCTCTGTCTCCGCACTGTTTAAACTCAACTGTCATCTCTGTCTCCGTGCTGTTTAAACTCAACTGTCATCTCTGTCTCCGTGCTGTTTAAACTCAACTGTCATCTCTGTCTCCGTGCTGTTTAAACTCAACTGTCATCTCTGTCTCCGCGCTGTTTAAACTCAACTGTCATCTCTGTCTCCGCACTGTTTAAACTCAACTGTCGTCTCTGTCTCCGTGCTGTTTAAACTGAACTGTCATCTCTCTCTCCGTGCTGTTTATAGTCAACTGTCGCCTCTCTCTCTACGCTGTTTAAACTCAACTATCGTCTCTGTCTCCGTGCTGTTTAAACTCAACTGTCATCTCTGTCTCCGCACTGTTTAAACTGAACTATCGCCTCTCTCTCCGCGCTGTTTAAACTCAACTGTCATCTCTGTCTCCGCACTGTTAAAGCTCAACTGTCGCCTCTCTCTCCGCGCTGTTTAAACTCAACTGTCATCTCTGTCTCCGCACTGTTTAAACTGAACTGTCATCTCTGTCTCCGCGCTGTTTAAACTCAACTGTCATCTCTGTCTCCGCACTGTTTAAACTCAACTGTCATCTCTGTCTCCGTGCTGTTTAAAGTCAACTTTCATCTCTGTCTCCGCACTGTTTAAACTCAACTGTCGTCTCTGTCTCCGTGCTGTTTAAACTCAAGTGTCATCTCTGTCTCCGCACTGTTTAAACTCAACTGTCATCTCTGTCTCCGCACTGTTTAAACTCAACTGTCATCTCTGTCTCCGTGCTGTTTAAACTCAACTGTCATCTCTGTCTCCGCGCTGTTTAAACTCAACTGTCATCTCTGTCTCCGCACTGTTTAAACTGAACTGTCGTCTCTGTCTCCGCACTGTTTAAACTCAACTGTCGTCTCTGTCTCCGTGCTGTTTGAACTCAACTGTCATCTCTGTCTCCACACTGTTTAAACTCAACTGTCATCTCTGTCTCCGCACTGTTTAAACTCAACTGTCATCTCTGTCTCCGTGCTGTTTAAACTCAACTGTCATCTCTGTCTCCGCGCTGTTTAAACTCAACTGTCATCTCTGTCTCCGCACTGTTTAAACTCAACTGTCATCTCTGTCTCCGCATTGTTTAAACTGAAATGTCATCTCTGTCTCCGTGCTGTTTAAACTCAACTGTCATCTCTGTCTCCGTGCTGTTTAAACTCAACTGTCGCCTCTCTCTCCGCGCTGTTTAAACTCAACTGTCGTCTCTGTCTCCGTGCTGTTTAAACTCAACTGTCATCTCTGTCTCCGCACTGTTTAAACTGAACTGTCGCCTCTCTCTCCGCGCTGTTTAAACTCAACTGTCATCTCTGTCTCTGCACTGTTTAAACTCAACTGTCAACTCTCTCTCCGCGCTGTTTAAACTCAACTGTCATCTCTGTCTCCGCACTGTTTAAACTCAATGTCGTCTCTGTCTCCGCACTGTTTAAACTCAATGTCATCTCTGTCTCCGCACTGTTTAAACTCAACTGTCATCTCTGTCTCCGCACTGTTTAAACTCAACTGTCATCTCTGTCTCCGCGCTGTTTAAACTCAACTGTCGTTTCTGTCTCCGCACTGTTTAAACTCAACTGTCGTTTCTGTCTCCGCACTGCTTAAACTCAACTGTCATCTCTGTCTCCGCACTGTTTAAACTCAACTGTCATCTCTGTCTCCGTGCTGTTTAAACTCAACTGTCATCTCTGTCTCCGCGCTGTTCAAACTGAACTGTCATCTCTGGCTCCGCACTGTTTAAACTCAACTGTCATCTCTGTCTCCGAGCTGTTTATACTCAACTGTCATCTCTGTCTCCGCACTGTTTAAATTCAACTGTCGCCTCTCTCTCGCACTGTTTAGACTGAACTGTCGCCTCTGTCTCCGCGCTGTTTAAACTCAACTGTCGTCTGTGTCTCCGCAATGTTTAAACTCAACTGTCGCCTCTCTCTCGCACTGTTTAGACTGAACTGTCGCCTCTGTCTCCGCGCTGTTTAAACTCAACTGTCGTTTCTGTCTCCGCACTGTTTAAACTCAACTGTCGTCTCTGTCTCCGTGCTGTTTAAACTGAACTGTCATCTCTCTCTCCGTGCTGTTTAAACTCAACTGTCGCCTCTCTTTCCACGCTGTTTAAACTCAACTGTCGTCTCTGTCTCCGTGCTGTTTAAACTCAACTGTCATCTCTGTCTCCGCACTGTTTAAACTGAACTGTCGCCTCTCTCTCCGCGCTGTTTAAACTCAACTGTCATCTCTGTCTCCGTGCTGTTTAAACTCAACTGTCGTCTCTGTCTCCGTGCTACTGAACTCAACTGTCGTCTCTGTCTCCACACTGTTTAAACTCAACTGTCATCTCTGTCTCCGCACTGTTTAAACTCAACTGTCATCTCTGTCTCCGCACTGTTTAAAATCAACTGTCATCTCTGTCTCCGTGCTGTTTAAACTCAACTGTCATCTCTGTCTCCGTGCTGTTTAAACTCAACTGTCATCTCTGTCTCCGCACTGTTTAAACTCAACTGTCGTCTCTGTCTCCGCACTGTTTAAACTCAACTGTCGTCTCTGTCTCCGCGCTGTTCAAAGTCAACTGTCATCTCTGTCTCCGTGCTGTTTAAACTCAACTGTCATCTCTGTCTCCGCGCTGTTTAAACTGAACTGTCATCTCTGTCTGCGCACTGTTTAAACTGAACTGTCATCTCTGTCTCCGCGCTGTTTAAACTCAACGGTCATCTGTGTCTCCGCACTGTTTAAACTCAACTGTCGACTCTCTCTCCGCGCTGTTTAAACTCAACTGTCATCTCTGTCTCCGCGCTGTATAAACTCAACTGTCATCTCTGTCTCCGCACTGTTTAAACTCAACTGTCGTCTCTGTCTCCGCACTGTTTAAACTGAACTGTCATCTCTGTGTCCGCACTGCTTTAACTCAACTGTCATCTCTCTCTCCGTGCTGTTTAAACTCAACTGTCGCCTCTCTCTCCGCGCTGTTTAAACTCAACTGTCGTCTGTGTCTCCGTGCTGTTTAAACTCAACTGTCATCTCTGTCTCCGCACTGTTTAAACTGAACTGTCGCCTCTCTCTCCGCGCTGTTTAAACTCAACTGTCATCTCTGTCCCCGCACTGTTTAAACTCATCTGTCGTCTCTGTCTCCGCACTGTTTAAACTCAACTGTCATCTCTGTCTCCGTGCTGTTTAAACTCAACTGTCATCTCTGTCTCCGCACTGTTTAAACTCTACTGTCATCTCTGTCTCCGTGCTGTTTAAACTGAACTGTCATCTCTGTGTCCGCACTGCTTGAACTCAACTGTCATCTCTCTCTCCGTGCTGTTTAAACTCAACTGTCGCCTCTCTCTCCGCGCTGTTTAAACTCAACTGTCGTCTCTTTCTCCGTGCTGTTTAAACTCAACTGTCATCTCTGTCTCCGCACTGTTTAAACTGAACTGTCACCTCTCTCTCCGCGCGGTTTAAACTCAACTGTCATCTCTGTCTCCGCACTGTTTAAACTCAACTGTCGCCTCTCTCACCGCACTGTTTAAACTCAACTGTCGCCTCTCTCTCCGCGCTGTTGAAACTCAACTGTTGTCTCTGTCTCCGTGCTGTTTAAACTCAACTGTCATCTCTGTCTCCGCACTGTTTAAACTGAACTGTCGCCTCTCTCTCCGCGCTGTTTAAACTCAACTGTCATCTCTGTCTCCGCGCTGTTTAAACTCAACTGTCATCTCTGTCTCCGCACTGTTTAAACTGAACTGTCATCTCTGTCTCCGCGCTGTTTAAACTCAACTATCGTCTCTGTCTCCGCGCTGTTTAAACTGAACTGTCGCCTCTGTCTCCGCGCTGTTTAAACTCAACTGTCGTCTCTGTCTCCGCGCTGTTTAAACTCAACTGTCATCTCTGTCTCCGTGCTGTTTAAACTCAACTGTCATCTCTGTCTCCGCACTGTTTAAACTGAACTGTCATCTCTGTCTCCGCGCTGTTTAAACTCAACTATCATCTCTGTCTCCGC
Organism: Prionace glauca; assembly: GCA_037974335.1. Lineage (NCBI taxonomy): Eukaryota > Metazoa > Chordata > Chondrichthyes > Carcharhiniformes > Carcharhinidae > Prionace > Prionace glauca. Next base: position 98,509,618 of record CM075729.1, on the reverse strand, counting down.
GCTGTTTAAACTGAACTGTCGCCTCTGTCTCCACGCTGTTTAAACTCAACTGTCGTTTCTGTCTCCGCACTGTTTAAACTCAACTGTCATCTCTGTCTCCGTGCTGTTTAAACTCAACTGTCATCTCTGTCTCCGCACTGCTTAAACTCAACTGTCGTTTCTGTCTCCGCACTGTTTAAACTCAACTGTCGTCTCTGTCTCCGTGCTGTTTAAACTCAACTGTCGTCTCTGTCTCCGTGCTGTTTAAACTCAACTGTCGTCTCTGTCTCCGCACTGTTTAAACTCAACTGTCATCTCTGTCTCCGTGCTGTTTAAACTCAACTGTCATCTCTGTCTCCGCGCTGTTTAAACTCAACTGTCATCTCTGTCTCCGCACTGTTTAAACTCAACTGTCGTCTCTGTCTCCGTGCTGTTTAAACTGAACTGTCATCTCTCTCTCCGTGCTGTTGAAACTCAACTGTCGCCTCTCTCTCCACGCTGTTTAAACTCAACTGTCCTCTCTGTCTCCGTGCTGTTTAAACTCAACTATCATCTCTATCTCCGCACTGTTTAAACTTAACTGTCGCCTCTCTCTCCGCGCTGTTTAAACTCAACTGTCATCTCTGTCTCCGCGCTATTTAAACTCAACTATCGTCTCTGTCTCCGCGCTGTTTAAACTGAACTGTCGCCTCTGTCTCCGCGCTGTTTAAACTCAACTGTCGTCTCTGTCTCCGCGCTGTTTAAACTCAACTGTCATCTCTGTCTCCGTGCTGTTTAAACTCAACTGTCATCTCTGTCTCCGCACTGTTTAAACTGAACTGTCATCTCTGTCTCCGCGCTGTTTAAACTCAGCTATCATCTATGTCTCCGCGCTGTTTAAACTGAACTGTCGCCTCTGTCTCCGCGCTGTTTAAACTCAACTGTCGTTTCTGTCTCCGCACTGTTTAAACTCAACTGTCATCTCTGTCTCCGTGCTGTTTAAACTCAACTGTCATCTCTGTCTCCGCACTGCTTAAACTCAACTGTCGTTTCTGTCTCCGCACTGTTTAAACTCAACTGTCGTCTCTGTCTCCGTGCTGTTTAAACTCAACTGTCGTCTCTGTCTCCGTGCTGTTTAAACTCAACTGTCGTCTCTGTCTCCGCACTGTTTAAACTCAACTGTCATCTCTGTCTCCGTGCTGTTTAAACTCAACTGTCATCTCTGTCTCCATGCTGTTTAAACTCAACTGTCATCTCTGTCTCCGCGCTGTTTAAACTCAACTGGCATCTCTGTCTCCGCACTGTTTAAACTGAACTGTCATCTCTGTCTCCGTGCTGTTTAAACTAAACTGTCATCTCTGTCTCCGCACTGTTTAAACTCGACTGTCATCTCTGTCTCCGCACTGGTTAAACTCATCTGTCGTCTCTGTCTCCGTGCTGTTTAAACTGAACTGTCATCTCTGTCTCCGCGCTGTTTAAACTCAGCTATCATCTATGTCTCCGCGCTGTTTAAACTGAACTGTCGCCTCTGTCTCCGCGCTGTTTAAACTCAACTGTCGTTTCTGTCTCCGCACTGTTTAAACTCAACTGTCATCTCTGTCTCCGTGCTGTTTAAACTCAACTGTCATCTCTGTCTCCGCACTGCTTAAACTCAACTGTCGTTTCTGTCTCCGCACTGTTTAAACTCAACTGTCGTCTCTGTCTCCGTGCTGTTTAAACTCAACTGTCGTCTCTGTCTCCGTGCTGTTTAAACTCAACTGTCGTCTCTGTCTCCGCACTGTTTAAACTCAACTGTCATCTCTGTCTCCGCACTGTTTAAACTCAACTGTCGTTTCTGCCTCCACACTGTTTAAACTCAACTGTCGTCTCTGTCTCCGCACTGTTTAAACTGAACTGTCATCTCTGTCTCCGTGCTGTTTAAACTGAACTGTCATCTCTGTCTCCGCACTGTTTAAACTCAACTGTCGCCACTGTCTCCGTGCTGTTTAAACTCAACTGTCATCTCTGTCTCCGCGCTGTTTAAACTCAACTGTCATCTCTGTCTCCGCACTGTTTAAACTGAACTGTCATCTCTGTCTCCGCGCTGTTTAAACTCAACTATCGTCTCTGTCTCCGCGCTGTTTAAACTGAACTGTCGCCTCTGTCTCCGCGCTGTTTAAACTCAACTGTCGTCTCTGTCTCCGCGCTGTTTAAACTCAACTGTCATCTCTGTCTCCGTGCTGTTTAAACTCAACTGTCATCTCTGTCTCCGCACTGTTTAAACTGAACTGTCATCTCTGTCTCCGCGCTGTTTAAACTCAACTATCATCTCTGTCTCCGCGCTGTTTAAACTGAACTGTCGCCTCTGTCTCCGCGCTGTTTAAACTCAACTGTCGTTTCTGTCTCCGCACTGTTTAAACTCAACTGTCATCTCTGTCTCCGTGCTGTTTAAACTCAACTGTCATCTCTGTCTCCGCACTGCTTAAACTCAACTGTCGTTTCTGTCTCCGCACTGTTTAAACTCAACTGTCGTCTCTGTCTCCGTGCTGTTTAAACTCAACTGTCGTCTCTGTCTCCGTGCTGTTTAAACTCAACTGTCGTCTCTGTCTCCGCACTGTTTAAACTCAACTGTCATCTCTGTCTCCGTGCTGTTTAAACTCAACTGTCATCTCTGTCTCCATGCTGTTTAAACTCAACTGTCATCTCTGTCTCCGCGCTGTTTAAACTCAACTGTCATCTCTGTCTCCGCACTGTTTAAACTCAACTGTCGTCTCTGTCTCCGTGCTGTTTAAACTGAACTGTCATCTCTCTCTCCGTGCTGTTGAAACTCAACTGTCGCCTCTCTCTCCACGCTGTTTAAACTCAACTGTCCTCTCTGTCTCCGTGCTGTTTAAACTCAACTATCATCTCTATCTCCGCACTGTTTAAACTGAACTGTCATCTCTGTGTCCGCACTGCTTTAACTCAACTGTCATCTCTCTCTCCGTGCTGTTTAAACTCAACTGTCGCCTCTCTCTCCGCGCTGTTTAAACTCAACTGTCGTCTGTGTCTCCGTGCTGTTTAAACTCAACTGTCATCTCTGTCTCCGCAGTGTTTAAACTGAACTGTCGCCTCTCTCTCCGCGCTGTTTAAACTCAACTGTCATCTCTGTCCCCGCACTGTTTAAACTCATCTGTCGTCTCTGTCTCCGCACTGTTTAAACTCAACTGTCATCTCTGTCTCCGTGCTGTTTAAACTCAACTGTCATCTCTGTCTCCGCACTGTTTAAACTCTACTGTCATCTCTGTCTCCGTGCTGTTTAAACTGAACTGTCATCTCTGTGTCCGCACTGCTTGAACTCAACTGTCATCTCTCTCTCCGTGCTGTTTAAACTCAACTGTCGCCTCTCTCTCCGCGCTGTTTAAACTCAACTGTCGTCTCTTTCTCCGTGCTGTTCAAACTCAACTGTCATCTCTGTCTCCGCACTGTTTAAACTGAACTGTCACCTCTCTCTCCGCGCGGTTTAAACTCAACTGTCATCTCTGTCTCCGCACTGTTTAAACTCAACTGTCGCCTCTCTCACCGCACTGTTTAAACTCAACTGTCGCCTCTCTCTCCGCGCTGTTGAAACTCAACTGTTGTCTCTGTCTCCGTGCTGTTTAAACTCAACTGTCATCTCTGTCTCCGCACTGTTTAAACTGAACTGTCGCCTCTCTCTCCGCGCTGTTTAAACTCAACTGTCATCTCTGTCTCCGCGCTGTTTAAACTCAACTGTCATCTCTGTCTCCGCACTGTTTAAACTGAACTGTCATCTCTGTCTCCGCGCTGTTTAAACTCAGCTATCATCTATGTCTCCGCGCTGTTTAAACTGAACTGTCGCCTCTGTCTCCGCGCTGTTTAAACTCAACTGTCGTTTCTGTCTCCGCACTGTTTAAACTCAACTGTCATCTCTGTCTCCGTGCTGTTTAAACTCAACTGTCATCTCTGTCTCCGCACTGCTTAAACTCAACTGTCGTTTCTGTCTCCGCACTGTTTAAACTCAACTGTCGTCTCTGTCTCCGTGCTGTTTAAACTCAACTGTCGTCTCTGTCTCCGTGCTGTTTAAACTCAACTGTCGTCTCTGTCTCCGCACTGTTTAAACCCAACTGTCATCTCTGTCTCCGTGCTGTTTAAACTCAACTGTCATCTCTGTCTCCATGCTGTTTAAACTCAACTGTCATCTCTGTCTCCGCGCTGTTTAAACTCAACTGGCATCTCTGTCTCCGCACTGTTTAAACTGAACTGTCATCTCTGTCTCCGTGCTGTTTAAACTAAACTGTCATCTCTGTCTCCGTGCTGTTTAAACTCAACTGTCATCTCTGTCTCCATGCTGTTTAAACTCAACTGTCATCTCTGTCTCCGCGCTGTTTAAACTCAACTGGCATCTCTGTCTCCGCACTGTTTAAACTGAACTGTCATCTCTGTCTCCGCACTGTTTAAACTGAACTGTCATCTCTGTCTCCGCACTGTTTAAACTCGACTGTCATCTCTGTCTCCGCACTGTTTAAACTCAACTGTCGTTTCTGCCTCCACACTGTTTAAACTCAACTGTCGTCTCTGTCTCCGCACTGTTTAAACTGAACTGTCATCTCTGTCTCCGTGCTGTTTAAACTGAACTGTCATCTCTGTCTCCGCACTGTTTAAACTCAACTGTCGCCACTGTCTCCGTGCTGTTTAAACTCAACTGTCATCTCTGTCTCCGCGCTGTTTAAACTCAACTGTCATCTCTGTCTCCGCACTGTTTAAACTGAACTGTCATCTCTGTCTCCGCGCTGTTTAAACTCAACTATCGTCTCTGTCTCCGCGCTGTTTAAACTGAACTGTCGCCTCTGTCTCCGCGCTGTTTAAACTCAACTGTCGTCTCTGTCTCCGCGCTGTTTAAACTCAACTGTCATCTCTGTCTCCGTGCTGTTTAAACTCAACTGTCATCTCTGTCTCCGCACTGTTTAAACTGAACTGTCATCTCTGTCTCCGCGCTGTTTAAACTCAACTATCATCTCTGTCTCCGCGCTGTTTAAACTGAACTGTCGCCTCTGTCTCCGCGCTGTTTAAACTCAACTGTCGTTTCTGTCTCCGCACTGTTTAAACTCAACTGTCATCTCTGTCTCCGTGCTGTTTAAACTCAACTGTCATCTCTGTCTCCGCACTGCTTAAACTCAACTGTCGTTTCTGTCTCCGCACTGTTTAAACTCAACTGTCGTCTCTGTCTCCGTGCTGTTTAAACTCAACTGTCGTCTCTGTCTCCGTGCTGTTTAAACTCAACTGTCGTCTCTGTCTCCGCACTGTTTAAACTCAACTGTCATCTCTGTCTCCGTGCTGTTTAAACTCAACTGTCATCTCTGTCTCCATGCTGTTTAAACTCAACTGTCATCTCTGTCTCCGCGCTGTTTAAACTCAACTGTCATCTCTGTCTCCGCACTGTTTAAACTCAACTGTCGTCTCTGTCTCCGTGCTGTTTAAACTGAACTGTCATCTCTCTCTCCGTGCTGTTGAAACTCAACTGTCGCCTCTCTCTCCACGCTGTTTAAACTCAACTGTCCTCTCTGTCTCCGTGCTGTTTAAACTCAACTATCATCTCTATCTCCGCACTGTTTAAACTTAACTGTCGCCTCTCTCTCCGCGCTGTTTAAACTCAACTGTCATCTCTGTCTCCGCGCTATTTAAACTCAACTATCGTCTCTGTCTCCGCGCTGTTTAAACTGAACTGTCGCCTCTGTCTCCGCGCTGTTTAAACTCAACTGTCGTCTCTGTCTCCGCGCTGTTTAAACTCAACTGTCATCTCTGTCTCCGTGCTGTTTAAACTCAACTGTCATCTCTGTCTCCGCACTGTTTAAACTGAACTGTCATCTCTGTCTCCGCGCTGTTTAAACTCAGCTATCATCTATGTCTCCGCGCTGTTTAAACTGAACTGTCGCCTCTGTCTCCGCGCTGTTTAAACTCAACTGTCGTTTCTGTCTCCGCACTGTTTAAACTGAACTGTCATCTCTGTCTCCATGCTGTTTAAACTCAACTGTCATCTCTGTCTCCGTGCTGTTTAAACTCAACTGTCATCTCTGTCTCCGCACTGCTTAAACTCAACTGTCGTTTCTGTCTCCGCACTGTTTAAACTCAACTGTCGTCTCTGTCTCCGTGCTGTTTAAACTCAACTGTCGTCTCTGTCTCCGTGCTGTTTAAACTCAACTGTCGTCTCTGTCTCCGCACTGTTTAAACTCAACTGTCATCTCTGTCTCCGTGCTGTTTAAACTCAACTGTCATCTCTGTCTCCATGCTGTTTAAACTCAACTGTCATCTCTGTCTCCGCGCTGTTTAAACTCAACTGGCATCTCTGTCTCCGCACTGTTTAAACTGAACTGTCATCTCTGTCTCCGTGCTGTTTAAACTAAACTGTCATCTCTGTCTCCGCACTGTTTAAACTCGACTGTCATCTCTGTCTCCGCACTGTTTAAACTCAACTGTCATCTCTGTCTCCGCGCTGTTTAAACTCATCTGTCGTCTCTGTCTCCGTGCTGTTTAAACTGAACTATCATCTCTGTCTCCGCACTGTTTAAACTCAACTGTCGTTTCTGCCTCCACACTGTTTAAACTCAACTGTCGTCTCTGTCTCCGCACTGTTTAAACTGAACTGTCATCTCTGTCTCCGTGCTGTTTAAACTGAACTGTCATCTCTGTCTCCGCACTGTTTAAACTCAACTGTCGCCACTGTCTCCATGCTGTTTAAACTCAACTGTCATCTCTGTCTCCGCACTGTTTAAACTCAACTGTCGTCTCTGTCTCCGCACTGTTTAAACTCAACTGTCATCTCTGTCTCCGTGCTGTTTAAACTCAACTGTCATCTCTGTCTCCGTGCTGTTTAAACTCAACTGTCATCTTTGTCTCCGTGCTGTTTAAACTCAACTGTCATCTCTGTCTCCGCGCTGTTTAACCTCAACTGTCGCCTCTCTCTCTACGCTGTTTAAACCCAACTATCGTCTCTGTCTCCGTGCTGTTTAAACTCAACTGTCATCTCTGTCTCCGTGCTGTTTAAACTCAACTGTCGCCTCTCTCTCCGCGCTGTTTAAACTCAACTGTCGTCTCTGTCTCCGTGCTGTTTAAACTCAACTGTCATCTTTGTCTCCGCACTGTTTAAACTGAACTGTCGCCTCTCTCTCCGCACTGTTTAAACTCAACTGTCGCCTCTCGCTCCGCGCTGTTTAAACTCAACTGTCGTCTCTGTCTCCGTGCTGTTTAAACTCAAATGTCATCTCTGACTCCGTACTGTTTAAACTGAACTGTCGCCTCTCACTCCGCACTGTTTAAACTCAACTGTCGTCGCTGTCTCCGCGCTGTTTAAACTCAACTGTCATCTCTGTCTCCGTGCTGTTTAAACTCAACTGTCATCTCTGTCTCCGCACTGTTTAAACTGAACTGTCATCTCTGTCTTCGCGCTGTTTAAACTCAACTGTCATCTCTGTCTCCGCAGTGTTTAAACTGAACTGTCATCTCTGTCTCCGTGCTGTTTAAACTCAACTGTCATCTCTGTCTCCGCGCTGTTTAAACTCAACTGGCATCTCTGTCTCTGCACAGTTTAAACTGAACTGTCATCTCTGTCTCCGTGCTGTTTAAACTGAACTGTCATCTCTGTCTCTGCACTGTTTATACTCAACTGTCATATCTGTCTCCGCGCTGTTTAAACTCAACTGGCATCTCTGTCTCTGCACTGTTTAAACTGAACTGTCATCTCTGTCTCCGTGCTGTTTAAACTGAACTGTCATCTCTGTCTCCGCACTGTTTAAACTCGACTGTCATCTCTGTCTCCGCACTGTTTAAACTCATCTGTCGTCTCTGTCTCCGTGCTGTTTAAACTGAACTGTCATCTCTGTCACCGCACTGTTTAAACTCAACTGTCGTTTCTGTCTCCGCACTGTTTAAACTCAACTGTCGTCTCTGTCTCCGTGCTGTTTAAACTCAACTGTCATCTGTGTCTCCGCACTGTTTAAACTGAACTGTCGCCTCTCTCTGCGCACTGTTTAAACTCAACTGTCGCCTCTCGCTCCGCGCTGTTTAAACTCAACTGTCGTCTCTGTCTCCGTGCTGTTTAAACTCAAATGTCATCTCTGACTCCGTACTGTTTAAACTGAACTGTCGCCTCTCTCTCCGCACTGTTTAAACTCAACTGTCGTCGCTGTCTCTGCGCTGTTTAAACTCAACTGTCATCTCTGTCTCCGTGCTGTTTAAACTCAACTGTCATCTCTGTCTCCGCACTGTTTAAACTGAACTGTCATCTCTGTCTCCGCGCTGTTTAAACTCAACTGTCATCTCTGTCTCCGCAGTGTTTAAACTGAACTGTCATCTCTGTCTCCGTGCTGTTTAAACTCAACTGTCATCTCTGTCTCCGCGCTGTTTAAACTCAACTCGCATCTCTGTCTCTGCACTGTTTAAACTGAACTGTCATCTCTGTCTCCGTGCTGTTTAAACTGAATTGTCATCTCTGTCTCCGCACTGTTTAAACTCGACTGTCATCTCTGTCTCCGCACTGTTTAAACTCATCTGTCGTCTCTGTCTCCGTGCTGTTTAAACTGAACTGTCATCTCTGTCTCCGCACTGTTTAAACTCAACTGTCGTTTCTGTCTCCGCACTGTTTAAACTCAACTGTCGTCTCTGTCTCCGCACTGTTTAAACTGAACTGTCATCTCTGTCTCCGTGCTGTTTAAACTCAACTGTCGCCACTGTCTCCGTGCTGTTTAAACTCAACTGTCATCTCTGTCTCCGCACTGTTTAAACTCAACTGTCGTCTCTGTCTCCGCACTGTTTAAACTCAACTGTCATCTCTGTCTCCGCACTGTTTAAACTCAACTGTCGTCTCTGTCTCCGCACTGTTTAAACTCAACTGTCATCTCTGTCTCCGTGCTGTTTAAACTCAACTGTCATCTCTGTCTCCGTGCTGTTTAAACTCAACTGTCATCTCTGTCTCCGTGCTGTTTAAACTCAACTGTCATCTCTGTCTCCGCGCTGTTTAAACTCAACTGTCATCTCTGTCTCCGCACTGTTTAAACTCAACTGTCGTCTCTGTCTCCGTGCTGTTTAAACTGAACTGTCATCTCTCTCTCCGTGCTGTTTATACTCAACTGTCGCCTCTCTCTCTACGCTGTTTAAACTCAACTATCGTCTCTGTCTCCGTGCTGTTTAAACTCAACTGTCATCTCTGTCTCCGCACTGTTTAAACTGAACTATCGCCTCTCACTCCGCGCTGTTTAAACTCAACTGTCATCTCTGTCTCCGCACTGTTAAAGCTCAACTGTCGCCTCTCTCTCCGCGCTGTTTAAACTCAACTGTCATCTCTGTCTCCGCACTGTTTAAACTGAACTGTCATCTCTGTCTCCGCGCTGTTTAAACTCAACTGTCATCTCTGTCTCCGCACTGTTTAAACTCAGCTGTCATCTCTGTCTCCGTGCTGTTTAAACTCAACTTTCATCTCTGTCTCCGCACTGTTTAAACTCAACTGTCGTCTCTGTCTCCGTGCTGTTTAAACTCAACTGTCATCTCTGTCTCCGCACTGTTTAAACTCAACTGTCATCTCTGTCTCCGCACTGTTTAAACTCAACTGTCATCTCTGTCTCCGTGCTGTTTAAACTCAACTGTCATCTCTGTCTCCGCGCTGTTTAAACTCAACTGTCATCTCTGTCTCCGCACTGTTTAAACTGAACTGTCGTCTCTGTCTCCGCACTGTTTAAACTCAACTGTCGTCTCTGTCTCCGCACTGTTTAAACTCAACTGTCGTCTCTGTCTCCGTGCTGTTTGAACTCAACTGTCATCTCTGTCTCCACACTGTTTAAACTCAACTGTCATCTCTGTCTCCGCACTGTTTAAACTCAACTGTCATCTCTGTCTCCGTGCTGTTTAAACTCAACTGTCATCTCTGTCTCCGTGCTGTTTAAACTCAACTGTCGCCTCTCTCTCCGCGCTGTTTAAACTCAACTGTTGTCTCTGTCTCCGTGCTGTTTAAACTCAACTGTCATCTCTGTCTCCGCACTGTTTAAACTGAACTGTCGCCTCTCTCTGCGCACTGTTTAAACTCAACTGTCGCCTCTCGCTCCGCGCTGTTTAAACTCAACTGTCGTCTCTGTCTCCGTGCTGTTTAAACTCAAATGTCATCTCTGACTCCGTACTGTTTAAACTGAACTGTCGCCTCTCTCTCCGCACTGTTTAAACTCAACTGTCGTCGCTGTCTCTGCGCTGTTTAAACTCAACTGTCATCTCTGTCTCCGTGCTGTTTAAACTCAACTGTCATCTCTGTCTCCGCACTGTTTAAACTGAACTGTCATCTCTGTCTCCGCGCTGTTTAAACTCAACTGTCATCTCTGTCTCCGCAGTGTTTAAACTGAACTGTCATCTCTGTCTCCGTGCTGTTTAAACTGAACTGTCATCTCTGTCTCCGCGCTGTTTAAACTCAACTCGCATCTCTGTCTCTGCACTGTTTAAACTGAACTGTCATCTCTGTCTCCGTGCTGTTTAAACTGAATTGTCATCTCTGTCTCCGCACTGTTTAAACTCGACTGTCATCTCTGTCTCCGCACTGTTTAAACTCATCTGTCGTCTCTGTCTCCGTGCTGTTTAAACTGAACTGTCATCTCTGTCTCCGCACTGTTTAAACTCAACTGTCGTTTCTGTCTCCGCACTGTTTAAACTCAACTGTCGTCTCTGTCTCCGCACTGTTTAAACTGAACTGTCATCTCTGTCTCCGTGCTGTTTAAACTGAACTGTCATCTCTGTCTCCGTGCTGTTTAAACTCAACTGTCGCCACTGTCTCCGTGCTGTTTAAACTCAACTGTCATCTCTGTCTCCGCACTGTTTAAACTCAACTGTCGTCTCTGTCTCCGCACTGTTTAAACTCAACTGTCATCTCAGTCTCCGCACTGTTTAAACTCAACTGTCGTCTCTGTCTCCGCACTGTTTAAACTCAACTGTCATCTCTGTCTCCGTGCTGTTTAAACTCAACTGTCATCTCTGTCTCCGTGCTGTTTAAACTCAACTGTCATCTCTGTCTCCGTGCTGTTTAAACTCAACTGTCATCTCTGTCTCCGCGCTGTTTAAACTCAACTGTCATCTCTGTCTCCGCACTGTTTAAACTCAACTGTCGTCTCTGTCTCCGTGCTGTTTAAACTGAACTGTCATCTCTCTCTCCGTGCTGTTTATACTCAACTGTCGCCTCTCTCTCTACGCTGTTTAAACTCAACTATCGTCTCTGTCTCCGTGCTGTTTAAACTCAACTGTCATCTCTGTCTCCGCACTGTTTAAACTGAACTATCGCCTCTCTCTCCGCGCTGTTTAAACTCAACTGTCATCTCTGTCTCCGCACTGTTAAAGCTCAACTGTCGCCTCTCTCTCCGCGCTGTTTAAACTCAACTGTCATCTCTGTCTCCGCACTGTTTAAACTGAACTGTCATCTCTGTCTCCGCGCTGTTTAAACTCAACTGTCATCTCTGTCTCCGCACTGTTTAAACTCAGCTGTCATCTCTGTCTCCGTGCTGTTTAAACTCAACTTTCATCTCTGTCTCCGCACTGTTTAAACTCAACTGTCGTCTCTGTCTCCGTGCTGTTTAAACTCAACTGTCATCTCTGTCTCCGCACTGTTTAAACTCAACTGTCATCTCTGTCTCCGCACTGTTTAAACTCAACTGTCATCTCTGTCTCCGTGCTGTTTAAACTCAACTGTCATCTCTGTCTCCGCGCTGTTTAAACTCAACTGTCATCTCTGTCTCCGCACTGTTTAAACTGAACTGTCGTCTCTGTCTCCGCACTGTTTAAACTCAACTGTCGTCTCTGTCTCCGCACTGTTTAAACTCAACTGTCGTCTCTGTCTCCGTGCTGTTTGAACTCAACTGTCATCTCTGTCTCCACACTGTTTAAACTCAACTGTCATCTCTGTCTCCGCACTGTTTAAACTCAACTGTCATCTCTGTCTCCGTGCTGTTTAAACTCAACTGTCATCTCTGTCTCCGTGCTGTTTAAACTCAACTGTCGCCTCTCTCTCCGCGCTGTTTAAACTCAACTTTTGTCTCTGTCTCCGTGCTGTTTAAACTCAACTGTCATCTCTGTCTCTGCACTGTTTAAACTCAACTGTCACCTCTCTCTCCGCGCTGTTTAAACTCAACTGTCATCTCTGTCTCCGCACTGTTTAAACTCAATGTCGTCTCTGTCTCCGTGCTGTTTAAACTCATCTGTCGTCTCTGTCTCTGCACTGTTTAAACTCAACTGTCATCTCTGTCTCCGCACTGTTTAAACTCAACTGTCATCTCTGTCTCCGCACTGTTTAAACTCAACTGTCATCTCTGTCTCCGTGCTGTTTAAACTGAACTGTCGTCTCTGTCTCCGCACTGTTTAAACTCAACTGTCATCTCTGTCTCCGCACTGTTTAAACTCAACTGTCATCTCTGTCTCCGTGCTGTTTAAACTCAACTGTCATCTCTGTCTCCGCACTGTTTAAACTCAACTGTCATCTCTGTCTCCGCACTGTTTAAACTCAACTGTCATCTCTGTCTCCGCGCTGTTTAAACTCAACTGTCATCTCTGTCTCCGCGCTGTTTAAACTCAACTGTCATCTCTGTCTCCGCGCTGTTTAAACTCAACTGTCATCTCTGTCTCCGCTCTGTTTAAACTCAACTGTCATCTCTGTCTCCGCGCTGTTTAAACTCAACTGTCATCTCTGTCTCCGCGCTGTTTAAACTCAACTGTCATCTCTGTCTCCGTGCTGTTTAAACTCAACTGTCATCTCTGTCTCCGCACTGTTTAAACTCAACTGTCATCTCTGTCTCCGCACTGTTTAAACTCAACTGTCATCTCTGTCTCCGTGCTGTTTAAACTCAACTGTCATCTCTGTCTCCGCGCTGTTTAAACTCAACTGTCATCTCTGTCTCCGTTCTGTTTAAACTCAACTGTCATCTCTGTCTCCGCGCTGTTTAAACTCAACTGTCATCTCTGTCTCCGTGCTGTTTAAACTCAACTGTCATCTCTGTCTCCGCACTGTTTAAACTCAACTGTCATCTCTGTCTCCGCACTGTTTAAACTCAACTGTCATCTCTGTCTTCGTGCTGTTTAAACTCAACTGTCATCTCTGTCTCCGCACTTTTTCAACTCAACTGTCATCTCTGTCTCCGTGCTGTTTAAACTCAACTGTCATCTCTGTCTCCGCACTGTTTAAACTCAACTGTCATCTCTGTCTCCGTGCTGTTTAAACTCAACTGTCATCTCTGTCTCCGCACTGTTTAAACTCAACTGTCATCTCTGTCTCCGTGCTGTTTAAACTCAACTGTCATCTCTGTCTCCGCACTGTTTTAACTCAACTGTCATCCCTGTCTCCGTGCTGTTTAAATTCAACTGTCATCTCTGTCTCCGCACTGTTTAAACTCAACTGTCATCTCTGTCTCCGCACTGTTTAAACTCAACTGTCATCTCTGTCTCCGCACTGTTTAAACTCAACTGTCATCTCTGTCTCCTCGCTGTTTAAACTCAACTGTCATCTCTGTCTCCGTGCTGCTTAAACTCAACTGTCATCTCTGTCTCCGTGCTGTTTAAACTCAACTGTCATCTCTGTCTCCGCACTGTTTAAACTCAACTGTCATCTCTGTCTCCGTGCTGTTTAAACTCAACTGTCATCTCTGTCTCCGCACTGTTTAAACTCAACTGTCATCTCTGTCTCCGTGCTGTTTAAACTCAACTGTCATCTCTGTCTCCGCACTGTTTAAACTCAACTGTCATCTCTGTCTCCGCACTGTTTAAACTCAACTGTCGTCTCTGTCTCCGTGCTGTTTAAACTCAAATGTCGTCTCTGTCTCCGCACTGTTTAAACTCAACTGTCGTCTCTGTCTCCACACTGTTTAAACTCAAATGTTGTTCCTTTTCTCAAGAAAGGAAATAGGATTGACCCTAGTAAGTATAGGCCAGTTAGTCTTACTTCAGTGGTTGGTAAGTTAATGGAAAGGGTCCTGAGCGATAGGATTTATGACCATTTGGAAAGATTCAGTTTAATCTGGGATAGTTAGCATGGTTTTGTGAGGGGTAATTCCTGCTTCACAAATCTGATTGAATTCTTTGAGGAGGTAACTAAGTATGTAGATGAAGCAGTTGATGTCGTATACATGGATTTTAGTAAGGCGTTTGTTAAGGTTCCCCATGGTAGGCTCATGAAGAAGATAAGGAGGTGTGGGATAGAAAGAAATTTGGCCAATTGGATAAGTAATTGGCTGTTTCATAGAAGACAGAGGGTGGTAGTGGAAGGAAAATTTTCAGACTGGAGGCCAGTTACCAGCGGTGTATCACAGGGGTCAGTGCTGGGTCCTCTGTTATTTGTGATTTTTATCAATGACTTGGAAGAGGGGCTGAAGGGTGGGTTAGTAAATGTGCTGATGACACCAAGATTGGTGGAGTAGTGGATGAGGTGGAGGGCTCTTGTAGGCTGTAAAGAGACATTGATAGGATACAGAGCTGGGCCAAAAAGTGGCAGATGGTGTTTAATCCTGATAAGTGTGAAGTGATTCATTTTGGTAGGACAAACTTGAATGCGAATTACAGGGTCAACAGCACGGTTCTAAGAAATGTGGAGGAACAGAGAGATTTTGGGGTTCGTATCCACAGATCTCTGAAGTTTACACTCAAGTGGATAGAGCTGTGAAGAAGGCTTATAGAATGTTAGTATTTATTAACAGGGGGTTTGAGTTTAAGAGCCGTGGGGTTATGCTGCAACTATACCGGACGTTGGTGAGACCACATTTGGAATATTGTGTGCAATTCTGGTCACCTCACTATAAGAAGGATGTGGAAGCATTGGAGAGAGTGCAGAGGAGATTTACCAGGATGCTGCCTGGTTTGGAGGGAAGGTCTTCTGAGGAAAGGTCGGGGGAGCTGGGGCTTTTCTCTTTAAAGCGGTGGAGGATAAGAGGCAATTTAATAGAGGTTTATAAGATGATGAGAGGGACTGATAGAGTGGACGTGCAAAGACTATTCCTTTGGGTGGATGTAGCTCTTACTAGAGGGCGTAACTATAAGGTTCATGGTGGGAAATATAGGAGGGATGTCCAAGGTAGATTCTTCACTCAGAGTGGTTGGGGTGTGGAATACACTGCCTGCTGTGATAGTGGAGTCGGACACTTTAGGAACTTTCAAGCGGTTATTGGATAGACACATGGAGCACTCCAGAATTATAGGGAGGGGATAGCTTAATCTTGGGATTGGACATAGCTCAGTGCAACACTGAGGGCCAAAGGGCCTGTACTGTGCTGTAATGTTCTATGTTCTATTCATCATCGATGTAGACTCCAAGGCAATTTCAACTATTAAAAGGAAAAGCATCAGCCCAAATATTTTCAAAACAGCATACTTCTAAGAAATTTTCTGATTCCATTTTCTAGCAGAGTTGGCACTGCACTGGATTTAATTCATTTCCATGTTTACATGCGATTTAAGCACGGGAAATGCAATGAAGTGTCTGCAGTTTAGTTGGATTAACCCTGATAAATTGTCCCTTAGTGTCAGGGGGATTAGCACGGTAAATACGTGGTATTACGGGGATACGGCCTGGGTGGGATTGTTGTCAGTGCAGGCCTGATGGGCCAAATGGCATCCATCTGCACTCTCAGGATGCTATGGTTTCACGATTCTGTGAAGTATCACTAACCCTGCACAACAAAATAGTGGTCAATCTTTGTAACAATTGAAAATACTCACATTCAGTGTGCCATTTCCTTGACCAGACAGTTCGATTCGAATTGTACTTCCAAGTGGAAACTAACAGAGTGAGATTTGCAATTAGATTTCATCAACAAACTCTTCCAAAGTTTTAGAAAATTTCCTTGCGCTACAAGTTGACAGATACAGTTTTATTCTAAATGAAATGTACTGGTGGTGTCGGAACCAGTAAGTTGAATATTTTTAATTTAAAGTCAAATGCAGCATAAGCCATTTATAAGACGGTCATTGGAATTTTCAATCTTGTTAAAACCTCTATAGCACTTTATGAAATGTAGTCATTAACTGTTATGAAATGAAGGTTGATCTCTCTTAACCACTCAAAGAGGTGTACTTCACCTCATAATCTGTAAAAGTGATTATTAATCTGCTCTTCAGCAACTTTTAGTGGCTAAATCAAAATAACTCCCTGACACTCTAATTTATCTAACAGTGAACGAGTTAACTAAACTAGTAACAAACTGAGTAAAACATAATTCTAATCGAATGAGATGAATACAATTCCCATTCATTAACACAATAGGATTTAATCACTCAAAATTACAAGCAGGTTTGTTGTCTTCTGGAATATTCTCTGTATGAAACTGCTTTCTTTTCTGGTACCGTCACTATTGAGATGGTGCTTTTGGCTGAGAGCTTTGAGCTTGGCAAATGGCAGTTGCTGTCTCTCTGCTTTTTGTCCCACTGCCTACTCTTTTTTTATGACCTATCAATATCTCCTACAACAGGACTGGTCGTAGGTTGCCAAAAACATCAAATACAATTCTGATAGGTTGTTGGTATGCACGTGCCCAATTCAAACTGATAGACTGAATTTAGAAACAAAATCAAAACCAAGGCCTCTGAAACAAATGTTTCAGTCTGTGTACTGGTACCATATGCACCTGCATTTTGCACAAAAAAAATTACCTTTTAAAGGGAACATGCAACGCTTTCTTTCCTGGCATTTTTATAATTTTACAAATACCAAATTTTAACATTCTACTTTACAATCTAATTTACTTTACTCAACTTCACAATACTGACATAATTTAAAAATTTTGCAGCCAATATTTATTTTATGCCTTCAAGAAAATTGAGACATGCATTGACTTCCTGCTTTGGTGAGTTGTTTAATTTTCTACTACTATTCACGATTGTATGTGATTGGATTGCAAAGTGTATATCTGATCCATTTGTTTTAGGTTCGGTTGGCTTTGTCTATTGCTTGCTGCTTTCCTCTGTTTGACATGCACATTAGCAGGTAATGCAACTACAACAGGTAGACATATCATTTATTGTGATGCCTGGTGCAGTTCCTAGGGTCATCTTTGATCAAGGTTGGATCCTCCAACTTGAAGCTAATCATAGACTGTGTACAACAAATTTGGTTGTATACAACTCAATTCCTGATAACGCTCATCATTTCTTAAATTTGTTCAAAAGCTATATTTATCATGGTGCTAATGTCACGTAACACAATGGAGCTGATCCTGAATGTCATGGAGACATAGGGGATGATTCTCCTACCCCGCTGCACTAGTTTTCTAGTACAGTGTGATGGGAGATTCTCACATCCGGGCATGTATCAGATTCATGCATGCGTTTCTGCTGTATGTCCACCTCTTAGTGCCAGATTTCCGGCACAGTCAGATCCATGCTGGAAACTGGCAGGAACACATGGTAAGACATTTATATCTATTTTAATATGATTAGTGGGGACTGAATTCTCTGGATCTGCTAGCCTTCCCTGCCCCTCCAGTGCCAGAGTGTTTCATTCAAGTGGGGTTTTGAGTAACTCCCCAGGGAACTATCAGGACAACCTCACTGCAGTGAAGAGAGAGGGGCAATGGGGGCTTGGGCGGCGGGGGGGATGTTGGTGCCCTTGGGAATGGGCACCCTTACAGTGCCTGCCTTTGCCCAAGAAGCAAAGTGCCGATGCCCAGGTGGCACCTTGGCACTGCCTACTGGGCATGGGGCAGGGCTAGGGAGAAAATTGGTGGGTGTGGGTGCTCCTGCTGCCACTCAGCCTTTGGGATCGATGGAGGAGGAGAGAGGCCAGCGATCAGTGAGGGGGTCAGGAGATTGGGGTGGGCTAGGAGAACATGATCAGGCCATGGAGGCAGCATTTTGGGAGTCCGGGGCTGGCCAGCGATTGAGCTGTCCAACAAACAGGAGTCTCCCAGTTCAGAGCCATTGAGAATGCACAGAGCCTGCTGATTTTCAGCCTCGTGGGCAGAAACAGGCCCCACTCCCTGAAATCTAATGATTTTCATGCTGGTGGCCTTTGCAATGCACAGAGTATGGGAGATTCTCGTGTGAACTCCCACTGCAAAAAACAGTGTGAGATACTCCAGTTTTTCCATGAATTCAACACAATTTTTTGGGGGGAAATCGCCCCATTGAGAGTTTTTCAGCACAGCAAGAGGTCATTCTGCCCATCATGTTTGTGCTGGCTATCAAACACATGATATTCTCATCCCATGTCCAATCTGATTAGGGATACGCAGCATGGCTTTGTTAAAGGGAGGTCATGCCTTACAAATCTGGTAGAATTTTTTGAGGACGTGACAAAAAAACGGTCGACGACGAACGAGCCGTTGATGTTGTCTATATGGATTTCAGTAAGGTGTTTGACAAAGTCCCTCATGGTAGGTTGGTTGGAAAGGTTAAGGCTCATGGAATACAAGGCCAGGTATCTAGATGGGTTGAGAACTGGCTTGGTATTAGGAGTAAAAAGTCTGACAACACCAGGTTTTAGTCCAACTGATTTATTTGATAATAGACTCACAAGCTTTCGGGGTTAGCCCCTTCGTCAGGTGAATGGAGAGTTCTGGCCTCAGACAGAGCATATAAAGCACAGACAGTTTAGAGAGTCTCCAAACTGTCTGTGCTTTATATGCTCTGTCTGAGGCCAGAACTCTCCATTCACCTGACGAAGGGACTAACCCGAAAGCTTGTGAGTCTATTATCAAATAAATCAGTTGGACTAAAACCTGGTGTTGTCAGACTTTTTACTGTGTTTACATTTTGGAAGGAATAATGTAGAGGGGAGTTATATGATAAAGGGTAAACCTATTAAGAGTGTAGAAATGCAGAGGGACTGGGGGTGCAAGTACACAAGTCTTTGAAGGTGGCATTACAGGTGGAGAAGGTTGCAAAGAAAGCTTGCCTTTATAGGAAGGGGTATAGAGTACAAGAGCTGGAGTCTAATGTTGCAGTTGTATAGGACGTTAGTTGGACCGCATTTGGAGTACTGCATCCAGTTCTGGTCACCTTACCACCGGAAAGACATGGGGACCCTGGTGAGAGTGCAGAGGAGATTTACCAGGATGCTGCCTGGTATGGAAGGACTGGGATATGAGGAAAGATTGAGCAAATTGGGGCTGTTTTCCTTAGAAAGACAGAGAATGAGGGGAGATCTAATAGAAGTGTAAAAGATTATGAAGGGTATAGATAGAGTAAACAGTGGTAAGCTTTTTCCTAGATTGGAAACAAATATTACGAGGAGCCACGGGCTTGGGGGAAGGGGGGGGGAGGTATAATTCAGATGTTAGAGGGAGGTTTTTCACACAGAGGGTTGTAGGGATATGGAATGCTCTGCCAAGTAAGGTGGTGGAGGCAGACATGCTGGAGTTGTTTAAGGGATACTTAGATAGGCAAATGAGTGGAATAGAGATGGAGAGATATAGGAGACTGTTTTAAATAAGGATCAAGAGCCTTGGGACATTCCTGGGAATCAATTGATTCTTATGGACCTTCCAACATATTTTCTGGCTCGCTTGTTTAACTTTTGAGCTCTGGGGATTCCCTTGAATGTTTGCATAAGATGTGCATATTATTGATGTTTTTCTCTTTTAATCCACAGGTACTTCAGTCCGCCTTGTTGTCCAACAAGGGGCATGCACACAGTGGGTCATGCGAGGGCTGCTCTCGGATGTTTCGAGAGTTGCCGAGTGCTTCACGTCGTTAGTGTACACTTAAACTGGACCAGCTGACACGCAACACGACAGCTCAGTGACTATCACTGATTGCTGTGCAGACACATGGATTTAGGCCGGTGTCTGTGAGAGTTTGCGCATTCTCCCCGTGCTTGCATGGGTTTTCTCCGGGTGCTCTGGTTTCCTCCCACACCCCAAAGATGTGCTGTTAGGCTGATTTGTGTAACAAATTGTCCCTAAATTAGTCTCCCCTCAATCTGGTTTCCAATGTGGGGTGCCATAGGCGTAGACAAGGGTCATGGGTGGAAGAGGGAACTCACAATGTTAAAATGGCAGCGCAGGCTCATTGGGCCAAAGGGCCTGTTTCCCGTGCTGTGTTGTTCTTTGTTCTTTGAGCACTTGGTCCAAAGCCTTGTATGCTATGGCATTTCAAATGTTCGTCTAGATGCATTATAATGTTATAAGGGTGATGCCTCTTCAACCCTTTGAGTTCCCAATTCCCACCACCTCTGGGTCCAAACATTTTTCTGTAAAACCCCTCTAAGTTTCCTGCTTCTATGCCCCCTGGTTACCAACCCTCCACTTAGAGGAAACATCCCTTCTCTCTACCCAATCGATACCTCTTATAACATTTTACACCTCAATCACGTCCCCTCCCCCCCCCCTCCCCCGGCCTTCTTTGTTCAAGGAACAACAATCTCAGACTAAACTGATGTGAAAAATGGACTTCATGCTCAGATTTTCGAGCATTTTCTCTTTTGGTTTCGTCTGCACAATGGTAGTCATTCGACCAATGATGTAATCAATAGATAGGTAAACTGATGAATTATATCTGGGGTTTCATTCCTTTCAGACCTCATAGTGGCCTGCTAGGTAATTTCAGAAGGTAGCTTGGAGCTAACTATATTGCTGTGGGTCTGGACTCACACGTGGACTACACCATTTGAGGATTGCAGCTTTTCCCAGAGTATTTGCCTAGACCTCCGTATTACCAACACATTGACTTTACCAGTAATCCCTGGCCTCCCACTATGGACGCAGTATACTCAGGATTGTAATGTGATAGAGATTGAAAAATCTGATTTTTGATGCACAAAAGCTGTTGGCTCAATGAGCAAGTCCCTGTTCCTATTCCAAATAACAGCATGAGATCCATTTCTATCCGTGAACATAAGGCAGATGGACACATTGGAAAACCATGGATATAGATCTCCCACAGAACTGTAATGGAACATCAGCCACGAAATTTGTGTCCAAACCCTGTGATCCAGAACTTGACATGTTTATCTGGTAGCAAAAGCCACTAGCTCCAAAAGCTCCAGGCTTTAACTTGGTGTTATGAGACTTCTTACTGTGTTTACCCCAGTCCAACACTTGCATCTCCAGAGCTTACACAGAGAATGAGTCCTAGTCTACACGACTCTTCTCCAGCCTCCTGTCACTTTCTCACAGCAACTATAAGTTCAATTCCTTTTTGAAATTTGATTGGGTTTCTGCTTCTGGCCCATCCCTTCAGGTAGTGAATTCCTGACCATAATGATCAAAGAACAAAGAAAATTACAGCTCAGGAACAGGCCCTTCAGCCCTCCAAGCCTGCACCGACCATGCTGCCCGACTTAGCTGAAACTCCCTACCCTTCCAGAACCATATCCCTCTATTCCCATCCTTTTCACGTACTTGTCAAGGTGCCCCTTAAAAGTCACTACCTTATCGGCTTCATCTACCTCCCCAGCAACAAGTTCCAGGCACCTACTACTCTTTGTGTAAAAAATCTGCCTCATATATCTCCTTTAAACCTTGCCCCTCGCCACCTTAAACCAATGCCACCCTGGTAATTGACTCTTCCACCCTGGGAAAAAGCTTCTGACTATCCACTCTATCCATGCTTCTCATAATCTTGTAGACTTCAATCAGTCTCCCCTCAACCTCCATCACTCCAGTGAGAACAAGCCAAGTTTCTCCAATCTCTCCTCACAGCTAATACCAGGCAACATCCTGGTAAATCTTTTCTGTACCCTCTCCACATCCTTCTGGTAGTGTGGCGACCAGAATTGAATACTATATTCCAAATGCAGCCTAACTAAGTTTCTATAAAACTGCAACATAATTTGCCAATTTTTAAACTTAGTACCCTGGTCGATGAAGGCAAGCACGCCATATGCCTTCTTGACTACCTTCTCCACCTCTTTCAGTGACCTGTGTATATGTACACCCAGATTCCTTTGCCTATCAATACTCTTAAGGGTTCTGCCATTTACTGTATATTTCCTATCTGTATTAGACCTTCCAAAATGCATTACCTCACATTTGTCCGGATTCAGCTCGACCTGCCATCTCTCTGCCCAAGTCTCCAGCTGATCCATATCCTGCTGTACCCTCTGATAGTCTTCATCATCTGCAAATCCACCAACCTTTGTGTCATCTGCAAACTTACTAATCAATCCAGATACATTTTCCTCCAAATCATTTATATACATTACAAACAGCAAAAGTCCTAACTCTGATCCCTGAGGAAGTCCACTTGTCTCAGCCCTCCATTCAGAAACACATTCTTCCACTGCTACCCTCTGTCTTCGCTGAACAAGCCAGTTCTGTATCCACCTTCCTAGCTCACCTCTGATCCCATGCAACTTCACCTTCTGCACCAGCCTGCCCTGAGGGACCTTGTCAAAGGCCTTATTGAAATCCGTGTAGATAACATCCACTGCCCGACCCTCATCAATCATTTTCGGCCTTCCTCAAAAAACTTGATCAAGTTCATGAGACACAACCTCCCCTTCACAAGACCGTGTTGCCTCTCACTAATTGCTGCATACATATTTGTTGTCCTCATTTTGTTACACAAATCACGTGATATAATTTTCTTATTTCAGAGGTAAAGTTAAAATGCACTTCACTTGCAAATACAATACTGCAGAGCTGTAAAGAAAACTGCCAATTGGTTATTACTTCACACTGTTGCACAGTGAAGGTTAGCATCATGCATATACATTTTTTACACTCAGTTGGCTATCATCCTGGGCAGTAGAGAAAGGAGTTGGATAACAGATGTACAGTGAGTGATAAATCAGGTGATATAAAACAACTTTGAGTTCTTTCTGATCACACACTCACCTTCAGTTCTTTCTGAGTCAGAGCATTGCGTCTGCGTAAGTGTATATTGTTCTCAGTGGGGCTTCCAAGAACATTGAAGTTAATTTGCATATCGATTTCCTCCTCTCTCTTAAGGAAAGCAATGTGATACTGTGATAGAGCTTCCAATGCGACCACTGTGTCCTTCAGAGAAAAGAAACTGCTTTTCAGAAACTTAAAAATACACAGATGAATCACATTACTACTGCACATGGAAGCGGGCTTCATTTTATGCTCTGTTACCTTGGCCATGTATTTGCCAACTTGATGTGGAGATGCCGGCATTAGACTGGGGTAAGCACAGAAAGAAGTCTCACAGCACCAAGTTAAAGTCCAACATGTTTATTCGGTAGCAAAAGCCACTAGCTTTCGGAGCACTGCTCCTTTGTCAGGTAAGCGGGAGTTCTGTTCACAACAGGGCATATAAAGACACAAACACAATTTACAAAATAATAGTTGGAATGCGAGTCTTTATAGCTAATCAAGTCTTAAAGGTACAGACAATGTGAATGGAGAGAGTGTTAAGCATAGGTTAACTGTATTGTCTCCAGACAGGACAGTTAATGAGATTTTGCAAGCCCAAGTAAATCGTGGGGGTTACAGATAGTGTGACATGAACTCAAGATCCTGGCTGAGGCCATCCTCATGTGTGCAGAACTTGGCTATCAGTCTCTGCTCAGCAACTGTGCATTGTTGTGTGTTGGGAAGGCTGCCTTGGAGAATACTTACCCGAAGATCAGAGGCCGAATGCCCGTGATGGCTGAAGTGTTCCCCAACAGGAAGAGAACTGATGATTGTTGAGCAGTGTTCATTCTTCCATTGTCTTAGCATCTGCATGGTCTCCCCAATGTACCGTGACTCAGAATATCCTTTCCTGCAGCATATCTAGTAGACAATGTTGGCCAAGTTGCAAGAATATATACCATGTACCTGGTGGATGGTATTCTCACAAAAGGCGATGGCATCAGGTTGATGAGCCCGCATGTCTTGCAGAGGTTGCAGTGGCAGGGTTGTGTGGTGTCGTGGTCACTATTCTCCTGAAGGCTGGGTAGTTTGCTGTGGACAATGGTTTGTTTGATGTTGTGCAGTTGTTTGAAGGCAAGAAGTGGGGGTGTGGGGATGGCCTTGGCGAGATGTTCGTTTTCATCAATGACATGCTGAAGGCTCCAGAGAAAACACTGTAGCTTCTCCGTTCTGGAGAAGTACTGGACAATGAAGGGTACTCTGTCCACCATGTCCTGTGTTTGTCTTCTGAGGAGGTGAGTGCAGTTTTTCGCGTCGGAACAGTTGATCGATGAGTCGAGCGCCATATTCTTTCAGCACCTGGAGGTGTCTGTTGTGATCCTTCTCATCTGAGCAGATCCTGTGTATACGGAGGGCTTGTCTGTAGGGGATGGTATCTTTAGGGTATTTAGGGTGGAAGCTGGAGAAGTGGAGCATCGTGAGGTTATCTGTGGGCTTGCGGTACAGTGAAGCACTGAGATGACCATCCTTGATGGAGATGCGTGTGATTGTTCACCTGAATCACTGAAACAACTATATGATGACATCAACAAGTTCCATCCCATCATCAGACTCACCATGGACTATTCTCCGGAATTGGTTGCATTCTTAGACACACGCACCTTCATCCAGAACGGTCACCTCAGAAATTCACTGTACTGCTAGCCCACGGGTAACCTCACAATGCTCTGTTTCTCCAACTTTCACTCTAAACAAGTTAAAGAAGCCATCCCCTACGGACAAGCCCTCCATATACACAGGATCTGCTCAGGTGAGGAGGATCACAACAGGCACTTCCAGACATTGAAAGATGCCCTCATAAGAACAGTATTTGGCGCTTGACTCATCGATCGACAGTTCTGACGCACCAAAGTGAAAAACCGCACCGACCTCCTCAGAAGATGTGCAGGTTAGGTTGATTAGCCATGCTAAATTGCCCCTGAGTTTGCGATGCTTAGGTTAGAGGGATTAGTGGGTAAAATATGTAGGGATATGGGAGTAGGGCCTGGGTGGGATTGTGGTCGGTGCAGGCTCAAAGAGCCAAATGGCCTCTTTCTGTACTGTAGGGATTCTGATTCTATGATTCTAAGACAAACACAGGATATGGTGGATAAAGTATCCTTCATCGTCTAGTACTTTCCCGGACCGGAGAAGCTGTCTTGGCGTTTATTGGTAGGGGGATTGAATTTAGGAGTCGCAGCGTCATGTTGCAACTGTACACAACTCTGGTGCGGCCACACTTGGAGTTTTGTGTGCAGTTCTGGTCCCCGCATTACAGGAAGGATGTGGAGGCTTTGGAGAGGGTGCAGAGAAGGTTTACCAGGATGTTGCCTGGTATGGAGGGGAGGTCCTATGAAGAGAGACTGAGGGATTTGAGGTTGTTTTCGCTGGAAAGAAGGCGGCTAAGAGGTGATCTTATTGAAACATATAAGATGATTAGAGGTTTAGATAGGGTGGATAGTGATAGCCTTTTTCCTCGGATGGAGAAAGCTAGCACGAGGGGGCACGACTTTAAATTAAGGGGGGGTAGTTATAGGACGGATGTCAGGGGTAGGTTCTTTACCCAGAGGGTGATGAGGGATTGGAATGCCCTGCCTGCTGCAGTTGTAAATGCGCCTAGTTTGGGGGCGTTTAAGAGATCCGTGGATAGGTTTATGGATGAAAAGGGATTGGTTTAGATTAGTGGGTCATTGTTTTTTAACTGGTCGGCTCAACATCGTGGGCCGAAGGGCCTGTTCTGCGCTGTAATGTTCTATGTTCTATGACATCTTCTCTGGAGCCTTCAACATGTCATTGATGAAGTCGGCCTTCATGAAACACAACGCAGAGTCGCTGAGCAGAGACTGATAGCCAAGTTCCGCACACATGAGGATGGTCTCACCCAGGATCTTGGGTTCATGTCGCACTATCTGTAACCCCCCCCGCGCCTCGGTTTGCCTTGAACAGTGTGTGTTGGAGCCGACGAGGGAGCGAGCAATCTTGGATCTGGTGCTGTGTAATGAGGCGGGTAGAATTAGAGAACTTGCGGTGAAGAATCCTCTTGGAGAGAGTGATCATTGTATGGTGGAGTTTCTGGTGCAGATGGAGGAGGAGAAAGTGGGTTCCCGGACACGTGTCCTTTGTTTGAATAGAGGGGAGTATGGTAGGATGAGAGAAGAATTGGCGAATGTGGACTGGGGGAGTGCGTTGGAGGGAGGGTCTGCTGAGGAGCAGTGGAGGATCTTTAAGGAGATCTTTCTTGGTGCTCAGCAGAAATTTATTCCGAGGGTCAAAAAGGACTGTCGGAGGAGAGGTAATAAGCCGTGGATAACAAAGGAGGTGAAGGAAAGTGTGAAATTAAAAGCAGAGGCATTTAGAGTAGCGAAGAGGAGTGAGCGAGAAGAGGATTGGGAGAGGTTTAAATGTCAACAAAGATTGACAAAGGAGTTGATAAAGGAGGGTAGGAGAAACTATGAAGCTGGGCTAGCGCTTAATATAAAAAAGGATAGCAAGAGTTTTTATAAATATATAAAAATGAAGACGCTGGCTAGGGTGAACGTTGGTCCTTTAGAGGATGAGAAAGGGGAGCTAGTGGTAGGGGATGGGGATATGGCTCAGGTATTGAATAACTTTTTGTTTCCGTCTTCACGGAGGAGGACATGAATAATTTGCCGGGTGTTAGCGATGGAAAGGTGGTAGGACTGGAGGGTCTTAATGGCATTACTGTTACTACAGAGGCGGTGCTCGACAGACTGGAGGGGCTGATTGTGGACAAGTCCCCAGGACCGGATGGAATGCATCTGAGGGTTCTGAAAGAAATGGCGGAGGTTATAGTGGATGCATTGGTGGTTATCTTCCAGACGTCGCTGGATTCCGGGGAAGTACCGGAAGATTGGAAAATGGCTAATGTTACGCCATTGTTTAAGAAGGGTGCCAGGCAAAAGGCAGGGAATTATAGGCCTGTTAGTTTAACGTCTGTGGTAGGTAAAATGTTAGAATCCGTCATTAAAGAGGAAATTGCGAGGCATCTTGAAGGGAATTGCTTGATAGAGCAGACGCAGCATGGTTTCATTAAAGGGAAGTCGTGTCTGACAAATTTACTGGAGTTCTATGAGGATGTGTCTAGGGCGGTGGATAGAGGAGAGCCGGTGGATGTGGTCTTTCTGGATTTTCAGAAGGCGTTTGACACAGTACCTCATAAGAGGTTATTGCAGAAGGTCAGGGGACTTGGAGTTGGGGGTAGGGTATTAGCGTGGATAGAGGATTGGTTGTCAAATAGGAGGCAGAGAGTGGGGGTCAACGAGTGCTATTCGGATTGGCGGATGGTGACTAGTGGAGTGCCCCAGGGGTCGGTGCTGGGGCCTCAGCTTTTTACCATTTATATAGATGATCTGGAGGAGGGAACCGAGTGTAGGGTGTCGAAATTTGCGGATGACACCAAGATTGGGGGAACGGCAAATTGTGCGGAGGGTGTGGAGAGTCTGCAGAAGGATTTAGATAGGCTGGCCGAATGGGCCAGGAAATGGCAAATGGAATTTAATGTTGGCAAGTGTGAGGTGGTCCACTTTGGAAGGAAGAATGGTAGGAAGGACTATTACTTACGTGGTGAAAAACTGCAGCAGGCGACGGTGCAGAGGGACCTCGGGGTCCTTGTGCATGAGTCGCAAAAACCCAGCCTGCAGGTGCAGCAGGTGGTCAGGAAGGCGAATGGAATGCTGGCCTTCATAGCGAAGGGGATTGAATATAAAAGTAGGGAGGTCTTGCTGCAGCTGTATAGGGCCGCAGCTGGAGTACTGTGTGCAGTTTTGGGCGCCGCACCTGCGCAAAGATATTTTGGCCTTGGAGGGAGTGCAGAGGAGGTTTACTAGGCTGATACCGGAGTTGAGAGGGTTGAGCTATGAGGAGAGGCTGAATGAACTAGGCTTGTACTCGTTGGAGTTTAGAAGAATGAGGCTGAATAAACTAGGCTTGTACTCGTTAGAGTTTAGAAGAATGAGGGGAGATCTCATTGAGACGTATAAGATGAAGAATGGGATGGATAGGATAGAGGTGGAGAGACTCTTCCTGCTCAAAAAAGACAGTAGGACTAGGGGGCACAGCCTCAAGATAATGGGGGAGCGTTTTAGAACGGAGTTGAGGAGGAACTTCTTCACTCAAAGGGTGGTGAATCTCTGGAATTCTCTACCTGTTGAAGTGGTGGAGGCTGCCTCGCTAAATATTTTCAAGAAGCGGGTTGATGGGTTTTTGATAAGAGAGGGGATTAAGGGTTCTGGTAGAGGGCCGGAATGTGGAACTGAGCTACGACAGATCAGCCATGATCTTATTGAATGGCGGGGCAGGCTCGAAGGGCCAGATGGCCTACTCCTGCTCCTATTTCTTATGTTCTTATGTTCTTTGATTGCAACATCTCACTAACTGTTCCTGTCTGGAGACAATACACATCTCTTTAACCTGTGCTTAACCCTCTCTCCACTCACATTGTCTGTACCTTTAAGAATTGATTACCTGTAAAGACTTGCAATTGAACCATTATTTTATAAATTGAGTTTGTATCTTTATATGCCCTGTTTGTGAACTGAACTCTCACTTACCTGATGAATTCTTTTGCTGCCAAATAAACCTTTTGGACTTTAACCTGGTGTTGTGAGACTTCTTACTTTGCGAACTTGCTCAGGGTTGGTCAAAGTAAAGCAAAGTAAAAGTTGAGTATGAATAACTTGACAATGCACCTGGGAATGAATAATGCTGACTGATTGTAAACACTGACTACAATTTAACATCAACAGCAAGAACTGAGCTCCAGTTAGTGGAAAATCATGTCACCTGGGTGGAGCGGAATCCCCCATCATAGTTTTGCTGCTCCGTTAACCAATTCACAATCGGCATGGCATAGTCAATATCATTCTTCAACAGCGTTTGAAGTAAGGCATAGGACGTCGTTTCTATTGTGATAGCTGAAGCCTGTTTTCCACTGGGTGTCAATGCTTCATCTACTTTCCAGTATCGAATATCCTGCTCTGTGATTGTAATGAAGAAATTATCTCAGGAAGATATGTATAGTCGAGAAAACAAATTCACAACCTGGAAAATGTGTGATTTATTCAAAAGTTGCGATATCTAATAATATAATCTTCATTTTTTTTTCCCATCACCAATGACAGTCTGTCAAGTCTGGTTGTTTTATGTGCTTGCTCCTATGTGCAAGAATTATATTATCTATACATCAGACTTCTGGTAACATATATTTTTTGAATGCATTACGAAGTGCGTTCACCAAAGCCACTGCCATTTCATCCACAAGTCATGTTAAATGCATGCTTGCACTCATATACTCTTTGAGAAGACCATAAGGTAAACTTTCAATCTGAAATTAAACAAAATGGGGGTGGGGAAAGGGTCAATGACAATAAAGACAATTACCAACTGGCTCTGATTCATTAACGTTACATTTGTTTACAGCATTGTAGCAAGGGTTGCTCCACGACTTCTTCTCTTGCTGGAACAAGGTCGTGCCTTACGAGCCTAGTTGAGTTCTTCGATAATGTGACTGAACACATTGACGAAGGAAGTGCCGTGGACGTAGTGTACATAGACTTCAGCAAG
Source organism: Prionace glauca (assembly GCA_037974335.1). Lineage (NCBI taxonomy): Eukaryota > Metazoa > Chordata > Chondrichthyes > Carcharhiniformes > Carcharhinidae > Prionace > Prionace glauca. The sequence goes on along the minus strand of CM075729.1, from coordinate 98,480,306 downwards.
GCGTTTGATAAGGTCCCCCATGCAAGACTTCTTGAGAAGGTGAGAGGGCATGGGATCCAAGGGCCTTTGGCCTTGTGGATCCAGAACTGGCTTGCCTGCAGAAGGCAGAGAGTGGTTGTGGATGGGTCTTTTTCGGAATGGAGGTCAGTCACCAGTGGGGTGCCCCAGGGATCTGTTCTGGGACCCTTGCTGTTTGTCATTTTCATAAATGACCTGGATGAGGAAGTGGAGGGATGGGTTAGCAAGTTCGCTGATGATACGAAGGTTGGTGGTGTTGTGGATGGTCTGGAAGGATGTCAAAAGTTGCAGCAGGACATAGATAGGATGCAGGAATGGGCGGAGAAGTGGCAGATGGACTTCAACGCGGATAAATGTGTAGTCGTCCATTTCGGCAGAACCAACGGGATGAACAAGTACACTATCAAGGGCAGGAGTTTTAGTAGCGTTGAAGAGCAGAAGGATCTCGGGGTCCGGGTCCACAGGACTCTTAAATCGGCCTCGCAGGTGGAGGAGGTGGTCAAGAAGGCGTATGGTGTACTGGCCTTCATTAATCGAGGGATTGAGTTTAGGAGTCGGGAGGTAATGCTGCAACTTTACAGGACCCTTGTCAGGCCTCATTTGGAGTACTGTGCGCAGTTCTGGTCGCCTCACTATAGGAAAGACGTAGAAGCTATTGAAAGGGTGCAGAGGAGATTTACAAGGATGTTGCCTGGACTGGGAGGCATGCCTTATGAAGATAGGTTGAGGGAGCTGGGACTCTTTTCCCTGGAGAGGCGAAGGTTGAGAGGCGACCTGATAGAAGTTTATAAAATGTTGAGAGGAATAGATAGGGTGGACTCTCAGAGGCTATTTCCCCGGGTTGAAATGGTCGCTACGAGAGGACACAGATTTAAGGTGCGGGGAGGGAAGTACAGAGGTGATGTTAGGGGTAAGTTTTTCACTCAGAGGGTGGTGAGTGAATGGAATCGGCTGCCGTCATCGGTGGTGGAGACGAACTCGCTGGGGTCTTTTAAAAGACTTCTGGATGAGTATATGGGGTTTAATGGGATTGGGGGTTATAGATAGGTCTATAGATTGGTGGGGTTGATGTGATCGGCGCAACTCGAGGGCCGAAGGGCCTGTTTGTGCTGTAATGTTCTATGATTCTATGATTCTATAAGTATCATTGGAGTGAATTTTATGTTCTCGTTCTGCATTTGCCTAGAATGAACTAAACGTCAAAGGCATTTGAATACGTTTCTTATAGCATAGATGGAATTTCCACCATGCAGATGCTGGTTCAAAAGAAAAAAAGTAATGGTTTCAAAGCGAAAAGGGAAAATTATTAAATTCTAATGGCTGCTGCGTATCATGACCAGATTTTAAAAGTGCTAAATTGGCTGGAAGTTACATTTGGATATTGCTCTCTAATGAGAGACACCACAGAACATGCTTTTTTTTCTACTTTCAAATAATTTGGTTGTATATTTACCACTTAAATACTAATTCTTTGATGCAATTGGTGCTAATATTTTGATACAACTTATGTTGCAATTCAACCAGACCAAATGGGTTAGAAATCAGCCAATCAGAATTTTCTATGATCACAATTCTAATCCTTGTAATGCATCATAACAAGAGTAAGAATAGCAACTGCCATGGATGTAGCACTGTTCTTGTAATTCAGTATTTTAAACCCATCAGATGAGCATTCTGAAAAGTCAACAAAGATTATACTGAGCTGCATATGAGTAGAGCAAAAAGAGATCAAAAATGTTTTTCAAAAACAAAGTCATGAAGTAAGAATGTGAGGCAAGAAGGGAGAGGTTTCCAGGGAGGGAATTCCAGAACATAGAGCCAAGACCAGCAATGGTACATTGATTAAAATAGGGAGTTGGGAGGGGCGTGTGGAGAGTAGTTTCTACAAGCCAGAACCACAGCTTCACACATTTATTTTCTTGACACAAATTATACAGGTTAGGAAGGGCAATTACAAGGTGGGGGCATTTGAAATCAAATGTAATAATTTGAAATACTTGGAACTAGTATAGACCAGTGAGCACAGGGAACATAGAGGGACAAGACTTGCTGAGGCCTACGAATCAGACAGCACAATTTGGGAAGCATAAAGCATGAGGGAGAGCAGGCAGGAGATTGTTGGATCTGTGCAGGGTAGTCAAAATGCATATGTGAATGAGGGTTTCAGAGCAGATGAGATAAAGGCATAGGGAAAACATTTTTGAAGATGGAATTAGATGCTCGTACTGATGGTGCCAGCAGAGAGTTCCAACTTGGTAAAGTGCAGCAGTGGAATAGTGAACACATTGGTTTGAACAGAGACTGTTGCTAGGGAACATCAGGAGTCAGAGCGAGGAAAGAGAGGGGGCAATTCTCCGAAAAAAAAACTCGTAAGTATTGAATTTGTGTGAAAACTGGAGTAAATCTTGCTGTTTTTTTCAGTGTGAGTTTAAAAAAGAATCCTCCACATTGTGAGCACTGCAGAATGCTCTAGCATCAATCATGTTAAAATTCAGTGGACGGGGGGGTCTATTCCCACCCGAGATGCTGGCAGCTTGGCACTGAGCAGACCACTGTGCCAAGTGGTCTGTCAATGCCAAGATCGGAGCATGCACAGTAGCCCCTGTCTGCTGATTACTGGCCAACTCGATCACTGGCCCACCTATTACTGACCCCCAAACATGCCTGAGTCCAGCCCCAATATGCCTCATCCATCCCGCCTCGATCTCCCACTTTGGCCAGCCCCCAGTCGGTGGCCTCCTTCCCTTCCCCACCTATCCCAACTGCAGAGTGGAAATGGGAACCCCTCAACCCACCGATCACCCCCGGAGCCCATGCCCTATTGGACTCTGCCCCCATTAGGCCCATTGGCATTGCCCAATGCCCAGTGGGCAGTGCCATGATGGCCCTTGGGCATTGGCACTTTGCCCCGTGTGCAGTTCCAGGGCACCCAGGCTGGTATTGCCAAGGTGGCAATGCCGGGGCATCCTCCCCCCACCTGACCGTCTAAGGGGCCTCAATTGCCCCACCCCCCCCCCCCCCCTTTCACTCCAATGGGGTAAGGCCACTGGTTCCTGCAGGTGGGGAGCTACTGTGAACCCCGCTGGAGTGAATTACTCCTGGCGGTGGGGTGGAAGAGTCTAGTGGGCCCGGAGACTTCAATCCCAGGCCCACTAATTGTACTTAAGTTACATTTAAATTGCTCTCTGAATATATGATACAGCTCCACTCCAATTTCCTGTGCTGAGCTGACGGTGTCAGAAATCTGATGTTAGGAGACATGCTCAGGCCAGATGTCCAGCGCAAATAGGCCAACACTAGAGTCTCCTGGCCCACTGTGCTAAAAAAACTCATTGCAGCAGGATGGGAGAATCACCCTCCCTCAGAATTTACAGCAGCAGGAAAAGCTTGCATTTTGTCTTCCCAATACGTGATTGGAGAATTTCTTGTTCAACCACTTTTGGATATGAGAGTAGAAGTCTAACAGTTCAGAGACAGTAAAGAAGCTGAGCATTGGATGGGTGAGCTGGTGCCTTCAGTGTGTAACTGAAAAATAATGTTGTTCTTTTGAATAATGTCACCAAGGGGAAGGACACAGCTGACAAAGAGAAGACAATTTTGATTTACAAGAATGTTGCAAGGGTTGGAAAAATGCAGCTACAAGGCAGCTACAGGTACTGTACAGGCACAGTATAGGAATGAGATAGAGAATTGGTGATTCTCTGGATCACCAACAATCTATCCTGATCCCTCCATGCCAACTCTATAGTTAAGAAAGCCTACCAACAGCGCTACTTCCTTCGATGATTGAAGAAATTTGGCACATCAGCTACGGCTATCACCAGCTTTTACAGATCATAAAGTCCTATGCAGACAATGCAGAAGGAGTCTGCACCAACCACAATTCCAACCTGGCCCTATCCCCATAACTCCATGCATTTACCCTAGCCAGTCGCACAGACACTAAGGAGCAATTTAGCATGGCCAATCCACCTAACTGGTACATCTTTCGACTGTGGGAGCAAACTGAAACACCTGGAGGAAACCTACGCAGACACTGGGAGAATGTGCAAACTCCACACAGACAGTGACCCAGGAATCGAACCTGGGTCCCTGGTGCTGTGATACAGCACTGTGCTGCCCCCCACAGGTGCACCACAGAAAGCATACTTTCTGGTTGTATCACAGCTTGATACCAGTTCCTGCTCTGCCCAAGACCACAAGAAACTACAAAGCGTCGTGAATGTAGCCCAGTCCACCATATAAACCAGCCATTGACTCTGTCTCCATTTCCTGCTGCCTTGGAAAAGCAGCCAGCATAATTAAGGACTCCACACACGCCAGACATTCTCTCTTCCATCTTATTCCATCAGGAAAAAGAGGCAAAAGTCTGAGGTCACATACCAACCAACTCAAGAACAGCTTCTTCCCTGCTGCCATGAGATATTTGAATGGACCTACTTCGCACTAGGGTGGGTCTTTCTCTACACCCTAGCTATGAAAGTAACACTACATTCTACACTCTTTCCTTTCCTTCTCTGTGCATGGTATGCTTTGCCTGCAGACAAGAAACAATACTATTCACTGTATTGACAATTCCATGTGACAATAACAAATCAAATCAAAGAAAGGTTGTATGGATTAGTATTGTCTTCCTTACAACGAAAGAGGCTAAGGGATGACGTAACTGATGTGTATAAAATTATCATAGGACAAGACAGGGTACACAGGAAAGTCTTGTTTCCCCCAGCTGACAGTTCAACTAACAAGGGCTAGGTAATTGGTAGCAGGATTAGAAGACTCACCTGGAATTTGCTACCTGTTGGCAGTTGTGGCTGAAACACTCAGTTCATTTAGAAGCTACCTGAATCTGCATCTGAATTCATGTAACTTGCACGTTCTGGTAAGTGGAAGCAAAAGGTAATTTTCTTTTGTTGGCCAGTGCAGGCACAGTGGGCTGAATGGCTTCTTTTAGTACATTACCTTTTCTTTATATCTATCATGGATAGTTCATTGGAGAAAATAAGTATCGGCAGGAATGTAGAACATAGAACATAGAACATTACAGCACAAACAGGCCCTTCGGCCCTCGAGTTGCGCCGATCACATCAACCCCACCAATCTATAGACCTATCTATAACCCCCAATCCCATTAAACCCCATATACTCATCCAGAAGTCTTTTAAAAGACCCCAGCGAGTTCGCCTCCACCACCGACGACGGCAGCCGATTCCATTCACTCACCACCCAATGATGAGAAGTCATTTGGTTTAGTACTTAGGTCAGTTCCATAAGAATGGAAGCAAGCGAGAGCAGCTGTACCCATGCAGATAACATAAAATATGCATTGGAGGGGCTGCCCACTGGCACAGTGGTTAGCACTGCTGCTCCACAATATCAGGGACCTGGGTTCCATTCTGGCCTTTGGTGACTCTGTGTGTAGTGTTTGCATGTTCTGTGTACATCTGTGTGGGTTTCCAGTCACAGTTAAAAGACGTGCAGATGGATTATCAATGCTAGGTTGCCCCTGAGTGTCCAAAGATGTGTAAGTTAGGTGGATTAGCCATGGTTGCAGGGACAAGGCCGGGGGTGGGCCTGGATAAGATGCTCTCTTGGATAGTCAGTGCAGACAGGCCAGATGGCCTCCTTCTGCACAGCATAAGGTCATGGGGGTCAGCCATGTCAAAGATTGCAGACAAATGGCAAAGGCATAGGGAGTAGCGCTAAAATTTTGGTAGTTTATAAAGGGGCAGAAAAAGTATGACTGGCCAATGACTAATCCTTTGAAGCAAACACTACAGAATCTTTATTTAATATTGTGAACCACTGTAAAAATAGAAAGTTATCAGAACTTCACCTGGGTCATACGATGCAATTGCTCTCAGTTTTCTGTCTGCTTCAAAAACTGTATCTGTATCTGCTCCAACAAAAGCAAAGGCATAGGCAGTGATTGCAAAAGTGTGAGGCAGGATAACAGATGGAAACATTTCACGCAAAAATTCAATAGCCTTCCCAATGCTTCTTTCCTGAGGGCATAAAAGGAAAGGTAAAAACAGTTGTGAAATATTTATCCTGTTTCTTCTCAGAAAGTTAATGTTAAGGTAGTAAGATTGCCTGCATTATACTTCAGAAAATAAGTCTTGTGTTTTTGACCAGGATCTCATATTGCACTTATCTGAACTTGAGGTCACCTAAGTTGCTGCTTCCCCATTGCTTAATCTGCACAAGGTTCAATCACGTCATGTCAGAGCTCACTTTTAAGCTACGCATAGATTTTAATTATTTTTGTTCATAATTTCCTCCAGTCTCTCTCAATCTGAAGGAAGGTAATATAAAACTTATATATATTTATATATATATATATGTGTAAAACTTATAGTTTTAAATTTATTTTTAAATTTAAGATTAGGTTATGGTAACGATTACAAGGTGCCTTATATGTAGAATAAGGATTCACCATATGCTTAATACAATATGCAAAGGTATTATCTGCATAACCACTATTTAACCAAATATTATGAAATTAAACTGTATTCTTAATCTGTTTTGTAAAACTTAGGAATTGGCGATTTAATTGCTCAGCATGATGGGAAATAGACAGTAGTAGACAGACCAAATTCTTTTGAGACAATGGAGTATAAAGACAGCAATTCTCCTTATCAACTTGAAACAGGCAGCTGCAAGTTAATCAGGGCTTCGGAATGTGTGAGAGTGCATTAGCTCATGGTTAACGAGACTGCATTAGCTCATGGTTAACAAGCTTCTCATGCTGATAATGGTGCTGGACATAGGCAAGGGAATTTACTCGCCTTACCAATTAAAATTTGCAGGTGAGAGCAATATCCTTGAATCTACCAGATTTACATAGTTAGGTTTTCTAGTAATGAGGAAAGAATGTTCAAGTGCAATGGACTAATGAGTCCTTAATCCTGCTGATAGTTAGAGCATTATTAGCTAAGGTAATAATGTGTAATATTGTAATTGGACCCTCCAGTTTGGGTGACAAGCCGGGTGGGAAATCAAATGTTCAGAAATGTATATCAATCTCACACTTGTACTGTTATGGCAGAAAGGGTAGCCAGTGCTTGCTGACTATCTTTTCTCCTAACATATGCATTAGTAATAAACTTCTTTCCATTCTTTAACTACATGCTTTTATGGCCTCTGTATTGTTTGAGTTCAGTGAGTACAAGACCGCCCCAAGAGGGACATGCCAGAAAATTCCTTCTATAATTTTCTCCTTCATTATTGGAATTGTAATTATGGTATCTTTAAATTCGCCAATTCTCATTGCTCCACCAGTTTTTGTAATGCCTGAGCTGTAAATTTTGTAATTGCTCTCATTAGCCACTTAGTCATCTTTTAAGGCTTTTCTTTGAAGCTAACTTTACAACATCGATTTTGACCAAGTACGTTTCGGTGGTTTCGCCTCAAATGCAGGACACATTCGAGGTTGGTTAGCAATGGAAGAGAGACCTTGGGTTTTATACAGCGAGGCATTCAATTAAACTTCAGTGAAATTAAACAGAATGACAATGATTTCCAGTTCTGGTCAGATCACTCTTTTATTTAAAAAGTGAGAAGATGCAGAAGAAATGTACAAGGAAAGTGTCCAGAAATGGAAGACTTTAATTTCAAGATTACGTAGGAGATAGCGTGGCTGTTCTCTTTAGAAAAAATAAGAATTAGGGGAGGTTGCATAGAAGTGTGAAAAGTTATGACAGATTTGGAAAATGCTGACAAGGACAAATTGTTCTCATTAACAAGGATGTACAAAAATTAGTCGGCCACAGCATTATGCATTTGGGCGCTGGATGCAAGGGGAAGGAGCAGGTTAGCTCTTTTTATAACTCATAATGACCAAGAACACATTACCCATACATCTGGTGGAAGCAAAAATAATCATTAATTTCTAAAACAAATATACTGGCATTTTAAAGTAATTAATTTTCTCTAACGATCAAGCGGGGAAGTGACACTAGCTCACTTGCTCAGTAGAAAGATGGCAAGGATGGACGAAATGGTTATAATAAATTCTGTGAATAGCTCAATATTACAATTTGCTTGGAGAAGCTAAAGAAGGGAGAAATCACAATGTTTAGAAACTAGTTGCAAGAATCAGACAATGTATTCTCCATGGAAATCAAGCATTTTCTATCACAGCCAAGTTTAGCATCTACTGGGAACTGCAAAAATTTATATATAAATTCACATTTGGCTGCAATGCAAAACAGTGTATTTAAATAGGCAGAATAAGGTTATTTATTTATTGCTCCTTGAAATGGTTATTTAGAATCTGATGCTAAGCACATTTCTTTTACAGCTACAGTCCACCAATTTAAGGCATTCCCAGGGTGCTGTTAGATAGTCATTGTCAGAATTTCGACAGAGCATTGGTGAAATAACATCAAAAGATTTTGAAAATAAGTATTGAAAAATACATTTTAATTTTAAATCATTTTTCATTCCATGTGGAGACCTGCAAAGGTTTTTTTGCAAATGAGGCCAAAGAACCTCCGACAAGCCACCCCAGAGCATCGTGCAGGTAATGTGAACTCATGTCAGGCTGTTGTGAAGATAGTGAATGTTTAAGGTATATTGGCTCGGAACAAAGTAGGCTATGTGTGATGGATGATATAGAGCAGCTTGCATCTTGTTGTCTCTGCACTAATCCAAGCAAGTTAACAATCCTGATTGCATTCCTAATTTGTGCCGTATGATGGATTTGAGGAGTCTGCAGGCCATAAGATTGTAGATGAATTGGAAAGACACAGGGCCTGGGTAGGTCAGTGTAGACTCGATGGGCCAAATGATCTCCTTTTGCACTGCAGGATTCTATGATTATACTTTACCTCCACTTTACAACTTTCTGCCTCCTCCCCATACCACTTGAGCCAGATTACAGATCAAAAATCTCTGCAACTCAATCTCACCCATATTTATTGACCCTGCTTGGTCTGTTCAAATGATTTCTAAAGAATCCCTGAGCAGGATTTTACAGCTTCGCTCATTCAAAAATCATAAAATCCCACCTGATTTCAGTGGACCTGTCCATGGTCCCTCTGAGTGAAAAATTTACACCTAACACCTCCTCTGTATCTACTCCCCAGCACCTTAAACCTGTGTCTTTTCATAGCAACCATTTCAGCCCTGGGAAATAGCCTCCGAGAATCCACCAATCTATACCTCTTAACATCTCTATCAGGTCACCTCTCATCTTTCGTCTCTCCAGGGAGAAAAGACTGAGTTCCCTCAACCTATCCTCATAAGGCATGCCTCCCAATTCCAGCAACATCCTTGTAAATCTCCTCTGCACTCTTTCAATATCTTCCACATCTTTCTTGTAAATATCCCTCTGTTCCCATCCTATTCATGTATTTGTCAAAATGCCCTTTAAGAGTCACTATTGTATCTGCTTCCACTACCTCCCCAGATAGCGAGCTCCAGGCACCACCAACCTCAGTATAAAAACTTATCTTGTATATCTCCTTTAAACCTTGCCCCTCGCATCTTAAACTTATGTCCCCAAACAATTGACTCTTCCACGCTGGGAAAACATTCCTGACTATCCACTCTATGCATGCGTCTCATAATCTTGTAGACTTCGATCAGATTACCCCTCAACCTCCATTATTCCAGTGAGAACAAACCAAATTTCTCCAATCTCCTCTCATAACTAATGCCCTCCATACTAGGCAACATCCTGATCAATCTTTTCTGTACCCTTTCCAAAGCCTCTACATCCTTCTAGTAGTGTGGAGACCAGAATTGAACACTATATTCTAAGCGCAGCCTAACTAATGTTCTATAAAGATGCAACATGTCTTGCCAATTTTTAAACTCCAGCCAATGAAGGCAAGCATGCCGTATGCCTTCTTGATTACCTTCTCCACTTGCATAGCCATTTTCACTAACCTGTAGTTGAGGTAGTGGAAGCAGATACAATAGTGACTTTTAAGGGGCATCTTGACAAATACATGAATAGGATGGGAACAGAGGGATATGGTTCCTATACACCCAGATCCCTCTGCATATCAATATTCTTAAGGGTTCTGCCATATACTGTGTATTTCCCATCTGTATTAGACCTTCCAAAATGCATTACCTCACATTTATCCAGATTAAACTCCATCTCCCATATCTCCACCCAAGTCTCCAATTTGTATCTACTCTATCCTCTGACAGTGCTCATCGCTATCTGCCATCAATCTTTGTATTATGTGCAAAATTACTAATCAAACCAATTACATTTTCCTCCACATCATTTTTGTATATTACAAACAGCAAAGGTCCCAGAACACCACTTGTCATAGGCCTCTATTCAGAAACACACTCTTCCGCTGATACCCTCTCCTCTGTCTTCTTTGACCGAGCCAGTTTTGTATCCACTTTGCCAGCTCACCACTGATTCCATGTGATTTCACCTTCTGCATCAGTCTGCCATGAGGGACCTTGTCAAAGGCCTTACTGAAGTCCATGTAGACAACATCCAGTGCCCAACCGTCAGCAACATCCTGATCTTTGTCGCTTCCTCGAAAAACCCAATCAAGTTCATGAGACATGACCTCCCCTTTAGAAAACCATGTTGCCTCTCCCTAATACATCAACTTATTTCCAAATAGGAATAAATCCTGTATCGAAGAATCCTCTTCAATAATTTCCCTACCACTGGTGTGAGGCTCACCGGTCTGTAATTACCTGGTTTATTCTTGCTACCATTCTTAAACAAAGAAACAACATTGGCTATTCTCCAATCCTCTGGGACCTCCCCTGTAAGAAGTCCAACAACACCAGGTTAGAGTCCAACAGATTTATTTGGTAGTAAACACCACTAGCTTTTGAAGAGCTGATCCTGCGTCAGGTGAGTGGGAGTTCTGATCACAAACAGGGTATATAAATGCACGCACAGTATACAGAATACTTATTAGAATGCGAGTTTTTGCAGCTAATCAGCGAATCAAGTCTTAAAAGTGCAGATAATGAGAGTGGAGATAGCATTAAGCATCGCTTAAGGAGATGAGTACCGTCTCCAGACAGGACAGTAAGTGAGATGTTGCAAGCCCAGGGAAGTCATGGGGTTACAGATAGTGTGACATGAACCCAAGATCCTGGTTGAGGCCATCCTCATGGATACAGAACTTGGCTATCAGTTTCTGCTCAGTGACTCTGCGCTGTCATGTGTCATGAAGGCCGCCTTGGAGAACGTTTATCCGAAGATCAGAGGTCGAATGCCCATGACTACTGAAATGTTCACTAACAGGAAGGGAACAGTCTTGCCCGGTGATTATCGAGGGGTGTTCATTCATTCATTGTTGTAGCAACTGCATGGTCTCCCCAATGTACGATGCCTTTCCTGCAGCGTATCAGGTAGACAACGTTGGCCGAGTTGCAAGAGTATGTGCTGTGTACTTGGTGGATGGTGTTCTCACGTGAGATGATGTCATCCATGTCGATGATCCGGCATGTCTTGCAGAGGTTGCTCTGTCAGGGTTGTGTGGTGTTGTGGCCGCTGTTCTCCTGAAGACTGGGTAGTTTGCTGCGGACAACGGTCTATTTGAGGTTATGCGGTTGTTTGAAGGCAGGAAGTGGGGGTGTGGGGATGGCTTTGGCAAGATGTTCGTCTTTATCAATGACATGTTGAAGACTCTGGAGAAGATGTCATAGCTTCTCTGCTCTGGGGAAGTACTGGACGACGAAGTACTCCACCGGAGCAGAGAAGCTATGACATCTTCTCTGGGATCTTCAACATGTCATTAATAAAGATGAACATCTCGCCAAAGCCATCCCCACACCCCACTTCTTGCCTTCAAACAACCGCGCAACCTCAAACAGTCCATTGTCCGTAGCAAACTACCCAGCAGGAGAACAGTGGCCACAACACCACACAACCCTGCCACAGCAACCTCTGCAAGACATGCCGGATCATCGACATGGATGACATAATCTCACGTGAGAATACCATCCACCAGGTACACGGTACATACTCTTGCAACTCGGCCAACGTTGTCTACCTGATACGTTGCAGGAAAGGATGTCCCGAAGCATGGTACATTGGGGAGACCATACAGACGCTACGACAATGGATGAATGAATACCACTCGACAATCACCAGGCAGGACTGTTCCCTTCCTGTTGGCGAACACTTCAGTGGTCACGGGCATTCAGCCTCTGACCTTCGGGTAAGCATTCTCCAAGGCGGCCTTCATGACACACGACAGCGCAGAGTCGCTGAGCAGAGACTGATAGCCAAGTTCCGCACACATGAGGACGGTCTCAACAGGGATCTTGGGTTCATGTTGCACTATCTGTAACTCCCATGACTTGCCTGGGCTTGCAGCATCTCACTAACTGTCCTGTCTGGAGACAATGCACCTCTCTTTAACCTATATGCTTAATGCTATCTCCATTCAGATTGTTTGCATCTTTAAGACTTGATTAGCTGTAAAGACTTGCATTCTAATCAGTATTCTGTAAACTGTGTGTGCCTTTATATGCTCTGTTTGTGATCAAACTCCCCACTCAATTGACAAAGGAGCAGCGTTCCGAAAGTTAGTGGTGTTTACTACCAAATAAACCTGTTGGACTTTAACCTGGTGTTGTGAGACTTCTTACTGTGTTTACCCCAGTCCAACGTCGGCATCTCCACATCATGGCCTCCCCTGTAGCAGTGAAGATAAAAGATTTCTTTCAAGCCCTAGCAATTTCCTTCCTTGCCTCTCTCAGTATTGTGGGGTGTATGCCATCAGGCCCTGGGGATTTGTCTACCTAAATGTTTCTCAAGAACCCCAATACCTCCTTTTTGATCTCAACATGACTCAAACTATCTACACACCCTTTCCCAGACTCATCACGCACCAAGTCCTTCTCTTTGGTGAATACTTCTTTGCAAAGAACTCATTTCATAGCTCGTCCATTTCCTCTTGTTGCACGCATAGATCCGTCTCCGTGGCTACTCTCTTGCTCTTCATATATATGTAACAAACCTTGGGATTTTCCTTAATCCTGCTGGCGAATGCTTTTTTGTGACCCCCATTTAGTCCTTCTTACTCCTTGCTTAAGTTTCTTTCTACTTTCCTTGTACTCCACACTTGCTTTGTGTGTTCCCAGCCTTCTAGCTTTGACAAATGCTTCCTTTTTCTCTTTGATTAGTCTCACAATATCTCTCGTTATCCAAGGTTCCCAAACCTTGCCATACTTATCCTTCATCCTTACAGGAATGTGCTGGTCCTGAATCCCTATCAACTTACACTTGAAAGCCTCCCACATTATTAGTGGGAGATTTTAATTTCCCCAGTATTGACAGGGCCATCCAGAGTGCAAAGGGCCTGGACGGGGTGGAATTTGTTTAATTTGTACAAGAAAGTTTTCTGAATCAATGTGTAGAAGGCCCAAGTCAGGAGGGTACAACACTGGACTTCCTCTTAGGAAATGAGGTAGTGCAAGTGACTGAAGCACTTTTCAGGGGAGCACTTTGGGTCTAGTGACCATAACACTTTTTGGTTTTGAAATAGTTATACAAAAGGACAGGTCCACAGATTCAGGCCCTACACCAGAGCAGAGCAAATCTGGGGGCCATTAGGCAGGTTCTAGCAGAGTTGATTGATTAAGTTTGTTTGAAGGGAAATGAATGATTGGAAAACAGAAGGCTTTTAAACATATGATATCAAATGTCCAGGCGCAGTTTGTTCCTGTTTGGGTGAAGGGAAAGGCTGGCAAGTTTAGGGATCCCTGGCTGATAAGGGGTATTGATGAGGGATCTTTCCTCTTGCAGGAAATCTAAAATAAAAAAGCCATATTTTTAGGATAAGGAGTGGCAGATTTAACCAAAGATCAGAAGAAATCCTCTCCTCTCTATTGGAGAGACCAAGTATAGACTGAGCGATCATTCTGCTGAGCACCTGTGTGCAATCAGAACTCTGACCTTCTGGTCGCCTGTCATTTTAACACACGATCCTGCTCCCACGCCCACAAGCTGTTAGAGGTAGTAGCAGAGGCGGGTACAATTTTATCTTTTAAAAAGCATTTAGATAGTTACATGGGTATGCTGGGTATAGATGGATATGGGCCTAATGCAGGCAATAAGGGCGGCATGGACAAATTGGGCTAAAGGGCCTGTTTCCATGCTGTAAATCTCTATGACTCTATATTTGTCCTTGGCTTGCTGCAATGTTCCAGTGAGGCTCAATGCAAACTGGAGGAACAGCATCTCGTCTTCCAGAGCACCCTAAGGAAACCCACACAGACACGGGGAGAACATTCAAACTCCACACAGACAGTCAGCAGAAGCCAGAATTAAAGCCAGTTCCAAACCTGGCATTGTAAGGCAGCAATGCCTTATGCCACTGAACTTATGCCGAACTATAATTCCCTTTTGCCAGTGAATTTGGAGGATTTTGTGAAAGCATCACTTTGCCAGTGCTTTGACGTTCTTGCTGTAAGTATTTGGAGCTCCTAATGGAGGAAAGGATGTGGGGAACAATGCTGTCCAATCGATGAGGATGACAATTTGATCCTGGTCTTTAAATGTTATTTTCCTCATTCAACCAAACGCTTAGTTGGCACATTGGAGTAGATGATAAGTTTTTAATTGGCTTCCTGTTCATTCTCCCTTTGATTGATCTTTGTCTTAGTCCTACTTAACTCCTTAATATCAATGTAAAATAGAACATCTGGATGCTTCCTTATCAATTTGGCATCCGGTAGAGGTGGCAGAGGGACTTCACTGGAGGATTCTGGGAGAAGTCGACCCGGCAACAGCAAGCAAACAGTGGGAAGCAGAAGATCTGGTGACAAGGAATGATGAAGCTGAAACACTCCATTCGTGAAGATCAAGTGTAGTATCAACATGCTGTGCTTGGCTGAAGTCATTGGGTTACATTTCAGCTTTATTTGAAGCAATTTTTTAAAGCGACATCTCGGCCTTTTGGCTAAATGCAAATAAGATGAAGCCTTGGAGGAGGAGCTATACCTACTACAATCAGCTTGGATCATGTAGATCAAGCCCAAGACAGGAGGTGAGAGCCCTGTGTTGTCAGCTTGGATTGGGAATGTCCCAACTTGTTAGGACTCTGAATTGGGCTTGATTTGATTGGATTGAATTGGAATAAACTTTCGAAAAAAACAAAAAAAAAGGGCACTGTGATGAGTTAAAAGTGAGGTGTTTTCTTGTCCTGCTGCAGTAGTGGAGGACACAAGGGAAAGAGCTGATAGTCAGAGAAACAGCCAGGTAAAGATAAGAGTCTCAAAGATTTGTAGCCATCATTCCGGGAGCAGAACTGAGCTGGGACAGACTGGGAGAGAGAGAAAGCCAAAGATAATACTTTTGTTTTATCATTTGAAAAGAATGGTAAAGTGACATCACAGGAAGTTTGGCTTGATTGGCTGGAAGGGAGTCTGGGCTAAATTTGAAAATCTATTCTGAGTTACTGATTTTAATTTGATTTCAGATCTAGAAGGTTAAATAATCAGCTTAAAAAAATAAAATTAATTAAATAGTGTAGGAAACTAGTGTGTTTAGATGTTCGTATTTATAGTGGAAATCTAGCACCAGGAACTGTATGGCTAATTATAACTTAAAATTTTAAGTGTTTTATTTGTAAGTAAATATATCAGTGGAATAAATGTTCATTAGCAGGTAAAATGTGTGAGATCTGGGAGATCTGTGAGGCTTCAAGACTTACATCTGCAGGAAGTGCACCCAATTGCAGCTCCTCGCAGACCGCATGGATAGGTTGGAGCAGCAGCTGGATGCACTTAGGAGCGTGAAGGAGGCGGAAAGCATCATAGACAGGAAATTTAGAGGCACAGTACCATCCAAGGTGCAGGCAGATAGATGGGTGACCGCTAAAAAGGGTAAGCAGTCCATGCAGGAATCCCCTGTGGCTATCCCCTTCTCAAACAGGTATATCATTTTGGATATTGTTGGGGGCATGGCCTATCAGGAGAAAACAGCAGCAGCTCGGGCAGTGGCATCACGACTAGCTCTGTTGCTCAGCAGGGATGGTCAAGGCACAGAAGAGCGATAGTTATAGGATACTCTATAGTCAGTGGCACAGACAGGCATTTTTTCTGTTGCCAGGAAAGAGACTCCAGGATAGTATGTTGCCTCCCTGGTTCCAAGGCCAAGGATGTCTCTGAATGGGCATGGGACATTCTGAACGGTGAGAGTGAACAGCTAGATGTCACGGTACATTGGTACAAACAATATTGGCAGGAAGAGTGACAAGGTCCTGTAAGAGAAGTTCAGGGAGTTAGTTAAGTTAAAAAGAGGATCTCTAGGGTTATAAGCATAGGATTACTTCCTGTGCCATGTGCCAGTGAGGCTAGGAATAGGAAGATGGATAGGACCTGGTGTAGGAGGGAGGGTTTCAGATATCTTGATCACTGGGGTCTCTTCTGGGACAGGTGGGAGCTGTACAAGAAGAATGGGTTACAGCTAAACTGGAAGGACACCAATATCCTGGCAGGTAGATTTGTAGGGTTATTCAGGGGGATTTAAACTAGTATGGTTAAACTAGTAGGGGACGGGAGGGTCAGAGGTATCGATAGGAGGTTCTGTGGACAGAGGCGTGACTCCAGGATGGTGGTCTGCCTCCCTGGAGCAGGGGTAAAGGACGTAATGGACAGGGTAGAGGGAATTTTGAAAGGGGAGGGGGCACAGGCTGAGGTCATAGTACATGTAGGGGAGGGGGACATAGGAAGGAGGAATAGGGTAGAGGTACGTAGGCAATTTAGGGAGTTGGGGGCCAAACTAAAGAGTAGGACCTCTAGGGTGGCACTCTCTGGGTTGCTGCCTGGTACCAGCAGGGCAAAGAATGAAGAGATCATGCAGCTGAATGCATGGTTGAGGGATTGGTGTAGGGTAGAGGGCTTTACTTTTGTGGATCACTGGGAGGTGTTTAAGAGAGAAGGGCAATTGTACAGGAAGGGTGGGGAGAATTTGAACGTGAGGGGAACTAATGTCTTAGCGGGGAGGTTAGCTGGGGTGTTTACGAAGGGTTTAAACTAATATGGACGGGGGGTGGGGAGGTGGCTGGGAGAGAGTCGAGTGAAAGGAAAAGTATCAGGGAGAAGGTGGTTCTGAGGGACACTTGTGGGTTGAACTGTGTCTGTTTCAATGCTAGGAGTGTGGTAGGGAAAATGGATGAGCTTAGGGCCTTGATGTTTGTGAGGCAGTTAGATGTGGTGGCTGTAACGGAGACGTGGTTACGGGAGGGGCAGGACTGGCAGCTGAATGTTCCTGAGTACAAGTGTTTTAGGTGTGACAGAGGAGGGTTGAAGAGAGGTGGAGGGGTGGCACTGTTAGTCAAGGAAAGCATCACAGTAGTGCAGAGGGAGGACGATATGGAAGAGATAGGGATTGAGTCAGTGTGAGTGGAGTTGAGGAATAGAAAGGGAGAGATCACATTGCTAGGGGTGTACTATAGGCCACCCAACAGCCCTAAGTCAGTGGAGGAAGGCATTTGCAGGGGCATTTTGGACAGGTGCAGGAAGAACAGAGTGGTTGTAGTGGGTGATTTTAATTTTCCTGGAGTGAATTGGAGGGGGCCTAGAGCTGGGGGTACGGAGGGAGAGGAGTTTGTGAACTATGTTATGGAAGGGTCGCTAGAACAGTATGTAACTAGCCCGACTAGGGGAGGGGCTATACTGGATCTAATGTTGGGAAACGAACCAGGGCAGGTGGGTGAGGTAGAGGTAGGCGAACATGTGGCGAACAGTGACCACAAGTCCGTCTACTTTAGGATAAAAATGGAAAGGGACGAGTGCCGTCCGAATGGGAGTGTGCTGAACTGGGGAAAGGCGAGCTATGGCAGGATTAGGAGGGAACTGCAGCAAACTGATTGGGAGGGACTGTTAACTGGCAAGTCCACGGTTGGCAAGTGGGAGGCATTTAAGGACAAAATGAAATGGTTGCAGGGGAGGTATGTTCCGGTTAAGCGAAAGGATGGGAAAGGAAGGATTAGCCGGGGATTACGGAGGATATTGAAGACTTGGTCAGGAAGAAGAGGGAGGCATATGTTAGGTCAAAACAAATGGGTACGGAGAGTGCGCTAGAAGAATATAGCGAGAGTAGGAGGGAGCTAAAAAGGGGAATTAGAAGGGCGAAGAGAGGGCATGAGATGGCTTTGGCTGGTAGGATTAAGGAAAATCCAAAGGCATTTTATTCCTATATCAGAGGCAAGAGAGTAGTTAGAGGGAAAATTGGTCCTCTTAGGGACAAGAGTGGTGAGTTGTGTATTGAGTCGGAGGGGATGGGGGAGCTCCTGAATGAATACTTTGCGTCGGTATTCACAAAGGAGAGGGGTTCGGAATCGTGTGGTCTCTTGGAGGGAGTGGAGGTTTATTTGCAGGATATAGTTATTACGAGAGAGGAAGTGCTAGGGCTTTTAGGTAGCGTAAGGACGGATAAAGCTCCGGGGCCTGATGGTATTTATCCCAGGCTGCTTAGGGAGGCGAAAGATGAAATTGCTGGGCCTCTGGCGCAAATCTTTGTCTCTTCTTTGGACACAGGTGAGGTCCCAGAAGACTGGAGGGTAGCAAATGTGGTCCCGTTGTTCAAAAAAGGTAGTAGGGATAACCCTGGGAATTATAGACCGGTGAGTTTGACGTCGGTGGTAGGGAAGTTAATGGAAAAAATACTTAGGGGTAGGATGTATGAGCATTTGGAGCGTTGCGATCTGATTAGGGATACGCAACATGGCTTTGTTAGAGGGAGGTCTTGCCTTACGAATCTGGTGGAATTCTTTGAGGAGGTGACAAAAACGGTTGACAATGGGAGAACCGTTGATGTCATCTATATGGATTTCAGTAAGGCGTTTGACAAAGTCCCTCACGGTAGGCTGGTAGAAAAGGTTAAGGCGCATGGGATACGAGGCCAGGTAGCTAGGTGGATTGAGAACTGGCTGGGAAATAGGAGACAGAGGGTAGCTGTGGAAGGGACCTTGTCGGGCTGGAGGCCAGTGACCAGTGGTGTGCCGCAGGGCTCAGTACTGGGACCTCTCCTCTTTGTAGTCTACATAAATGACTTGGAAGAGGGCGTAGGTGGTGTGATTAGCAAGTTTGCTGATGACACCAAGATGGCAGGGTTGGCGGGTACGGAACTGGATTGTCAGGTGATACAACAGGATATAGATAGGTTGGTGCAGTGGGCAGATAGGTGGCAGATGGCATTTAATCCTGACAAATGCGAGGTGATGCATTTTGGACGGAATAATGCAGAGAGGAGCTATGTGATTAAAGGGAGGCCGATTAGGAGTATAGACATACAGAGGGACCTGGGAGTGCAGGTTCACAAATCCATGAAGGTTGCATCACAAGTGGAGAAGGTTGTTAGGAAGGCTTATGGGATGTTGGCCTTTATAGGAAGGGGCATAGAGTATAAAAGCTGCTGTCTAATGCTTCAGTTGTACAGAACGTTGGTTAGACCGCATTTGGAGTACTGCGTCCAGTTCTGGTCACCTTACTACCGGAAGGACGTGGAGTCTCTGGAAAGGGTGCAGAGGAGGTTTACCAGGATGTTGCCTGGCATGGGGGGACTGGGTTACGAGGAGAGGTTGAAGAAACTGGGACTATTCTCCTTGGAAAGGCGGAGATTGAGAGGGGACATGATAGAAGTATATAAGATAATGAAGGGAATGGATAGAGTTAATAGTGAGAGACTGTTCCCTAGACTGGATACGAACACGAGAGGTCATCATTTAAGGGTGAGGGGGGAGAGGTATAATTTGGAGGTGAGAAGAAGGTTCTTTACGCAGAGAGTTGTGGGGGTCTGGAACGCGCTACCGAGTAGGGTGGTTGAGGCAGGAATGTTGGACTCATTTAAGATGCAGTTAGATAGGCACATGAGTGAAACGAGAATGGAGGGATATGGTAGGGGATATTAAATAGGGTTAAACCTCGGGAGACACCGGAAAGGCAGACTGTAAGATTAATATTTTTGACTTTATTCCACAGGTGGAGGTCCACCTCGTGTCAAACGAGGGGCATTCACATGGCGGGTCGTGCCTGGGCTGCTCTTGGAAGTTCCAGGAGTGGCCTAGTACTTCATGTCGGTGTGTGTGCTTGATCCTGGACCGGTAGATGGGCACCGCAACAGCTCAGTGACTAGCACTGCTGGCTGTGCAGGCACATGGATTTGGGCCTGTGTCTGTGGGAGTTTGCGCATTCTCCCTGTGGTTGCGTGGGTTTCATAGAACATAGAACATAGAACATTACAGCGCAGAACAGGCCCTTCGGCCCACAATGTTGCGCCGACCAGTTACAAAACAATGATCCACTAGCCTAAACCAATCCCTTTTCATCCATAAACCTATCCACAGATCTCTTAAACGCCCCCAAACTAGGTGCATTTACAACTGCAGCTGGCAGGGCATTCCAGTCCCTCACCACCCTCTGGGTAAAGAACCTACCCCTGACATCTGTCCTATAACTACCCCCCCTTAATTTAAAATCGTGCCCCCTCGTGCTAGCTTTCTCCATCCTAGGAAAAAGGCTATCACTATTTACCCTGTCTAAACCTCTAATCATCTTATATGTTTCAATGAGATCCCCTCTTAGCCGCCTTCTTTCCAGCGAAAACAACCCCAAATCTCTCAGTCTCTCCTCATAGGATCTCCCCTCCATACCAGGCAACATCCTGGTAAACCTCCTCTGCACCCTCTACATCCTTCCTGTAATGCGGGGACCAGAACTGCACACAAAACTCCAAATGTGGCCACACCAGAGTTGTGTACAGTTGCATCATGATGCTGCGACTCCTAAATTCAATCCCCCTACCAATAAACGCCAAGACTCCGTATGCCTTCTTAACAACCTTATCTACTTGATTCCCAACTTTCAGGGATCTATGTACACATACACCTAGATCCCTCTGCTCCTCCACACTATTCAAAGTCCTCCCGTTAGCCCTATACTCAACACATCTGTTATTCCTACCGAAATGAATTACCTCACACTTATCCACATTAAACTCCATCCGCCACCTCTCAGCCCAGCTCTGCAACCTTTCTAAGTCATCCTGCAAACTATGACACCCTTCCTCACAATCTACCACACCTCCGACTTTGGTGTCATCAGCAAACTTACTAATCCACCCAACTATACCCTCATCCAGATCATTAATAAAAATTACAAACAGCAGTGGCCCCAAAACAGATCCCTGAGGCACACCACTTGTAACCGAACTCCTCCGGGCGCTCCGGTTTCCTCCCACACCCCAAAAATGTGCTCTCAGGCTAATTGGTTTTTACCAAATTGACACTATTTCTTCCCTGAATCTGACTGAGTCGGGTTCCATTCATAGATATGCAGGGTAGAATAGGTGTAGGGTGATGTGGCGGCGCGGGCTCGTTGGGCCGAAGGGTCTGTTTCCCCTGCTGGATTGTTCTTTGTTCTTTGTATGGTGGAGGGGTAGAAACCAGAGCAGTTAGTCAACAGGAGAAATAACTAAGGGAGAGCTACAGCCTAAGGCCACAAAGATTAAGAAGAAGAGCAGGCAAGGAGTAGTTGTTGAACACAGCAGGTCTAGTGGTCTGAAACTAATTTGTTTCAGAGCGATGAGTGTAACAGGTAAGGCAGATGAACCTAGAGCTTGGATTATGATTTGGAACTATGATTTTGTTGCTATTACAGAGACTTGGTTTACAGAAGGACAGGATTGCCAGCTAAACATCCCAGGATTTAGATTCCTCAGGAAGGATAGAGGGGGATGTAAAAGGAGTGAGGGAGTTGCATTGTTAGTTAAAGACAATATCACAGCTGTAATGAGGGAGAACACCTCAGAGGGTTCAGGCGACGAGGCAATATGGGTAGAGCTCAAGAATAGGAAAGGTGAGTCACAATGTTGGGGGTTTATTATAGACCTCCCAAAAGCCAGTGGGAGACAGAGCAGCAGTTATGCAGACAGGTTTTGGAAAGATGCAAAAACAACACGCTTGTTATGGTGGGTGATTTTAATTTTCCCAATTATTTCTGGGACTCACTTACTGATAGGGGCTTGGATGGCGCATAATTTGCAACAAGTGTCCAGGAGGGTTTCTTGAAACAGTATATAAATAGCCCAACTCAGGAAAAAGTCATATTAGACGCAATGGGGAATGAGCCCAGCCAGCTGATCGAAGTTTCAAACGGCGATTATTTCAGAAATAGTGATCATAATTCCAGAAGTTTCAAGGTGCTTGTGGATAAGGATGAGTGGTCCTCGAGCAAAGGTGTAAAACTGGGCGAAGACTAACCACAATAATATTAGATAGGACGTGGAGAATGTAGATTGGGGGGAGCTGTTTGAGGGTAAATCAATATCCAGCATGTGGGACTCATTCAAATATCAGTTGATTGGAATTCAGGACCAGCATGTACCTGTGAGGATGAAGGATAAGTGTGGCAAGTATCAGGAACCCTAGATAATGATGGATATTATGAGCCTAGTCAAAAAGAAAAAGGAAGCATCCATAAGGTCTAAAAGGCTTAGGACAGATGAAGCCCTTGAAGAATATAAAGAATGTGGGAAGGAACTTAAGGAAGCAGTTAGGAGGGCTAAAAGAGATTATGAAAAATCCTTGGCAAACAGGGTTAAGGAAAATCCTCAGGCATTTTACTAAAGAGCAAGAGGGTAGCCAGGGAAAGGGTTGGTCTACTCAAAGATAGTGGAGGGTATCTGTGCATGGAACGAAAGGAAATGGACAAGATACTAAATGAATACTTTGCCTCAGTATTCACCAAAGAGAGGGACTTGAGTGGAAAAGGAGCCTTTGATTTGATTTGATTTATTATTGTCACATATATTAGTATGCAGTGAAAAATATTGTTACTTGTGCGCTATACAAACAAAGCATACTTTTATGGAGAAGGAAACAAGAGAGTGCAGAATGTAGCGTTACAAAGGACAAAGAACAATACAGCACAGGAACGGGCCCTTCAACCTTTCAAGCCGGCACCGACCGTGTGTTCCTAAGTAGACCATCCATTTGTATCCCTTTATTCCTAGTCTGTTCATGTGGCTATCTAAGTCTTAAATGATCCCTAGCGTATCTGCCTCAACCACCTTGCTTGGTAGTGCATTCCAGGCTCCCACCATCCTCTGTGTAAAAAACATCCCCCGCATATCAGTATTGAACCTTGTTCCCCTTACCTTGAATTTATGAACCCTTGTGTTTGTCATTTCCGACCTGGGAAAAAGCTTCCAACTGTTCACCCTATCTATGACCTTCATAATTTTATAAATTTCTATTAGATTGACCCTCAATTTCCATCTTTCCAGGGAGAACAACCCTAGTTTACTCAATTGCACCTCATAGCTAATACCGTCCATACCAGGCAACATCCTGGTAAACCTTTTCTGCAGTGTCTCCAAAGCCTCCACATCCTTCTGGTCGTGTGGTGACTAGAACTGGATGCAGTATTCCAAATGTGGCCTAACCAACATTCTATATAACTGCAACATCACATACCAACTTTTACACTCTATGCCCCGTCCAATAAAGGCAAGCATGCCATATGCCTTCTTCACCATCTTTTCCACCTGTGCTGCCACCTTTAAGGATCTGTGGACTTGCACACCCAGATCCCTCTGTGTGTCTATAGTCCTGATGGTTTATTGTAAAGCTTCCCCCTGCATTAGATCTACCAAAATGCATCACTTCATATTTATCTGTATTAAATTCCATCTGCCATTTCTGTGCCCAATTTTCCAGCCTATCTATATCCTGCTGTAATTTCTGACAATGTTCATCACTATCCGCAACTTTGTATTGTCCGTAAACTTACTAATCAGACCAGCTACATCTTCTTTCAAATCATTTATATATATCACAAACAGCAGAGGTTCCAGTATGGAGGCCTGCGGAACACCACTAGTCACAGACCTCCAATCAGAAAAAGACCCCTCCACTTCTATCCTCTGTCATCTATGGTCAAGCCATTTCTGTACCGATCTAGCTAGTTCACCTTTGATCCTGTGAGATTTAACCTTTTGCACCATTCTGCCATGAGGGACCTTGTCAAATGCTTTGCTAAAATCTATGTAGGTGACATCCACAACCCTTCCCTCATCAATCACTTTTGTCACTTCCTCAAAAACTCAACCAAATTTGTGAGTCATGTCAATTTGTTCTAACGGGTCTACACATCCCTCTGAAATACTACCAATCAATGTGTCCCTCTCCTAGGGTGTAGAGAAAGATTAACTTAATGTAGGATTTGTCCATTCAAAAGTCTGGTGGCAGCATGGAAGAAGCTGTTCATGAAGTGGTTCGTAAAGACCTCAGGCTTTTGTATCTTTTTCCCAACGGAAGAAGGTGGAAGACAGAACGTCCGGGGTGGTGGGGTCCTTAATTATACTGGCTGCTTTGCCGAGGCAGCAGGAAGTGTAGATAGAGTCAATGGATGAGAGGCTGGTTTGCATGATGGATTGGGCTACATTCACAACCTTTTTTAGTTTCTTGCAGTCTTGGGCAGAGCAGAAGCCACACCAAGCTATGATACAGCTAGAAAGAATGCTTTCTAAGGTGCATCTGTAAACGTTGGGGAGAGTCATAGCTGACATGCCAAATTTCCTTTGTCTTCTGAGAAAGGGGGCTTTCTTAACTGTAGTGTCAGCATGGGGGGAGCAGGACAAGTTGTTCCGGACTCCTAAAAACCTGAAGCTTTTGACCATTTCTACTTCATCCCTTCGATGTAGAAAGGGGCATTTCTCTACTGCACTTTCTGAAGTTGATGACAATCTCCTTCATTCTGTTGACCCTGAAGGGAAGATTACTGTCATCGCACCAGTTCAGCAGATTCTCTATCTCATTCCTGTACTCTACCTCATCATTGTTTGAGATCCAACCCTCCTTTTTGTCGTCAGCAAACTTGCCTTGGGTAGAGTGTGTAAATGTTCTGCATCATGTTAATACCAAAAAAGGAGGAGGTACTGGGCATCTCAAAAAGCATTAAAATAGATAAGGCCCTAGGGGTTGATGGGATTTATCCCAGAATACTAAGGGAGGCAAGGGTGGAAATTGCTGGGGCCTTGAGAGAAATCTTTGTGTCCTCACAGGTTGCAGGTGAAGTTCCAGAGGATTGGAGGATAGCCAATGTTGTTGCATTGTTTAAGAAGGGCAGCAGGGATAATCCAGGAAATTATAAACCTTATGTCAGTGATTGCAAAATTATTGAAAAAGATTCTTAGGGACAGGGTTTACTCACATTTGAAAACAAAAGGAAAACAAAAGGAATTAATGAAAGACAGCATGATTTCGTCAAGCGGAGGTCATGCCTCACTAACTTGATTGAGTTTTTTGAGGAAGTGACAAAGATGATCAATGAGGGAAAGACAATGAACATTGTTTACAAGGACGTAGTAATGTCTTCAAAAGGGACAGTAAAAAGTCTGACAACACCAGGTTTTAGTCCAACCGATTTATTTGATAATATTCTCACAAGCAAGCAAGCTTTCGGGGTTAGCCCCTTCGTCAGGTGAATGGAGAGTTCTGGCCTCAGACAGTGCATATAAAGCACAGACAGTTTAGAGATTGCTGATTAGAATGCGAATCCTTACACCTAACCTGCTGTTCAAGTCTTAAAGTGGCTGATAATGTGAGTGGAAGGAGCACTGATCACAGTTTAAAGAGATGTGTATTGTCTCCAGACAGTACAGTAAGTGAGGTTTTGCAAACCCAGGCAAGTCACGGGGGTTACAGATAGTGCGACATGAACCCAAGATCCCTGTTGAGACCGTCCTCATGTGTGCGGAACTTGGCTATCAGTCTCTGTTCAGCGACTCTGCGCTGTCGTGTGTCATGAAGGCCGCCTTGGAGAATGCTTACCCGAAGGTCAGAGGCTGAATGCCCGTGACCGCTGAAGTGTTCGCCAACAGGAAGGGAACAGTCTTGCCTGGTGACTGTCAAGCGATGTTCATTCATCCGTTGTCGTAGCGTCTGCATGGTCTCCCCAATGTACCATGCTTCGGGACATCCTTTCTTGCAACGTATCAGGTAGACAATGTTGGCCGAGTTGCAAGAGTATTTACCATGTACCTGGTGGATGGTATTCTCACGTGTGATGATGGTATCCATGTCGACATGGATACCATCATCACACATGAGAATACCATCCACCAGGTACATGGTAAATACTCTTGCAACTCGGCCAACATTGTCTACCTGATACGTTGCAAGAAAGGATGTCCCGAAGCATGGTACATTGGGGAGACCATGCAGACGCTACGACAACGGATGAATGAACATCGCTCGACAGTCACCAGGCAAGACTGTTCCCTTCCTGTTGGCGAACACTTCAGCGGTCACGGGCATTCAGCCTCTGACCTTCGGGTAAGCATTCTCCAAGGCGGCCTTCATGACACACGACAGCGCAGAGTCGCTGAACAGAGACTGATAGCCAAGTTCCGCACACATGAGGACGGTCTCAACAGGGATCTTGGGTTCATGTCGCACTATCTGTAACCCCCGTGACTTGCCTGGGTTTGCAAAACCTCACTTACTGTACTGTCTGGAGACAATACACATCTCTTTAACCTGTGATCAGTGCTCCTTCCACTCACATTATCAGCCACTTCAGGTCTTGAACAGCAGGTTAGGTGTAAGGATTCGCATTCTAATCAGTAATCTCTAAACTGTCTGTGCTTTATATGCTCTGTCTGAGGCCAGAACTCTCCATTCACCTGACGAAGGGGCTAACCCCGAAAGCTTGCTTGCTTGTGAGAATATTATCAAATAAATCGGTTGGACTAAAACCTGGTGTTGTCAGACTTTTTACTGTGTTTACGCCAGTCCAACGCCGGCATACCCACTTCAAAAGGGACCTCATAGTAGAGTGATATGAAAGGTGAAGTAACACAGGATCAAAGGAGAGCTGGCAAGATGGATGCAGAACAGCTTGGGCATAGAAGACAGAGGGTAGCAGTGGATAGGTACTTTTCTGAATGGAAGACTGTGACTGACGGTGTTCCACAGGGGTCAGTTCTGGGACTTTTGTTGTTCGTAGTATATACAAATGAACTGGAAGAAAATGCAGCTGGTCTGATTAGTAAATTCGCAGATGACACAGAAATTGGTGGAGTTGCTGAAAGTGAAGAGGATTGTCAGTGGATACAGCAAGATATAGACCCTTTGGAGACTTGGGCTGAGAAATGGCAGATGGAGTTTATAGAACATAGAACATAGAACATAGAACATAGAACATTACAGCACAGAACAGGCCCTTCGGCCCACGATGTTGCACCGACCAGTTACAAAACAATGACCCACTAGCCTAAACCAATCCTTTTTCATCCATAAACCTATCCACAGATCTCTTAAACGCCCCCAAACTAGGTGCATTTACAACTGCAGCTGGCAGGGCATTCCAGTCCCTCACAACCCTCTGGGTAAAGAACCTACCCCTGACATCTGTCCTATAACTACCCCCCCTTAATTTAAAATCGTGCCCCCTCGTGCTAGCTTTCTCCATCCTAGGAAAAAGGCTATCACTATTTACCCTGTCTAAACCTCTAATCATCTTATATGTTTCAATGAGATCCCCTCTTAGCCGCCTTCTTTCCAGCGAAAACAACCCCAAATCTCTCAGTCTCTCCTCATAGGATCTCCCCTCCATACCAGGCAACATCCTGGTAAACCTCCTCTGCACCCTCTCCAAAGCCTCTACATCCTTCCTGTAATGCGGGGACCAGAACTGCACACAAAACTCCAAGTGTGGCCACACCAGAGTTGTGTACAGTTGCATCATGACGCTGCGACTCCTAAATTCAATCCCCCTACCAATAAACGCCAAGACTCCGTATGCCTTCTTAACAACCTTATCTACTTGATTCCCAACTTTCAGGGATCTATGTACACATACACCTAGATCCCTCTGCTCCTCCACACTATTCAAAGTCCTCCCGTTAGCCCTATACTCAACACATCTGTTATTCCTACCGAAATGAATTACCTCACACTTATCCACATTAAACTCCATCCGCCACCTCTCAGCCCAGCTCTGCAACCTTTCTAAGTCATCCTGCAAACTATGACACCCTTCCTCACAATCTACCACACCTCCGACTTTGGTGTCATCAGCAAACTTACTAATCCACCCAACTATACCCTCATCCAGATCATTAATAAAAATTACAAACAGCAGTGGCCCCAAAACAGATCCCTGAGGCACACCACTTGTAACCGAACTCCATGACGAATATTTCCCATCAACCACCACTCTCTGTCTCCTATCTGCTAGCCAATTCCTGATCCAATTACCTAGATCACCCCCAATCCCATACATCTGCATTTTCTGCAGAAGCCTACCATGGTGAACCTTATCAAATGCCTTGCTAAAATCCATATACACCACATCAACTGCCTTACCCCTATCCACCTCTTTGGTCACTTTCTCAAAGAACTCGATAAGGTTAGTAAGGCATGACCTACCCGCTACAAAACCATGCTGACTGTCCCTAATCAACTCATTACTTTCCAAATAACTATTAATCCTGTCTCTAATAATCCTTTCCAAAACCTTACCCACCACAGAAGTAAGACTCACCGGTCTATAATTCCCAGGGAAGTCCCTTCTCCCCTTCTTAAATAATGGGACAACATTTGCTGTCCTCCAATCTTCTGGTACTATACCAGAGACTAACGACGACCTGAAGATCAGAGCCAGAGGCTCTGCAATCACCCCTCTTGCCTCCCAAAGAATCCTAGGGTAAATCCCATCTGGACCAGGGGACTTATCTATTTTCAATCCCTCTAAAATATCCAGCACATCCCCCGTATCAACTGCAATACTATCTATTTTACACCCCTGCACCCCAGTGTCCTCCTCAGCTACATTCCTGTCCCCTTGCGTGAACACCGAAGAGAAATATTGGTTCAACGCCTCTCCAATCTCCTCCGGTTCCACACACAACTTCCCTCTACTGTCTGTAACTGGCCCTAATCTTGTCCTAACCAACCTTCTGTTCTTGACATACCTGTAAAACGCCTTAGGGTTCTCCTTAATCCTATCAGCCAAAATCATCTCATGTCCTCTTTTAGCCCTTCTTAACTCCCTCTTCAACTCCCTCCTAGCCAATCTAAAACTTTCTAATGCACTACCTGAGCCCTCAAGCCTCATCCGAACATAAGCCTCCTTTTTCTTCCTAACCAACGAATCAACTTTTTTGGTGCACCACGGTTCCCTGGGCCTACCAAATCCTCCTTGCCTGACAGGGATATACTTATCACTGACCCGCAATAGCTGCTCCTTGAAAAATCTCCACATCTCGGATGTTCCCAGTCCCTGTAATCTCCCATTCCAACCAATGCTTCCTAATTCTCTCCTAATAGCCTCATAATTACCCTTCCCCCAGCTGAAACTACTGACCCGAGGTTCATGCCTATCCCTTTCCATCACTAAGGTGAACGTAATCGAATTTAATCCGAACAGGTGTGAGATAAAGCATTTTGGAAGGCTCAATGAATGTAGGAATTATACAGTAAATTGTAGAACCATTTGGAGTATTGACAGGCAGAGAGATCTGGGCGTACATGTCCATCATCACTGAAAGTGGAAATGCAGGTGGATAAGGGAGTCAAGAAAGCATACGGCATGCTTACTTCATCAGTCAGGGCATTGAGTATAAAAATGTGCGGGTCATGCTGCCGCTGTGCAGAACTTTAGTTAGACCTCATTGAGAATATGATGTACAATCCTCATCATCACACTACCAGAAGGATGTGAATGCTTTGAAGAGGGTACAGAAGAGGTTTAGAACAAAGATCAAAGAAAGCTACAGCACAGGAACAGTCCCTTTGGCCAACCTAGCCTGCACCAATCATGCTGCCTGACTGAACTAAAACCCCCGAACCGTTCCGGGAACCATATCCCTCTATTCCCATCCTATTCATGTATTTGTCAAGACCCCCCATCAGCACGGTAGCACAGTGGTTAGCACTGCTGCTTCACAGCTCCAGCGACCTGGGTTCAATTCCAGGCTCGGGTCACTGTCTGTGTGGAGTTTGCACATTCTCCTCATGGTAGGTTGGTTGAAAAGGTTAAGGCTCATGGGATACAAGGACAGGTATCTAGATGGATTGAGAACTGACTAGGTAACGAGAAACAGAGAGTTGTAGTGGAAGGGTCCTTTTCTAGCTGGAGGTCTGTCACCAGTGGTGTGCTGCAGGGCTCAGTACTGGGGCCTCTTCTATTCGTAATATATATAAATGACTTGGAAGAGGGAGTACGTGATGTGATCAGCAAGTTTGCTGATGACACAAAGATGGCTGGATTGGCGGACAGTGAGGAGCAGTGTCAGGTGACACAGCAGGATATCGATAGGCTGGTATATTGGGCAGATAAATGGCAGATGGAATTTAATCCTGATAAATGCGAGGTGATGCATTTTGGAAGGAATAATGTAGAGGGGAGTTATATGATAAAGGGTAAACCTATTAAGAGTATAGAAATGCAGAGGGACCTGGGAGTGCAAGTGCACAAGTCTTTGAAGGTGGCATTACAGGTGGAGAAGGTTGCAAAGAAAGCTTATGGTATGCGAGCCTTTATAGGAAGGGGTATAGAGTACAAGAGCTGGCGTTTAATGTTGCAGTTGTATAGGACGTTAGTTGGACCGCATTTGGAGTACTGCGTCCAGTTCTGGTCACCTTACCACTGGAAAGACATGGGGACCCTGGAGAGAGTGCAGAGGAGGTTTACCAGGATGCTGCCTGGTGTGGAAGGACTGGGTTATGAGGAAAGATTGGGTAAATTAGGGCTGTTTTCCTTCGAAAGACAGAGATTGAGGGGAGATCTAATAGGGGTGTATAAGATTATGAAGGGTATAGATAGAGTAAACAGTGGCAGGCTTTTTCCTAGATTGGAGACAAATATCAGGTGTCAGCACTGATCCTTGAAGAATGCCACTTGTCACAGCCTCCATTCAGAAACACTCTCCCACTTATACTTTCTGCCTTCTTTGACTGAGCCAGTTTTGTATTCATCTTGCCAGCTCATCTCTGATCTCTTGCAACTTCACCTTCTGTACCAGTCTGCCATGAGGGACCTTGTCAAAGACCATGTAGACAACATCCACTGACCTGTCCTCATCAATTATCTTTGTCAGTTCCTCAAAAACCTCAATCAAGTTAGTGAGAGACATCCTCCTCTTTGCAAAACCATGTTGCCTCTCACTAAAATGTCCACTTATTTCCAACTGGGAGTAAATCTTGTTTCGATGATTCTTCTCCAATGATTTCCCACCACTGATGTAAGGCTCACTAACCTGTAATTAGCTGGATTATTCTTGCTACCTTTCTCACACAAAGGAACAATATTGGCTATTCTCCAATCTGGAACCTTCCCTCTAGCCAGTGAGGATACAAAGATTCCCCTCAAAGGTCCAGCAATTTCTTCCCTTGTCTCTCTCAGTATTCTGGGGTATATTCCATTCAGGCCCTGGGGACCTACTTATCTTAATGTTTCCCAAGAACCCCAAAACCTCCTCCTTTTTGATCTCAACATGACCTAAACTATCTACGCATGGTTCTCCAGACTCATCATCCATCAAGTCCTTCTCTTTGATGAATTTTGATGCAAAGTACTCATTTTATACCTTGCCCTCTGGCTCCACGCATAGACTCCGTCCCTTGTCCTTGAGTGGGTCAACCTTCTCCCTGACTATCCTCCTGCTCTTTATATATGTATAAAAAGCCTTAGGATTTCCTTAATCCTGCTGGCCAATTACTTTTTGTGACCACTTTTAGCCCTTCTTACTCCTTGCTTAAGTTTCTTTCTATTTCCTTATATTCCACATTGCTTCATGTGTTCCTAGCCTCCTAGTCTTGACAAATACTTCCTTTTTCTCTTTGACCAGGCTCACAATATCTCTTGTTATCCAAGGTTCCTGAAACTTGCCATACTTATCCTTAATCCTTGGAGGAATGTACCGATCTTGAATTCTGATCAACTTACACTTGAAAGCCTCCCACATGCCAGATGTTGATTTGCCCTCAAACATCTGCCCCCAATCTACATTCTTCAGTTCCTATCTAATATTGTTGTAATTAGCCTTCCCCCAATTTAGCACCTTCACCTTCACTTATCTTTATCCATCAGTACCTTAAAGCTTAATGAATTTTGGTCACTGTTGTGGTTTACCAGGATGTTGCTCGGTGTGGAGAGTAATAGTTATGAGGAGTGGTTGGATAAACCCAGTTTGTTCTCACTGGAACAACAGAGGCTGAGGGGTGACTTGATAAGAGCTTTATAAGGTTATGGGTGGCTTAGACAGAATGGATGGTCAGATGCTCTTTCCTAAGGTAGAAAAATCAAGTACTAGCGGACATAGGTTTAAGGGTTTAGAGGAGATGTAGGAAGCAAGTTTTTTTACACAGAGGGTGGTAATGTCTGGAATGCACTGCCCAGGGAAGTGTTGGAAGCAGATATGATAGTGGCATTTAAGGGGCAACTACACAAATACATGAATAGGATGGGAATTTAGGGATATAGATGCCGTAAGCACATACTCTTTAGTTTATCAAAAGAGAAAATGCTAGACATATAAAGAGCAGGAGGGTAGCCAGGGAGAAGGTTGACCCACTCAAGGACAAGGGAGGGAGTCTATGCGTGGAGCCAGAGGGCAAGGTATAAAATGAGTACTTTGCATCAGTATTTACCAAAGAGAAGGACTTGATGGATGATGAGTCTGGAGAACCATGTGTAGATAGTTTAGGTCATGTTGAGATCAAAAAGGAGGAGGTATTGGGGTTCTTGAGAAACATTAAGGTAGATAGGTCCCCAGGGCCTGAATAGGATATACCCCAGGTCTGTCAGCATCTGTAAGAGAGAAAAGAGCTGACGTTTCAAGTCAGATGACCCTTTGTCAAAGCTAAAAGGCATAGAAAGTGAAAGATACTTATACTGCAGGATGAGGGAATGAAAGATGAGCCATAGCCACAGAAACTAGGGAAATCAGTTAATAGCTCTCCACAGAGAGAATAAAGCATGTGAATGGCCAAAAGGCAGAGAAGATAACATGAAGACGTTGGGGTGCAGGGGGTGGGGAGGAGGGCAGGGGAGAGGGTCGGAGGAAAATGGATGTAACAGAGATAAGATTTCAAAAAGGAGAAGCAAAGGGAGAGAAAAGGTAAGGGAAGGGACATGAAGTATGGGAAAAGAGTAGGAAGGAAAATGAAGAAAGAAGAAGAAATAAAAGATAATGAACAATAAAAAATTAAATAAAATAGAACGAAAACAGAGGGGTCAAGGTGGGGTAGAGCAAATCATTTGAAGTTGTTGTTGAATTTGATGTTGAGGCCAGAAGGCTGTGAAGTGCCTAGCCAGAAGATGAGATGCTGTTCCTCCAGTTTGTGTTGAGTTTTAGTTGAGGCAGGCACCATGATCGGCGCAGGCTTGGAGGGCCGAAGGGCCTGTTCCTGTGCTGTACCTTTCGTTGTTCTTTGTTCTTTGACTCCAACTTCAATGACAACCCCAAGGAAATGTCCTTAACTCTGATGTTGGAGAAGCAACTGGTCTCTGGACTGAGGATTCTTGTTACAGATAACAGTACACGCACACAGGAAAAGCCAAACATACAGGTACAGACATACAAGCCCACAAACACAGACACACAGTCACACGGACATGAAAGTACACAGACATAGGCACATAGACAAAAAGGCACACAAACACAGGCACATAGAAACAGACACTCAAAATCAGACACACAGTCACACAAACACGCACAAACCCCCATGGAACGTTTGCCTATACTCTCTAAATTGTCTGATCTGGTCCACATACACTTCAAGGATGTAAAATTGCACAAGCTGTGTATAGCCAGTGCTGCATTCATGAATACAATTCAAACAAATCTCTGGAGTTCAGTTTTTAATTCTCCTTCCCTCTCTTATCATTTGGGCAATTGTTTCTTTTTGAAGACAAGGCTGCAACTTCTGTCCAATGCCAATTAATTCACTCCTTTTTTCAATTCCCATGTTTCTTTAAAAAAAACTATCTTTAAGCTAAAAGCTAGCATTACAGCTAATTTTTGTATATATTGGCCTCTTTCCAGGGCCAGATTTCATAGAATCATAGAATCCCTACAGTTCAGAAGTCTGCACCCAGGCCCTATCCCCCATACAGCATGTATTTCCCTAGCTTGTCCCTCTGACACAAAGAGGCAATTTAGCCTGGCCAATCTACCTAATCTGCACATTTTTGGGCTGTGGGAGGAAACCAGAGCACCTGGAAGAAACCCACGCAGGCACGGAAAGAACGTGTAGACTCCACACAGACAGTGACCCAACCCAGTGAATCAAACCTGGGGTCCCTGGCGCTGTGAGGCAGCAGTGCTGCCTATGATCTATGGCTTATGGTTTCTATGGATTTTGGTTCTTGTGATAGAAGAATATCATTTATATTTCGTTATGTCGCCAGCTACCCAAAGAGCTTTCACCTGATTTGGAATACAGGTGTGTCGGTCCACCTTGTTGTCTAACGAAGGGCGTGCACACGGTGGGTCGTGCATGGGCTGTTCTTGGATGTTTCGAGAGTGGCCTAGTACTTCGCGTTGTTGTGTGTGCTTAAAACTGGACCAGCAGATGGGCACCACGACAGCTCAGTGACTATCACTGCTAGCTGTGCAGATACATGGATTTGGGCCGGTGTCTGTGGGAGTTTGCGCATTCTCCCTGTGGATGCGTGGGTTTCCTCCGGGTGCTCCGGTTTCCTCCCACACCCCAAAGATGTGCTCTTAGGCTGATTGGCGTAAAAAATTGCCCCTAAATTATTCTCCCCTTAATCTGGTTTCCAATGGGGGTACCATAAGCATAGACATGGGTCAAGGGTGGAGGAGGAAAAACACATTGTTAAGATGGCGGCACGGACTCGTTGGGCCGAAGGGCCTGTTTCTCGTGCTGTGTTGTTCTTTGTTCTTCTGCAATGCAATGTATGATAGAGCATGGCACCCTCTACAAGAAAGCTTCTGGAATTAGGATACAGCATGCATTCAGTGCAAATCATATAGACTTTCAACCAAATATATCATGTAGAGAAAGTGAAATTAAAAGAAGGAAAAAAAGTCACCTTTGGATTAAGCAAGAGTTTGTGATAAATGATAGAAACATAAAAGATCTGAACTTAACTTTTTAAAAACCTTCACACTATCTAAGTCCCAAAATTGTAACATCGGCTCTTATGAAGACAGATGTTCAAGGCCTGTGATGGTGCTTAGCCCTGTTGTGAATAGTATGCAACTTATTCCAGAACTGTCCAGCCTTTGGTGTTTTGGATATGTAATTGTATCAAGTAGTCAAATAAAGCAAATCATTGTTTTCCAAGGATTCCAGTGCTCAGTCAATTCTTTATGTACCAGTACAGTGAATCTGGTCAAAATCAGGATGAAACATATGATTGACACCATTGGAAAGGCAAATTCTTGGCATGGACATGTGTTGGTACATTAGAGAACTTCAGAAGCTGATGTCCAACAAATAAATTATGGATAGTAACTGCTGAAAATCTCAAGATGGCCTTAACAAGAAAGATCCAACTCATTTAATTTTCATTCCATTACGTGCGTGTGCATGTGTTTGTGAGAGAGAGATTCTCTGTCCTTTGTGCATGCACGTATGTGTCCGTGAATGTATATGCATTAGTATGACAGGGAGATAGCCTGTGTGTGCCTGACAGAGAGTGTATGAGCACGCAATAGAGTGTGCACGCATGAGTGAGTATGTGTGCAAAAGGAAGAGAGAGTCAGTGTGTGAGTATGCATGTGAAAGAGACAGAGTGTGTGTGTATATATGTGTGTGAGAGAGTGTGTATGCAGGCATGAATGTATGTGACTGTGTGATAGTGTGTATGCATGGCCTTAAGCCTATGTTTATGAGTATGAGTGAGAGAGGCAGAGTGTTTGTCAGTTTTAAAGAGATTGTGTGCACATGATTGTGTGTGTATGTGTGTGTGTGAGAGAGAGAGAAAGTGCATGTCTCTGTGTGTGAGAGACATTGTGTGTGTGTCTTCGCGTGTGTGTGTGTGTGTGTGTGTGTATATATGTGAAAGAGTATTATGATTTTAATCAGGCAATTAGATTTTTTTTAGGGACAAATTAAAAGGGGCCACCCCCCCCAAAAAGGAAGGGGGAACGGCTCGAACAGAAACCAAAGTCCAAAGGAAACTTAAAACATTGAATCAAAATATGATTATCAGGGTCTGTAACACACCCCAGCCCCTGTGGTGCCCAGCGGGTGTGGAAGGCGTCAACTGCACCCGTGGACACCGCATGCTCCCTCTCCAGGGACACCTGGCCATGAACGTAGCCACAGTAGAGGGGCAGGCAGTCAGGATGGACAGCTCCATCGATTGCCCGCTGCTTGGACCTATTGATGGCAAGTCCCAGGAGCAGGCTCATGAGGAGGTCAGCGTCCTGATACACCCCCTCTCCGCACCAGGTGCCCATAGATAGGAGTGTGGGACTGAAGTGTAAACAAAACATCAGTAAAAGGTGTTTGAGAAAACCAAAAAGAGTGTGCAATCTAACACATAACATAGACATGGTCCACGGAATCAGGCAATTGAGGTCGGCCTGCTTGAATATGAATTCCCTGATTAAAGGCTAAATTGATAGTTCAATCAAGGAGCCCCATGCTCTGTTTTAAACAGGGGTGTCAGTTACTTTGGCACTCCAGATATAGACTGCATACTGAGAGCGCTCTGTATAGTATTGTTGGATCTTGCAAATGAAGGAATTTAGCTGAAGGGACTTATTACAATGAGGACTTATTACAATGGCGACGAGGAAAAAGGAACACCCTGAAGAAACTTGCTTACTGTCAACCACTACACATTGCTTGGCAATCATGTCTCTATTCAGGAAATTGGATTTTTTTGACCCTGCAGTGGAAGACTGGGCCAATATGTAAAACGGATGAAGTATTTCTTCAGAGCTAACGACATGGCTTTAGATGAAAAACAATAGGTTATTCTGCTGACCACTTGCAGACCAGCCGCTTTTGCATTATGCTGTTTTATGCTGATTATCGTCAGCCTGTGTTTTATTCCAAAGAGTGATAGAGAACATACTGCAAGGGCTAGCACAGTTCGCCATTTACCTAGACAAGATAAAGGAATTTAGGTGAAGGGTGAAGCCCTCTGAGGGCTTACTACAGAGAATGTGGGTACATGAGTGTGTGTGTGTGTGTGTGTGTGTGTACGTGTGCATGTGTGTGAGAGAGAAACAGAATGTGTGTTGGTGTATGTGTGAGAGCGAGTGCTTTTGTATGAGTGTATGTGTGAGATGGAGAAAGAAAGACTGTATGTATTTGTATGTTTGGGAGAGAAAGTGCATGTGTGTTGGCGCACTTGTGTACTATAGAGTGCATGCATGAGTATGTGTGGTTGTGGATGTGTGTGAGAGGGAAAGAAAGTGCAGTGGACATGAATTTAATTGTTTAAATATTTTTCATTCCTCTCAATTTTAAATAATAAACAGAAGTTTCAAATATATACCAAAAATACATTAACTTATTTGATGGTCTTACCACTCTTGCAATCTCTGCAATGTTATTCTGTTGGAAAGCAGCCAGAGAATGTTTCAGTGCTATTGTCACAAAGGCTGTGAGTGAAACATCCTTTTCAGTTCCATCAACTCCACCCTATGAAAGAAACACTCAAGTCAGATATCTGATTCTGTATTAAAGGTATACTTCCTTGCAGCAATACACATTCTAGTAAGCAATGGGAGTGAACTGTCTGTAAATGTAAGGTACACATGTACCTCCACTTCAAAGAGGGTGCAATAGAAGGAACACTAACTTGCCTGTACACAATGGTTTGCAGTCAGATCGAGAATTTAGCAGTACCATTAAAAAAACACATATTTTTGATTTCACATGTATATTGTGAAAGTGTTGTTTCTTGCATGCTATACAAAGTATACTGTAAATAGAGAAGGAAAGGAGAGGATGCAGAATGTAGTGTTATAGTCACAGCTAGGGTGTAGAGAACAACCAACTTAATATGAAGTAGATCCATTCAAAATGGCAGCAAGGAAAAAGCTGTTCTTGAGTCGGTTGGCATGTGATCTCAGACTTTTGTATCTTTTTACCGATAGAAGAAAGTGGAAGAGAGTATTTCTGGGGTGCATGGGGTCCTTGATTATGCTGGCTGCTTTTCCGAGGTAGCAGGAGGTGTAGACAGAGTCAATGGATGGGAGGCTGGTTTGCATGATGCACTGGGTTTCATTCAAAATCCTTTGTCGCTTCTTGCGGTCTTGTTCAGAGCAGGAGCCATACCAAATTGTGATACAACCAAAAAGAATGCTTTCTGAGGTGCATCTGTAAAAATTGATGAGAGTCGTAGCTGACATGCCAAATTTCCTTAGCCTCTCGAGAAAGTAGAGACATTGATGGGCTTTCTTAAAA